>OY757236.1:25650106-27073856 GCA_963583995.1 Xylota segnis | reverse complement strand
TGGCGAGTATGTCATGGATCCTTCTATCATAATAAAATATATTAAGACAATTCTCTGAAAACTTTTTGTTTTATTTACAATTAACATCGTGCGTTTTCGTTGGACCACCATTTATAACATTTTTTAAGGAACCATGGCAGCATCAGGAAAAATGTGGAATCCTACACCAACTTTACTAGGCCCTAAGTCCAAGGAAATATGTTACTTTTCAAACCTATTTAGTTTCAGTCCTAATTATTTACAGTACCAGGGTAGACAATTTTGAAATCCGCCCACTGCCCACTTTTCATAATTTTCTATTTTCCATGAAACCGAAAAATTTTACTAAGTCAAAATATTTAGGTTCTCGAATTGTCTACAATTCGTTCATACATTAATCTTAGCCACACCTATTTTTTGAAAGCGTTTTCATCAAAAAACCGAAATTGTTTGAGAAAAAAATTACGTGCTGGCTTGACCAGTTCATACGCTCCGTTCCAGACGGATTGTAGCTTTTCTGTATGTTTTTGACTAACGTGCCAGGTCTCATTAGTCGGCCCGCAGCACTTAATTAGTTCGGTCCATATGCCGGTTAAATGCTTTACTCATCCATCACCAGAATAATGTCATAATGTGATTTGAATGCCATTTTCTTAGAACTGAAATAGATTAGGCTCTGTTTTCACGAATAGTTTATTTGAAGGTCTACTAATTTTCTATCTGCCTAGCAACATAAGCGCCACATTCTTTCAAGTCCGGTTCAATAGTTATTTCCAAAGCATGGAAATCTGCCAAAATTACCCCAAATTAAATTAAAACCGGGAATATCAGCAGCATGTCTTGGATTTACAGGCCTATTATTTCACTTAGTTCGCTGAAGAAATGTGAAAAATTTTGAAAAAGGAAAGCTAATATTGCACTGCGAAATGAATGACTCGGATTTATGTGGAACCTAACATAACAGAACAAAAACTACATGTTTGACGTAGAGCAGCAGCCCTGCTTGGGACGAAAAATGGTTCCACAAATTTGTAATTCTAAATTTTCCACCAAAGCCAATTGAAATTATAAGGTCGTTCATATTGGAGCGAACCATCAAGGTGTATGTCTATAAATAGTTTTTTTTTTCTATTAACACCGGTGCTCCCCAAGGCTCTGTTGAAGGTCCAACACTCTTCATTGTTTTCTTGATGGACTTTCCCCATCTAAACTGCTGCTGATGGTGCATGCATCTTTTCTTCCAATGAGGTTGGTTTCATTATTGTTCATTCAACTTGTTCGTATTTACTCGCAACTATTTGTCAACCTGTATGTATAGATACATTTCTGATCAAAATATTTGAATTTTGATTAAAATTTTGACTAACCGACGTTCTGCAAGAAATATTGTTCAACAAAATTCATCGTCATCGTCGGGTAAACACACATAAGACCAACATTTATAAATAATTGCTAAAATCACAGTAATTTACATTTAAGGTCACACCTAAGCATTGTTCTCCAAACAAGACAAATTAATACAAATCAAAACACATCTGCAATTCAATTACTTTTTGCAATTGTATAACAGCACATGAGTGTGTTATAGGAAATTATGTTGTTCACCGGAAATTATTATTATTTTTTCTTTTTCTTATACATATTCACATTCGGTTCGAAAGATTTCATGAATTAAGATCTGACAAATTCGGTGCTCGGTTACATCGATCAGAAAACCTGTTTTGCGGATCTATGGATTTGTTGGCCATTTGTGCCATTGTTTCTTTTTAAAGCATAATTTATGTGTATGTTGCACTACAGTAACAGTTATTAGAATATCATCTAGTTATGAAAACCGGATTTGCCGATCACGGTTTGGTATCTGGAAGCAAAAGATACATCGACTGATGATGGTATACATTTGTATCTTGTAGTCAATGTCTTAAGCAATGGCCGGTGAATTTATTATGTTGAGGTATAGATTGGACTTCGACCTCCGTCAGGGGGAGCGATAACACTTAAAGAGATGCAAATAATTTCGGTAATTTTACTGTCAGAATTCTGACAGGTCTCGAGAGGGAAATATTTGCTTTTCAACGCTGTCACGTGCGTAACTTGTGGTAACATAGACGTGTGTATGGTAGCGTGAGGCCTATGAGCTTTGTAATTTTTTATGCATATTTCATTTGAAGTGTCCTGTAAATATTTTAGGATCTAACCTGATGTACATATCTTTTCTTTCGCGTGATTGTTTTTCAAGTCATCCCTTTCACAAGAAAATCGTTTTTGTTAACAATTTGCAAACGATTAACATTTTAATGGTGTTTTTCTATTTTTTTTTTTTTGTTCATATACTCGAAAGTAAGCTTGATTTACATATGTATTTGGGACATCGTTTCGCTCTACCATTCACCGATTTTGAATATACATAAATATACTGTTTGCCTTTGATGTTAATAATAAAAGCAAATACACTAATTGATCATCGATTTAGATAGGTTTAGGTTTGATTAGGTGTGTTGCCAGGCGATGTGGAAGTTTTTTTTAATAATAACATCGAAGTCAAGTCAAAACCCTTGCAACCATATAGGATAGGAATATCTTTTGCTTATTGGTTAGCTCTGCCTTTGGCTATGTTTTAACTTCTTACTATGATGAACTTGCAGTCAAGTTCTAAGTATCTATCTAGACGAGACCTGGATCTAATGGCCGCCGTGTTAAGTTTATTGGACTATTGAGGCTGCGCTTCAAGGTTGGATTTCCAAAAGGTTGGAGACAGTGTCTTACGAACGTCGGACAAACATCCAAGAGTCTCATTGTTAAAAAAAAAAATTGACTCAAATATACGTTAGAAGCTAGGTCCCATCCATTCGTAAAAAATTTAATACGATTGGTTGTAGGAAGCTAGTTCCTGGATGAGGCAAGGGCAGTAACAGAGATATTGGGTTGTGTCTTTATTGACTTATTATGATTGGTACCGATCAGGGTAGAAATGGACTAAGTATCCTTTTACATAAGCTTGTAGGTCCTTGTTTTATAAAAAAGAACATAGTCCATAGTCCAACGCACTAACCACTGAGCCACGGCGCCCAAAGCTGGGCAATAAACATCTTGGCTCACTTAGCGATTTGAACCCTGGAGATTTTATGTACGAACCTGATTGTTTACCGAAGAGCCTATTTGTTCTGATCCAAATTCCAAAACTCCTCGTGAGCCTTGTGCAAGGATATCCATTGGAGAAAGCCCGCAGTATCTCTCTACTTTTGTTGGGTTTTTATTGTTTAAATCATGTGGCATCACTGCTTGGGAAAATGTCACTCTACAAATAGCCGCTGTATCTTATCCGCAATGATAACAAATGGCGGCATTCCGGAAGTGATGTTTTCACACGCATATAACACTCAGTCCCAATATAGACTTTACTATTTCCTTGAATGTATTCACCCATTCAGGTTGCCCAAATAAGCGACGTTTTCAAAGCCCCCTTGTTTACAAGGAACTGTACAGTGCTCCTCATCGGTCTTCCAACACCAATGAGCAAATAATCGTTATAATTTCAAATGCAAACGTTTTGGTTGTCCACGCAACAGCCGACGCAACTTTTATTCTTTGTCAATGCTAATGGGGTCTGGCTGAAGACTGTATAATGGTGTCTAGGTCTTAGGGGCAAAGTACAGCAATTACTCCAACTCTAATCAACGTAAAGGATGTTCCAAAATATAGTATAATATGCTATAAGATTGACAACGATATGTATGAAGATGTTGAGTATATTCCATAGCTACAGGCCTGAGTTCAGATTCTAAACTAACAGCAGCTATTAAACTCCTACTCAAGGAGTACTGAATACGTGCTGAAGACCGCAAGGTTCTTATATCATTTTAGATCATGGACCAAGTAGAGCCAACTAAGACTAAAAATGACAATTTCAGCAACATGTTTTAAAACACAATTCTTAAAAATACCCTTTTTTCAATCTGAAATTATTGTATCAATTGAACATACTAGTACAGACGTTACAATGTTTTTTTTCCTCCAAATAAGCCCATTGGACTTCATGGGATATAACTATATCTACACCTAAATACTATTTAAATAAACTTCAAGTTGAATTGAATTGACTTTAAATTGAGTGTTTTGCAGATATTTTAAAATGAATTCATTTGAATAATAAAACTGAATTGATTTGAATTGATAAATTATATTTCGGTAAAATTTTGACATTTTTTAAGTTACAATGTACATATAAGACGATGATGTACACAACTTTTTTTTTGTCATACGAATAATTTGTTTAATTTTACTAAGAGTTTGTACACCTAGAACTTAATAATACATAAAAAAATCTGTTGATTTTCTTCTTGAATCATATTTTATTTTGACAACAATTTAATGTTTTGTTGGGTCTTATTAAGGATCGATCCTATGAAGAACAATATTGGGCACTCCTTAAAAACGAACCGAAACTATCGAAAATGTATTGAAAAATTCGGTTGACAAGACAGCCTACTGTCAAGCTAGCAGAGGGAATCATTTGAAGCAACAGTCGTTCAATCTAATTTCTATAGCCTTTTTAATACATTGGCTGCCAAGGCAAATTTGAGAAAATTTCGTGCAAAAAATTTCATTATTTGTACTTTTGATCAAATAAAACTACAAAAGATCGACATAAAATACATTTGCGATATATCCTGGACTATCAGGACGAGTTTAGTCCTGGCTATTAAAAATGATAGCCATGGCACCTCATGAAAAGATAGTGAAAAATTGTACTGTGATAGCTAGTTGTCCTCATCAGCCTCAAATGTGTCGGGTTTGCTTCAATACAAAACATAAAAACCAAAATTTGTTGCTTTTATGAATTTTACTTTTAGTTGAAGCTAGGCTTCTTAAATTTTATGAAATTGTTTATTTATAATTCTATTTGAAATAAAGTTTATGAAATGAGTTATATTATAACAATTTATATAGTTTTTCTTTCAAAATTATAACTATCTAACAATGGTCTAACAATTTTGGTCATAATTCAGTAAGTTTTCCTTACTTGCTCAAACCAAAAACGTTTATATTATCGTAAGGTGCCAAGAAACTTTGCCCCATACCGAATTTGTACGTAATGGCTATCATTTCTGAAAGCCAGAGCCTTAAATGAAATTATAGGCGGCTATCATATTTAATAGCCATGGCACCCTGGGAAACATCACTGGCTATCATATATAATATGATATGATATATGTATATACATATGATAGCCATTGCAGCCAATGTGTTAAAAAAAAAACCCAACAGATGGCACACCATTCACTTCCACCGTTCGTGTCACATTTTGTCGAAATCTTGAGAAATATCGGGAAAACATATTTTTTCCTCTTTTAGGACTTTATCCATTACACTAGTTTTTCTATAAACTTTGAAAAATGTTGCATGATTTTTTTTAATTTATAACGCTTTATAATTATGGTCCTAGCAGGTACCCTTGAGGGAGTCCATTCGAAGTCATATATTCCCCGTCAGACCTGTTTTTCCTTCCGAAATTTTGCGAGGATTCCTTATGTGATTTGAAAGAAAAAAAAACATGTCCACATAGGAACAGAAGGTTTAAGTTTATAAAAATTATTTCAAGTGTTAATTGGTTATGTTCTGTCAAAGGCCTCATTTTCGGATATCTTCGTTATTACGTTAAAGCCAGATGTACATACTTTCTTTTGTAGGTCACTAAGCCATATTTCTGTGTGCGTTATTCAAAAGCCCAGACATCTACCTTAAAACAAGTAGAATATTTCAGATCATCTCAAATTAATGAATGAATAGGATTCAAATACGTATAAATCATATATAAATTAATAGACACTACATTTGTTAACTATTAAACCAATACAAACAGTCACATTCTATTAACTTACCCTTACCTGATGAACGAATTAAAACGTAACTCTTCGATAAAATACCCATTAACCAATCAATTCACACAGAAAGTGTTAATTTGTTAATTTTTTATGCCAACTATATACAGTACTACTCATTCAATTGTTGTCAAACAACAATAGCTTTACAAAAGACTCTATTTCAGTCCCATACGGACTGTTTGTTTGGAAATCCAATTTCGATTGTGGCAACTCTTACGATACCTTTGTCGCGCTACTATCCGTGATGATGACCACCAGCTCAAATGGATCGCATGCGTGAAGAAAAGAAAGAAAATGCTTTCGTCACCTGACAATGAAAATTTTAATATTTCTTTGGTTTTTTGTAAAATTAGGTTGAGGTAAAAACACGAGAAAAATCTCTCCAAAATGACACATCCAATGCGGGAGCATGACGTAACCCAACAATGCCCTGCTAAGAGTCTTGAGTAACAATTATGAACTTTTTTTTTTTTTTCTTTTTCGCCTACTTTCGATTATATTACTCGGAAATGTTAACGAAGAAAATAAAAAACACAAAGTTAATAGAAAACAAATTTTACTAATTGAAGCAACGCAACTATCTCTTAAATTGCTTAGCTGACCACCACGCAGTACTAATTGACGGTTACAGGCTCTACTTTCGTTGTAGCTCTATCTGGGTCTTGCGAATCTTGCAAAAGAAATTTAATTTAATTTAATTTTTACGTTTTTTGTTTAATTAATTATTGTTTTTTTTTTTTTTTTCATTTTCTTGCAGCTTTCTTTACCGGTGGCTTAGCCGGATTTGGTGTTACTGGAGGTGCACATCGTCTATGGACACATAGATCGTATAAGGCCAACGTTCCACTGAGGGTTATTTTGATGGGATGCTTCTCACTTTCGGGACAGGTTAGTGTTTTGGATGTTAAATAATATGTGATAATTAGGATACATCTATTTCATATAGAAGTGTTAAGTTTTATTTTGAAATCTGTAACTTATTGTTTTAAGAAGTTTTTTGGAAATTATGAAGGTTTGTCGTTTTGTAAGAGAGTTTCACTTGCAATCTTGCAGTATTTGTTAAGTGTTTTCTCTTGTTTATGGTTTTAATTAAATTGTTGTCTATTATCGGTTGAGCGATAAATAAAACTGTGGTTGCAAACAAATAGAAACATCAGCTAATGGAATTAAATTAATTAAAGATTGCAGAATTTCTTATTTTAAACACTCCATGTGATCGCGAAAACACAACAACATATATGTATAGGAAATGGAATACCCAGATTTATTAATTTCTTATTTGTTCAACATTTTGCACTGTGTTGCGAATTCTGCCGCACCTTTTGGATGCCAATATATCGCACAATTGTGGTGTCCACATGTATTTATAGAACAGTCAGTAAGAATAGATATCGACATCCGGTGTTTTTTTCGCTCAGGACTAACATTTCTGTGTAAGCTGGAGATAGACAAGCCCTTGGTGCTCAAATATAAAGCTTAAGCGCCACCGAGTGGTGTATTGGCTTGCTTTCAACAGGTAGATGTCATGACATGACGGTGATGCCAAGAGATGCTTTAACCCCTTGGGTTCGACTATTCGGTTATCCATTTGGAACTGAGGCGTTTTCATGGAATTTTCTGAAAATCTTTCTTTAAAATATGGATTCCATCAGATCTCAGACTATATCCTATTATTATGCTACCATCGACTATCTGAGTACGAAAAAAAAGTATGCCAAAGAATAGATCCCTGAGGTAAGCCATAAGTAATTACGAATATATCGGAAAAATCAGGGCTTGATGAGATGTCCAGCACAACTGTTTTTGGTTTCTTTTTGTACATAGAGATCAAGTGAAGTCTTGGGCTTATATCAGTTGGGGTTTATAATGTTTTTGCTTGTCTCAGCTGTCTCAGTAGTTAGAGTGTCTATCGATCTCTTCTGATATCCTGGATTTGGCACTGTTAGATGGTACATCAAAACATGGCTCAGGACCAATGAATGCGCGACAAGTGCCTCTGGTTGCCATTCAGACAGCCCACAAAGGCTCGATTAGAAGTGACCTGATCTGGTAGGACATTGCAAAATTTTGTTTGTTATTCAATTTGTTAGGTTACATTGGTTTAAGGAAGCTCACACAGCTAAGTTTTCTTTGTTTCTGTCGGGTTATCCACTGTCTGTATACACTTTTCTTGGAAGAACTTGCATCAGAGAAGAGCTACCTCTGCAACGGCTTTAGGCCGGATATCAATGTCAAATCTCACGAAACATGGAAATTGAATCCAATTCGAGTCTTGCTTACTGAATGAGCTCCCAGCCCGTGAAGAGTCGTGAGACTCTCTCTCTTCCTCTCTCATCCTCTCTTCCAGTTGTCCAGACAAAACGCTGTGGGATCCGTAATAGCTTTCTCCTTAAAACTGAGCTTCGGTCTTCCTTGTTCGTCTCGAACTTGAAGACTGATATTCAAAGATCCTTTTTGCTAGAGCATTCTAGTCCATTCGCCCAATGCGATCAACAGAACTCAACTCTGTCCACGCCGTGAAACACCTCATAGGGTTCCCAGTATACTCTTCCATTCGCCCTCCTCTTCTCCTCTAGAAAGTGCTCAAAATCTGCTCTCCTTTCATACCTATCCTCCAGCACTCGACTCCATATAGTAGAACTGAAACCTATCCGTACCAGAGGCCGAATAGTTTGGAGAAACTAGTTCCAAATTGCCGCATGTTTTTCAGCGTCACGTGGGAGGGCAAGATCAGGTTAAGCTCAAGACAATGAATGGTATCATTTGAGGTGATGGACGGAGAGATGGTGTGTCTGGACTTGGTCGTACCCAAGATTTGTCTCAGGGTGAAAACTTGGTCAATAGTCGATTTGCAGAACCGGAAGCAACAATAGTTCGTGCCGGTTAGTGTGCTGCAGAAACCGTTTAAACCTTAACACAGTACGTTAGGTAGGTAGGTAGGTATAGGGTGTATACGGCTTTACGGGTTTTGTTAGATCGAAAAAAACTGAGGTGGCACGATATGAGAGTAGGATTATCAAATATGATTTCTTTCCTTGCAAGTCCCTTTGGAATCTATTATTTTTTATGCCACAGGTCAGTTGCAAGTTGTAAGCTTGAGACGCTCCTAGAATACGATGCTTCCAACTCTGATATATCAGTTAGGCTAAGCTAACCAAATTTTTAAATAATTTGATTGAATTCAGAAAACCTAAACAAAGACCTTCAAATCTTTACGAAAGATACATGTACACACAAAAGTATCTCGAAATGAATTAAGAAACTTGAAGTAACAAATTCCAATAAACAAAAAAAAAATTGGAAAGTCCCTAAACATTTGTTACTTCTGTTCACAAGAGGAAGTGAAGTAGCTAACCTTTTTCGTTCGTCAATTATCTTCACGCTCAAGTTCAGAATTCTCAAGAACACTTCATTTAACATTGTCCATCTAATCCATGTGAATTCCTATCAGACTGGTTACACGTACCACACTTCTATATATGTACTGCGAAACTCTCTATCCGTGTGTGTATCATTTATTAACAACAATTCTATAAACCCAGGCTTTGAACACTCTTATGGTTCTAATTAATTATTAGACAGTTAAATAATTTTTGGCCATGAGCTAATAGTCGTATTGATAAGCATTAGTAAATATTTATAACATTTTAGCTCGTCGAAATGACAGAAGACACACTAAATACCCGGATGTGGATTCTTCAACTTTCTATTTTAAAAATGTATCTATAACTATTTGTTTTTCCTTTTGCATTTTCTAGAACACAATCTATGATTGGGTACGTGATCATCGAGTCCATCATAAGTTTTCGGAGACAGATGCCGATCCGCATAATTCGAATCGTGGATTTTTCTTCGCTCATGTGGGCTGGCTGATGATGCTGAAACATCCGGAGGTTCTGAAAAAGGGTCGCCTATTGGATATGTCTGATATCCTCAATGATCCTGTGGTGCAGTTTCATCAAAAACATTTCATCTTGTTGAAAATATTGCTGTGTTTCCTGATACCAACTCTCATACCCGTGTACTGCTGGGGCGAAAAGTGGTACCTCGCCTTCGTGACTCAATGTATCTTCCGCTATGTGTTCAGTTTGAACTTCACATGGTCCGTAAACAGTGCCGCTCACATGTGGGGAACTAGACCTTTTGACAAGTAAGTTTGTGATTCTTAAAACATGCATAGACCGTCGACTACAATGGTGATCCTTTTTTCCTCCTTAGGCGTATTAGACCCAGCGAGAATCTCTTTGTATCGATCTGCGCAATGGGTGAGGGCTGGCACAACTATCATCATGTCTTCCCCTGGGACTACAAAGCAGCTGAATTGGGCAAATACTCCGTAAATCTAACCACATTCTACTTGGATATGTTCTCGAAAATGGGCTGGGCGTGGGACATGAAACAGCCATCAAAGGATTTAGTGAAACGAACTATCGAAAAGTATGGCGATGGAACACATTTGTCACAAGGACACGTACACATCGATGAAATTCCAGATCCTGCAGAGGGTGGGACGTGCTATGACGAGAATAAAAACTTTAAAAATAACTAGTTTGAGGTGTTAAGCATATTATATAGAGTCTAAGGGAGTAGAAGATACAAAATACCATAGAAATTAGTAAGGTTAGGTTAAAGCCAAACATTATTGTTTTGGGGGATATTCTAATATGGAAGGATATTTATAACTGAAGAATATGTGCACTCAATAAAATAATAATAAAAAAAAAACAAATTAAAAACAAAAAAAAAAACTATTAATAATAACAATCGCATGCACACATGGCTGGAACGGTGCGTTATATATTTTCTTTTGCAAAATGGAAGGCCAAACATTCGTCAACTATGCCCTATGTTCGCATGCTTATAAGACATTCTAGATTAGTATGTAGCTTCATTTGAGTGGTGGAATTCATCGTTCAAACTTTTTATTTTAGTTCTAAGGAATTTTATATTGATTGGTTATTTTACAGAAAAATGGAAAATACATTCATTAAACTTAAAACAAAAACCTTAAATCTTTGTTTCAATTATTTATTTGGATTGCAGTTGCAGAATAGGTTTGTAAAGTACACTTTATGTTCTGTCATGATACGAACTGCAACGTAGAACCGAAATCAAATGCGCCAGATACTTCTGCAATAATTTATGTAAATGCCTAATAAAGTGGGCGTGGCAAGTCTACATTTTTGACGGAATTCTAAAGGTAACTTTGTAGGCTTCTTCATGATAGTAATGTCAAGTTTGATTAAAATCTTGACTTCGAATTTTTTACGAATCTTACCATCTACCGAAGTAAAAACGTCAAAATGTAGAAAAGCTTTAGGGAACAAATTTCTGGTTGGAGATATTCGAAAAAGGTGTAATTAAAGCAGGCTTTGTAGTCATGTACAAATCATCCATCAAATTTGAATCATTTACAAGTTCTATGAAATCCAGTGGAAACGATGTTTCTAAAACCTGATGAGGTAAGTGGATAGTTGGAAGGCGAAGGAGTCAATATCCAAAAATGAGGTTTGTGTCCTTTCTGAAATCAGATGCCGGTGTACTAAAGATAGTCTTGCAATTAATATTTTTTTGTAAAAAAGACAAAAACAACTATATGGCATGTGTAAATCAATAAAAGCCTTTGTAGATTCTGCAATGAAAACAGTGAGACTCTTATAAAAGTATTGTTGCCAAGGCTAAGCTAGAGTAAGTATATGAATCTTAAGCTGTCTATGTTAGAATAGAGAGTGGATGAAAAAAACAATCCCGCGCATTTCCTTGTCAAAAGTAATCTGCCCAGGCTTACAATGTGAACTCTGCACTAGAAGTAACAATGCTAGTTTTTCGAGAACCGCAAGGCATCAATGCCGGGATGATAGAAAATAAAAAAAAAATTCGATTAGGATAATCAAGATCCTTGTTTGTTGTCCAAGTTTTGTTGGACACAGTTGATCATAAGATGACAGCAGGTCACCAATTCTTGTAAAGCTGACACTGACTATACCAAGACTATCAAGAGCCTTACAGTGGCTACAGTTTGGATTTGCCCAGATCTAAGTCAGGAACAAGAATAAAGCTATGTTCAGACTATTGGCAAATCAACAATTACTCTCAGTTCTGCAAATGAAAAATTTTTCTGAAATATCTGAGAATCGTGCAAGCTATCGTGCAAAACAATTGTCAGACAATAGCCAAACGGCCATTTTACAATCAAATTATAGGTGTATCATTGTCAGGCCATTGTCAAACATTTAGGACAGTTGTACACTCATTACTATCTGTCAGACGTACGAATCTTATGACATCTGACAATTAATCTGTTGTAAGATGTGATGCAACAACTCGAATTTTTGTTTTAAGTTTGCTTTTGTACAGTGATAACACGTAATGATAGGGAGGTGAGTTTTGCAGAATTTTATTATCCTACGACGGACTGCCCAAACTTTGGCCACGCAGTACGGCATTAGTGTGACGATTCGTCTTTATCTTCGCTGATTTCCAATACGGCCAAGATAATCGCATGTAGTTACCTCCTTTTGTTCCATTAAGATTTAAATTTTACCATTTTTTAGACTTTTTGAAAGAAATAAGTTCTGTGACATGTCATGAATCTGGCAACATCTGACAATAGATCTGCTAAGTTTGACAAATTTTCCACCAACCGTGAGAAATTTTTAATTTCATAATATTTTAAGAAAAAAACAATGTCGACAATTCCCAGACAAGCCATCGGACAATAATTTGTCAGGAATTGGGACAAAATCTAACAACCGTGTGATTATCAGCTCGTTTGCAGACCTGACAGTGTTTGTAGAGCTGCCAATTCGCTGGACGTAGCTTAACTTGTATTACATCAAACTAACTTGTTTGTAATGATTTTGAAATGAAACTACTATTTCAATGGAAACCTTTAAGGGCTTTCGTATTTTTGTTTACAACTTTCGTTCTCTTTGCAACCGAAATAGAGCAAAGAAAGAAAAGAAAATTGGTTTGTTACCCATTCGTATCCGGTCAAAGCCTAACTTCAACCAGTGACTCGCTGATACATTATATATCACCCATAACCAATGGCTATCGCGTGTCATAAGCGTGTGTAAGCATTAATTTGTCTTAATTGCACATCGTGGAACTCCCCAAAGGAATTCCGTTCGAATCAGAAATCACCTATTTGATTACCTCAAATCAGCACAATCATCATCATCATCATAAGCAACAACAAACCTCCCAATGAGGTCGATTACTTTCTAAAAAAAATTTAAAAAAAAACCAAAAAATGTCAGATCATTGAAAAGCTGTATATCCAGCATGTGGCTTGGGCTGTTTTTTTTCACTTTTATTACCAAAAAGTCAATCAACCACTTCCTAAAATTTAATTGATCAATTGAAATTATTTTGTTTTATTTTTTTGGTTTTTTTCTGTTTTGTTTCCAAAGCCATAAAGTGAATGAACTTCTACGGGAGTTTGCACCATCAAAATGTCAAAATCGGTTACGTAACGCATTTTATGGTTATCGAATCCAATTTGCTGTAAAATTATTTCTTTTTCTTCTTTTTTTTCCTCAAAAACTCATTCAATATTGATTTAATGGTTCACATGCAACAACCTACCTCAGCCAAGACGAGGTGCCGAAAGTCTTAGTTTGTTGTAATCTTCTCCAATGGGAGACCGACAAAAATGGACAATTACTTACACGAAACGTTTATTTCTGGTAGGAAAAAGCTAACACAAATGCGTAGCACATACTTCATAATTATAAGTAAATATGATTATATAATGACCACTTGTATTGCATTATTTAGAAAATGTATGGAAAAGAAAAAACAAAACAAAACAAAAAAATGACTAAATTACATGACTCTGCCACGATGAAGACCGAAAAAGGGCCTAGAAGATGATAAATTTACATTTATTTGTTTCGTCACTGATTTTGTAAAAAAAAAAAAGATCGAAAAACTTTCCGATAATGGGTTTGTTTAATATTTATTTTATGCGACATTTAGTCTGAGTTTACGCCTTCGTGTCAAAATTTTGGCCTTTAACCAGAATTGTGTGTATTTGGTTAGATTTGGGCAACACACCATATCTGTCAAATAGCGGAAGAAATACTTCCCTGCATACATTTTTTTATACCAAATGAATGATAATTTTCAAATTTATTCAAAAAATAGAAAACGAAGTAAAAATTTTGCACGTGAGTGACTGTATGCATGCCAAATTAGGACAATAATACTACAATACACCTGTTGACATTGTGGAGCAGGAAGAATTTAAGAATGACTTTTTATTTGGATGTTTTTGTATATGTTTACGATAAGTGATCTTGAGAACGACTTTTGAAACATTTAACGATTAGTTTAGCAGGAAGACTCGCAAAGAATGAGCAGTTTCTATGCAATGGCTTCGATTTACTTAAGCATTCGACTGAAAGATGACGAGGCAATTTAACTTCTAAATATGAACATTATGAAGTCAGTTGTGGTCCTAATTAAAATGTCATTTAACTTAAAGCCAAACGCCTAAGCATTGATTTTCAATTCAGTGCGGAAAGCCGAGATATCGCTGAATAGCTGAAAAGTATTTATAAACATTTATGATAGAAAGTCTGCGGTATTACAGACAGGAAAACAATAACAGTGAGGCTTTATGGCCGGAAGGTCTTGTAACACAAGTTGGTCCCAAATATATCAGCCTATCGAAAGATGTGATGACTTTAGCAAATGGCGGCAACTGTCAGTTTTGTTTTGATATTTGTGAAGTAAGCAGATGAAGAGTCCACGTCGACAAGTCATGGAACTCTACACTCCTCAAGATCGTATAATACTATATTTTATGGAATAAATCGTTAGTTATTTAGGCGCCTTCCTACGCCAACCGGCCAAACGTTAAGGCGAATGTGACAGAAGGCCCCGGATGACCTCGTAGTGCTCGTTTCGACCAGAATATCGTCATTATGGCTTGATTATGTAGACTACGCGTTTCCTGTCTCTGGTGAGCCATACAAAAGCATGGACAATCAGTTTTTACTGTCGCAAATTTGTGAAATCTAGAGGACCTGTGACTCCAATAGGGTGGTGCAACCGCTATTTTGAAAGATGCCGTTCCGGGTCACCTTTTATTTCGTGTTGGGGATTTGGACAGGCCCGAGTTGGCCGCTTCAGAGTTATTTTTTTGAGGTTTTTTGAAGTCACAGAGAGATAGTGTGAACATTTTTACACCGAAGCTCTCGCCAAAACGATTGAACGTTAAAAATAACCATCTTCGTACGAAAATGAGTCTCGGAGACACATATTGAAACAAATATGATGGTTCATAGGCTTATTTGATACTCCAACTAGGGTCAAGCTCAAGAACTACTGATCTGGACTCCAGTAATGTGAGAAATCTCTTTAAGTTCTCACACTGAGTTCTTGGAAAGCTTAAGTGAAATTTCCAATAGTATCTAAGGACCTACCATTTATGGGCCTAGAGGCTACACTAGGGGTAACTAAATAGCTGGACTATCCTTCAAAACTGGTAACGAATATCATTAGCTGGTCATCATGTCCCATAGTGACATTCTAGAAATATTTAAATTCGTTTAAATGACAACTAGAACCCAGTGATGAAGTGGTCCTGACACTTTTTACAATTGTCTGTGCTCTGGAAAATTGGCAACATTGTACAGTTAGTTGTCTTGTCATACGTCTGGTGGGTATGTATTCCACGAGGTCTACCATGGCCTTTCCATATCTCGTAAGGTCAATTCCTTCAATTGATACTGTTACTCTAAATCAATCCTTGATAAATCTGATCTGCATCTACATATGACTATCATATGTACCTATTGTACAGCCACTGGTTTCAATTTAATGATCAATGCTCATGAACCTATTCAGGATCACATCTTTGGCTTGAGTTTGAGCTGCCTACGTTCAGCTACCACGTTCAGTGAACAAACAGCTAATAGCTGACAAAATGAATTCATAAACTGAGTCCTGTTTATCACCGCAGTTTGATGTAAATCTCCACACTGTGACTATAGTCACGTAGACCAACTTTACAATCTTCTTTTTCGTTCTCATCTTTAGCATCAACTTAGAACAAAGAAGTGACTTACAAGCCAAAGAAGAAGTCACTCCGCGTGCACTTGCTATGCACACAGTTCCTTCGAAGGACGTGCAAATAAAGTTGAACACCGCACACGATATTTTGTTTGTATTTTTGCAGACAGAACTCAAACAAACCGGCTATAAGCTGTCTGGGGTTACCCTGCAATTGTAAACAACCACTTAATTTTCATTCATTAGCAAGTAATCCCCTACATGTAGCTACCAGTGGTAAGGTTCAGACGAAAAATTTCATTCTATTCTTGAGTAGCGTCCTGATCACCTAATTACCTGGCTTGGCGTTGTTATGGTCTACGTGCGCGTTTCTTGTACGCAAGCGTCTACGTACTACGAATAAAAATACTAGAACAGGAAACCCCCTCAACATGTCCTCTGCGTCATTTAAATTCCTAGAAAATCCCCAGACTGTGACCATAGTCACGTAGACCATCTTTATTATCTCCTCACCTTCCATTGCATCATTCTTCTTTTGTTCTTTTGGCTTAGAACGCTCATGCGGCTTACAAGCCTGCAATTAATATGCATGCCATCGCAGGCACTCCATCCGAAGGACATGCACATAAACAGCAGCCAATTCAAAGAAATTCCCGCCAAGTGAATCATGCCCGGTTGAAACACACCTTCTTTTGATAATTGGTACACATCAGTGGGATGGTAGGCTTGGAGATCTTCTTCTTCACAAAAACTATGCATACGCAGTTGGAATTCGAATAATTTGATGCTGCGGCCACCTATTAGCATACCTAATCAGGTTTGACAGTTTCAACACCTGTACCAACAGATGACAGCAATGTAACATCGAAATTGTGACACGGGCCATAAACACACAGATCAAAACGCTGAGTGCCGCCGAAGGACGCTCGTTCATTTTATTTACCAACAATGGAGCGTGAGTGTTTACAAAACTCCTACGATGGACGTGCTTAATTAACTTCTGGAATATACCGCTGCGCTGGGCGCTTAGCCATGTAATGCATGACTTCGAATGATGCATGACCATGTGCAACTAACAACTCTAAGGTGTTATGAGTTTGCGCTCACGCTCATTAGTATTGTTTAACCCCAAGTACACAGATGGCTTTTGAAATTTTGACAGTTTCCATTTGACTTAGTTTTTGAACATAGCCATGAGTTTTTTTTGTTTTGCTAGACAAATGGTGCATTTACGGAAATTAGGAAATTCCCTTATTACTGTAAGAGAGTGTGTTAGTTTTTTGTGTTTTTAGCGGAACAGAAAAACACGAAGCCGACCAACTTTCAAGGCTATTAGAGCAAATTAAGTCGTAGCTAATGATAATGCCAACTAGTTGCGGAAATGTATTAGTATGACATTTGCGTCGTTAAGAAGTCTTGGTCCAACTCTATTGTGAAACCAATGAGTCAGAGTTCCAGTGGCAATGATTTGTAATCAGGTTGTGATACCTTCCGCAATTAACACTATTAGAATGCATTTTTGGGCTGTTTTGACCCGTTTTTAGTCGGCCTTGATGGCTACTGGCTTAAGCCATTTTGTAAACATGGAAATGTTTGTGTAATTGACCATAAAAAGCCTAACGCAGGGGGTATTGCTTCAAATCCCCTTTATGATGTTTTTAAGTCATAAACAATAATTTTCGAATTTTGTCAACAAAACGGAATATTAAGCGGGACACAGCTTGAGTGTTGTTTAAGCTGAATAACTTTAAGATGTTTACGGCTTTCCAGTGGTTTTTTTGTTTCTTTGATTTGGTATCTATTTTTAGACGCAGTAGTGTTGAGAAATTTACCAGAAACCTGTTTTGAGATAGGTCAGGTTCGACGGAGAAATTGGGCAAATCATTTGTAATAATTAATACTTTGGAGTAAGACAACTTAACTGGCTTAAGTTAAGGATGTACCAAGCTCATTAGGTAGTTACAATATGGGGCTGTTAAGCGGGAGAAATTGTTATATTTACCCTACTTGGGATCGACACAGCGGAGACAGTACAATTTTTGTGTCGTATTTCTTCTATATGTCATAATCCGTGGATCGGCTTTCACGCAATTAAAGGCTAAATGAAGTGCAGGCCACAAATGGCAGCTTGATGGGGATACACACGATGCAGAATGAACACAGAAAACCGCATATACTCCGTTTTCCCAAAACAATTGGGTTCCTAGCTTGGTTGACAGAATTGAGCGATACTCTTCAGAATAATCTTGGGAAAGTGTGTAAGCAAAAGCTGACCAATTTTTGAACTCTTTCCTAAGAAACATACTTTAAAAGATATGAAGGAACATTGCTCAATCCATAAAATATCCCGAATTCTTGCTCTCAGGTTCAAGACTGAACGATCGGTAAGATGATATCGCGTTCAAAAATTCCAAGTTATTTGATCTCGAAATCGAGACAACAAAGAACGGAAGGATTGTTTATTAGTCGGGAGGCGACTTGATACAAAGTTAGAAATAGATAGTCTTTCAGCCTACAAGAACGTGACAGACACACTTTTTCAATGTTTCAAGTCTCGATCATTAAAGCATTGTTTTGTGAAAAACTACAACTACTTTTCAGAGTCATGCAGAGTGATGAACTTATATAATATGACATTAAGAACTAGTTCACTTGTTAGAGCTATTTTTTAACTCGAGTTAGGTGGTGAAGTAGACAAGTCTATAAAAGACTGGACACATGACCCTTTTTCTTCAATCATCTCTTAACAAGTGTGACAAGTTTCCTAGTTCTTAATACTTTTAACTTTAAGAACAAAAGTGTCTGCTACTGTGTACTATGTTTCAGATGAAAAAAAGAAAAACGCAGTTTTTTTAAAAGCATTAACAAAATCTTTATTTCCCCCAGGGTCACCATGTTGAGGGTTTACTTCAAATCATCCTGTGGGCGCTGTGGTCCAAATGGTTAGTGCATTGGACCACGGGAAAAGGTGTTCGAGAATTGAATCCGAGCCAAAACACTTAAAAGACTTGTCACTCCGAGCGTCGTTCATATATCCGAGAGGATAGCTGTCACGAAAAAGCGTCTTAAATAAAAAAATTCCCCTTTGGATACGGCCTACGCCCTCTTCCAATCGTGTAAAGAATATGACACGCCCAACACGAATGATTGTAAGAAGCTAGGCTCTGGGTTTCATAGACCTGTTGCGTTAAAAAATTTGCATTTGTACTTCAGATTTTCTATTTCGTCAATATTTAAGTTGTCAGTTTTGACGTTTTGTACATAATCTGCTCACCTAAAAATTCGTACTCAACTCCGATCATTAATACAAAAATTTCGTATAATAGTGAGGACTTCCTCTCTAATAATCCAGAGAAGATGGAGCCAATAGAGAACAGTATTTGTCAAGCTATTCGTGAAGTAGAGGCTGAAACCATGGAAAATATTTTGAAAAATTGAATTGACAGTATGACCCGCTGTCAAGCCAACTCTAAAGATACTTCTTTTTGTGGCAGATTCGTCTTTATTTGTTCGGAGTCGCAGTTCATAAAGAGTTATGTATTTCATTTGAGGAAATGTTTTTGATTTTTTTGGATTTTAATCAATCTTGTCTTGGGGAAATCTTGAAAAGAGTCCGACTTATATATGTACATTTGTGCTCTTGGAACCCTTAATAACAATTTGGACTACAATTGAAATAGGCCAACTAAATCATGACTCACTTATGGCACTGTTCTTATGGAAAAGGAAAAGTCTTCAGTTACAACAAAGGGTGGGTTTACTGATAGTTTTGCCTAGGTTAGGTTCCAGCTTTAATTTGATTCGGCCTGCTTAGGGAAAAATGTTGAACTTCGTTGTTGGGATTAATACTTAGTTATCTCCTCAATTCCTGTTTGGATCGAATCCCATTACATCAGAATCCCAACCATCAATTAAATGGTTCTTCCTCTATTCATGACGGTTAGTAGGTCTATATATTTCTTTATGGAAGTGTATAACATGGCATCAAAAGCTCGACTAATGCTTTCAAGGATCCTTCAAATTATAGGGTGCTAAGGGTGGAATTCATTAGGAATAGATTGTGAATATCGAATCTATTACAAGATTTGAAATTCAGGATACCTTTTCAAATGAAAAATTTTACCTATAAATCTGTATTATCTATCTGTATAATCTATCTTACCTGCCAGGTTTGACCATAACCAGTAGGTTACCTTGGCACCAATTCAGTGAAAGCTGAATTTGAATTTCGGGCTTCTAAGTGTCTCCTGAACGGAATGGTCGAAAGGATTGAAAAGTAGCTTTAAGTGAAAGGTTTATGACCGCCCTTAATATACAAGGTGTACTTAAGTCAAATAGAAATCATGAAGAATCTCAACTGCACAGGCGTCAGTCTGGAGCAAGAAGTGTCTTAGAAAGAAATTTCGAAACTAAGCATAACCCTCTATATCTTAGCCTTGGCGATACAATCAAGTTGTAAATGCAATAAAAATTTGTTTGCACTTCGCAGGTTTTCTCAAAGGCGTGTCGCAGTGGTCACATTTTTTCGCTTTCAATACCACTGGCACTCCATTTCTGGACATAGTCATTAAGCCTATTGCTTATTTGCATCTAGCCATAGTATAATTAACCTTCAACTTCAAGATTCATTAAATTCAAACTAACTGAACTCGTAGGCCCATAACGCTGTTATGGTGCGATGCCAACACAAAAACACAACCGAATCAAAATAAAACCACAAACAAATAAAATTCCCCAAAATGGTACCCACCAACCGCATGTCATATCCATTACCAACAGAGCGACTATCAGGGTCAACCATTACATAAAATCCAGCTCCAGCTTCTGTCTTCAAAAATGTTGTAATTAAACAAACTAACATTAAAAAATTCATTAATTTTCGGGAGAACCTCATTTCGATGCAACTTCAATCAGTTGCATCTGGTTATGTCCAATCAATTGGGTTTCCGATATATAAAACTCTTAATTAAGTGAAATTTGTTTTAATTTGTTTTATTTTGAAATACCGAATATTTAAATTACATCCCCCATATTCATTAGATGAACATAATGACGAAGCTTAGGCATTGCTTGTTTGTACATCGAAATCTTCACTATTGTTTGGCTTATAGGCTTGATTCAACATTAACTTCGGGTCTATCCTTCTCAGTATTACCGCTAGTAGAAGTAGATGATGATACTCCTGTCTTAGAGCCTGATCCATCGGGTGGTTGTATTTTGATGTGTCCAGGTACCGGCTGATTTAGGGTCATTGGCTCAGAAATGCCTTCTCCTTCGTTCTAAAAAAAAAACGAGGACAAGCACCAATATGTAGGTAAGAAATAGAAAGTGAAAATAAATGCTATTTACCAGATAAAATATGCCTCTGGCGATCCCATAAACCAGCAGTAGTACTATTGAGACTTTAAACAATTGCCATAAAAAAATAAACGCACATCTAAATGGAATTAAGAATAATTTTTGAAACAGTTTGTATATCATTGAAAATTTGAAAGAGGTATTAAATTTTCTTTTTTTTCTGTTTTTTAATGCATGAAGATGTTTCGAAATTTGTAAAGGAAATGAGAAATTTTAAACTGACATTATTTGAATTTAGGTAGTCCTGTCAGATAGCAGCATTGCCAGGATTTGTATACATTTATTTTAATTTAGTTTTTACATTATAGTGCAGATATAAGGACTTATTTCACTGTCGTACTCAGTTTGATCAGGAATCATTAAAATGCTTAGCTACGTAAGGAGATACATTCTAATTAGTCCTACCAACTCGTTAACGGACGCTATACAATCTCCGGTTAATCTGTGCCCCGAAAGCCACATGTTAAAAAAACCGAAACCAGAAATCATTGAATAAAGTTGTTCAAAAGTAAAGTTCAAAAGGTAAAGTTGTTGAGTTGAGTTGTTAAATGATTTCTGACCGAAACGAAGATCTCTCGTAATTTGAGATGAAAATCGCCTTTCACTTCGAATGATAATCAATAAAAGATTTAGAACGAGAAAAGTTATGTTGATCCGTTGTCCTAATTCAAGTTCATAATTCAGCCAGAAGGTTACTGACAACGGAAGATGAAGAAAGACGATTATGAAGCACTTGAAAAGGGTTACCTGTGAAATAGTTGGGATTGCAGGCAGATAAACCGATAGTTTCCTGCTTAATGTACTTTCTAAATGATTTGAGAGTCATCCATCGAGTCCAGGTTATACCTTGAACCAAGATGCTATTTAGATAGCCGTGTGTTCAAAGATCACTCAGAGATAGATACAACAATGGTTAATGTCAAAATTTGAACAATCTAAATACATCGGAGAACTCTATCTATCAGTAAGCCTCTACATTTAACGCAGTCTTTGGCTACCTGTTGCCAGTTGCGCACTGCAAGTTGGTGGAGGTCCAAGTCCACTTATGGACGCCACCTATTGTAAAGTCTTCCTTTAATGCGATGTACCACCGGGTTTTATTTTCTTCATTAAAAATGTGTTTCTCTAGTGTATGTGTATCTTTTGAGAGAAGTCCTGCTATAGTAGATTTTCGTTGCAGCAGCTAGTAATTTCTTGCAAGGATTTTTATTTCAGCTGGGTTTTTCGGTAATTTACTTACTTACTTAGTTGAAACTACAGTCCTCTGTGAACTGGACTTCAACGAACAAGTTTAGTCTTTGGCTAACTACATCCAGTTGGGCATTTTAACTTCGTTGGTGTCCTCGTTCATTAAGCCAAAGCTTTACTGCTCTGCCACTACAGGTTGGAGTCGAAGACTCTTCGACCCGGAGCCTGTGTTCCGTCTGCTCGTGCTACAGGACCTACCCATCTTAGTCGACTGATGCATATATTTCTTAGGTCAGGTCTCTGTACAGCTCGTAAAGTTCTCTGTTACGTCTTCTTCTTCAAATCCCGTCAACGTAAATGGTATTGAAAATCATTCGAAAAATTTCGCGTTCAAAACAACCATTCGTCTTCGTTAACGTTGATGTTTTTGGACCAAAAACTGGAATAATGAGGGCCTTTTATAGAGGGTCCTTGGTGTATTTTTGATAAGGCCTTGCTACTCAATTGCCTTCTAAGGTTGAAGAAGTATTCATTGGCAAAAGTAACGCTTAGTTTAATTTCTGATATTATGTTGTTTTCAGAGTTTACACCCGAGGTAGACAAAGTCCCCAACTTACTCAAAGTTACAGATGTCCATAATGTTTGAGTAAAATTTTCTCCACCAATCTGACAAGCTTGGGAGGGATACCAAAACTAGACATGACTCTGTATAGCTCGTCTCTATAAGTGCTGTCATATGCGGCCTTAAAGCAATCAAAAGATAGTGGGTATCGATCTGAACTTCTTGGATTTTACATATGCCTATGAGTTGATTTTCATCGTACTTGCCTGCCTGCAGATTGTAATCTAAATAGCTGGACAACATTGTTCAAACTTGAAATCGATTTCCAAAGGCTCTAACGATTTTTATAAAGTTTTGCCACGCCCACTTTTTGCGATTTCTTTCGGTCTCTATTGGCATCAATTTAGATCTAAGGATAGTGTTTTCAGCAGATTGAACATTTTTAAAAGCATTTTGACAGCAGCGTGCGGTTCGTAACAAAATAGCTTACCAACTAAACTGATGATGAAAACTGTTAACTGCCGGATACACGAAAAGGGTTTGAAATTTCCAACATATGCATATTTGTACGGAACTTGCATTTCAAGTTCAGTGCCGGAATAGCGCACTCATTTATTCACTTCAGCATCATTACCATTAATTTTCCTAAATACATCATCATAGACTAATTTTCTTTAATGACTTCGAAGTTGATCAACAATTGTATATAAACTAGAAACCGTTGGTATACTTGAGATAGATTGAATCATTGGCATTAACTGTGTTCGAGGTAATTCAAGAAAGGAATAAAAGCTGGCCATACTCGGCCCATTGAAAGGCATTATACCTCTTTCTGTTGAAAAAGATTCACGTTGATACTAATTGGAAAAATAAAAAAATGAATGATGAATAAATGCAACTATAATAAATGTCAGATTACCAAATAATAGATTCCTTGAATAATAATATGAGTCACAACTAGACCCAAGGTGAACTTAATTAATTCGACAAAAACTGTGTTTAGGAAGCGACACGTAAGGCACAAGAATTTAAGAATCATTGAAATTTTGAAAGTTACTTTTTTTTATTATATTGATTTTGAATTTAAAGGAGAAACACTAAATGAAAGTGTTTGAATTAAAAATGACATTTTGCGGTTTTGAATTTTTGTCAATCAATTAAATATAGGTTTTTGCAACGTTGCCAGGCGTTCGGTTCAAGGGTCAGTTCGGAGTCGTTTTTATTCACGGAATGGTCTTAGAGGGATACTTTCTGATAATTTTAAAAATTGATACTTACTCGTTTCGCCTCTCAAATTGGTTAAAATACTATCTTCATGAAAAATTGAAATATAAACATAATTTAACTCATTGAAGAGTCCAAACCAGAAAAGCTAAATTGGTCTTTCGTCTCAGAAAAGCTCGGCAAGTACAAATTACGTCGTAAACATGAAGGCCAGTAAAAAAACAATTAGTACTTGGACGGTACCATATCGGCTTGACTTTTGATACATGTCAGCTCGTCTTAGCTTGAGGATGTGCAACTTCAAGTATCAAGTACAACCATTGCCTCACTTAAAATGTAAACCACGACCATGATTCTTCATATTATTTCCAATCTACTAATCCATTCGTTGTGGCTTCTATAGGTGTTTCCACACCAAAGAAACATTTCAGGAAACATTGTTTAAAAAACGTTTCTGAAATGTTGCACATTTGTTTAAAAACTTTTAAGAAACTTTTCAAATGTATTTCAGAAATGTTTTTGAAATGTTTTTTTTTATGTGGACGCTTTGAGAAACATTTCTGAAATATTTCTTTGTTTCCCATTTTATCTATTCAGTTTTGTATTTGAAGATGGATTGGAAAGCAGTAACACTGATAGAGTCGTGTTTTACTCTAAGAGACGTACAACCTCCCTAATGAAGGAAAGCACGTCCTTACTCGCAGAGTTTCTAATATCTGCTGGCGAGCATGTTACCTTGCCGGGCATTCACAGAGAATGTTGATTCGTCATCTTCTGAGCAGAACCTATGTACATTCTACATCTGTAGCATAGATTAAGTTTGTTGAGGTTGTATTTCAGGCTACAGTGACCTGTTAGAAAACTCGCCACCTTTTTAATAGTCTTTGTTTAAACTAAGAATTTTCATGTAGGAATAAGGCTTGATTAGTTTTTAGGACTGACGTAACCCCGGAATATTTTCCCAAGGGAAGGCGTGTGAGCCCAACGATGGCTTCTGGCTATTATTTGCAACCTCTGAGTTGCCGTTATTCATAAAAGAACTTTCGACCATCTTACGATGGCCGCTTATGTCGTAATGGGTCTTACCAACATTGTATACATCATGTATCATTTTTGAATTGATATTGTCTGGCCCACATGGCCCTGCTGGCGCGATCTATGGCGGACTTTATATGAGAGTTCCACTTAAGCCGTTTGTCAAGGATGACACCGACATATTTGACTTCATTGGAACAAGTTAATGTGGTGCCTTTTATGGTGATAGATCCCAGATTGACCAACCTTCTCTGAGTAAAAGGCACTAGAATGGTTTTGCTAGGATCCCACAAAACTTTTTTCGTTTCAGAAAGTTTTATTAACTTGATAACATCCTCGTTAATACTTGAGTAACAAAAAGTTTTCCGATCCAAATGGGAAAC
The DNA here is from genome assembly GCA_963583995.1 of Xylota segnis. Classification (NCBI taxonomy): domain Eukaryota; kingdom Metazoa; phylum Arthropoda; class Insecta; order Diptera; family Syrphidae; genus Xylota; species Xylota segnis. Next base: position 27,048,219 of record OY757236.1, on the reverse strand, counting down.
ACAGAAACATAGCTTAAACATTTTTTTTGAAACATTTCAAGAACATTTCAGAAAAAGCTTTATGTAGGATTGTTCAGAAAAAGATATTTAACTTCCCCGGATAACAATGTTCTTGTCTACCGACTAATCAGGATGATACAACCTAAAAATAAGAACCTTTTTTATTTTTTAACTAAAATCAGCGATATTGTCTAAAGTCATCGGGTTACTGGTGAAGACAATCCTAAGGTCAGTTCATAGTGAGAGTATGAAATCATCCGCATTATCCGATGTTATAAGTGTTACAAATATCTTCTATTTGAAAATAGGAAACGAATAGCAATCAAGCGGTCCAAGATTCAAGCGCTGTTATTTTAAAATATTGACGCTTCTGGCAACGCTCTTAAAATAAATCAAACAGATCTAAATAAATTGACTATCTCACCAGCAGATGTCGTCGATTTTTACTTCCTTCAGTTATTTATGAATAATTTTTAAATCTCCACAAAAAAATAATAAAAAAGTAAAAAAAAATATTTTTAAATTCGGCTTTTTTCCTAAATTCTCAATGATAGAGGATATATTGTACAAATGGATGCGTTTCGCAGTCAAAATCACCTTTTATTTCATTTGGAAGCTTTTCAAGCTATCGATTCTGTTGTTTTTAGGTAGCGAACTCCTTTCGGCTGGTCTCTATTTGGTAAGTGCATTTGTTTGCCCGGAACCTTCATTTCTTGTATTGATATTAGCATGAGCGCAAATTTTTCTCATTTCAAACAAACCCAGTTCACTACCTTGACATGTTTTCTGAAGGATCGAGCACCACTAGTATTCCAGTCGGAAGTTATCCGTTCGTTGTGGAAATACCCCCAGAAGCTGAAACAGCAACATCTGCAGCCGCAAGAAACATTAGACACTTAAGACAACAATTGTATCTTAGCTGTCTCTGGGATTCCGAGGATCGTATTCCTTACATGGAGGAGGATAGTGAGATTTAAGTCTAAAATGTAGTAAAAGGTAAATATTTGAAGGTTATGAAAAAAAAAAACAGAAAAACCTAAAGCAGTCCTCACGCAGATATATATGTACCTACATGTGTGGAGATTTATCATATAGAAGTACAAATTTAATATTGTATTTAAAAAAAAAATTGAATTCGTATAATAAATAATATGTGACCATTATCCCAGTGGTAATGTAAAATTGAATTGCTCCTTCAAATCCTTACTTCAAGGTGAAGATTCTGTGCTTGAATTATGAATAGAGTCCTGTAGAATCTAAAAATTAAGTAAGTTCTGATCTCCTAAGCCCCTATTCTAGGATACTTATAAGCACCAACTTGTTATTTCCTTTATACTACGGCCGCCCATCGGTGCATTGGAAAAGTATTTGAAATTGCTGCACCCTTTCACAAATGATTCTGAAAGTCCTTTAGACTGCCTTTCAAGGATCACAAATCAAAGAATTTTACTTGAATATATGCGAAACAACTTGGTAGGTCTCATACAACTTGGATGACATTCATTATTGCCTGTAGAGTTTCAATCTACTTAACGGTAAGTTCGGAGTTCGATCCCCAGATATCATCAAATTTATTTTTGTGTTACGCGAGTGTCTGACAAATATCCGACTTCCTGTCATGCAACAGATCACGTGCAGATCTGATGCGTCCAATATTCATATTTTCATGAGATACTTACATAAAGGCCGATGGGACCCAGGACCTAGCTTCTAACAACCATTTGTGTTGCTTGTTATATTCTTACGCGAATGGAAGTGGCATACTGTTTAATGCAGAGTTCGACCCCCCAATTTGGTATTTGTTAAGCTTACTCATGACAGTTGTACTCTCGGATGTTTGTCAGACGCTGGGTAGAGATGGGGCCGTGAAAAAACTACTTTTAGGTAGCCATGAGATACTTACAAGTTTACGAAAGAGTTTTAAAGACACTCCTATAAACGGTTAGCTCGACGGACTATGACTTAATTCCGGAACTCAGTAGACAAGACACTCAGAACTCATCGTGAATAGAAAGATTCTTTTAAACCTACAAATTTGGCTGGTTATCAGCCATATTACGATACTGACTTCAGCAGACCAAAGGATTTGTGCTTTACTAACCTACTTACCTACAAAATGCGCATGGTTCTATCCCTAGCTAACTGGTACCAGTTTGTTACTCGAAGTTGTTTGAGGTTCCTTTAGAACAAACTGGAGAATGTGTTAGCCATGTGGATGGGGTAGTTCAAGTGGTTAGTGCGTTGGCAAGGGGTTTCAGGTTTAATCCCTAGACAACACCTAAAATGTCATTCACGGTTCCACCTCTCGCAAACGTCTGACCAAAATTACCGAGCAACAGAACATTCGTCATCGTCTAGATTGACTGAAGTATTGGATTCCATTGAGTGGCACATATTTGTTTTGTTCGACATATTTACTAAATTTTACTAAACAAAACCTTTACCTGAAAAATTTCAAATAAAACAACTTCTGTTCCGAGACCAAGGCTAACTGTCGAAAGCTCATACAACCATGATTTATTGCATACATTTTTTCAACTGCCATGTTTCGAAAATGGATTCATCTCCTTTAAGATAAATAAAATTCTTTTCTCTATTATCCTTCCTAAGCTTCCATTTCGGTAAGAGACAGAGATGCCTTCTCCTGAAACTTCTTTGAGTTCTCCTTAAAAGGAACAGCACTTCAGACGAAAGATCACCTCTTGTTGCGCGGATACAGTTCCAAGGGGATTTCAGACAATTGGGCACTCAATTCTCGTGGCAACACTTTGTCTGATGGGGACCTTCGATGCATGTTTTGCTCAACTTCATTATAATGCGATGCCTAAAAAAGAAAAATATGTTTTTTTCTTATCAAAATCAATACTATTAACTACAACTCACCAAATAAGAAATTCCTGATAAAAATTCGATTGCCAGAAATTGGATAATAGAAAATTTCAAAAGTTGCCAAATCAAAAAGGATATAAATTTGGTTGAAAGCCAAACTAATTTAAATATTAACAGCTGTGCCATTGAAAATTTTGAAGAAAGACCAAAATATGTTGATATTGTAATTTTTTTATAGATTTAAGCAATTTTTAAACATAACTGACAGGAGTGTTGTTTTAGGAAAAGTTTTTGTGAGTAAATTGATGGAACTCAGGTAGGTATGTTCGATTTGAATTCAGGGAACATTGCTAGAAATCAAACTACTTCTTCACAGACCAGCTATAACCTTCGTAGAATAAAGTAGTCAAGGTGGAACTTGTAGATTTGAATTATAATGAGAGTCAGACATGGATCGTTTCTATTGTTTCGATAAAAATTGAAAAATAAATTACTGACCTTTTTCAAGATTTGGAGCTGTTTGTGTATGTAAAGTGACAGCAATAACTCTGAGGTAGTAAGGGACTTAATCTGCGTCGGATCTGTTATCAATTCTGAAAACAACACCTCAGCAGAAATAAAATCTCTTGTAAATCGCTGTTTCTTTGAGTTAAGGAGACCTTGATCATCCCAGTCCTGGTTTACTTGTCCTGCTGAAGCGTGCACGCTGTCTAAAGTTGATGAAGAGATCCTCAGTCGGTCCCGTTTGCATTGACGGGCTCCGAAGAAGGAGATTTAACGACGAACTCTTCCAGTTGTACAATGACATCGACCTAGTAAAAAACTGCGAATTAGTCGTAACCCGGAGGGACAAGGCAGTAGAGGAGGATCTCGCCTTAGGTGGCGCGCACAAGTAGAATGGGAACCTCAACCGATTTAGAGTGCACAACTGGGGGCAATTAGCTAAGAACTGGGCTAACTGGAGAGGCGTGTTGGTTGAGGCCCAGGTTCACCCCGAACTGTAGCGCCACCTAAGTAATACGTGGTTTGGATCTGATTCCTAAGCACACATCGACTCATAACCCAAAATCATAATTCAACTTTGCTTTAAATTTTCCGCTTTGATTATTTTATGGTTTGTTCCGTCCTCGACTGGAGGTGGCAATGGGACACAAGATCTTCTTCGCAAATCCGAAAACTAAACTGAACATTGTCCCGTCAAAAATGCATCGGTTTCTCATCAAAGTTCTCTATGCCCCTAGTTCACCATTAGTACAAAATTGGCTCGATACTTCTTCAAATGTCCTATATTTTTAACTAAGGACAAGTGTCATTGCAGGATTTCTAATCGTTCCTATAATTTCTACAAAGTATCTGGCAATGCCACACAGACTTCAATTCTAGTTTTTCAAACATGGCGCCTGTTTTGCAGATGTCACCCCACTTTCACATTGACTTCCGCCAGTTATAAACAACCGAAATAAATCTTTTTAAATTCAAAAAAAAGTTGGAAAATTCTCCATGATACGTTTTTTGCTGCAGTCAATGTACACATTTGTATTCTTTTTTGTTTTGGAACTTATTAAATTCTATATCCTTCTCTTTGTGACTTATCAGCTAGCTCTGGCAATATTTTTCATGGTAAGTACTTACTACACGTTCCAAGAGCAATAAACTGGTATTTAGGATCATTTTTTCCTGCAAACAGTGCGAGAGGGATACACCTGGTACTACACAACAAATCTTTAAATACTATGAAAATGGAGCGAGCAATAGTAGCTTCCCATTCGGAACGTATCCTTATGTTGTGGACATCCCAGAGGAACCCAAACCAAGAAAGAAGTCAATAGCATGAATGTAAAATGCAAATAAATGTTGTGTGGTGTAGTTTTGATTTCTTGGCATTTTCAGTGATATTCTGTAATTTGGTTTAATTTTAGGATTTCGTTTGCCATAATTTAAAGGACTAGGTCAGAGTATCTAAATAAGGATTCGATTCGGAGCACATCTTATTCATTCTTCATAAGTAGAGTTGTACCTAATGTGCTTAGCAAGAAATTATCCTTTTTGGAACTCACGTAGGATTGACTCTGCGAAAATATATGGATTTTAGGTCCTACGGTCTAAAGACGAAAAACACAAGAATGTTCAATGAAGGTTGGTATCCTGGAAAACTATCAACAGAGTATTATCCAGCCAACCTTGGGGATTACCGCGGATTTAGGCAAATTCTTAAGCCACGAACAATTTTGGATGTAATTAATGGATGCAGATACTCAATACTCTGTCGTTGATGGTATTCCTCATAGGCATTAGGAAGGGATAAGTCTTCGCTTATACAAGAGGTACATATGTACAAGTGTTGCAGTTTTCTTTCAAGAACGCAACAAAAATATGTGGTTTTGAAGCCACAGGCTTCAATAAAAATTCGACATAAACCTCTACGTAATTCTGACCCTTTTTTGAGAAAGGAGTACTAAATATACACGTGATCTATTGTACCCTCTATCAACTTCTTGGAAATTCCTGTATAATTTTCTCTGACCACTGCTGCTAATCCAATTTTTCTTGAGAAACTAAGAAGGAGAATTGGTTATAATTAGGTACTTTCTCAAATATTTTAATCTTCCATGGGTCGATTCCTCGGAGAATCACAGTACAATTTCTCGAATTTCAATACGTAATTACAAAATCGGAATCCTACCTAGTTTCCTTAGGTACTTTTTACTCCGGCAGTGGTTCGATAGAAGTTCGTTTCATAGAACTGTCTTGGTTTGTCTCATATCACGACCTTTATTACAGATTCCAGCCCTGTTTTCTGCCTGTCCCTAATTTTCTGAATTATTCTTTGAGGGTGTGATACACTATTCTGTAGAATAGTTCAAAACCTACGATGGTTCCTAATACTCACTATTATTACACTCTATTCCCACATGGCCAGATATTTAACTGAATATAAACTTGTTTCTTTTCTATAAGTTTGTTGAGGCTTTCCCACTCAAGTTTACCTGATTGACTCTTCCTAAGCCTTGAAAGGAGAGTCTACTGGAGTTAAGGTCTGAATAAGTCCCGCCCTATGTCTCTAAACAGTGATACAGATAAAATCACTTGCCTACAATGACTGAAATCGAAAATAAATTGAATGGAATGGCGAAAGGACTCTCAACCAAACGTTCGTTCAAGATTCCCACAGTGAGTGTCTCTTAAAATATTAATGCGTGTGGGCTCAGTGGAAATGAGTGCGGATCCGTATAATGACACAAGTAATTGAAATGTACAGAGCCATCACGCTTATTCAGTTCTAGCGAAGCAGCAATAGAGCTTAGAGTCCCTAATCTAGTCCTCACAAGAGTTTGTCAAGGGTTTAGTCATTTTGTTTTGATCTCTTCGGTGTGTCGAGCTAATGAGTTGATCGATCACAATTAAAAGGCCACCAGACTGCACCACTTTTAGAATCAGTTCAGTCCTTTGTGCCATTGGTAGTCGGATTTTGGGCCAGAAGTACTTTGATTAGCTGTTTATGATCTAAGTTGTCTACAAATTTAATTGAGCTGATTGATAGCTCCAAAAGCCTTGCCCCAATTGCAGTCTGTTCCCAGTCATGAAAAGCTTTTAAGGATAAATTATGAAGTGTTTCTTGTAAAGCCGCATTCTAAATAATGGAACATGGTTTCATAGGTTTGTGGTAAGTTGCATACATATATCAGAACATCCAGATTATCAAAGAAAGTTGCAGTCTGGCTAAATGACCATCGTCTTCAAATGACTAGTCTAGAAGTTATACGATTTTAAACAAGACTTTTGCGTAGTCTTGCTATTGATTCTTTGCTAATTTTTCTGTGGAAAGTGGCTTCTTCAAATACGAACGCATAGATTCAACGAAATGATCAACGTAGCGATATCTTTTCTTCCTCATTTGTATTCGTTTGCTACCATACCATTTAGACTTGGTGTTGTCGTATTTTAGATTTATCCAACTTTATCCAAATTAATAGTATAATTCAAATTCAACGTACATTTTCCCACTTCCGTTGCATTATTCATTGGTTTACGACACAAACAAACCTTCTCGCACGAATCGTATCTATCGAGCGAACACATCCCTCCTGACATTTCCAAGATTTGACTTTTCGTTGACATTTGCTGCAAGTTAAGAAAAATTTGTTATTTTTTTTTTTATCGTGTATCTATCCAGAAATCTTTTTTTTTTCTTCAGTTCTCTATTATTTAATTGAATGATAAGACGGACAATGAACGAGATTGATGTAAAAGCTGGCATCAAGCTCGCCTTGAGGAAAATAGAAGAGGCTTACGCCAACAGACCGCAGGTACACAGGAATCACGTTACAACATTTAGTTTTTACATAAAATTTATTTTACTGTTAAGATAAATATTTAATAATCATAATCCATAGGAGGTCAATTCACCTAAGCCTTTACTGGTCGCTGTGAGCAAGACAAAACCCGTCGACATGATTATCGATGCATACTCTGCTGGTCAGAGACATTTCGGTGAGAATTACGCACAAGAGTTGGCAGAGAAGGCCGTAGATCCACAACTGTTGGTTCAGTGTCCAAGCATTAACTGGCATTATATTGGGCATTTGCAAACCAATAAAATCAATAAGGTGAGGGAAATACATATTCTGGTTCTACTGTGCGTGTCTAACACTCTCTGTTTAGATTATAAACCTTCCTAACTTGTACATGATCGAGACTGTGCACAGTCAGAAGCTGGCCGATTCTTTAAACTCAGCCTGGGAAAAGATTCAAAAGGAAAACAAACAACCATTGCGAGTTTTGGTTCAAGTGAATACCAGTGGAGAAGATGGTGAGGCATGAATGTATCTTTAAGGACCCCTATCTAAGTGTACTGGCGTAACTTACTGGCAGCCACCTCAATCAAACCAAACCAAACCTATGTAGTTGCCAGGAGTTGCTTTATTCTGAACTTACGTATGTATTCTTCTATATATCTGTATCTCACTGTACTCTCGGTCGACATGCACTTCTATTACATTTTAAGTAACTGGTTCCATTGCATCACTTGGTTAACTATTGAAATTGCTAAAATTCAATGACCCTTCTGACGGGGAATGGTTTCTAACTGCGCTCCACATGGGTTCTCTAACTTAGGTGAAAATTTAAAATACATACTTCGTTGGATCGATCACAGATCACAGTTGGATCGTCACGGATACTCCTTTTAGCTCGAATGAAAAAAAAGAAACAAATTCCGAGTATGAAACATACGACATCATACCACGCGCTAAACATTATATTTCATTTTCCGAGAACCATTAGGTTTACGCTTTTATTTTTGCTGCAAAAGGCATTAAATTTTTAGTCTTCTTTACCTTTGTTGCACTATTACAGTACTAAGCCTTTCGACATAAGCACTCCTCATTCCTCGGAGGAGCTATGGCTTGTAGGAACAATCTCCCTACTCAACGGGGAAAAATCATTTGACCATGACAAACCATATCATCTCACTTCTCTCCAATCAGCAGTCACCGCGAATTGAGGCACTCCTTATCTCAACATAATAGGGGAATACCTAACACCAGACCACGAACATAGGCTTGGCGAACTCCACTGCACTGAAGTGGTGCTTCTTGCTATGTGCATACGGTATAAGCCAAGCCAGTTGAAGTAGGGTCTCCAGGGCGATGTACTATCACACGTATACTTCAACCATTACATTTCAAAACTGCCCTACATACCGATGTGATGAATAGGTTCTTGAAAAGAAATACCGACTGCCTACTTACCGAATGACATCGAGATCGCTTCAATTGCAGTCGACTGCCTAGTCTTTATATCAAGTTCTAACACAGCTTTCAATTAAATCTCGATTCCTTGACATTGTAATTGCAAAACTTTGTCAGCTGTCCAAACCTCCTACCTTGCGTCCGCAATTCCTATGCAATTCCACTGACCCGACTCATTTCCTTGGTCAAGGAGTAATTGACTGTTCCAACCACATGAATATATAGTTGCTACATGAGCAACAATAAAAATATGAATACACTGTCCGCCTGGCAAATGCTTTCCCAGATCCCAGTATGTCAAAATGTACAGCAAATGTAAGTCTGGAAAAGTTAACCAAGTTCCGCATAGTAGCAGTGGATAAAATGCGTTCGGTGGAACAAAATTCTCCCAAACATAACCGCGGCGAGGGGTCACTACCTTGGGCGTTACTGGTTAAATTATGTAGTTTGAGACTTAGCTGAGTTCCTCTGTCTTGTAAGAGACGCCGATGAGGCTTTGAAATTAAGATCACTGCAGTGGAAAATATAAAATATCTATTGCGAAACGAGAACCATTAAGAAATAGACAACACACACAGTTCACAATCCTTTTAATTGTTTGCCAAAATATGTGCATTCTCGTTCCGTACCGGACCTATCCTACAGCAATCTAATACGACAATCACCCAACAATTTGTTTTACGAAAATAATTGAAAAAAAAAAAACTTGTAACCACTTTGTCTATTTTTAACAGAAAAAAATGGCGTCGAGCCATCAGAAGCAATTGGACTATACAAATATATTCGTGAAAATCTCAAAAATCTTCAAGTTGATGGCCTTATGACAATTGGTCAATTCGGTCATGACTACTCAACTGGTCCCAATCCGGATTTCATAACTCTAATGGAATGCCATCGAAAAATTTGCGACGAGTTGCAGCTTAATCCTTTTGCCGTTGAAGTATCCATGGGAATGTCAGATGATTTCGATAGAGCGGTACGTAACACAGTCATCGTGTACGAAACTCAAGACTTTTCGATTCTTTTTATAGTTTTTGTGGCGCGATAGCACTCATCTAAACAGAGAAAATGTTCATATTATGCTCATTTTATTTGCTTACTTTACAGATTGAAATGGGTAGCACCATAGTTCGTGTTGGAAGTTCTATTTTCGGACATCGCATGAAGAAGAGCGCCTAAGGTACTGGGACTGTGGTCGGCAGTAGCCAGTAAGAGATGCACAAACTTTACAAACACACACAGAAGGGAATGTTTTGTTAAAAGTTCAGTTCAGTTTATTTTTTAAGCAAAAATACTCGTTCCACTTCTTTGAGGAGGTGTAATATTGGATTCTTTTTTTGTTTTATGTGTAAATGTTATGTATTATGGGAATCATGTAGAAGTGGGAATATTCGAATATATGTAATTTGGAACCAATGTTGTGCCTGTTGTTTTGATCTTTGTACAATAAAAAAGATTAGGGCCTTGGCACCGAGGTATAGCAGAAATGATTGATTAATTGTTTGTTCCTTTACCGATGAATGATCGTCACCACTGATCGGTAAAAGGCCCGAAATACCCCAGGCATATTGTGAGAAACTGGCGGACTTGACGAAAATTATCTGAAAACATATTTTCCCTTTAGGTATTCGTTACAAGGTCAGTGACTCACAGAAACTTCTCTCCATGTGATTAGCCAGACCAAATGACTGCAATGGCGTTGCTTTAATTTTGAAGTCACCATACAATACATCCGGCAAGGGCGACACTCAGAAGAAGGAAGAAGAATTTTAAGAAAAAAAAATTATCACTTCTCTATTAGCTTGGAATGGATTATCACTTTTAAGCTCACAGCGATAACCAAAAAAAAAGGAATTTTAAGACTTAAGAGAAAAGAATATTCATGGGAAATGTTTGTGACTGTAGGCGAGTTAGTCAAGTCTTAATTCTATGCTAAACAAAAGATATGCGCCTCAAAGGACCAATAAGAATATCCAAAACAGATTACACCAACGCTAAGCATAATTCAAGAGTCTAAAGTTGTATGTACTGAAGCTCAAAAGTTTCATGGCTTCCTTCACAGAAGGTGGTTATGTTATTCTCTGTAATTGAATATTACCGAGATTTTCTTCGGGCAATCAGTAGCTTTACAAAACCCAGGAGTGGAAACCTCTAAGCTCATAATTGACAGTCAAAATTGATGATCATATTTTGTGACACTAAATGGGTATCACACAAAAAACATCGCGAAAATGTGATGATCACGCTGATGGTCACTTTAGCTGATTGTGACCGTCAGCAATCAACTATCACCTTAAAGCATTTCACTCCTGAGCTAGTGAGTCTAGGGCTAAATTCAGTGAATAGTACATGGGTGCGACATTCTGAGTACTAGAGAAAGAAATATTTGACATTCAAAGCCGTGGTCACGTACAACGACAATCGCCTGACGATATTGAGATAGTTTTGTTAAATACCATTTAGGTGATGAATTAACTGTTGCTTCAAATTACCCTAAACAATTCCAGTAGGATATTCTGTTTCTGCGTATCCTAAGTACAAACGAGCATGGCTGCGTTGTTAAATAATACATTATGAAGGCCCTGGTCTATTGTAAGACGAGCACTGGATCCCAGAAATTTGATCTGCTTCACGATCGAACATAAGATCTGAAATTCTGGCAGATTATGGAATCTAAGGATTTGCACTTGGATTGAAACTTCCAGGTATTAAGTCAGCTCTTAAAGTGCTAACTTTGAACTCAGTGATTTCTATGTCAGTCAAGTACTGGTAAAATGCCTTAAATATCTTGTCAGACACAACAAGGTAAATTAGATTCCTGATCACCAGAAGATTAATGGCAATAAATTTGGTACAGTTGGGTCAGAATTTCCGTTGTTATGATCAGTAACCTGCTATGGCATAGATTGGGCTTTTGATCCAGTCCTTATTAGGGATTAGAAACTTTTCCCATGGCATAGACTTTAGGAGTATGTCTCGGAGCTAAGACAACATAAATAATTACTCGAATTAATCCCTTACAGGAAAATCGTTCGAAAACTGTTCGAAAAATCAGCCTAAAAACTAGACCATCAAGACCTTGCGATATCTGCGGTGTTTTACATACTATCATACTAACAATGGACTAGAATTCGGTGTATTAGCGTTTTTTGGGATCCTCTCCGGGCATAATCTCGTACTCCTGATACTTGGGAAACGATCCACAGCCAGTCTCTTCCTTGAGGGCCTCCTGGTCACCCGACTTTTTGTGTGTTTTATCGATTTCAGCCGCATTACGTTTCTTCATCTCCATTATTTGAAGATTTCGAACTAGTTCATCTTTCGTCTGTGGATCATCTCTTCTGAATTTCAGCCATGCCTCCCACTCAGCAGTCATTTCCTGGTGAAAGGCTTCCTTATCGGTTATTTGTTGCCAAAATAGTCCTCTCCCATGTAATTGCCACGGATTTGTCGTGGCCTCAATGAGTTCACAAAGTTCTGAATAATTATTTTAAATATACCACGAGTGGCTTTCGAAATTTCTAATTTCTTATACATATGCGTTTCTAAATAGTTTTTAAACTAACTTCATTTGAATTATGTTATGTTATATGATGGTACCTACTCGTACATAGAGTGGATACCGTACTTGGTGGCAATAACATTACCAAATTCCCCAAAAAGGACACTTTGAATACAAGGGACTACCATCCTGTAGTGCTTCGACTATTTTCTTGGTGCCTAAACAATCTTAAACTCATATATAAAGTAAAAACATTTTAGCTCTGAACTATAGCATGCAAACAAATTGTACAAATCACGTCAAAATTCTAACACAAATATCTGTCGATCTACAAAACCAGAGAGAAGCCGTTTAGAAATAGGATATCTTTCTAGCTGGCATAGTGTCAAATATTCTAGTATTCACGCAAAGCGTAATGACTTATTTTACTGCATGCATCAGGCCTTGAAATCCGGATTCTACCCCTTTTCTCACTTCTGAAATGACCATAATTGCGTATGCCGATCACCTTTCAGTCAGATTTTTGTTCAAAAAACCAGAAACTACACCGATAGAAAATCTATTGCAGGTGATGTGTGCCAAAAAAGTGAATGCCATTCATTCACATAATACAAACATACACATCTATGTATGTAACAATCTTTTTTGTTCTAAATTAGAATTTAAAAAAAAAAGAAACTCTTCAATTTGCTGACCGACCGGACCGGACCGGTGGGATGTGGAAATATTTTCAAAATGAAAAGAAAAACTATTTTTAAATTCGACGAGAGTATGGATATTGTGTTGCAGGGGGCTTATGTATGTTGCTGCCATGAGAAACGATGTTCTAAACGAACAAAAAAATAAAACAAAAACAAATCGATAATTCAAAGCAAAGATCCCTCGAATGGCGGCATCTGAAATGGCAGCTTTGAATGAAGTCACACAAATTCGGCCCCGTTTGACAGAACTTTGCTTTCGGTCTTTTGCTATGTTATTCCACCTCCTCTCTTGGATTGTGTCTAATGAACTTGTAGAACGATTCGAAAAATTGCATTTCATTGGAAGACTCTGCAGACCGTGAGCAACGTCTTACGAACTTACGAATAAAATTAGAAGAGAAAAGGAAACGTTATTTTCAATATTGGCTCCAGTCCAAATTGTGCGACGATCAGAAAATACTATATGTACAAATATTTGCAGACATGCACATACTTATTTCTTATATAAATTTTTTGAATATTTTACAACAAATTTTCAATTTCAAGTAATTAGATGATTAATTTTACACTGCACCATTAGAAATGTATCGGTATTTTCGTTAATTAATAAATTCATGTTGACCAGTCAACACCTATCGATTGAATGGCCTTGAACTCGATGTTCGCGGAATTTTCAAGATAGTTTGGTTTTAAATTATGCATTTCATGGATTTTGTCACTTCGTTTGAGAAAAACAGAAGGGATAAGAAGATGTTTCTTCAAATGGTTAGAGCTTTCATCAAAACTAGCTAGTTTTAGGTTTCAATAGGTTTAAATATGTACTAAAAGGATTGCATCTGTGCTGTGGACAGACATTTGCCGATTTCAAGTATTTTTTCCAAGCGTGCACGTGACTACACTTGTTAAGGATCACTCTTTCGTATAGCGACATGTAGACGAATCGAATGAGTATGACAGGTACTTAAACCTAAGACCTTTCACTCAGTAACCGTACACATTACAACCATATCGTGATTAGCCCATATTTTTGAGAAATTCGCAGATGAAGATTGTCTCTGGAAAATTACCAGTCAACATACTATCCCCTATTTACCTATCCCTACTCTTATCTGTACACGGTGAATCCCATGAGCATACTTACCGCTTCGACTGACAATTAAGCTCAAAACTTTTTTGAGTCTCAATAGAAAGAAAATTTATCCTTGGATAGGTTGACTTAGTGAGTACCTTACCTTGCAAAGTAGCCATTGAGTTATTCGAATCTTAACCAGTTAAGAGTTGTTGGAAGCGGAGTCTGAAGGCAGATGTTATCGAATATCTTTTGATCATGAGGGTATACGATAAGAATTCTGGATGTCCGTATGTTTCTGTCAACATACAAGGCACCTTGGCGGTTTTGATGCAGTTGAAATTTCGAAAATATAGGTAAAGCTGGAAAGAGGACAACGGAGGAAAGAAATGGGGAAAATACCGGTCCTCTGCTGCGCCAATTACTAATTCTTCAGTATCATAAAAACTGCTTACAAAATGTACCTCAACTATTTAACTCCTAGCCGAGACCAGACCTAAGCTCGAAAAATCACTTAAAACGTTCATCTCAACACTTGTGATATAAGGTCTGTTCGCGTACTTTCTGCACCAAAATTCGTAGATTGTGAAGATTCAAGGAGTGGGGGTAAAATTCTCTCAGAGAATGGTAAAATCACAAAAATGTACACAAACGCGAAAGCTACGAAATTTGCCCACTTTTTAGACGTCAAAAGCAAATGTATGCAAATACACAGAGAACAAAAAAATTCTTACAAGTATCTGACAGATTTGAAAGATTTCCTAAATCAGTGCAAAGAAATTTCCTGCACCAAAATTCGTTGCATGGGGAAATATTTTACTCTCTCGTGAGCGCTCTCTTCTACGAAAAAACTACGAAACTTTTGAATACTCGAACAGGATTTGGTGACTTTTCGTAGATTTTCGTGAAAATTCGTTGTCTTAGGAGAGTACGCGAACAGACCTATAATCTTTTAAAAGTCTGTCGCACTAATAGTGTACGCTCACGTTAATAATTGACAGAACTCACCAGACTGTCATTGAGTATTGAGACAACGAATTGTAAGAACATTGGAGTCACATAGACCTAGTAGAGATGAAAATCCGCATCAGTTGATTCAGATAGCTAAGATATGTAGAATGAATGAACACCAGCACTTCGGTTCGCATGGGATTCGACTATTTTTTGAGGGATTAAAGGGGAAAATTTTGCTTTACGTGGTACATACAAGTAAAAAAGTAAATCAACCGACTTGGAGTGCGTCACTAACTGCCACTAACAGCCTGTTAAAATGCAATACATTTAGGTGGTATTTTACAGAATATTTAGAAAATGAAATGTATTTGAAAAATTGAATAAGAAAAAGAAAAACAAAACAAACAGACCAACATTTCCATGCCAGAAGAACAAATTTAGAAAAAATTGGGACCATAATTCAAAACAATCTTCAGATAAGGACAAAGTAACACAACTGCGGTCAGATTGACATTGTCAGATGTTGAACCGTTCTGCTAGAAGTAGAACGAGATTTCACGAGATACAGACGGGAAAAGAAATGTGCTGTAGACTGATATTCTTACAAATTGATGATGAACAGATTGACGTTTTTCAGACAACCATCTTCCAAAAGAAAGGCAAGATATTGCAACGCATTTATCGCACGAAGGCAGTTGAAAAATGCTCAATGACTAAGAAAACGTTTACGTCTATCTTGCGAAGCTTAGGTTCGAGTCCAATTTCCATCATCTGACCTCTAAAATCCACAAATGGACGGATTCTAAATTCTTCCCTGAATTCCATATTCGTGAAGGCATGTAAACTGCAGCCATCAGCTGATAAAATTTCCATTAAAAAATAAATAAATATTTGGGGCGACAGGTCTATAGAATGGTAGTGAATGGAAGGAACCAACTGTTCAATGCCGTATCGGAAGCGCAATTTGTTATTTCTGGAACTTTCTCATGATGGAAGTACTCTCGGACGTTTGCCAGGTGCTCGTGATAGGTAGGGCTGGCAAAGAAAATGTAGATGTTGTTTAGGGATTGAACTTGGAACCGCTTGCTCTGTAGTACAGCGCAGTAACCATTTGAGCCACGGTCCCAAATTTCCATTAATGTGAACTAAATTTTGCGGGTGTTCACATTTATTTCCGAACAATGCAAAATCTAATTCAGTTCCACACTATTTTTGTTTTTTACGTCAAGTTATTCATCTTATTGTATAGAAACTGCAATTAGATGTTATCAACTTCCTTTTCCTTCTTTTCTTCCTTCCTCATGGCTTAAAGAATGTGTGTGCGAATTTCCATCTGTCAATGGACAAAATCAACTCTTTTCTGGTGCTTCTAAGTTTTAGGATAGAAAAACAAACCTCTTTGGTTGACTATTGGTAGCACCTGACCTTTGGCCTTAAGCGCAGAGGCACTCATGACCAGTCTTGGCCTATTGTATGTTATACTTCAAGACGTTGGAAATTCCCACTCCTAATCAGAGTCCACTACAGTATCTAGTGAAGTACAATGTAATTGAATTTTCTTCAAGTGTCAGAAAACAACATGAAAGCTAGATCTGGACAGTTGCAAGAAAGACAATGGATTGTCTAAACAAAGTCTACAAATTCCTACGATCTTAAAGTGTATTCAATATTTTCTGGGTTCACGGCTCTGTTTCTGAGTAAAATTTTATCCTAAAGGGTCATTGTTAAGGGGAATTAGTTTTTGAGAAGTATATCGAATTCTACGAATATTTTTCATTGTTCAATTTTTTTATTTTTAGTTTCCTTAAGCAGGTGTAAAAACGCCCAAAACAATAGCGAAAGTTTCCTTAGTTACAGCAACAAGACTGGTCCATTCTGTCTCTCAATTGTTCTATAGGTGGTCATTATTGGTCTTACTACGGTAAGAAATGTGTATAAATCCTATGCACATTCCCGTCTGAATACTAAGTTAATATACGCAGGATTAACCCTCAAGCTTGCGTAACTTTGGGTAGACCTCATCAGTGTAACTTTCTATTAGAATTTACTATCAAATTAAGGTATTAGATAGTAAGCTTCATTAATGCTGGTATTATAGATCAAAGACTTCATTCCTTATATATTCCTTCATGCTGAACGCTACTATTTTGGTTTTTGTCATTTTCGACTTAACCAACACTCTAAGCTTTCTCTGAAACCCTCTCTGGTCATAAATACTTCTCGAGGAACTCCTTTTGGACTCTGATGTCCCATATGTAGATCTATTGAGATTGTACCTAGCTTACTTAGAAAAAACATCATAAGCCAAACCAAACATGATCCTCACTATTTTTTTAAATAAATCGCCATAACAGTTTGATAATGGATTTAGTATACTGGTGTAACAATGGGTATATAAAATGTATTCTTGAACAGCCTTAGCAGTGAGTTAGCCTTAGTTATAGTCAAGATCTCCAGTAGTTTACTTTGTGATATAACAAGTTTGGCCATCAAGATTTTCAAACAATAGGATTCCTATTCAATTGTATAACCTTCTCAAACATCTATCTTAGCATCTCCATAGTAAAGTCGGACAACGTCATATAGCACTATACATCTAACTCAATTGTCATAATCCCCTTATCTGAATTTAGCCAAATAAATTTTCCCACATATCAATCCTATATTTATAATCAGCTAAAGTAACCTACACGCCCATCCGTGGACCGTGGAAACGTTTCTTTTTTCCTCACCGAACTCAATCTATACGATGCCAATAATTGTTTTCCTTAGACGTATTAATGCCAACTAAAAGGTGTATGCGTGTGACTCACTTTCAATACGCACAAGATTTTAAAAAACAAAAAAACACATAAAACCTACAATAATACACACAAAAGAAGAAAAAAAAAATCCCAACATTCTTGTGTAAGACCCACAAGAATATTCATTTAAAAAAATTTAATTTTAGATTTAGTCCAATGAATAGAAAGGCACACTACTCAAAGCTACTAAATAAGGAATCAGCATATATACATCCATAGCTACAGCATCACTACAAACACAATATTAGCTTTCTATCTAGGAAAACTCATATCGTATTTTTGCTTTTACCTCAATTCTATACCAAAAAACTTTGTGTATGTATTGGAAATTTGGAAAATCTTCGAACGAAGAAAATTTAACATAAAGTACATCGTCCCCACGATAAAATCGTGCAGAACAGTCAGTGTGCTCTGACCGCTCGATCCAACCAGACAAACTAAAGTTTAGCAAGATGGTAAGGATTTGAGAAAAAAAAAAAAATAGACAAAAACTTAAACAAGTGTACAAAGTTTTAATATTACAAATTTGCTCAGTTAATAAAGAAATTAAATAAAAAATAAAATCAAATAAGTGAATAGTGATGTACAAATTTTACAAAAACGCACAAAAACATTTTTTTTTAAACAAAAGCACAATGGATTATATAACTCCAATAAACCTCAAGGATTATGGATAAATAATTCTTCAAGAAAATGGATATTGTGAATTTTTTTTTCAACTAAAACCATACAAAGTGGAATTATATAAAAAAAATTCAATAATTTACTTAAGTGAAATAAAATTAAAATATAAATGAAAAGCATAAAACATAAATAGCATATTGCGTGTGGATCTACCATAAGTGCGAATGTATAGACATGGTAACTTGATCCAATCGTGTACATGACGTAAGACAGACAATTTCGAAATTGTTTCTAAAAATAGATCCTCAACAAAAAAAAATAATAGTTTCTGTGTTGAAATAAAATAAAATCGTCTTGAAATGTGATCCTTAAGTTCAATTTTTTTTTTTTCATCAATGGCTTTCAAGTGGTTTTTTCAAAAATTATTTACGTTGGATAAATATTTTGCAACTTAAAACTTAGACTTAATACTTAAAGCAAATATTTAACAAAAAAAAACTGCAAGAACTTTTATTCGACTTTGAATTAATAACAAGTTAACCGAAATAAGATTGCTGAACAGCCCCAGATTTGAAAAAAATAATTTAAATTTAATTTAGTAAATCGATCTGGACTGTTCAATTTAAATTTTCGTACGTATTTGAGTTATTTGAATTCAGTAAATTGCAATCCAAAATTTTAGCTTGAAACTATTGAAATTCGAGATCTGAAATGCTTTGATACATTCAGTATTTTCAACACTTAAAATCAGAAAACGGTTTTATGATCCTTTCACGGATGAA
Source organism: Xylota segnis (assembly GCA_963583995.1). NCBI lineage: Eukaryota > Metazoa > Arthropoda > Insecta > Diptera > Syrphidae > Xylota > Xylota segnis. The sequence continues at coordinate 27,029,204 of OY757236.1, read as the reverse complement.
TATTTATTTATTTTCCAATGCATGACCTATTACGTACATTTGGACAAGCACTTACAATTAGGCTAAATTAAATAGGGCGTGTCAAAATGTCTTGCAAAAAATGCAAATAAATAGTAAAACAAAAACTTAACAAATTATGTAAAAATATATACTTGCAGTAAGATTAGAAATTTGAAATAAAAGTGGGCGTGTACTAGTTAATTTGTTGAGTAAGACATTCCATCATTTATTGCAAAATCGACTTTGAAAAAAACCAAAAATATAAGAATAAAATATTATTTTAGATTTAGATGGAAAAACAAAGAGCAAATTTGTATAGAACAAAAACACACCCATGAATTTCTTATAAGAAAAAAACATTTTATTAACAAAATTTTATATTTTAATTCATAACCATAGGCCGATGAGAAGAAGAAGGTTAAGAAGAAGAAGACAAAAGAAGAGGGAGGAGCGTCAGAGACTGCTTCTGAGGCTGCATCTGAGGCAGCAACCCCTGCACCAGCTGCAACTCCAGCACCAGCTTCGACCACTGGCTCAAAGAGGGCGTCCGGTGGATCCCGTGGATCAAGGAAATCAAAGCGCGCTGGTTCCAGTGTGTTCTCTGTGTTCTCGCAAAAACAAATTGCTGAGTTCAAGGAAGTAAGTATTTGATTACCAAAAAAAAATATAGAAAAACTAAAAATAATGACAATAAGCTGTCATAAGTCAGTCTATTTGATCTCATGTCTGAAATGTGCCAAAGGGCACGAGTAACTCTCGTAAAATGCCTTTATCTCAAAAGACTTTGTGTTCAACTTTACTTAAAATCTCTTTCTCTTTGTTAATTTTTAGGCTTTCCAACTAATGGATGCCGATAAGGATGGTATCATCGGTAAGAACGATTTGCGTGCCGCTTTCGATTCCGTTGGTAAAATCGCTGCCGACAAGGAATTGGACACCATGTTATCGGAGGCATCTGGCCCAATTAACTTCACCCAATTGTTGTCGTTGTTCGCCAACCGTATGGCCCAATCGGGTGCCAACGATGAAGATGAAGTTGTTATTGCCGCCTTCAAAACATTCGATAACGATGGTCTCATCGATGGTGATAAATTCCGTGAAATGCTCATGAATTTCGGCGATAAATTCACCATGAAGGAAGTCGACGATGCCTACGATCAAATGGTAATTGACGATAAGAACCAGATCGATACCGCCGCCCTTATTTCCATGCTCACTGGCAAGGAGGAAGACGAAGAAGGCGAAGAGGGTGCCGCATAAATCTTTTAATTTTTTTTTTTAATTATTATTTTTAATTTTATTAAATTTTTTGTTTTAGTTTAATTTAAAAAGAAAAAAAAAACTTTCATTTTTTTGCAAACGAACAAAAACCAAGTAAAATATGACCACCAATATTATAAAAAAATGAAATAATTTTTATTATTATTTTTCACAAAAGTAATATACCGAAAATCAAAGCAATATTGTTACCACCATCTTTTCGGCCATTATCGGTCGGAAAATTCTAAATATAAATGAAGGAAAGAAAAAAAAAAACGCTAAAAGTTTACGTATAAAATATTTTAATTTAATTTAAATCAAAAAAAAGTAAAACAAAACCACAACAATTAAATTTTCTTATTTATATCAAATCTCTCATTCCGTTGGGATGTCAAACTCAAGTCAAAATTACATCTCACGACGACTTTAAAACGCTTCCAAGTCTGTTTTTCCTTTTTTTTTCCAACAGCAATCAAACTAAAGTAACGCGAAGCATCCTATTCGTCATTATCTCATGCAAACAAAATACAAGAACAGTATCTAAGTCTTAACAATTTTCATGAAGATATTCTACTAACACCAAAAATGAATATATATATATTCGAAAAACAAATTACAAAATCACAAGTGTAGACCTTTATGAACAAAATGAAAAATGATATATGTATATACTACAATCACAAACGTGAATATATAATATCAGGAAAAAATCTAATATTCATTAACAAAACTAATACGACTCGAATTTTATATATATATATATATTTATTTTATTTTGAGTGTGAAATTTTATCGTGTGAAAGCAAGCATATTTAAAAAAATCAAAAAAAAAAATTAAAAAAATGTATAATCTTAGTTATTTTTGGGATAATGCAAGCAATTAAATTTTAAAACATATCTAGCAAGCCAAGTCACCAATTTAACATCTTAAGGAAAATTAATCTTTAATTGTCTGCATTATCCTTAGATACAATATTTATTTTACAATACCATATCTTTATTCAACACCATATATATAAATACTCGTATATATATAAACAAAACTCATCCTCTTATATTATTTTAATATATTTATTTATTTTAATCTTTTGTTGATGCAAACAAAGTATACAATTGATCAATGAGAAAAAAATCTATACTATATACTTATTATATTTAATCGCATATTATATGATATTCACACTATATATACATATCTACTCTAACTAACTAAAAGGGAAAACAACACGTTTTCTTGTGTGTGAAAAATATATTACTAACAATCGCATAAAGCATATATAAATCAAAAAAAAAGGGTTAAAGTTTCCATAAAAAAAAAAAAAATACATAAAAAAATAATCAGAACAAGATCTTGGCATGACCATACAAAAGATTAGTCAGTGCCATAATATCGAATATAAATATTACAGTTTATATCATAACAGATTTATTGAAAGCGACGAAAAAAAAAAATGATTGAAAAAATATCCAACACTTAAATATTTATTTAATCATTTATTCTTTATTAGTTATTAGGATTGCAAAATACTATATATATATACATATTTATCTAGCATGGTTATAATTATCCAGCAGAAAAAGAATACTCAATTATCATTAGTAGAAAATCTTTTGTGTGTGTGGATTGATTTTCTTATATATATTTCAAAACAAAAAAAAAAAACGATCAAAACGGCAGAACGCACACACAATTTATATACACTTTAGTAGATTTAAACGCACGAAATCTTCAAAAAAGAAAAAAAGAAACCAAAAATGAAAATTTAACAAAACACAAATTTATTATTATATATTTAATCGAATATTCTATATGCATATATTATTTATTCTTTATTAACACTTTTTACTAAAACGAAAATTGGTAATGATTTATGAGAAACAACGAGATAAAAATGCTTTTTTTTGTTGTTTAGGAATATCAGGCTTGTAATGAGTTATTTGATATTAAATTTAGAAAGAAAAAATGCTTTTAAATTAAATTAAAATATATTTGTACGAGAATTTTTGGAGGAAAAAAAAAATGGTGCATTGATGACTTAGAAAAAAAAAAAGAGAGAAAAAGATATAACAACAAACAACATAAAACAAGAACAAAATAAAACATCTATGTTGCAAAAAAAAGTCGTCAAAAATTTCGTTTATTATTTCAAAATTATTTTATATACAAAAATATATTTATTTATTTTTTTTTTTTATTCTAGAAACTAGAATATAATGTAGTTAGTGTAGGAACTGCTAATGCTTATGTAACACACTAAAATGTACTAAAACAAAAGCTATGTACATGTTGTTTTGGATTGTAAGTTCTTAAATGTTGAAAATTTAAGAATTTACAAAACTATTAACACTCTTCATATATTCATCTCATCGTCAAAGCGGTAACAAAGATATTTCGGAAAGACTACGATATTTAATTATCACTGGAATATACTTAAATCGAAAATGTATATCCTAAACCAACACAATTCTGCCGCGAATGGAAGTGCAGTTACAAGGTTAAATATAAATAGCTTCCACTTGCAATATTGCAGACCCAAAACAGGGTACTTAAGACTTATGGTAATATCTATTCGTAAGGACCTTCAGGATTCTTTAATATTTTTACGATGAAATGTATCTTTTTATCGAACTTAATAGGAGACTTTTCTAAATGTATTAACGACTAATACGCATGTGGTCAGTTTGAATTCCTTGAAGTCCTAAATCCATAGCATGCATACCCATCCCTCAAAGACTGCATGAAAAAGTGGATTGTTTTAGGTTTCAAGGGTAATGTATGTACAGCTTTCACCTCTAAATTTCACTAGCAGTATATCCTGACGTAAGCTGACTGTTTTTATTCTGTTTTCGATCCTGAAATTCCATGCAGTTCTTTACTTTGCTGTCCTTAAAAGAATGCTTTTCGAATTGGTATATAAACCTTATGTGATTACTGACAAACCTTCAAAAAACTTCTTCCCCATCACTTTTATATGAAATTGAGATAGTCCTTAACCCAGACCATTCTAAGCTTCCTTAATGGCACGTAATGGGCGAAACTACAAGCCATTTTAAAGGGGACAGAACAAATTATCTTTTTAAGGTCGGTCCCATTGCTCTAAAGCCTAGCTACTTAATCGCATCTCCTCAGCAATTCTGTACCGAGTCAAGATCTCTACACATCCCACTAGCCATCGGCAGCCTATTCAGGCTATGGACTTTTAGTAAGGTTTAGTAAGGTTTAGTTTAATCAGCTCGTATTTCTAGAGAAAGTGTTCGTGTAAGGTAATCATCCAACTTGTTCATCAACCTCAAAGTTCTATCGGTAACATCATAGGTACGTGTTCGCTTAGCCCTACCCCCTCTAGGTCCCTCTTTCAGTAGAGATACTTGTGATGTAACGAACAGCCAATTAAGGAGGCTCTGGTAACAGTTTCAGTTCTTTGATTACCCTTAGTACCTGTATGTTCAAAAAAAGGACCAGCATCGTTGAGTTGCATCTCAACCGCTGGTTTAGTCAAACGATTGTTTCTATGACACCCTCATTCCAATTGGGCTCGCAGATTCTTTAAGCCTTTAACCCTGAACTTTACGGTGAGGATAAACAGGCAGTAGGCAGCTTTTGTGGCTCCTCTTACGACAACCACAAACAAACTATCTTTATTAACAGTGACCGTGATCCATTGGTCATTGCGACAGCTGGTAAGTGCCTTTCTCCGCAACAAGGTTTTGACCAGTATCTACCAAAAGATGGACGGAAACATATCTTGTCCTTCGAATCCTATGACAACTTGCCTCGTCTTAATGCAGTGATGTTTCGTCTACTTTTTAAATAATCGTTCAACTTTGATGCCAAAGTATACAAACAGAAAGTGGCAGAATATCCGACTTAAAATAAACTTTGATCAGTTTTTCAAGTCCTAAAGCATGCAGGACTTTGCTAATTTTGAAAAGAAGATCGCCTTAGATTTTATCGAGGCTTGAGGTATGTATCGTAGAGCAATGCTAAAAAATTCAATCAAGAAGACAAGGCTTATGTCTATATCTTCTTCACTCTGTTGAATTGTGGCGCACACAAGTTGACAAATCAAGTAGAAATGATGGACTCTATTGGGGTAACACCACATGTAACATCAAGCGTTTGGGCGGCTTTTTATCATAAATATCGAAAGAATCACCTCAACGGCAAGGTAGAGCTATTTTTTTTACTTAGGTCGGGCGTTTTGACACCTCACAGATGTTTTGCAAGGTTTTCCGTATTTTTAAACTTTTGTTTAAAAGTTGCTGCCAATTTTAAGTTAGAGCGAGCGTCTCATTGTCTTTTCCCCATAATAGGTGAAAATGTGAATAGAAATTGTAAGGCGTCCTACTTTCCTGGATTTGGTCGCTCAAAAAATGCGAGACCAAAAGAGGCTCAGACCTAAGATTGCAAGCAAAAGTCTTCAGGTAGATCGCCTGTAATACTCGTAGAGCGGTGGGAGGAATATTAGTAATTTGACGGCGTTCTAATCGTCTAGAATCTACAACTTCATGAGTATAAGTCCTCTTACTATGGAGGCTTGCTAGAACTTTTAGACCAGCTTTGGCCACGAATCAGATGAACGTTTCCCGAGAAATCTAATTTCTAAGAGAATACTTAGGTACATGCGATGTTAGTGGGCAAAATTTGACTATTCAATGGAGGGCTTGAACGACGTAGGTATTGTCAGTATTCACACAGCGAATTTTGGTATAAGTTTCAAAGGAATTGTAGCAAAACATCCAAATACATACATACATGTGTACAAATGAAATTCTTCTTAAAATAGTAACAAATGCAAATAACCGAACACATTGCATTGGACTATGGAGCAAGGGGTTCGAGGTTCGAATCCTAGTCGGAACACCTAAAAGTTTTTCACGGTCCCACCTCTCGCGAGCGTCTGACAAACATCCGAGATAACAAATTGCCCTTCCATTCGTGTAAAGAATATAACACGCACAACACGAATGGTTGTGAGAAGCTAGGCCCTGGGTCCCAAAGACCTGTTGCGCCAAGTATTTTTTATTTTGCCATCGGTCTACTGTTTGCATTTCCACTACGGAGAAGCAGTTCCTCGAACATACCCCAAACAATGGAGGAGTGAATGCAAAATAGAAAGAGGTAGGTAAGTATTTTCTAGAACAGAAGTACATAGAATGGCATCTATATCCGCATTCCTAAAAATAAAATAAACGAAAATGAACTAATTATTTCTAAATTGGCGGCAGGCCAAATTCGTAGAATCTAGTGCTATGAGACTTTAGTCACGTTCTTAGGACAGCGTGCTAAAAATGTTTAGATACATATTTTAATTATGTGTTAAGCGAACACTTTGCATTCAATTAGCTGACGACCTTTGAACTGATTCGTGATTCTTGGGAATCGTAAAAAGAAAAGATTTAAAAGTTCAGAAGCTTTCGTTGGATAGGCATCAGATGCACGAAGTTCCTATGCAACAGGAAGCCCTACAATGAACTGAGTTTCCTTTTGAATTTACTTTCTTGATTTTATACTCCATTCCAGTGTATCTTGGGACTCAAATACGGGACTACTGTACAATTCATAGACATGAGGATACCACAGGTCTAAGGCACCTGGCTACATGCTAACCTAGTTGTTGTATTGCTTAAGTGTGCATACTTACTTTTTTTTGTTAAAATTGATAGAGGGTTTGAAAGCAGCGCCTCGAAGCTCGATGATCACATTTCCTTAAAGTGTGTACTTTCTTGATGGCGCTACAATTCTTGTCCTCAACCAACAATCCTTTTAACTAGCTCGATCTATAGACAGAGTATAATTCAACTAGAATATGTTCTTGACCCGCCTGGAGCGTCACTAACTTTGAATTTGCGTAACAGCTGATGTTTTGTGCCACTGCATAGGACAGTAAATTTAAATGCTATTTAAGAAAGTGGATAACTTGAAGCAAGTCTTACTTTAAAGTCTGGCACAAGAGACATATTGACGTGAATCTTCGTTCATCTAACGTCGAGGGCATATGCTAAGTAGAAATGGTATTATAAAGGTCACTAGATCTTTACATTGACGCTGGACGCACAAATAAAAAAGTAGTTTTACTAAATTTGTATCCTAGAAGTCATAAAAATACTTTAAAATGAAGCCAAATAAAGTTGACCTTAGATCCTAAGGCAAATGGCTATTTTAAGTGCTGTTTGGAACCCAGAGCAGTTGGAAGAGGATCCTAATTCGATAAGAGGTTGAAAGCAATTCTACTTTTTATTATTAACAGACTGGAGGATAAGTGGTAAGAGAAGTCATACTTCAAGTAAAGACAAGTCCTTCGAAGATTAAAAAAAATTTCATGGAACTTGTCACAATCACGATGGTTTCAAGTCGGCAAATCTGTTGACTATCCATTGGCCTTCGAATCGGTCTCGGGTGGAATTCTTCGTTCTAGATATAAATCAGCGAAAAAAATCTATATCATGATGAGGGTATTGTTTAGTACATTCAATCGAGGTCGTTCTTCTTAGATAAAGAAAGTTGACGGTGAGATTTAAGTTCTAGACTTTCTTCCAGTACTCCCAAGGAGATTTTAACATTTTTACTAGTTCGTCAGTCCTTTCGTTCTGCTAAATTGACCATTGTACGAGCGCCCTAAACGAAGTCTGACTATTCATGTCGATAGCTATATTCGTGTCACACAACTCTGAACTTTGAACAAACCTAATGTCTCTGCTTGGAATACAATGCAACTGTCTGCAAGTCTTACAGGTCTATGTCTCTAAGTATACCTGAGCTCGTCCGGCATCAGCTTCGGAATCGTCCATGTAAATTACAGTTTCGCTTTGTAGAAAGACAGATTTCGTGTGCCAATCCTCCATTACTGGGTATATTACTTCGTATGGAGTATCGAAGTCCAGGGAACCTAGCATATCATCCGATTCATCAAGGATGTTGATAAGTAATTCCACTAGAATAGAGCAATACCTCACAGTGTTAGACTTCGAGAACCCTACATAATTTAGGCGAAGCGGACTATTTCTCGTCTCTAGTTTCATTTGTAGATCAATTGGCCTCTTCCTGTATGTTAAGCTTCTAATCTAGCCTTTTGTCCAGTACTATGCCAAGATATTTTGCACGATCGGAATGGATTAGCTCCACATTATTCAGTTTCGGCAATTGGAAGATTTGTATCTTGAAGCTTAAAACTGGCTACCGCATACCTATAATTCACGAATTCGAACCAAACCAACTTATATCTCAAAGTCAAGAAAATATGGACTTTTAGGAACAATCTCGATTAACAACAGCACAAGTTAACCAAAAAAAAACTTTTCTTGATCACCCTGCACCTGTAAGTCACAACTCGTTTCGCAACTCACTCACAACTAAATCATTTCGAGTGAAACCACTCTCTAAGCCACAAAAGTATCTGAGCGAACCAAGCTCGAAGTGAAGGTCTATCCGATTGTGCTCTGCTGACCATTTCTCAGTTGCTTTTCAGATCTCAACTTCTACTGACTCACTCGTTCGAAACGAGGTCTTACCAACAGAAAATGTGAAAGTAAACCTGAACAACGAAAGAAATAAGTGAAACAAGACGTCGAACCGTAGAAACCACCAAAAGAAACGAGATACAAAAGTGAAATTAAAAATTCATACAGCGTACACGCCAACGTATCATGTTGCTTAACGTTCTGAATTTTGTTTTGGCCACTACGTTAATTTCTCACCAAACAGGTAGGTGTTCCTACAGAACCAGTGACTCAAACTCAAACAATTTATTTACTTCTTTCGATTTTGTATCTACAACAGTTGCTGGTGTTAATTTGATTGCGTATATCTCGCAGAACGGCTTACATGGAGAGCTGACCTTCCGGCAGGTAACTGCTACTGCCGTTGAGATCAAAGCCAAACTTGAGACTACTTTGCAATTTCCCGATCAAGCTTGGAGTTGGGGTATACATGAGTTTCCTGTGGATTACGCGGAAACAGATGCGAATGCCCGATGTGATTTGGCTAAGCTGGGCAAACAGTTGATAAGCTTCGATGACGATTTGGGTTTCTTGACGTTACCCGGCAATGAGACAGCAGCGTGGACCAAAGACATGCAGCTGACAGGTTTGTTTATTCTAAAATCAAGGTCATTGGTAAGACTGTTGCTTGTTTTTAGGAGACCATGGCATCTGGGGTAAGTCGCTCGTGCTGGCAGATGCTAGTGGTAGCACTCGGGTGTGCGGGAGTATTACTACAGTTGATGCAACAGTGGAGCACATGGCTGAAGCCAGGTTTAGAACACCAATATCCGGGTCGGTATACTTTCGATGGCTGGCCTCCGGTGACTCAGGACACAGTGACACACTGATATACTCTGACTTGTATCACATTCAGTCACAGCCGGTTCCGAATACTAACGATCCGGCCACGAGGCACTATTGGAAAATCTATGTGACGGACATCTTGGAGAATGATCATCACAGGACTGAGGAGAACTGCAATTTTCTCCAGTTGGTCTTCGATCCACAGGGCTATGGAGAAGGAAAAGGCATCGGAGACCTCGATTCTCGATTGGGTAAGATCAAGGTGGCCAAGAACGCCTTACAAGAGAACCAACGGACGATATTCAAGGACGACAAGTTGGCCCTGCTACCGTCCGACTTAACCATTCCCCATAGGACGCTGTATTTAGTGCTGTTCGACCATTTGCACTCGAATAATTTTCTAGCCTGCACGAAGATACGACATGTCAAGCCGCTGTTATACAAGTAAGTCTTGGGTGCCCATTCCAATAACTCTGTTCATGGGGTTCCTTTGCTTTAGAACCTTCTTCAACTCTGGTGGTATCAAAGGCGAAGTCTCATTCAGCGCACGATCCAGGTTCGACCCAACTTTCCTGAATTTCACACTCGCCTCAGCTGGACGGAATACTGAGCATGTGAGCAAGAAATTCGCCGAAGACGTGTCGGGCTTTCGAATTCATAGACTGCCTCCGGTGCCCAATAGACGTGGTGAGCCTGACTACTGCCTGACGACTGATGAAATATTCAATCCGCATGAGTTAGACCTGAAGACAGTGCCTCCACCGGGCTTTGGAACACAAGAACAGTACGCCATTGGTGATCTTAGTGGAAAGCTTCAGAGCCGAAACAAGGATTACTATCATAACTATCTGCTGCCCGGAGCCAGCTCAGAATTGAGTGGAATTTACTGGGACGTATTCTTGCCACTTCAGGGCATCAACAGCATCGTCCATCGCGGTATGGTCATCTACACATTCGACAGAGCAGATCTGGACAATATCAAAGAAAATCCTTGGGGCTGTTCCACGATCACTCACTATCAGAAGAATGGCGTCTATCAAAAGCAGATATCCACTATGCAGGTTCTCTTCCGCTATCCGATCGTAGGAAGAGTTCTCTTTCGACAGCCAGCCGAGGAGCCCTGGCAGGACACTACAGTGATCTTTGAATATCTAATCCATGCCGACGGATCGACACAGAATAATACATTTGGCCATCGTTGGGCTATACACAGTAGCGCTCCAGGAAAGGATTTCTACGACTGGCAGAACCGTTGCATCAGTGCCGGTGATGTGTTCAATCCCTTTAAGGTTGACTGGGGTCAGAAGCCAGCCGACGATTTTTGTAAGCCGCAACTGATGTCAATGTGCAGAGTGGGAGCTATGGATGTTCGATTGGGCAATCTTGCGATTGCCGGCAGGAAGTCACAAGCCACGAAGATCAGTAGGAAAATATTCACGGACTCCAACTTACCGCTATCGGGACAGTACAATATTGTGGGTAAATCCTTGGTGATCTACGATGATAATGGTCCAAAGGCTAGAGGAGAGCGTTTGGCTTGTTCAGTGTAAGGTTTGAGTGCTTTTTCACTACTTACGACTTATTTTGTGTGTATTTACAGGATAAGTGGTCACTTCAGACGGAAGGCAGTGGCAAAAGAGTGGTACCCCAATGGGTCCGAGTTGACAGTCAAAGGAAAGCTTGAAATCGTCCAACAATCTGAGTACGACATGAGCAATATTGAGGTTGAATTGAAGGGCTTGGTGGCAAATAGTGGATATCATGTTCATATGGTAGGTTATAACCATTCCTCCGATCTTTCACTAAAAGTCCCCTTTCAGACTCCGGTGGAAGCTAATTTAGCATTTCCCTGCGAAGCAACATCTTTGTACGATCACTGGAACCCATTTGGCATAAATCCCAAGCTATCTCCCCCACCTAAGCTCGGCTCTACCGATCAGTATGAAATGGGTGACTTGAGTGGAAAGTTTGGAACTCTAGATGGAATGACCCAGTTTGAGGATGCCTACAACGATACGAATCTCCCACTCTTTGGGTACAACAGCGTTCTGGGACGATCGGTTGTGATTCACAAGAAACACAAAAACGCAAGATGGGCTTGTAGTACCTTAGAGCGTGGCTATAGCCCACAGGAAGCCAGAGAACTACGGGCAATAGCCTCGTTCCATCACCCGACTGGTTATGCATTTGGGTATATCAAAATGTCACAATTGGTCCATTCGGATGGTAGTCAGTCCGATACCGTGATTGAGGTTAAACTACGACATCCAGGGAAAAACGATCGGAATGTGGTGTGTAGTGAGGTCTTGGAATACCTATCATTCCCATTTGTAATCCATTTGACTTTCAGACTCATAACCACAAATGGCAAATATACGTCAATCCCGTGGGTGTAGATGCAGCAGTTAAACCCACCGCTACCCGCTGTGTGGCTGGGGGATATGTATGGAATCCATATTACACCCAACTCGCTGATCCCTTAAATGTTGGTAGAATGGCTTGCTTTAAAATGTATGCTCCTTAAGGACTTTGTTTTTTTATAGACCGATCTGTACGAACAAGAGTGTGGGCCAGATAATCCTTTGAGGTGTTACGTTGGAGATGTTTACGCCAGATTGGGACTGATAAGTAAGTAGACTCTGAGAGAACTCTAAATTGCTAAAAATTGTCAATCTATCGTAGGTCTTGGTGATAAGAGGACGGTGTTCACGGATCCCAACTTTCCTTTGGAACAACCAGTGGGAGCGATTGGACGGTCAATTGTAATTTTCAGTCCAGAAAGATCGAACGAGAGATATGCCTGTGCCAACATTGAACCGGACCATAACATTGTGAAATATATCAATCTACAGAAGCCGCCGAGATTCGTTGTGTAAGTATAGCTCAAGTTATTGAAATTTGTGTTCATTAGGCTCCTTCTGGCGATTGCGACATCTGGTACAGATTTCCCCTTCTCCATTTAGAGTCTGGATCGAGTCTAGCTGAATGAATCAAATCTTCGAAGTAGTCTTGACTAGTGCGCCTGCCAGATTATACCCTGAAAGGGCGCCAATTAAAACCTTAGCCTGTAATCCAAATTAGTCCTTTCGTTGCCTTCAAAACCAAGTCTGTCATCGTTTGAAAACTGACATATGTGCCTGTAGCTAGTAAAAGGATCGATACTGAGGGCTCCATTTCGGTACCAGAATCTTTATACAATCGAGCCCATAGTGGTACGAGCTTGGATACTCAGCTTTGAGCCGATTTTCAACTGCAAAGGGATGGTGTCTGATAGTTTGTACTTTCCAGTAAATAATACCAAATCGGTTTCTTAAGAACAGATTCGGCCAGGTTTCCTCAAAGTTAGGGGCATTTCACTCGCTACTAGTAGCCGCAGTGGTTGTCTAAGTAGTCCATCCTGTAGGGTACACTTTTAAACTGTCGATTTCGTTAAACATTCTACTTTGTTGAAAGTCTACTTTTAGAAGTAGTGTTATCCGATGACAGCTGTCGTACTTCAAGCTGTTGATGGCTTCGGTAATGTCAAAGCAAATACGATTGTAAAAACTGTCAAAAGATATCTCGATGATTTCTACCCGTAATTAACAGATTTTGGAGTTAAAATTTTGAACCATTTAACCTTTCTAATAGAAAAGAAGGCTCTCTGATTGGACGAAAATCCTTAGAAATCTGTTTTCGGTATGAAGACTACTTTGGAACTCCACAAGTTGTATGGGTCTTACTACGTCTTAAACGTTGTCATTTTGTATTACCATCGTGGTTTGGGAAAATACTAGGTCTGTTCGCGTACTCTCGCAAAATAACGAATTTTCACTAAAATCTACTAAAATTTACGAAATCCTGTTCGAGTACGCAAACGTTTCGTAATTTCTCATAAAAAAAAACGTCTCACGAGGGAGTAAAAAATTTCCCTGATAGAATTTTACCCCCCTCCTTGAAATTTCACAATTTACGAACTTTGGTGCAGAAAGTACGCGAACAAACCTAGTATTGTACAAAACCTCCAAAGGTTTCGCATCAGCTTTCTTATCTCAGGCTCTAGTATATAGTTATAATGAACTTTTTATACTTTCTGTAGCCTTGGACATCGGGAATATTTGAACATTGGCCAAAGGCTACTTTGTTTTGTCAACTTTTTGGAACGGATGTAGGTACAAATGCTCGAGGAGAGGTCGGTATTTTGTGTAACCTATTTGACACTGTTGCGTATGTCCTACCTGTTCTCTTTACTTAAAGATTAAATGAAACGAATGATAAACCAAAGTAGAGTTTCCTGGCCTAAACTCAAGCTTCAAACAGAGGTTAAGGTTTAAGTGGCCAAGTGAAACCTGTACTAACCCTTGTCCGTTGCTTTTATTACAGAGGTTGAAGAGGTACCAGGGATATAAGGAGTACTTCTGTCGAAAAGGATCGTAAGACCACATTATAACTATATTGGATTCTCGAGTGCCTTCGATCGGTTGCTAAGTTTTGATTGAGATTTTCACGACCAAAAATATGTGGAGATTGTGTGTTGATTTCGCATTTCTTTTCATAAAAATGGATCAAGTCTTGTCGAAGATCGTTTCGAAACCTTCGCGATCACTCTTCTAAGAGAATTGAAGACACTGCACTTTTTAAGTCTCCCTCGCCGCTACTATGGAAGACTAAAAGCGTCTGACAATGTAGATATCGTCCACGTAAGGCTGTTGATATTCGTACCTTCTGTGCTGACACCTTTCTACGCATTCCCTGCTTTGGTTTAGGAAGTAACATAGGGATGAATGTGTTTGCTTAAATTTTGTAAGACCTTGTTTGGAATGGTTGTTAAAAGCCACTTATGGATACTTATACAATATAGTACTTGGACCAACGTATGTTCTGCGAAGTTCGAAACGATGGCTGTCATAAGCGGCTTTAATGTCGATGATGGATGGGAATGGGTTTCACCATCAAATTCGTTAGATCTATCTGACATTTTTCTTCCGAAAATTTGGTCTATTGTCAATTTGTATGTCTGCGCAGGTATTTGTCGATTAGTATGATGATCAAAGATGTTTCTGCAAAGTTCCTCCAAAGTTGAATTGATTTTTCTGAGAAATTCCAAGCTTTTCCTTCTGAGCTAGGACGACCCCAAATCTAAGCAGGTACTGTGAATATTAGAGACATAGGAAAGTGAATAGCATTGTCTGATGTCGATATGTACCAACTTTTCAACAAACCCCGAGAAGGAGATTAATGTTACATTCCAGATTGGTACCATCTAGAAGATCATAATTTTTTTGATATAATACTCACTCTGCTTTGAGGACATACGTAAGTAAGAACACATTAACGTAGCTTCGATATGAACTTGGGTCAGACAACTTTATAATTACATACATGAGCTCAATCACTCTTGAATCAAATATCCAACCCTTTAGATATTTTCAAAATTTTTAATATTCTCATTTCAATCTCATTAAAGAGCCCAATTCCTTGAGGACCTTCGCGATGTAATGGGTATCCCTGAATGGATGTTGGATGTTGATGCTCGAAAAACTAAAGAGCTACATGGTGGCGCATGCATTCAAATGATTATTCATTTCAAAGGACCTTTAGCTCATCGACTGGAATTGGTAAGAAATAAACAAATTATTGCATTTTTACTCATTCTAAACAATTGTCCTTTTAGGATATGTCACGTTTAATAGCTGCCGGACGTCTCGATGCGCCAAGTCTATACATTCCAGGATTTGTTAATCAAAAGCGAAAGTCAACTCTTTCGTACCGCACATGTGGTGTCCGGGATCCAAATGAAAAGAAAAGTATTATTAAATTTTATTTTACAAATTAACTTAAACTTTATGGAAAATTTTCAAATTTCAGAAACAAAATCGTTTAAGGGAAGCAGCAGCAATAGCTCGAGACCAAAGACTTTTATACTGTTTTATATAGTTATATCTGTATATGTGTTTTTCTGTTAGGAATTAATTTTGTATATTTTGTTTCATAAGTACATAGAAATGTATAAAATTCAAAAAATGATCTCTTTTGTATCTTTTTGGAATATTTTTTTAGATGATTAAGTGTTTTCAGACGCAACTTACTCGCATGTTTTAAAAGGTTTTTCTCAAAGAGAGCCAATTTCGTGTTTAAACAAAACGACTTGTTAACCTTGTCAACTTATTTTGGGTTGAATTACCATCAAAACCACGTTTTGTTTATTTTTTTCAAAAGAATTTGACATAAAATATAATGAGAATTTTCTGACCTAAAAATCCAGTCCAGTACCTCAAAAATCTGTCAAATCTGGATCTCTCCATCAATCGGAAACGATTGACTAATGCCTAGCGCCTGGAATACGAAAGTCAATTCGATTTAATTTCCACAAAATCCAGAATAATGTCGGAATTACGAAAACACTTGTAATGCAGGACTAATTATGTCGAAAAAAAAATTGGAATGAAGGAGTGGAAAAAAAAAATCGGCGAAACGAAAATTGAATATAGAATCGTTGGAGTTGCATGCAGTTTTAAAAATCGTGTCCTGGGACTATTGGAGACACCCTGTGCAAAGGGGGGTTTAGTCCTATAAAGTAGCGTTATCGGTTTAATGGTTGTTAGATTATGTCCCAATTTCTGACAATTTATTATCAGATGGCTGGTAATTGTCTGACAATAATTTGTCATACAATATTGTCTGACAAAAAAATGGCAGTTCACACGGTTGGTGCTCACACAAATTTGCAGGTCCATTGTCAGAAGTTGTCACCGGAAGTACTTGTGAAGATCTTGGTCTGGTACTCTGTGGAAATCAGTAAGCATCGCGCTGCCAATTAATCAATTTTTTTTTTTACTCATTCTCCTACTGTCAACATGTAATCAAACTTTAAATAGTCGCAGTATCCAGTAGCAAAAATACGTGCAACGTATGCAAAATATATCACTGAAATACCAAGAATGATAAAACAGATAACCTGTCAGATGTCATAAGTTTCGCACATCTGCCAATTTTTAATGACTCTGCAAATATCCTGAAGGTCTGACAATGTTGCAAACGAGTGTTCACACGTTTGGTAGACAGGAACCTTCCAAATTCATCATCAGATATCAGATAGTTTTCATACAATATTGTCAGGAAAAAAATGGCAGTTCACATGATTGTCAGATATATGGGACAATTTTTTCATTTGTAGACCTGACAATAATGTCATGTGTAACTATCATCTGAATATAGCTGAGCAAGGAAATTACACACTAAATGAAGTCGAAGAGAATCTGGTGAAGTTCAACACTACGTTCAATATTTTATGAATATAAAGTCGAGTCGACAGTATTACCTTCTTTCACAGCGCTCACGTCAATCCAATTCGTTTGCAAAAGTTGATGCACTGAGCGCAATATTCAATGACTTTTCTCATTAATCGGGCAATATCCCTATAATTTAGCACTGAATGTTGGTCCTGACTACTCCGACTATGAAATTGACATACATATGGCTTGAATCATCGTCTTCAAATTTATTCCAAAAACACTCCGCCATCATGTTCCTGTAGCTATTTCCATTGACTGTGATAGTATTGCCAGGATCAATGACGAAGAAATATGTCAATTTCAGTCGCCGTTAAGGTACTTTATGAACCCAAAGGGGATGCTGACTTGCCCAAATGTTAAAATTGTATTTATTAACGAACCCGTTTATCAGAACATCGTAGTCAGCTCGTACATACCAAAAGGGCTAAAAATTTGAGCTAGGAGGATGAAATTTGATATTTGAGCTTCTGAGAAAAATACATAGAAGCAGTACAAATCTGCTCACTGCCACACCCACTTTTTCATAACTTCACTATTTTGTATGAAATCGAGAAGTTGTATTAACACAAAATATTAAGATATTCCGATTCTAAAATTCGGCCCATACATCATGTGTGGTAACGCCCACTTTTAGAGGGCGTTTTCATAAAAAAATGATTTTGATGAAATCTTGCATGGAACATCAAGAAACAGTCGAAGATATGGTTGTAATTTGACAAAAAATATGCCGTTCGGTCACGCCCACTTCATATGGCTCCAATGGAAGAGGATAGGGTATCAAACGATTCCTTACAGATGGATTGTAGCTTTTCTGTATCTTTATTGCCTATCTTAGTAGTTCTTATTTTTGAGGAAGATTAAGGCTTGGTCTTAGATGTAAATAAGAAGAATAATTAATTATCTCCACACTAACAAAATTTATAAACAATAGCTGTCAAGCATGTCCACATAAAGGATGACAGCGATATAGTCTCCTATACGACGCCGTAGCTTGCCCGTATTATGAAGCGCATTGCCAACTAAAATTCAAAAATATGTATCTAGAACTGTTTGAATTGCATTTAATACATTTGTCGCGTGGGCGCCCATTTACCCCACTTGCAGTAGCACAAACCTCAGCCATTACAAATACACCTTGCAGTAATAATTCAAATAAAACGCATTCGGGTTATAGCCACCATATACGCCTTACGTAACAATATTCAACGAAAACCAACAAGTGGTTCCCCCATCGCACAGATGACATCTTTCCCATACAAATCCGAAAGGAAAAGATAAACATAAACACTGTGGGGAGGAACGCAATGACAGAAATGTCATATGAATCACATTCCTCAACGCGCATGTCCTAGAAGTCATAAAAATATCGATCTCCCGACATTACAGTATCCAGTGCTTTTCGTTAAACCCAGTAGTTCAGTGAAAATGGAGTGGATAAACATTGTAGTGTTTTTGGGAGTTCTGGGACTTTCCACGGCCACCTTGAGTGGACCCTACCTGATGTGGGGACACGAGAAGCTAAAGAATATGAAATACCCAGCCCTAACCGAGGCAGACGAACAAAGTCTTTCGACACTCTTCACCGACGCCAAAGCGGTGGTGGTCTTCATCCGCAACAACACCAATCGGTTAGACGGTGAAAACTATCCCAAGTTTCGTCAATTGATTAAGGAAAACGAATGGTCGTATCTGCCCCAGCATACACTGGTCGTGGAACCCTTCAATTACAACACAAATGTCGAGGTTTGTAGATAGGACGTGGTTTGATATGGTTTGGCACCTTTTCTCTATGTTTCAGGTGATAAATTTAGTTGGCCCGACATCCCAACAGGATACAGAGATTACAGCACTGTTTAAGGACTCGGTGACTATCTATGGAGAGGGTGAGGTGCTGGGCATAGTGGCCTATCGGGAGGAGGAAATTCATTACATGTACAAGCGAGAAGCAAACGAGGAGCCAACAACAACAGCCACTACGCCAACAGAAGAGATCTTAGAGACCAATTTCATTTATAATGCTCCAGGTGAGATGAGCTATTTTTATACGCCCACATGATACATACTGCCAGTGCCAGGGAATTGTTGTAAATATTTTTGAGATTCTGAGTAGATTGCTTGCATAATGGATTTGTATCCCCTCGCACACGTGCAGCTGACTATATTTAGACGAGTGGGAGCACAACTACGCTTCTTCTAATGGCTTCCAATCACAATGTGGTTGTTTAACTGACGTTTTTCGTTTCCCTTTGCGAGGTGTTGGTACTTATTACGGGGCAAGTGCCTCATTTGGTAATGACACTCGTGCACTTGATGCACAAAAGAGGTCAGTTTGCCTGGTGCGGTGTATCCATTTGGAATGCGCTCTTCAGCGCTGTGGACACTGATATTTGACACGCATGACTGAGGAAGTTCAAAGTGCTTATCGACCTGGTACTCAATGTTCAGCTGTAATATTTTACTTGTGGCAGGCTGAGTGGGTTGAAGACATTTTGTCCACATCCAAGTAATATTCATCAATGTCAGTACAGCTTCATTCAACAATGTTCCCGAAGTTCGGCAGAATCTGTTAGACAAAGTAAGATTTAGAGCTGTTTACCCTCAAATTAAGTGTATTCATCAGTCCTCGAGATGTGTCCGTCTTTTTTTTTTTGTCATCCCGAAGGAGCTATTAGAATTTAGCAAAGGACTTAGACCATCATATTCAATGACACCCATCACTTGAGTGGGAAATGCTAGGCTCAGCCCTTTACGGATTTTTAAGTTAGGAGCTACTAGCATAGACCGCTGGCTGATATAATACCATGCACCCAAGCTAGGTTACCCTATCATAATCCCAGCTATGTCCACTAAGCTTTTAGTAAAACAATAGACTACGACATCTTGGGACAAAACCGGACTGTCGTTTCTAGATAAATACTCTACTTTAACCAACCAACTAGTGTATCAAACAGGCGCAACCATAGTAAAATCGTCAAAAAAAACTTCATGAGTTCTTGGTGTGATGGCTCAGTACTCTTGTGCATGAATTCCCACAAGAACTCTTGACATTGGCGGTCTCAGTTCCAAAAAGGGATTTCCGCTAATTGTCCTTGTTCTGTTCGACAAGAATCAGAATCCGCTGTTTCTTCACCGGACTACACGCACCCTTTTCATTAATGTGATATTCACATGTCACATCCAACTTGCACTCTTAGGTATCAGTTTCATCTTCTGGCTGTTAGTGACTATCATCTCAACCAGAACCACTACCTGCTCTGAAAGTTTAATTATTTTCAACAATCCGAGTACTGAATCAATAATTCTTACACAAACCCTCATATCCACATTCATAGAAAAATGTACGTACATACTTACATATTTGAACCTTAATGCGTCAAAAGCACAGAGCCTGAATTGTCAAAAAAAATTTTGTGTTTCTGTTATACTTCAGAGGACCAAGTTAGAATTTTTTTTTGCTCAAAGCATACCCAGAGTGCGCTCGATCAGCTCAGTAAAGGGTCATTCACAGCTCAGCGACCTGCAAAAGCGAATTAGCGAATATTCGCAAATTTTGACATTTCATTCGCAGCCTCTTTTTTCTGGTCGCAACAATCTGCGAATTTTATTTATGACTGCCGACTATGAAGCACAAACCAAACGAATTGTGAGGAATGTTGCGGGAATGGGAATAAACTTTGACAGTTCGCAAAGCGAACTTCAATTTCTTCACATTAACATTTGAAATTTGACTTTTTTTTTATATCAATACTTTTTTTTATAGATAAATAAAGTTCTGTTCTTTTGAAATATTAATATTGCCAGTGTCATGTTTATAAGTCGCTAAGCTGTGAATGGACCTTAAGAATTGACTGAGCATCCTGAGCAAAACCCGAGCTCGGTGAATTTGACGTAACGAAGTAAACCAGACAATTGAAATGACGTTTAAGATGACGTTTAAATAAACCAAACTGTTTAGAGAGTTATCTGCGAATGCTTTGTTCAGAAAGCTTATGTCGTGTTCAGGCTTTGTTCAGAACTCTGGTCTGGAGAGAGTGCCTTCATTAGGTAAACTGAAACACTTGTACTTCTACTTCTCAGTAGAGATGCAATCCATTAAATTTAAGTGTTTTTAACAGTTTTGGTAGAATTGAATTTGACATTGGTTGGACGTTGCAAAAAAATGTTCCACATGTCCTTTAAGGATTCTGCATTCGTGCTGACAACCCTGCAACCCATTTGGTACTTTCATTTGAATAACAAAATTTATTTCCAGGAAAGGCAATTCTATACACAACCACTGCACCCCTGTTGAATTTGAATGTCGGTGGTGAAACACTGTCATTTGCTCTGATGGAACACGATAAAGAGGTTACATTCGACGATCGTAACGACTGGAGCCGCCTCAGTATTGGTTTCAAAGTGAACAGTACCCGAGTATGTTCACCAACACCTTCCCTGCTGGACATTTTATTAATTTATACATTTCAGCTCCGATTACGTTTCAATTTTACTCTGTCGTCCTTCAGCTATTGGTCCTTAACAGCTGTCGAAGTTGAATACAAGGAGTATCGCAACAGCTTAACTTTAGTCGGAGAACCACCACTGGCTCCCGAGGGTTTCTCATACCGATGTTCATCGCAATCACTTCTTTTCCGTGTTGGTCAGGATAACCTCACCTTGAGTGATTATCAGGTAAGTTTCGCCCTCCATGGATAATAGAAAAATCCCTCAATCCATCTGGTTTTAGGTCCAACCATGGCTAAAGGGTGCCGAGCGTTTCAGTGATGCCTACAATTGTGTCGGCTTTACCACAGTGCCCATTTGGTCTGGCTTATTCGTAAGTGCCCTTCTAATCGGTTTGCTATTTGTTGGAATTCTAGCCCTAATGGACATCAAGACTCCAAATAAATTCGAAAGTACCCGCAGTAAGCAACTTACATTCACTGTCCAAGAGTAAATTGCTCCTGCTGCCAGAAGGGAATAGGAATACACTGTTATTATTGTTAAACTGATTTTTAAAAAGATTATCCTGCAATGTCGTGCCAGCAAATAAGTATATTTTAAGTTGAATTTTATTTAATTATTGCAAATATTTTCTTCTTAGGTAGGTATACAGATTTATTCAATCAAATTTAAATAATACAATAAATACTTATAATTATAATGAAAATAGTTGTTATTTTTGAAGAAAGTCGCTTGAATTTAAATGAGGCACTTCCTGTATTTAGAACTACAAACTTGCACAAGTTGGTAAGAAACACATTATGGGTAATGACCAACAAATTTCCTCGACTTCCATATTCAAGTTCAACTTGAAAGTAATTTCGACAATAATTACCTACAGTTGTACCTGAAGTGCACAACTACATTAGGAGTTGTTGCATTTATGCTGCTCGAGGGCCAATGGAGCGCCACACTTGCCTTGGGATTGGTCTTTAAGTTTTTTTTTCTAGAAGCTTTAGAGCCTTAGGTAACCCATTAGGTTTTCTTTTTGCAATCTCACTCTAGAGATGGAGCAAAGTAAAAGATAAGTTCCTGAGCCGTACTTGGTAATGAAGGTAATTCAAAACTACTGATGTACTTCTGCAAGACACGCCGACTCTCTCAGAATCACAATTAATAGCGAACTATAGTGGAAACATCGACCCGGAAGAGCATGGAACAAGTAAGTACATCGCAAAATAGAAAAAAAAATCCAAACAACAAATTCATAAGGAAAATTGTAAGAATTCGCTCAGAGCAATCCAAGTTATAAGCACCTGTCCAACAGTTATCGACAGACCCTTAGCGGAGCGACGAAGTAGCGTAATCGGTTACACCCTGCCGAGAATAGGATGAAGTCATGTTAGCAAGCCACCTTTCGCACACTTAAATTGCACTTTTTTTTAAATAAGTAGATATTAGCTCTACGAAAATTTGGGACTAATATGGAGTTCAAAATTTGACTGACTGATCTCTTCAAGTTTTCTTTCTAAGATATCGAATCACATGAACTCTAAGTCATTCTTGACAACCAACTCGATCGCCAATAGATCACGAGTCTAATTCCGACGCTAAGAACATGTTCATGGTTAAATTTTAGGCATTACGCCAAATAAAAACAATTCTTACAACAAATAAAGTGTGCAACTTGACACATAATGGACAGTTGGTCCACTTTGGCAATGTCACATAGAATGAGAATGTCGAACAGGTTGTCAGGATTTTTCAATAAGGACATAACAATTTCGTACTTAAATAAAGTACAGAATAATCAGGATATCAGGTTGAAATTTAATCCAAATTTAGTACACTTGATAGACCATTTGGAATAGTATATATTACTGATGTCAAGTCCATCGAATTCTGCCCATAAAAAGTCTTCTATTGACCGTAATGTGGCGATCATTTTCATCGACGAAGAATCACACCTCCGGCATGAAATCCACACCACAGGGTAACTTTTTGTGGATGCAAAGGAGTCCCTTAAGAGTCCCTGGACAAATTCAAAAATGAAATTCATCGCTAAACATGATTTTTCGATGAAATTCATCTTTTTTTTTGTAAACTTTTCCGGATCAGAGAAGTTTTGGAGCTTCAAATGATCAAAAACCTTCAGTTGCAGAGTTTGTTTGATCTTGTAAGACTGTAAGCCAAGTTCTTTATAAGAAATTCGCCACAAAGCGTACTGAAAGATTCCCAATCGTGGGTTCGACTATTTGGCTCATCTTAAACTGTATCCCTTGCGGTGTCTCACTGGCACTGAAACATACAATCGTGAATATGTTGACTCGAATGTATCCACTGTAGCATGGAGAACCTGTGGTGGAGCGATTAGTATGACCGAAAAATTTGAGTGCTCGTAACGTTGCGACCTAAAATTTCGGTAGAAATTTTTTATAATTTCCAAAAGTTGCTCATTCATGATACAAATAATGTAAACCTTGGTTCACATCCAGCCATTGACAGATCATAAAACAAGTTTAACACCAAATTGTTATGTCCCTATTGAAAAGCTTTTTATCTTGAAAGCGGGACGATTGTGGATAAAGATTTAAATTTCAAACAGCTCTGATCCTGAGTTTCCCCGATAACATTCCGATTTCGTTTGCCAAGCATGTAAGTGAAATCGAATTTTATATTACCTGTCTCCCATGAGATACAATCAAAATCTATCACTGCCCTGATTTACGATAAGCACGTTAACAGCCATAAAACAAAACAACCCATAAACGATGCTTATTAAGCCATAAATCTGATCTTCGATCGTCTCCCAGACAACACCCCGAACAATCAGCCTCTCGCAGTACAACATGCCCCCAACACCCCATTATTACATCTTGTTTACTTTCGTTACACCAGCCGCAGAAAGTAGCCCCCTGTGGTGGCTACAACCCCCCACTCCTCCCCCTAAATGGCGCATTTGGGCGCATAAATTTTACTTTCTAATTTCGCCATAAAAGTTGGATTCTAACTCGCTCCGACTCAACTTCAAACTTCAAGTGCTTCCACTTCTCCGCAATGACTTTCATCTCGTTCAGAATTCGAGATGGTTACTCCGAACTTCTTCTTTGTCTACACTTCCTCTTCTTGACTTGTTTGTCGACAGAAAAAAAGTAATTAAACTCTAATCAAACACATTCGCGATCTGCGACCCGGTAATTGAATTCTGTAAAAAGGCAAAACGTCTCTCGAACCACAGACACCGGCATGCATCTGGACATGGCATTCCCGGCCCGGTTTGGTCAGTTTTTGTTATATGTGAATACGCCCGAGGGAGTGGGCCACCCACTTTTCACCACAACTGGTCGTCGAAATGAATAATGCCTCCACACTACCGGCAGCGGTGCTCCATTATGGGAAGCAACTGAGCGCTAAAAATGCTAACCTGGTGGCATTGTGCGTTTGCCACACGCTGTGTCCGAGAATGTCTTGATTTAGAGTCACCAAACGGCTGAGTGCGTAGGTAGCGATAGTATCTACATGGATGGAGAAATGTATCTAATTTGTGTACCTCTTTGCCAATTAAAGTCGTTCGTCGTCAAGCCGACTCATTCGCGATGAAAGTAAATGCTGTTCGTCTATAAAAATCGAACAAAAAAAAAAAAACCAAATACCCTGCCGCATTCCCATCCTCTAATTGAGAACATGTTTGGACTTTCAAGCCACCGCTGTGTCGATTAGTAAAAGTTATTAAAAACTAGAAACTAGAGTCATTAGAAGGAGCTGCAAAAATCAACTCGCTGATGAGCGAGAGACTGTACAGACGACACTGGCTAAGAACTGGCTAAGAAGCACAAACGGCGTACTGCTTCAAGTGAAAACTCCTGGTGGTATCAAGGCGACTCTCTTGACAACTTTCACAAACATCTCCCAAGACCCAAACAGAGACAGAGGAAGAGAAAAAGAAGAATACTTCGATGCAGACTTGATGTGTACGCCAATGGATCAGGTGCAAGATCAAGATCGGTCGTCTATGGGATGGAGGGTGTCGGTTGGGAATTGCATTCCGAGTCACTGAACTAGACCACGTCTGGGATGTGTGTGTGTGTTTTTACTCTGCTAAAAGTGAAGGGAATCAGCAACTTGGATGTCTCTGGAGAGATGCCAACGAAGGAGTTGGTACTGAATGGTTCGGTATGGAGAACGACATTTAGAGTCATTTACGGTGCGGACTTTGGAGTAGGAATGTAGACTATTAACATGTGAACAAGGAACTGTGCTTCCCGATAAGACTCAAGTCTGGTCAACGTTGAGTATCTTGGAAATAAGGAGCTGGAGTGTACCTTACATTGGGCAAGAGCAAAAGCCACTACAAGTTAGGTAATATTTGGGGAGAAGCGTTCAAAAAATCTTAGGTGTCCCCAGAGTTAAAACAGTTCATGACTACGGTGACTAAAACAGGAAAATGGTGAACAACAAAGGACAGATAATAGCAACTGCAGGAGGGCAGCCTCACTCGGATCTCAAGGGTTCTACTGTGTTCCCCGTCCTACTATACATTAAAGTCGAGAATGGTCTTCAAGAAAGGTTTTCTTGATAAATTTTGATAAATTTTAAGCTGTTTTAGGTGGAATGTTTGCTAGTTTGCCAAGGTCGTTGAAAGATACCTTTCCAAGGATTGTTGTGGCTGGGATATTCACAAAGGAAATGGATTGAGTTTCTTCTGCCTCTGCATAGGTCTGTGGTACTAATACTTGTTCTTCTAAAATGGGTTCCCATTGAGTTGTGGCATATGTGGCGATACCAATGAGGAGCAGACCACAGTTGTGGTTGATAACATAATTTGAGAATTTGGTGCGCAAAAGATCGATTATTGCATGGGCTATGTGGCATGGCGCCCCATCCTGCATGAACCAGAGGTCGTCCAAATTCATGTCTTCAATTTCAGTAAAAAAAAAAGTCGGTTAACATGGCTCTGCCTCAGTTTTTACGAATTTTTCGAATTTTCGAAGAAAAATGGTCCAATGATGCCACCACTCCACAGTCACTCTCTGTGGATGCCCAGATACGGCAATTTTGTTTGTTAACGTAGCCGCCGAGATTTTTCGCCCAAAATCGTTATCCAATTCAAGCTGCTCTAAGGCCTAAACTGCGAAGCCATAACGAAGCGGATGGTCCTGCGCCTTCAATTGCTGATTCAATTCGACTTTGTAAGCGAATAATCCGAAATTTTTGTGCAGAAATGTTTCAGGCTAGTGCGTGAAATGTTGAGCTGTTGAGATCGATGGCGAGTTAATGTTCGTGAATTGAGTCCCACACTCTCGGCTACCGTACTATGACAGGGATCATGAGTGCTGCCCACTAGCATACCAGTCTCACGAACTTTATGCACAAACTTGTGTACAGCAGGCATTTGGGCCAAAATTTCTTTTCAAATAACGCACTGTTTAGGCTACACAGCACTCACTTTGGAAATAAGTTTTCAATATTTCCCAATGATGTTCAAGCGTAAAGCGACTCAGTTCATTCCGCGGAGGTATAATACTGACTTTCTGTCAAGATTTCGAGCAGGAAACAGCTGTCAGTGTCAAAATGACCTCTGATTGAAAAAGAAACATACATATATGGTTATTGCTGTTCAAAATAGGTAGGTCCCTGCAGGTCTTTCTCTTTTCATATATTTCGCTTCGAACACACTTTAGTGGTGTGGTGATTTCCGCCTTAAAATACGGTGCAGTGCTCTAGAAGCCGAAAATGAAGCTTAGAATGATCTTTTCAGCAAAAACATTCCGTCTTTGAATTGAATTGTCATCCAAGGTGGCATCATTATTCCATTCGTTGCCGCAGGTATGATTTTTTGGAAGTTACAGTCAAATCTTAGTGTCAACTGGGTGTAGATCGAAAATCGAGTAGTGGCCAGCTTAATGACTGGATCAGGAGGCTCTCAGATGGATTATCACACCGGATATATGTATGTATATACATGTAAGGGTGAACAATGGAATTTCCACTCCTTCCAGTGCTGCAAAAGTAGTTTTTGGTGCATCTCTGCACATGCACAAGCTTCACAGTTTAACTAATTGAGTGAGGTGCACGGCTAGAAGCAGCCTCTGATCTCATGCAGCCAACGTATATAGTGAAGATAATAAGTTCGGTTGGAGACTCATCTGCGCATGAATAGAATATGGGACGACTGGCCTAAGATTGTCCTTTATACGTTTAGGTACTATTAGCCTGTTAAGTTCATAAATACTGAGAGATCTTTCGGTGACGTGCATGTGCGAATTTTATCCCTTCTCGTCTATCTTAGGCTTTGCGGTATGCATGTCCATATCAATCAACTTTTACAGTGTTTTCAAACTAAATGAACTGATCATTCGGAATTCCTTTGCTTTCTTTAGTGATATTTGGGCTGATTTAGGTATGAAGACGATTTCATCTACTCTCCATCTGACAGAAACTTTTCTTTCTCTGGGTTTCTATTCTCCTGAGTTCGACCTGGGCACTCTAGCTAAATATGCCTTCACTTACTTGAAGTCCCATCTCCTAAGAGGTATCTGGGAACCGTAAGGTTTGGCATAAAACGCGGAGATTATACCATTATGTGTTCTGCGTTTTCTTCTTCCATATCTCAGTATAGAACAAGTGGAGAGCAGATATTTCTTCATCCACCATAATCAACTAGAATATGAATTATATTGCAGTTCACTACTTTCATTTTTCCTTTCGACTAAATTTCTATGTTAAGGAAGAGTTTATGTGACCATCTTCTTATTGTAGTGTCCATCTTCGATAGCTCCTACATACTGCCTATTCGCGAGATTCATGGAGTATACTCGTTTTATCTCTTCAAGCAGGACATCCGTGAGTACTAGGTCAGCTATGACACCATGCTATAGACGCAAATTGTCCTTAGAGCTATGAATGAATACCTTCCGTCTCTCTCTTCCGTCTATAGTAGTGCTGAGCTTATAACCTGGGATAGAGAACTCTAGGTCAACTGACATTAATTTCTCAAAAGACTTTGTAGCCAGTTCTTTGGTTTTTTGTTGAAGGCTACCACAAATTGATTCCATTCTACTGTAGACATCCCGGATTTTAGGACTTAATGACTACAGTGATTCTAAGCCTCTAGGGATCACTACCATTTGCAAAAGGGGCACCAAAAGACATCCTCATTCTAGTGTCCAAGTTTGAAAATCAGCAGTTATAGATCGTGAATGTAAATAAAGTTGTAAAGACTGCCTTTACCATATATTTATGGCTTCGACTTCAACATATATGGCGTTAGGGTGTACATAAACTTTGGAGTTTTAAAGTCAAATGGCAATAACAAATGCGAAATAAAAGTAAGGGAACGTGGTTACGGAAGTTACATATGAAATATTTTATTCATACCCAGTTGCTCTGTGAAAAGGATCTACTAGAAGCATGCCTGTTTTAACAGTCTGCAATAAAAGACTACAAGGAACAGATTGTTACCATAAAAACTGGCACACATCCCCATCGATTGATTACAAATCTAACCAACTTTTGCATCTTTCGCAACGATTTAGTGCTATGCAGTTGTTTTGGCTTAAATTTAACGATCCAGATAAGAACTACTAAAAGTTGTGACATGGAAATGTAGTATCCTACATCTTTACGATGTAATCAACAATTTATGGCTACAAGCGATGCCCTACTCGATGCAACGCTCGATGCATCGATACACGACACACAACAAACCGAAATAAATCACAAGTTTTGGATTTTTTTTTTAAGAAAATCTCATCATCTTCGTCTTACGGTTCAAAGTATCACCAGCAAAGTGCCGCCAAGGCCGAATTTACATCACACCGTAGCTGGTGTTGAAATGGTAAAAAAAAAAAAGATGTTTCGCGGCTTAAATTACAATTTCAAATGTTCCCCATTCAGTGTGCACAATCCGAACACTTTCCACACGCCAAGATCGATAGGTATCTGTTGCGAAAATTGCATTCGTCGGATTAATCAATAGGAGCAGCTAATCGAAGTAAACCCATCGATTTGCGTTACTTTCACACAAAATCGCTGGAAGTCCAGTCTGGCGTAATACGAGTATCTGCTAGGATTTCCCCTTCATTTGAATGCGGAACACTGATTCTGGCTATAACGTCGTGCATAATTCACTCACAACGAAACGATAATGATGGAGATGATGAGGATGATGATGATGCCGATGTACCTCAATTCCGACAAAGGAATGTACCTCGTGCGATGGGTAGAGATACTTTAATGGATTTCGGAAGTCGTAATTGAAACAAGATACAAAAATACAGCCTCCATTGAATCGATTATAATTGAATGGAGATTCAATTCGATGTGGCCAAGTACAGAGAGGAGATTTCCAGAGATTGCGACTGCATCTGTCATTCTGGATTCAGGTTGATGGGAGCGCGCTTGTCCGATGTGCGTTCATTTATTTATTCATTTCAAGTAGAATTAATGAGATTTTGTATCTTTTAGCTTCTTTGGAAGGTCACGTGCGTTTTGAAATACCCATACACATATGGGTCACTTGGTCAAGCTGTCACAATGAATGTGCCTGGGAAAAGATACCGACAACGCCGTCGTCGTTACACATTTATTCAAATAGCGCGTGGATGGCAACTTTTCACTTTTACCCAAATTCGCCAAGCGGTTTGGCCAACATCGGGCAACCGAACCAAAATCTAGTCGCACAAATGAAAGCGAAGTGCGTGGCCTTGTTTTGGTTGTCGATTTATCCTGGGAGAAGTTGTTATGGAGACGTTCTTGTTGTTGCTGTTGCTGCTGATGGCATGGAATTTCGCTTTGCGTATACGCATTGATACGCGAAGCGCCCAGAGGCTCTAGCATGGAAGCAATGGAATTTAAATTTTTTTCTTAGAAAGAGAAACTTTATGTCCAGCAGATGACAGTTTTGTTTTTGTGGTAACAACCTGTCGCCTTAGGAGGAGGAAGACACCGGGTGATGATGATGAAATGTAAACAAGTGAACTGGAATACTACTGGAAAAATGAAAGACAGACGACAGTTTTATGCGATTAGTAAATCAAATTGTTAATTGCAAGAAGTGTTGTTTGTTTGGCCGATCGACTTGGCTGGCTTGTGTGTGCACACTTTGATGTGGTTTGGCATCTTTCTCTTCATTTAATTGCAAATAAATTGTGAAATAGAAACGATCCGATGCTGTGAGTTTCTTTTTTTCCGGGAAAACAATCTGCGAGTTTCAATAGTTAATCGATTTTCGATGTTTGTGGATGGAACAGTGTTTACAAACAAACATGGAGTTTATGGATTTTTTTTTTGGGTTCTCGTTGCCAGAGATCCCTGGTGATGATTTGCGTTTCGCTTATTAGCCATGGGAGGTGGTTTCTCTAGTTTACACTGTTATGCAAGTTTGTCGATGAGTCCAAACGATGGGGTCTCTGGTTGGCAGCAGGTGGTTAAGAGCTAAGCTAGAAACCTTTTCTCCTAAACTACATCCATAGCTAAACTCATTTTAATGATTGACATCCCAGTGAGAAGATATAATTACATACGACGACTACTATCCCACCAGCAACAATTACCGAAGACCAGTGGCAACACTGTCACCACGAACTACAGCGCCATCTACGTAAGTTAGTAAATGTCTGACATCTGTCACGTATATATACTGGTATTATCAAGACTCCACCCAGACTCTAGCTGGAGTCGAATCTTCACGGATGACTCCAAAACTAGTCAAGGGTCCGGTGCTGGTGTCTTCGTGGAGACCGACAACTCTAGATTTCACTACTCGTTGAGCAAGAATGCCAAGAGGAGATCTAAGCTATTCTAATGGCTGCCCACTATATTGTAAAGAATAGGTGAAGCGGTCGGATTGTCTGCGTCTGTAGCGACAGTCAAGCTGCGCTTAAGATCTTGCTCAACCTTGCAACATAAATAGTTCGAGAATGTTCGAGTTTGAACACAATTCGGTCGCACTGTCTTACGGGAAAATTGCTAAACAAGGCTCAGAGGATGATTTCCTCGTATCTCCGTAGGGCGTTCCCATGACTTCGGTGACTTCCTTCATTGACTATTGGATCTCGTACGAGGACAATTGTATGTGGCATAGGTCTAGGTGTAGGACGTATGCAGATTAATGGAATGCTCCTAAAAGTGTCTCTGAGGAGAAAAGACTGTACAAGTCTAATTGTCGTTTTTAAAGGCCCCTTTCCTTCCACTATGCATCTTAGTGTGTTAGGCTTAGGAGACACTTGTGGAGAAGGTGATAATCCTGAGAATCATATCTTTCTTTTGGTCGGATCAAGTACCAGATCTAAGCACTTCAGTGGAACTGGTGCAGTCTCACTTGGATCTCAATGGATGCATTGTGTTCTCTCGTGTGGGATACCTGGAAAAGAGAATTTTACAATTGATTAATCCAAGACGGGAGCGGCCCTCGTTTTCGTTATCAATTTTAAGCTTGTTTTAGGGGGCGTATTAGCTAGTTCATAGAGTCGTCGAAAATTGCTTTTCCAAAGTTATAGTATCTGGTTCTGCAAAGACTTGGGCATTCGAGTGTGTTCCTGCAGGCTCTCCACAGGTCTGCTTTGTTGATTTCCATTCTTTTGAGGTGAGCAGCCATTGGGTTGTGGACTGTGAAGACACTGATGAGCAAGGTCAGCTGTAGTCCTTTGAGTGATAGAAGGTATCTAGTCCTTTTTTCGTAATGGAAAAGGGGAGCCTAATGTGCGGTTGGACCGAGTCGTCTGTTGGGCTGTCGTTTGATTTTGAGACTGTTCTAGGTAGCTCACCAACTCTTTCGTTTCCTTGGAAGCCCATATGTCCCGGGATCCAGCATAGTGTAATTTTGTGCCTATAATTTTGTAATTTTAAGTTCCTCTTAATATCTCTTGATCAGTTTTGAGTTGGTTGTAAAGGAAGTGGTGGTTTTCGTGTCGTCATACATAAAAATATCTGAGGATCGGTACTAATTCTTCCTAACATTTCATCTAAATTGATGGGCAGAGACATTTCATTGAAATAGTGGAAATGCTAACGCTTCTAGAATACAAGAAATGGTCCTCTGTACTTTCTAGACAGTACCTAAATCCGTACCCAAGTATACTGATAATTTGTATGACCAATGGATCTCAGTCACCTGTGTGCTCTCAACGAGCGCCAGTCTATTGGAAATACAAGACTTCTGGGTAAAAGTATTACAAGAATTATATTCTCTGTAAGAAAACTAAAAACCGAAATTATTATAATGAGGAGTTTCCCCTAACCAACTGTGGAATTCCAAAAGTTCCTCTCCCATTGTTCCCTCCTTTACAAATCGACATCGTAAACCACTTTATAAATCGCTCCTATTACCCAAAACTGACAAATAGAGATAAATGGCCGCCGTTTCCTGAACGATTAAAACAAATGGCCACTTTTAAACCGGCTAACTGGATACTGCCTCTCTTATGCTAATCATTGTTGTTGTTTTTCGTTCGAATCATCTTTCTTGAGGAGATTAACGCTGACCCAAAAAACCAAAAAAAAAAAAACAAAGATTGCCAACACGGGAAAATTCCAAAATCTCTTTCACCAAAAAAAAATAAAGAACCAAAAAAGTAAAGACAACAAGATGCGGCGTTACGTGCTAACGAACTACAACCGCATGAGTGTGGCTCTTAAGCTCACGCATAAGTGATTGATTCCATTATATAACTGTTGATCGGACAAGCCAAGGCATAATTAAATGACATCATAATCGTAGGGTTTCGATTGCCATAAAAAAACAACACGCAAATCCTCCCATACCACATGGTACACGTACTGAGAGAAGCATCTGAACTTTAAGTGAAGATGAGTTTTTTGACTTCAATCCATCCGGTAGGCAGGGGGTATCTGAGCGAAAACCACATCCAGGTGCATTCATTAACTCCCTAGCAGCAGCACAAAAGTGACGACGAGGCACAACGAACCCAGAGATAATGGAATCACATCAGAGCCATCCGCACCGGGACCGGAGTTATGTAAATCACTTTATTTCGGATAATTCGGAGGCAAATTTAACTTGATTATACCAGTGAGTTCCAACGAGTACGTAAGTGTGGGGTTTTGCATTTTTTTGGAACTTAAAGTTGACCGGGTGTCGGGGAAAATTGCGAAATAATTTGATTTGAATTAGGACGCGCGTTTCCAAATTGGTAACTTCATTCATTTGGCCTTTCGGTGCGTGAGAACTGTTGTCGGCTAAAATTCCAAAGACTTACCAAATCCGAGAGGGCGTTTTTGCATTTCGCAAGAATACCAGTAATTTAAGCACCTAATGAATATTTGGCACACGTAAAAACATATCTATAGAAGAAACCATCACAGAGTTCCTTGATACCAATTATAAAAGAGGAGGGTTGCAATACAATTTTGTGTCTGACTCCAAGTGATATACACTTAGACAATGATGATTAAATACAGCTGCAGATACTTGTCCAACTTAGTGTTAGATGCACTTAGGCACTTATGACATACTCTTAACACAATAAGTACCAAAAGGCTTCAAAAATTTTCTTAGTCAAAAGTGATAGTTATGTAGAGTTGGCATCACTTAAGAATCACTTTATCGGGCAACTGTGTACACCAAAGTCCAAATCATGCGATTTGTATTTTTGAGTAACCTTTCTTGTTCAATTTCATCCATTTGACCGAAAACGCTGAGGGGGAGGAGATATGTGCCGATATTGCATCCTGGATCGAGGCACATCCCAATTTTTCTGAAATGCTTCATAGCAAGCAAATGAGTACACCAAACTCTAAATCATCCTCTAAACGTTTTTTGGTTAAGTTTTTTGTTCAATTTCATCCATTTGACAGAAAACGCTAAGGGGGAGGAGATATGTGCTGATATTGCATCCTGGATCGAGGCACATCCCAATTTTTCTCAAATGCTTCATAGCAAGCAAATGAATACACCAAACTCTAAGTCATCCTCTAAACGTTTTTTTGTTAAGTTTTTTGTTCAATTTCATCCATTTGACCGAAAACGCTGAGGGGGAGGAGATATGTGCCGATATTGCATCCTGGATCGAGGCACATCCCAATTTTTCTCAAATGCGTCATAGCAAGCAAATGAGTGCACCAAACTCTAAATCATCCTCTAAACGTTTTTTGGTTAAGTTTTTTGTTCAATTTCATCCATTTGACCGAAAACGCTGAGGGGGAGGAGATATGTGCGGATATTGCATCCTGGATCGAGGCACATCCCAATTTTTCTCAAATGCGTCATAGCAAGCAAATGAGTACACCAAACTCTAAGTCATCCTCTAAACGTTTTTTGGTTAAGTTTTTTGTTCAATTTCATCCATTTGACCGAAAACGCTGAATGGGAGGAGATATGCGCCGATATTGCATCCTGGAGCGCGGCACACCCCAATTTTTCTCAAATGCTTCATAGCAAGCAAATGAGTGCACCAAACTCTAAGTCATCCTCCAAACGTTTTTTGGTTAAGTTTTTTGTTCAATTTCATCCATTTGACCGAAAACGCTGAGGGGGAGGAGATATGAGCCGATATTGCATCCTGGATCGAAGCACACCCCACATTTTCTTAAAATACTGAGGAGGAGGAGATATGTGCCGATATTGCATCCTGGATCGAGGCACATCCCAATTTTTCTCAAATGCTTCATAGCAAGCAAATGAGTACACCAAACTCTAAATCATCCTCTAAACGTTTTTTGGTTAAGTTTTTTGTTCAATTTCATCCATTTGACCGAAAACGCTGAGGGGGAGGAGATATGTGCCGATATTGCATCCTGGATCGAGGCACATCCCAATTTTTCTCAAATGCTTCATAGCAAGCAAATGAGTACACCAAACTCTAAATCATCCTCTAAACGTTTTTTGGTTAAGTTTTTTGTTCAATTTCATCCATTTGACCGAAAACGCTGAA
Source organism: Xylota segnis (assembly GCA_963583995.1). Lineage (NCBI taxonomy): Eukaryota > Metazoa > Arthropoda > Insecta > Diptera > Syrphidae > Xylota > Xylota segnis. The sequence goes on along the minus strand of OY757236.1, from coordinate 26,994,070 downwards.
GGGGAAGAGATATGTGCCGATATTGGATCCTGGATCGAGGCACATCCCAATTTTTCTCAAATGCTTCCTAGCAAGCAAATGAGTACACCAAACTCTAAATCATCCTCTAAACGTTTTTTGGTTAAGTTTTTTGTTCAATTTCATCCATTTGACCGAAAACGCTGAGGGGGAGGAGATATGTGCCGATATTGGATCCTGGATCGAGGCACATACCAATTTTTCTCAAATGCTTCATAGCAAGCAAATGAGTACACCAAACTCTAAATCATCCTCTAAACGTTTTTTGGTTAAGTTTTTTGTTCAATTTCATCCATTTGACCGAAAACGCTGAGGGGGAGGAGATATGTGCCGATATTGCATCCTGGATCGAGGCACATCCCAATTTTTCTCAAATGCAAGCAAATGAGTACACCAAACTCTAAATCATCCTCTAAACGTTTTTTGGTTAAGTTTTTTGTTCAATTTCATCCATTTGACCGAAAACGCTGAGGGGGAAGAGATATGTGCCGATATTGCATCCTGGATCGAGGCACATCCCAATTTTTCTCAAATGCTTCATAGCAAGCAAATGAGTACACCAAACTCTAAATCATCCTCTAAACGTTTCTTGGTTAAGTTTTTTGTTCAATTTCATCCATTTGACCGAAAACGCTGAGGGGGAGGAGATATGTGCCGATATTGCATCCTGGATCGAGGCACATCCCAATTTTTCTCAAATGCTTCATAGCAAGCAAATGAGTACACCAAACTCTAAATCATCCTCTAAACTTTTTTTGGTTAAGTTTTTTGTTCAATTTCATCCATTTGACCGAAAACGCTGAGGGGGAGGAGATATGTGCCGATATTGCATCCTGGATCGAGGCACATCCCAATTTTTCTCAAATGCTTCATAGCAAGCAAATGAGTACACCAAACTCTAAATCATCCTCTAAACGTTTTTTGGTTAAGTTTTTTGTTCAATTTCATCCATTTGACCGAAAACGCTGAGGGGGAAGAGATATGTGCCGATATTGGATCCTGGATCGAGGCACATACCAATTTTTCTCAAATGCTTCATAGCAAGCAAATGAGTACACCAAACTCTAAATCATCCTCTAAACGTTTTTTGGTTAAGTTTTTTGTTCAATTTCATCCATTTGACCGAAAACGCTGGGGGGGAAGAGATATGTGCCGATATTGCATCCTGGATCGAGGCACATCCTAATTTTTCTTAAATGCTTCATAGCAAGGAAATGAGTACATCAAACTCTAAATCATCCTCTAAACGTTTTTTGGTTAAGTTTTTTGTTCAATTTCATCCATTTGACCGAAAACGCTGAGGGGGAGGAGATATGTGCCGATATTGCATCCTGGATCGAGGCACATACCAATTTTTCTCAAATGCTTCATAGCAAGCAAATGAGTACACCAAACTCTAAATCATCCTCTAAACGTTTTTTGGTTAAGTTTTTTGTTCAATTTCATCCATTTGACCGAAAACGCTGAGGGGGAGGAGATATGTGCCGATATTGCATCCTGGATCGAGGCACATCCCAATTTTTCTCAAATGCTTCCTAGCAAGCAAATGAGTACACCAAACTCTAAATCATCCTCTAAACGTTTTTTGGTTAAGTTTTTTGTTCAATTTCATCCATTTGACCGAAAACGCTGAGGGGGAGGAGATATGTGCCGATATTGCATCCTGGATCGAGGCACATCCCAATTTTTCTCAAATGCTTCATAGCAAGCAAATGAGTACACCAAACTCTAAATCATCCTCTAAACGTTTTTTGGTTAAGTTTTTTGTTCAATTTCATCCATTTGACCGAAAACGCTGAGGGGGAAGAGAAATGTGCCGATATTGCATCCTGGATCGAGGCACATTCCAATTTTTCTCAAATGCTTCATAGCAAGCAAATGAGTACACCAAACTCTAAATCATCCTCTAAACGTTTTTTGGTTAAGTTTTTTGTTCAATTTCATCCATTAGACCGAAAACGCTGGGGGGGAAGAGATATGTGCCGATATTGCATCCTGGATCGAGGCACATTCCAATTTTTCTCAAATGCTTCATAGCAAGCAAATGAGTACACCAAACTCTAAATCATCCTCTAAACGTTTTTTGGTTAAGTTTTTTGTTCCATTTCATCCATTTGACCGAAAACGCTGGGGGGGAAGAGATATGTGCCGATATTGCATCCTGGATCGAGGCACATCCCAATTTTTCTAAAATGCAAGCAAATGAGTACACCAAACTCTAAATCATCCTCTAAACGTTTCTTGGTTAAGTTTTTTGTTCAATTTCATCCATTTGACCGAAAACGCTGAGGGGGAGGAGATATGTGCCGATATTGCATCCTGGATCGAGGCACATCCCAATTTTTCTCAAATGCTTCATAGCAAGCAAATGAGTACACCAAACTCTAAATCATCCTCTAAACGTTTTTTGGTTAAGTTTTTTGTTCAATTTCATCCATTTGACCGAAAACGCTGAGGGGGAAGAGAAATGTGCCGATATTGCATCCTGGATCGAGGCACATTCCAATTTTTCTCAAATGCTTCATAGCAAGCAAATGAGTACACCAAACTCTAAATCATCCTCTAAACGTTTTTTGGTTAAGTTTTTTGTTCAATTTCATCCATTAGACCGAAAACGCTGGGGGGGAAGAGATATGTGCCGATATTGCATCCTGGATCGAGGCACATTCCAATTTTTCTCAAATGCTTCATAGCAAGCAAATGAGTACACCAAACTCTAAATCATCCTCTAAACGTTTTTTGGTTAAGTTTTTTGTTCAATTTCATCCATTTGACCGAAAACGCTGAGGGGGAAGAGAAATGTGCCGATATTGCATCCTGGATCGAGGCACATTCCAATTTTTCTCAAATGCTTCATAGCAAGCAAATGAGTACACCAAACTCTAAATCATCCTCTAAACGTTTTTTGGTTAAGTTTTTTGTTCCATTTCATCCATTTGACCGAAAACGCTGGGGGGGAAGAGATATGTGCCGATATTGCATCCTGGATCGAGGCACATCCCAATTTTTCTCAAATGCTTCATAGCAAGCAAATGAGTACACCAAACTCTAAATCATCCTCTAAACGTTTTTTGGTTAAGTTTTTTGTTCAATTTCATCCATTTGACCGAAAACGCTGAGGGGGAGGAGATATGTGCCGATATTGGATCCTGGATCGAGGCACATCCCAATTTTTCTCAAATGCTTCATAGCAAGCAAATGAGTACACCAAACTCTAAACCATCCTCTAAACTTTTTTTGGTTAAGTTTTTTGTTCAATTTCATCCATTTGACCGAAAACGCTGAGGGGGAGGAGATATGTGCCGATATTGCATCCTGGATCGAGGCACATCCCAATTTTTCTCAAATGCTTCATAGCAAGCAAATGAGTACACCAAACTCTAAATCATCCTCTAAACGTTTTTTGGTTAAGTTTTTTGTTCAATTTCATCCATTTGACCGAAAACGCTGAGGGGGAAGAGATATGTGCCGATATTGGATCCTGGATCGAGGCACATCCCAATTTTTCTCAAATGCTTCATAGCAAGCAAATGAGTACACCAAACTCTAAATCATCCTCTAAACGTTTTTTGGTTAAGTTTTTTGTTCAATTTCATCCATTTGACCGAAAACGCTGAGGGGGAAGAGATATGTGCCGATATTGGATCCTGGATCGAGGCACATTCCAATTTTTCTCAAATGCTTCATAGCAAGCAAATGAGTACACCAAACTCTAAATCATCCTCTAAACGTTTTTTGGTTAAGTTTTTTGTTCAATTTCATCCATTTGACCGAAAACGCTGAGGGGGAAGAGATATGTGCCGATATTGGATCCTGGATCGAGGCACATCCCAATTTTTCTCAAATGCGTCATAGCAAGCAAATGAGTACACCAAACTCTAAATCATCCTCTAAACGTTTTTTGGTTAAGTTTTTTGTTCAATTTCATCCATTTGACCGAAAACGCTGAGGGGGAGGAGATATGTGCCGATATTGCATCCTGGATCGAGGCACATCCCAATTTTTCTCAAATGCTTCATAGCAAGCAAATGAGTACACCAAACTCTAAATCATCCTCTAAACGTTTTTTGGTTAAGTTTTTTGTTCAATTTCATCCATTTGACCGAAAACGCTGAGGGGGAAGAGATATGTGCCGATATTGGATCCTGGATCGAGGCACATACCAATTTTTCTCAAATGCTTCATAGCAAGCAAATGAGTACACCAAACTCTAAATCATCCTCTAAACGTTTTTTGGTTAAGTTTTTTGTTCAATTTCATCCATTTGACCGAAAACGCTGGTGGGGAAGAGATATGTGCCGATATTGCATCCTGGATCGAGGCACATCCTAATTTTTCTTAAATGCTTCATAGCAAGGAAATGAGTACATCAAACTCTAAATCATCCTCTAAACGTTTTTTGGTTAAGTTTTTTGTTCAATTTCATCCATTTGACCGAAAACGCTGAGGGGGAGGAGATATGTACCGATATTGCATCCTGGATCGAGGCACATCTCAATTTTTCTCAAATGCTTCATAGCAAGCAAATGAGTACACCAAACTCTAAATCATCCTCTAAACGTTTTTTGGTTAAGTTTTTTGTTCAATTTCATCCATTTGACCGAAAACGCTGGTGGGGAAGAGATATGTGCCGATATTGCATCCTGGATCGAGGCACATCCTAATTTTTCTTAAATGCTTCATAGCAAGGAAATGAGTACATCAAACTCTAAATCATCCTCTAAACGTTTTTTGGTTAAGTTTTTTGTTCAATTTCATCCATTTGACCGAAAACGCTGAGGGGGAGGAGATATGTGCCGATATTGCATCCTGGATCGAGGCACATACCAATTTTTCTCAAATGCTTCATAGCAAGCAAATGAGTACACCAAACTCTAAATCATCCTCTAAACGTTTTTTGGTTAAGTTTTTTCTTCAATTTCATCCATTTGACCGAAAACGCTGAGGGGGAGGAGATATGTGCCGATCGAGGCACATCCCGGATCGAGGCACATCCCAATTTTTCTCAAATGCTTCATAGCAAGCAAATGAGTACACCAAACTCTAAATCATCCTCTAAACGTTTTTTGGTTAAGTTTTTTGTTCAATTTCATCCATTTGACCGAAAACGCTGAGGGGGAAGAGAAATGTGCCGATATTGCATCCTGGATCGAGGCACATTCCAATTTTTCTCAAATGCTTCATAGCAAGCAAATGAGTACACCAAACTCTAAATCATCCTCTAAACGTTTTTTGGTTAAGTTTTTTGTTCAATTTCATCCATTAGACCGAAAACGCTGAGGGGGAAGAGATATGTGCCGATATTGGATCCTGGATCGAGGCACATCCCAATTTTTCTCAAATGCTTCATAGCAAGCAAATGAGTACACCAAACTCTAAATCATCCTCTAAACGTTTTTTGGTTAAGTTTTTTGTTCAATTTCATCCATTTGACCGAAAACGCTGAGGGGGAAGAGATATGTGCCGATATTGCATCCTGGATCGAGGCACATCCCAATTTTTCTCAAATGCTTCATAGCAAGCAAATGAGTACACCAAACTCTAAATCATCCTCTAAACGTTTTTTGGTTAAGTTTTTTGTTCCATTTCATCCATTTGACCGAAAACGCTGGGGGGGAAGAGATATGTGCCGATATTGCATCCTGGATCGAGGCACATCCCAATTTTTCTCAAATGCTTCATAGCAAGCAAATGAGTACACCAAACTCTAAATCATCCTCTAAACGTTTTTTGGTTAAGTTTTTTGTTCAATTTCATCCATTTGACCGAAAACGCTGAGGGGGAAGAGATATGTGCCGATATTGCATCCTGGATCGAGGCACATCCCAATTTTTCTCAAATGCTTCATAGCAAGCAAATGAGTACACCAAACTCTAAATCATCCTCTAAACGTTTTTTGGTTAAGTTTTTTGTTCAATTTCATCCATTTGACCGAAAACGCTGAGGGGGAGGAGATATGTGCCGATATTGGATCCTGGATCGAGGCACATCCCAATTTTTCTCAAATGCTTCATAGCAAGCAAATGAGTACACCAAACTCTAAACCATCCTCTAAACTTTTTTTGGTTAAGTTTTTTGTTCAATTTCATCCATTTGACCGAAAACGCTGAGGGGGAGGAGATATGTGCCGATATTGCATCCTGGATCGAGGCACATCCCAATTTTTCTCAAATGCTTCATAGCAAGCAAATGAGTACACCAAACTCTAAATCATCCTCTAAACGTTTTTTGGTTAAGTTTTTTGTTCAATTTCATCCATTTGACCGAAAACGCTGAGGGGGAAGAGATATGTGCCGATATTGGATCCTGGATCGAGGCACATCCCAATTTTTCTCAAATGCTTCATAGCAAGCAAATGAGTACACCAAACTCTAAATCATCCTCTAAACGTTTTTTGGTTAAGTTTTTTGTTCAATTTCATCCATTTGACCGAAAACGCTGAGGGGGAAGAGATATGTGCCGATATTGGATCCTGGATCGAGGCACATTCCAATTTTTCTCAAATGCTTCATAGCAAGCAAATGAGTACACCAAACTCTAAATCATCCTCTAAACGTTTTTTGGTTAAGTTTTTTGTTCAATTTCATCCATTTGACCGAAAACGCTGAGGGGGAAGAGATATGTGCCGATATTGGATCCTGGATCGAGGCACATCCCAATTTTTCTCAAATGCTTCATAGCAAGCAAATGAGTACACCAAACTCTAAATCATCCTCTAAACGTTTTTTGGTTAAGTTTTTTGTTCAATTTCATCCATTTGACCGAAAACGCTGAGGGGGAAGAGAAATGTGCCGATATTGCATCCTGGATCGAGGCACATTCCAATTTTTCTCAAATGCTTCATAGCAAGCAAATGAGTACACCAAACTCTAAATCATCCTCTAAACGTTTTTTGGTTAAGTTTTTTGTTCAATTTCATCCATTTGACCGAAAACGCTGAGGGGGAAGAGATATGTGCCGATATTGGATCCTGGATCGAGGCACATCCCAATTTTTCTCAAATGCTTCATAGCAAGCAAATGAGTACACCAAACTCTAAATCATCCTCTAAACGTTTTTTGGTTAAGTTTTTTGTTCAATTTCATCCATTTGACCGAAAACGCTGAGGGGGAAGAGAAATGTGCCGATATTGCATCCTGGATCGAGGCACATTCCAATTTTTCTCAAATGCTTCATAGCAAGCAAATGAGTACACCAAACTCTAAATCATCCTCTAAACGTTTTTTGGTTTTTTTTGTTCAATTTCATCCATTTGACCGAAAACGCTGAGGGGGAAGAGATATGTGCCGATATTGGATCCTGGATCGAGGCACATCCCAATTTTTCTCAAATGCTTCATAGCAAGCAAATGAGTACACCAAACTCTAAATCATCCTCTAAACGTTTTTTGGTTAAGTTTTTTGTTCAATTTCATCCATTTGACCGAAAACGCTGAGGGGGAAGAGATATGTGCCGATATTGGATCCTGGATCGAGGCACATCCCAATTTTTCTCAAATGCTTCATAGCAAGCAAATGAGTACACCAAACTCTAAATCATCCTCTAAACGTTTTTTGGTTAAGTTTTTTGTTCCATTTCATCCATTTGACCGAAAACGCTGAGGGGGAAGAGATATGTGCCGATATTGCATCCTGGATCGAGGCACATCCCAATTTTTCTCAAATGCTTCATAGCAAGCAAATGAGTACACCAAACTCTAAATCATCCTCTAAACGTTTTTTGGTTAAGTTTTTTGTTCAATTTCATCCATTTGACCGAAAACGCTGAGGGGGAGGAGATATGTGCCGATATTGGATCCTGGATCGAGGCACATCCCAATTTTTCTCAAATGCTTCATAGCAAGCAAATGAGTACACCAAACTCTAAACCATCCTCTAAACTTTTTTTGGTTAAGTTTTTTGTTCAATTTCATCCATTTGACCGAAAACGCTGAGGGGGAGGAGATATGTGCCGATATTGCATCCTGGATCGAGGCACATCCCAATTTTTCTCAAATGCTTCATAGCAAGCAAATGAGTACACCAAACTCTAAATCATCCTCTAAACGTTTTTTGGTTAAGTTTTTTGTTCAATTTCATCCATTTGACCGAAAACGCTGAGGGGGAAGAGATATGTGCCGATATTGCATCCTGGATCGAGGCACATCCCAATTTTTCTCAAATGCTTCATAGCAAGCAAATGAGTACACCAAACTCTAAATCATCCTCTAAACGTTTTTGGGTTAAGTTTTTTGTTCAATTTCATCCATTTTACCAAAAACGGTGAGAGGGAGGAGATATGTGCCGATATTGCATCCTGGATCGAGGCCCTTCCCAATTTTTCTCAAATGCTTCATAGCAAGCAAATGAGTACACCAAACTCTAAATCATCCTCTAAACGTTTTTTGGTTAAGTTTTTTGTTCAATTTCATCCATTTGACCGAAAACGCTGAGGGGGAGGAGATATGTGCCGATATTGCATCCTGGATCGAGGCACATCCCAATTTTTCTCAAATGCTTCATAGCAAGCAAATGAGTACACCAAACTCTAAATCATCCTCTAAACGCTTTTTGGTTAAGTTTTTTGTTCAATTTCATCCATTTGACCGAAAACGCTGGGGGGGAAGAGATATGTGCCGATATTGCATCCTGGATCGAGGCACATCCCAATTTTTCTCAAATGCTTCATAGCAAGCAAATGAGTACACCAAACTCTAAATCATCCTCTAAACGTTTTTTGGTTAAGTTTTTTGTTCAATTTCATCCATTTGACCGAAAACGCTGAGGGGGAAGAGATATGTGCCGATATTGGATCCTGGATCGAGGCACATTCCAATTTTTCTCAAATGCTTCATAGCAAGCAAATGAGTACACCAAACTCTAAATCATCCTCTAAACGTTTTTTGGTTAAGTTTTTTGTTCAATTTCATCCATTAGACCGAAAACGCTGAGGGGGAAGAGATATGTGCCGATATTGGATCCTGGATCGAGGCACATCCCAATTTTTCTCAAATGCTTCATAGCAAGCAAATGAGTACACCAAACTCTAAATCATCCTCTAAACGTTTTTTGGTTAAGTTTTTTGTTCAATTTCATCCATTTGACCGAAAACGCTGAGGGGGAAGAGATATGTGCCGATATTGCATCCTGGATCGAGGCACATCCCAATTTTTCTCAAATGCTTCATAGCAAGCAAATGAGTACACCAAACTCTAAATCATCCTCTAAACGTTTTTTGGTTAAGTTTTTTGTTCCATTTCATCCATTTGACCGAAAACGCTGGGGGGGAAGAGATATGTGCCGATATTGCATCCTGGATCGAGGCACATCCCAATTTTTCTCAAATGCTTCATAGCAAGCAAATGAGTACACCAAACTCTAAATCATCCTCTAAACGTTTTTTGGTTAAGTTTTTTGTTCAATTTCATCCATTTGACCGAAAACGCTGAGGGGGAAGAGAAATGTGCCGATATTGCATCCTGGATCGAGGCACATTCCAATTTTTCTCAAATGCTTCATAGCAAGCAAATGAGTACACCAAACTCTAAATCATCCTCTAAACGTTTTTTGGTTAAGTTTTTTGTTCAATTTCATCCATTTGACCGAAAACGCTGAGGGGGAAGAGATATGTGCCGATATTGGATCCTGGATCGAGGCACATCCCAATTTTTCTCAAATGCTTCATAGCAAGCAAATGAGTACACCAAACTCTAAATCATCCTCTAAACGTTTTTTGGTTAAGTTTTTTGTTCAATTTCATCCATTTGACCGAAAACGCTGAGGGGGAAGAGAAATGTGCCGATATTGCATCCTGGATCGAGGCACATTCCAATTTTTCTCAAATGCTTCATAGCAAGCAAATGAGTACACCAAACTCTAAATCATCCTCTAAACGTTTTTTGGTTAAGTTTTTTGTTCAATTTCATCCATTTGACCGAAAACGCTGAGGGGGAAGAGATATGTGCCGATATTGGATCCTGGATCGAGGCACATCCCAATTTTTCTCAAATGCTTCATAGCAAGCAAATGAGTACACCAAACTCTAAATCATCCTCTAAACGTTTTTTGGTTAAGTTTTTTGTTCAATTTCATCCATTTGACCGAAAACGCTGAGGGGGAAGAGATATGTGCCGATATTGGATCCTGGATCGAGGCACATCCCAATTTTTCTCAAATGCTTCATAGCAAGCAAATGAGTACACCAAACTCTAAATCATCCTCTAAACGTTTTTTGGTTAAGTTTTTTGTTCAATTTCATCCATTTGACCGAAAACGCTGAGGGGGAAGAGAAATGTGCCGATATTGCATCCTGGATCGAGGCACATTCCAATTTTTCTCAAATGCTTCATAGCAAGCAAATGAGTACACCAAACTCTAAATCATCCTCTAAACGTTTTTTGGTTAAGTTTTTTGTTCAATTTCATCCATTTGACCGAAAACGCTGAGGGGGAAGAGATATGTGCCGATATTGGATCCTGGATCGAGGCACATCCCAATTTTTCTCAAATGCTTCATAGCAAGCAAATGAGTACACCAAACTCTAAATCATCCTCTAAACGTTTTTTGGTTAAGTTTTTTGTTCAATTTCATCCATTTGACCGAAAACGCTGAGGGGGAAGAGAAATGTGCCGATATTGCATCCTGGATCGAGGCACATTCCAATTTTTCTCAAATGCTTCATAGCAAGCAAATGAGTACACCAAACTCTAAATCATCCTCTAAACGTTTTTTGGTTAAGTTTTTTGTTCAATTTCATCCATTTGACCGAAAACGCTGAGGGGGAAGAGATATGTGCCGATATTGGATCCTGGATCGAGGCACATCCCAATTTTTCTCAAATGCTTCATAGCAAGCAAATGAGTACACCAAACTCTAAATCATCCTCTAAACGTTTTTTGGTTAAGTTTTTTGTTCCATTTCATCCATTTGACCGAAAACGCTGGGGGGGAAGAGATATGTGCCGATATTGCATCCTGGATCGAGGCACATCCCAATTTTTCTCAAATGCTTCATAGCAAGCAAATGAGTACACCAAACTCTAAATCATCCTCTAAACGTTTTTTGGTTAAGTTTTTTGTTCAATTTCATCCATTTGACCGAAAACGCTGAGGGGGAAGAGATATGTGCCGATATTGCATCCTGGATCGAGGCACATCCCAATTTTTCTCAAATGCTTCATAGCAAGCAAATGAGTACACCAAACTCTAAACCATCCTCTAAACTTTTTTTGGTTAAGTTTTTTGTTCAATTTCATCCATTTGACCGAAAACGCTGAGGGGGAGGAGATATGTGCCGATATTGCATCCTGGATCGAGGCACATCCCAATTTTTCTCAAATGCTTCATAGCAAGCAAATGAGTACACCAAACTCTAAATCATCCTCTAAACGTTTTTTGGTTAAGTTTTTTGTTCAATTTCATCCATTTGACCGAAAACGCTGAGGGGGAAGAGATATGTGCCGATATTGCATCCTGGATCGAGGCACATCCCAATTTTTCTCAAATGCTTCATAGCAAGCAAATGAGTACACCAAACTCTAAATCATCCTCTAAACGTTTTTGGGTTAAGTTTTTTGTTCAATTTCATCCATTTTACCAAAAACGGTGAGAGGGAGGAGATATGTGCCGATATTGCATCCTGGATCGAGGCCCTTCCCAATTTTTCTCAAATGCTTCATAGCAAGCAAATGAGTACACCAAACTCTAAATCATCCTCTAAACGTTTTTTGGTTAAGTTTTTTGTTCAATTTCATCCATTTGACCGAAAACGCTGGGGGGGAAGAGATATGTGCCGATATTGCATCCTGGATCGAGGCACATCCCAATTTTTCTCAAATGCTTCATAGCAAGCAAATGAGTACACCAAACTCTAAATCATCCTCTAAACGTTTTTTGGTTAAGTTTTTTGTTCAATTTCATCCATTTGACCGAAAACGCTGAGGGGGAAGAGATATGTGCCGATATTGCATCCTGGATCGAGGCACATCCCAATTTTTCTCAAATGCTTCATAGCAAGCAAATGAGTACACCAAACTCTAAATCATCCTCTAAACGTTTTCTGGTTAAGTTTTTTGTTCAATTTCATCCATTTGACCGAAAACGCTGAGGGGGAGGAGATATGTGCCGATATTGGATCCTGGATCGAGGCACATCCCAATTTTTCTCAAATGCTTCATAGCAAGCAAATGAGTACACCAAACTCTAAATCATCCTCTAAACGTTTTCTGGTTAAGTTTTTTGTTCAATTTCATCCATTTGACCGAAAACGCTGAGGGGGAGGAGATATGTGCCGATATTGCATCCTGGATCGAGGCACATCCCAATTTTTCTCAAATGCTTCATAGCAAGCAAATGAGTACACCAAACTCTAAATCATCCTCTAAACGTTTTTTGGTTAAGTTTTTTGTTCAATTTCATCCATTTGACCGAAAACGCTGAGGGGGAAGAGATATGTGCCGATATTGCATCCTGGATCGAGGCACATCCCAATTTTTCTCAAATGCTTCATAGCAAGCAAATGAGTACACCAAACTCTAAATCATCCTCTAAACGTTTTTTGGTTAAGTTTTTTGTTCAATTTCATCCATTTGACCGAAAACGCTGAGGGGGAAGAGATTTGTGCCGATATTGCATCCTGGATCGAGGCACATCCCAATTTTTCTCAAATGCTTCATAGCAAGCAAATGAGTACACCAAACTCTAAATCATCCTCTAAACGTTTTTTGGTTAAGTTTTTTGTTCAATTTCATCCATTTGACCGAAAACGCTGGGGGGGAAGAGATATGTGCCGATATTGCATCCTGGATCGAGGCACATTCCAATTTTTCTCAAATGCTTCATAGCAAGCAAATGAGTACACCAAACTCTAAATCATCCTCTAAACGTTTTTTGGTTAAGTTTTTTCTTCAATTTCATCCATTTGACCGAAAACGCTGAGGGGGAGGAGATATGTGCCGATATTGCATCCTGGATCGAGGCACATCCCAATTTTTCTCAAATGCTTCATAGCAAGCAAATGAGTACACCAAACTCTAAATCATCCTCTAAACGTTTTTTGGTTAAGTTTTTTGTTCTATTTCATCCATTTGACCGAAAACGCTGAGGGGGAGGAGATATGTGCCGATATTGCATCCTGGATCGAGGCACATCCCAATTTTTCTCAAATTCTTCATAGCAAGCAAATGAGTACACCAAACTCTAAATCATCCTCTAAACGTTTTTTGGTTAAGTTTTTTGTTCAATTTCATCCATTTGACCGAAAACGCTGAGGGGGAAGAGATATGTGCCGATATTGCATCCTGGATCGAGGCACATCCCAATTTTTCTCAAATGCTTCATAGCAAGCAAATGAGTACACCAAACTCTAAATCATCCTCTAAACGTTTTTTGGTTAAGTTTTTTCTTCAATTTCATCCATTTGACCGAAAACGCTGAGGGGGAGGAGATATGTGCCGATATTGCATCCTGGATCGAGGCACATCCCAATTTTTCTCAAATGCTTCATAGCAAGCAAATGAGTACACCAAACTCTAAATCATCCTCTAAACGTTTTTTGGTTAAGTTTTTTGTTCAATTTCATCCATTTGACCGAAAACGCTGAGGGGGAAGAGATATGTGCCGATATTGGATCCTGGATCGAGGCACATCCCAATTTTTCTCAAATGCTTCATAGCAAGCAAATGAGTACACCAAACTCTAAATCATCCTCTAAACGTTTTTTGTTCAATTTCATCCATTTGACCGAAAACGCTGAGTGGGAAGAGATATGTGCCGATATTGGATCCCGGATCGAGGCACATCCCAATTTTTCTCAAATGCTTCATAGCAAGCAAATGAGTACACCAAACTCTAAATCATCCTCTAAACGTTTTTTGGTTAAGTTTTTTGTTCAATTTCATCCATTTGACCGAAAACGCTGGGGGGGAAGAGGTATGTGCCGATATTGCATCCTGGATCGAGGCCCTTCCCAATTTTTCTCAAATGCTTCATAGCAAGCAAATGAGTACACCAAACTCTAAATCATCCTCTAAACGTTTTTTGGTTAAGTTTTTTGTTCAATTTCATCCATTTGACCGAAAACGCTGGGGGGGAAGAGGTATGTGCCGATATTGCATCCTGGATCGAGGCACATCCCAATTTTTCTCAAATGCTTCATAGCAAGCAAATGAGTACACCAAACTCTAAATCATCCTCTAAACGTTTTTTGGTTAAGTTTTTTGTTCAATTTCATCCATTTGACCGAAAACGCTGGGGGGGAAGAGGTATGTGCCGATATTGCATCCTGGATCGAGGCACATCCCAATTTTTCTCAAATGCTTCATAGCAAGCAAATGAGTACACCAAACTCTAAATCATCCTCTAAACGTTTTTTGGTTAAGTTTTTTGTTCAATTTCATCCATTTGACCGAAAACGCTGGGGGGGAAGAGGTATGTGCCGATATTGCATCCTGGATCGAGGCACATCCCAATTTTTCTCAAATGCTTCATAGCAAGCAAATGAGTACACCAAACTCTAAATCATCCTCTAAACGTTTTTTGGTTAAGTTTTTTGTTCAATTTCATCCATTTGACCGAAAACGCTGAGGGGGAGGAGATATGTGCCGATATTGCATCCTGGATCGAGGCACATCCCAATTTTTCTCAAATGCTTCATAGCAAGCAAATGAGTACACCAAACTCTAAATCATCCTCTAAACGCTTTTTGGTTAAGTTTTTTGTTCAATTTCATCCATTTGACCGAAAACGCTGAGGGGGAAGAGATATGTGCCGATATTGGATCCTGGATCGAGGCACATCCCAATTTTTCTCAAATGCTTCATAGCAAGCAAATGAGTACACCAAACTCTAAATCATCCTCTAAACGTTTTTTGGTTAAGTTTTTTGTTCAATTTCATCCATTTGACCGAAAACGCTGAGGGGGAGGAGATATGTGCCGATATTGCATCCTGGATCGAGGCACATCCCAATTTTTCTCAAATGCTTCATAGCAAGCAAATGAGTACACCAAACTCTAAATCATCCTCTAAACGCTTTTTGGTTAAGTTTTTTGTTCAATTTCATCCATTTGACCGAAAACGCTGAGGGGGAAGAGATATGTGCCGATATTGGATCCTGGATCGAGGCACATCCCAATTTTTCTCAAATGCTTCATAGCAAGCAAATGAGTACACCAAACTCTAAATCATCCTCTAAACGTTTTTTGGTTAAGTTTTTTGTTCAATTTCATCCATTTGACCGAAAACGCTGAGGGGGAGGAGATATGTGCCGATATTGCATCCTGGATCGAGGCACATCCCAATTTTTCTCAAATGCTTCATAGCAAGCAAATGAGTACACCAAACTCTAAATCATCCTCTAAACGCTTTTTGGTTAAGTTTTTTGTTCAATTTCATCCATTTGACCGAAAACGCTGAGGGGGAGGAGATATGTGCCGATATTGCATCCTGGATCGAGGCACATCCCAATTTTTCTCAAATGCTTCATAGCAAGCAAATGAGTACACCAAACTCTAAATCATCCTCTAAACGCTTTTTGGTTAAGTTTTTTGTTCAATTTCATCCATTTGACCGAAAACGCTGAGGGGGAAGAGATATGTGCCGATATTGGATCCTGGATCGAGGCACATCCCAATTTTTCTCAAATGCTTCATAGCAAGCAAATGAGTACACCAAACTCTAAATCATCCTCTAAACGTTTTTTGGTTAAGTTTTTTGTTCAATTTCATCCATTTGACCGAAAACGCTGAGGGGGAGGAGATATGTGCCGATATTGCATCCTGGATCGAGGCACATCCCAATTTTTCTCAAATGCTTCATAGCAAGCAAATGAGTACACCAAACTCTAAATCATCCTCTAAACGCTTTTTGGTTAAGTTTTTTGTTCAATTTCATCCATTTGACCGAAAACGCTGAGGGGGAGGAGATATGTGCCGATATTGCATCCTGGATCGAGGCACATCCCAATTTTTCTCAAATGCTTCATAGCAAGCAAATGAGTACACCAAACTCTAAATCATCCTCTAAACGCTTTTTGGTTAAGTTTTTTGTTCAATTTCATCCATTTGACCGAAAACGCTGAGGGGGAAGAGATATGTGCCGATATTGGATCCTGGATCGAGGCACATCCCAATTTTTCTCAAATGCTTCATAGCAAGCAAATGAGTACACCAAACTCTAAATCATCCTCTAAACGTTTTTTGGTTAAGTTTTTTGTTCAATTTCATCCATTTGACCGAAAACGCTGAGGGGGAGGAGATATGTGCCGATATTGCATCCTGGATCGAGGCACATCCCAATTTTTCTCAAATGCTTCATAGCAAGCAAATGAGTACACCAAACTCTAAATCATCCTCTAAACGTTTTTTGGTTAAGTTTTTTGTTCAATTTCATCCATTTGACCGAAAACGCTGAGGGGGAGGAGATATGTGCCGATATTGCATCCTGGATCGAGGCACATCCCAATTTTTCTCAAATGCTTCATAGCAAGCAAATGAGTACACCAAACTCTAAATCATCCTCTAAACGCTTTTTGGTTAAGTTTTTTGTTCAATTTCATCCATTTGACCGAAAACGCTGAGGGGGAAGAGATATGTGCCGATATTGGATCCTGGATCGAGGCACATCCCAATTTTTCTCAAATGCTTCATAGCAAGCAAATGAGTACACCAAACTCTAAATCATCCTCTAAACGTTTTTTGGTTAAGTTTTTTGTTCAATTTCATCCATTTGACCGAAAACGCTGGGGGGGAAGAGATATGTGCCGATATTGCATCCTGGATCGAGGCACATCCCAATTTTTCTCAAATGCTTCATAGCAAGCAAATGAGTACACCAAACTCTAAATCATCCTCTAAACGTTTTTTGGTTAAGTTTTTTGTTCAATTTCATCCATTTGACCGAAAACGCTGAGGGGGAGGAGATATGTGCCGATATTGCATCCTGGATCGAGGCACATCCCAATTTTTCTCAAATGCTTCATAGCAAGCAAATGAGTACACCAAACTCTAAATCATCCTCTAAACGTTTTTTGGTTAAGTTTTTTGTTCAATTTCATCCATTTGACCGAAAACGCTGGGGGGGAAGAGGTATGTGCCGATATTGCATCCTGGATCGAGGCACATCCCAATTTTTCTCAAATGCTTCATAGCAAGCAAATGAGTACACCAAACTCTAAATCATCCTCTAAACGTTTTTTGGTTAAGTTTTTTGTTCAATTTCATCCATTTGACCGAAAACGCTGAGGGGGAGGAGATATGTGCCGATATTGCATCCTGGATCGAGGCACATCCCAATTTTTCTCAAATGCTTCATAGCAAGCAAATGAGTACACCAAACTCTAAATCATCCTCTAAACGCTTTTTGGTTAAGTTTTTTGTTCAATTTCATCCATTTGACCGAAAACGCTGAGGGGGAAGAGATATGTGCCGATATTGGATCCTGGATCGAGGTACATCCCAATTTTTCTCAAATGCTTCATAGCAAGCAAATGAGTACACCAAACTCTAAATCATCCTCTAAACGTTTTTTGGTTAAGTTTTTTGTTCAATTTCATCCATTTGACCGAAAACGCTGAGGGGGAGGAGATATGTGCCGATATTGCATCCTGGATCGAGGCACATCCCAATTTTTCTCAAATGCTTCATAGCAAGCAAATGAGTACACCAAACTCTAAATCATCCTCTAAACGCTTTTTGGTTAAGTTTTTTGTTCAATTTCATCCATTTGACCGAAAACGCTGAGGGGGAAGAGATATGTGCCGATATTGGATCCTGGATCGAGGCACATCCCAATTTTTCTCAAATGCTTCATAGCAAGCAAATGAGTACACCAAACTCTAAATCATCCTCTAAACGTTTTTTGGTTAAGTTTTTTGTTCAATTTCATCCATTTGACCGAAAACGCTGAGGGGGAGGAGATATGTGCCGATATTGCATCCTGGATCGAGGCACATCCCAATTTTTCTCAAATGCTTCATAGCAAGCAAATGAGTACACCAAACTCTAAATCATCCTCTAAACGCTTTTTGGTTAAGTTTTTTGTTCAATTTCATCCATTTGACCGAAAACGCTGAGGGGGAGGAGATATGTGCCGATATTGCATCCTGGATCGAGGCACATCCCAATTTTTCTCAAATGCTTCATAGCAAGCAAATGAGTACACCAAACTCTAAATCATCCTCTAAACGCTTTTTGGTTAAGTTTTTTGTTCAATTTCATCCATTTGACCGAAAACGCTGAGGGGGAAGAGATATGTGCCGATATTGGATCCTGGATCGAGGCACATCCCAATTTTTCTCAAATGCTTCATAGCAAGCAAATGAGTACACCAAACTCTAAATCATCCTCTAAACGTTTTTTGGTTAAGTTTTTTGTTCAATTTCATCCATTTGACCGAAAACGCTGAGGGGGAGGAGATATGTGCCGATATTGCATCCTGGATCGAGGCACATCCCAATTTTTCTCAAATGCTTCATAGCAAGCAAATGAGTACACCAAACTCTAAATCATCCTCTAAACGCTTTTTGGTTAAGTTTTTTGTTCAATTTCATCCATTTGACCGAAAACGCTGAGGGGGAGGAGATATGTGCCGATATTGCATCCTGGATCGAGGCACATCCCAATTTTTCTCAAATGCTTCATAGCAAGCAAATGAGTACACCAAACTCTAAATCATCCTCTAAACGCTTTTTGGTTAAGTTTTTTGTTCAATTTCATCCATTTGACCGAAAACGCTGAGGGGGAAGAGATATGTGCCGATATTGGATCCTGGATCGAGGCACATCCCAATTTTTCTCAAATGCTTCATAGCAAGCAAATGAGTACACCAAACTCTAAATCATCCTCTAAACGTTTTTTGGTTAAGTTTTTTGTTCAATTTCATCCATTTGACCGAAAACGCTGAGGGGGAGGAGATATGTGCCGATATTGCATCCTGGATCGAGGCACATCCCAATTTTTCTCAAATGCTTCATAGCAAGCAAATGAGTACACCAAACTCTAAATCATCCTCTAAACGTTTTTTGGTTAAGTTTTTTGTTCAATTTCATCCATTTGACCGAAAACGCTGAGGGGGAGGAGATATGTGCCGATATTGCATCCTGGATCGAGGCACATCCCAATTTTTCTCAAATGCTTCATAGCAAGCAAATGAGTACACCAAACTCTAAATCATCCTCTAAACGCTTTTTGGTTAAGTTTTTTGTTCAATTTCATCCATTTGACCGAAAACGCTGAGGGGGAAGAGATATGTGCCGATATTGGATCCTGGATCGAGGCACATCCCAATTTTTCTCAAATGCTTCATAGCAAGCAAATGAGTACACCAAACTCTAAATCATCCTCTAAACGTTTTTTGGTTAAGTTTTTTGTTCAATTTCATCCATT
Organism: Xylota segnis; assembly: GCA_963583995.1. NCBI lineage: Eukaryota > Metazoa > Arthropoda > Insecta > Diptera > Syrphidae > Xylota > Xylota segnis. The sequence continues at coordinate 26,974,694 of OY757236.1, read as the reverse complement.
TGACCGAAAACGCTGGGGGGGGAAGAGATATGTGCCGATATTGCATCCTGGATCGAGGCACATCCCAATTTTTCTCAAATGCTTCATAGCAAGCAAATGAGTACACCAAACTCTAAATCATCCTCTAAACGTTTTTTGGTTAAGTTTTTTGTTCAATTTCATCCATTTGACCGAAAACGCTGAGGGGGAGGAGATATGTGCCGATATTGCATCCTGGATCGAGGCACATCCCAATTTTTCTCAAATGCTTCATAGCAAGCAAATGAGTACACCAAACTCTAAATCATCCTCTAAACTTTTTTTGGTTAAGTTTTTCGTTCAATTTCATCCATTTGACCGAAAACGCTGAGGGGGAGGAGATATGTGCCGATATTGCATCCTGGATCGAGGCACATCCCAATTTTTCTCAAATGCTTCATAGCAAGCAAATGAGTACACCAAACTCTAAATCATCCTCTAAACGTTTTTTGGTTAAGTTTTTTGTTCAATTTCATCCATTTGACCGAAAACGCTGGGGGGGAAGAGGTATGTGCCGATATTGCATCCTGGATCGAGGCACATCCCAATTTTTCTCAAATGCTTCATAGCAAGCAAATGAGTACACCAAACTCTAAATCATCCTCTAAACGTTTTTTGGTTAAGTTTTTTGTTCAATTTCATCCATTTGACCGAAAACGCTGAGGGGGAGGAGATATGTGCCGATATTGCATCCTGGATCGAGGCACATCCCAATTTTTCTCAAATGCTTCATAGCAAGCAAATGAGTACACCAAACTCTAAATCATCCTCTAAACGCTTTTTGGTTAAGTTTTTTGTTCAATTTCATCCATTTGACCGAAAACGCTGAGGGGGAAGAGATATGTGCCGATATTGGATCCTGGATCGAGGCACATCCCAATTTTTCTCAAATGCTTCATAGCAAGCAAATGAGTACACCAAACTCTAAATCATCCTCTAAACGTTTTTTGGTTAAGTTTTTTGTTCAATTTCATCCATTTGACCGAAAACGCTGGGGGGGAAGAGATATGTGCCGATATTGCATCCTGGATCGAGGCACATCCCAATTTTTCTCAAATGCTTCATAGCAAGCAAATGAGTACACCAAACTCTAAATCATCCTCTAAACGTTTTTTGGTTAAGTTTTTTGTTCAATTTCATCCATTTGACCTAAAACGCTGAGGGGGAGGAGATATGTGCCGATATTGCATCCTGGATCGAGGCACATCCCAATTTTTCTCAAATGCTTCATAGCAAGCAAATGAGTACACCAAACTCTAAATCATCCTCTAAACTTTTTTTGGTTAAGTTTTTCGTTCAATTTCATCCATTTGACCGAAAACGCTGAGGGGGAGGAGATATGTGCCGATATTGCATCCTGGATCGAGGCACATCCCAATTTTTCCCAAATGCTTCATAGCAAGCAAATGAGTACACCAAACTCTAAGTCATCCTCTAAACGTTTTTTGGTTAAGTTTTTTGTTCAATTTCATCCATTTGACCGAAAACGCTGAGGGGGAAGAGATATGTGCCGATATTGGATCCTGGATCGAGGCACATCCCAATTTTTCTCAAATGCTTCATAGCAAGCAAATGAGTACACCAAACTCTAAGTCATCCTCTAAACGTTTTTTGGTTAAGTTTTTTGTTCAATTTCATCCATTTGACCGAAAACGCTGAGGGGGAAGAGATATGTGCCGATATTGCATCCTGGATCGAGGCACACCCCACATTTTCTTAAAATACTGAGGAGGAGGAGATATGTGCCGCTATTGCATCCTGGGGCGAGTCACACCCCAATTTTTCTCAAATGCGTCATAGCAAGCAAATGAGTACACCAAACTCTAAGTCATCCTCTAAACGTTTTTGGGTTAAGTTTTTTGTTCAATTTCATCCGTTTCAATTTCAACCCTGACCTTTTCCCAGCCCCTTGCTCATGAAATTTTGTATATATGGGGAAATTGTGTACACCAAAGTCGATCTTCTTCTTGGTCTTCCAGGAACTATGATTGGCGGTATTATCTCTTCTTTTTAGTTCACTAACCTCGCCAATTTCGTTCTGTTTCTAGCTTTTCGTTATCTTTATATCATTTTGATCACGTCGTCTCCTCGATCTCGACTTCAGTTTATCGGCTGATTGAAATGCAGTTTTACGTCGTTCCCGCCAGCTGACTGCCCTCAGATAGTGAAGGATGTGATCTATAGATCGACTCCTTAATGAACGAAATCCGTCAGCAACTTTATGCTGCACGAAGGCTTCAAAATGCTCCGAGTTTCGTTACAAGAACTCTTTCAGTCAATTTGCCACTATATATGGCGTTACCACGACGACTTCAGGTATAAAGTTAGGTTGACCATTTCAAAGTCATTGTAAGGTAAGTTTACAGGCCTCTTGTGCTTGGCTACATATTGAATAGTTTTCAGCTCTTTCATACCTAGTTACGTGGAGGGTCTCGAATATTACGACTTGACTGAGCAATAGGTTACAGCTTCCTTCAATTAGATAGACATACAGTTGACCAGCATTGATGTATTTTTATGGCTTACATCAAGCAGATTGGTTGTCATTTAGACAAGAAAAAATGTTGTAAAATGTAAATTTTACCAGCACTATGAAATGAAACTAACTTCGTTACATAATACTTCCCTGACCGAAACCAGGAATGATAATGTGTTACCTTAGCCATAACCAATTGAAGCAAAATCCCTTTAACTCTCATTAAGTGGCCTTTGATCTTTTATTGCCAATTGTTGCTACCATTAACTAATAATTGTATGTTTCGGTTCATACTTTGTTGCCCAAGTAACGACGCTGGCCAACGACGTGTCGAAATAGCTCATTTAAATATTCAAACATAGCCACATGTAACTTTGACCAATAGTAGGCGTTGTCGGTTGTTGTACTTCATGGGAAAATCGCTAAAATTTTTTGGAAGGCCACTTCAAGACGTTCTGCTTCAAAACCGTCCAAATTAGTACTCTCGATTCCCACACACACTCAATTTGCATTCCATCTCCCTAGACTAACCGGCGAGGGCTCAATTAGAAACTCGTGTTCATTAAACTAATCTACACAACTTCTAATTGGCATTTATACAATGTTAGCCACAATAATGGCCCATGATTAGCCTACACTAACTTGGCACAGAAGATAATTTCATATTATCCATCGTAATCGAGAGGATATCGCTTCACTACCATACATACATATACTAGCATCCGTCATGGTGTTACCTCATGCAGAGATGAAGTTGAAGGAAATTTCATGCTTTGCGCCATTTAGCCAACTAAATGGTAACATTGAATGCGCTTCTGGTTTCAGTGTTGATGTGCGCCATAATCGCCTCTGGCATGCAAATGAACAGATCTTTGCACACAATGCCTGACTGATCATTAAAATGCATTTTTGACACGAACATGGACTTTTTTTTTTTGTACATAGGATCTACTCTAATGAATGGATAGGCGGCAGATACTCGTACCTCCCAAGATATAGGCGGAAGTGGAAAATAACAGAGATTTCTAATGAAGTAGCTGCAAATTGTGCCTGTAATGGTTGAGTGGAATTTATTGACAATTTGCCGATGGCAGCACGGTTATTGACAGATAAGTTACGTTGACAGACAGATGTTATAAGGCAGCACATCGACTTAATGTTATGTGATAATTGGAAATTGTTGTTTGGTACAAGGAAACATGACTCAGTCAGGTGACGGATGCATCTGCGGTATCCTTTGAGACTTTGGGAATAATTTCATGTTTTGTTCGACGTGTTGCTATAAATGTCATTGTGGATCAGTGCCACTTTTAGGCCATAAACATTGTGTTAAGTATAGTAGAAGAGCGTGCAAAAATGGGTCAAGAAGTGGTTGGCATTATGAGCTATAGTTCGATAAAACCTGTTTCGGTATTGATTTCTTTCCTCCTTTGACTGTAATAAGAATTCCAATCCGTATTTCTATGTCCAGCCGTTCTTAATGATGGCATTTCACAGACTTCAAGGTTACCACTAAGAGTTTGAGACATTGCCTTGGTTCGAGAGCTCTTAATTCTATAGAGTAGCCCTTATTACTTACTTACTGAATGGCTTTCCAATTCCTGAGAATCTCTGGCTGGGAACCTTCTACCCTCTTCTATTTCGGACACGCTGTTTCCATTATTACTTACTTACTGAATGGCTTTCCAATTCCTGAGAATCTCTGGCTGGGAACCTTCTACCCTCTTCTATTTCGGACACGCTGTTTCCAATAGACCAAGCGCTGTGGCATGTCTTAGCTCCGCCTTCTCTTCTCAAACCTGAAAGCTGAATGTGATCGAGTCAGTCTGGTTAACGTTTTCTGTCTTTTGAACCCAACGGTTCACGGTTTTATTTTCTCCTTCTAACTCCTTATGCCCAATCTTAATCATAGCGCTGCATACCTTCATTATCCTTCCGATCTTTCTATCTCTGTCAGTGTGTGCCAAGAGCTTATAACCAAAACTCGATAAACAGCCTAAAACCAGCATTCCTCGCTTTCACAGTAAACACAATGAACTCATTACCATCTCACTGACCCGACCATACCCAAACTGATTGAATAGGTACAACATATTGAATTATTTTTAGGCCAAGCCAGCATATTCAATAAGGCCCCAATTAAGCGTTATGCATACATTGAAATAATTATACAGCACGCACAGCCAACCACAAAGTAAAAGAATTGCAAATATTGAATGAAGTGATGTAAACGGTCTGCTACTGGCCTTGAGTGGACGCCGATGTAATTGCTACCATTTTCTTTGCTTTTTATAGCATAAAAAAGAAATAATATTACTAAATAGCTGGGATTAAAAGGTGAACTGGGTGAATCCCAAATCTTAGAAAGTTCACACCATCCAGCCCGTAACTCTTGAGTGACATAATCGTTAATGACATTTGACATGAGATTTCCATTACCCCCGGGCGCACTGAAGTAAGATGGTGCTATGAACTCTTGCCACAAACTGAATTTAAACGATGAATCACAATGAAGATGGCTTTAATTAAAATGCAAAATAATTCGGTACTACTTGAGAGCGTGACAAGATACATCTGCATATCTTAATTGTCCGGAGTGGCCGAAGTGGATTGGGTTTAACTAGGGTTGGCAGCACTGTAACTATTTCTTGCAGGAATCATGCCTCGTAGTGACATCTAGGCGAGAAAACCTTTGAAGAAACCTCAAGAAGAACTGCCAGCTCATACTGTTCTTTTGTCGTATCCTATTCATTTTGAGATTGTTTTAGCAGAGGATGAGGTGACATTAGAAGGCATGGTAAAGCCTCTACCGTGCAAATGCACTTCTGAGGATATCTTAAGGCAGTCTAAAGGAGTCAGTTCTTTTTTTCTGTCTGTCTTGATTGGTTGACCGGTTCGGGGCCAATAAATAGACCTGGGCATTGGATCTGGGAAGTTAGCCAGCACATCCTCTTCTTAAACATTTTTGCCAAACAGCCTGCCAATAGGCTCCTTACGTGGCTATCCGTATCAAAGTTTTCTTACAGTGACCTAGCTATCATGAGGTCACTCCTTGATCATTGATATCCTCAATTTTACCCCAAAAAGATACAGACTTCACCCCGTCCATCCTCTTATTTGAACGATACTTCCCCACGAACATCCCTAACCATAATGACTAAGTCACTGCTCCTTATCCTGAGGACAGTTTAGTCACATTCTACATGGGCGGTTCCAAGATTGATGAAGGGTTGAGTTGCGGTGGTTTATCCTACAAGCTCCGTGGAGAATTTCCTTACCCCTTCCAGAGTATTGTAGTGTTTTCAGACAAAAATCTTGGCGATCAAAGAAACCTTGTCCTAGCTGAAATGTAATGGAACCAAGATAGAGTCAAAATGCTATTAAATCCCTGGTACAGTGCTCTTTCACCGCCGCTTTAAACTGCCAGTTTACACGCTTAGATACATGTGTCTGCTGCACATATGCTGGGTGCTGGGGCACAGAGACACTGCAGGAAATTGCAAGTCTGATGAGCTCGGTAGACTGGGTACAATTCGCAGGATCCTGACGAAATGGCATAGACTGGGTATGCCTCAGCAAAACCAACTAGAGATGCAAAAATATTACTACGTGTACCATTTCCAGTCAGATCTGACCGAAGCTAGATCTAAAATGTTGTGCCGAGTTGGTTTTAATGAAGCGATCATGGTCTGATATGGCAACAGGCCAATGACCTGGGGCGCTCTTTTCACAAGACTTCTGCTGAAGCTGTACGGGTACGGGAGGAAAAGGAAGAAACTATTTTGCACCTATTTGCGAACTGGCATATCCAGCTCTGGTTGACTTAATAAGTCCCGGTGCGATCCACAGGATCACAATTGACCTTTCTTCGTCCAAGGCACTCTAATTTAAACCTCAGCTTAGAAGAAAGGTAGCCAGCAGTCATATCGCTTTCGTAATTTTTAATCTGTTTTGTCAACAATCACAGATACTGTATCTTTCTGTCATAAATTCTCACAAAACAACCTCGTGGCCGACTCGAATGCTTTTCTTTTCAAAACCAATTCTGAAAAATTCTTACCCCCATATCCAAGTTGAAAAGAGAATCTTAAATGCAATTTTATTACTCCCGACAATCTTCACCGATAAGATACGAAAGAGGAAGAAATAACACAAATTCTACCAACCTGTTGCATCCACAGGTGACGTGAGCATGACGCTGACTTGAAACCACATCGTCAGATTAAAATGCAGGCACAGCACTAGGCTTAGTGGCACGAGAGACGCGCACTTGCGCTTGAATCGTTTCCCCCCTTTTTCCGCTGTGCATCCAAAGAAATGTGAAAGATTCACCAAGTCGCTGAGGCTCGTTTGGGTATCGGCTTTGGTCATGACATTCAGTCTGCGTTAGGATTTTACCATCATCGGTCGGTTTCGCGCATCTATACACATCGTTTGGATTCCCTCTCTTTTGCTTTGTATTTGTTTTTCTGTTTTAGTGAACTGTGCATGAGATACAGTATCTACGGATGCTTGGATAGCACAAAGATTATCTTCTCCCAGCTTGTGTATACCCAGAATGGAAATGAAGTGTGGAATTGATTATTAGAAATTGTCTGAATAGCTATATCATGTGCAAAAGTGATTAACCTATTTTGAGTGTGCTTTCGTGTTGTGTCGGTTACATCTCTTCCCCAAAAGATACCCGTTCGTGGCTAATCATTAAAATTCTTGTGTTTTTTTTTTTGTATTTTTTTGTTTTTGGAGTTCGATCAATCGTGGACCATTGACCTAAAGTTTGGATTATAGCTGGCTACATTCGATAATATACATACAAATCTGAACAGACTATCACGTAAGTCAGTTGTGGAAATTCTGAATAAAATTAACCTAATTCTGGCCAATGCTGTGGGACCTAGAATCTTGTTCCCTGTTGCCGTTTTTTTTTTCGGGCACTATAACTGTTCCAATGGACAGAAGAATGTTATGGAAATTGATTAATAAAAAACCAACGATTAACTGACTTTGGAGTTTTAAAAGTTTAACCCAGTCTTTGGGTCAGTGTGCTGAAAATTCATAAATAATAAATGGTCTCAGATCAGAGGTGTGTAGTTTGGTTTTGGGCTTTCAGGTGTTTTCACTCGATCAGCGGTTGTTTCGTGATTTAGTGCTCAGTTAACCTAATTATGTATATCACATAAATTAAGGAAAATGTATAGCCTGTCATAAAGTAGCTTGGAGTAGAGTAGCTGATGAATAACGATCTGGTTGTATGGTTCATTAGAGGTGGATTCGTTATGGCTAAGTGAAATTGTTGAAGAAAAACTCCGGAAAGTAAGATTTTTTTTAGAAATTTTTATTGTTTTTCAAAGTGATTGTATAAATACACTTTGGAACAACAATAAAATGTGATAGGTTATAGCTGTGACTTACTTGTTTGCTAACTATAGATACCTATCAATGGGAGATATCACTATTTTATACTAAACACTTTCATCAGTAACATATCAATGTCATTGACATAGGTAGCTGCACTGATATTAGCATATGATTCCGGTATAATCAAAAACATCAAACGTCTCGATTGCCTTCAAATTCGAATGAAAAATCTGGCAACGCCTCATATTAAGATTAAGTCGATTGCCATCTTTTCTGGCTTAAGATCGCACGGATAGTTGTTTCAGATATTTACATACATATGTATGTATGCACCACAGTCGCTTATGTAAGAACCATGATTATTGCAATCAAATCTAAAGAGGCAGTTGTTTCATAAGAAATTTACTCTTCTGACTGAATTATTGCTCTCCAAGACGCATTTAGTATGTGATTCCGTTGACAAACCGGCCGGCTGACCTCGGCAAGCTTAACATATTCCTCGTAGATTTTACTATCCTGACTTTGATTTGACAGAAAAGTTACTCGTATAAGTTGAGACTTTCATAATCTTCATGCTTATGTTGACTGTACTTCATAATTTTTCTCCCGAGATGCTGGCATCACTGTCACAGTTAGTGAATATCGCTACTAGATCATCCTGACGCAATTTGTTGGTATAATTTGGAAAAGAGTGACTTGGATCTTATGTGGTATCCAGAAGACAGTCTCATATGCCACATAGTTGACCACCCAGTCAAGCTATTGACGTCTAAGTTCAATGATCACATTATCTCATGGAAATGGATCAGTCATATGTCTGCTTTCTTTGAGTGACTTGACGTCGCTGAACTTCTTTTCATTGAGGCTATATCAAATCTAGAAAATATGGCAATATAGAGATTTTAGACAACCTGAAACAGCATTGCACCCCAAACTCCCGGCTATTCCCCGACTTAAACCAAAACGTCAAGAAAAATTAAATTCAGTGCATTTAATCGTTTAGGTGTTTCCATGGATGACATTTAGATGATTTTATGTTCCACACTTAATCGTGTTGATTAGACCTTTAGCCCCCCTCCTCTACCAAAAAAAAGTTTTAGCTCGAAGCATTCCAAACGTTACAGTAACTCTTTACAATTTCTTGACTCTCAAAACCTTCCCAATGACGTCTTTGCTTTAAACGAGACCAATCTGTCTTGGAAATATAATACCAACAAATTATTTACCTCTAACTTTATTTAGTTTTGGGACTATGGTTTCTAGAAAGTAAACGGTTCCTCGGGTGTTCTTTTAGCAGTACATGACCTTCTGGACAGTCTTTAAAGCCTTGTATCTTTAAGGCTGCTTCGGCGAGTAACCATATTCGCTCCATTCCGAAATATTCAACTGTTTCATGCAATCTGACTCATGCGTACTCCAGAAAAACTCGTCGCCTTGTCTACCTTGGTACACTAAGGAGTTACGATCAGTGAGTAGCTGTGGCTAGATATTACAAAACTCAACTAATATAATATAAAAAAAAAATGTGAATAATCTTCTGGTCTTGATAACTTACCTCTCCATGTACCTCATATCTCTGCTCCAAATCTTCAAAGGGGTTTTCGTATGCTCTGAACAAATTCTAATATAATTCCCTAAAAAAAAAGTCTTAAGAATGAGATTTTCAATTACCGACCAATCGCACAATTTTTCTGGATATCGAGGATTTAAGAACATTATTTCCATTGGAAACCTATCTTTTCCCCTAATCAACACGCATTTCTTAAAGGAAGATCAACACTTACCAACTTCATGGATATCGGCAAAGATGCCAATATAATTCCAATCGATTTCAGCAAAGGTTTCTCAAAATCTCGCTTAGATTCATTTTTTCAAAATCACAAAGTCCAAAATTCAAAACCGAAGGTTTTTAAGGCAACCATCTTGGCCTTTAGATTTTCATTTTGTCTACTAATGACGTTGACTATCACAAGCTGTCAATTCTCGAATATGCTGGTGACAGATACATATAACCTTCAACCTATGAGGATTGTTCAAATTAACATAACGAACAGGACCTTGTAAATCGCAGTAAAGTTGGCGACGTCCTCTGTATACATCTTCATGCTACAAATGATATCCCTTTCAACCCACGCACTATGAAATTCGTGATTATAAATATGTATGTCGAAGATGCATTGATTTTCAATTCATAAAACCTACGTTTCGGTATTCCACTTCTGCAGTTTTTAAAATCTGGAATAAGCTAAATATGTATACACTTCGCTCACAAACACAAGTTATAAGTTCCAAAAGTCAAACGAGCATCAACTGAGTGACCGACGACATATTAATTATAATGTTTTCGGTACATGTTTTTGACATTCAACCCATTTATTTCACAAGTTTTGACAAGTGGCTGTTTTATGTAAAATACGTTCCAAAACATCAAATTTGTCGAAAGTCGAAGTAACATTGTAGATTCTGATCAAAAGAAGGTGAATTCAGAAACGTCAAACGTCACTGCTTAACATTTTAATGACATTTTCTCATCAGATGTGAAAACGTTAGGAAAATGAATGTTATGTGTAAAAAGTGGTACCAAATTCTGCGTTCTAGTACGTGATGCAAAGGGTGTATTGCTTTTGCAGTGAGGCGTTTCCGAATCGACCCAGAGTTTTACTACCGAATCGAAACAATTTTTCTGATATTTTGGAACTCAACTATATTCATATTTATTTTAGTGAATCACTTCATCAGTTATTTTGGCAATTTCATGTGAAATAATGCTGCTTGTGCATCTCACACGGTCAGATTTAATTTTCACCATTGTAGCTCAAAAATTAAAGGTACAAAAGGTGATACTGACTTATAAAAAGAAACTAATATCGATCTGGTCAAATACCAAACTAAATACTGGCACACTTCGATGGGCACGCAATATAGGATGAGACAGTAAAATCTTTATGTCATTTAAGGCAATCCACTACCTTAAGAAACCCCTTGACTTCAGGTAAATTCATTTAAACTGAAATTTTGCCTTCGAATACTAATCCTACAATATTGACAGATATACAAATGAACTGACAATTACATACTCGTAATAGTTTACAACGTTAAACTGGTGATTCACAAGGTTGTTTGATTTGGTCCCAATTTCTGGCAATTTATGGCAGATTTCACATTGTCTTTTCTGTCAGACAAAAATTACTAACACGATTGTCCAACGTTTGGGACATATTTTTCAAGTATAGACCTAGCAATATTACCAGATCTGACAATCGTCTGAACGTACATTTATTAAGCTCTGTTGCATTACATGCGAGATACATCGCAATGACATGGATTTTAAGAGAAGCTTAAAGGCTTTTTTAAATTTTCTTGTACTTGGATTTTCAAGTCTCTCGAATTCAAGTCACCGTTCCAGTTTGTACGGATATGATTGCCAAATTGGCTTACAGTTACAAAAAGACACTTTAATCCACCGAAGGTTCTTAGAATAAGAATCTTGTTGGACCGTAGAAAATCGTTTGAAGGCATTCGAAGGTGTAAAGTACTATTCCCTGTAAGCCAAATGTATCTTAGATCCAACTGGTACCCACTCGTGCATTTACGTAGGTATAAAATGAATCTAAAAGAAGTCACCATGACACATGCAACCTAAAATAGTGTGAGAAACCTCGCCATCCCATCATTATGCAATTAGGGTTATAACAATAAAATAAAAAAAAAAAGAAGTAGCTACAAAGTATCCATTAACGAAGAAATAACATTTTTGTCATAAAACAGCGAAGTAGCTAGCACTTGCCTGCCTGCAAGTATCCAAGCGTAAAAGACAATAAACATCTACTTAAAAACTGTTAGCGGGGCAACCTCATTCTGTCGTCCAAACCATTAGAATGGTCAAAAATTCACTTCTAACTCTTGAAAGTTGTTCTCATCATCATTTCCCGGACAAGTTTGTGCGCCAGCTTGGTGACTCCCTAATTAGCTAGTCAAGTTCTTACGATGCCATTGTCTACGATTTAACACGAACTGCGCTTGGTTAAGGAAATCCATCCAGAATAACTGCATTTCGTGTGCGCATGTGCAACACCATAATGACATTTACGAGTCAGTTTCTAAAAGAATAACAGATAAACAGATACATTTCAACTGCGAGGAAGCCATAACTAATTACCTGAGACCAAAAGATACGTCGGATATAATTTGTAACGAAATTATTGACATGACAGTTCGTGTGTTGCGTTTGCGTTAGAACGAATGCGCTCGGCGAATGACATTAATTAGGTGCGGTCATGAGCGAAGGGATTTTTTTTATTTTTTTTTTTTTGACGGGAAGCCTAACCGTGTTTAGACCGAAATTCGTAATGACATTGTGTGGGTTAATGAACCTTCTGCCCGCTGTGGACGCGTACATGGAATGTATCTCCGTGTTTATCGTTACCCCTTTATCGTACCCGTTCTTATCGTTCTTTTTTTTGTTTTTTTTTTTAACCGCTTTGCGGTTGTTCCTGCAAATGGCGGTGAAATTATTACAATTATTATTTAATGGGTGCAAGAACCTTTCTTCGTTTTGTTTTTGGTTACTGCGGTGCACAGAGGTTAGGTTATTCTTATAATGGAACGGAAACGGGCCATCAACATGCTCATTTGGGGAACCTGCGGTGGATCGGCATGATGTAAGGGAAAACTTTAGAGGTTATGAAACGCAGATTTGTATTGATTTGAATATCAAACGCAGATAGCGTTGTGTATCTATAGTTGCGCAACGACACATTGTTTACACTTTCTAATTGTCGTATCTTCAGTGTAAACAATTTGTTGGCTTTGTGTGGTCCAAACATACTTTGCATGAAGAGTTTGTTTGCATTCGGTTTACTTAAGATCTTCAAATGCATGACAACACAGGTGAGGTAACGTGATTATGGTGCATTCAATGCGATAGTTATGCATTTCGACCGCCTTATGTTAAGTACATGCATACAAACATAAACACCTGTATAACAATTGCATTATTGATGGAATGAAATTGATAAAAAAAAAGAAACAATTGTGTGGGTAATTGCGTTGGTAAGTTACAATTCGATAAAGATTTGGAAATCAGTTAGATGGTTGCGTTGGCCAACATTGGCTTCGTTACGGAGGTCTCCAATTCTTCAAAAAGTCTGTTTGCCGTATAAGAAAGGCTTGAAGACTTACAAGCTTTTGATGGTTTGTCTCAGTGCCTCAGAGATTGACCTTGGGGTTGCCGTTTATTCTGTTTAAGTCTGTGGGTTGGATACATTTCATTTTGGTCATTGAATAGGGTTTTGTCTACTGAAGCGTTTCTAATGTTGCCCGTACCTAATCCCATAACCAATTGCTTGGCCACGATTTGTACGTGTATCCATAGAGAGAAGGTGCAGCATGATTCAAAGTCCCGGTGTAGCATAAGTTTTCATTGCAGCAGGTAGTCATTTTTGCAACGATTTTCACTTGAACTGAGATTTCGGCTTAGGTACTTACTTACATATGACGGACTATTCTTGATGGACTTGTGGACACCACCTGAACTAAGAAGGTCTTCCTATACTGCGTGTCGGGTTCAAGTCGAAGACTTTTCGGGCCGGAGCCGCTCTAAGGACTAGCCATCTTAGACTAAGGTTCTCTGTTGAATCTCCTTATAAAAGTAAACTGTGTACTTTCTTCTCCACCTGTATCGCCACAGACTCTGGAGAGTTCATCTCTAGATGTATTCTGCTTAGACAGGCATCTGGAGACATGACAAGACAAGAGTGCACTCCAACTCCGATGGGCTAGTTTCAAGAAGTCTACGGAGAATGGAACAAAATTAAAGAATATTCTCGAATTCATTCAAACTGCTTTCTAGATAGTTTGCTAACTCAGGTGCGGGTGTGTCCTGGAACCCAACAGATTGTAATACTGTGATTTGTTAGTGAGCTCGTCGACATACAAGTTTTGATTATTAAGCCTTAATGAGCAAGTCTACTCGGCTTAATGCATCTCTTCTCAAAGTGGAGAATGTTTAGGCTTAAATGAGTGCACGAGCTCCAGTTGGTGTGGTTTTAATAGCGCTGGTAGTGCCTATGTTTGTTAATATTTCGATCTTGATCGATTGCCCCAGTCGGATGCCACCAGAATAGTATAGAATAGATCTAACGATACTGTATATGGCCGTCTCGACTTCACTGACAGTTCTTCAAGCTGTCAGTCCGATTTTTGATGACTTGGTCTTCCATAATGCCATAAACCGCACCAAACAGTAAATTTTTGTGGATCTATTGATGCTTGGTCTAGCACTTGTGGAATGTGTTCACTCCAATAATGGCACTTCAGCTTGTTGACATATTCCCTGAGCCAAAAGTGCGACTCGTTCGAGAAGGTGATTTTTTGGCCAAAATCCAAATCTCCGGCAACATTTCCATTAGCGAACTCATTGCATTGGGTAAGCACATCGAATGTAGGCCCAAATCCACTCTTAAAATAAGTCGGCTTGACTCTCTGACGACGCCCAATTCAGCGCCAAATCGTCATTTCTGGGTCATCTTCGATACTGGCAGCTACGGCGACTATGTTTCCTTCATTTCGCACTAATCTTTGTCTGGTCGGTGGCTTAAAAGAGTGTTCTCACGCTATAAGCCATAATATTGGCCGATCTCACGACGACCTACTTCACATTGGGTAATTAAAACTGAGCCGGAATTTCGACAGTATTTTTTAACAATTTTTGCACGTTTGCCAAGCTTAAAATTAAGCATCATAGAATGGTATACTTTACTTTATATTTTGACAGCTGAATGTCGTCGGTAACTTTGACAGCTGCTGAAGCATAACAATTGGAAAAAGTATCATTGTTATCTGGTCACCCTTCAAAACTGTAGACGCCGCAGTTGATTCCATATGGAGAATTCATTTGCTGTCACCTGGATCAGGAGGTAGTGCCATAGTGAGAAATCACTCCCTTATCAATCTCGAGGTAGTAGCCACCAACATAGAGAGGTAGAGGAGTTAGTAAGATCCTAATGCGATATCCTAGGAAACAATTTATCGGCTTCCTTCAATGAAGTGTGGTTGCTCGATTTGACAGATTGGCGTTTTGTCTTCTAATCCCACTTTTCAATCAGAACGCCATCTCCATGTCAAACCGAAAGAGTTTCCACCGTCACATACAGGTTAGCGTTTTCTACATAAATCTCTCCAAGCAAACAACCTTTTTTGTTTCGTTTTTTCTTGAGTATTTTGCATTTTCAATTTGAAAAACAGGTTCATTCAAAACGCTCAAATGATGTATTACAAAACCGAGAAAACCCCACACCCAGTCCCAACCGAATTAGGAGAATCAATAAAATTATGTTAAAGCCAATGTAGGTGCGCGCCCTTGCTACGATTTATTACCAATTTTAGCATAATGAGCACCAATTCATCAGCCTAATCTGCACCTCTGTATCGGCAATAGAGCCAATAAAAATCTGATTTTCTCACATTAAAACCTGATAGCACAATGAAACTTTCATTTAATTTAATTTTCCAGATCACTTTCGTACCCTGCGGCAATTATAGCCCGCAGGCTTGAGGTTGGACTGCTACTTGTCCACAATGGAGTATAAAATCTCACAATTAACACCTTGAGTGTACGCAGTCTACATACGCTAACCCTTTAATTGCATGAAAGACATAAATTCATAACAAAATACTTCCTCCATCTCAATTGGTCTGTCCCACGCTTCAAAGCGTGCACGAAGCTTACAATGGCACCACTAATTCTTCCGTCTTGGCTTAATCCCGTGTCTCACGCTTTTTTATACAAATGATTAATTACTTTTCGCACAGCATAGCTGTGGTGAAAGTATCTGAAATGTTTACAGGAACTAGCTACACATGTGCTAAACGCCTGAGAGTGATTTGACACTTCATTGAATAATGCTTGAATCTTTGGTTACAGGTCACAAGCCGCTGCGATGGTTTGAGTGGAATAAATTGGTAAGAGAATCAGCGAGTTTTCAAGGACTATTCAGTAACAGGAAGAACAACAAGATGGCAGACAGTAGAGAACGAATACGGGGTCCATCACGAGATGGTAGGGAATTCTTGACCAGCCCGAGGCAAGTACTTCGACGTTTGATGCTTCTGTCAGAAGGTAGACAGTACCGCGAAGCAGCTGGAGTTGTGGGCCGCCTGGGGCCATCCGTTCTACGTTCGGTCATAACAGAGCTTCCGATTGATTTACTACTGGAGGCACTACCACATAGTGCGTATCTTTTGGAGTCATTTTTTTCAAGGTAAATTTTTTTGTAAATGTTTAGTCAAAATCT
The DNA here is from genome assembly GCA_963583995.1 of Xylota segnis. Taxonomy (NCBI): domain Eukaryota; kingdom Metazoa; phylum Arthropoda; class Insecta; order Diptera; family Syrphidae; genus Xylota; species Xylota segnis. The sequence continues at coordinate 26,958,548 of OY757236.1, read as the reverse complement.
TTTAGGAAAGTTTGATGTATCTAGCAGGTTCTTATTTTCGAGTGGCAATACAACATTTGGAAAAGATTCGCCGGTTTAACCTTACTCAAGTGCCTTACTCAGTTTGGATCCTAGCTCAGTCTTAATTTTGTCTTTTCTACGTTATTGGGTAGACAGTAGCATAGGTGAAGCCTGTAACTATAAAGGATATGTCAGACGTAGACGTGAAGGCTAAATTTTGAAAGATTGTGGATTGTCGCTTGAAACCTTAATGTATACAACGACAAGAAACGGAGCCGCTCTGTGAGAAAGACAAATGAAACACTTCTTAAGGACTCTATCCGGCCCCTTACCATTTTTATAAGTACATTACTAGTTGCTTACATAAGCAAGGAGATAGATAGGTTCCTAAACGTTGAATTTCATAAGATTGAGTGGTGCCTACTTAAGCACCACCATTAACATAGATCTAGACTTCTTTGTGGAGTCACGAGTGCTCGCCTTAAGTTGGGATAAGCTCTTCATTACAAGCAATGTTTGATTCCTTGAACCGAAAAGACCTTTCACTTCTTACACCTTTTGTCCTGGCGGGATGACAGTCAAGCATATCATAACTAGTTGAACTTTCGTTCTCAGTGATCTCCATCTTGAGTCTGAAACTAGATATGTCTCTTTAAGGTCGATCTCCATAAAGATTCGAGAAAACTGTCCGAAAGTATGTGTGAGCTTGGAGAAAGGTTATATTTAACTCCAAACCCAACCAAGGCTTTATATTTTGCAAATCCTTAAACCTCTGAGAGCTTCGAGGAAGCGGGTATAATACCAACCTTGCTAAAAGGGTTGGCTGGGTGGTTGTCCCCGCTTAGCAGAGACGCGATTAAAACAGAGGAACGTCCATAACCAGCACGTAGACCTACGTGGGATAGGAGGCAGGTCAACCCGTTTCGGAGTGAACCCATGTCGAATATGTATGGTTCACCTTTTAGACCAGGTGACGGAGCTTTTTATTTTGCTTAAGTCTAGTCTGGCTAGATACTCACTTAGGGTTTTCCTTCATTCATTGTCTAAGCCCATTCGATTTGTTGTCTAAAGTATGGGGAACTAGATTACTTAGTTTAAACATCAAGCACGCTAAAGAGGTGGGATATGGATTGGGATTCCGCCATATTATTCTTCGAAGAAACTGCTAGATTCCAAGTCGATTCTGGTTGCCAATTCCTGACACATGTATACTTATCTTTGTATATTCTAATATAATCATCTTCTTTCAGGTTACTTACCCTAAATCCATCGCCAAAGCCCGATGTGCCAGTGGATTCAGTCATATGGCAGCTGGTACGTCTCTTTTCCAATCCCCACGAATCAGGACTGCGACAGCGCTGTTCGAAATTGCTTCAAGCAATCGGTCAATACGAGCCATCCATACGCCAAAATGTTCGTGAACGACGAAAATCCTTCGACATGGCCGTCCAAGGTCTCGGAATTCATGGCCTAACAGCCGATCATACCGGCCAACTAATATCCCTACACATTGCCCTAAAGACTGAACTACAACGCCACATAGAGACCTACAAAGCAGCCGTTCACAAACTCGAAGAGCTAAGTATGATTACTGTCAATCAGCATCCGGCTCATTCATCCCATCAACGATTGTTGGCCATCAACTATGGTGACATCCAGCAACGACTAATCGACAATAAGACTCTTCTCACAATGTTGGATAAGCCCGCCCTCAAGCAATTGGCCAGCTTAGTGGAGAATCTCAGCCAAAGGGTACAAAACGATAAGGAAGTGTTACAGTGTGTCGGCCAGATAAAACGATTGGACGCTCAGTCGAACATAGAGAAACGACCTGCCGCAGGCTTACTGATGAATTTCACTCGTGGATGTGAAGCAGTGCTGAGCCTCATGGGACCGGAAAGTGCACCGCCCAGTCCGAGTGCGGGTAGCAACTTTAGCGATGGTTATCATTCCGATGATTCTGCTGCCGATGAGATGAGGTGAGTGGGTGTTAAGATAAATAAAACTGCCAGTCACAGCTTCCCTGTGAAGTTTTGATTGGATGCTTTCCATTGGTATGGAACAATTGACATCAATTCAAATTGGCATCTCGTGTCGTTTCACTTTGTAGCACTTGTACCCGGAGATGCCAATTTGAATGGCATTTCTTCAGATGAGATACGAAAAAAAAGATACTTTTGCTTGCGAGAGATGAAACAATTGCAAAAAAAAAAGTAATAATGTCTTTTGTTTACATTCGCAGTGAAATTGTATCACGTTATCGGTATTTGTACGAAGAAAATAGGACGGACACGCTGGAGGTGTTGGACAGTTTGCCGCAACTGAAGCACGTGCATAGTCTGAAAGCGAAACTTCTCTTCTCGATTATTGTGGTAAGTATCTGGGCAGAGAGCGGATAATGATGGACACATGAGTTTCTTTGAGTTAAGGTGTTAGTTCGGTAAATAGCTGTTTAGGTTGAGGTAAATTGTTGACTTTCGGATAAACTTAACACTTTCTCATTGCGATTTGAATATTTGTACCCATGGAGTACGAAAATGTCTTTGATTATAGCTGACTTTATGTACGGACTGTGTGTTCATAATGGGTTTGATGAAATCGAAGTCGTTTTTCCTTCAAACTTGTCTTTTTAGGCTCCTGACAGACTGTTTTTTTTGACACTTGTGTGTTCAGCTCGATTTTACTTTCTGAACACTTCCGTGGACTTTTTTTTGACGTATTAGTTGTTGGCGCCAAAAAATTGGTTTTTTTATTAAAACAAAAGTAATGCATTTCACAACTTAATTCCTGAATTTTTCAGTTTTTACATCCTTTTGCTGAGTAAGAATGTTTGAATTTCAAAAAATCTGAAAATGTGGATTGCCGTAGCATGTCACATCTCCGCTTCCTCGCTTATAAATGTAAAATAACCGATACGTTAGTCCTGCATGAATAAGGTATACCTTAGACAGCTAATCTTTTTTTTGTAAGATTGACAGCTTGTCTACATAGACATTTATCATCTGTCAATCAGTCATGTATCGCTGCACCAATTACCCAATAATAGTGGTATTAAGGTGCAATGGTTTTATATCTCTCGGGACTAGTTGACACAAGCGACGTTTTTATTAAAACAAATGGGGCTCGTGACGCCTAGTACCGTCTAAAGGAAGTAAAAAAAAAGGAGCTCCTAGATGGAGCAGTCTGGACCATAAGCAGAGCTGTACAAGTACATAGGAAGTGGAGAACGTTTTCTTCGACCTCATCATCCCAACAGCTTCCGGGGAAGTCAGGTGCAAAAAAGGCCACTCTTTTGGGATGTTGACCTATCAGACAGTGATCAGTGGGAAAACCAATAACGTGGTTGATCTGTGATCACAATGTCATCTGCATGGACAACCAATATAAAAACAGTCACTTCCATGTCTATTAGGACCCCACTAGCTACTAGATTTCACGGAAGATAGGATATGACACCACCCTGGGTGGTCCTGTAACTCACAAGTCTTATTAGAACCCTAGTATGAGGTTGTGCCTTTCTTTTCCACATCTACTTTCATGCGAATTAGTAGAACTGTTCCTGAAGCCTTTATCTGAAGCGTGTTGATAAAGGTGCTGATAACGTGCCATAGGGTGTCCATACTATACTTTAGTTTTCTCAATACGAGTTGTCGGGCTTAGGTGATTGTACACAGCTTCATTATAGAATTATACGGACAGTGTTCTTCAGATTTTCTAACGCACGTTCCAACATTGCAGCCCTTAATTTTAATATGAAAAAGATCAGTTAATTCGCAAAACCGGGCCACAAGTGCTTCGAAGTCAACGAACAAGCCAATCCTTGTACTAACCACATTGCAAACATTGTCCAGGAGCAAATTTTTGCCCAGTTGATTTGGCCATGGAAGAAGCGAGTTCGATATTCCTTCAAAATTTGTGGCTAAACCTAGACATAAGGCTAGGAAAACCTTTCCCTAGAAAATTAATAGAAATTTTGAACATATCAAGCACAGGCTAGAGATCCCGTTCGGAGTCCCCAAACTAGAGAGTCACAAGATTGGTATTAGCTGGACTGCAGTGTTAAAAAGCCTTGTGTACATACTGATCCTAAGGACAAGGTGTTGGTTCAGGCAAATAGGGCGCTCTGAACTTTTAAAACTTTCTTTCTGTGATAGCAGTCTTGACAGTAAACATTGGAACTGCCTTCAACTTTCTGAGATATCATTAAGCTTCAGGCTATATAGGATAACCCTGCATTTACTTACCCGTACACAGTTTGATTGGTATTGGTCGGTTATCAGGTTTAGATGACGATACTTGCACTATCGTCCTAAACGTCGTTTTATAGAAAATTTAAGTGTGTACCACCTTGAAGGTTTCCATTTTTCAATTATCGTTGTATACCCTACAATCCTGCAAATAGAAATAACGGTCACTTAGCTAATTTCTCCTTTTCCACTCGATTGTCCGCACTAAACCACTCTCAGTTTCCTTTCCATTGATCTGGATGGATGCGGCGCGATCAACCTTGCTATTTATAGTCCGTTCAATCATGTGGTTACCACGTTGATCAGATATCCAGAGCCGTTGGCTGTAACAAATTGATATCAGCCACTTTTCTGCGACGCAGAATAATAATTATATTATTCCTCCGAGCAGAGGCCGGATGGGAAAGTGTTCCTTTTCTTCTGCGTCGATGTGCTTACTTTCAATTTCGCGGCATTTTCGCAAAAACAAAACCAAAATTACTCCTCTGCCTATGGGGCTTTGCCGCACAAATCGGAAGGAACTTCCACCACGCATTCATCGTGGCCCTGCTTCCTGCGATAAATTTTGAAAATTATGCTAATTCGGATTATGTGCCAAGTGGGGGCTTCCCCCTTAACGATGATAGATATGATCGCAACTTGTGGCAACCACACCTGTGCTATGGAACAGATGAAACCCCGAAAACCATCAAAGCCCACACGCTCTTTCGACTTTCTTTTCGTGAACGCTCTTAAGTTTATAATAATTCCCATCATTGACAGCTTTCGTTCCGAGCATGCCATGGAATGCGTGAACGTAAAGTGATCGAAGTGCGAAGAACTCTGAACTGCCCGGTGGATAGTGCGAATGAGATTTCTCTGGCTCTGGATCGATCGGTGCGTGCGCATTTGCATGACACATCCGATACATTCCCGATGGGTGATATCGAACGACAGGTATCGAATCAGGTGAGTTCGATGTTTGTTGAGCGGTGCTAATGCGAGAATAACATCTAAACCCACTTTTTGTGTTTTTTTTTTTTTTCTTTTTGTTTAGGTGCTGTCGACACTTCATGAATATCCATGTTTGGAGGCATGCTTGCCACTAACCAAATTCATCAGCGATTGTGTGAGGCTCGCTTGGAAGATGGTCAACCAGAAGTGCCCGTATTATATCGACAGCGACTTTAATTTGGGTAAGTTGTCAATAAGCGTACAATTGAGTATTTTTATTTTTTTGTTCAAAATTTAGCAAAACAGAGATGTTATACTTTCGAAGTTTGGCAGGTGCTTTAGGTGGGAGATTGCATTGTCATCTGATCGCCGATCGATCTGTCGTGGAGTAATCCGAAACAAAAACAAAAATTTGGTTGTTGCTGTAGTAAAACGAAGTGCTCCTCCAACTCGAAATTGTTGTAAATTTTAAGATGAATGATGGTTAATAGTGGCTTTCCTAACTTGTCGTCGAAGTGATATTCGCTCAGGGCCGTTTTCCCAGATCCACACAGGCTTAGTCATGCATTAGATTATCGCAATTTGTCGGTGGCCCGTAACGCCCTCTATACAAGGTTTGGATTGTTTTAACCATCTGACAGCCTAAGCAACTGGTTCCTTGGTCTGTCTAATGGGTCTAATGGGGTCTAATAGTCTAATGGATTCAATGTCAGTATGGTTTCAATGTATGTATTGTATTCCGATCAGTGCGCTGAAGGGCTCTGATAGGTGTACCCCTAGAGGCCAGATGGAAGAAAAGTCTTATTGCATTTCTTGCCCTCTGGTCTCCATCGACGCAATGATTCTTATGATCCAGACTGTTATCCAATTGAAGAATTCTTCTAGAAACTTTCATTGTAGTCTCTGCAAATTTTTGATCATTTCTATAAAAGTTAGTAGCTTGTCCATTCTTAATTACTCACCTTTCTACTGAATCATATGACCTTCCCCCGAAAAAGGTAGTCTTTCTGCTAAAGTTTTGAACTTCTCTCAACAGTATAGGGATAGGACCGATCAAAGTCTAAAATGTGTTACCTCTAAGAGGTTATAAGAACTTATCATATTCTACCACTACTATGCCTCCACCAACGTGTGTACTTTAGTCAGGGTTCCACTGAACAATTCTTGTTGTCTTTGAAAATAATTACTTTATTGTTTTCCGTAGTTTACTCAGGTATTTTTCATGACTAAATTGTGTACATCATCTTAGTAGCTATCTATGACACCAGCTCGGCTTTTTTTAACGAAAAGACAATCTTCTTGTTTAAGCAAGGAGGCTTGAAAGGCCCAAAACTGATCTCGGTACAGCTTCTGTAAAAAGCTTCCAATCAGCTGATCCTATTACATCCTGTGTGCAATATGTTAAAGAATTCTCTTATTTGTGTCACTTTTCTGCATGCATGCTTAAGCCGGGAAGTCGAGCTATTAAAAGGTGGAAGTCCTGTAAACTGAAAGACTGTCTAGCACTCGAAATTTTAGTAAGAACCTGACTCGAGTTGGTTTTAATGTCAGCAAGCTCTTGTGCAATGTCAATACAATAACTATTTATAGCTTCTTGTCTCAGTGTCAACGAACATAATCCTTTTTTAAATATGAATTTCAATCTGGAGCTACTTTTCAATCACAAATGCACGGAAGACAGGGCTTCACACCACGATGCAACTTTCGAGGGTAGACTTCGTCAGGAAATGACAAGCTACCTTATCAGCTCCGTGGCTCAAGTGGTTAGTGCGTTGGACTATGGAGCAAGGGGTTCTAGGTTCAAACCCTAGACAAAACCTTAAATTTCTTTCACTTCCCCACCTCTCTCGAGCATCTGACAAACATCCGAGAGTATAACTGTCATTCTTAAACTAACAAAATCCCCTTCGGACATGGCATTGAACAGTAGGCCCCTTCCAATCGTGTAAAGAATATAATACGCACTACACGAATGGTTTTGTGAATCCAGGCCCTGGGTCCCATAGGCCTTTATTTTGTAAAGGGGCGTGGCAATTTCAGAAAATTTTGAAGTTACAAAGAAAATCTCAATTACGAGATTACCCTTCAAATATATTCCTGCTGTCGTAGTCAAGGCCTGTAGGTATAAGTAGGTGCAAGTAAAATGAAACTGGAACTTCGCATTATCTCCGCCATTTCAAAGTGGCTACCGCTTCCATCTCTCTCCTTGACCATAGTGCGACCACTACCATTGACTCATTACTAAATTTTTATACAAGAGTGTCACATTGTTGATACTTCAAAATATTTCTTCAGCCATTTAAGCCCCGCGGCCTTTTTTGGTATTGGACTTTTATATCTCAAGCTATTTAGTACGAATCATGAAAATTTAGGATAACCGGATGTAGAGAATATGGGTAGTTTCAAAAAAGTCAAAAATATGCGCATGGGTTGCAATGTTTTGGCCCATGCCGTACACAATTTTGCAACAGAAAAAATATTACTGCGCAGCTGGCTTGGTTTTGACTTTCAGTTTCTCTAAAAATCCAAAAATGAACTTTTGACTTGAACAGTAGGGCCAAGACGTTGCATTTGGAACTCACTGCTTTACTATTGGCACGGTTCTGCATTTCTGAATTGACGCTATCTCTCATCATCTAAAAATGTCTTCAAAAGTAGTGCTTGTTGCAGCATACTCTAAATACTTCCTTCTTACCTTCTGTCAAATTTTAAATAATATTTTAAATAAAATTTTAATAAATTACTCACTTATTTGTCCTACTCTTTCCAGGTTTCCTTCGTCCCGAAAAGCACGATCGCCATCAACACTCCGATCGGCGTTCGGATCTTATAAAGGCATTCCTCTGGCCGGCCTTAATGCAGAACAATCAGTGCGTTTTCAAAGCTATCGTAGAGACTTAGTTCAAAGTAATTTCCGATTTGTTGTATTTTTTCTTTTCTTTCATTTTTCCAAAATCATTAACAATTAACATAACAAGTTTGTAAATAATAATTTTAATTTTTTACAATAATATAACTATATGTAAAGAAATAAGAAAATCAAAAAAAAAACAAGGAGAACTAAGTAATTTGTAAAAAAAAAAAAACAAAAAACAATCTCTCTCTCTACGATATTGGTACTAATTGAAGGCTTATGCTAACTTTTTTATTTGTACATAAAAGTTGATTAAGTCTATAATAATCGATAATATCACTTGGTGCATTGAAAAGTTTCTCGAAGGGTTTCTCCTGTCCGATACCATACATCTCGGTACCAAGAATTTTTCGAATATACAAATGAAAGAAGTTTTGTTGCGCATACACGCTGACTACGTATTTGATTGAGATGTCCTTATTATTATTTTGTTTTGTTTTTTTTAAATAAAAGAAGGAAACCAACTTTATTTGTGTTCAAAACGTAATGGGTATGTGTTTTACTTACTTGTTCTTTATAAGGACGAACTAAACAGGCGCCATCCTCCCGACAAGTGAGTATCTCTTCGGCAGACTTACGATCCACTGTACGATAGTATACTTCGGTTTCAATCTTTTTGGTGGGAATCACATAGTACTCTAAATCTAAGTCACCTACAGAAGAAAAAAAAAACAATTTATTAAAGACTGGTCTTTATATAGAAAGGCATAGAATCGTTAATCTGGAAACGAACAGCATTAGGACTGACTACTATAGAAATCGTTGCAGGGAAAGGAACTCACACGTTCTAGGCTAAGATCAATCAAGAAAAGACAATTTCAAGTTGTCTAAGACGAAGAATATAGGTAGTTTCGGAATCGGATACACTTTACATAAGTCACTTTCGAATGAATACAAAAATGTGAGAAGGTAGAGCTGGACTAACAAGGCGTTAAGGCATTCGTCTCTGGACTAGTCCTCGACTTGATTTTATTTATCAGTAGATAATCCATTGACACAGCCCTTAGTTATCCTATACCGTTTCAAATAAAAACAAAAAATACATATGGACACAATTGAAGTAAGTACTTTCAGATACTGCAGTTTGAATACACAGCCCCTTAGAGAAAACATAGTTCCATGCCTTCAAAGCAGTAAGCATAAATTGCTGCCTAGATTGGACCTACAATTCCTTAACTAAAGACAGGCTTCCTACCTCTTAATTGTACTAAATCCCACTGACCAATAGGCTGTAGGCCCTATTCGTTCCAAAGCCGTTGACGCATTTATCGAAAACTAACAATGGCTGAGACATGCTGCAAGTTTACTGAAAAGCTTCATCGGTAAAATCACCAAATGATTGAGGTTTTCAACAATCTGTCTACAGAGGAACACCACAAACCCTACAAATGACCACTTGTCTTAAAACGAGATATTGGACACAATCTGAGGGCCCCTATTCCTCCATGAGGCAGACGTCGTTGGGCTGAAAATTAACTCGGCAAGAATAAAAATGATCAGCCTAGGACCGAGCTCATCAGCTGGACAAACGGTTGAGAGAGTTGAGAGTTTTCAATACCTTGGGAGTATTGTTTCAACCGATGGCGGAACCGAACTGGCTATAGCCAGCCGAATAGGCGAAGCAAAATCTGCGTTTGGGATGCTATCCACAGTTTGGCCTAACAATACGATAAGCTTAACCACAAAGCTACGACTGTTCCGTTCCAACGTTGGTGCTGCATGGATGTGGTACCACTATCACGAGGAAGCTGCAAACTTTCATCAATAGGTGCCTACGATATATCTTTAAGATTTTCTGGCCAAACCGTATCTCTAACGAACAACTCTATCAGAGATGGATTGGACATATTCTCTGAAAGGGTGATAGATCCATAGCTAACCACGCGATACAATGGAACCCGCTTACTCAGGATGGCAGGATACGCTGCAGTCCTAGGAGTACGTGGCGCAGAACAGTTGAGAAAGAAGCACAGCAACTGGGAAAGAGTTGGGGAGAGCTGAGACATATTTCCAGAAACCGCACACAATGGCGCTTAGGCATTGTCGAGGCCCTAGGACCCACAAGGGGATACTGGACTTAAGTAAGTAAGTAAGTATTCCTACATGAAGTCTTTGTAGTTTCTATATACCTGTCTGTATTGAGGGTTATAGCCATATGGTGAGCAGAATTACTCAAACCCGCCCAGGCTTTTTCCATTACCGATATGAAGAAGTTCTGCATATAGTTATAGACTATCTCCTCCTCAAGGTAAAAGGTGAGATCCTTTCTTACATATCCCATTTTGTCAAAAGTATGTATTTGTCGTACTTATTATGAAGGGAACGTAGTTGAAACAGGCATAGTGATCATAGTTGCAGTTAAATCCTACAAACCTACGGGCTAGGAGCTGACTTAGTGTGCCATACGCACCAAACTTTAAAACTAAAATCGGAGCAACAAAGATAATTATATAGGCATAAGTCTGCTTAACATGGTTTATAAGACTATGTCTGTTGAAACTAAAGTGCAGTCTAGACGAGATGTGTTAGACATGATAAAACAACAACCAACCAAATTTGTGTTTTAACCTCCATTACTCTATCGAAATACCACCGACACCTTCAATGTCTATAAAGGCCTTAAGCAGGACTATTAGATCTTATGCAAGTTCTTCGACTGGGAGTAGTCCCTGCCTTAGTTAAAATAAGTCTAGTTACAAACAAAAACATAAAGTAATTGTATGATGCCTTTATTAAAATATTAAAAGTGCCACTTAAAGCTGTGCCATCTTCGATCGAGGTATGGTCCTATCAGCATTGAAGATGCAATAATGTGAATAGGATTGATTGACCATGAAGAGAGAATAAAAGTCTATATCTATTTGGATCCGCCTTCAGTAGCCCTCTATTTCCTCTTACCAACAAACTGAATATAGAACAACAATTATATCCTTGTTGGATTTCACTGCACTTTGTATTTCAGCAATGCTTTCTAAATGCAGTCAAATAATCTCTCTGGACAAAGTGCCATAAGAATGGCTTGACAATAGATGGAGTCCCAATCGATAGGTATTCAACTGAGGGTTTCGTAATAAACCGCAGGGAGGCGATTTGTAAACAGAAGGATCGAAGTTGTTTTCAAGTAGTAGTAGTACGTAAACACCCAAGCAACAATCCATATATCAAAACCCTTTTGAAGCCAGAAAAGCAATCTATAACGAGCAGCAAAAAACGCCTAGAACCAGACTAGAACTTCCAAGATCAAAAATTCTCTGCAGATCAAACTTAACATATGTAGTTTCTACAGTTCTTCAGTTCCTTCTTCTTCATGCTAATGGCAAGCACTAAAAAAGGAAAAGACGATCCTCGAAGAATATTTCTTTGACAACTTGGACCAATAAGACAGCGAAGGGGAACTCTAAACTTCATACTGAACTTGGAAAGGTTCGGAAAGGCCGTCCAAACCCAGGAGTTTCTTTTACAAGTTTTGCTATCCCACACTGAGTCGCAGGTGATCCACTTAAAGTGTGATCCCATGTGTGGATTCAAGCTGTGCAGAGACTTAGGTCTAAAATATTTTGCCTGTCATCAGCTAGCATGTGCAGTGATTTATCCAAGTCGATCAAATTGTAAGTGTACGAAAATCCATTAAATTATAACAAAGGCCATCGCTCCAGTGTCTATAGATACTCGAGCTTTTCACCAATAAAAATGTAAAAAAAAAAAGAAACAAACAGAAAGAACAACTTTTGTTGCCCAAATTTCTTTTGTTAATCGCTTCGCAGATACATATAAATCCCATAAATCAATATCATCAAAAACGTATTTAAAGAACAGCCGTTGCATAGTATTCATCGATTAATGAGTTAAAATAAAATTCTATTTTTCTCTGCGGTTGTTTACAATTAGATACAATTTTTTTTTCTTTCATTCAATAGATTGCCTTTCGATTTCTACTTTAATTTGTCGTTTAGTCGAAATCAAATAAGAGAATACTTTCTCTAACAGAAACACATTATGAAATAGTTTCAGCACGAGATCGCACCCAGCATAAAATATCCACACAGTGACGAGTGAATAAGAAAGGCAGCGCTCCAACATTTAGCATCAATCTAAATTAGCATATTCCACTTTCCAATTAAAATTTCTGATCTAATTGCATTAAGTAACTTCTGTGTAAAGTGGATAAACTTTTACATATTTTTACAAATTCCACTAATTCAACGCGAAGTCAACATCTGCAACCATGTGCTCGATCGTTTGGCGAAAATATGTGCAAAAAAACACTCATCGCTATTTTAAGCATTTTCAAAACAACTCCGATCTACACACTGTCAATGAATGCCATTTAATGGGTATTTTGTTTACAAACAAATATTTTCAATAAAACTATTCTCTATCACCGGCAGATCACTAAATACCGAACACGATCGATTTTAACGAGGAAGTTGTAAGTTGTCGCACTGCATAAAGGTATATCTAGATACTCACTAACGATGATATAATCATCGAAATTCGGCGATAGATCATCGTTGTCTTTCGTCTCGATCGGCTTACGTTTTTTTGTACAACAAAAGCCACTGTAGTAGGCGTTGGTGATATTATCGACAAAACGAACGAACAAGTTCTGTAAGACGGTCCAATAAACGCGAATACACCAGCACATGATTCGTATGTGAGCGATAGGGGCGGGCGGCAAGGGTGCGATCAACGCAAATTAATTACCGAATCCGACGAATCATAAAACTCCGAAAACATTCACTAAAACTAATAACAACACCAGCACGATCAGAACCCAGTAGCAGCGTTGACGCGACATTTCCATAGAACAGCTCCGGCTGGACTACGTTGCGAAGTGTTTTTCACCAGAGTGTGACTTTGAGGAAGGCGAGCACATACACAAATAACACACCACTCAACCGGATCGCAGACGACGGCGGCGTAATCCATCTCTGGAGCTACAGCCTCCTGAATGAGAGGAGACCCTGTGGTGGGGTGTTATATACACAAACATCCCCGCAGGGGATATGGTAATGCGATTCTTGTTCAACAGATGTTTTTTTTTTTTTTTTTCAGAAGTGATGTGAGTATCCGATTCAGATACCCGCCACCATGAGGTTGATTTTGCGATCTAAGTAGATGCGTAGGGTATATTCTGCTCATCGTAGATACTCACATACTCAAGCCAATTGATGAAGATCGCTGGTAATTCTTTTAGTTTTAATTATCACCCAGAGCCAGAGTTGACTTGGTAATGATATAATGGAGACTAATGTGCTTGGGATCGTGTCTTGTTGTCACATTAGTTTTATTTACTCATCCTAACATGCACTTGAATGTTGAATGAAGGGTTGAATGGGGCGACTCACTTGTCAGAAGTGCTTTGATGTTAGTGTTGTATTTTGATTCGGAACCATAAACTCCTAAGTTGTCGAAGGGAAATCCTTAGCAACAAAACCATCGAATCCAATATTCCTCTTAACGATGACAGAATGTTGGGTCTCATGTTGAACTCTTTAAGGCTAGCACAGATGTCTCCTAATTTGGATCATGCAGTGGTAAAAATCCCTTACAGCCTTAATTTGAGCCTCCCAGTTAGCTTGTCGTTCTACTTTCCGTTTTCAGATCTAAACATTGACTGACTGACTGAAGCGATGGCCAAATCTCAAATAAATCCGTAGTTGTTAAAGAAAGTTATTCGATTATCGATTCATTCGTACTCACGTGAGAACAATCGAATAACAATCGAATAAAACTGAATCGAATAAAATGAAGTACAAGTTGAACACAATCAAACCTGATGGAATCAAATCGAATTCTAAAAACTTTGTTTTGGTAGTTGTAGGTAGTACAGCCTCACCTACCTATCTTCTTGTGTTCCCTGGACTGGGATGACTGAAAATACTTCGAAAAGATAATTTTTTAGGTTTTTTTTTTCCAAGTTTCCGGGAGCATTCGGTGAGTGTACCTTACCTTACGTTGGGTATATTCCAGAAGTTCGAAGTGGAAGGTGGACGTTAAAACTTAGTACTCTGCTTGTACATCATTAGACTTCATTCATGTGGAAGCTCACATGTCCCTCTTGGCCAAATTTTATTTGGTTGTGATGGAGGTGATGGCTTTAATGGCTACTTGGCTATCTATTTAGATGTCAGAGTAAATGGGTCCTGCCAGCCAACGTTGAATTCATACATTTTCGGTTGGAACACACTTACGTGGATGGCAATTTCTATGTCGATTGAAGGTACCTCTGAGAGTGTTCTGGAGGGAGGACCTTGGTCGATTTTTGACGCATGCGTGGAGACCTCAATATTTGTCCAGTTCTCTCTAAAGGACAATTTTGAATCGAGGTTGATACAGAGTTTTTAATTTATGTTTCCGTTAGAAGGAATTATCGATTAGATTTTCTAAGACCTCCGACATATTCTCAACTGGCTACACGAAGTTCCTAGCATTGTGGCCCCTACTTCTAAGAACATACAATTTTTTTATAGTCTGGCACCAGAGTCGATTTTTGCGATCTTTAATTCCTAATTCGTGCCAAGTTATAATTTCGCCAAAGAGGACCCCATCCAGAGGCCCCGAAGATTAATGAAATAAAACAGAGCACGTCAAGATCAGCGAAGCATGTTCTTAGATTCTAAACTATCAGAAACGTCAGTTGTCAAAGGCCCTTCAGAAGATGTAACATCTTTTAAGTCTTAACAGAATCCCAAGGGCGTTATACCTTGAACTCATGGGATTCATAAGAAAAATTTCTAGTGACCAGTACCATATGGTCATTACTTTGTTTTGGCTAGAAGGCTCACTATCAGAATTACTGGGGAAATTTATTGATATGAGTGGACAGTGCACCTAAGAAAAAGACCCGGAACGCTACATGAAAAGCTCTCGTACTGGAACTTCAGTTTTCTCTCCTGGATTTCCTACTTTATTTGGAAGGTCGCATCCTCGTCACATGGATACCATATACTCTATTACAGGAGATCAACTGCCTGAGAAACTTTAAAAAATTGTCCGAGAAACAAATACAACAGCGGCATAGTAATTCCCATCAAACAAAACGAAAACCTCTGGAATACTTCTGAGATATGCATGTTCTTAACATCAGAGTCAACTCTACTGAAGGTAACTTAAAGCCTCCTCCTTCTCTTCAAGGCACAAGCTACATCAGTAGTGGTCCCCTGCTTTCTAGCTCTTTCAGTACAACTTTAAGGATGCCTCTGCATTTATTGGAATCCAGGAAGATAGACGACCAAATCAGTTATGAGAGCCTCTTCACACAGGATTGAGGGCCGGGTTTATTTTTGACATTCGCGTGTTCAGATTATTAGTGCTATCTGAACACTTCCTGTTATTTTTTTTGACGTATTCGTGTTTGGTGCCAAATAAAATTGGTTAGGTTTGAACAAGGATGCTTTTCACAGCAAGTAAATTTGTTAACTGTCGTATTTCTATTGTTTACTTCCTGAATTTTCTGGTTTTTAATTTATGTTGTCACCCTTTTGTCGAGTGACAGAGATTCATATTTCCAAACGTCAAAAAAAAAAAAAACAGGAAGTTTCAGAAAATCTGAAAATCCAGGCTGGTATAACATGTCACCTATCCACTTCCTCCCTAGTCGGGAAACGTGAAACAAAATCCAGTCCGTCAATCCTGTGTGAACATGGTCTCTGAGATTCCAGATTGACAGATGATCTTTGCGTCCAATTGATGTCACTTGGACCTTTTGGAAACTAACCATCTTGTGCTAAAGTTGAGTTACTCATTACAAATTTTACAATAACTCATGGAAAGCGATCACTATTATGAGCATCCGACTGATGGACGGCAGATTTTCATTGCACACCGCCAACCGCCAGCAACAACTGTCATTTGATACCGCATTCATTCTGATGATTACTTAATCCATTATTTTATTGTTTGTACGCAAACAGTGGAAAATGTCAGCTCTTGAGCGATTAATTACAGGCACAAGCCCACTCCGGCGGAGGAGGGTAAAATGTAATTCAAAACGTTGATATTCGAAAAGAAAACTTGGTGTCTTAGGCGATAGATGCGGCATCTAGTGTTTCTACGGGAGACCGTAGCTGTAAACCGTCTACAACGCTAGTGTGTATATTTAGAACTATTGGGAAAGATACGGTTCGTGTATAAGGATTCTATGTTATTCTAGGTTTAGACTAAAGTGAAGAGTAGAAATTGGTTGCTGGATTGGATTAAAAATTAAATCAAGTGGTTGTGAGATAAATCTGTAGAGAATGGCTTTCGGTCCAAAAAAACTACATTTTTGTTCAAAAAGTATGAGTAAATGTTGAAGAAAAAGTCCAGAAGTCTCCGCGTCCTGAGGGACGAGGGACATTCCACTGATTTTCGCCAAATGAGACAATACTCTCAGTGAGTGTAAGAAAAAGAAAATTGGAAACCAGCACCGACAGTCAAGCCTTGGTAAGATCCCTGGATTCTCTCACCTTCAATCCCAAAGCTCACCCTACTTGCAGCCTATCTCTTAAGACGATGGCGGAACAATTCAATATTCTGCTTATGTGGTTGCTAGGCCATGGTCCATTTGGGGGACACATTCAAGAGGCCTATCGATTCTAAGGCGAATCTCAACTTAATAAAGTCGTACTACACTACTGGGTATATAACAAATCAGATCTGGGCCAAGCTGCTTCTCAATAGTCTAGGTGTCATCACGGGGCACGGCATCATCGAAAGGCATGGTCTCAGGCTTGGTCCCCCGGATTACAATTTTTAGATAAACTGCATGGATGATGAGGAAAAGCTATATCTTGGAGAATACTTCTCGACAACCTCGGTGAACTTGCTACAATAAGCACTATCCGCCTCCAGCGTATCATAATAAGCTTCTGTTGGTTCAGCGGGTACATTGAGGACACTAAATTCTGTGGTCCCACAATGGGTCTACTCTGGCCTACGTGCGACTACACTTGTTGCAGTATGGCACTCGAACTTTACCTAAATCGCCGACTTTGGAGGCTTCGTCATCCCTATTGTCACTGGTTTCTCTTGAAAATTAATATTACTACGATCAGTAACCAGTAACTCTAAGTGCTCCTTGCATGTTGTCATTGATATCGAAGCGAATCAACTCGTCGAGGAATGTGTTGATATTGGTAGTTCTTAAGGACTTACTTACATATGTGTGACCAGCAATTTCAAGAGTTTCACAAATGGTAAGCTCTGGAACTTAAGCCTAAGTCACTGACTTCGAGACTGTCGTAGTCACTGTGGTATCTTGTATCTCCACAGAGCTGATCATTGGATGAAGCGCAAGAAAGCAGCTGCACCATTTCTTTTAGGAATCACTGACATGCTTCTCCTGAAAGAAAACTGAGCAAGGTGGTACATCGATTGGCTAAAAACTAACTAAGGATCTGGAGCAGAGTAGTATCGGCATAAGTACTGGCATACATCAATATATCTAAATCAATGGCAGAGATTAAAATTAATTTCAGGAAACATAAGAATAACCTATATAAGCCCATTGGCTTCCAAATGAGACAAGGAGCACCTAAGGGAATTAGGTATATCTGAGGAAAGTCTATGCAGATTCTACGCTTGGAGACCTTCCATGGATGGAGAAGCCTTCTTTCTTCCTCATGGAGGATTTTGGTTATAAGTACATGAGTTCACATATCTACTTATTCCTACTGGGCAAGTCACCTAGTGTTGAGTATAGTGCACCTCATTCAGACGAGCTCTAGGTGTCTAGTCCAGACTCATGGGACGGAAGTCTAACAAGCTCAATTCGTTGCAACCACAAACGGTAGCCCCCATTACATGTGTCTTCATCACAGACACTTGCCAGACGTAATCCAATTTAGGCCTGACACTAATGTCATCACCTTATAATTCGATAGAGTCAATAAATTCAAGCGGCCCCACTTAGTGGTCCAATTCACACCGCACAGTGATTTATTGTGCAGCACTGCCGCTGCCAATGAACTGCATTGCGCCTCCAGCTGTCAATTAACCAACCAGTCTATCGAGCGGAGGCCCAAGCAAGCAATTAAACGGTCTCCACAGCGGCAGCACCCTCGAGAGGCGAACCCCAGCTATCGGATGAACTGGCCGTAGCCAGTAGCTTTCAGCAGCTGCTTGCTGCTAATCTACGAGATCAATTAGTTTCGATAGGTAAACAAGCAAACAAACGATCGGTTTATGAGTTCGGAATTGATGGATCGTTTGCTTGTTGTTGAGTCGATGGCAATGTCCAATTGTATCGCACAAATTGCAAACTGTATCTGCACTGGAATTTCGCGAGTGCTGTTGCATTCTTGTCAGAGTCATTAGATCGGATTGCAGTGGCAAGATTCTCGATGTGTTTACAGCAAATTTTACGCATGCTTCTCATGTAAACAGGTTCAGGTAGGCATGCCTACGAACTAAGTCGTGTACTAGCTACATCAGTGATTGCGAATTTACTTGGAACTCGTGGATTTAGATGCACACTCCGATACGTAGTGACCTCCAATAGTGGCCCGAAGTGGGATTTCTTTTTTTTCTCATTAATCACTGAGGAACGACCAGCTATTCACGCTCATGAGACTCTAAGTATCTGCAATGAATTCTACGCCGTTTTGTGCACGTTCGGGATGTAAGGTCACCGATGCGAGGAAGTATGATTCCACAAATGCCAACCGCACACAATAGGGTGGAAGAATTCAATTAAATGAGACGGGAATTCGCTCAGACAAAGAGCTATTTTGCTTTTTATGGCATAACCCCCACTCATTCAAAGGGAGTAATGGATTAATTGTTCATGGTGGTTCCCGTATCAGAAAATCAATATTTCGTTGAGACTTTAAGGATCAAACAATTTAAATTTCGAAATAACTTCAATGTTGCACTATTGGGTGGAGTAAACCATTCAATCTAGGCGATGTCAACCATTATCAAGCTACTGAAACCCAGATATCTGTTGAATGGATTAAACCAGCGTCTGACGACATAGTAAGGACCATACACCAATAGGTGGAGTCAAACAAAAGTAAAAAGTCTCTGTGTAGACCTGTTCCATAGTTAGGGGCAAGATGAACCCCAATCCGTAGCAGAGCTTAAGTTTCTTACGAAGTATTGCCAGGAAGCTAGAGAACGCGGCCCACCTGACAAAAGCTCCAACTGACTGTAGGTGCTACAGGTTTCAAGAAAAGGCAATATACGCTAGATGGGCAAACTCTGCAGATAAATCGAGTTCAGATGCAGTAAGGCTCTGGAAAAGCTTTATCACTATTCCAGGCTTTATGAAAAAACAAAATGGATCCTGGATACAGTCATGTTACGAGACCCTAGAACAGGATGCATAGTCCAAACATCTAACACTGCCAGCACAAGCCACTCGCTAGCCAACCAGATAGCAGAAGTAAAAAAGATCAACTGGGCAATATACTCCTTTGTTCCAGTTAAGGATCGGACGGTATTTCCCCATGAGTCACAGAGCCACAGAGCCACAAGTCAAAGTTATTTTTATATCAAAAGTTAAGGTCTCATTCCTACTGAAGCGACACCCCAGTCCAACACCTCAAAAATAAAGGATGATCTGTTGAGACAGGCTTGGATGAGGTGCTAACAAGGATTGAAAGCTCATTCAAATACAAAAAATTTGACCTATCGGCCTTTTTGGATACAAAAGGCCATATAAGAAGGAACAACAAAGCACAGACCCAATAATTTCTGACTAAATGCTGAAGGAGAGACAACATCAACAGAGAACTGGGAGGCTGCCAAGTACATGCCAAGTACAAGACACACCGCAAGGTGGAGTTCTATCTCCCCTACTATGAATACTAGTCGTGAACAAAATTTTAAAGAATTTAAAACAAAGTGTGGTCAAAGTGTCGTGTAAGCGAACGATGTTGTCATAATGGCGACAGAGAAGTTCATACACACCATCCACTGAAACCCTTCAAGTCGTCCACAATGTCCTCCAGAAATGGGCGAACAGTTGTAGATGTCAATGTCCTGAAAGCAGAGGTGGTCCACTTTCACAAATGACAATCCTTAAAACTTAGGATTAGGATCTCAAACAAGGCGAGATCCTTGTTGCATCCGTAGCCAGCATGTCAGAAAGGATAGGAAAGGCATTCGTAGCCTTCTGTACAAGCCTGAGAATTTTAGTTCCAGACCACTGTCGTGCATCAAGTAGAACTCCCAGTTGTCCAAGAAACTAGGTCCAGGCTATCTGATAATTTGACAGAATAGTGACAATATCTTTGAAATCGCCATTAGTACCATTCATCTAATGCAATACCACAGATATTTCAACGAGATCGTATCCCTTGGGACTTCAGCTCACAGGAATAGTCCAGGCGACAGTGAAGTAGACGAACTTGCAGACAGTAACCTCTGACAACAAGGGGGACCATTAGCACCTATTTAATCGATGGAAGCCCAATTGCAAGAATGGCAAACAGTAGGCGGAACAAGATCAGCACTTGTCTATCTTTAAAATGTAGGGTATCTGGTCACCCTACGATGGAAAAAAATAATTTAAATGATACAACAACGATGTGAGATATAAAATTGATTTCAGCTTTATTTTAAAGCTACATTTATGCCATTTTATGTGGAATAGCACATCATTCCAGTGCCTCAAGCGATCGGTCAAATTTTTAAAGACTCAGTCTCATATGTGCGCCAAAATTCCTGCAGTCGCGTCTCGAATATTGGCCTCGAGCTCGCCCAAAGTGATTGACTTGTTAGCGTAGACTAAGGACTTGCCGTAGCTCCAGAAAAAAATACCGAGTGGTGTCAAGTCTTATTATCATCAATTGATGAACGCTCGCTGTAAAGGATTGCCAAATTTCTCCTTCACAACTTCGAGCACTTTATTGCTTGTATAACATGTAGCGCCGTCTTTTTGGAACCACAGCTTGGATATTGTCGAGCTCTGGTCTCAGAAAGTCAAAATACCTTAGACCGCTGAGCCAAAAATGGACCTCGTCCGTGAAGATGCCTTTTTGGTCAAAATCCAGATCCGGCCAACATTTCCATCGAACAATTCTATCGGAATTACTATAATTTTTTTTTATAATTTACGCACATTCGTCAAACGTGAAACGATGCAAGGTGAATTTTGACAGCTGGATGTCACTAGTAACTTTGACAGCTGGTGAAACATAAAATAAGTTCGATTTCTATCTGGTCACCTTTTAGCTTAAGCCAAAAGACTTGGTGCCTTCAAAGGTTTTTATAGAAGCTCTAGAGGCGAGGAAGAAGAATAAATAGTAGCACGTCGTCTGGAAGATCTAAAAGGACCCGACTTAAGTAAACTAAAAAGCTTTGTCTTCGGCTCAAACTGGCTTAATATTTATACGGGAAATTATGCCTCTTCGGTATGGGCTTACACCAACGGTTCCTCTGCTTTCTGCTCTGTACTGAAAGTTCTTAGTAGATTCTCGATGATAGTAATCGGGTTTTTCCATAGTGGACGTTCTTTTGGTCTAAGTCGGTTCCTTCTGAGCGGGAACAGCCACCCAACCCAAGTGATAGTAATATGGAGGAGAGATTAAAGATTAAAGAAGGAGCTCTGGGCAGGATGAAGGTCTTTCTATTTCACTTATAATTGACAGAAATTAGAATACATCCTGACGATGTCAGCCAAACAGTCAAATGATAATTGTCCAATTGACACGTGCTATTCAACCACCCCAATGATATATTTGTAGATTTCACGTGAATCATGGTGAAACAAATATAAACCAATCAACCGTCAGCTTAAGAACTGTCACAATTGAAACTTTATTTCGTCTACACAATATGACGTGCCGTCGCTATAAGCTTGAAGCCCCTATGACAGGTCTAATCACTAAAATCAAGTCATGCGGCATGGAGTGGACAATCCTATGTCTGGAATTGTCATTGCTTGACAGAAATTATTTTTATTTTTATCTAAAATGTCTAAAATTAAAAATTAAAGTTGATTCCAACTAAATTACTTCAATCCAGCAGGCTTACACCTTCCATTGAAGCACATTTAAGTTCCTGCAACTCAGAATCCAACAAGTTCACAAATAACTTACCAGTAACCAAGCACAGATACTTTTGTATCCTTTTACCCCAATTTAATGGCATCTCCCCCGGAACTCGTATTCGTTATTAAATTGCGTTTCGTTCCACCAAAAGGGTTGACATTTCCCGACAGAGATTCAAATGGATTCAGCCAACGATGTTCATCCTAATCCAATTGTTTTCTGCTAAACGAGAATGTATCCCGAAAATAGTATTCCTTCGGAACCAATTCGATACATTTAACTTTACACAACGATGTGTTGAATTGAAACCCCATTTGCATACGAACAGTGTTAAGGAGATTTAACCTAAGACTGGATGATGTCGGTTATATCCCACTGTAGATGGCTGGTGTTTTATTTTTAGTTTTTAAAAGTGCGTCATGCGTTTTTTATTTGTCACACAGAGTTTAATTTATTTGTCAAAGCCTTTGGACGCTGCAGGAAAATACATAAATAATGATTTTTGTTCTTTAGGACCTAATGAATCCTCTATGTTAAACCGCACCTCCTGCTGGATGCGACTTGGAGTCATTTGTTCTCCCTTTGATCATTTGTTAGGATGCAGAATGCAAAATATGACGTTATTATGACAAGCAATTGGGCTTGGCTTGGTGCAAATCCAATAAGGGATTGCCCATAATTCGAGGAACTCCAAACCCACAGATACAAGGTAAAGACAAATCTAAATGCTTACATCGAAGGCACTAAATTAAAAAGCCAACAATTTGCAAGACGTCAGCCGTATCATAATCTGGTGGATGGCTTTGGAAGAACTTGGATCCAAGGACTTTGACCAGTAGGGGTTTCGAATCTGTTCTGAACTAGTTGAGAATAAAGCTAATGCTGATGTTACATATGTATACCAACATCCACCATCATGCATCCTCATCAATCCAGTATTTTTGCACAAAAATTTCGGTCCCGATTACGTTGACGAACTTTGGAGGAGGAGACTTAACAACAAACTCTATGGGTTGTACAGCGTCCCAAGCGTGGACCAATCGACTTTGACCATCTTTCACTGTGGTCCCCCACATTGCGTATGGGTTGGATCGAGAGAATTTGGCCATCTATCACTGTGATCCCCTACATTGCTTATGGGTTGGATCGAGGGCCTTTTTCCATCTTTGACCGTGGTACTCCGCATTGATTTTCGAATACCAGATAGCGACAAACTGAGGACGCCAAAGTCTAAATCATACCTTAAACGTTTTTTGGTTAAGTTTTTTGTTCAATTTCGTCCATTTAACCCAAAACGCTAAGGGAGAGGAGATATGAGAAGATATTGCATTTGAAGTGGACCAATCGGCTTTGACCATCTTTCACTGTGGTCCCCCACATTACTTATGAATTGGATCGGGGAACTTTGGCCATCTATCACTGTGGTCCCCCACATTGCTTATGAGTTGGATCGAGAGAATTTGGCCATCTATCACTGTGGTCCCCCACATTGCTTATGGGTTGGATCGAGGGCCTTTTTCGATATTTGACCGTGGTACTCCGCATTGACTTTCTAATGCCAGATAGCGGCAAACTGAGGACGCCAAAGTCTAAATCATACCTTAAACGTTTTTTGGTTAAGTTTTTTGTTCAATTTCGTCCATTTAACCCAAAACGCTAAGGGAGAGGAGATATGAGAAGATATTGCATTTGAAGTGGACCAATCGGCTTTGACCATCTTTCACTGTGGTCCCCCACATTACTTATGAATTGGATCGGGGAACTTTGGCCATCTATCACTGTGGTCCCCCACATTGCTTATGAGTTGGATCGAGAGAATTTGGCCATCTATCACTGTGGTCCCCCACATTGCTTATGGGTTGGATCGAGGGCCTTTTTCGATCTTTGACCGTGGTACTCCCCATTGACTTTCTAATGCCAGATAGCGGCAAACTGAGGACGCCAAAGTCTAAATCATACCTTAAACGTTTTTTGGTTAAGTTTTTTGTTCAATTTCGTCCATTTAACCCAAAACGCTAAGGGAGAGGAGATATGAGAAGATATTGCATTTGAAGTGGACCAATCGGCTTTGACCATCTTTCACTGTGGTCCCCCACATTACTTATGAATTGGATCGGGGAACTTTGGCCATCTATCACTGTGGTCCCCCACATTGCTTATGAGTTGGATCGAGAGAATTTGGCCATCTATCACTGTGGTCCCCCACATTGCTTATGGGTTGGATCGAGGGCCTTTTTCGATATTTGACCGTGGTACTCCGCATTGACTTTCTAATGCCAGATAGCGGCAAACTGAGGACGCCAAAGTCTAAATCATACCTTAAACGTTTTTTGGTTAAGTTTTTTGTTCAATTTCGTCCATTTAACCCAAAACGCTAAGGGAGAGGAGATATGAGAAGATATTGCATTTGAAGTGGACCAATCGGCTTTGACCATCTTTCACTGTGGTCCCCCACATTGCTTATGGGTTGGATCGAGGGCCTTTTTCGATATTTGACCGTGGTACTCCGCATTGACTTTCTAATGCCAGATAGCGGCAAACTGAGGACGCCAAAGTCTAAATCATACCTTAAACGTTTTTTGGTTAAGTTTTTTGTTCAATTTCGTCCATTTAACCCAAAACGCTAAGGGAGAGGAGATATGAGAAGATATTGCATTTGAAGTGGACCAATCGGCTTTGACCATCTTTCACTGTGGTCCCCCACATTGCTTATGAATTGGATCGAGAAACTTTGGCCATCTATCATTGTGGTCCCCCACATTGCTTATGAGTTGGATCGAGAGAATTTGGCCATCTATCACTGTGGTCCCCCACATTGCTTATGGGTTGGATCGAGGGCCTTTTTCCATCTTTGACCGTGGTACTCCGCATTGATTTTCGAATACCAGATAGCGACAAACTGAGGACGCCAAAGTCTAAATCATACCTTAAACGTTTTTTGGTTAAGTTTTTTGTTCAATTTCGTCCATTTAACCCAAAACGCTAAGGGAGAGGAGATATGAGAAGATATTGCATTTGAAGTGGACCAATCGGCTTTGACCATCTTTCACTGTGGTCCCCCACATTACTTATGAATTGGATCGGGGAACTTTGGCCATCTATCACTGTGGTCCCCCACATTGCTTATGAGTTGGATCGAGGGCCTTTTTCGATCTTTGACCGTGGTACTCCCCATTGACTTTCTAATGCCAGATAGCGGCAAACTGAGGACGCCAAAGTCTAAATCATACCTTAAACGTTTTTTGGTTAAGTTTTTTGTTCAATTTCGTCCATTTAACCCAAAACGCTAAGGGAGAGGAGATATGAGAAGATATTGCATTTGAAGTGGACCAATCGGCTTTGACCATCTTTCACTGTGGTCCCCCACATTACTTATGAATTGGATCGGGGAACTTTGGCCATCTATCACTGTGGTCCCCCACATTGCTTATGAGTTGGATCGAGAGAATTTGGCCATCTATCACTGTGGTCCCCCACATTGCTTATGGGTTGGATCGAGGGCCTTTTTCGATATTTGACCGTGGTACTCCGCATTGACTTTCTAATGCCAGATAGCGGCAAACTGAGGACGCCAAAGTCTAAATCATACCTTAAACGTTTTTTGGTTAAGTTTTTTGTTCAATTTCGTCCATTTAACCCAAAACGCTAAGGGAGAGGAGATATGAGAAGATATTGCATTTGAAGTGGACCAATCGGCTTTGACCATCTTTCACTGTGGTCCCCCACATTACTTATGAATTGGATCGGGGAACTTTGGCCATCTATCACTGTGGTCCCCCACATTGCTTAAGAGTTGGATCGAGAGAATTTGGCCATCTATCACTGTGGTCCCCCACATTGCTTATGGGTTGGATCGAGGGCCTTTTTCGATCTTTGACCGTGGTACTCCGCATTGATTTTCGAATGCCAGATAGCGGCAAACTGAGGACGCCAAAGTCTAAATCATACCTTAAACGCTTTTTGGTTAAGTTTTTTGTTCAATTTCGTCCATTTAACCCAAAACCCTAGGGGAGAGGAGATATGAGAAGATATTGCCTTTGAAGTGAACCAATCGACTTTGACCATCTTTCACTGTGGTCCCCCACATTGCTTATGAGTTGGATCGAGGGCCTTTTTCCATCCTTGACCGTGGTACTCTGCATTGACTTTCGAATGCCAGATAGCGGAAAACTGAGGACGCCAAAGTCTAAGTCATACCTTAAACGTTTTTTGGTTAAGTTTTTTGTTCAATTTCGTCCATTTAATCCAAAACGCTAAGGTAGAGGAAATATGAGAAGATATTGCATTTGAAGTGGACCAATCGACTTTGACCATCTTTCACTGTGGTCCTCCGTTAAAGTCTCGAGTAAGGCATTAAGTAAAGCATCCTCGAAAAGTACTCAAAGAGATAGTTGAAAAAGCAGTAAGGAAGATCGAGATCATATACCAATCCAACAAGTTGTGATACATGAATTTAAAGAGGAACCAACATTTGCACATCCTCCTCTGTACTCTACCATGCAATTCCCTTTGAAAAGAACAATGGCCCACCAATGATTACCATCTATGTAAGTCATTACCCCGGCACAGGAAATTATCATCATCATCTCCTTCTCCTTCGTAATTTGATCTGCAAAAACGTCCTTGGAATTTCAAGATCATAAACTGACAAAAAAAACTTCGAATGATGCAATGCCAGCTTCCTATTAGGAATCGCATAAGAATCCATCCATTAGACCGGCCACTGGAACTCGTCCCCCTTTTTGTTTATGATTCCTTTCAACATAAAATTATCGTTAATTTTCTCTGCACACACGCGTTCCCCACTGGACAAGAGCCATCACTTCTGGAATTTGTGTTCCTTTATTTCTGCTCTCCACTGTGTCCGACCGTACACAGCATCAAGATTATGTTTGTGTGTATCTCGAACGAGAGGAAATATGGCACACAGCATCTGCGCTGGAGCAAGTGACGTCACAGTTGATGTTTCAATTCATCCGCATGGGTATAACAGAGAAGGCATAGGTATCCTGCACAAGGATTCAACTCGCTCCAACTAGTAGAAGCGAATTCTCTGAATAATTTTTGAAGGTGATTCTTCGGCTCTGACGTAAAGGACTCGTGAGACCAAAAAGGGCGGTTGGCAGCGGAGTGTAGGCAACCTTTCGCAAAACTGGGTGGCTGGACGGATCGGAAAACGGAAGATGTATGCGACAATGCCGACATATGTATGCGCGCTCTCTGTAGGAACGAAATCCTTATCAACGCAGTTCATTTCGTTCGCGGTGAAGGCGTAGAACGTCTTCTACCTGCGGTCCTGCTAAGCAAGTTAAAATTATTTAAAAAAAAAAGAAACCCAACCAATCCGGTATTTTTCAGTGAAGTGAGTCCTGAGAAGAGTGCAATTATTTTTTCACCAAAAAAAGGGAACCTATTGCGACGTGCCAATACAAAGTGTCTTAGGAAGTGAATTAGATATCCGTGCAAGGACAATATACAGGAGTATACATACAGCCAGCTAAATTACATTTTAGAGTTTCGTTTACAAACACCAGGTAATAAAAGTAACTGCAAATGGCTTTCCTTATCTAATATTTATGTATCTGTGTGCGTGATAGCGCATGAAACCCCATCAAGCAAAGTGCAGAGGTCATTGGGCTTACGGCTAAAAGGACGCTGTACATAGTTGCTTTCTTGTAGAAGGATGCCATTATGTCTGTAGGCACTTCGCGTATTTATATCTCAAGCCATACGAGATGAGATATGAGAATCTAAAACCAAAACGAACTACGCATTGGAATTCGTTCAAGCAGCGCAAAATTCCCCCGACAAGGATGTGAATGAGTACATTATGTATCCACGCTCCGTCTGACGAGTATATGCTTTGTGTCAAATGAATTTGCCTGAAACGAGGACAAAACGAAAAAAAAAATGTTTCGGAAGAGGGAAATGTCGTCGAATGGAATGACGTCTTGGAATTTTTTTGAAAACAATTTGAAGGATGTTCTGCTTTTAGTCCTTTTTTTTTTGTTCTCTCTCTCCTCTGCACTTTGCAAAGTAATGGGACAAAAAAATGAATGTTGACGACTGTGGTATTCGAAGTGAGTTGCGAACTTTAAAACTTAATAGGGTTGGTTGCCTCTAAACATTTTTTGCAGACCATATTGTGCAAATATTTGTAAGGATTTATGTATATTTTTTGGATATTTTTCTGTGCGAATAGGCTTTTTCATTGTTTCTCGGACGAGGGGGGACGAATTTGAATGGATTTGTGGATGTGTATTCATTGATCCTGGTATTGATCATTTTTAAATCCCTTTTGGGATTCGAAGAACCACACCTGAAAGAAAAAAGTTGCTTTGATGATTTATGCGAACTGGCACACGGGGTTGTGAGGCTTATCCAGTCATTTTAAGCTTCTGCTATGACAACATGCTGCCATGTAGGTTTAGTATTGTTGCCCAGACCGCATAGACTTCATGTATCTGTTCTTCGTAAATTAGACCGAAACACCGAAGCATGTAACACCAGTTGTATGATACTTTGTAAGATTACCAACAAGGTATCATCATTGAAGGTCTACGGTTGGGTATTCCCTAAACACCTTAAAAAGCTGGACATTCCGGGTGGTATAAGGCACTTAATGTTGCGTTAGATTGAAAGAGCTTCATCTAGGTACTACTGGTCCAAGTGAGTGGAAGACCCACTGGAAGACACTCTGAAGTTCGTGCCTTTGTCCAGTATTTTGTCCAAGTTTTCTTATTTTAAAATTATCAAAGCAATTGACCATACTTCCCGGTATGCAGTTCCATTGAGTCTGCACGACAATTACTACAACCCTGGTTTCATGAATATATAGCATTTGATGTAATAACATCGGAATTTCAGCTCCTACTTTTCAGGACTGGTTTCGGCCAGAGTCTGAGTTTGGACTGAGCTGTTACCAAATCCTTACGGATGGTTCCAAAACGATACAAATGTCCAATACTACTGTTCTGCTTCACATTCTATACTATCCTATACCTATCCTATCCTGTACCGACTATTTCGTAAAGTGGAAGGGTCGGACTATCTGGGTTTCTAGCGATAGGCAGATTGCACTTAAGGCAGTTATCCTGTGCCAAAATAATTTGAGAATCCAGAAACTCTTGGAATTCGGTCACCAGAATTACGGTTTTCTGTGTCCTAGTCGAACAAGACTCAGAGAATGATTTCAAGAATGTGCATCTGTCAAACCCGCGATTGACGATTGGGTTGCTGCCAAACACATTTGTGGGTGGCACTACTCACCAGGATGAGGGCAGACTAAACGAATGTTCTCAAAATTTTGTACGAAATCAGAGGCATTCTTGCTATATTTCAATAGAAAAGACTGTTCACATCGTATTGGCGCTCTTACGGAACACTTAGTGTGCTAAATAACTTAGTATGCTTGGTTTCAAATACACCAACCTGATCGAACCTTTTTTTTTTTGTGGTTATCCTGCCTTTCCTTGTATCAGATGGGAGATCTCAATGGGCGATGTGGAAAGACTTGCAAAATGACTAAGACTGAGTCAGGTTTTTTTGTAGCACCATGGACCAGTCCCGCCTGAAACACACTCCAAAGGACTTTTTCATAACCTTACACGATTATGATTGGTGAGTGTGCCTACCTACAAATGACAGAGATTTCCTAATATTTTGTAGGGGCTTGTTGATACCGGAGATTCCTTGATGTATGTATCACAGGGAGCAAGTGCGTTCCACCAATTGTTCATCCGTATGTGAGTATCGGTCTTATAACTGAAATTTAGACCCAAAATTCTTCCGATAAAGGTTATATATTTTTTATTGGCAGTAGCACTACATCGTGCTTATGTCCCGTTTTCCAGTTTCACAAATTTTTCTTTGATGACTGGAACCCACTGGAAAAGGAAGATTACTTCTCCTTGCATAGTGTCTCTTGGGACAATGAACTCTAAATGAATGTCATTTAGTTTTATTGCTTCTAATCCTCCTATGTTGGCACAGTTGAACTGGACAACATTAGACTTAAGTCCGACTGTCGGCAATTTACTTGTAAGGATACGAGATGGAAACCCTTTCAGGAACATTAGTAAAAAAGTTTTCAATAGAGACATAACAATTTTGTATTCTAATAAAAATCCACCTAAAAACTCTTTGTACAATTTGTTAATAACAAAACATCAGGCACGACCTACGTTTTTAACGTGGTGAAGCTCATAAGCCAGCGACTTTTCAAAATTATTAAATATTACTACTGGATTTTTGAGTCCCGTGGTCGCAATTAATATGGCTTACTGTAGGGTGACCAGATAAGAATGATAGGAAAACAAATGTTAATGTAACAACAACAGTGTGGAATATAATATTGATTCTGAATTTATTTTAAAGCTACATTCATGCCAATAAGTGTGAAATAGCACATCACTCATGTGAGGAGTAGCTTCAAGCGGTCGCTCCACTGAACCAAAAATGGGCCTCGTCCGAGAAGATAATTTTTTGGCCAAAATCCGGATCTCCGGCCAACCTTTCCAGCACCCACTTAGACAACTAACGGCATTGTCTATGGTCGCCCGGCTTCAATTCTTGAGTTAACACAATGTTATATGGATGTAGGACCAAGTTCAACCGCAAAAAAAGCCTAATGGACTCTCTGAACCACTTCAGCTGATCGCCGCCAAATCGACATTTCTGGGTCTTCTTCGATATTAGCTGCTACTGCGATTATTTTTTTTTTATTTCGCACCAATCTCTTTTTGTTGTTTAAGGTCCAAGAGAGTGTTCTCACGCTCAAACTTTTCCATGGTGCGACGAAATACCTCGAACTGAAGCCATGATGGCGACCGACCTAACGACGAAATTCACGTTGCGTATTTAGTATTCACAACTGAGTCGGAATTTCGATAGTATTTTTCGTAATTTTCGCACGTTAGACAAGAGGAAAACAATGCGCACTGAAATGGCAAACATTACAGAATATTTTGACAGCTAGATGTCATTGGTAACTTTGACAGCTGCTAAAACATAGCAATTGGAAAAAGTATCATTTAGATCATCTTGAGGTCAATTTTCATATTTCCTTGAGAATATTTGTAAAAAAGTCTTTTATGGTGCATTTGCTTTACTTTTTCCTTAACGATTTCTTCGATTTCTAATCACGTTTATGATGAGCTCTCTAACCAGTGTCAGGTCTTCTAGAGATACATCTAAACACCCATTAGCGGTCTAGCTCTCCCGCAAAACATTATTCATTCGCAAACAAAGCCAGAACTCTGGTCAATGACTTTAAAAAAAAAAACCATTTCAGTCGATTAATCTGTCTGCAAATATTTTAAAAAATATAAAATCATAAATCATTCCACAAAGCCAAAAGTTTTTGTATTAATCCCAGAGCACACATACGTATCTATTACTTCAGGAACCATTTATATATTTGATTAGATGAAGCCATCAACTGGGTTATATCATTTCACATCTCTTAGGCGAATATTTTATTAGTTATGGTTTTTTTTTTTTTTTAAACTACTCATTCAATTCTTATTGAATTAAGCTAGGTACTATGCCGAGATTATTTCAATTGAATCTTCCATTCTGGATGCTGGCTGAACATGCGATAGCGGGTCTGGCCTCTAATAAAAATATTTATTTTTCTGTCGCGTCAGTTAAATAAAAATGTGTGTGCTTGACAATAGACTACCGGATGATGAGATCTTTTCTTTGCCTTCTTCCATAAAAGAATCAGCTCTCCAAGAGGTTCATCTAATTGAATGTACAGAACGATAGGATCCTAGGGGGACTGCATTATATTTGGGAGTTTACTAACCCAAACAATAAAAGCTGATTGTCTTGCTTTCAACAGAACTGGTTTCCGCGAAAGAGAAGATTCAAGGAATACGATAAGATCAACATGCTCTGAGTTCCGATGTACGTCGTTGTGTTACACGAAATTAATATGAAAAGGAAACATGGTAGTTCAAAGCTTGGGGATACCATGGACACTAATTACAGGGTAATTACATTACCATAGTAATTAATTAGGAGATAAATACATGTGAAGGCTTGTTTAGGTGATAATTATTAGACTGGACTGTATGTACATATAAGTGCATAACTTAATAAGAACCTCATAAGAGTTTCGCAACCTCTAACTAGCCTGTTGGTCATAGGGTAAACGATGTAGAAGAGCTTTGGTCGCAGATAGTTGTCTTGTAACACACACTACATGTAATACTCTAACCAGCCACTGTGCTTAGGAAGAGATGCTCAAAGACTGGGCATCCCCTACAATGACTCTTGCTGTAACACGGCTAGAATTGGCTCTTTCATAAAAAGGAACGGATGGTTCCAGGAGTAAGAGGGTGACCCACCCACCTTACTAAACTGCAGCACAATGGACCTTGTCTGGTCTAAGTGCATCCTCATCGAGGGCCGGTCTAAACTAACCAACTAACCATAGACGGGTCGAAGCCAAAGAAGAACACTCCAGAGGCGTCAAAGCGCACGTGCTTTGTACACTAGTTGACTGATCCATTTCTGAATAGAACACAATCACTGAACTTGGTCGATAAGTCCATTGTTCGGCTAGTTGTGTCATATGTGATGCCATCCCGAGGAAAGCACTTAGTCATCCTCCTCAGAGCCATTCGAAAAACGTCAGTCAATATGACGCGTCAAGGATCTCCATTAACGTCAGTATAACTGAAAACATCTGTTTGTGTGATGTAAGAGTACAAGGTGGCCCAAAATGTATTACCCCATCGGAATATGCTGCAACTTTTGCAAATGGCGGCAACTGTCAGTTTTGTTTTGATATTTCTGAAGTAAATATATCCAGACGTTGATAAGTAATGAAAGGCTAGACTCATCAAGATCACGCAGTGCTCTATCTGACTATTTTTTTGAGGAATAATTCGTCCGTGATTTTGGTGCAAATCTCCCGGCCCCATGCCAACTTGTCCAAAACTAAGACATTTAGCCGGTCGCCTTGAAGAGACTGGAACAATACGTGACGTGAAGAGGTCCCGGAATTTCTTGTAGCGCTCTTTCCGACGAAAATATCAGCGCTGTGACTGAACGCCGTCATGGGTAACACGGTTAATGTGACAAGTGAGCGTACAGAACCATGATGAACCCGTTTTTTTTATTGCTGGAGGACTTGTAGTTTTAACAGGAGGATGCCACACAGCTCCCACGAGAATAGACATTTTGACCTATGTGTTTCCGGTTCGGTTAATGTCTTGTTTTGCCGGTTTGCACTGGTCGGGAAGATCGTTTGAGACTTCTTTCTTTGGGGTTTTTTTTGAAGTCACGGGGTCTATTAGAACAAGTCACAGATACAGAAAGCTCGCAAACAGAATATTCGACAAGAGTACAGGAACTTATCGCTCGAGGTTCTCGCCAAAACAATTGAAAAATTAAAATGCGACTCTTGTAGCTTTTGAAAAAATCACAGGACTGTATATGTAGTTGACTACTAACTAGTTCACTAGACGGCTTTGATGGTTCATGAACATTCCTACGTCCCAGTATCCAACAGAGTATTAAATTGTTTGATGGCTTCGAGTATTGTCATTTTTTCTTTAAATTGTCGCAGAAAATAGGTTTCAGATTCTTGGGAAGACTTATCAATCAGGCAGGATTGTGACGTTCAGTGGTTAATAGCTGTAGCTTTAACCATCGTCGTTATAAGTGCTATAAGTCCCTCGATATTATTTTGCCCTAAATTTTTGTAGAGGCTTACAGCTTCGCTGATAGTTGGTCCTGGATCATCCAATATTTGCAACAATTCTAGACAATTCCTCCATAGTCTGTGAAACTTTCACTTCGTTGTTCGAGGAATCACTATGACAGTCTGCTTCTGTCGAATCGTCTGTAAATTTCATTGCTTGACTGCAATTACCAGACACTTGTTCTAGTGTTTTTGCTACAACGATCAGTTGAGTATCGTAAGCATAGTCGAAGATATCAAGTTCGTTCAGCCTATCCATACAACATGTGTTCTTACATTGCATTCAACAGAATTGGGTCTAGCACTGACCCCTGAGGAACTCCCCCCGTAATGTTGTTTTTTTTTATTTAGGTTCTTCTTTAGTGTCGTAATCTGGTATGTAAAGTAGCCATTATAGAGGCTTGTTCCAGATACTATCAATCCTTGTCTTAACCTCTGATTCGCTGGTAATCCTGGGTAGTTGACTCGCAGATTGGACATATGTTTCATTTCATTTCGTGGCATAAGTGCCACTTGGTAAGTCATTGTTGCTAGCATATAACCAAGCTATTCGGTATTCTACACCGTTAATTTTCCATTACATTTTTTACACTTTTCGATCAGTTCGTTTCATGTCAGTTTTGGCCTCTGGGTATGAACCTGCTAGCAAATTTCAGGTGTATGATGAAGAATCCTGTTGGTGTTGGTACAGATTATGTGACATCCTCATTAAGCAACACCAGATCGAGTCTAGTAAAGCGTCGATTTGTTATTAAAAACTATATACTTGGCGCAACAGGTCGATGGGACCCAACGCCTAGCTTCTCACAACCATTCGTGTTGTGCGTGTTATATTCGAACGAATGGAAGGGGCCTACTGTTTAATGCCGTGTCCGAAGGGAAATTTGTTTTTTGAGAATCTTTCTCGAGACAGTTATAATCTCGGATGTTTGTCAGACGCTCCCGAGAGGTGGGGCCGTGAAAACTTTTAGGTGTTCCCCGATTGGGATTCGAACTTCGAACCCCTTGCTCCATAGTCCAACGCACGAACCACTGAGCCACGGCGCCGATTTGTTATTGTAATGCTCATTAAAGAGTCCAGCTACAATGGTTCGTGACTTTGCTAAACACTCGGCACATAGAGTCCTCGATCTACGAGTATCACATGCATCATCGACGACGCAATGCAAGTTGCAGGGTGATAGAACAGCACTTGTCAATAGGAACATAACAATTTAGTGTCATAATACGAACGCACTTTTAAAAATATTTTTATGATCTGTCAACGTCAAAACGTCAGTTAAGTTTTACGTTTTTATTCGTGAAACTCACAAATAATCAGCGTTTAGAAATTTTTTAAAAAATTACTACCAATATTCTGAGTCGGTGGTAGCAACTTCAACTTAAGTTTCAGTGTTAATAATCGTCCCACCAGCCAGACTATGCATGCTATAGTGAATAAATTCGATTCATTATATTCACTATTGAATATTTCTGTCCCAGTGTGACTACGCACCGGTGGGAGTGTGGAAAATATCGCAGTCGTAAGAGCTTCAGTTGAAAATGAGCAAAATCAGTCCACATTGTGGCGAATTTTGCCTAAAGATCTTGCCCTGCACTCTTACAAGATCAACTGAACTCAAGAACTGAAGCCTATTCATAATGTAAAAGCCCCGAAAACCCTTTATATTTATCTAACCATCGAATAGATATATAAAGATATATTCAACATATTCCATAACCTTTAGTTCAGTGCTTATTTTTACTTATAATGTATGCAGCACATTAGTTTCGTAAGAGACAAGTAAATGAAACTCAGCACCTGTTATAAGATACATTCCATTAATACGACATGTGTACTAGTCTCAAATGAAAAAAAAAAAAATAGGTCCACTCCCATGGCTAATTAAAAACCAGATATCTGTACTAAACTGTTAATTGCATTAGCTTTTCCACAAAAATCAGTTCCTTTGCATCAGCATCTTTGCGAACAGCTCCTAATTAGTCTAATTAATTTCTGTTTACCGATTGCGATGTTTAATTGTCTCTCTAATCATGAGTTTCTGTTGAATTTCCTAACATGCCACCGCAACATCAATCAATGCCATTTTGCCTTCGAATATCTAAACAGCAGTTGAGATACATAATGAAAGGTATGAGACGAACAGAGTACAATCTCTGTACCCAAAGGCATGAAACGGGTTCACTATCCGCGGCATGACGATTCCAAACAAAATTCGCTTCATAGTTGAGATACTCACTCAAAACAAGTTCTGCACAAACGTTACGCTTTAACGCTTTAGATCAAATCTCTGACATGAGTACACAAAAGAATTAAATTTACTGCGAAATTGAGCTTTCCTCTGGTACAGAGTGAATAAATTTAAAAAATTGTTGTTTTGGTTTCATCTCATGAATAGATTCGAAGTACCCTTGACGCCAATGTGGTAAAGTCCATACGAAAGTATCTATCTATCTG
The DNA here is from genome assembly GCA_963583995.1 of Xylota segnis. Taxonomy (NCBI): domain Eukaryota; kingdom Metazoa; phylum Arthropoda; class Insecta; order Diptera; family Syrphidae; genus Xylota; species Xylota segnis. Next base: position 26,922,304 of record OY757236.1, on the reverse strand, counting down.
GTAGTGAGTAGTGATCATGATGACTGTGATTTCATTGTTGGCAATTTCACTTTTAAACTGTAATCAAAGGAGGATACATTCAATTAAAGACATTACGACTTATCACTGGGGATATACAGATACTTTTATGAAAATTTGTTGCACGCGCTTTGATACCACATTCTATGGTTCTATGGGGCGGTTGCCAGCGAGACTATTTCACTTTCGTTTCGAATTTATTACTGCCTACATACAATTTGCAACACAGTGGAAAAAAAAAGTGAAATAAAGTTTCGTCATTAGGTAGATAAAAATTGCCATCACTGAGATAAATAAAATCGTATGTCTCTGGTTCGTGCTCTGGTTAATGAAGGCATGTACATATGTAGACGTTCAAATGTATCTCAAAATTATATCATTCAAAAGTTTAGTCAGCGGTTAGTGTTGTTCTTTCATTTTCCCCTTCTGTTTGTTAATCGTGGATAAAAATCAAAGACCACCCTAACTGAAAGTGTGAAAACGAAGCCATAGTATCTACGAGTGGTTGTTGGGTTGTCTTAAGTATCTCAATTGCTTTAAACACTCTTAAGTGAATAGATTATGCTTTGAGTATAAGATTACCGTGGAAGACATTTGGATAGGGTTTCAGATAATACGACTGGGCGAGGAGATTGGGAATTTAACGAATCGAAAAACGTATTAGTAAAGTGTTATTTCGTTACAGGTCGGTAGTGGCCTTTAGTCTCAAAAAAACGGGTGAGAATATCATGACAAACTTGCAGGACTGTTCAGCATAAATACACCTGAAGATGGAATTGTTTTTGACCGGAATTTGAGACACCAAAATCAGTCCTTTCTATCCTGATATCCATCAACCTTTCAAGAGAAGAATTTGGGTCAAAGCTACCCACCCTTAGCCAACCAGTAGTAAGAGAATTTTGGGCAGAAAGTACTGTTTCATGGATCCCATCACTGAGAGTTTCTAAGGTCGACCATGACCTATCAAGTGACACCTCATGATATATGTACTTCAACCCACCTGATGGTGTGTTCTAAATGGCTTGTTAGCCATAGTAGCAACCGACATATCTAACCCATTTTAGCTGGTTTTCCTAATTAACTACTAAGTCGTACATAAGTACAATTACTTTCGATATCACGTCTCGACTACAAATCAATTTGAACATTTTTCAAGTCGTACCTGGTAAAGCAATTAATTAATCTCAGTGACACCGCTCAACATGGTATTCAAATGAAAATATTTTTCTCACCTAATTAGTGTCTAGGTAGCCATTAACCAATATTGGTGCATGGACATATGTAATTTATTTATACAGACGGTGGGTGTCTTGCACTGTAAGCATTCATAGATATGTGTATACATATATGGAGTCGAATTGCAATTGAAGAAAAATAAGAAATTCATTGAACCTTATTGGTCTTCCAAGTGTCTTCTCAGCTTTATAAGTTGGTTACTTATAGTTGATGTGTTTGGCGGACTGAACTTCTGCTACTAAACTCAATTTTTAATAAATAAACCCCCAATGGATGCAGGACAGATAAAACTCCATCCATTATAACCAAGCTTATCGAATTTGGATTTCTGCTTTTGGAGCATTTTTGACTCTCTTCGATTCGAGTATTTCAAGAATATCAAATTCCCCCTATTAGAGTGAAAGTTCAAATTGTCCAGACCTAGGCCTGAATTATAAAAGGCCATGAAGTGAGCCCGTGGGTCTAGAGTAGGGTATCGGAATTCAGTAGTACGGCCCACAAAAATACTGACTGAAATACTTAACCCCTAATGGAATCATCATGATTGCCATGCCTAGGTGAAAGGCCAAAAGTAAAGCAACGAACGGGTTATGGACTTCTGTAATACCAACTGTTTTCATCTCTCAGGCAATGAACATTTTGATGGTTCACATTTCAAAGAGTCTACGTTTCACGAATTACTATAGAAAATTTGCTCTTACCTGCTTAACCTGGCCTAAACCTGGCCCTTAACCCATAAGCCCCCTGCAGTTAGCCAGGTCCTTAGCTAACTGGTTTTAGTTCATCACTTAAAGTGAGCTGGATGTCTCTAGGTGTGATTCGAAGAATCTACTGTTCGGTGCTGTGGTGTCTGTTCGTCCTACATATCCTAGCCAGACAACTCGTCTGTTAAAGTCTATGACTCCTTGAAAAACCCGCAAGTAAGACCGAATATCTTCCAAAAATGTTTCATTAAATTTCCCAATTGGAGCGCATTTGGCTGAGTATCTTTACGGTCCCATAGTAGGGCTAATAAAGTTGTTCCTTTATCCGCTAAAAACAAGTAATAACCAAATGAGTCCTATTCACTTCTAGGGGTGAGTTCTTACCAAACAGTGTTGTTGAAGTGATTCCCTCTAACCTTCTAGTGGCTGATAGAAAACACTGAGAAAGCAAACGACGTCAACGGAACCCAAGAAGGTCAGCATAGAACGCTTGCAACAACAGCATGGCAGAAAGTATAAGAGGAGCTGTGCGAGTACAAGTACAAGTACAAGTGAGCAGCAACGTCAACAGCGCGGATCAAAGTGGAGAAAACCAGGACATACAGTCGCCAACAACCTATCCCTACAGAGCAGATTCCCAAACAAAATGTCAAAATTATTGCAATACCATAAAAAGAGAATAAGAACTGTAGTGGATAAGCATCAGTAGCGTCTTACTAGAAAAAACCTACGAACAGGCATTGAGACTAGGCTTGTGCATTTTGGTTTAGTTCAGAAAGCACTCAGTTAAGTTCAAATCTGTTTGCTGAACTAGTTCGTTGTTGTAGTTCATTTAGTTCAGTTTAGCTCACTACTCAGGAAATTCGCAAAAAGGCCTCAATTTAGATCAATTGTTCTTATTGAAAAAGTACCTGAGTTGATTGAACAACTGAACTAAAGAAACTAAAATAAAATGACATTAGGAACTAGTTCACTTAGCTCACTTGTTAGACCTTTTTGTAATTAGTTTGTTTGCGAATTACGCAACCCTAATTGAGATATTATAGTATCAGGTTGGTGTCCACTAAACGTATGATAGTCCGACAGTAAGTTGTAGAAGATTTCTGTCTCATTCGCATCTTTCCCGCTGGAGTAACGAGTGCTGCATTGTAACCTAACATCCAGTGATCCATACATTCGGTCTCTGGCTAAGAACATCTCTGATTTGAGTTTCCTTACTTACTAGGCTTACATACCCTTTTCATCCTATCGATTTTTTTCTTGACAGATCCAAGTAAACTGAGAAGTTGTTTTGCGATAGACTTAATTCAAGTACTCAATTCATTGGTCTTTTGGTTACCCTATGTCCCAAGCACAGATTAGAAGAACCAGTTCTTTTTTCTCCAGTATTTCTCTAAGTTTCTCTTTACATTGTTCTTCCGCCAAAAGTAGTTAGATCCGTCTAGTCCGTCTATGTTGCATCGTTTTATTTAGAAATTGATTTGTTGTAAGTTCGAGTTTTAGACTGGTGCCTACGAAATCGAGTAGAAATCTTCAGTGCGTGCACGCGACAAGCCACAGTTCATTTTCGATTCGTCTTTAGAAAGGAAATGACAGGACTCTGTATCACTCCTCCGCAATCCCATTCCATTCTGCTTGAAAAAATTCTGGAAATCTTAAAAATATTGTAAATTCAGTTCCGGTGTCCAGATCCTCGAGATCTAACAGCTCACGATCTTGTCTTTACATCTGCGGTATATGGTTAGTTAGCGAACAGTTTTTTAGATCCAATCAGCCAGAAAGTTACTATGTCTTACAATGTCTACAGCGTTGTACGAAGAATGTCGCCAAGGTCATGAGATATCTATAAAGGAAACCTTTATTCGGTCATGGTAGCATGATGGTGCTGTCAAAAGCTGCCACCGATGGAGCTCTATTAGGGCTGAGTATAGCCTTACGTTCCTACTTGTCTTTTCCGTGTAGATGGGTAAATTCTTTTCACAGAGTCCTATTAAGCTTTAGTAGTAAATACTAAATTACCGAGTCATTAGTGTTTCAGTGTTTGGTATTAAAAGTATAAGGCTTGTTGAAACGCCCCTATAGTCACAAGCTACGAGTATGATAATGTGTCAGCGGGTCATTGCACCTCCCCTAGGTATCTTTGTATCTTCTTACAATAACAAACACCATCTGGTTACATACAATTGATAAACAAAAAAAAAAATATTTACCCTTAACAGGTGTCATAGCCCGTCTGTGTACTAATTTGCCTACAAATCGGGCCCAGGAAAAACAGATAACCTGTATGGCCTGCTTGTTGATAGAACTTACAAGTCACTGTTTATGGGAATACTGCATCGAGTGCAATTGAATAATTCACAGTGCATCCGATTTGTTTTCAATTCAAAGAGAGTACTATTGGGTACGAGGTATGCACTTTTTTTTGTTTTTTTGTTTTGCCGTGACATAACAACATTGACAGTGATATTTCTGTCGCGTAGAAAACAAATTGTCGATGAGGCATTTAGCATTTTGCGAATTGATATTGTAATGTAAGCAAGTGAATGTTATTAAATGGACTCGTGCGAGGTTTTGTTTTAGAATTTGATAGTCTCGAGGGATCTGTTAATGAGACGAAAGACAGTCACAACGAAATGTCAGTCTCAAGTGGAATGAGGAAATGTGAAACTCGGATGGTGGCATGTACCAAGTAAGTTGGTGACACATCAACGTGATCAGTTTGGTTTGGGTTTCAATTTCACCGCATTGGGTCATAGTGTAGGAGCAATGACTTAGGATCGGTGAACTGAGGAGGGAATATATTCCAGGATGAGGAAATGACATGACATCGAGACTAAGCAATTTGCATATTAAATACAAGAACTAATCCCGATTGGCTTTATTTAAGTCCTCTAAAGCTCTTAACCCTCATGAAAACAGTGATGCCAGATGTAAATCTCGCTTGTGTTATCGATCATTTCCATGAAAACGTCAAAACTAACAAAAGGAGGCACTTGTCAGTTAAATGTTTTTTGTTGAAAATCCGAAATCCAAGAGAAAAAATCCAAAGATGCGAATGCCATCTTAGATTTTTTACTCCAACGCAGATGACTTGCGAAAACTGCGTTATCGAACATAATGCTAAAGCAGTTCGAAATCGTGATTCTGTTTTCGAACAAACATTTGACGCAGATGACGTTTTGGAAAACGGCCGTAGAATGAAAAGAAAGAGATTCTCTCCTTATTAAGTCATACAACTCGCGGCAAATCAACTGAATAGGCTTTAAGGAAGAGCTGCAAAATTCCTTCTAAACTTGAGCTGACTTGCCACCAGATGTTTGAACTGACGTATCCGGTTACACAAAATGTCGGCGATCTTTGGTGGAAAGGAAACTAATTTTTTTTTAACGAAAAATTGTTTGTTGGAACTTTTAGGTTCAAAGTTTTAAATTTCTACTGGACTTACAGAATTCGGACCTTATTCCTTCCACACGGCTCATGGACATGCAAAAAGAATATGTTCTTCCATTTCTCCTTGTTCTCCATACATACTCTACATCAGTATTTAATTTCCTTTGATCTTTGGGATCCTAAAGGTGTCCTTATGTTGCCTTTGTTGAAATCGATTAAGGACTTGGCATTATATCGGCCGATGAACTTTTTCGGTTATCTTAGGCCCTGAAGGATACTTCCACGTTGGTGTTCGTTAGTAGTTTGGTCACACCAGTCATTTTATCCTTACAGAGGGTTATAATGCGTCTTCAGGTAGTTCTGCTACATATTGCTGGCGAAAAAAAAAATTCAAAACTCTTGGCCCTCATCCATATAAAACACAAAGAACCATCTAAACCTTTCACTGGGAGTTGCCTTAAGCTGCGACCGCATTTCAGTAGGCCTGCAGGAGCCTTCCAATGATTTTTATATGAGTATCTAGCGAATGGCGAATGTGGCTCAAGTGGTTAGTGTGTTGAATTATGAGGCAAAAGGTTCGAGGTTTGAATACCATCCAAAACAACTAAAAGTTTTTTTACGGGTCCACCTCTCGCGAGCGTCTGACAAACATCCGAGAGTATAACTGTCATGAAAAAGCTTCGTACACGGCATTGACTAGTAGGCCCTTCCATTCGTGTAAAAAATACAACACGAACGACACGAATGGTTGTTAAAAGCTAGGCCCTGGGTCCTTTAGATATTTTGCGCCAAAAATTTGTTGGATTTCTATTCCGTCTCATGATCTCTCTTCTTAACTCCCAAGGCTTCAAGTTTTGAGGGCGTTTGCGGTCCCTAACATTGAGTTAGGATATGTCGGACTTATGTAGGGACCTGATAGTACGTCTGGTTCTGTGCAGCTTCTTATCTTCTTACGACCTTTGACTTCTTTATGTCCGTTTCAGACTTAATTCTGTTAGTTGATATTGAAAGGGATGGATTCAGCAAAAGGGAGGAAGGATATTATAGGAAGCTGTGTGGAACAAATAACCATCTCTTGCCTTCAATATTACACAGAGAAAGGAGTAATCCTTCCCATTCCCAAACCAACTGTAGTAACCACTACAACTCAGCCCAAATGTCTTTTGTAAAAAGTTTGATACTTACAAAAAATTTTCACTCTTCTGATAGTATCTACATGTACGTATCTACCCAAAACTCTACCATCAGTATCTATTAGAAATCCCAACCAAACCCCCTGGGCAGCAAATTAATATTACGACGTCAATAGGTCTGCAAAATACTTTCACCAATACAACGAAACCCACAGATACATACTAACTAATAATGAAAAAAACATTCGTATACCCGCGAATCCATGGAATTTCCTCCAGCAAAACAAACCAAAGTCAATTTTATGTAACACGTGTGAGTCATGACCCAGAAACATAGATAAACTAAAAACCACCAATGTATCCGATAGAAATCTTCAACGGAAAATTGTGAATCTTTCACAAAACAAAAACAAAAAGAACAAAACCTCCCACGCACAATAAGTATCCCTCTCCAGCAACCCTCTCTGTATGTAAGATAATCATCAAACTTTATCTATCACCATCTGTTGCAGCAGAGCACACCCTCTAATCGGTCGGCGATGGTCGACGACTCACACTCTATTATCTAACATTCCAACAACAGAGCCAACATCCAACATTCTAAAGCACGTGTAACTACCAACACAGTATCACCCACGATGTACTAACTCCAACCGAATCATCCACGCCCCCCGCCCCCCATCAAACTTCACAAACCGAACCGTACCCTGAGACCAAACATGTTCGATGTCGTTGTACTCGAAAATACAACAAACAGATACAGATAGCATTTTCAGTATGGTTATGTTATTCCACTGCCTGCTGACTGGAGATACATTGTACGTTGAAAGGTTCAGTTCTCAGGTTCTTCTTGAACGATTTCCAGCCGGCGGATTCAGTCTCTCCAGAACAGCACCTCATCGTGGTGGTGTGCAGCTATTAGCTCTACATTTCTGAGGTAATATTCGCGCGCGCAATAGCCTAAGATATTCAATCTTTAGCGTGCTCCTGAGACTCATTAGCACAAGTTGTATCCTTCAAGCTAAGGGTTGTCTACCTATGCTTGTAGCCGGTTTTTGTTGTTTTTTTTTTATTGTTTAACGACCCCTTTTCGAGACACTGCAATAAATCTGAACAAAAAAAAAAGAACTCGTTTCAGTAGAAAAAAGTGTTTACCTTTACATCCGTACCTTCTTCTTCTATTGTGTGTCACAAGTGATCGGCCAAGCGAGAGAATTAAGAAAAAAAAAATCTTTCAGTTACCCAAAAAATTCGAAAACAAGAAGAAGAAGTAAACAACAAGCCAAGTTAACTAGTTTTTTGTCGTTCGTCGTTTTTCTTTTGAGTGATTTTTTTCTGTTTTTGGTTTTCCGTGGTTTTTTTTTTGGGTTTTTATCTGGTGAAATGGATTTCGGCGAATTGAATTTTTGAGTTTCGAAATTTAAATTGTGTTCCTTGTTGGATAGTTTGTGCAATCATTTCTGGCAATAAAATTGTAAGTATCTGCTTATTCTCTTTTTTATGAAAATCATGGAGTGGTATAGTAAAAAGCAAAGCAAAGCAAATTAGCCAACAAAATTGAGGTGTAGTTTGCGGATGATTGGCTTTGATTGATGTAAATTACAGGAATTTCGAAAGATGAAAGATACAAATTGTCCAAATGAATGTCCGTCCGGGTTTATACTCAGCACATGCATATGTATCCGTTTCAATTAAAGTGAAATAGTGATGATATGTTTAGCAAGTAATTACTTATAATTAATCTTTCTAGAGTACGTGGAGAAAATACGCCAACAGTACTTAAGGAGGTCTTAATATAAATCAAGACACTAGAATTAGTCTACGTAGTAATTTGAGGCTATAAACACTCCCGATAAAATACATACTTACGAACACTTGTGTTAAAACAGAAAAAAAAGTTGCTCTGGAATCTAAAGATAATTGAGATCAAGCCGGCTCTTCAAATCGCCCCTCAAACAGAGGTCGTACTACATTGCAATCATTTTTAGGACGAACTGTAAAGTTTTGGTGTTTCATGGGTTAGACAACCTTTATTGAACAAATTAAGGGACTGAAGATCAAAAAATTGGAAAGATCGAATCTGGTTTTAGAGCATTTCATTGCTCGGCTTTCAAAAATCTGAACCGACTTTGTTCGGTGGCTCCAATGGTCTACCAGCAAAGGTTTTTAAACATGTTGGAGACCTTTTGGTAGGGTGTATGCATTAAATCCTCAACCAAGTATGGATGAATGAAGCCATGAGCGAGGACTGAACTAACAGCTCTAAATGCCACATCTCCAAGAAAGGCGATACTATGTCTTGTAAGACCTGTCGAGACATATAAGAAGCCATCCGACTGAAACCTTTCTGCAATACTCTTATCGACACTTACGAGTGTGACTTCTGGCCTGCTAGATCGATGATCGACCAAAATGTTCAAGCTAAGGCAATACCATGGTAAAGACCAACAAATTTCAAGTCGAGACTCATCATCTCTGAATCGTCTTCAAAACCTAATATGATAACATTCACCATTTCGCCGAGCTTAGCAAGACTATGGCAGAATTCGTGATCCCGGCAAAACTAATCAAGCTGTGCCGCGTAACGCTGTGCAATGTGTTCGGGACTGTTTCTTGAAACTATTCCAAATATGCACCGGATTTCGGCAAGGAGATGCGATGTTGTGTGATTTTTCTGGTCCTTTCCGAAGAACAGATAGTCCTCCGGGCCGGTGTGAGCACGGAAGGCACAATTTTCAACATCGACATCATCGGGCACTGCCAGGGTGCCTTCAGCTTTTAGAAAATCCAAAGGAGATCCCGGTCTCAGGCAGACATTATTAATAGGTCAAAAGCCCAAATGAATTTGACTCCGTAATATACACAGAGGCCAATGCAAATCTCCGTACTTACTTCAAAAATTTCGTAAAGTACTGCCATAAAAAAAAATTGAAATTAAAGAAACAATCTTGAACAACAAGTTAATGAATCCAAAATAAAATTAAAAATTTTTGACTGCAATAAACTGAAATAATAATAATAATAGAATTTAACTGCGTAAAAATAATGATTAAACCGTGTGCATGTACAGGACAGGGTGGCCCAAAAATACTCTTGCTATATCTTTAACATGAAACGATATCATTAAAGAATTACTTTTTAAATAATTATATCGACCTTTTTTTGAACATAAGTTTAAGTTTCCCCCCTTTTGTCCGATATTCGCGTTGACAGCTTGGGATCATAGACCCATGGCTTTAAAAAACGCAAAAGAGAGAAATCTTGAACGATCTTGCCGGCTAGTACAATTCGCCAAAACGAGACATAAAAAAACCCGGAAATGCGTCAGTCAGAATAGTATCAGTTGAGCGACTTTGTGAGCTATTGCACCGTTCTGTTAGAACCATATGTCCTTCAGCACCAATGTATCCATTTGAGGCCATACACTTGGTCATGGTTCGATTTCGCTCACCAGCCACAGTAACCATGATACTCACGGCGTCAAGCCACATCGACGATATTGTCTTCAGTTCGAGGTCTTCCGGTGCCTCTTCTGTCACGTATTGTTTTTTTGAGGAAAGTGCGTAAACGCCTTAAAGCTAATTTGTAATAGAAGAAAAGCTTCGTAAGACAACTTCCGAAACAGTGACTGTGACGAAACAATGTGACACTTAAACAGCTGTGAATAGTAATAAACCACAGAATCGCCCTTATATTTCAAACGACAGACAAAAGCCTCTGTTGCCTGACAGTTGCCTCCGAACACATACACGTATTATGGGCTACTTGACAATTGACAGGGAACTTAACGTAAAATTATGACAATAGCTTCAGACTATTATAATTCAGCCTTTTGTGTTTGATCAGTTGGTGTAAAATGACCCCCAAGTCTGGACCGAAATTCACGTTGTCCCAAAATCACTGGCGAATTACTCGGTCAAAAATAGTCACTAGTATTCCGCGATCTTGAGTTCCATGACTTGTCGACGTGTATTCTGGATCCGTTTACTCCGGAAACATCAAAATAAAACTGACAGCTGACGGAATGTAAGTTTATGTTCCGTGTTAACTATTGGAACTTAGCCTCATTAGTACAACCTGTTAAAGTGAATAAATTCATTCTTTATTTGCAAGAAACAGAAGTGTTTAGGAGCCTCCTCGGTAGAATCTCTAAAATTCTCAAAACATAGTCTGTGGCGATTATGACAACTGACAGCGTCATCCAGTTGTCAGATCATACTTCAGTTTGTTTCAGTGTTTCGGTAATGCTGCCCTTCGTTATTTTGTCTATTTTGAGTATTCATTCATTTTTGATCACAAAATAAAGTACCTTTTTCAAAAGAATGCATAGTTTTAAAATCTCGAACAATAGTAATCGTAACTAATAAATAAATAAATACATGAATGAACAAATGACTGAATGAATAACGATTTAAACAAATGAATGAATGACTAATGAGATAGATGCATGAATACTGTACATCGAATGTTTCCGACCCGATTTAACCTCTTTTTCACTGCAACCAGGTATCACACCTGCCACAACAATAAAACCCAAGTCCCACAGGTCATTTCCCTTACAGTTTTTACAATTATGGACAAAACTACTTATCCAGTTCCATTCACATCCTTTATGACTCTGCGTTCGATTCTTTGAAAAAATCTCAACAGACTTACCTGCAGACAATATCCACTTGTCCCGGTCATTGTACGATACAACCATTTACAACAATAAAACTTAATAACAATTCCATAAATTAAGCCCCCCGCGTGTACGACATTATGACACTGAGTTCCTATTCAGATCAGAACACAGATACAAACCGGAATTTGTCTGACGACAACCCAACCAATGTCAATGTCACAGTTGCATTCAGCTATCGATTATAGATTGAAAAATTTTTTTAATGTTCTTATCGATAGCTACTAGGTATCAGTGGCGGTTTTTTCTAAACTGGAAAATTTGTTCAGATACTCATCTAAATCCGTAATAAGTTGAAGGTGTTATAATCGAAATGTATACCATAACCGGTCAGGTTATTGAGTCACAAAGTATTTTATATTTAAGACAACGTGTTGCATGTGATTACTGCGATGAGACATAATCAGAAGGCGGTTTTTTTCCCTTAATATGTAGACAGCTTGTGGGATTTTTCAATGAAATTATGAATAAAACAAACAGAACTGGCTTTCTGGTGTAAGATAATGGTTATGGCAACTGGATGCGCACCTGTTTGAGAAAACAAGACGATCCTGGTTAACAAGCAGGAGGAAGAAAAACGTCATAAATGGTGTTGGGAACTTGAACTTCAAGAAAGTGTGGTTTTTTTCCCGGAAACTACAGCATAAAATGAAAAAAAAACCTAAAAATGTTTAAACAAACAGATTTGAAAATTGCGGTACGAATTTAAATTGGAAACTCCGCCAAATTGAATTGAAACAATCCGTCAATCGAATAAGAACGCCAGAAAACTTTGAAGGCGAGACGAGTGGATCAGAGTAGCGGAGCAAAGCGGAGCATTTTTATGTTTTAAGTAGATTTATGTGTTTATTTCTTTTTATTGAAATGGAAAATCTGACGGAAATTCATAAACATGTGTGTTCTTTGCTTATAATAAAAATATCCGAATGTCGTTTGTAGAATTTTTGGGCTCATTTTGTCCAAAAAATCTGTAACCCATGGGCATATCACATTAAACACGAGTATATTGCAATCTAAAGCGAAACTAATCTTCTCTAAAGTAATCCCTATTATAGTTTCCTTCACTATACGACGAAGAACGTTTCAATGTTTCAGTATCTTTTGATTGACAGAACCGGACATTCTGATCGATTCCGTTGCCTGTTGTATCTGCAGATTATGCAATATATCATGACATTTGATATGTACCTCATGTTCTGCCGCCGCTGTCGTTTTAGATACTTCAACATTCTTTACAACCAATAACAGTCAAAAGTGAAGGATTTACTTCGTGTGAACATTGTAATGACTATGAAAGTGTTATTCTGTTTTCGTTTTGCATTCTTCCGATAAGGCCCATGAGATGGGACTTATTTGGCAACGAATTTACATTCCTTATCAAAGTCAGTGAAAATATTTTCCGGAACATGTAAGGAAGCCAAAAACAAACCGTCAAGTTGAATAGAGTTCACTCTAATCAATTGAATTGATTGACCATTGTTTATCAAGAAATTTGTAAGTTCACTTAGCTCAGGAGGGCCGTATTGGGTTAATTTATATAAACAAAATCTAATGACGTCATTCAGTGTACAACATTGACATCTAGCTCTAGTATTTCTATGCATAAAATAGTCATAAAGCAGACCGGCGGAATGGTATGCAATTTTTCATTTTTACGAGCAATTAAATTATTCACGCGAATTGGTACTACTTAGGTGGAACATTTCGGAACTTGGCTGTTAAATGCCATGGAATGGAATTTAAATTTTCTTCAAGGCTATTAGTCAAAGATGCCGACAATATACCGAGTGGCATTATGCTCTGTTTAAGAGTTTCCGATACATGCGAGGGTTTGGTGAACTTTCTAATTGAGTAGTCAGTCCATTCATCATGTTTAGTAACTGCTTCTACATTTGACGCACAGACTCTAGCTCTAAACATAGAACTGTAGAATTCCAGCTAGCTTTGGTCATCGTACTAAGTTCACGATAAAAGGAAGATAGAACAATGAGTCTTTACATCATTTTATTGAAATCTCTGGAAGTGATCAGAGTAAATCTATACACTTTCCCAGATTCTTAGTCCAATTTCTTTAAAGAGTCCTAATGTGTTCGACTGTTTCTTAAACACTGCCACTCACAACGGCGATAGCACAAGGTCAAGATATCTGCCGAAAAAGAAAATCGTCAAGGAGGAATATTGATACATCTTCTCTTGCTTCATGCAAGGAATAGCAGATTCAAGTTCGCAAAATATCCAAACCTGCCCCTAAATACTTGTTCACAGCTAGATATGAGCTAAGGCTTTCTTAGCCTCTCTTGACCTCAGTCGGGAACGCTTAGTTAGCTCGAACAATGTCAACTTTTGGGGACTACTCTATGTGGATATGAATTCTACAGAAGCGGTCCTAGTACAGACACTTTCGAGATCCCTCTACTGGGGTTATATTTCTAAACTTGATTTGTCTTTTAGCTCTTTCCTCCCCTTTTTTCCCCCATCTAGGCATGGCGTTCGAATTAACTTTGAACGTATTCTCTTCAAGAAAAGGCGATTGGTGCAGTAGAGCGGTCCATAGCGAAGCGTAGCGGGGCAATGAAATACTATCTCAAATCCGCTTTAAGTCTAGCATCTCATGAAAGGCGTTAAGTCTTTTGCTCTAAGAGGGGAATGGGCTTACAACATTACAGTAGGAGACGCTAGCCGTGCTTTACCTTGTTATAATCATTTGGTAAATAGTTCCTCAGGCATGGGGATTCGTATTTCAAATACACTTTAAATTAATGTGTTAAACTCATGCAGGACTCCTTCTAATTACCTTTGAATGTAATAACCCTTTAATAGTAGCAAAATTCTAGCGTCAGCGTTATTTGTTCTTGAGTTAGCGTCTACCAGAAACTAGATACATTTGTACTCGTTTTTTTTTGACGGGAGTGAGTATCTTTAATATCTGAACTTATTTACAAAGCTGACTTACAGCATACCTAATAAAAGAACACACATGTTCCTAATATGTCGCAACACACAAAGTACCCACATATGCTTCCCATTAGAGACGTCATCTGAAAAGCAAACATGTGTAGGCAGATGTATCCAAATTCTACGTCAGACCAAACTTGTTGATTTATTCGATACAACCAATAGTTAAGTACCGACAGCCCAAATAGTAAGCTGCCTGACAGCTTATTATCGATTAAATTTGGAAAGAGTCGAGATAACTCGACTTCACAGACACACCCACCGGTGTTTCGAGTGAAAACCCGTTTTGGTTTTTAAAATATTCATCAAAAAACATCTTAACACATTTTCTAGTTTTATTGCATTTCGGCTTTTGCATGTTTATCTTTTTGAATTCAATTAAATATTGACAGACAAGTTTTGTCCACAGTAAAACTCTTTCCAATTAGAGTTAATTATTCACTTTCCGTATTTTGGGTATCTGCTATTGATTTTCATGTCGAAAACAGTGTTGCGTACCTTTTACTGCATATATTGGTCTAAAAATACTTTGAGAACAATGTCCAGAATATATAGCCACGCTTTGGATAGTCACAATCGAATAATGTATGCTTTTATGCCCATTGTCACGAGGTAAGGTCATATAGCTTAAGTTAAACTCGTGTACATATCTTTTTTACGACTGCAAACATTAAGACTAAGAGACCATAATTTCCTACAGTGAACTATAAAATTAGCAGTAGATACTCTTTCATTCGAAACCAATTAAGAAGGAGTTTCCTGTTTAACGGTGACACATGCTTATTTATAGGTCAATAATTGATGATACTATACGTAGTATGTATCTTTCATCAATTGTAGTCGTACATCATCAAGCGTTGTGGACTCTTAATTGACTTATTTGGTAATAGATATCGGAAACATATCGGCAGATAAACGCACAAAATGAGAGAATTGTTTATGCGTATCGATAAAATCTACAATCGGATACAATTAATGCTAAAAGCCTTTGAATAAATAGTGTAAACAGTATTTGATTAGAATGCACTGCGAAAAATAAACGCTTTTCGGTTTCTTTTTCTCTTTTTTGGGTGAAATACGTTATCGATAAACCTCGTGGAATCATGCACAATATCTAAAAATAGATCGGAAGATTATATCGTCATTGATGGCTTAACTCAACCTACATTTTGAAAAAGATATTTATTTAGATGTCATGGAAAAAACATACAAAAAAAGTCTCAATCCTGCCGGAACTGGTTGTATGATACCCTATTCTTGATCGTCTGATTCAATTGTAACTTGTATGATAGACATGATAGGTACACGGAATACTCTTTTAAGTCCACTGCGGGAGTGTTCAGTGAGTAGACTTAGACGTAAAGGGTGGGCCATCTAGTGGTTTCTTTTTAAATCATTAAATCATATTTTGACACTGACAGCTGTTTCCTGCTCGAAATCGTGACAGAAAGTCAGGAACATACCTTCGTGAAACGAAATGAGGCGCTTTACGCCTGATCGACGTTGTGAAATATTGAAAACTTATTTCCAAAGTGGTCCCCGTCGTCGTACGGTGCGCAAAGACGAGAAAGTGGCTGCTGTAGCCGAGAGTGTGAGACTCAATTCACGAACATCAACTCGCCATCACAAGAGTTCACAACAGTTTAAAATTTCACGCACTAGCCTAAGGAGAATTCTGCCAATAAACTTGAAACGATTCAAGCACTTAAGGCCAATATCATCCAAACAATCCGTGAGCTACAGCCCGAAACCATCAACAAGGTCTTGGAAACTTGGAGTGACAGAATGCGGAACTAGGAACCCAGCCGAGGCTTGAACACAGTCGATAAAATATCTTTAACTATAGTTCACGACTAAATCGTAAGTACTTACACCTTAATGGTACACGTTTACAATCTTACAAGGATTGTTCTTTTTACATGTGAAACCTAATAAAGTGGGAGTGCCATTGTGCACTTTAAATGAATTTATAACGATAATACTGTGCTGATACTGATACGTGCTTAGTGGTGCTATCAATTTTGTTTGAACAATTTTTTTCGATTTCTAATAAAAAATCTTAAAAGTAGGCGGGGCAGTTCTAAAACTTGGTACACTATTCCATTGCATTTGTCATATACACCTCGGAAATATATTTTAAGCCAAATCGTTGCGCATTGACCCACATTTAAAATTTCATCAAATTCGTTGATACCGTTCTCGAGAAAATTCGTTTTTATTGAAATGGGCCTCAACCAGAGTACCCTAGATTTTAAGGTTTGTATAAGAATTCTAATTTCGCCTCGAGATGTGAACGCACAGAACACAGGTATAAACCTTAAAGCAAATCCATCCAGCCGTTTAGGCTGCATTCGCTGAGATAAAAAGACCGACAGACAGAGGGAACGTCGCATCCACTTTTTACTTGCACCAACATACATATGTATACATACATACTTATGTACCTATAGGGTAAGTATGGATTTCCTGAAAATTTTCGAACTCATGGTTTGAATCAAACTTGACAATACTATGATAGAGAAGTTTAAAAAAGTGGGTCAGCCAATTCTGTCTGTTTGTACGCTCGACTGCAGCCTAAACAGCTGGACGGATTTGCTTCAAACTTCCAATCTGGAATCGCTGGGCTCAAAATTCGAGGCGGAATCGGAATTTTTGTTCTAACCTCAAAACTAAGGGTACTTTACTTAAGGCCGATTTTAGCTAAAATGGCTTTTCTTGACAAGGGCTCTAATGATTTTGAAACCATTTGATATTTAGGTAAGTTTCGAAAATTGGCTATTTTTTAGTTATTTCTGCAGCGATTGGTCTTAAATTTAATATTCAACTATTATAAGACAAATGTAAAGTAATTGGCTTCTAAGTTTCGAATTGCCACCTAAACTTTTTAAAAATATATTTTTTTTTTACAAAATTTTAGCCAGAAATCGAAAGATTGAAGATTGAATTGAAGATTGCTATAATTCGCCAAAGGACCACTTGACCATGGTCACTTTTTTGAGTATTTTGAAAAAAAAAAAAAGCATTAAATATCCTGGATACCATAGTATATATAAAGATGAAGAATGCCACACCCACTTTATTAGAACAAGACTTCGGCATTAAGTTGCAAGTATATATGACCCAGTCGTTCACTTTACTTAATTAAGTCTAACTGGTTCTTGATTTAGGATGAGGAGTGTAGACCCCGTAGCTTCTCAGAGGGAGATACGAGATTCGCTTTCTAGACAAAACGAAAAACTTCGTCCGAATGTCTGACAAACATACGAAAGTATAACTGCCATAAAAAAGATTTTCAAAACAAAAGAAGATGGAAATCATCTGCTGGTGGACAAAAATCATCAGGACCCTATATAGGGTCTTCCACCTCAGGAAAGTGGGGTTTTTGATATATACACCTAAGTAATTCATATGACTATTCCTGGTATAGAGTTGTCAGTGAATATTTGTTTTAGTACTGTCGTGTTCAAGTCTCTGGATATAATTGGAATAACCCTCGTTACCGCCAGATGGACGTTTCAGTCGACATCCTTTAAACTCAATCAGTGTTGGATTGCTCGGATCAAGATGCCATATATTTCCTCAGCATACTGTCTGTGTTCTTGTCAATTGAAATCATTCCATCTTTAACAAAAACAACCTTGTCTCTTTTTGATCTCTTAGTCCCTACGCCTAGACCGGGGTGGTAGATAACTTTGAAGAGTAGAATCCTATCAAGATTCATCGAAATCATGACCGATTTCCCCTAACTTAAAATGTTTTTTTCCAAGCCTGATGGCTTGGTTATCAACCTTAAAATCACAGAGTAAAACATCTTCTATCTAGGGCTGCCCGGGTGTTGTTGGAAGCCTAATCTCCCTCTTAACCGCTGGACTTCTACCTGGTTGCATGTACCAGGAGTTGCACCCTTTTTCGGAGTATTTCCGTGATTATTCCGTGACCTGAATTTCATAGCAGCCAGATTCCATAATTTTGTAGTTCAGACTTGACTCCTCTTCTTTCCAGAGATCTAGGTTTCCTGAAAAAAAAACCCATTTTTAATGTTTTCACTTCAGTTTGGTTTATCAGTATCTATATGAATGTAAATACGAGATTAAAGACATCTGTTAGGGTAATCTAAAGAGGAATGAGGTCACCTACTCAAAGCTACATACATACATATGTATATGGTGTAGGTAGATGCACCAAACTGCTAATGAACCCGTACCGATAAGATTTGCTCATTATGTAGCTTCCCGCGTTTTGTAATATTTCAATGCCATGTTCATGGCTCAAAAAATAAAAACAAACCCGATTTATGAGAACATGTCCACTATCTGTGAACAACCATGCAAATAAGCATGATAAGCTTTAAAACAAAAAATAAAACCAAAAAAACAATCAACAACGTCTACCGCCGCGAGAGAGTTCAAATAACACTCCGTGAGCTTTAACAACACATCAGCATGATCGATGATCCTAAGTTATCTCTCCACTACAACATGGGGTTATCTAAACATCTCAGTGTTCTGTTCTAACCTAAACTGAAATTATCATCGAAATTATAAATAAAACTTCTAAAATACGATCGCATTGCTTTAGTGTATCTTTTACCTCAATTCTTCTTCTTTTACCTGCATTTGTACACAAGTTTATTTACTAAATTAAACGAAAAAAAAAACAACAATTGTTTACTTGTTTCTTTCAGATTTGAAGGCTGAGTTTCGATCCAAAAAACAGACAGACAGACATACGTAGATACAACCAAATTATCAAAAAGTGTTAACATTCAACGCACAAGGGAGTAATATACACTTACAGATAAAATGGAAACGGAATCGCTTAACAACAAGTCTTCATCACGCAAGAATTCCTCTGCGAATGGTGGCGATGATAAGGCCCCCGGCGATGGGGGCGGAGAGGTCACGTTAAAGGCCAAAATGAGCCTTCTCAATGGTGTGACTGTGATCGTTGGTTCAATTATCGGATCGGGAATCTTCGTGTCGCCAACAGGTGTCATCATGCACACAGGAAGTGTAAATTTAGCACTGGTCGTGTGGGTGGTTTCCGGTCTATTTTCAATGGTGAGTATGAGTTCTTTTTTATCGCACATACACTTCAGCGTAAAAATAAATTTTAATTTTATTATTTCCCTTTGCTTCTTGATTTGGGGTCCTTTACATTTTGATAAGAGAGGGTTTTTTTTGTTAAAGTGGGCGTGGCTGTCATTGTTCCTAATTAGAATCTACAACTTTTGAAAGAAGGATTTATTTTTTAACTTATCGTGGTGTGGTGCTTTAAGATTTAGGATATGGCTTGTACATAGACTCAAGCAGGTACAAGCTCCAGCATAGTGTCGGATTTAAAAATATTGGCCAGGGTTATAATCGTCTTCAAATAGCCACTTTTCAGAGACGCTCAGCCTACTACTAAGTGTGAACAGTAAAAGAATCAACACTGAACTCTGAAACGCAGATCCCGATTATTGTCTTCTTCCCATCTCTCTGATGAAGATAACATAAGAACATCTATTCCTTGGATCGAAAACTTCTTTTATACGCATTCATCTAGTTTTGTCCAACATAAGATCGCTTTAAGTGTGCATCTCCAAGTTGTAAAGTGCCTGTTGAACGCTCCAGACACAACTGCAGAATTTGGCGATACATGTAAGATTATCTGAGTATTATTCAATTTAATTCGCGCAGTGGTTGTGCTGAGGTTTTAAAAGCCTTTCACACACCAACTCTTCTGGGTCTGACATCACAAAAATTGACTGAAAGTCCTCTCAGGGGATTAGACTGGATATGCTACATTTATGACCGCTTATCCTACCACTTCATACCTACCTATGTACTGTCTGATATATTTTGACTTCCATTTCCCATTTTCCTTACCTTACCCGTCTTAAAGTTCACGTGGTTCACGCCATGGCCCTTAAATGTAGCCATATTGCCTGCCAAAACTGGGATCTTTGAAACTAGTAAAAATGTACGCTACGTCAAACTATAGAAAGGTATCAAGACCCTCTACGTACTGATGTTCAACTCAATGGATTCTATGTGAGTCAAGTGCTGTAAGTACCCCTTTCAATATCGTGATCGCCAGGGAACTAGGGCAACGAATATATGAATGTTCTTTGCACTACTGAACAAGTTCTCTAAACCGTTCTTTCAAGCAGAGCCCTACAGTAGCGTCAGTTGGGCTACTGGCCATAGACGTGCCATAGACTTTTACCAGTAAGTTGCTAAGTTTACAATAAACAAAATTAATAGATCCCTATTCCTACAAGTAACTCTTCAAGAAAAACAAAGAAATTGCTGCCTGAGGTACGTACATATAGTCTTCATAAACTAAATCGAAGACCTGGCCTAAGGATATGTATGAAAGGGATTTTCATACCATTTTCCAGTAGGTTTTTCCGACTAAACTAATTTCGGTTCGATGAAGACCTTTTCTGGCTCAACAGCTTCATTAGTATGGAAGTCCGGATATCTAATTACAGGAGTCATCACCCTAAACTTTTTCTTCCCTAATCCTGCCAACCCGGTCAGAGTTTTAGATTAAATTTTTACTGTGCCTCGTTCACTTACTATTTTTGGAGTAAGAAGAGAATGACTTGAAGATGTATGGTTTCAATAGACAATATCCAAGAGGTAATGGAAAATTGTGAAGGGAAATTAATTCACGGGAATTTGCTCCACATCTATAGGGCAATTAATCTGCTTTTCAAATATGGAGTCATTTCTCACCGAAAGAAAGGAAATGATACCAGTTCCTTGTGAGAAATAACTTCACTTTTAAAGGGCGTGTCAAAAACTGTCAGATTAGCCAGGGCCTATACCTGGAAAGTCGTTTCGCTTACTAACAGAATTTAACCCTTTTCTCCGAAATTCGATCACTCCGCAATTTCTCAGTTTTACTGAAAAACTACTCCACGTTCGAAGAGTGAAAAATTGCCCACTAGAGGTGGAGTAAATTCACATGCTAAATATATTCCCGTGAATTAATTTCCCTCCGCCATAACTCAACGGTTTGGGGAAAAGATCCCCTAATTTGTTCTTTGCTCAATGATAAATATTCAGCACACCGTCGCTACTTTATAATAAAATCCAGTCACAATAAAACAGATACGTCAACTGCCGAATATAAATACCGCCTCTCTAATTAGCTTCCCTCACGCTTGTCGGATAAATCCCCCGTATCTTCTTGGAAGCGTTAAAAATAATCTCATTTCTCATTTCGAATCTTTAAGATGGAATCACATTAAATCGAGAAATATTACTTCAACTTCCTGAATCCCTAAACATACTCAATCAGGAACTCGTTTCTCCACCGTTCCAACGACAGCAAAATGCGTCACAAATATTGTTAGTACGTGTGTACCGGTTTTTTTTTCTGCTTTTTGCCGCTGAATCAACAGATAAAATTCCCCCGAGAGAAATTTCCCATACCCACTCTGAAGAAATTCTAATTAAATCGCACGATCGATGCGTGTACGATCATACACCATCCGCATTGTTAAATCGAACCGAACCCGAACCGACACAGAACAATCTTGTCTTGCCTGCGGATGACATTGTGGTCGCCGCAGCCGCCACCGTCGGCACAATCTCCATTGGCCATTACCGTTGTCATCGGAATCACTCACCTACTTAAAATGTTGAACCCGTCATGGAGTTTATTGAATTTTCATGAATTCCATCTAAGTGGAGAAACCAATAACCTCCACGGTCCGTTCCCGGCCGGAGCACCACACCACACACGCCTATAGCCAGACGTTAGTTGATTGAAAGAGGTGCTAGGGAGGATGTTCTACGTTTCAACGAACTACGTATTCCTTACAAGGAGTCTCCGAGGAATTTCTGTGTTTGATGAAATCGATGGAAATCCATTCCGTCCTACGAAGTACTTACATAAGTATCTCCAAGTGTCTTGGTGGGAAATTAAATGCTGTATCCAACACAATGGAGTTCAAAACTTATGAATGAAGATAGTATTTGCATAAAAATTCCAAGTCGGAGCCGGCTATCGATGGAATGAGCCATGAACCCTGCACGTAGATGGGACGTGATACGTAGTCGTATGTCACCATAGGCGGTTGGAAGTTCCTGCCGGAAGTAGGTGGCTCCCAGACAGATTGTTAAGAGAGGAATTTTTATGATGATTGTTTAGCGCTTGATAGAAATTTAATCAATTACGTACTTGGATTGCCGCACACCCAGTGTGCAGCGTGGGTGCCCGTAATGGACGGCTTAATCGATGTATGATGTGTAATAAAGCGCTCTTATGGGGTGATAACACAGTGTTAACGTGTGTAAAATGGCTTAGGCGATGTGGTGTAAATATTTAAAACACACAGAAGCCCAATAAACTGGATGTTTATCGAAAGTAATCGATTGGTGGACATGAGATATCAAAGTCATTAGTTTTGTGTGCACTGTGACAGCTCTGTGATAGCCTGTTCACTTGATGGAGGTGAGAATGATTATATTGTTTAGCAGGCCGAGTTCAAATGGAATGCTATTTCGTCAAGATCTGGTATCCAATCGAAGGTTAAGCTCCTTTACTAACTACGTCCTGTTGCGCACTCCGATTTGGTTGAGATCCCTCAAAATTTGGGCGGATATCTAAGATGACTTATGTGGATTATTTCAACAAAGTCGATGTCGCTGTATACTTCGTTTTTGAGTTTCTCCCCCAATTACCGTTAAGGCACACAGAACCGAAGGTCTCCTCACACACTTTCGATAGAGTTATGCCCTAAGGTAGATCTTATGTAGAAGCTTGTGACCTGTTCGAGATAAGGCTTTACTACTCAATTGGCTCAAAGAGACAGCCCATAGATATAGTTTCTCTAATTCCTTTTGAGGTTTTGCTGTCAGAAGTGATACCAGAATCAAGGAAGACAAAGTTCCTTCCTACCTCCAGATAAGGGTTGGGTGTCCATTCTTATTAAGATTATAGATACTCGACATTGTCTTGGTTTTTTGTATATATTGAAATGAGGAATCCTTGAGGTATCGCCTTCCCGCATCGCCACAAAGTCAAGAAGTTAAGACCGTTGGCAAATGTGGTGTTGTGTACACTATGGGTACCAATTGTCCTACAAAAGATGTCACTCTTTCCTATGTTTAAATCGTCTAACAACGTTCCCGACATTTAGTAGCATTCTTGAAAGCATCAAGTGCTCCTTAGATCGCTCTTTCAATACATAATTTACGAAACATGCCCGCGACATTTTCAACGATTTTGAAATCAGTTTTTACTATTTAGGCAGTTTGTGTGAGTATACTAGCCTAATACTTAAAAGAACACCACTTGTTGGATGATCCTTGTTGGCCCTTCCAAGTCGACTATGATCAGAAATGATTGATAAGTGATCGTCCTATGTTGGTAAGGTGTCAAAATAAGCAAAGTTGAGCCACAAGGTGACATTTCTCTATATCCCTGATGACACAAGCTGAATGTTCGAACTTTTAAGGTGAAATATTCTGTCCAGAAACTTGTTCGCTGTCTGGAGATCAAACTCTTAAGAGAACTTTTTTTGTACTTAAGAGAACCGCTGTACTTAAGCTCATCGCACGATGTCTACACACTCTTCTCCGTGAGCTGGTTTCTGATATTTCCATCACAATCATTTCTTACGTAATATTTTCTATGTTATCATGTTACTAAGCCACATACAATTTCGACAGCATTCGTACCGAGGATACTCGTCATAGAGGACATTTTCTCTAACTATCCACAAGCCACCCCTTGACCTTAGGCAATGAAATAGTCGAAGGTAATCCACTCATTTTAATATTTAATTGAACAAAATCCATCAGTTACTACCTATTGTACGAAACCACCAAAGTCCTTCCTAATTTAGTTGCATTGACTTTTTGACATCCCTGTTTCAATCACAAAAAAATCATCAGAAACTTTATAGGTTTAGTTTAACGTTTAACATTTTACAATATGGATCGTTTGAACAATCGCTTAAAGTGTTAAAATTGTTAAAAATTACTACAAAATCACTCCTTCTGTAGTAGAAACGTTCCGCGCATTACGACTAGATTATGGTCGACATAATCGTCCATCTGAGCTTGCTATAGGCAAAACTGTAGAAAATGTGAACAGACTGACTCTGTAACAGATATCTTAAGACGTATCCATGATCGGAATACACGCTCTACAGAAAATATGGCACCCGTTAGTCAAAGTGTTGAAGAACACACAGATGTGGAAGACATGTGGTTTCAACAAAACGATTCCACATCTCACATTACGGGTCTTACTGGGCACCAAGATCGTGTGACTTGTCGTCGTTGGATTTCTTTTTGTGGTGCTATGCAAACAATCTGTCAAGTTATGGCCGAGAATCATATTCTGCAAGATCTCCCATGGAGGACATTTGAATGATGTTACATTCGATTCATGTTGGCAAGTTTCCGCTAAAAAGTAAATGTATCTAAACAGATAAACCTTTTTTAGTCTCGAGAATATCAAAATCATGGTTCCCATGACTATAAGTGCAATTGGCCAAACGAACGGAGAGCTTTTGAGATTTCCTCACCACCTTTTGTCCTTCATTCTCGATGTCTAGACTTCCTACTCTACATCTGACTTAAAATACCCAAACGTATTCGTAGACTTAACCTCCTGACGGTGACACCTGTTTCCCAGATAAAATCCACTTGCTGCTCCATTGAATTATTTATAATCCAACCTCCGACCAGCCACCTTCGATCCAGTTTATTTATAAGTATGTATATGTCGGTCAGGTGATTGTGTTAAATGATTTATTCCGGTATCAGGATTTAGCCAGATGGTCCACGATCTCAGTGGGCGTTATTTGTGCACGTTTTACCCTCACGTGCCTTGTGAAACTCAAACCCAAACTGATGCTTATCGATTGCTTTTTTTCTCTCCCTGAACAGGTTGGTGCCTACTGCTATGCCGAATTGGGAACAATGATTACAAAATCGGGTGCAGATTATGCATATATCATGGAAACATTTGGCCCATTCATGGCCTTCATAAGACTGTGGATCGAGTGTATGATAGTGCGTCCGTGTTCGCAGGCAATTGTCGCCCTAACGTTCAGTGTGTACGTTCTGAAGCCATTCTTCCCAGAGTGCCAGCCGCCTGAGGATTCAGCCCGCCTCCTAGCTGTGTGCTGTATCTGTAAGTATAATTTCGAAACTAAATCCTTGAATAGTGCTGTCAGCATGCTCGTACGTTCATGAACAATCAGTGATGCATTTCATTGATTCGGTGCCAATGCATTGGCATTTGGGATTAGAAATCCAAAATCCCTGACCTAAAGTACATAGTTGCGCTATCAAGTCATCGAACAGAAAACATTTTTTTTTTTTTTTTGTTAATTCAATTCAATAATCGCCAACAGTGAGCGACCAATCAGTCAGTCATTCGATTATTAAATTTAATTTGCCAACTTTAAGATCGTGTTACTCTGGGGACCGTACTTGTCGGGCTGCAAAGGTCTTATTTACCAGATGATGACAATCTCTCGATTTGTGGTAATAAAACAATCGGAATTACATATATACATATATATGCTAGTTCTAGGTGTACCCCTTCCCCTTTAGCCACCCAGGGCATCAGAGACAAAGTAAAATGAATTCACTGATGCAATTCCAAAGATTCGTGGATTGTGTAAAATCGGGAAAAGTTTCATCATTCAATAATTTCTTGAGAACGCTTCGCCGCCGCCGGACAGGCGTTTTGTTTGTTCGTGTGTGTTGTGGAAAAATGATTGGACAAAGGGTAACGATTTACTGATTGCTGATATATTTTCATTAATTACTCAAATGACCTCCATTCGAAGACTTAAGTCACGCTATACAGTGCGGTGGCACTTAAATATCTAACAAATTGCCAAGTATTCGTATGTGAAAAACTTCACAAGATGTCTAGTTGCATTTCCGTAGTTCTTTGGATTAACATGATTGAAGGTGAGAGCTCCCCAATGAATAATGGAAAACTGGAACTGTTTCGCGTCATGTGTGAGGAAATGCAAGAGTCGATGAATGTGTGCCCAAAGAGCTATGGGGTTTGTTTGGCCAATGTCTTGAGATTGCTGGGATGGAATATTCTAGATATCGGGACATCCAAGAAAATGGAACGTCATGTCGAGGAGCTACGGCGAAGCATCTACAATTGGCAAGGAAGCTTGTACCAGCGACTAGATTTCTTCTTCGCTTTCGATTACAGAAAGGATTTTTTTGAAGACCCTTGCCCATAAGACTGCCACTGCGACTTGAAAAGATCAATTATGTCATTATGATGTGTATAGTCTAAGAGTCGTACCACCTTCCTAATGCAGGGAAGTACGTCCTCAGTTGAGGAGCATATTTCTTTGTGGAAGACACGCCTACTTAACGAATGTAATGCTGAAATGAATTTATAGAG
The DNA here is from genome assembly GCA_963583995.1 of Xylota segnis. Classification (NCBI taxonomy): domain Eukaryota; kingdom Metazoa; phylum Arthropoda; class Insecta; order Diptera; family Syrphidae; genus Xylota; species Xylota segnis. The sequence continues at coordinate 26,895,794 of OY757236.1, read as the reverse complement.
AATACGCTTGGCTAATTGGTCATCTTCAGTGCAGAATCGACATTCCTCCTCTGTGCACAGATTAAGTTTGGCCAAACCTGTAAGAAAGCTCTTTACTAAGATTTAACCTAGCGTAGCTCTCAATGTTATGGAGTTCAGCTTCAAAACCGTGGGATACATTCTTATATGTATCGCGACTTTGGTTTGGTAATCCAAAGACACGAAAGCCAACACAAGATTCCATCCTCGATCCGTTTGTGGAACAGAGCAAACCTCTAGGGTCCAGTGCTGGACCACCAGTATTCTTCAAATAACCTACCGAAGCCCAAGATGTCGGGAATAAAGCAAAACATATCCTTTTTTGAAATCGAGTCAAGAATTTTCAAGTGAAGATCTAATGAAATCCTTCATAGATACTAAGTTGGCCGAGCTATGAGTTATGTACGACTCTACGGTTCTAGATGCCAACCCTGTCCCACTGCTCCTTACGATACGGCCAGTGAAGGCTTTCTTTCATAGAACAAGTTCTGACATCTCGTATTCTCATTCTTATGATTCACAGTTATTTTCCGTTTAGGGTGCATAGGGATTGACTAAATCACTGCCAGGATTGTCCAATATTTGACATTCCCTTGAATATTTCGGCAATAGTCCGTTTGATCTTCAGGATTGTGGAGTTTAGGTCCTTTCTAAAATTGAGTCTATGCTCAAGCCATATCCCACATTATTTTTCTACTTGCCAGGCCAGGTGTCCGACTTTTTTTACAAATATTAGTTTCCTTGTGGGACTTCGAAGCTTCACTAGGTCGATCGTTACTTCTTCCTAGATGCTAGATGCGGTGGCTCCTTTTTCACTGTTTTGTGACATTTGTGTTTCGGTTGACCTGCTGTTCTTCTGTCAGCGAATTTCATTGTATCCCATACGACATGGAATGCCGGTGTTGGCCTTTAGAAAATAAAGTATCATCTGGTTGTGATCGATCGGTGAAACGGTGATCGATATGCAATGCAATTTTCTATAATGATCCCCTGAGTGTTAATGAGGTCTTGAAAGATACAAACTCCTGTTTGATCGGAAACCCTAATGTTACCTGGAATCCAGAGGGTCACAACGTTTAGCCTTACGGTCGAAATATTTTGAAACTGTTTCTCTAACCCTGGATATCCAAACGGAACAAAAAAAACGATCCTTCAAGCTTTCATCACAAAATTGTCTGCTTTAACCTGCTTTAAGTATAAGAATCGACCGAATTCAAGGATTTAGACCGGTATACTATGTTCGTAAGTCGGTGAGCTTAGTTTTAAACGGATTTCGAAATCATTTTGTCGAGAAAAGGTTTTCAGTACCTTGTTGTTCATCAACCACTAAGTTCCAAGGCCTAACACTAAGCTCTTTGTTTACTTATACACATCGTCTGTCTACCGATCAGTGGATATAGTACATACTTCCATAATTGTCATGTTTAACTGGTAAAACAAAAATAGGTAAAAAGTTGTGGGCCCAGCACGTAACCCTGTAGTACTTCGTGGTATCTCCTCTTTGTTGTAGGATGGTCACCAAGGTCCCTCTTTAAATTTGATATGTATGTATCTTCGAAATATTATTGATATGACTGTCGAGAACAAAGTCCTTTACAGTTTTATCAACTGAATATCCTTCCTGTCGCATTTGACAGCATTTTTTTGTTTGCATTCTTTGAAAGTTTTAGATTTCCGCAAGGTTTTTTCTACATAGTTCTACTCTTTCATCGAATAATGCCTTGAAAGTATCGGTGCTCAATTCTGGGCGAACATTTTTAAGACACTTAGCTATTGGCTACCTTGTGAGATTTGTATATCTATTCTCCTGAAGTCTTTTGAAGTAATAGAGACTTATGGTCTCCCCCTATAAGACGGTGTACCTTTTAGCCTTCGTACAATAGGAAGATACAGATGGTTTCCCTTCATTTAGACATCCACGTGTTAGAGATGGATATGCTTCACTTTATATCCTGAATAGACCGAAAAGTGTAGGGCAAATCCATTTGTTAAAAATGTAGACAACTAGGACTTGCAGAGCAAATTCATCCCATCCTAGAGTGTGAGTGTCTTAAAAATCCGTTTTAAGTTAAAGGACGAAAAATTGACTTCACTTTCAATATATGGAAATAAATATTAAAACACATTCTTTTTTTTGTTTTCTTTCTCCCTCTAGTGGTACTAACGTTTGTCAACTGTTGGGATGTCAAGTGGGCCACCTGGGTTCAGGACGTCTTTACCTATGCCAAATTATTAGCTTTGTTCATTATCATTGCCACTGGTGTCTATCAATTAGCTTTGGGTAAGCAATTAAAAGCATTTTTTTAGTATTTCCATCATCAACCTACATAATCATCATCCACAGGCAAAACCGAATACTTCACGTTCGATAATACAAATACTCAAGTGACGTCCTTAGCATTGTCATTCTATTCAGGATTGTTCGCCTACAATGGATGGTAAGTCATCTGCTTACAGCTCTGCCATCTGCTCCCAACGTGTAATCCTATTAAAATTTAATGAAAACCCAAAGGAATTTCCTATCGTTCTGACATTTATCCTTTCGTGTTTTTTTTTTTTTCTATTATCCTCCCGCCAGGAACTATCTTAACTTTATCATTGAAGAGCTCAAGGATCCAGTTAAAAATCTACCAAAGGCCATTGCAATCTCCTGCACTCTGGTAACAGTGGTGTATGTGTTGGCCAATGTTGCATTCTACACAACATTGTCACCCGAGGAAGTACTTGGCTCGGAGGCTGTTGCTGTCACTTATGCGGACAGGATCTTTGGAAAGTTTGCGTGGACAATTCCCGGTAAGACGGATGCTGGAATGGAATTTTTGCTTTTTTATATTACGTTTATTATTTTCTGATTAGTATTTGTGGCGCTATCAACATTCGGTGCTGTCAATGGAATCCTCTTAACGTCATCGCGTCTGTTCTACGCTGGTGCCTGTGAGGGACAAATGCCCGAGATTCTTACAATGATACAAATACAACGATTCACCCCCACCCCAGCTGTTCTGGTGATGGCTCTACTTTCGATGTTGTACCTAACAAGTTCTAATATCTTTGCGTTGATTAATTATGTTGGATTTGCCACTTGGGTGAGTTAGTGTACAAAATTGGACTCAAAGGAAATTGTTTTAAGAGTTTCTCTCGTGTCCTTGTTTTTAGTTGAGTATCGGTGTGTCCGTTCTTTGCCTGCCATGGTTGAGATGGGCTCAACCCAATCTGCCACGTCCAATTCGTGTTCCCCTGGTGTTTCCAGTTATTTATTTGCTTGCCACACTTTTCGTTACAATTGTACCAATGTACGCGAGTCCTGTGGAGACCGGCTATGGTATACTAATGATCCTGTCCAGTGTACCCGTGTATTTGGTGTTTATTGCGTGGAAAAATAAACCAATGTGGTTCCAGAGGACAATGGGTAAGTTATTCGCTATAAAATTGATTTTACTTATTTTTTTTTTTTGTTTTGTTTAAATTTCTTACATGTCCTTTACATGTTTAATTTGTTATTTGTGTGCCTGTGTGGCTTACTCACGATGGTGATTTTCCAATGTGTTCTTCTAGGTGGATTCACACAAGTACTGCAAAAAATGATGATGGTTGTTCGACCTAAAACTGCTTCCAAGGTTTTTATTTATTTCTTTTTCTTTATTTATTTATTTTTTTGTTTTGTTTTAAATTCTTATTTAAGACTATAGTTTCGCATGATTTGGATATTTAATGCACTTTTGTTACTTTAAAAATAAGTTCATTTGCACAAGACTAGAGAGTAAAGTTTATTTTTAGAAGTGAATATTTTATTTTTTAATTTTTGGTTAACATTTTAGATTTTATTAATTTTATTTATTTAGTATTTATCATTTGTAAATAGAATTCTTATTATTTTTTCTAAAAAGTTGTCCTTGTAGAGTACACATGTATATTTGGGCTGTGTTTCACTTTTAACACGGAACATCGGGGATGGTTCCTAGTGGTGTGTCTTGAATGTAACCAATTCTGATTCATCTTTGACTCAACTGTGCCCAGTTTAGGGGTGATAATCTGAGTCGTTCAAAATGCAGACTACATATACTGATTAAGACGCATGCCCCCCTTCTCACCAGTCATCAGTTTCACTTGCGGTGGGAGTATTTTTTCAAAAGAGAAAGAATAAAGATTTTAGGTTCAGTCAGTCTCAGTTTCAAACAGACTCTTCTATAAGAGCCACCAATTCGTCCGCTTCTCCTACGAAAGACATGTCAACAAACAATAGATGGAGCGGAGTACGGCCTACTCCTACCTACACCTTTTAGCTGATCAGCCTCAGATGAAGGATTTTTCAATAAGGACATAACAATTTTGTACTTAAGTAAAACACAGAATTATTAAGACATCGAGCAGAAATTTATTTCAGATGTAGAACACATAAAAAAGTATGGAATTCGATTTTGTTCATATGTCCACCACTAGCACTTTTACAGTGATTGATCCTTTGGAGTGAATTTTTCACGGCTCTTCTACAAATATCAGCTCTGAAGTTGACAATATTCCGTTTGATTTTGTTCCTGACCTCCTATAAGGTTGTTGGCTTGCTGGTTTAAGTCAACTCCATAAAAATTTCACGATTACCGAACTTTTCCTTCAATAGATCAATCATTTGACCAACTGTGTGGCATGTGGCATCATTTTGTTGAAACCACATGTCAGTGGTGTCAAGGCAATCCAATTTTGGGCAGAAATAGTCTTCCAACATTGCTTGATAGCAAAGTCCAAGTTAAGGACGAAAAAATACGGTCGAATTAGACCGTATAGAGTATTTTGAAGTACATGTGGGTTTGTTGCTGTCCAATAATGCATTTTTTACTTATTGACAAAGCCATTAACTCAAAATTGAAATCCATCGCTGAATATGATTTTTCGATGAAATTTAGGATTTTCTTCCAACTTTTGCAGAACCCAATCGGAGAAATTTCGGCGCTTCAAGGGGCTTCAATTCTTGAGTTAATTTGATCTTGTTAAGTTTTAGGCCAAGATCTTTACCCAAAATTCGCCAAAATGTAAACTGAAAAATTCGTAATTTCTGTGAACGGCATGGAATCGATTGATTAGCCTCATTATGAACTGAAGGATATACGCCTGCGACATTTTTTGTTCTTCGACCGGTGCGTTCTAGTTTACCTAAATCAATTCGAATAGTTCAGATCAAATCAGCATTTGATTCAGGCGACATTTCCTGAAAGCTTTTGACCAAAAATCACTGATTCCTCAATAGGTCTGTTCACGTACTCTCCCAAAACAACGAAATTTCACGAAAAACTACGAAAAGTCACCAAATCCTGTTCGAATAAAAAGTTTCGTAGTTTTTCACAGACGAGAGTGCAAAATTTCCCCACGCAACGAATTTTAGTGCAGGAAATTCCTTTGCACTGATTTACGAAATCTGTCAGATACCTGTACTGTTGACGTTTAAAATGTCGGCGAATTACGTAGCATTCGCATTCGTTTACTTTTTTGTGATTTTACCACTCTCTGGGAGAATTTTACCCCCACTCCTTGAAATTTCACAATCTGCGAATTTTTGGTGCAGAAATGATTTCTGCTTTTGGCAGTTAGACACTTGAAGCTGAGTACTGAAAACTGTCAAAAGCTTTCAGGAAATGTCGCCTTTGATGTGCTGATGTGATCTACTTCAAACCAAGTGGTAAAAACCAGTGACTTACTGTCAAAAGCTTTCAGGAAATGTCGCCTTTATTTTGCTGATTTGATCTAGACTATTCGATTCAGTACTTGAAACTGACACCATCGGGCCATTTGAGATATTAAGAAATTCTCTGGCGATCTCTTTCGATTTTATTCGTCTTAAGGATTTCTGATAATTTTTCAGCTTCACCTGGGCTGATAAGTATCGAGAATCTCACAGGTATATGTGAAAGTTATTGTACTTATCACGTTTTTCCATGATTGGAAGACCAGGTCCTTGGTAAGAACCTCTAAGTAAGGACCAGATAAACCAATGCCAGTAACCCTCTTTGAGAACTTCCTTGGCACAGTTAGTTGTCTCCTGCTGCCATCTCTCTTAGAAGATCCTCCCTCAATCTTTCGAGATCTTTTTGACTCGATCTTTCAAAACGAGTCAGTAAGTCCTTTTGAGGACATTTTGTTTCAGATGTCGAGGGACGCTTGTTACTACCAATTAGTGGCGTGCAAGTAGCAGCCATTTCTTTCTTCTCGACTCTTTGCATTTTCCTTTACAGGATCACATTTGTTCGGTGCCATCTTTAGCAAATGTCCAGCTCAATAGGGTTGGGGTTTGAGCGCATCCACTTCTTAGAAAATACTTTGGGTTCCTTCGGAAATTACGTGTTATACGCATATATTTCGATCCCTTCGTTCCCTTTAAGAAGCATTGGAGCTTGAGGCGGAGGACGTACATTTGTAGTTCTGCCAGAGTATAGTTTTCTTGAACTTTGCCTTTTTAACTGTGACGAGGTTGACTGAGGAACCAGCTTCATTCACTTCGCATACAAACTAAAGGACGACACTAACTTTCTACTACGATGTACGAATCCTTTGCAGCCGTATTTATTTCTGTAGGTAGATCTACCTCATTCTTAAGCTCATAAGCATCGATATCCTTTTGTGTATCACGCAAAGCACATCATACTTGGTATGAAAATAAATATATTTTTTTTAACTGCATTGTAAAATTGTAAATACAATAAAATTCAAATGCACGCTGTACACTTTTAGAACTATGTTTATTTTTTTAAAATAAAATTCCCCTATCTAAACAATTGTTTTCAATTTTTCTCTTTTTTTTCTCCAATTTCCTTTTCAGTAAGCGTGACCATTTTCCTCCAAAAGATGCTCATGGTTCTAGGAAAGACCAAACCAGCTCAGGTGTAAACAAATAAAACACAAAAAGATAAACAAAACTCATATTAAATATTTAATTTAGATTTTATTGTTAATAAAGTAAAAGCAAAAAACGAAAAGCACGCATAAAAGAAAAAAAAAAACAGAAACAGAAACAGAATACTTCGTCAAACGTTCCATTTTTATTTTTTACAAAACAAAAGGATTTCTTTTTGTTGGATTTTTATTCAATTTTTTTATTTTGTTTACGACATAGCACGGAAAGTTTTACATGAAAAATTGTTAACTCAATGCAAAGCATTTATTGAAAAGTATATTTAAATAATAATTTTCTTATGTTTTTTGTATAATTTAAGTTTAAATTATGTATACCTGTAACATGTTGTTAGTAAATGTGTTTTTTTTTTTTTTATAATTATTTTATTTAAGTTGATATTCATTTTTAAAAATGAAATTTACATTTCCTACACCCGAAATACTTCATTATAATTTTTATTTTATTTGATGATCTTTTTTTTGTAATAAATATTAATTTAATCGAATAATGGTTTTTGTATTTTTGATTTTTATTAAATATTTTCTGTTCACGATGTTGGCTAGAATGAAAAAAAATCTGGAAAACTATTTGACGAATCTTGAAAATAATGAAAAATGTTTTGAATATTTGGACAGTTTGACAACATTGTTATATGATTGTGGGGTCCCGGTACGCGTACTGCGGGAACAATTTGAACGCGTGTATCCTTTTGTGCCTCAATATAGTGTACATGTACACGCTTGGCGCCCCGAGAACCTTTATGTGAGGTTGAAGGCCGTCTGGTGTATGAGTCGAAAAAATGTCTACAGTGCTAAACACTTATGTATAACCTTTTCTGTTAAAACATAGGGGCTGGCTAGAGAAGACAATAATGTTTAATTCTCACATAAGTTCACAATAAGTCTGTTCGCGTACTTTCTGCACCAAAATTCGTAGATTGTCAAATTTCAAGAAGTGGGTGTAAAATTCTCTCAGAGAGTGGTAAAATCGCAAAAAGTAAACGAACGCGAAAGCTACGAAATTCGCCGACATTTTAGACGTCAAATGCAAATGTATGCAAATACACAAACAACAAAAAAATTCTTACAGGTATCTGACAGATTTGACAGATTTCGTAAATCAGTGCACAGAAAATTCCTGCACTAAAATTCGTTGCTTGGGGAAATTTTTTACTCTCTCGAGAGCGCTCTCTTCTGTGAAAAACTACGAAACTTTTGCGTACTCGAACAGGATTTGGTGACTTTTCGTAGATTTTCGTGAAATTTCGTTGTTTTGCGAGAGTACGCGAACAGACCTAATCATTATAGGTATGTCCCATTAGGGCATGAGTTCACAAAGAAGTGTGTGGTCTTATGTCCCACCAAACCTATCTACAAAGACATAAACTGCATACCAAATACTTGCGAAGATCGAGATTTTATTTATTCCCTTTTTTTGAGATTTTTACTTTCATATAGTTTTTAATATTTAATTTTTTCTAGAAAGCGTGGTATGCCCTATTGCAAAAACATACAAATAGGGACGCAGAGAGCCCTTACTCAGTAACAACCCTGTAGTACTGTAGTAGTACAAGGTAGCCCAAACTAATATTTCTAATTTTTTCTTAAGTGCTGATAAAAATGTCTGCCTTCTATAAAGCGCCTTAGCCACAAGTTGCACGACCAGTCGGTGGAGGTGAACTTCGGGAAAGTCTTTGTAAAAATTCACTTTGTGTTGTAATCACTTAAGCACTGTCTAGTAGGTACACCATGACTTCTTGATAAGCAGAATTTCTTCTTTGCCGTTGAGTTCTTATGATCCAATCCATTCACACGATTCTTGCACATTATTTCTGGACGATGCCATCGTTCATTATGTTCAATAGTATGAGGTATAGGACTGACCCCTGTGGTTACCCATTCTGTTATCAAGAACTGTTTCGCTGCGCTTTACTCCTGAACACAGTCTCCTGAATGAGTTATATTTTTACCAATCATCATGTAGCAATTGCATTGCATTGCACAGCTCTCCAAAAGGGACCAGTTTTAACAGAGTACCAGTGTTTCTTGTAAGTCCAAGATTTTGGAAATTACAATCCGCTCTGGATGGAAATATTTGCTATCTACTCTGAAGAAGAAGAACCCATAAAACTGTACACATACAGTGCACGATTTGCTCACTTCTAGGTTCACAATATCTGTTAAGTGAATACAGGGGTTTTTTGCGACTACATATGAGTATACGAATCCTGACACCCACAGCATCGGATCGCATTAGCCATTTTTGTTTCAAATAAACTCGGAGATGACAAGAGGACATTCTTTGGAGTCACCAAGTTTTAATTACTTATTGGTCTGGCGTTAGATTTCCGAAGGTTCATCTTCTGGTCTGTATCTAGACTATTCTTAAATATGACACTAGATTTACTCTCCCAGCTGTTAAAATTTTGTCTTTTTTTTTTTTTTTGTTTTTCGACATTGTAGCTGCTTACTGTGACATTCCGTCCAATTCGACGATTCTGCGTTACTCTTATATTTGAAAACATACCTGTATACCTTGTTTTGCATTCGTTCGCCGTGTGATCTGCTTTGGGACCTCTTAACATAGATAACGAGTATCGACTTACATTTATTGAACTTTCGCACCTTTCTGCGAAAACTTGATCGTTCCTAAAACTTAAGTCGCACTGATTGGGACAAATATAGAAAGTTTGTCCGAGAACAACACTACTGAATTTCTACTTAAAATGGTCAATTCAGAGTTCATTTCAGGGGACTATCGTCTCTTCTCAATCCCCTCAATAAAGCAGAAAGCGGTATTCAAGCCTACTGCTTGCACAGTGTAGATGAACAGCACAGGCGAAGTTGGTACACTAAAAGGAGCGTGGCATTCGTTTTTCCCATAAGATTTGGAGAAGCGATTATCATCAAGTCAATCGTATTCCCGGAAGGCTAACGTATAACTTGAAATTACCGAGTAATCCAAGTTTGCTTATTTTTAACCTATCAGTCTCATAGTGATTCATTTACTTTCTCATGCGGTTCAACCATCTGTCAAAGGCTCACAAATCCAAAACCACGTGCCACCTTTTACAGGATCAACAAAGGTAAAAAAACTCCAAGTTTTGAGTCGAAGACGTATGTAGATATACTAAGGAAATGAACCATCCAATGCGCCATACTTGATTCTAAAATATTGTAATTTTTCTTATGGTTGCTGAGTTATAAAAAAAAAAATAGAAAAATTTTGTATTCCTGTGTATTTTGTACAGAAAACGGGAGTGAAGTCGAAATTTCCCGGAAAAATATAAAAACACGAATCCCTTGTTTTCGAAACATATTTATTTCTTGTTTCTGCCGATTTCAATTAATTTACTTCTTTCCTTTCCCCATTACCCCACTTTTGCCAATCACAAGTCAGAAAAAAAACATCTTCACACATTTATATAACAACCTACTGCCACTTAGAATTTGTACTAACGCTAAATATAAAAAAAAATCATTATTGTAATATATTCAATACCATCAACAGTAAGCTTTTAAACTTTAACTCAGACTTAATAATGAAATTATAAAATAAATAATATCATACCATATCAATTTAAAAGTTCAAAACTTTGCAACCAACTCTCAAAATGTATTCTTTTTATTTATTCTTTTTTTTTATATTTAATTTAACAACTCTACCAAACAACCAATTTTATTGCGTGAGATAGTCAAACTGTATAGATTCATAGAACGTACATACATATATTGTTTGTTATGAATGTATTGATATATTATATGATATTTAGACGTAAATTATAAACAAAAAAGAAAACATAAGAATTTATAACACATTTTATGGGAATTTGTTGACAATAATTATATCTTAGTACACGTACTTGTATTAAATGTAAAAAAAAATGTATTCTATGTACGAAATAAATATGTATACATAAATATATGTATTTAAAATGAATTTGTTTACTCAAGTTGATATTATAAAATATGTATACTTGTTATTAATTATGATTTATGCTAAAACGTAATAAATGGAAACTGAAATTACTGCTTGAATTTTTAAAAAGTTCATTTTGGTATTTGGGAAATACATTTGAGCCCCACTGTTGTTTCCGTAAGTTACTGTTGGTTAAAGCTATCTTTTGGAAAAACCACGTGCAATTCCTTGGTGAAATCAACGGTGATGTTCGTAGCCAGATTGAGGGAAGGCCTGTTTGAACTACTTACTTCAATGTATAGGGTGACCAGATAAGAGTGATAGGAAACAAAATTTAACAAAAACAACAAGGGTGTGAGATATATAACTGATTTTGGTTTTATTTTGAAGCTACACTCATGCCATTACATGATACATTATTTAAAAAGCCGTCTCAGCTTCGCTGGCAGTTCTTTAAGCCGTCGGTTCAATTTTTGGTGACTTGGTCCAATATGTCAGGCGTTATTCCGGCAATAGCGTCTCGAATGTTGATTTCAAACTCGTGCAAAGTGGTTGGCTTATTATAAGGATTATAAGGATTTGACGTAGAAATAATCGAGTGGTGTCAAGTTGTATGATCGCGGCGGGCAATTGATGAACGATCTTCGTGAGATGACCCAGTCGCCTGATTTCTCCTTCACAACTTCGAGCGTTGCGTCGCTTGTGTGGAATGTAGTGCCGTCTTGTTGGAACCACTGCTTGTATATATCGAACTTGTCGAGCTCTGGCTACAGAAGTCGATTGACATTGCTCTATACCTGAGACCATTGTGGGTAACGGTGTCCCCTTGCTCATTTCGAAAGAAATAAGATCCAAACAGTCAATCTTTGTGGATGCATTGATGCTTGGTCGAACACTTGTGGGTTGTGTTCACTCCAATAACGCAAATTCAGCTCCGTCCGAGAAGATGATTTTTTGGCCAAAATCCGGATCATTTCCAGCGCTCAAATAGCGAACTCACAGCGTTGTCTATTGTCCAAATCCAACCGGGTTCACTCTCTGGCGATGCCCTATTCAGCTGACCGGCGCCGAATGGACATTTCTGGATGCTCTTCCATACTGGCCGCTACGGTGGCCATGGTTTCTTCATTTCGTACCAATCTCCGTCTGATTGGTGGCTGAAGGTCGAAAAGAGTGAACTTAAGCTTAAACCCTTCCACGGTTCGACGAATTGCCTGCACACTGAACCCATGATGACGACCGACCTCATAACGAAATTCACGTTGGCTATTTACGGAATTTCGATTGTACTTTTTAAAAATGTTCGTACGTTTGCCATGCGTGAAACGATGCATAATGAACTGCCAAAACTTACTGAATATTTTGACAGCCGGATGTGATTGGTAACTTTGACACTTGCTGAATCATAGCAATTGAAAAAAGTATCACTGGTATCTGGTCACCCAAAGCATTTTTCCGATTTTCAGAATTGACCTCTCAATTCTAAAGGATCCGAGTTCCTATAAGGGTCGTGTATGTTCCCAGCGTTGTATGACGATATACATCATTTCCCTTCGGAGAATGTTTTCGATAAGAATGTCGGAATGTTCGCCCGAATCAAAGAGAAGTACGTTCCCATCCGATGCTATGGTAGGGTTGAGGGTTTCAAAAATGCATACTTATCACAAAGTACCCAAAATGTCACATCTTGTCGTAGTGCGACGCCTTTTTCCTTTTTAGATAAACTTACCCCTATTGTTGACGTCGTTCCAAACTCTAAAATAAACGACACCATTGTCAACTGGCGATTTCAAATGAATGACTTTGTCACTGCGACGATAGACGAAAGTCATCCGAAATGTCAACGAATGTAGACTGCATTTTTCGATGATGATCGTCGCTATTATCTAAGGCCATTTGTGTCGACTTTTGCGATTGACGATTTTGCGGAGGAATGCATGTTAAAAAGATTGTTAGTGCATCCTCTGGCATGTCAGCAATGTTTTTTAAGAATTTCGATTTGTCTTCCATTTCAGTGGAGAGATAGGTGTCTTTACAGGCCGAAGAATGCAGTTTTGAAAGCCTCGCGAATACATTTACGAGTAATACACGAAACAAATATTCTTTTCGAGAGTCCTTCTTCATTAATCTTCTATATTACAAACATGTATGTCAACTATCCTATGGGATAGCATATAATAAGACGAGCCAGGGCATACAAAAAAACTATCTCACAATAACATTAACATGAGGGAGAGATTACGAAACTTAGAAAAAACGAAAATACATTTGAAATGATAAATTCGAACGATGAATTAGATTTTCTGCTTTCTTGATTGAATCAAATGATCACACGATAATATGAATCCGTAAAACTGTACAAGGCCACAATGGGAGTGTTATTCTTTTCGGACAATATGTCTAGGATTTCATTGAAAATTGTTGATATATAGCGTCTATATTTAGGAAATCTACAAAAGACCAGTCTTCCGTTAGAAACGAAAACGAAAAGAGAATTAGTTAAGAATAATGGACAAACCTTTCTATCACAATATTCAGTTCATGTTCAGTCTCTTTCTTGATGACTTCCCGTGGATTTATAGCACCGACGAAGGCATTTATAACTGTTGGTGGTAGTTCCACTACTAGGACGGTGAAATTTTCATTTTTGCCAAACTGTAAGAGAGTCGTTGTCATCTGTTGTGTTACCTAAAACGGAAAGCGCATTAGAAATATGTGTTTGAAAAAAATCGAAAAAGTTGAACTTACATGATTTTCGCAACGTCGTCGAAAATTAGCTGTCATCTTCTCATGGGTCATGAACACAACTTGTACTTTAGGCAAATGGCTAAGTAAGGCGCTGTTCTTAATACTGGTACCTGAGGCCGACAAGCTGAGCCCGGAGAAACTCTGTGCAGCGTAATCCAACGAATTGTTATCGATCCTGAGAAGTTTTTGTATATATTCGACCAATTCACTGTGGGTTACATGACGCTCTTGGAAGCGTCCACGATCCCATGACCGTACACGCAGCGACCCATTTTCAGCCACCAAAATCACATGGACTGCACCGAGTTCTTTGGCGAGATCTTGGGCCTCTTCTGCTCCTGTTGCCTCTACAATACCGCTGCGAATACCAGCTGACCAGAGAATACGCATAATGGAGGTGACATCCTTGAGCGGTGGTCGAGAACCGGTAACACAGACACCGACATCGATCGCTCGACATTCCTCATCGCATTCAGAGCCAACAGCTGCGACTAATTTATCCAACGAGAAGGAGAGCCCGGCGCCGCTGATCCCACGATTGGGTATATTCACATTAAAGCTTTGCGCCTGTTTTTGAAACTCAACCAACATTGTATCGTAGCGTTCTCCAACCGCCAAGACTGATGGTCGCGATGTTCTATTTGGCTTCAGATCGGCGATCATCTGCCAAACTATACCCCCAGAGCTGGCGCGCTCAAAGCTGATGGGCAGACCAGCACACACATGTATGGGACACTAAATGAAATTAAAAAGCTCTTTAGAACACGAATTCGAAACTCAACTAAACTTACAGTAACTCCAAGACTCTTAGCAAGCATTACAATGGCTTCCAGCTCACGAATGGCACCTTTAGCCAATGAGGATGCCTCTCCCTTTCCACGAACTAAAGACTTCAGGGCCGACTCGTCTGCATTGTTCCTTGGACCACCGACAATAAAGTCAGCAAGCAGTAGATCAATAAGCGCACTGGCGCTCGTCTTCGACTTCTCCATGATGGCAGTAACGGCTGAATGAAAATGAAACTTGGACAATCGTCCCTCAATGTAATCGAGAATATTGCCAAATAGATCCGCGTACATTGTCTTTGGCACATTGCAGTAAATGAGTATAGATCGGAGGAGACTCGTGTGATTCATGCGAATGCAAATGTTTTTTTCCCGCAGGCGAGGTATCTCATTGGTAATCTCATAAGCGACAGATAGAATTTCCGCATCAATCAAGTGATTGCCGGGAATCGGTGTAATAATGTCAAAAGCGCATTCGTAGTTCTGCTTCGGGTGGAAATTGAAAACTTTCTTCTCTCGATACACTCTATCCACTGAGTATCGACGAATCATGTTTACACCACTCATGGCAATATGACGAGCGAACGGACCACGTAAGTCACAAGGCAGCACAACAACTCCACCAGAATGAGTCATAAGCTTGACTGGATTCAGCCAAGCGTTGCTATTCTTAGAAAATGGTGAAAGCAATGGTGTGTCCACTTCAATGGCACCGTGTTTTCGAAACAAATTAATAACTTTCGACTGCAAGTGAATAATGTCAGTTATGAAACATATGGAACCCTCCAAACCTTACCTTAACAAACTCAATGGCAGGATTTAGAGAAACCAATCCCAGGTGATAGGTGTGTTCCAGAATATCATCGCTTTCTTGCTGCAGACATCTGGCAACTAAATGCTTGTATGCCTTACTCTGAGGATTGGCAAGGGCATGCCGGAGCATTTCCTGCAGTTCATTTGCCTCTAGCTGTGCAGGTGGTACTAGATCAGATGCCATTAGCTCCTCCGCTGTGGGTCGTTGGCAAGGATCGTGATTCAGTAGCCAACGGATTATCTAGAAAAAAAAGTGTCTTGCTTACAAACGATCGTGAAATCTCCACAGTCTACATACTTGGACAGTCTTTTCATACTTGGGATCCTTTAGCATACTTTCGGGGATGATTATCGTCGGACTCCTTAGTGATATTATAGTCTTAGCGCGCTCCATTCCAGTTTCAAACGGCGGTTGACTCATCTCGAACAGAATGACACCTAACGTGTACATATCCACCTTCTGACCGTAGGTAGATTTCGATGCATTTCCCGTCAGTTCTGGCGCTACATACAGTGTGGTCCCCACCTTACCGGTACCAGTTCCCTCTTCTGTAGTCGCCACATGGGAGTGGGTCACTTGTTCTGCAACAAAATAGCCACAACATTTCAAACTCATTCAAAATAAATGTGCCACACATACCCTGCGCTTGCAATGCCAAGAAACTCGTTGTCGCCAGTCCGAAATCACCAATTTTTATTTGATCATGTGAGTCCAGAAAGATGTTCACCGGCTTGAGATCACGATGAATAATACCCTGCTGATGGATGTGAGATAATCCCTCGGCAATTTCACGGAAAAACCGCCACAAACGATCTGTATCTTCATATAGGTTGTCATCGATGGCAGTTCTTTTCGGCGAAAACATAAAAAAAAGCAAAAAAAAGAAAAACATCTCTTTTCACAAGAACTGAGTGGAACAGTGAGAGCTACTATTCAACTAACCGCAATGTGCACTTCTCACAAAACTCCATTTGGATGTACATTACTTGTGCTATTGGCCGTGGTGATGCAGTCTTCTCGACAGTATCATTAGTCGATTCTTCCTCGTATACGGCCACTTCGCCATTGGAGTGTACAAACTCAATGCCATCACTGTCTGAATCATCAATAGTGGGCCTGAAGTGGGGAGGGATTCATAAAATCGATATTCAGCTGGAAATAAACAAATAAAAGACTTTTCAACTCACATGAAACCTTTCCAAATGCTCGAGGAACTGTCCTCGGTTTCGGCAATTGACGGTGTTATGGGCTTAACGCTTTCACGACTTACTGACCAGTCACCGGAGACAAGTTTGTCCTGCAATGAGGAAAATTATTAGAATGCATGGTAAAATAACTCTGGAAGCAACTCGAATGCTGAACAGATTGAGAGCTTATAAGAAAACGTTTAAGAAAGGATAGACTCGAATCAGTGAATGTCAGCGGGGCAGTGGACAGGTCCAACCGTTACCCCAGCGAACTGCCTGTTAACTTCAACTCTCATTACCCCCGACTGGTGATTAGATTTTGATTGGCTTTTGTGGCAGTAAACGATGGCCACTTCCATTTTAGTATTCATCCGAAGAATTCGTTATAAATTTGCCACCCGATGAATTATTCTCGGCGACTTCAACGGCCGTAACTTGAATTTGTTTCTTTCCTACGCGGATACAACAAACCGACCCGCGACTCAATACCTGCCCATCAACTGCTAGTGTAGCAGAATGACCATCGCTTGATCTACACGAACTACTACAAGGTCGTCCTTTGACAAATGTATCTTTGAAGAGTGAAGGTAAACATCGGAAATGTCCTTATAAGACCTACAAGTAGCAGCGTTCCAATCCTACTGAACAGAGGAAAACTCTGTTGGCAAGCTAAGGAAGCAAATGCAACTTGCAGACAAATGCCGTATGCAGCAGAGCGAATCTAGAGGTCTGTTCCGGAGTTTAACACGTGTCTGTTGCACGACATCTACTGACGATGACCTCGAAGAAAAGCTCTTTCTCAATAACTATATCAGGTAGAGCGCAAGCTGTATGTCCTAAAATTCGGTATTCAAACAAAACATAGAAACCATGCTTACCATCTCTTCCATGTCCGACTCGGATGCACTCTCAATCCAACTGTTGAAGTAACGTACAACATTCTCATGATTTAGTCGCGAAAGCAACTCAACCTCACGCGTCATCTTTTTATACAGCTGACGACTTCTAGCCGGTAGTGGTATACGTTTGATAGCGTACTCACGATTGTCTAAACTATTTCGAACCTACAAGATCATCAACAATTAGACTCCGTCCCATTCATTGCCCAAACAAACATGCATTTACCTTTAAAACATCACCAAAAGCGCCCTTTCCCAGATACTTTAACTCCTCGAACTCGGTCTTAAGTCTCGAATGACTTGTACTCAATGTCGGTATAGAGAAATACGGTTGAATCGAGCGATCTGCATTGAATGTCGGTACCGCCAGACTGTCATGCTTATTATTTATCTCTGGACACACGGGTTGTTTAAGTACTTTTTGTATATGATTGGTTGCTCCCACGTGGTTTTCCTTTTCATCGTGATACAATGCAGATCGGAGAAAGGGATGCTCTAGGAGTTCAGAAGCTGAAAGCGTTCGATCAGAATTGCATCTGCAAAATGAAGAAGCAAATCAATAGAAATCATAAATCCCAGCTAAGCTCGACTTACTTGTCAATAAATTCTCTCATCTCGAAAGTCAATGTTGGCATAAGAGATTCTACTAATGCGCCCAATGCTGGCAAATCTCCTTTTGAAGATTTCTGTCCACCGACTAAATCTAACAAGTTGGGAACCAATGAAAAGTCCGTACATCTAATGGTTCCCGTATTGTCCATAAAAACTGTGGAATCAAATAAATGACTATGCGAAACGCCCTTGTTATGTAGATAAACCAATGCATCGAGAACACCTCTTGTGACCATTCTCGCACCATCGATACACCAGCCCAACGACGATGAGATACTAAAAACACTGGTGCCGAGGACGAAATCCTGCACCAAAAACACTTGAACGCCTTCCTTGCGTTTCATGCACACAACGCATTCATACGGAATAAGATTCTTGTGACTTAATTGTGACAAATGTGCCACTTGCTTCTCTATGGCAAAGCAAATGTCATCAATTTTGTGACCACCGCACTTGGTTTCAACATTCCAGAAGCAACTGCCCGCACAGCGTTGCTCGAGTTGGGCATATTTTATATTCCATTCGGTTATGTACAGTAATTGACCATTGTCCACATCGATGCCGGTGTAAGCGATACAGCCTTTCTGTGAGTGTCCCAGACAGCAGCCGCGTTTTATTTGCCTTCCAACTCGTTGGAAATAAAGAGTCTCACAGCTGCGGTGGTCTAAACATTTATTCGGATATACCTGGCCACGAAAATATGGCGAAGAATTCTCTGAACTCTCTGAAGACGAGGGATTTCGTTTCGATTCGCTCATACTACGTCGCGGTTCACCGCGGCGACGAGCCTCACTCTTATAAATCTCTTTGCGGCGTTCAACTTCATCCAAGCGATTCTGTCGCTCAAGCGTCTCTTTTTGCATTTTTTGATTTAGCTCCTCCTGTTCTCGTTTTTGTTTCTCTTGTACCATTTCATCGTAGAAACTGCCACTAGGTGGTTTATTGTGTTTGAGAAGGAACGCCTGCACTGTTTGTGCCAATTCGAAGATCATTACCTCTCCGCGTAACTCGATCGATTGTTGTTGCAGCATTTTGAGCAGCTCATCGATGAGATTGTCTGAGATACCTTTGGTTCCTTCCAGCGATAGTTTTGGTGCCCTACGGACGAAAAATCTCACATGTAACACAATTCGATAAAAGGGAAGCTGGTTTAAAATAATTTTTTAAGTCGCTATTTCTATTAGAATTCGTTTCATCACTTGTTCCTGATGTGAACTGATGTCGGAAGAAACGACTCAATGGATAGGAGATTCAACAATCGAAGAAACGATCTCTGTTGAAGGAAGAATGCTTCTCAAGTTGCCAGGTTCCTTATATGAAAGGGATGGATCGAACACTAAGAGGCTAACCAAGATGTCTAAGAACCTATGCCACCTCTTCCTATTGGATCGAGCGAATAGAGATCGATGCATCAGTTATGATCTTCACATTTCGACAAAAGAAATCGGAACTCTTAAGGCATACTCAGCAGATTGCTGTGTAGACATTGAAAATATCGTGTACAACTGCCAATCAAGTTACAAGACAGGATGTGGCAGCCGAGAGCTACAAATACAAATTTTTGGCGCAACAGCGTAAACCAGTGTTTATGACTCTGTAGTAAGGGAGAGACGATGTGACTCTCAATTGATGGCTCATCGAAGCAAAATGCTTCCAATTAACCCTTTTTTTTTAGTTTCCCCCACCGATTATTCCCGATTTACCGCCATATTCGCAGACTGAAAGATGCGAAACAATAAAGAAAACGAAGACTCAACAGCGGTCAATTTTACCGCACTGTTGTTTTTCAACAGATAACGGACGTAATAACGCAGTAATCACAGAGCAAGAAACAAAGAACCCATCACTTTCAAACACTAACTCCCTCCCAAGGTCATACTTCATAGAAACCATTCGAGAACCAAATCAAATTTAACGAACTTACACTTTAGGATACTTTGCTGGACAGATAATGTGTAATTTTGTTCTAACATATGCCTCCCCATTGCCAGAGGAGTCGTGCAACGGTGTCAAGAGAATACGTATATCCAAGGGCTTCCAGCCACCACCATTCCTATCACGCAAATCCTCAACATCATTTCCGAATATGCTCTGCAAGGTAAAAAACAAATAAAATAATTAAAACCAACACATTATTCCAAGCGGTAATTTCATAGCGGTGTCCCTAACATTTGGCGCATTTACCCACACGTACCTTAATGACTTCAAGTTCTCCGTTCTGACGGTCACGAAACGACTCCTTCGTCGTGGTTTTTGGTGCCATTGTGAAGGCTTAATGGGCGCTACAGAGCGCTCGCAACCATTTGCATAATTAACACAAATTCAATCCCAATAAGATACTAATAAGGAAGAAAATACTAATTAACAATTGTGTGATGGAATTCAATTAGAAAATTAGCCGAAAAAACGTTTTGTTTTGTTGATTTAATGCGAAGCACAGCACGGTAGGTTGCAAAAATGCCAATTTCGCCGATGGTGTACCCCTACAAAGTGACAGAACGTGTCAGGGTGATAAGAAAAAATGTAGTAGATGTTCGCGTTTTTTTTTGGTGAAGGGGGAAATGCAAGCTAAAATGATCGAATCTATTCGTGAATCCTGGAAAGCAATTGAATTTGTTAATCTTTTCAAGTTTCTACTGAGTAGAAGAGCTAAAATTCCAATAAAGAGGTTAAGATTTCCTGGTACACTTCTCAATAACGTTGAGAAGAAGAAAGTCTCTTCGTTCATAATGATGCTGGACTTGTGTACTTTTTTTCTACAACACTCATCTGCCCAGCACCCAGCTTCTTACAACCATTCGTGATGTGCGCGCTACTTTCACATGACTGTTATACTGTCGGATGCTTGTCAAAAGCTGAGGCTATGAAATACTTTTCTTTTGTTGTCGGATCATGGAATCACAAACCCCTCGCTTCGTAGTCCAACCCACTAACTACATGATCCACAGCGCCCACCCCACCCTAATCAGTCCTACGATGAAAGAGTAGGCACAAGACACAAACGTCGAATACATTATCATATCCTTCTCTCATCACCAAGTGTATCATGAGGTCTACTCGATTACATGGAACTGCAACGGATGAACACTGAGCTGGGCTAAATCTACATAGGAAACGAAGATCTTTGGATTACTCAATCGAATTGGCAGTAAAAAAAAACAATCATGTGTGACACTAGCTGTCATTTGATCGCACTAGTATGACAGATTAGGTTACGGAATACCAAATGAAAGATATGACTGAACTGACACATTTCAGGACTTAACATGCTTATTTGGCTTGTATTGTTTTTGCTAAAAAGTACCTTAACATATCATAAAACAATCTACTAACAGTATATGTACTAAACTACTCTTCAACCGAAGCTTTATTGAAGCTCCTGACAACAGTGGTCGCTGGACCTTGTAGGACTTTCCTTGATAATCGCATGAATCCTGATACAGGATCCCGTCCGAAGTACTTCACTTGGATCTCTTGACCAACTTCTAGATTCAAAGCCGATGGGTGAGCTACCTATTGGATGAAGGATACTTGAGCAATGTTTAGGACACAAGGCTATTCAATTTGTACCTTTCGCTGATCCAATTGTGAGTTATGCAACAGTGCTGGGGGCATACTGGGATATAGTGTTACCATAACGCCGGTATCGCGCAATTCAGTTATTTTCGCCGAGTAGATGCCTCCAAATTCGAGGTCTGGAATTCTCTCCTTAACCAGGAGCCCTTCAATCAGCTCTTTAGCTTCGTCTAACGCCTCCTGCGAGGGTGAGAACAAGGAGAACGTTGTTTCATCTTCTGTTGTGATTTGTGTTCCCGTTTCGAGGTAGATGCGTTTTAAGTTGATGCCGCTGGGTCCTACCAAGCGGACCCTTTGGTGTGGTTCGATGGTTAGTTTTTCTGTAACTGGCCAGCAGTCTTTACGGAACTTTCTAGAAAATGAAGAGAATTTTAAGTACAAAAGGGAAGGAACTAAATGCAACTGCATCCCACCTATGCTCTCGAATGGTTTCGCCCATGATGTCCAGAATCTTTGCCTTGGCGTCGGTGGCCTTCTGGAGGGATTCCATGACGACTTTTAGTGGAATGCCAGGAACTTTCAGATCGGCTTGAATAGCGGTGAATCCACGACGAGTTCCGGCTACTTTCATGTCCATATCGCCCATGTAGTCCTCGATTCCGAGAATGTCTGTGAGGATTTTGTAGTCTTGCAGGTGCTTAGTATCATCGTTTTCGTACTTTGTGACGAGCCCTATGGCCACACCAGCAGCTGGTGCTATCAAAGGCACTCCAGCATCCATCAGAGCGAGAGAACCCCCACAGACTGTTGCCATAGAACTGGAGCCATTGGATTCGAGCACCTCTGATGTTAGGCGGACTGTGAAGGGAAAGTCATTTGGCAGTGTCGGCAAGAGGCCACGTTCTGCTAAGGCACCATGACCCAGTTCTCGACGACCAGCCGGCCCGATGCGTCCGACTTCACCAGTGGCATATGGAGGGAACTCATAGTGGAGCATGAAATTCTTCGCTTTGAGGCCACTACAACAGAGAAGAGGATTAGAACTACACCCAGGGTTGAATCTGATCGGCTTACGTTTCTAAAGCAGACACGGTGTCCAGCTTCAAGGCACTTTCTTGAGAGTCCAACGCAACAGTGCAGAAAACCTGTGTCTGTCCTCGCTGAAACAGTGCGGAACCATGCAGAGGCTTGTATAAGTCAACCTAGAGATGGAAGTTTTAGGAGAATTCCAATTTCATCAATTTGTAGTCACCTGGCAGCTAATATTCCTCAAATCATCGTACTGCCGCCCATCGCATCGCTTGTTTTCTTCGAAGATTAGCTCGCGGAAGATGGCCTTACATGTCTTGTTGAACACTTCTGAGATAATGGACGGCTCCACATCAGGATAGCTGGACCAGACCCTGTCGACCACATCGCTACGCACATCATTCACCGCATTGTCGCGCGACAACTTGTCGTGTGTCGCATCGCGGAAGATCTCCCGCAGCCGCATCTCAGACATACTATTCACGGCCTCGACTATTTCACGGTTCACTTCAGGGGCTGATTCTAGCCGGCGTTTTTCCCTTCCAATGGTTTTCTGCAATTTTTCGATTTCTGTGATGATGAACTGGGCCTCCCGCGTTCCCTGTTTTATCGCTTTCAACAGATCCTGCATTAGAACTACGTTGCCTTTGCCCTCCAGCATGACTACCAAATTCTGTTTCGTTGCCGTGACCACTAAATCCAACTGAGAAGACTGTAATTCCCTCCTCGTTGGATTCACAATGATTTCTCCATCGCATAAGCCTAATCTAGAAATACTTGGATTAGTTGTTTCGTTAGCTACCCCCAATGGTTCTACTCACCTCACAGCACCCACAGGACCATTCCAGGGAATGTCACTCAAGCTCAACGCCATCGAGGCGGCGTTTATCGCAAGAATATCCGGCGAATATACAGCATCCATCGCGAGCATATTGCAAACCAATTGGGTTTCAGTCTTGAATTCCGCTGGGAACAGCGTCCGCACGGATCTGTCTATCAGTCGGGCACTTAGGATCTCCTTCTCAGATGGGCCCAATTCACGGCGCATGAAATTCATTGGAATCCGCCCTGACGCGGCACTTTTTAGACGATAATCGACAACAAGAGGCATAAAGGATGCACCAGGAGTTTGTTTGGGCTTAGCCACCGCTGTGACCATCACCGATGTATCACCCATGGTACAGACTCCAGTGCCATTTGCAAAACGAGCGTATTTCCCCGACGATAGGTTCAGATATCGCCTGTAAGAGAATCCCATTGGATTGGTCAGTGAAATTTAGTCTTAGCGAAGTGCATCGACTTACCCGTTGGAAAACTTCACTTCTACGCCAGGACATTGGCCAGGTGGTGTGTGAATATTTTTGGATAGTCTTGGTGAAGCATTTTGAAGACGAATTGTTATAATTTTCAAGTATTTTCGAGGGAAAAACACCGAAGAAGTCGTGAGAAAGTTGGACATCTTTCACGGAATTATCAACGAAAGCGCGGTGCCGATTATTCTGACATAAGCATGTCAGGTGGTAAGTTGACAGCTGTCATCGTAAGGCCGACAACTACAGGGTGATGCAGAATGCAGAAACAGAAGAAAATGAGTGAAAAAAACAGGCATGGTATTGAAATTGTAAGTCTTTTAAGGAATTTTCGATGGCAATGCGACAGGAGCTGAGTTTTGTGTTATATGCGTCTGTCATCGAGAATTTGAGTCAGCTCACGAATGAGTGGTCTGCTTTAAAACAAACAGTGGTCTCCTTGTGATCTGGTCTTTCACCTCAAGGATGTCAGGCAGTGAGTATTGGTTTGAGAATATTGTGCGGCTATGACTCACTGTCACAACAAGATAAAGCTGTTAGTTAGTTCAAAGCATTCCATAATGTTTTACCTGAAAGGAACTCTTTAGCGAGTTTTCTCCTCGCCTAGCAGAAAGCTACGCACCAGAGGTGGAAAGAAAGAAAATTTCCCGTCAGGATTGCGCAAGTCTTCTGTACGGGTGCACGTTATACTCCGTTTGGAGTTGCATAGACTCGTTATGCAAACAAAAATAGACAGAAAAGCACTAAACCAAGTTTAGTAGATTGTCAGAAGAATGTTCCGAAAATCTGACAATTCTGTGAACTACAAGATCTTGTTAAAACAATAATGTAAGCGAAGCGGAGGCCGCAATCTGACAACTAATTTGCAGTTATCCGTCAATCGTGTGAACACTTCTTAGTTTTATTACGAATTCATTGGCACTGGCAACTAAAACAGGAAAAATATGTGGCGCGACAGGTAGATGAGACCCAGGACGTGGCTACTCAACCACGTAACCTACTCTTTGTTATTTGAGAAACTTTCTCATGACAATCTATACTTTCGGATGTTTGTCAGACGCTCGAGAGAGGTAAAGCCATGAAAGGGATATCTAGGAATTGAAAAAAGAATCCCTTGCTTCGTAGTCCAACCCACTAACCATTTGAGTTACGGCACCATCAGCGATACAAAATATTCAAAAAGTCTGTCAGTGCTGCGTGTACAGGGCCCTTAGTTTCTTTCTTAATTGTGTCTAGACAAATGTCTTGCACGTGTTACATGCTTCAAACAAAGGAAAACCTTCGCCTTGATACAAACCTCGAATCTCGTTGGACATATAACAGGTAGGTACGCAGAAAGCCTTGAGCATTGGCAGGTTACAAAGATATAAACTACAAGCAACCTCCATCAGTATCTACTCTTTATACACTTGCTGTACAGTCCTGTGTAAGCCTTCTACGATGTGCTGTACAAGCTTTCCTTAACCATGAGCAGAGAATATCAGCTGTCAGGACTGTCAAGAATCTTAAAACGTTCACGCTTAAGGGAGTTTGTGTCCTTGCATTGTGTAGCTGCGGTTTAGCATGTACCTAAATCTAACTTTCTATTCAAATAGACCACTTGATAATAATTTTAAGTTTCTTTTCTAGTTTGAATTTTTTTTTTCATTTAAATTTACATATTCATCGTTCGGGGAAGACAAAGCAATAATCAACTTTTAAAATCAAATTAACGCCCAAACATTTCAACAAACCATCTCTGTATCCTCGAACAACCCTGTGCTTTGGCACCACCTGCCGCTGATAATTTTGACACTCCATCGCACACACACAACCAAGCCCACTTAAATCGTACACACGCAATTCAGCCTCTACCCGTCAAAACGCCACTGTAGTGGTCACCCCAAAAAATCAAATTCAGCGAACTCAAAGAACTCGTCGACAAGAAGAAGAGCTGCACAATACTCCCCGACGAAAAAAAAAAAAATTAAGTTCCAACTCGCGACTGAAAAATTTTCATTTCGGTTTTCGCTAGCTGACGACTGCACTGCTGCGAGTACACGTACCATTTTTTGCGGTAAGCAATTTGCCAAAGAATTGGACACAGTTTTCCCACAACAATTGGATTTTCCAATCGCCAATCGAGTCGGTTATCCGCAATTGGAGGATCTACACCGGTTTTCCGCAGTTTTTCCAAAGATTTTCGTCGCTTTTGGAGAGAATTGTTAGCTCATTCGTTTATCTTTTTGTGTACACGGGCGCAGTTTTTCGCAGTTTAACGCTCCCAGCGGGCAAAAGGAAACAAAAAAGTCCCTTTACATCCGGAAAAACGGATGAAAATTGAAAAGTTCTACTATAACACCACACCCTGTGCGTGTGTACAGTGCAAAAGTGAGTGCTAAGTGGCTCTGGTTCCCGAAAAATTCGCAAAAAGAAAAGAATTTCCCTCTTGGTCGTCGTGTGTGCAAAAAGGAAGAGGCCAACCCGTAATAGGTTCTCTGGCCGCCAAGTGTGAGTGCTTGCCAGTGTAATAATCGCTCTAATACTATTAACTTAAGTTTCATAGATTAATTATTGCATCCTTTTGTGCTGGGGGATCCTCCTGGAAATAGTGTGCGGTCCTTTAGATAGTCGTGTATCGTGTTGTGCAGTTTGTGCCCCTCTCTGAAGTCTCGTCGTCCATCAAATACACTGAGCGTGTAAAAGGATCCATTACAACCACCGCACATAGTGACAGCAACCACCCACACCTCCATTGTCAGTCGTCACACTCCGGTTTCGTTCGCGTCGCTCAGTTGTGTTCGTCGTCCTCGTCGCCGTCGTGGTTGTAGTCGTCGTCGTCGTCATCATCATCATCATCCCTACCGTGTTCGCTTTTCCATCGTTGTGTCCTTTGATTGATGAACTGAGTGCGCCGCCACACACTGCGAGTAAAGTTGCCTTCAAAAGTATCTACGTCGCTTGTCGCTTCGATTAAACTGAGAAGTTGTTTTTGTGAAAAACTATCCCGGAAGTGCTACACTATATCGCTGGATAAGTGTATAGACATACACACACACCGCGCACACAAGAATTGCATCAGACCGAAAAAAAAACAAATGTAAGTACACCCACGACCGAAGCCCTTCCATTTCCCGTTGCTGACTAGAAAATTCATTGACCACATGTGTTCCAGTTTTGTTGAGAAATTTACGACTATCAAGTACCACCATGCCTTCCATTTGAAGGGTACCATCGGTTTTTATGGCCGCTGTGTCGAAAATATTGTTTCTTTTGCAATTGCTACAAATTCTGGGATGATATGATTCGGAAGCTGAGTTGAAAAAGGTCATGCCGCCATTCCATCTACATAGATGGAGGAGTTGTTGACGGAAGAAGAACTTATGAAATATTTAGAAGCACATAAAACGAATCCATAGGGAGCGAACTTTTGGGCAAGTAAGCAAGTCCCCATTTGGCAGACGAGTTTCATAACTTTTTGCTCGTGTGCTGTCAAATTGGATGATCGGAATTTCCTTAGATTATCCCTCTTCGTAAAGGAGAGCGGGACACCTTAGGAGTATTTCGTGTCTTTCGAATCTTGAAGCAATGGACGACGACTGAATTAAGACATGTGCGTGTCTTGGAGCATCCTGATATTTATTATTAATCAAATGGTTCGTCGGGTAGAGTGCATTTGGAAGGTCTACGTGTGGAGTTGAAGAGGAGAACTAACCGGTATCCATGAATTGCGATGGAATGGGCCGGGCAAAGAGAGGATGAAAAACTGTGACATATGTACAAATATTTCTTTGATTGCAATTTGGGTAGAGATGTGTTGGTTCATGGCGGCCTTAGGAAGGAACTAAGCATTCCCCGAAGGACTAGCATGAATTCTAAATACGCCAACATTAGTCGGTTAAGCGATTAAGGATTACTTATCGAGACGACTGGTGCCTTGCAGTCTTTAACCAAAGATGAGTGAAGGGGTGTTTTCGCAACCGCTTTTGAATCATTAACCTTCGATCAACAAAACCCTAGTTATGATTTTAGAGTCAGTAGAGGGATGGAGGTTACCTTTCGTAAGACAGTTGGTAAACATAGGCCACACAACACCATGTCTGATGAGAGTTAACGCTCTAAACCATGTCTCCGTTTCACGTATTTACTGAACCTAGACGCGTTTTTCTCAGTAAACGTGGAAGCTTGGAGGTTTGGAGGATGTTTGCTCCCAATTGTAGCTCTTAATCCAAAGAAACATAGACTGGCATTAGTTATTCTTCGTCTGATCTCAGAGTTAGGGTTCATTGTTCAAGTTGGCAGTGAGCCCTAAGTGTTGCTACTCTTCGGTTGTAGGTGCACTGCGGGCTGTTCGTCAGTAAGGGGACCCTGGCATTCGCTATTGCTTGATTCTTGATGCTTTAAGGGGAACATTCGATGTGTTTTGCATTCGCAGACTAGTTTCTCTCAAGCGTGACGTTATGTCCGTGTTGGCTGTCTTTTCTGATACCCATGCTCATGTTGATCGTCAAACTCAGAGTGATAACTCTGATCTTCAAAACTCATACGGCCATATCACATTTTGTTTTCGTTCGTCACTGTCAATGGTTCTTGTGACCAGCTGGCCAACAGCCAAAGCGTTGGTTTCGTGGGAAAAAAGTGGATTCCACACGAATTCACAGAATGGAACAAGATCCGAACATTTGAAGTTTGTTTCTCTCTGCCTGAACAGGAATACACATCAATCGCAAAAATTTCAGATTAGCAGTCTGTTCCTCTGTAGCTAATTATGCAGATCTGACAGATAGCCGATGTCATCAGTAAAATATGCATGGAGCCTTCTGTCAAAATCAAACAAATTCATTTGTGAACAAACCCGTCAATGACAGTTCACTCCATGGTGCGCTTTGGATAGTCTGTAGAACTTTGAATTGTTCAATGTCTGGCTAATACTGAGTAAATCTGTACCATAAACTCAAGAGTGATATTCGATCCCGTTCGTCTGATACTTTCTATTTGTAAATACCGTTGCTGTATTTCAGGGTTCCGGCGCTGAACGTTTGTTTTTCAAATTAGCAACACTTTCCAGCGAAAACCAATTTGACAGCTGACAACTGATTTGTGGTCTGTTTGATTTGGCATTTCACCATGAATAGATTTATGTCAGAACAACACTCAGAAATCGTGCAAATTTATTCAAAAATGGTGGTTTATTTGGCGAACACTAGATCCAGTATACGGTCGACATAATCGTCGCTCTGTGGGGATAGGTGAAGTCTACGCTAATTTACCACAGATGACAGACAACCTTGAAATCATATTCAAAACGTGATCTTTCTGATAAAACCAATACGCTGTCCATTATTTGTCGTTGTGGTTCCTAAGGCCTCGACAATGCCTACGCGCCTCGTGTGTGTGATTTCTGGAAATATGTCTCAGTTCTCCCCAACTCTTTTCCAGTTGTCGTGGTTCGTTCTCAACTGTTCTGCACCACGTACTCCTAGAACCGCCGCGTATCCTGCCATCCTGAGTAAGCGGGTTCAATTGCATCGCGTGATTAGCTATGGACGTGTCACCCTTTCGGAGAGTATGTCCAATCCACTGGCACTTTCGTGGCCTATAGGTTCATGGCCCGTTCTCTGATAGAGTTGTTCGGTAGAGATACGGTTTGGCCAGAAAATCCTAAAGATATTGACAAACGTTTGCAACTTTCTCGTGATAGTGGCGGTCACCCTTCAGGTAGCACATCCATATAGCAGCACGGATTCAACGTTGGAACGGAACAGTCGCAGCTTGGTGGTTAAGCTGATCGTATTGCTACTCCAAACTGTGGATAGCATCCCAAACGCATTGGTTTGCTGTCATTTGGTGAATGTTCATAATTCTGGCGCGGGCTGTCTTCGAATGCTTGACGAAGACCTCATGACTGAGTAACTATTCGACTTACTTGTATATGACTCATGTGGTATCCGGAACTATTAGAACATTTAAATGACGTACTTAAAGCCAAGAATCCAAGTCTCTCCGATTTAAAACGCTCCTGCCAGCAAGGGACCAAAAGTTACCAATTTGCATTCAAATTATGATCAGTACTCTCGAATAAATTGGCCTTCTTACCGTCGAAGGACTCACAATTTGCCAGAATCCCACATTCCTATGTAAATGTAATCCCTGGCACTTTGCATATTCGTCTGATGAGTGCGCTCCTTTCTCTCAATGACACCCTCGAACTCAAATGTTCTCTAAATTCCCAGAGTAATTCACACTAAAGCTAGTATCGATTCCCATCGCATTAGTCAACGTGCCGCCCCCTTAATTTCCAGGAACACAAGTACCGAATGTCAGCATTCCATAAAAAAAAACTCTGTTGCTGTTTTTTTTTTATCAACAAATGTTCAGTCTTTATCGGTTGACATTCTGCCATTAATTACAACGGCGGCATTCAAATGAGTCGAGAAATTCCAATCTCGACATTTGTATCTTCAGCTGTTTAGTCGAAGCAGACGACGACGACGACGACGACGACAACAGTGCGAGGGTACCATCATCAGATGTTATGAGCCCAACCCAGTTAACATAGTCCGCGTCATCAGCGCATCAGTCTTGCAAAACTGATTAACAATCCAAATCAATTAAACCATGTCGATCGATTCGATGTGTTCGCTGCACTGTTGGGGGCGTTTGTTGTTTAATTAGAAACAGAGATCCCCAAAAAGCCCACACAACGTCTGTAGAACCTAACATTATTCTCGTGACTGACCGTACACGGAGTATGTACACCTACTAGCGGAGGCGTTCTCTGTCCAGTGTTGTTCGATCCAAATAGGGATGCCCAACTCCAGACGTGTTCTCTGTCACTGCCGCCGCGAGCCGGTCGCCACATGAGGTGGTTTGCACAGTTTTCGAAGATTTACGAGTATATGCCAAGGTTCGCCCGAAAATCTTTAGGATACTGCCATCGATGCAAGTGAGAGAGGATTGGAATATAAAAGTTGCTCCTCAACATATCATTTGTATCGCTGACCCAAATGACAAAAAACAAAACAAAAAAATTGCGTCGAAGGGCAATAAAGTCTCGTTGTTGTTGCCGGTATGGTGGTGGTGAACAAGTATCTCAGTTTTGTTGAACTGGCATTTGCCAGTTGATTTGCAAGTCGTCGTTGCGATACATTCGTTCGTTTTGGAGGCATTTCTTGTTCTTCAATTGAATTGATGTGGGCTTTGGCTTTTATATTCTCGCACGAGTGTGCAGGATGGGAGCACAGAGGCGGTGGTTACTCCAAGATTTTTGTTTCAGATAAGAAGCTGTGTTGTGTGTTTTTTCCTGTTGATTTCGGCTGAGGAGGTCATTGAAATTGGTTTTTTTTTTGTCGTGATTAGTAATGCGTTGTTGGCTCATCGAAAAACGCGTTATAACGTCGTTAGGGGTCCAAATAAGGTTGTAGATACCTGAAGATCTTATGGGTGAGTTGCGTTGGTAGTAAGAGAATGGAGTTCTATTTTGTCTCACAACTCTGGGACAGTCTTAGTCACCAAATTTCTTAAAGGCCTCCCAGTATCTGTATAATCCTCGCCGAGCTCGGACACTATACTGTGAGTTTAAGGATCGTGGAATCCTTGGTATTCATTTGATTCTGAGGTTTGGGATTCAAAGAGTGCAACCAGCATTCGCTCCAGTCTGCGATTGTGCAGCACAGAGCTCTGTGTTGAACAGTATCCCAAATATGACTCGATCTTGCTTTAAACTCAGAGTCTATTCGCCCAAAACGTCTAAAGATATTCGCAGAGTGTTGGTGGATACTTCTTACGAATGTCAAAATCTCCCGACCTGAACCATTTTCTTAACACAAAATCGCATGAAGACAAATTTTTTTTGTTATTCGAGGTTCGTTGCGCATCTCTCGCTACTAGTTTTCAAAGTGTACTTAGAAATGATCGTTACATTGGGTTACAATGGCCGGTTCACCCAGGTAGAAACTGAGAAAATCTGATCAAACTGATAGAGCGGGTCAAACAACTCAGGAGAAGTCGTCTGTAAGATGGGCATATGGGACCAGAAAGGTGACATCATTTCGGAAATAATAAATTACCGCTCCAACTTGGCCTATAAAGCAGTCAAAAACAAATCTTCGAAGTACAAAATATAGTTCAGCATGGCTGAATACTGTCATCATTATTATTCCTGGTAATGTTTAGTAATGATTACCATGAAGTACGTTGGGTAATGTCAACTTATGTCAAACATTTGACGCAGATTCCTTGTTTTTCCGATGAATTTTGGCAGATGAAACTAGTCATTCTCCATCATGTACGTTCGTTCATCGTTACGGCCGACAGCAAAGTTGTCAAAATTTTGAATCACCACAGCCTTAGAAAAATATAGTAGGACTTCTCAAACTTACCACAAAAATATTTGCTAAGTTAAGAGTACAGTGATAGATGACTATGTATGTAGCCCCACGTGAAAGATGAGATTCATGCGATTTGTTT
This sequence comes from Xylota segnis, assembly GCA_963583995.1. Taxonomy (NCBI): domain Eukaryota; kingdom Metazoa; phylum Arthropoda; class Insecta; order Diptera; family Syrphidae; genus Xylota; species Xylota segnis. The sequence continues at coordinate 26,863,627 of OY757236.1, read as the reverse complement.
GCTGACAGTTTCGGGCTTTTCATTTGACATTGTTTACACTTGCTATTGTCATCGCCGTGCAAATTGAACGATAACGTACAAAAATACTTTGAATAACAACAAAATCAATTAAACAAACAGAACTGTGCTGATTCGTTCCGTCAGCAGAACGTATTTCTCAAATAAAATTCAAAGTTTTAAATGAAAATGCGGCTATAAAATGTAATTCAAAAAGTATTGTGTAATGCAAAGTACTCGTAGAGTAATGCATCATCAGGCGTTGTGCTTTCAAACTTCAGAGTAGGGTCTGACCTGTCAGAATGAAGTTTATGTTTCTATTTTCAGCTGAGATATAGGAGTTTTGAATTTGTGTCAAAATAGGCTCTACGGGCAGAGATAATGTAAGAAATAATGTAAGCAAGAAACAGAACACTGTCAAATTCCTATTTGACAGAATATACATACCAAACCTGCTACGAGTATCACATGACAGCTGCATAAGTGCTCATTTGTATTCCACAAGCAAATTAGGGCTACCAACGATCATCAGTCTAAAACTTAAGAAAAAGCTGTCTTCTCTGATAGAAAAGATCGATTGAGAGTCCTTAAATCGTAGGATTAGTTTTGCTCTCCCAACTGTCAAAAACCTAAAGCAAAAGCTTGCACTGAATTTCAGTTCAGGAAGGTATAACGAAATGGTCACCGTATTGGCAAAAATTTGGTAAACAGTCTCTTGGATGAGGTGATGAAAGACTCATCAGTACTTTTGTCGCTCTTTACAGTTTTCCAAGACGAGTATGCAGAAGCAAGGATAATACAAAAAAAAAGGCCTAAGCGTCGTACATTGACACTATCAATCGAGGGTTTGTTGACATTCTTCAAGCATCTCTTACCACCACCTGATCTTGCAGAAGAAGTACACTCGCTTCTATCAAGAGTACGCTTGTTCCTGGGTGCTGAGTCGTCTGGAGGTCAAAAAGCTGCTCGGTTCGCGTCTTCAGTTGATTGAGATCCTTGGGCCGCACGCTCAATACCATCTTTGCTTTCGTTTCCTTTCACTTTTTGTCAATATTCCATCTAAATGCGTCTCTTCTGTAGCTCGGTCAACCGTGTTTTCTAAAAACAAATTATCACTTATAAGCACTAAATGGCACCTGTGTGTCGGACAGAGAATAAGACAGTAAATAAGCGTTGTGTGCCAACCAACCAGTTTCAGTAGTTCTTCCAGAACTCTTGCCGAGACTAAGTAACCCAATCCTTAGGTTTGCCCAACATGCTTTTTACTTTCGGAAATCTTAGGAAAATCATTGCATCCCTGCCTCTAAACTCCTTCCGATTTCACAGGGCACCGTCTCATCGACATCGAAGAATTTTCCTTAATCCTTTATTACTGTTAATAATGGCGCCCAACCCGGGGCTTAGACCAATGACATGAAGATTAAGAATAGCCTTCAAACTTAGGCAGTACCTACTCACATTTTCAGAGCAAAGACTAGCTTTCTAGGAGGTTTTCTCTCAAACATGACAATGTTGGCACAGGAGTTAGATGGTAAGAATCTGCAAGGGAATCTAAGGATTCAAGGCAAACGTATTTTTTCTGAAGTTTCTGTGGATGAAAACACAAGTATAGGCGTTAGATTCAGCTGTATATAGGGCCTTCCTATGACAGCAAAGACGGGTCGTCTCTGGTTTCATAGCTCAGTACCGTGTTACTGGGGTTGATCCCTTGCGTTTTGAAATAATTCACTTCGACGAAAGGCTCAGGATTAAAGGGTCAAGATGTGCTGATTACCTTAAGCCTTACCAGGCAGGAAAATAGGTTTCAATTGAGTATGAATAGAGGTTAGAGTGGCAAGTCACTAGTAAAGGTTCATTGCGGGTCAATGCAGTAAGTCTGAGGAGATAAGTTCTGTTACTACCGATGAGAAGGAATGGGCATCCTCATCAGTAGATGTGGTCAAGTAAATGACACCTTCTCTTGGCGCTACTTATCGCCAGTTGTCACATAAGATACCTACCACAATACAATCCATTCCCTCTGTCAATTTTCTCTGCTGCAGTCGTTCCAGTGCAAATAATACTTGTGTCCTTCCCACCCAAGTCACAATTTATAGATCAAAAGTTCGGCCAATCCCCTGCTCTACCTGGAAGTCACATTACCATAAATTACCAAAGCAAAAGAATAAATGCTGTCAGCAAGTCTTCCCCACTGGATTTATCTATGCAAAGAAAGAAAAAAAGAAAAGGAAACCTCAAACGTACGCACCTACGCACAAATCAAAACTTCCTTGTCCTGCTTATTATTGACATTCCAAATAGACCCCAAAACTCCACAGTCAAAGTAACTTTCCAACTTAACATCACTCCCTGTAGCATCCTTACAACTGCAGAACATACACACGCAGAACTTTCTTATTAATTCCTCATCACCACCACCCCCCACGAGAGAGAGAAAAAAAAAAGGAAATAATTAAGTTCCTCCCCCACACCCACGGCGTGGCACAAGGACCAGAGAAAAATGTATGTTTAAGGAGAACACGATGAAAGTTATTTCCTCTCAAGAAATGCTCTTGTACGCACAAAAGCACGCAGTAGTCCTAAGAATTTAATTAAGTGCCTGTGTGCGTGTGTGTGTGTGTGTGTCCTGGAATGCTATAGCAAAACTCGCACAACTACACACAGAGGCAGCGCGTTGCCAGAGTGACATTGGCAATCTCACCCATTAGTCCTTCCAGCACGCTCCTCTCTGCCATTCCCTTGGGATGACAATTTTAGTCAAGCGTGCCAAAGAGATCTCAAGCCAGAGTGAGAGATGATCATTAAAATTCGCAACAAAAACAACGAGTTCACAAGTTTTTTTTTTTTTTTTTTCTGTCCTAAGGATACTCTTCACCTTGACTCTCCGCCACAGAGTAAAACAGTATCCTGTCTCACCTACAAGGGCAAATAGAAATGCCAACCTGTACATAAATTCTTTCGTTTGAAAATGGTTCATTGCCATCTACATCTGTGTGTGGTACCGCGTTACCTTAAATTTGTGCCACCACTACCGTGCCGTAGGCTTAGGTCTAAAGAAACTCACTCTAATTAAGATAGCACTACAGTAAGGATGATAAAAGGACATTAAACAACAACAACAAGGCCGGCGAAAAAAGTAGCATCCTTAGCGAGGTTGGCAGCAACACACCGTAAAACAAAGTCGCTTTCGCAACAAAAAAAGCGAAAGAAAAACGACAAGGAACTCTTTACCTAGAAAGGTGTTGTTCAGGAGATGGGTTGAGGTTTTAGGGCGCAAAACTTAGGATACCTCCCCACACTTTGTGTCCCATTTTATGTGGTGACGAATGATAACGAGGAGTGTGGGCGGGCAGAATTTGTGTATATTTTTCTTTATCCTGCTGAGGACTTTAACAACAGGTACACCGCCATTGTTGCAGTAGTTATGGTGACTAAGCACAACACACGTACAGGGTGGACAAATAATTGTATACATTTGTCATCCTTTTATTGAGTCCTTGGGGATTTGTTCTTTAATGGACACTTTTTTTTGACATCATTGCCATAAACCTTTCCGAAGCCCGTAAATGGCTTTCTGTTTCCGTCAAAAACTCAGATGCTACTCGATGTGTACCGCCTTGCCGGAAGCACATACATAGTCTCGAGACACTGTACTGCTCGTGACACACACCAAATCCTCTGCACATTGCCTTATGTCGGCTAAAAAACATTGCTCTGTCAAATTTCTGATAACATTCCGAACGCAGCCTTGAGTTTCTTGTTTCTGCTGTTTGTATCGAGTTTCGTGCCACTGTCGGTGACCTTTCCGTACTGTTATCGAGCAGTGTCTACTGGTCTTGCGTTGACCATTTTACTATTTTACCTACCAGTTTGCATAAGTAAATGAAAACTGAACGAAGTTCAGAATCACGGTGAGAACTGCTCGAAAAATATCACTCATTATGAAAAGAGAAGAACAAGAGTGGTGAACGTACGCAACCTTGTGGTACCCCACTTTGAATTTTAAGATTTTACCCAAGACATGGGCGATTTATCTCATAGATATCTTTGGGAGATACATCTCCTGGTCAAGATATGCCAGAATCCGACGGTAGGTATGGAGAGGTGGTTGCTATGGTTTGTCATCTAGGTGACCTTTGGTGCTACCTGCGTGACCTGCGATGTTTTCTGTTCTGTTCTGTTCATTGAGGCGACATATGCGGAATTTCTTGTTTTCCTTCTTGTTAAGTTGGTGGCCTTTATTGCTTCGCTTGCTCTCCAATTCAATTTTCAGCGTTACGCAATGTGTGAGGAAATCTGCTACACTACTCGATCCAGATCGGTGTAGGGTAACCTTTGAGCACTTGTACTGTTCAGAGGAAACCTCTACTGATCTAGAGTATCTAGAGTATGGGCTTAGTCGAGAATTTACTGATCCTTTCCAAGCTGGATTGTCTGAACTACAGTATAATTCTTGACTGTTGTCAGCATCTGATCGACTCTCCTCTATGTATCCTTGAATGACGACTTCCTCGAAGGTAGATTCACCCAACCACAAGCCATTTTATTCTTAATGAAGATTTGTAATACGAATGTACAAGTAGACAGGTTGCTCCATTCCAAACGAGGGTTATTCGCCAGGAGGTACCGCTTCATCTACAATAGAAACTCTTTATGTCAACTGTAGTTGTCCTTAAATTATTGTGCAACCTTTAGGCACATTTTCTCCTCCACGCTCGAACAAATCTGGCAAGTAACGATTAGATCATTCAATAGAGCCAAAGGTGATAGGAAATGCTTTCAGTACTGAGAAGCTCTAGGTCTGTCTGCCAGCTATCGCAAACTTAGACCAATAATAGGTCCGTTGTGATACCTCTTCGATCATCTCCTCCACACCTACTAGCTATTCATTGTTCTTCTAATGAAATATAGTAGACTCCTTCTGTCGGTGTTAACAGGGTTACCAAGATCAGTGAAGAGGAAATCTCCTATATGAAATTTTCTTTTGTGACAAAGAGCAGGCTAGATGCATAGAAGGTGGATAATAGATTCCTCTTCCTCTTCATCTCTGCAACATCTTCAAAAATCGTTTAAATGCACCTCAAGTCTAGTTGCGTGTTTTCCTATTAGACAGGGATGAGATCTATGATAGTGAATGCTACGAGAGATAAAAACTTTAAAGCGTCTCAGACTCAGCTTAGGTTGAATATGTTTTGTTTCTCTACATGTCATGCCGATTGTCCATCTAAGACTTCATCTTTCCAGGGGATCCATCTTTAATTCAAGTTTGCAAGCAGCGATCGAAATACCTAGGGTACCTCTACCTGATAAGTTAGGTTCCATGTCTGGAGAGTTCATCAAAGGTGAATACTAAATTGCTCGGCCCTTCCTAAGAGAGTAATGAAACTTTCGAATTATTGGGGAAGGATTTGAAGGATTTTCTAGCTGCTTGGCTACCTGAAAAGATGGAGGTCCCTATCTTGGTTATCACATTTTTCTTGAGCCAAGATTGAACTTCTTTAATCCCAAATAATTCCGCCTGCAACATTCGGCAATGCATACGAAGACGAAAGGAGTGACTGAGATCAAGCCTTTCAGAGAAACACCTCCACCTACCTTGTTCTTAGTTTCTGAACCATCTTATCTTCGAGTGAACCGACTTATCTTCGAGGAACACTTCTACCTCGGAATAGTGTAGTCTAAGTTCCGGAAGGCATTACACCCAAGTTTCAAGCTCCAGCATTATTTATCTATTTAGGTGGAGCTATAGTCAATTAACAAGCCTCTCCAGTTGGGCCGGTCCTTAGCTAACTGCCTTTCCAAGTCAATAAGGTAAGGTGATCCTCTATTGGCATATCTCTCTGGTAGGAGCGGTGCTGTCAATTTCGGATTTAGAACATCTAAACCTTTGGCTTAAACTTAGGCTTAGACCATTTTCAGTGCAAGAATCAAAAACTTGTTGCAATGCGAGAGTGCAAGGCTTAAGCAGTTGATGTTTTCGTAAACGTTTCTGGGTTACAGCTCAATGGCATGGTATCAGAACTTGTACAATGTACTCATAGTATAGCTTTGGGGAGGTACAGAACTTAACCCTGAACACCGCCTTAAAAACCCAAATCCTTTGACTTTTCTTGAAGCAAAAGCTCAGCATTAAGAACGAAATTGAATGCTTCAGTGCGGATTTTTTGGATTATGGATACGTCCCGTTTTTTCTCTGGACAAGTCCCAAAAAATATTGCCGTCTTTACCGACTTAACTCTCCCATGGGCCCGCTTACTGTCGAACGTTTTCTTTTTTCAACTACTATCCCTCTACTCAAACAGCGCGTCACGTACTACTTCGTTTGATTTCGCAACTCACTCGTAATAGCAGCTTAGAGAATATAAAATTCAAAATTTACTGAGAAACATAAAGAACAAATCGTCAAAACCCAAAGTACCTTTGAGTAATTAAAAATTTCGCCCCAAACTGAGCTAGGAATTCCTCTGTTAATGGTCGCTTTTAAAGAGTTTGCGACTCTTAATTGCATAATTTATCTACACGCCGTACTTATGCACAACTGACGATCCACCAACAGCCCATCACCAGGAAAAAAAACCGGATTAAGTCCGAGGAAGCCCTCAAAAAAAGCAAAACCCCAACAGAAGGAATATTTTTCAAACATCAGCATATCTCACGTAAATTTGGAAACTCTACGGACGAGTGCGAAAAAAAAGTAGAAATAGCTGAAAAGATTAAGAGCACCGATTCCATCTAAGCAAATCCCAAGCGAACCAAAAAAAAAAAAAACCCCTCACGCTAACCAAGTCGTAGTGGAAAATATCTAAAAAATGAAAAGTTCGTGCAACTTGCCAGCACTGAGTCAGCACGTTTGAACCACACTGCTGCTGGGTGGAGGAAAAGGAGGCTCCTGGGGGAGAACAACTGTAACCACACCATGGACGACGATTTAGAGTGTTACCCTGCGTTTCTCGTTTTTGAAGGACGAAGTTGTGATGTCATTCATTACTATTTTTGTGTGATGTTCCTCTGGGTTGGTTTTGACAACAGGGTTTCTAAGATCATAAACGCCAACGGGACAGAACGTATTAGGAACAATTTTGTGCTGTCATTGTCATCTGTCATTGTCAAACTGGCAAATCTTGACATGACTCTGCATAACTTCTGAAATAGAGCATCGGTTTCGACTTTTTGGGTTTTCTTCAGAATCAGCCATGATCTTGCGACAGGGTGGCCCAAACCCAATCGCGCGATATTGTGATTTTCTTAAATGTTTATTCCGACCTTAAAGTTTTTTTTATCATTACTGTTTTGAAGGTCAAGTGCGCCTCGCCATTGTTGATTACCATTTGAGGTGTCTGACTGCATTTTTAATCGTTCTGGCGAGATCTCAGTGTGATAAGTTCTCCCAATCTTGTCAGACATTCTCCTTGATAGCTTCCAGTGTCTGTGACTTGTCCTCATAGATCCGTGCCTTAAAAAAACCTTAAAGAAACCTAGTCTGGAGCGGTCTGACAGTTGCCGCCATTTGCAAAAAAGTTATAGCATCTCCCGATGGGGTGATACATTTTAGGCTATCTTGTAAAGGATTTTTCAATAAGATCCGATCGCTAAAGAATGTCCAAATGGATACCTTAGCTTCTCAACGGTAACGCCGGCATGACCTAGCCTTAGTCTTACTGTTCTTTCTGTCAGTGGGGTTGCAGGCTAGATCAGCTAGTCTTGCGATATTTGGGAAACGTTTGAAGCCATCAGACGATAACAAGTTCCGGGTTTATGTTACGTCGTTCGTTTAAGTATCTAAGTGTAGGGGATATGCTCCATTCTGGTTCGTACCAAGTAGGCCACTCCACGGAAAATTGGAATATAAGCTCGTGTGCACAGTCAAATGTGAGGAAAGATTCAATTGTGGGAATCCTTTGCTGAACAAATCTATTTCAAAAATAAAGGTGATGTTAAGCTATAGAGGAGGTATTGAGAGCGGATAGACAAATCGTGTTGCAGGTCGATACATACAGGATAGTCAACAATTTCCTTTTATCCTCCTCCACACTAGTTTTCTACTGAGGATCTTCCAAACTAGAGTCAGTTGCAAGGATCTTCTAGAGAATGGTTGTGGAAATGCCTTAGAGTGTCCAAAGCTGTCTCAATAAGTTTTGCTGAGAAAACAGATCGCCTAGCTTGTGGCGACTTAAATAATGTAAAAAACGTCTCCCAATCCCAAGCCTTGGGCGTTGTCATCTTGTACAGCATTTCGATTATGCAATCCCATAATAGTAGCCTTTGAAGTATACTCAGCTCTATATATGAATAGCTATGTACTTTGTTGTCAGACTCAAATAATTTGGATTCTATCCATAGCTACATCCTGAAACAAGCCAAGGAACTTGTCCGCCAAATATTTAGTCTTGACAGCGAAAGTTTTGTATTTGATCAAGAGAGATCACTCTTACCGTCACCACAAGCAGTTGGGAATACGAAATTCTTGATTCCATTGCATGCGTCCTGCTGTAGCCACAACAACTCTAACTTTAGCTAAAACAAAAAAAAAACAATATTTTGCGATATTTTGCGTAATATGGTGCCAAGGACCTAGTTTCTCACAACCATTTATGTTGTGCTTATCCGAATCTGTTCTTTGAGAAGCTTTCTTATGACAGTTTTACTCTCTGATGTTTGTCAGACGCTCGCGAGAGGTGGGGTCGTGAAATAAATTTTAGGTGTTGTCTACTGATTGAACCTATAATCCCTGGCTTCCTAGTCCAAAGTACTAACCACTTTAACCACGGTGTCCACATAACCTTACATGATCATAAAGCCAGGGTAGCGTCAAACACTGTCTAGATTTCTTTCGGTGTAATCTTTGGATTCGATGTAAGAGTTTCTCTCTTAAGAGTTACACTTGATCTTTGCGCACTTGGCTTTCTGACACATCATGCAGTATTTCTTCTGTTTAAACTTATTCGTAGTGAACGTCTCTCAGGTTTCTGGATCTGCTCTATATCAGTCAATGTAACGCGATGTAGCGCTGATTTTGGTAAGAAATTAAGTAGGTTGGCTATAAGGGCGCCCCTTCACACTGTGTCCCACTCATTATGCCTTGTCGTGTAGAGGGTGAAATACTCCACAAGTTCACACCTCAGTTAACGAAATCCATCAGTAACTTCCTATCGTGGAACGGTTTCAAGTTGCTCCAAATTTCGTTACATCAACTCTTTTAGATCGCTACTCTTTTTAAAACCCACAGGGTGCATCTGGAGCTCCTTGTTGTTCGTTATCCCTTCGTCCTTATAGTAGATCCCTCCAAAACGACTATCTTTTTGTACCATCAGCGGTCTATTTATTGATTTTCTTAAAAATAGATTTCCTTAGCATAATTTATATACCTACAACACCCACTATAGCACGCTCCAGCAATGAATCTTCTCCTCTCATTTCCAGAAGCACTAAACTCTATCTTTAGGTTTTTACGAAAAAACTGTTTACACTGTATGTCGTCTTCCATTGCTCCTCCAGTGACTCATTAACGACGAGCGCACAAGAAAACCATCGCCCATTTATGCAAATGGTAGCTACAACCTAACCACAGACTTATTTACAACAGCCTAACCAACCGCCATGCGTATAATAATAACAAACCGCTTATTGTTTCATATTACCTATAAAATGAAATCACCTGAGGTGTGGACCTGCATACACAGAACCTCATCAAGTCTGCAGCACCATAATCAGTTAATTCGTCTCCCCTCCGGGAGCCGAACGAACGGCACGGCAGCCGAAACAAATAACCATTGCAACAAAGTCACACTAACGAGATTATATTCGCCGAAAAATAGATGGCACCAGCGACGACACCGATACCTTCCGGGTGGTCTTCTCCGGGCGTACATATGACGCACACTGCCTGGAGTTTTTATGGGTCGCGTATTCGCCATAATGTCACAGTGCCATAAAATTCGCCATATACTTTGCATTAACTCGCGGCATAGACATATAAACCATCCGAAGAGGCTGTTTAGTGAGGAGCTATAGGTACATGTAGTGTCCCGGTTCGCTCTTTAGTGCTCCTTGTCCTCCTGCTCCTTGGCCTACGACACGCTGGAAGGTAGTGTGACTTTTTTTTTTGATTAAATTCGAAATATTTCACCGGAATTCGATGTGTTTTGCAGAGAGTCGTGTTGCTAATGCCATGCGTGGCAGGACGATGACATTAAGACGCCTGTACGCTCCTTTAAATTTGTCCGACTGTTTGCCATAAGATGAAAGGAGTCCTCTTCCATTGGGGGTATTAAAATTTAATTAAAAAAGAAAGTAACCGAGGCGGGGAGAAATTTTCAGGCGGGGGAACTAAAAAGGAATTTGTTTTCACGTAGAATGCCTATTAAGTCACATAATATCCATGAAGTTAATCGATCCTTAATGAAATAAACTCAGTTTGTTTATCGGGGGGAGATTAGAATTACGTGATATGTCGTCGTTGTTGTCGTCTGCTGTGCGACAGTGATTTGCAGTATTACAGGGACGGGGGAAATATATGTCCTTGATCGGTCGTTCGCTTTTCGATTGATTTGGGTGAATACCAACGAATTGTTTCGATGAATGTGGATAATTTCCTTAATTTCAGTTCGATCTAGGTGTGGGAATGAGTGGTGTGTAATCGCTCAGATGGAAGATTCCTTGTGACATCTCCTTACAGTACGAATGAGGATGAAAAAAAAGGAACTTTGAACTATATATTAGTCATTAAGCAAATATATTTCCATCGCTGTTACTCACTTCCTGGGACTTACTTGTTTAGATATGAAGCCCGTCTTGTCCTCTTTCTGATCTTAGTTGGATATTACGATGGGGAATGCGTGCTTCTATAACGAAGAAACTAAGCAATGACCTACCACAGGGCTCTGTACTGGGCGCAATATTATTTGTTTTACGTAGTACTTGGTGAACACGTAGACGTGACTATGAAGACAATTGCAGCGTAAAGCCCTTCTCGTCCGAGAAAGCATTATCCTTGCCTAAGTCTGACTGTTTGCAAGGAAACAAAGACCGGTGCTTGTGTCTTTGCAGATGTCGCCCTATCTGGGGCTGTAGCAATTGGTAAATTGCGCAAAGGATAATCAAATTCAAAATAATTCGAAAATGCAAGGTATTTTCAATAAGGTTGATACACAAGGCTCAGGGAATGATTTCTCAAAGCCTGATCCTGCGTTAGGCCTTTGATTGTCCATTTGAACTTGAAATTCGTTCTGTTGTATCATATTTGGACAGCACTGTGGCAGCAGATTTGTGAATTTGACATTTGGATCCGCTGTACTGTACATCGCCATCGGAAATGAGCAGTGATGCCGAAGCAGTTCGACGTTTCTGAATTCAATTTTGCCTGCAAATGAGTTTAATGTTTGTTGTGAACGCTGTGGGAACATCTGACAAACATTTGAGAGTATTATAAAGAAATCCTTCAAAACATTTTTTTCCGATATTACTCATCTCCAAAAAAAAAAAAACTATAACGCTGCTAGAATGTAATCCCGTTCGTTGTGAATATTCTAAGAACTCAGACTGACGTTTGTCACTTTTCACTTTTTCGTATTTAAGGTTAGCATTTTTATTTAAGCTTGACACTAATAGATTTTTTCTTTCTCTTCTTCTAGGTAAGTGGCAGTATTGGATTTTAAAAAATACGTTCAAGTAAGATATTTGACCTTAAATGTTAGTATGTAGTTTTTTTTTGTACAAGAATCCAATTTATGGTACCAAGCCCAAGCAAGAAGACTGTCACATAGATCCCAAAGACGTCAGACCCATATATCATCATGTTCTCTTCTAATCCTTGCTCGGTAGTCATCTCTGTTGAAACAGATGTGAATGTTCATAGGCCATGGGTCGGTTGTTTGGTGGAGGTTGTCATGGCAATTGTAGTAAACTTTTCCTAATGACTTTAAAGTCAATTAGGCGATGGTGTGTTTGTAGAAGTTGACAATATAAGTTCTCACTAATTTTTGGGAAGCAGGCGTATGGAATGTGTTTGTAGTTCCAAAATATTTCAAGAAGTTAAGCCTTTCGCCTTTAATTTGGGTGCCAGGTCAAACTATGATCAGAAGGAATGGTTGCTAGACAAGGTTGCGAGGATGGTTTCTTAGAACTCAAACCAACGTTGAGTCTACCCGCATTATCGGGCCAAGACGTTTGGGTTTCTTATGAACACAATTGTGTTTGGCAAACCTTTCACGAATGTTCCGAAAATTTTGTAAAAAATCAGCTGTATCTTTGCTATCTTCTTGTAGTAAAAAAAACTTTCAAGTTATTGGCATTAAGTTTTGTGATAGTTCCTGCCTTCGACAGTATTCGGTGGCAGATCTTCGTCACCAACATAGTAAGTGCTGTATCCCTAAAATTTTCAACATTGATTTGGTTCCTGTGAAGTCTTCTGGCAAGGCTCTTCCACGTCTGTTCATACAATACAGTCACAGGTAGCTATGACTGCCTTTCGTCCTAACGTATCATTTAAGAGGTTGTCTAAAACCTCTTGAAATTAGTCTATTCTTCCTAGCTGTGGATATCAATAAAATGTAAAATATAATGATCTAGCCTATTCTTATTCTCACGAAGCTAGCTCTAAGAGTTCCATGTTTCTTTCGGAAGTCATGCTTTATGCAAATACATATATTAAGCAGCTCTCTAGATGAATTCTGCTGTCTACAGTTCACCGAACTTTGGAAATATCTTCCACCTATGGCTTCTGTTTATAACCTATCCTATCCTGATACGATAAAAAGTAAAATACAAACATGTATTTGCTGCAAAAGGTCCATAGCTAGACCCTAGGCCTAGGTTCTTATATCCATTTGTGCGAACACCAATGGAAGGGGTCTACTGTTAATACTGTGTCCGAAGGGTTTGTTTGAGAATATTTTTCGCTCGCGAGTCGTGAAAAAATGTTAAGATATTGTCGGGGGATCGAACCTTATATCCTTAGCTTTATAGTACAACGCCCTAACCACGCCAGCCACGAGTCCATAGAGTAATAATCAATATAGACCCGATACAGTGTATAATTGGGCCTTAAATTTTGAGCTAGGAGGTTGAAATTTCCTATCTCGACTTTTGAGAAACAGAATCGGTACAAATACAACCTTTGTTGAAATCTGCCCACTGCCACGCCTACTGTTAAATATTTCTTACTTACTTAGGTGGCGGTACAGTTCGGGGTGAACTTGGGCCTCAACCAACAAGCCTCTTCAGTTAGCCTGGTCCTTATCTAACTGCTTCCAGCTGCGCACTCCAAGTCGGTTGAGGTCCCCTTCCACTTGTGCGCGCCACCTAAGGCGAGGTCTTCCTCTATTGCGTTGTCCCTCCGGGTTTGATTCGAAGACTCTACGGACCGGAGCATTGGTGTCCATTCGCTCTACATGTCCTAGCGATCTCAAACGACTTGGTCGATGGCGCTGTACAGTTCGTATAGTTTGTCGTTGAATCTATTAATCCAAAGCCCGTCAACATAAACGGGACCAAAAATTTTACGAAGAATCTTTCTCTCGAAGCGACTGAGGATCTCTTCATCCGCTTTAGACAGAGTCCATGCTTCAGCGCCATAAAGTAGGACTGGGATGATCAGGGTCTTATATAGAGTCTCCTTAGTTCTTCGAGATAGGGTTCTGCTACTCAATTGCCTTCTTAGCCCAAGGAAACAGCGATTGGCAAGAGTTATTCTTCGTCTTATTTCTGCTAAGGTGTTATTTTCAGAGGTTATAGCAGAGAGTGTTAAATATTACCACCAAATATTTAGACATTCAAATTATCTATGTCATATAAGTCTACGCCCACTTTTTGGGGGCGTTTTCATAAAAACTATTGATTTTTGTGAAATTTTGCATGTAGCACCCATAAACGTTCGAAGATTTCGCTGGAATTCAACAAAAAGAATGGAGTACGGCTACGCCCATGCTACAGGATAGATGTAATATACGATCCCCTCCAGACGGATTGAAGGTGAAGGTACTGATGATGTACCGTGTAGCCATAGAATTCTGTTACTTCTAATTCAGATGATTAATGAACGAGTGTTGCACCATCCATGTGAATATCTTTGCAACTTTTTACGTTGATTCGCATGGTCTGTGTCACACATGTTCTCCCTTTGCCAGAGGACACATACATAAATCCTTTGAACCAAAAATAACATCTTTATTGGCAATCCTACCAATCGGAAAGTCAGAGAAAAAAAACTCACTTAAACGCTGCTGATAGCTCCTAATGGAGAATAACACTCCAAAGGATTTCCCAACTATAAACCCAACCATACGTGCCTAACCACGTCTGGTCTATCTAGTGAAAATATTTTACGATATTATTTATCGGATGACCATTTACATTATTAAACCCATCAATACGATCTACATCATCGAGTTACCAAAAACACTGTCTTGTAGTTGAGGCATTAATTCCAAGAATTTATTACTCCCAGGATAGACGACATTGTCTGGGAGAAACTCCAGCTTGGCATTCTCTTAAACCATACAACTGAAATGGATAAATTTGTGTCTTTTATTCTTTAAAAGAAAAATTTGACATTTGTCCCCATCGAACGTTTTTTAACAAAAGCTTCGAAAATCCAAAGGAATTCCACAAACCAAATTATACCTTTCAACCACAGCAATCCCCCCTAAAGTTGGTAATCATTATGACATTCGAATAGACACACGAGGGCAAGGACAAATGTGTTATCACAAAACACCGTCGTCCTCGTGGTCCTCGTCGTCGACACACAACGAATAGCACAATAAAAAGTGAACAAAACGGCAGAAATTACACTCCTTGGCGGAACACACAGCAAAGCCAAAAGCAAGAGAAAAAAAAAAGTGTCTGCTGACAGAAGGACTAAGGACTAAGGACTAGCCTTCCCAAAAAGTCAGCAAAAAAAAAAAAACTTTTTTCTTTCAAATAACACTAAACACACCTACCCATGTGAATACAACGAGATACTTTTCAAATGAGTTACAAATCGAATTTCGCTCCTCGAGTCTGGGAATTGATGACCGGCAGGCGGGGTTCGAAGGACGAACAGGATTCAAATATCATTCAGTTATGTGATTGCTTATAGTGAAAAATCGTCGACTACACCCTTGAATTTGCATTTTTATGATTTTCAGCCACCAGTCCGGACGACAGTAATCTGCACAAAGGGTTTGCCCTCGTCTAACTGCCTGGGATGCGCGCATAGATACATAGTAGCTATTCGATTGAGTATCGGAATGATTGACGATTGACGAGTCAGATGGGTTTGGTTTTGGAATTTGATGATGATTCGATGCCCGGCTGCATTTGTGTGTCTTAACAATGATCTTACGATAAATCTAAATGCAAATGTAAACATGCCATGCCCGAGGTCACTGAGTCAACATTTGGACCGGAAATTTCCCAGAAACCATGCGATGAAATGATAAAAACACATTTTTCATGTCCTTTTCCAGGGCGCAGCCTGTTCTCGGCGACGATGTATAGGGACTAGCGGCAGGTAAAATCCAGCTGGCAGACAGGATCATAAATTATTTCGGTGGCTCTGTGTTTTTGCTAGGATATTGATTTTTATCTAATCGACGGGCTGTTGTTTAGGCAGCCAAGAGGTCATATTACCATGTGGTTATGTAATGGTGTAGAGATATAAAAACAAGGCGCCGCCGTCGCAGGGAAGGATATGGCAAGTGAAGCGGAGTAAAATTTCACTATTGCTGCAGTAAAAAGACGAACAACAATGTTCAGTGTTTTGGCACTTTGCTAAGACCTTGGAATAAGGGTTTCCTAATTTACTGAAGAAAATAGAAATTCCCTGTTCATTTCTGAGAGATAGCGCATCTAACAGGAATGCGACCCTTCAGAACGTTCTCCAGCATTGCCCTAATTGCGTCTGGTCATTGTCCCTCGCTAGTGCTTGCTATCAATCAAATCAAGTCTAAGCACTCTAGTCATCAGGTCTGTCATATGAGCGGGACTGAGTCATTCATTTTCCCTATGTTGGTACAACTGTCATCTACTTTGACACTGAGCTTGAGAGCCATCTGTCAGTTTGTTGACAGAAGCCAAATCCATCAGTTGTAAGAAATATTAGCAGAGTTTGTTCAAAATTTTGTGTTGCGAACGGAATTGTTCGGATGCTTTGAAAAGGTTGAAAGATTCCCAGAAAGTAGAAAGTAGCTGAAAACTTGGCTTATCCGAGACTGAAGAGAACATTGACTAACTGAAGAAAATGGTGTTCGAAAATCGCCACTAAAGTTTAAGAGAGCTTTCAGGTAACCTGTGAGATTTGGGACCCGTTTTGAACTGAAGGCGATCCTAGAATATGCCTTCACAAAATGTATGGATGACTGGATTGTTCGTTGGAGAACGTGCTTCAACCTCAATTAGTTCATTAGGAGGGCCGGAGAGAGGTTCGAAAAATCATACAAAAATTACAGGCAGGGTCCTGAAACTCTCAGGCACCTTCTGGGTTGGCTACTATCTACTACTTTTCTTTCAAACTGAGAAGTTACCACACTAAGAAGATTGAGCCCTATGTAAACAGCACCATGAGGATCATTATTGACACCCTAAGGTATGTTGGAAGCAGACTTAGGTGGCACTACAGTTCGAGGTGGATCTGAGGATTCAACCAATAAGTCTCTCCAGTTAGGGCGGTTTTTGGCTAACTTCAAGTTGGTTGAGGTCCTCTTTCACTTGTGCGCGGGAGATCTTCCTCTACTGCAATCTTCCTTCTTGGAGTCGAAGACTCTTCGGGCCGGGCCTCTTAGATGACTGATGCGTACTTTTCAAAACAAACAAGGATATCTTGATCCGTCTTCGTTAACATTCATGCTTCCGTGTTATAGAGCAGAACTGAGATAATGAGGTTCCTTTTTAGAGTCTCCTTGGTGTTTCTCAACAAAGGCTTGCTACCTAAGTGCCCTCTTAGGCAATTAAGCGATTGGCAAGAGTAACTTCCCGTTTGATCTCTGAAGGGATGTTGTTGTCGAGGTAGATGAAGTACCTAACTACCTTAAAGTTATAGCTATCTGTTTGATTCGTTGATATTGTGCCTCACTTCTTGTTGACAGTATACACTTCACCTCATTCACAGCTACACCCATTTTTGCCACTTCTGTTCCAATATCTTCAAAAGATAGGCAGTGGCCTGCTGGTTACAAGACAGCTTACACCTTGTCTGTGACCTTTTTTGACATCAAAGGTCGCGGTAAGATTGTTTTCGACCTTTTTGGAGCAACGAGCGTTCTTCATCGTCATCGTGGACTGTATGACAAATTTGGCAGAAATTTCCAAAACTATATACTTATGGCTCTGTATAGCTGGTCTCTGTAAATGCGGCCTGAAAATCGATGAAAAGATGGTGAGTATCGTTGTGGATTTCTTGATTTTCTTTCCAGGATCTAGGGTAGTGTAAATATTTGGTCGATTGTGGACTTACGCGGTCTAAAACTGCATTAATAGGGTCCAATCAGGTGCTTAAATAGTGTTCACACAGTACTGTCGACAGGATCTCACATGCAATGCTTATGAGACGTAACTCCCTGCACTTAGCTGGCGCAGGCCAGAAGATATCTCTTGTGGAGCGGGCAAACGATGCTGAAGTTCCTTTTATTCGTCATACATCTCGGAAATGAGTCGCTGTACCTTCGCACGTAGTACTAATCCAAATATATTCCCTAAAATCCAAGTGAAAGACTCTCTCAAATAGAGGTTCCAGGCGGAACCTGGATAGGAACTAACTAGGAAATCTGAAGGTTCGATCTAAACTGGATACAGTATTGCAGTGAAAGATGCCACCCCAGCTTAGCTAATAGAGTCAAACTATCGATCCGATCTGTTCAAATTATTGAACTCATCATGTCAGCAGAAGTTATTTCCTTGACTTAGCTATGGAAAGTCCTGGCTATAATCATAGCGTTTACAAAATGTTCAATCAAACGTCCTTTTTTTGTATGCAAATAATGAATGAATGAATGAATCGATTGGAAATATATATTCATTAGTCGTTCCTCCTCCGAATCAGTTCGACATTCTTTAAAATATTTCTAAGCGAGTTCAGGTCATATCCAACGGTGTGCTATTTGGCACTGCGTTTCGTCGGTTCTTGCTCCCTCTATCTCGACGTTGGCCAAGAGCCAGGACTTAAACATATCCCATTCCGCGTGGGATCCTAAAAAAGCGTCTAGTACTATGGATAAAATTAGGCAGACATCCGAAGGATAGGTTAGAGTGAGGTTGAAATAGACTTCCCGAGCATTTTTCTCTTTGTCCCGTTCAAATAGACTTCAGCCCTTTAAAATGTTATCCTGCGCATTGTATATGCGTACATTCAGAGTCTATATGCATTGGATGTGTTCGGGACAGACGCCGTGGCTACAAAAAAAATTGCAAATAAAAAAAACTCTCTTTCATTAATTAAACCAGTCGTCGACTACCTCTACTGGTTTGAGTTGTTCGTTTCCCTAGTCCTTATATCCTTGTCGGGCGGGTAAGCGCCGAAAAATGAAATTCGTTCGCTGCTATTGAAAACATATTTTTCCATCATCGTCATCACCATCATCATCATCATCATGGTCGTCGTTGCGAGGGTATCAAAGTGAATGCCCTTTGCACATCCCCCTATTCAAGCAAACTTTTGCGTTCCTCTGTTGCAATTCATTAATCTTTCAGACTTTTCGACAAAAAAAAAAAAAAAAACACCACTCTAGCTCTTGAAAGTAAAAAGCATTGCAGTCCTGTGTTTCCCCCTTTATCCTCGTCCGGCTCATTGAAGTGCCTACCATCATCCTACATCCCTTTAAATGCATTCACTCTCGCTCCTTTATTACTGCAAATCCTTTCCATTTCGTATTCCTTCACACATACATTCGTACACATAGTTAAAATGGCTGACAAAAAATGAAAAAAAAACACATCCCCTCAAAGGATACAAATCCAAATGGGAATCCAACTTTGCTCTTCTATTTGCGGTGAACCCTAAAGCCTTGAGTAACCCTTTCAGCTGTATGTGTATGTATGCCTGTATATCCTGCCAGCTAGCGGTGCTGTTATAAAAGACCAATTAGTGACAGGCATAAATAATTCATAAAAAAAAATGCACAAACACAAAACAAAGTTCAGAGGGAAACACACACCCTTTGACAAGGTAACCCTTTCGTCCACCATCTAGGACTGCAGAATCTAAGTTCGTATTTCTTCGTCCTGCTTAGCTCAAGAGAGTTAAAGTCAATGTGGTTTAAATATACGTACAAGTCTTTTTTTTTTTTTTTTAATTAGAAATTAATATTTAACTAGTCAGCGTCAAGGAGAGAGAAAAAAACAAAAAATCCTTCCATTGAGTGTCCTCTGATGAGTGACACACAACCCCAAGGGATGGTAGAATTAAATAGGCTTAAATGCGGGACAGACGGACCATCTACTTATTCACTTATTGGTGCTCAGAGGCTCGACCAGATAGCCATAGCTGATGGTTGGATGGAATATTTTAGTGTTTATAGGTATCCTTGGATTGCTATTGCTACTGAGTGGCTCTATGTGTGTGTTTTTCATTTATCAAATAGGGGTGGTGGAGAGGCCTCTTATGGTTCACTGTATATCCCCGATGATATGGGATTTGTATCCTTTTGGCTCATTTTAATGTATACGATAAAGACGTGGATGAGAAGATTTTAAGAGGGTCGAGGACGAGACTATAGGCACGAAGCCATAGAAACTCCGTTTGAATGGACACAAGGATACTTACATAGCTATCCACATGGTGTGTGGTATCTGGAATGGAATAACTTGAATACCAATGAAGGTGGATGTGGCCATAAGGAGTGTGGTGATAGGAGGTCCTTCTTAAGTACATTTTATGTTCTATTTTGTTTTGTATTTTTTTTTTCTTTCCTGGCATCCATTGTGCATTCGGTCGACTTCAGGTATTTTTGTGAAAAGGGTGCTGAGAGCCTTGAAGATGATTGAAAAGGAAATATTCGCTCTTCCACATACAAACACATACACACACGCAGATGTGTGGCGAAGGCGGTAGGATGAGCATTGATTTGGCCAAGAAAAGGAATTACCACAATGTGACTCACATTTCTAATGCGTGCCCGATTGGCTGGTGGTATTCTGGGGATAAAGGTCATAATGGAGTTTTATGAGTGGGATTCGTTGATATGCTGAAATAAGCTGATGGATTTTGCTTTTGCATAAATCATCCTAAATGGTGTCGGATCTGATGAGTACCTCATGGATTCTGACAGATTAAAAGAAAGAAATAAGAATAATCACCTTTTTTTGGCCTATTTAAGGGACGAGATCCCTCCAAAAACTGGTATTAATTCACCAGGTTTAAAGCTTGCACTTAAACAGTTTCTATTAGAATCCACATTGGACTTCTCTCCCTTTTCCCCAACGCTTTACGACAGTCTTCTCCTTCCTCAGATACAAAAATGAATGCCCTGTCCATTTTGTATCGAGTTTCTGTCTGTACTCGAATGTCCAACATAATGTATCAGCTACCTGCACTTCTTGGTATCATCATAGAGGTTGCTCCTTACACAACAAGACAAACTAGATCTTTCGTCGAGTACTGCAGTTATCTCGGTGTTTTTCTTCATCATACCCAAAGCTATAACTCTTTCTTCTAACTCTTCCTAAAAAATGCACAACCAAAACTTATAAACGGCCAACTAGTGAACTATCTTTCGAAAAGAACTCTCAATCCACATACCATATCCAACTTTTTTGTACTTTAAAAAAAAAAAAAAACAACTTCTGGGGATAACTTCTACGTATCGGGCCCATCCCACTTCAGTTATCTGACCTGGGGCCTGAAGCCATATTGCTGAAATGGAAACCATTGTACCATTGTACCTGGAAAACTGTTCAGGTAACTCCTGTGTCCCACTAGGCAGTCATCTAGGCCACCTTCTTTTTATTCTAGCTATAAACGAGAGTAGTTAAACACTCTCTAGTACGTCTCTATCTACACTGATGGCACTATTGATGACATTTTCAATCCCATTTCTTCAATCCAAGTAGTCTTCTTCAGCAAGACCTCGATAGTTTTTCCACCTGGTGCCTCAAGAGTTAGACCTTAAACTCATATATCTACAAAATGGTTAAAAAAGAAAAATTAACGAAAACTATAAAATAATTATACGCTCGAATTTCTCCGCCCACTTTTTAGGGGCGTTTTTGTACAGCGAAAATATTTGTCTGTGCTAAGTACTGGTTTATCAGAAACAAAAAGAAATTTTCTATTGGAATTTAACATTTGCTGACAATCGCCGCCAGGTATTCTAAATATAATTCACGTATCGCCATTGCCACGCCCACTTTACAGCAATAACTTTTCTGTCGTCGATGGTATGTGGTTATTTGGTTCAAGTAAAGTTATCAGCTGTTTTGTTCCTTCAAAGATAATGCTGACAACTTGTTACAGTCAACGACAAAGGGTATCGAAGTAGGTTGTACATGTATCTGCCCATCACTTTTGTCACTCATTTCCTGGGGAAGTCTTATAACAATGACGAACAACCTGAAGGGATCTCTGTTTGGGTTGACTTGCCTGCAGTATAAATAAGTAACATGTTTGCAGAAGGAAGGATATTATAGTGTCATGGAGTCCATCATGGAGTCCGTCATGGTCGTTCTCTCATGAAGTTGTTCGCATAAGATACGATAAGTCCAGACTCTTCGTAAATGTTTCGTAGATAAGGAAAAAGTTTGGGACTTTTTGTAGCATTGGTGGACCAATTCCAAGTTAGAACACAACAGTCTCAATTTGTTTTTCAATTCCAATGCAATACTTCTCCATAGATATTGAAGACAACATGTCTGATTCGGTACAGTCAATCGAGGACGACCCTCAAGCAACGTTTAGACGATTGTCAGATCATACGATTTTGTCAAGTCTACCATTGAAGAATAGGGTCCAAGCATCTGACAGTTAAATAAAGTACTAATTTTTGTTTGACATTATTATAAGAAAAGCATTGCCAGACCACGACCTGTTCATGAAATTGTCATTTATAAATTATCAGAAGTTTGCCAGAAGTCGGAAGCTCATGACATCCCACTTTATACAATAATAGCCCAATGGACCTTCTCTTGTCTAATTGCATCCTTATCAAGGGTCGATCTAAACCAACCAACCAATGACATCTTAAAACTAAATCATTATAAGATGTCAGTCATACATCTACGACGCGGTATACATATAATGACAGCACAATGACTGAATCAGAATTCGACTATCTGGCGACGGGCTACCTAAATCATCCATTCGAACAGTATAATATTTTCGTGAAGATTCGTCTTTACCTTCGTTGCTTTCTAATTCATTCGGAGTTAAGACGATTTCCAGTACTAAATGCTATAGTCTGACGTTTGACAACGCATCTGTCAATGACGTTCGTGAGCTGTCGTTTAGCAACTGTGTGAACTGACATTTGAAAGATAGTTGGTCATTGTCAGCTCATCCGCAGCAATTGTCAGAAATATGGTGACCTGACAATCGTCTGAACATAGTTGAAGTCCTACCAAGTTTGCTTCTGTCACAAAACTAGTAGTCATTTGGTGAAGGTTTAATCATTGTCAGAGTAGTGGCAACGCAATCTTTATACAAAAATTTGACATTTCGCATCATCATCGATGAGCGGATGTACACTGGATTTGGATACACTTTTATGTTTGAAAATAGAGACACGGAAAGCTGTGGCGGGAACTAGTTCTTGTGGGGATTCAGTAGTTTGTCGACTAACAGAAATCCAGATCAGATCTCATCTTCTTCTAGTCCAGATGGGTAGCCTAAGGTAATACAAAGATCACACTTCTACATCACTCAGTAAAGTATACGCAGAGTATTCCATACTAAACTTGAAAGTCTGTCCTCAATAATACGAAAAATTGATAATTCAATTCTAAGCTACAGTATTCCGACACCTGGCCAATGGTACTGTTTAATGAACAAGCAACATCATATCACGTAATCGACACCAATCAACCCAAATTATGTACAAGACATCAAGACTTAATCCAAGTCGAAATGAGAATGAGTTTTTTTTTTTTTTTGTTTTTATTAGCAATGGCTTGTGCCTTTTTCTTGGGCGAATTCGTTTCAGTAGTTCCAGCGAATGGAACTTTGTTTAATTAACAATGAACTCTCGTCGGACATTTGTACGCGCGCTCGTGTACAAATCCTAGTATTAATCAATTTTTGTAGAGCAATTAATTAAGTACGTTCTCGCTTGGTCGTGTTTGCGCTACGGAATACCAAATGAGGGAGAATGGGAATAGAGCTGTGCATAGTACCGAATGAGGCTCGTACATTTGTCAATAAGGCTATTAATTTGTAAGCAAGAGGCCTAGTGGCATTTTTGTCACATTATTGCTTTACATTTATTATTATTTGTTTTTTTTTTTTTTCTGTACATAATGGGTGAACAGCAAATACAAAAATGTTGACTATAGTGATTGGGAGTTTCGGTCAATTTTTGATATAAAATTTTGAAAGATTTTCATTGGTGAATGGTTTGTGTATGGTTTACAAAGGCTTTTACTTTAGAGAAGGCTTTTGGAAAAGCTTAGGAGGTCAGCACATTTTGGGATTTTGAAGGTTGATTGAAATCTACACTATCAGAGATGCCCTTCAAGATTGACATGATCTGAAAGGTGGTAAATGAATCAGCATATCGTTCGGAAATGTCTCTGAAATGATGTTCTGAAGAAGACTGGAACAGGAATTTTCTATTTAGCAAAGAACTTAACTAAACGACAGACACTTAGTGGGAAGGGTTCTGTAAAATTGCAGAGATTTGGAAAAGAAATCACAGAAAGTTTCAGTTTTTAAGTGGAGGATCCACTCACTAACCCACAACTCTTCTGGGCCCTTTCCGAGTAGATAAAGTGACAACTATCGACTCATTGCATTTATGCCATGGAAACACATATAAACCGTCAATTTATGAAATTAGCTTGAATTGCAAAAACTGCTCAATGACCGACAGTATGGTTTTCTTAGGAAGAGGTTCACCGGTGATTTCACGGTACGTATGTACATATGTCTGACCGACTTGACATTTCAAAGGCATTTGACAGAGTTTGGCATCAAACTCGAAGTGCATACATTTGTCATCGATTAACCCCTTTTTCCAATGAATCAGAAACCACCTTGCAAAACGTTCAATACAAGTCGTTTTGGACGATTTCGAGTCTGCCATCCACCATATAAATACTGGCCTCCCTCAAGGCTCCAATACATTCCTTCATCGATGGGAGGCCACTCAGCTTCTTACTCGTATATTCATTTTCAGACTGATGTCTCTGCTCTTCGGCCATGAAACTAGTGCCCTAGCGTACCTTAGATTAATAAAATTCCGACCTTGACGGGATGATAAAATTAAGAACACACAGCAATGTCGGATTTAATGCTTCAAAAATGGAATGTTGCCTTCTGTCCTAATTCCCTTTTTCTAAGTCATCTGTTAGTAAAGGACACTTGCATCGCCGGAACCGAAAACTATCCCCTCTCGGCAAGGATGTTAATGACAATCTTCGTTGGAATGATTACATATATTCGACGTCGCTAAGAAGCTGTGAAATGTCTAGGATTCCTTAAACGGCGCAAGAAGTGCTCTACGCCCTCTGATCTGACTGCAATATTGGTGCACCCAAAATCTCTTTGCAGCTTCTTGGTATAATTCAAAATAAAAGTAAAATGAGATGGTACCAGGGCGGACATCGCGAAGAAATGTCTTGTCTTACCTTATTTCAAGCGTCCGTCCATTGTTTGGGGCTTAGATGTTAGGCATATCTGGTCTTTTAAAAAAGATTTTTGAAATTCGTCTCTCCCATGTCCAATTCGTCATAACTTCACTATTTTCCTTGAAATCGAAAATTTTTGTGAAGACGAAATATTCAGACATTCAAATTGTCTACTACCTACCAATACATCATGTATGGTCACGCCCACTTTTTGGAGGCGTTTTCATCAAAAAACCGATTTTAGTGATATTTTGTATGAAACATCCACAGAAGTTCGAAGATATCGCTGCCATTGAACAAAAACATGGAAAACGGCCACGCCCACTTCATAAGAACTACATTGTACGTAAGATAGTGTATCATACCACAGCTCCCTTCTTCGAGAGAGTGATGTTTTTCCAGTTTTCTGTAATTTAGTAACGAACCTTTCAGAGAGAGTTTTGTTTGCAACTTTGTGGACCTATAACTACTGTTGCCTCTGTTTGGGAACCAAGGGTATTAGGGCAACTCAAGGTAGTCCTTATTAGCAAACTAACATCTGTTTGGATGTGCTCTCATTCCTTTTTGAAATCCATATTCGATGTGTCTGCTGAGACCGATTGACGGGATGGCTTTAGGTGTCCTTGATAAGTTAGGATCGTTTTGTGCCTCTAGATGTGGGATCTTCGTCACTCGTATACTTCAATATACGAGTATAAATCGTTATTGGCTACCAACCTCTCAAACGAGGTTTACGTCTAAAGAAAACAACAATTTAGAGTTGCCTAGAGACGCGGCACAGTGCACGTCCTCTCCATGTCAAGTCGAACTAGTTTTTGGAAGAACAACTCTAGGAGTACTATGGAGAATCTGTGGATGATATGTGTTCTGGGATCTCTATAATCTCTCTGTACTTCATCGTCATTTACCGGGTATTCTAGCAATCTACGGGATTCTACGTCTCTAGTCCTTGGATGTGGCTGGTGATTCTCTAAATGTATCTCATGGAAACCACAAATTGTATCTCATACAGGAAAATTCAACTGGCCCTGGTTCAAGACCTTATCCCTCTCAAGCTAATCCGTTGTGAGCAAATAACCTACTCCACCCTCGTTGAAGTCCCGCATTCACAGTAATGACCATGGGTTTATGCGTCCTATTTACCCAAAGGATCCCTCGATTAATGTCAAATTTTAAACAAAATACCATCCATGTCTGTACAGCATTCGAAGCAAATCATCCCAAAATATAATTGGACGAACCGAACACAAAATACATTCCAATCATTGAGACTGTCAATCGAGATACAAAATTTCTACAAATTCCCTCGGAATGTTACAAAAAAAAAAACAACAAACCCAAACATAACCACAAAAACCCGCCATTTGGCCAAACAACATACCACCCAACTACCGAACGATTATCGTTTCCCCACCTCCATCCGATTCGGTGAAGTTCAAGTCTGTCATGATACGCAGACCGTGGCCAGTGGGTGGATTTAAATATGCAGTTAACCTTCCCTGCAGCGTTGTGTTGTGTGTTCCAGACAACCACAAGCATCTTTAGCTGGCATTATAGTCAAACTCATGGACGATATGAGCGGCTTGGATTATGATACGGCCCTGTACCGACAGAGAGTCATATCTCATCTGATTCCCTGTCTTCGCCTAATCCTGCCTTCTGCTCCAAAGGCTTAAGTATCTGCACATTCCCACACGGTAGCTGAGGAGAAGCAAATAATAAGCCATTGTGGTGATTCCTTTTCGCCTTTCGCCGTTCACAAAGCAGGACCTTTGCCGTCGGGGTGAAGTGAATCCGCTTTATTTTTCATTTGTAAAAAAAATTGGAAAAAAAATATGTTCCCTCCCTGGATGTGTGTTTATATCTGGAGTGTAACACCGCGCTCGGACTTTATTTATTTTAATGAGCAAAGCGGATGAAAATCGGCAGAGAACTTCACCCTCGTCGGGTTTTTCAGCGGAAGTGCTGGTGAAATTCGTCTGGATATTTGCGATTCCATTGAAAAGAAAGAAAAAAATAGGTTCATTGACTTTGGAGTTCCCTGTGGAGTGCATGAATGCAGTCTATTATTGCTGCATCAGATGAAAAGTTCAATTAAATTATAAATTAATGAATACCCCTCTGTATACAACGAGATGAACGGTGTGCGTAATTAACTTCTGAATTACTTGGTACTTGTTGTCGGTGGTGGCTGATCAGAATGAGCAATTGGTACTTTTACTTTATATGTCGATTTGGCAGCACCGATATACTTTGTTAATTTTTCATTTCGTAAATGTCAAGCTGACAGAAAAGGTTTTGGGTCCAGAACGTATGTATGTAGATAGGAAGGAGGTTCCATGGAGACACAGCCGCTAACACATTATCCAACTTAAGACCAAGTTTCTGTTTAACGAACATCAGGAAGAAAGGCTTCTTCTTCATCTTCTTAGGTGGCGCTACAGTTCGGGGGCGAACCTGGGCCTCAACCAACAAGCCCCTCCAGTTAGCCCGGATCTTAGCTTAGGTTAAGGTCCCCTTCTACTTCTTCGCGCCATCTAAGGCGAGGTCTTCCTCTATTGCGTTGTCTCACCGGGTTTGATTCGAGGACTCTATGGGCCGGAGCATTGGTGTCCATTCGCTCTACATGTCCTAGCCATCTCAGACGACTAGGTCGATGTCGCTATACAGCTTGTATAGTTTGTCGTTGAATCTATTAATCCAAAGCCAACATAAACGGGACCAAAAATTTTACGAAGAATCTTTCTCTCGAAGCGACTGAGGATCTCTTCATCCGCTTTAGACAGAGTCCATGCTTCAGCGCCATAAAGTAGGACTGCGATGATCGGGGTCTTATATCGAGTCTCCTTAGTTCTTCGAGATAGGGCTCTGCTACTCAAATGCTGATGATTCGTTATTTCTGCTGATGTGTTGCTTTCCGAGGATATAGCAAAGCCGAGGTAGAAGAAGTCCCTTACTACCTCAAAGTAAGAAAGGCTTAGTAGATCATTTGTCATCAGCTTGGGCCGATGATGAAGCTTTAGAAACTTAGTCGACACTGAATAAAGTGCCTCACATCTGTGCTAAACCTCCAGGAGGAGGTCCGATCTCGGATGATCGTAAGTGATCGCTTAATGGATGTCGGTGGTGGTAGTTAAAATACAGAGTGGTTCTTCAGACTTAAAGACGATTGCAGCGTTTTTCAAGTCGAAGTCACTGCAATAAAACATGATTATCGAGGGAAATATCTCTGGTAAGATCCTATGTTGACAGTCAAAGAGACATTAAAGTGTTACAGTCATGATCGATAAGTCGGTAAGGTCTAAGCTCGTAAAAATGTGTATAAAAAGACTGGACGATATCTCAGTGGCCAATAAGGTGACCCTTTGTTGGGTCATGGATATCTTTGGTAACGAAAAAGGAGAAAGGAGACCAGGGTAGGGTCTACATCTAAGCACCGCGCTGGCTTCCTAAGGCTAGTATACTGCATAGCACCCTGAACAGGAACATTGAGCTACTTCTCTGCAGAACTGGACGATCTCAGAAACACCGAGCTGAATAAACTCCTCAGATCCATACATTTATCTGTGCGGTTTAGTTCAGACATCGAGGCACATTGGACTGATCAACAGTCTAAGTGAGCCCTGATACATTTTTCTTGTTGTCAACAAGGATACTCATTTACATAATCTAACCAAAGTAATTGCCAGAGCTCTTTATGATGCTTAGGACTAGTGATTACAGTGGAAGGAACTATGAGGACAACATACCGAAACTCATGGTTTGACGAAGAATTCAGGCAAGCAAATGTGGTGAAGGATCAGAGATGCTCGTGTATGGTATGATGCTGAGGACATGGAACGGATATGAGTGAGCATTCGATGATCGAAATTCCCATATAATCTAACCAACTTCTTCATCCACCCGACTGAGACTAAAAGAGTGATCTAAGCTCAAATCCAATAAAGCTGCTGAAGGTAACCAGTTTCTTGCTTAGCTAATTAAAGCAGTGTGGGAAATTACTTGGTAAAGAACATGCATCAAGTCATCTGCAAAATATGGTCCAATAAAAGTATTCCCGACGAATACAGATTCAAGAAGAAGCGTAGTCTATTAGTCTGAGGGTAGATCTAAGCGGTCTTAGCCAAAGACGACTAGACTATTCTTATGTTTGTCAAAAGTATACTTAAATGTAGTTCCAGAACGCAGAGTCAAGATTTAAATACTGGTGCCCCCTTAAAGCTACCAAATGTTGATAGAATGCTAATTTTTCGCGCGCTCTAAACATGCCAAACTGCCTCTAACCTGGTAACAATGTTGAAAAGACTTTAGCTGGTTGTTCTTGGAGAAAGGTTAAAGAAACCCTCCTAACTATAAGCAATCGGTAAAACCATCATGAACTGCCTCCAACTCATTCCCAAAGAACTTGATTCCTCCGCAATAGTTCTGTGCCACGTCTGCCTTGGTCGTGGATTATCTTGCAATGTCCTCTCATGCCAACTATCTCCTTTGCATACCAATGGGTGTATGTTCCTGGTCCGTTTTATTGTAAAGTTTTTCGTTGGATACGAAACCTATTCACGAAGGTCTGAAGCTTGCCTTTGTAAATGGTATCCCCCGTGGTGCTTACATGTGACAGTCCTGATTCCACGTTTGAATAGAAGAATTCTAGCTTGGTCCTTCTGCTTAGGACAGTGATTCTTCAAACTTCGGGCAGGATTCAGAACGCAACTTTTACCTTTCTTATTCTCATCTAACTTGGTTTTGACGTGGACTGTCGAAACCACACTTCTTATTCGCAAATATTGAGTTGAACATGGATGTTGAAATTGCTCATTGGTTTTGGCGGCCCTAGTTTGTAAGCCTTTTAGTGTAGTCGGTGTTTTTAGGGTAAGATATCATAATTCGTTGAATTCCATGTTAATGCTGCTCAAACTGCATAGCTTTAACCACCAAAAAGAACAGCGGTGAAGGTAGATACCCCTGAGGTACTCCACTTTGGAGTTCAAACTTCTCAATTATATAAGACTTGATAGTTACTGTCCTCGTATGTTGTTTTGATCATAGAAATGCGATGCGTTACCTTCCCAAGCCTGTTCAAATAGCATTTCGGTTTTAGCTGTCAAAAAGTAAATGTATACCTCAGGGCAGTACTCAACGCAGTACCCTACTATGATCCGTAAGGTGTTTATGTGACCTGCCTCTTCGACGTTGAAAGTTGGATCAAAACGTTCCATTTTAATGCGATTTAGCCGGATATAGCAGTTCTGCCGATTTAGAGGTCGCTGGTTGCAATAGTTCTGCAACGAAGCCATTCTTTTTTTCTGGCTGTGAAGTAAGATCCTTTCCTGCAGAACTTAGAACCATTCCAGATGGTGGGCAGAGGTTTCCCTACTCAGAAGATTCAACGTTTAACTTTTTAGCTATACAACGACGTACCTGTGATAGGTAGAGAACCTATCCACGTTGAAGGTCGTTCATTCGCTTCACTCACTACCGGCATACCTTATAATGGAACGATATGAGCTACAAGGGTGATAATCAATTGAAATCCTCCTATTTTCCGCTTAAATTCTCTCCATAATGTGAGGACACACACAAAAAAAAGGAAAGCTTATTTAAATACAGTACCATGTTACCATGTGCATATTTAAAAAGGTCTTTTCCTACGAAATAAGACCCAATTTAAAATTCAATCTTGCCCTCGTGCAGGACGGGAAAATAAAGTAAAAAAATAGAAAAAAAAAAACTCAGCACAATTTACGAGTATGTAACTAGGTATGGGTACGTTCTGTCATTTTGGTAACATAAATGGAAAAAACGTGTTTTTTAGTTTTCGCAAGTTATGCCGACACGTTGAGGGGGGAAAACAACCTTAGAGCGAGACTAAGCCATAAAAAAAGAAATGTAATTGTCTCCATATATCTGGTGACAAAGAAAAAAATAGAGATACGAACGTACTTCAACATAATGTGACAGGGGAGGAGTACAGTTAGTTTAAATGTCAAGTATAAAAGTCAAAAGGATAATTATACCGAACGTATGGGGTCAATTGGCTGACATTAGTTATCCTTTCGTTGTTTTAAGTGGACAAGAGGCAAGTGCCCTCGGATATTTGTTGCATATTGTGGTATCGATTTCTGGTGGGATGTTTAGGGAACTCCCCCTTTTAATGGATGGATTCGACGGATTGATTATTGCTATTTTCGCTATTCGGTCAACAGAAATTGTGACCTAGATTTCCTAAGAACCCTTTTCAGTAATTAGAACCGGTCACTGGGACTCCACGATGGAAGGGTAAACATCGCTAAAACATATTGAAAGACGCGTTCAAATAGTTGTGCCAAGGGTTAATAGGGCTACCTGCAAGCTAGCTTTTTGTCTCCACTGCTTTGGTGCATGGTGGTTACCTGTCTGTTGAATGCATGCAACGGTGCAAATGCGCAGACATCCTTAGAAATATTCCATGAATGGTGCTCTAGGAATGGGCTCTCTGGCAACTAAAACTGAGGCTGTCCTCTGCATGAGAAAAATCATCCTTCTGGTCGATCTGACTTGAGCTTAAGTCTGTCAGTTGAGAGGTGCTTTTAGCTAGATATTTGGCTTATTCTCTGGATCTATAGGACTCTGGTGAAACCTGTTCTAGGTTATGCGTAGGTTGTTAGGGGTATGCTGCTCGGAAGATTTTTCGAGGTCTCTTGGCTCTGATCTATGTAGGTGGATTTATGTCCTCTTTTGGGCCCCACGATTGTCGTCTAAACGATAGGAATAGAATAGTAGTTTCCTCCAACGATGGTATTGGACAGTTTTTCAGGTTACTTAAAGGTTTTGAGTTTAGAGTTCAGTTTCTTTGCATTCAGGGCTGGTTTCCGCTAGAGCCTGCTGCCGTTCTATGTAATATCGTGGGCAGTAGAACATGATGTGTTTCGCATCCTCCATTGCTTCTGTTCTAAAATAGGAGTTGTCGTCGTATACAAACCCATGCAGGTAGGCTCTGAGGCATCCATGGCCAGTAACCATCCAAAGTAAATTATTTTCCAAGACATTTTAAGTCCAAGGACGTCATCAAACAGTAGTGGGCCTAACACGGAGCCCTGAGGAACGTCGCTTAGTCCGTGATTATATTCTGCAGGTATCCGGGTACTCTTTTGGCGGTCAGTGCTCACAGGATTGCGGTGAACCGACAGTCAAACTCCGCTTAATCCTTAATTCCTTGCTTTTCTCAACTCTGTTGGTCACTAGGCTAAATTGTTGTTGATTCTTGTATGAGTCTAAGGTCAATACTGGGAATGTAGGTTCTGCTGGGAAGGCGACGAAACATTCAAACGCATCCGCTGTCAATACCCAGCAGTACATTGATTAAGGGAATCTATTTTCCATAAGGAATTACTATTTTTTTCAGAAAGCTTCAGGAATGACCACCGGGTGGCGCTTTCAGTCATCGGACTCGAGTTGACACATCTGTCATGAACATTCCCTTCAAATTCTTGCGTCATAGCTTGACGTTTGTAACAGCTATGCTGTCAAGAGTACATCTGCTTTCGTGTGTTTTCAATTTTTTTACGATTTAAAAAATTAGATCAACTTTGCAACGAGTTTGGTATTAAAAACTTTTTATCATAAACTAGCCGAAAGCTTTGATATTGTTGGAGAAGTGTTTCGGCAACGATACTCTTTTGAAAACAAACATTTTTATGTGACACAGACTCTTCAAAGGTGACGGTGAGTCCGTCGACGATGATGAAGGCAATGGTAGGCCGACGACATCGAAAATCGATGAAAACATCAATAAAAGCAACGAAATGTTGCCCGAAATCCGCAAATTCCCCATCAAAAACTGGCAGAGGCCTTGACAACTGCTTATGGATCCGTTCAAGACAATTTGGGTAAAGATTTGGATTTCATTGGTGTCGCTGGAAAGCGCTAGCCTAAAAGCTAAATCCGACCCAACATTCAGCAAACGTATAGTTGCTAGAGATGAGTCGTGGGTTTGTAAGTACGAAACGCAAGCGAATATCTTTTATCCAACTAGCCACGACTGAAAAAAAGCACGTTGTTTCGATGCTCACGGTGTTAGATTGAAAATGTTTGCTGCTACGAACGTACTATCCTTCAATAGGGAGGTGATGCGTCTTTAGACTAAATTCTCCCCAAGGATCTAATCAAACTTTAAGGTCGCAGTGACGCCCATATGGGCAAGAGTTTTCGAAGAAGAAAAGCGGCCCTAGAATGGAACCTTGGGGAACCCTAGTAGAAAATTGAACATTCCAACCATCAGCGGTCGTTAAAAGCATTACTTTAGGAATAAACCTACATAGTTACACCCTTTTGGTCCTTCGAGGGCGAAAATTTAAGAATTTCCATTGAAAAGTTTATCTCCAGTCGCCTGAAAGCTTAATGTTACACAACATCCACTTTGAAAACTCACATCTCACTTTAATGATATCAAAAAGGACCATATATCCTTCAAGAGCACATCATACACACGCCCGTATTTAACCGTTTATACGATGTTACCATAAATATCTATCTGACGACATAAACCTAAATGTTTTGCACAAAAAAAAAAGAAAAAAAACAGAAAAGAAAGATAAAACTAGGATGTTGAATAAAATATCTTGAAATGTGTCTCCAAGCGGATGTGGAGAGACCAAGTCCCGGGTAACTCATAACACATAAACTTGTACATTCCCTCTCTCGTTCTGAATGGTTGGTTGAATGTTCCAAAAATAAACTAACACCCCCTCATCTCATTCAGAGCGCAAAGATTACTGCCCTGCCCCAAACAATGGGAACATTTGCAACTGCATTTGATTTGAATGGTATAACTGCTGCTGCTGGTGGCTGGTGGCTGGTGGCTGGTGCTCCTGCCACTTGCATTGTTTTCATATTTTGCACATAAACTAGGTTCAACTAGTTTTATTGTGTGGTGTCCTGTCCCGTATTGTGTCCAGCGCACAATGGAGGGAAAATATTTTTATTTCCTTTTCTTTTTTTGTGTTTTTTTTTTTTTTTTTTGAGAAGAAAACGGAATAAATAATCAGAATGTGCTCCTCTTTGAAGGACTTGCCATCTTGTTGGAAAAACACATACAATTTCTATTCCTTTTTTGTTGTTGTTGTTACACATCCTTATACCTTTTGGTTTATTTACACAAATGTCACGCCCTCAGCGGATTCAGAGAGAAACAATTACTTTCAAGAAAGCCACGCAGCAGGAGTACAGACACAGAAAGGGTGTGAGGTGGAAAACAATATAATGGCGCAATACTTATACTACTTAGGGATGCAAAGTGTACGTGGGAGGTAAGTCCTTATACCTTTGAGGGTTGGCTGGGCTTACGGGTAGATAATGGAAGGTCTTAAGCGTTATGGAATAACACTCAAGTGTGTAAGCCTCCCCTTACACGATCCGTCTAAGTCGTCCTTAAGACCGAAGTGGATATTTGTATTTTTATCAGCTCTAAATTAATCTACACACATATGTACGTGTGTGTATGTTATTTTAAACGATTTTCAATATTCGATTTTATTTAAAATTAATATTTTTTTTTGTTTCCTTTCAGGTGAGTAACCGAGCGAAACAAGGGTGTACGTCTGCAGGGACGCCGTACTGGTATTATTGATTTTTTGAAAGTAATTTATGTAGTCCCTCATGTAGAAGGGATTTGTCCCTTTTCCCCTGCTTATTGCCGATTTAAAAGGTGTAAAATGAAGTATTTTGCACGTAGGGTATGGGCCGCATGAAATAGAAAAACAATTTAGTTCCCAAGGACTTGAGTGAGAGGCGTGTGAGTAAGTCCTTTAGGAAGAGACTATCGGAATCAATGATGTTTTTGATATTCTTTTCAATCGAGTACTAAACTCAAATGGTTTTGGAAGTATTACAAATGGTCTTGACGACTATCCTCTAAAACAATGTTCCAAGCGCAGAGTTAATTTTCCAGAAAAAATGTAACTTTCTAGAGGATATCAGACCCTTTCAGGACCACTTAGGAGTTCAATAAGCTGTCGAGTAGCTCCAAGGCACTTTTAAGGAACCTCTTTCGAATTAAAAGCAGAGTTAAAAAATAACCACTTTGGTCACTGTATTCATGCCATTCGGTAACACTGCACACCTGGGACCCAAACCCTAAAATCATCATATGGCTTCAAACTACCCCTGTAGTTTGACGTATACGATATTGACGTATATTGACTTGGTGTAGTGCCAAGTTACACAAAAAGTCAGAAATCTTAGGACTACGACCAAAATTCAAAGTACGGCCTGCATTGGCATCACTCCGTCAAGGAGAACTACGCCCTACGTTGAGGCTGACAACAATACTCAACCCCAACCCCGTAGACCTCTTTGTACAAGAATTCCGCAGCTCTTTGACTAAGACAAACTGGAAGCTGGACAACTAGTCTGATGGGGCTAGCGTGAGACTGTGTTTGGTCTCTGGTGTGGCGCGAAAAGTAAGAACCGATGAAATGCCAAGAACTAAACTTGAACTAAACAAGGCAGACACTGCAGTAAAGTTGCCACCCTGTAATGATAGACAAGCCTAATCGGATTCCTTTGTGGTAAGATTGAAGAGTCTCCTGACTCTTTGGGGCTCGACACAGTCTCTATGATGATTGCATTTATTTAGCCTCAAAGGTTTGTTTCCCCTTAGATCATCCCTTTTTTACACGTTCTCCCAGTTAAGTGGTGATTCCTGCTAACTCGAACTGTGCCACGAGAAGGTAGATTCAGGATCTCAGGATCTGACTCGGTGGCGTATGCGTAATCCTACTTTTCACACATTTTTCGGTTTAAAAACTTTGTATTTTTTTCACCCATAACGAGCCACCAGTTAGGCTCGTGTGTCCCTAGGATGCACAGACACAGAATATTCAACTCGAACTGTGCCACGATAAGGTAGATTCAGGAGGTCAGGATCTGGCTCGATGGCGTATGCGTAACCCTACTTTTCACACATGTTTCGGTTCAACAATTTTCTATTTTGCTCACCCATGACGAGTCACCAGTTAGGCTCGTGTGTCCCTAGGATGCACAGACACAGAATATTTAACTCGGAATGTGCCACGAGAAGGTAGAGTCAGGATCTCAGGATCTCTGGTGGACAAAAAATCGCACAGCGGGCTGGCCTATTCTCGCACCATTTTGAGCTATATAGCCTCCGATGTGGAGGTATAACCACTAGGACACCCTGTATAGTCTTTTTAAAAAGAGTGTAACTCAAGGCATAGGCGAAACGTCCAAGGACTACATCGCTACATCGCACAGACAATGACCTAAGACCTCAGTAGGCAGATGGTAGTGTCCTAGAGAAGTCTGAGTCTGAGAAAAGACTAATTGGTCTCAAATCCTTTTTGGCATTTCGGATGGCCTCCCCATCTTGAAAGAGAGAATCATCACAGAACGTCATTTAAGATAATTGGAATGATATAGAAGTCCCTATTCATGTGAATGCTAAAAAGTTGCCTCGAAGTTCGTCGACCCTATTCATGCAAAATCTTTAATTTTCCGATTTATCCTTGTGCCACATACTCGTACTACTTATGTATGTGTATCTGACCCGTAATGGTCCTTCGTTGGAATTTATGCTTGGCGAACAAAAGAGCACACTCCCTCTCTGGGTATATAGTATAAATGTGAATGTGAATGCATTTCGACCACACATCCCCTGTCATGGCTCTTAAAACGTATCCTTGGGTCATGAATTATACTTTATGCAGTGGAAACTACTAATGCGCTGGTCCACAACTTGTGCTCCTGCCAAAGCCAAAACTCAGATAGCTGCCGGGCTACTGGGCACTGATAATAATGTGAAAAAGTTGTTTGCTTAGTCTTATACATTTTGTGCATTCCAATTGGAATTATAACCCGCAGGACACACCCACACTCTGTCCGAGAATTCATGTCTTCCACAATGGCTCGAGCATTAGTAAACAAATTTTATTGCATGACCAAGGGATGTCATCAATTGTTGATGTTTCTTTAGTCCATCCACCCCTCCACCTACTTTTTGTTCCTTCATTTGATATCAAATTCGATTCAATTGCCGGGTCTCCGTGTGGGTAGGGTGTGTCTCGTCCTACCCACGCATCCATTCGGACTGTAAAGCTTTCACAGGACACTAGGCACGCTTCGAAGATGGACAAGTTTGCTTGAATTAAGATAATTTATTTTTCGTCCTCCCTTCTCCTTGTTGATGTTCTCAAAGTACTTACTTGGAGTTATTTATTCAGACCAGGATCTTGCTCCTTTGAGATGGAAAGTAGAGAGAAAAAAAAGAAGAAGAAAGTCCCAAAAAGAAAAACGGAAAAACTTTTCCATTTTTGTATTCATAGCGATTTGGGGGGATTCATTCAGGTAGGGATTTTGTGCTCCACACTCTGTCCAACTCTGGGTGTGTGCCTGTGTGTTGTGAGTTCGTTACTCGCTTGTTGTCCTGGCAGAGGAATTGTTTCCTAAAAGTTCGACTTGTGTACTTAGGATTTTCTTATTTCTTTTGTTGTTTTGTTTTGCTTTTGTTGTTTAGGTTGCTTTGCGTTTCGTTGGTTTTTCTTTTACTTTTGCTTTTGCTTTTGCTTTTGAATTTCTCATGAATGAAGTTGGCTCGACGAATGGCCATGATTGCCAGTAAATTGAGGAAAATTATTATTATCCTTAATTTCACTAATTAATTTTTTAATTAGCTATTGATGGCTATTTTTCTTTCAATTTTTTTTTCTGTTGGTTTTGGTTGTTGGGATGGTATTACAAGTCGGAGGGGAAATTTCGGAATAACTCTTTTCTCTTTGTCGGACTGTGAACAATAGTCCTTGGACTATCACTTTCCTGGAATGAGCATTCAAGTTTGCATGAGAAGATGAGTCCCTGTTTTGCTCTGTCAATACCATCAATCAATAAACGGAATCAGAGGACTTTGAGCAAAAACTCGTGAAACAACTAATAGCTGTTGAGACCATCAAGGAAGACCTTCAAGTCTAAGGACATAAACTTCCCGGGCTAACTTTCGAATTCAATGTCAAAGATAAAACTGATAGCTTACTGGTGCCACACTTAGTTTAAGAGTGAGCGGAGCATAGCGGGGCGAAGCGGAGCAATAACTTGTACGTACGAACTTCGAGCTTCGTCTCGGAAGTCATTTACTGCAACAGCTTTTAAAGAGTGGACGGAGGTACTCAAAACTCCAGAGATCATCTCCAGAATCGTGGTCACATGCATCCAATTTATGATTTTGTTGGATAGTCAGACCGCTCTCAAGTAGTAAGATTGAGGCTGTTGTGGATGTTTAGCCAGATTGAATCCAATCAATTTGCAAGAAGGTGTCCAGATCTGCGTGAGATGTTGACTAATTCATTTTCGTTGGTTAAAGCGGATGCTCTAGCAAGGATAGGTTATACGATCCGTTTCAGGCGAAACGAGTTCCTTGTAACTCGTATACTATGACCAGAAGTTGACAGGAGTTGAGAAGGCACCTGTTGTTTCTAGAAAGGTACAGATAGGAAGGTAGATATAGTGGCGGTTTTTTGGAGAAAGAACCCAATTAGTGCTAGGGGGCGCGTTTTTTTGACCAGAAAACTCATGTAAACCCTAAATGATGTAAACCAGACCCAACCTGTGAAGTTCAAATAACGAATTAGTTTTCCAATTCTTTTTCCACCTATCTCGCCGAGATCCAGTCCAAGAGAAACGGTTTTCCTGGGGTGTGTTGCTTGGTTCTGACTAGGATCGGATATCTGGAAAGGAAGTGATGCAGAGATTCTTATTTCTCATTAGTATCCTTGTAGTTTCTGCAAAGACGTTGTAAGGGATACCAAGCTTGGCCGCCTGGTCCCTGATTGGCGAGTGGCCTGTGATAATGGGCACAATTCTGCCAATATCTGGTCTACATTTTCTAAGTAGCTCATTTGGAACAAAGAGACCATGTCTTTCTTGACATCAGGGTATTCCAACCATGATTGGCAAGCTGAAGGAAGTGAAGATAAAGATATCTTTCCGCTAGTGAACCGCTTAGGGCCGATTCTCATCTGACCCTGGGACGGACCCAAGGGAGTGTAAGCGTTGAGTGGACACTTACGTGATTTCTTTCAAACTGGCATTTCTCTACCAATGGCTTTGATAGGAGCTTGGATGTCTAAAAAGATAGCGTCGGCAGGAAGTACAGTCTGGGATACGAAAAGACTTCGAAATATGTATGTTGTGTATCATGTAGTTCGTTGAAGACGAAACCTATTCTCTTAAGATCGTTTCCAAGACTCCATAGATATGACTTAACAGTCCAGGCCCTGAGCCAGGGGTGTGTAGGTTTATACTTAGAGCATCTGGTGGACAGGACTTGAAAGTTATTGTGATGCTTACACCCCCGATCTCTGTGTTTTTAAAAGTTTATCTTTTTGTACTTCTTGCTCAAGCTATGCCATCAAACGAAGGCCCATGCCATGTGTACACCCACAGGGTCATCTTACCCATTTTTGTCATTTTTTACCGAATGTTTTTTTCCAGGGATAATGAGCTACACTTTCTTTCCTTACCCGCACGCTTTGATCCGCTGTACTCCTAGCTCCTCTAAATAGCGGATATTAAGCTCTGTAGTCTTCGTTTCTTGACTTTACGAGCACAGGTCGCAAAGATCATCAACTGTTTGTGGGATGTATTCCTAGGACAGTCCGTTCCTCTATCCTTCCCCCAATAAAGTGATGAAAGGAAGGAAATGGGAGGGCTAAGTCAGCACCCCTGTGCCACCATCACACTGGAGAAAACCAACACACCAAACAAATCCAAACGAGTACCGATCTATCTGCAGCAGAGTGTGTCGAACTGTTTCATAGTCGGTGTTCCTAAAGGTTCCATACTAGGTCCACTACTTTAAAGATATGCTCTGACTTGTAGGGTTGCAAGGAAATACGTAAAGGAAATTATGTTTTTTTTTGCATCGCCCTGTGAGAGTAAGACGATTCTCGCATAGTATCAGTCACTGCAAACATTTTCAGGAGATCACCCGACCGACTGAAGGCTTTTAGGGTATTGAGTAGGCCTTCTCCCTGAGGACAGCGAGCTCAAGTGGGGATAGGTTTCCTTGTGTGT
The DNA here is from genome assembly GCA_963583995.1 of Xylota segnis. Classification (NCBI taxonomy): domain Eukaryota; kingdom Metazoa; phylum Arthropoda; class Insecta; order Diptera; family Syrphidae; genus Xylota; species Xylota segnis. The sequence continues at coordinate 26,823,820 of OY757236.1, read as the reverse complement.
TTTAGCAAATGAATGCAAATTCGAAAACGGATTTCCGCTGTTTTTTCAAGTTCTCCACCCACAATGAGCTCAGGAGTGATCTGAATTATTGTCCACTCTAAATGGTGCTCCTTTTCGTGCAGATTTCGTCCTACAACTCTGAGGGTGGCTGGAAAATCCCGAAAATCCCTAAAAACCCCATCCTCCCTCAAGAATAAATAAACTTAAATCAAAGCCCACCGCAATAAACAAATAAATCCAAACACAGATGCGTCCGCCGCGCCCCATAGAGCCCGCAAAACAAACAGAGTAATAAATTTGATCATCAAAATTCCATCCATCATTAGAATGCAAATTGTTTGTTAATTAAAACGCGGCTACAAAACATTAAGCAATGATTAGGGAGGTACGTTAGTAACATAGAATCATAACAATAATTACCTCCTTTGTATCTAGATGCGTGTGCGTGCCTGCCCTCCACCGCCCTTCCCCAAGATCCTAAGACGACACTGACGACGGACTGGCCTAAGAAACAACACCAATTGCCGACACTAATTAAAACCGATTAGTGTGAGATGCAGAACTCTAATTTATTTATTTCCCCCGCGCGCGGCGAATGGAAATTAAAATTGATGGGCTGGTCAGTGTTCCTCGCACTCCTGCGAGTCCTTCGAGAAGTTTGCTCGCATTATTTGCGTAGGTATGCGGAATGAAATCAATAAAACTCCCTTCGGCCAAACAGTTGTATTAATTAAATGAGGGTTCATCAGTGGTCGTTTCCCCCGACTTTTTGTTTAGATGACCGTGCGGCGGCTAGCGGCTAGTGGATTTGGCACTGATTTTCGATTAAAGCTGTCAATTAGAGTGTGCACTACGTGTGTGGGCATTTTCCCCCTATCTGGTCACCCCCGTTTCGAAAATGCCGGACACAACGACGACACAGCTCCATAAATAAATTAGTTCCTCATCGTTGTAATTTTAATTGCGAAAGTATGTTCGATTGGGTTCGAGGACGACGGCCGACGGACGGACGGATGGGGGGGCATTTATTGATTCGATGCGGGGATACGCAGAAGGGCGTTGTTGGGTTAGAGCCCATTGTCCCTTTATGACCCAAACTAGCTGGCTGGCCGGCCGACACTCATCCCTACTTAACGCATTCATTTAGGCGAGGGGGATATAAATTCTTAAACGTTTCGCCATGGACATTTTAATGGCGTAACAAGTAGATTAATGGAATTTGTAATGGAATCTCTCTAGGACTGAGATTTAGAAATTCGACAGCAGGGATGGGAGGGAATTTATAAATTTTAGGTTATTATTTTAGATTATTCATTAAAATTCTACTCGGAGTGTGTCCATTGTCCTGCACATGAACGGAAACGTTCTCGTTCTTAGATTATGTCCAGTACTTGATGTATGAGTTCCTTATTAAATACTTTGTAACGAATGAGGGGCGAAACTTGAAGCTATCGCTTGGTTATACTTTGGGAGAACTTCTCCTGAGGTATTGAGCGTGTGCTGCGCCACTCTTTATGCGCTTATACATGGGATCATTTGCCAGAAGAGTGGAACACAGCGTTGATTCTTCAGTGTTAACTATCCCTTCAGCAAGGGAAATTTGGATCTTGAATTCCTGTTCAAGTCCCACATGAACATCTTACGGATCGTTATAGATCAAACTTGTCTAGAACGGGTCTCAGCCACAGAGGGCTTTTGAAAGAGTCAATCGAGACTTTATTTGATTGCCCTTCGACTGATGAAAACTCAAAAATAAGTGTACAGGGTCATTCAATTCGTGGTCCGGACTTGACATCCCTGTTTCGACAACATACGTCAAACCGAACTGTCATCCGTGACTGCATATATTTAGTTCAAGATTTGTCCAATGTCCAGTTTGGTCTGGTGGTGTCATCAGCCCAATTCTCATCGCTATGGCCAAATGTTAACCGGATATCGAAGATATATAGATGTGGACGACATGTGGTTTCAACAAGACAGTACCACATCTCATACAAGACGACTCCTTTTGGGTTTATTGAAAGAAAAATTTTCCTGGACGAGCTTAGGGGTTTTATGATGGGAACTAGCCACCTGTGATGCAAAAGATCGTATTTATGCACACGATTTGCAAACTCTTGACGTTTTCAAAACAAATATTCGTCAAGTTTTGGCCCGATATGTGTCGAAAAGACATCGAAAATTGTTCTGTCAGAATCGAGTCCTGCAAGAACTATTGTATTCCATTCATGATGGCACAATCCAAACAATTTATTATAAAAAAATTTATCAAAATCTCAATTAGCGTTTTATTCAAATATACTTTCGGAACCACAAAATGGATGACCCTATGTCTGGCGATGAAGCTTCGGAATGTAAAAATTGGAGTACCACAGGGGTCTGAACTTTGACCTCCATTATTTCTAGCAGATGTAGAACAGATGTTCCATGTAGCACTGCTGTTCAAAAGCTGAGGAATGTAAAGAACTAATTGCAAGCAGGCAGCAGTTTCGGTGTTCAGTAGAGTTACCATCCGTTTATAATGTTTTTCGTAAACTATAAGCCTTCCTGTATAGCTCTAGTCGAGTGTACAGATAGTAGATTAGGGAGTGCGGGGGTATCACCACAGACGTTGCAAAGTGATGAGAATTCCTTTCTAAAATATTCTATGCTGTGGTATCCTCTTACCCTATCCGCCAGAAACTCCTTCAACTGTTGAGTAGAAAACTAAAATTTTGGTCTTAAATTGGGAAAAAACGTAAACGTCATTCTGACGTAGGTGCCCTTCTTCCTCAGAAGCTCATGAGTCTTTTACAAATTTCCACTGAGGAATTTGTTAGTAGACGCCGATGTCAGGCTTAGTGCTGCTTTGGTCTAATTACGACAGTCTGCTGTTGAGGTACTATGCCCTTCTAGGAAGTACTAAGGGAAAGCCCTGTGCGGCGCAAGACAAAAGCAGGATAGGTGTAGTATTACTTTGTTATAGCCAAATCCTGTGAATGATTGGTGCCCATCCCCAGCTTTATGTCGGAGTAATCCTTGTAAGTGGAATTGTCACGATTTGCTCCAAATTTAGATCAGTGCACCACAGTCGTCGAGATCACATTTCAATCGAGAGACTTCTTGAATTGAAAATGTTTTGTCAATAAATATAGCGCTAGTAGCCTTGTGGCATTTAGTCTTATTTCACGGGCATCTACTACTTCAAGTTCGAACTTAGTCTCTCGTTAAGGACCACTAAGCTCTCACACACTATGGTTCTGTAAACTTCAATGAATGTACATAGCAGGTTCTAAGCAAGACATGGTCCTTGCTTTAAAGTCATGAATTCTCGATCCTTGGAAACTCCGTAGTTGATGGGGGTTTAAACCAGGTGTGAGTTTTTACTTCCAGGTACTATTAGCCTATTCGCATCCATTAAAGGCACAGCGTAGGCTTAGACTTATTATTACACTTGTTCTTCGGCGACAAGGAACTGTCCATAAACTTTACAAGACTGTTATTAAATGAGCAGCCTTTTAAGACAATTATACCTTCGAATGTTTGTCAGATGTTTGCCCGACGATGAGAAAAAAAAACTTTGATTTTCTCCAACACACTAACCACTAAACATCGATATACAATACATCTCCCATCCCAACGAAGTCCTCAATAAACCTCGAAGCAAAAGATCTATCATTAGAGTTCCTTAAACGGAAAATCTCCCACGAAAAACCCCTTTGAACTCTCGTAACTCGTCCCTTGTACCACAAACCAATGCCATGTAATCCCATTCAACTCGTATTCCGCCACGTATCCCATCTTGTTAACCCCACTACACACGCTCCACTAGTCAACACAAAATCATCGAAGCAAAAATCTCCGATTGAACTTCTTGCCAAAAGAGATTCCTGACATCTCCACCGTTCGTATCCTTTTACTAGAGAGACTACAGACTACTCTCGTATGTCAACTATTTTCAAATTTTCACCCACAATATTTCTAAAATGCTATTAGAAGGATTTCAAGGATATAAATGTCAACAGCACTTAGCGAGATATACATATACAGAGAGAGAAGGAGAGAGAGGCAGACAGTGAAAACCGAACCAATAACCATATTAAGCTAAAAGTTGTTCCGTAAATTTTACTTAGGTGCTGGGTTCCCACTTATTTTATTGCAGTCACCTACCCACAGCCATATCCGAAATTATTGTATCCTTTCAGCTTAAGTAGAGAAATTCAAAAGATTTCCGAAAGGTTCCCGAACCGAAAGCGGAACAACCAAAAGGAAAGGATAAAACGTATAATATATTCTTACTTTCGGCTATTTGCTCCCTCCCTGTCCCGATATGTGTACCAAGTGAAGGAGCAAGGATTACTACATGTTGGGAACGATTTCGAAATTTCGCAGTTATGTAAGGATGTCCTCCCACAGCATTCCAACTTCCTTTCCTACAATCGAATTACAGACGGAGAATTCGTATGGAATACAAATTAGGTCCTTTCAAGAGGATACAACAGCGAAAGGATTTTTTTTAGATCTTTTTTTTTTTTTTTTTTGGTCCTGTCACCCTGGGCTGGTTACAACTTTTTGGTGTGCACTCTATCGATGAATGCTTTCGTTGGTGTATTGTTGTGAGCCAGGAGTCCATGTGTTCGTCCTTGGTGCATTACTTTTTATTGTGTGCCATTGCTCATTGTAGGAGCGAACGAGCGTTCGGATAACGATTGTGTTGGTGTAATGCTCTTAGGGCTAGAATCGATGAATTATTATCGATGATGGATACGGATGGCCAGGGAAGTGAATTGCGATTTAAGTCACGCCACCAAGAGGAGCATACTATGTACATACATATGTACGAGTATTTTTAGATGGAACACGGTTGGAGGCAGAGGCTCCATTGATATCACATTAGGTGGGGTCATTCAGATTGCTTCTGACAAAAAAAAAAAATGACTGATGGCGAATGGGGAGACGTGTTTCTTTTACAAATGCACGTGCCTCACGGTTGGTGTGCGGAATTTTAAATCGAAGACCAAGGGAATGTATCTGTAGTCCACTTCCTTTCGGATTGGTTTTTTTTTTTTTTTTTTAATGCAATCCTTCGCTAATCTAATGAAAATAAAACGATGCAGGATGGGGTTTTGTGTATTCACGCCTTGTTACAAGGAAAACAACTTAAGTAGATCTAAGAGGGCATTGTGCCTGATTTGATAAGTCTCTTCTTTTGGATCATAAAGGAGGAAAATATGAAGTTTTTTGTTGTACAAGGATTTTCACTCTACAAAGGGAATTATTTCGCTGAAATGATTGGTAGCTTTGGTTGAAAAGGAAAGTTTCTAACTAAACGTAGCATGGGTTTGTCTGGTTCTACTAAGATACAGTCCCCGTTCAAAGATAGTGGATCTATTGTGACACCAAGGATCTATCTATACAAATGTATCGACCAATGTCGATGGTGTCCAGGTAGCCGGGGTCATCGAGGTAATGGCTCCTCCACTCTAGGACTGAATCGGACGAATGCCAGAGAGATAGAGAATAGTAAATGGTTTTTTCAATAAGGACATAACAATTTTGTACTTAAACAAAACACTGAATAATTGAGAACTTGGGCTGAAATTTATTTCAGGCGTAGTGCACATGTTGAATTTAAGTATGGATAAGTAAGTTCATTTGAATACCGCGAGCACGTTTGCCAGGGTTAGAGTTTCAGTTTCAGCACTTCAAATGATTCAGATGCTTTAGTTCTTGAGTTCATCTTGTAAGGGTGTAGGCCAAGACCAATATGCACAATTCACCACAATGTGGACTAAACTATCTTTTCGCATTTCTTGGAAACTCAGCAGTTGACGTGAGGTGGGTTAATGCAAGGGCCATATGGACTGAGAGATTCCGAAAACCTGTGAATGCCGTGGAATCGACTGATTTGGCTAAAGCACTTACGGCTGGAATAATTTCAATTACTCGATCCGTGCCTTGTCTAACTGGAACAGAAACATTCTGTAGTGTTATGTTAACTCGAATTCATACACTATAGTACGAACAGTTTTTCTGGTGGAACGACTATTTAGCCTGAAATAGTGAACGACCACCGACTCAGAATTTCTGTAGTAATTTTTAATAATTTTCAGACATTGTTCTTTCGTGAACTTCATCATGATAAAAATGTAAACCTTGACTGACGTTCTGACATTGACAGATTATAAAAAAAGTTTAAGGCAGCGGTTGTATTCACATACAAAATTGTTATGTCCCTATTGAAAAACCATTTATATTCCTTTCCTTCAGGTATCAAGTAAAGTACAGTGGTACCTGTTACCAGAATATTAGAGAAATTCGACGTAATATCCCGCAAGGCTCAAACTCCTTTTCTTCTTACCAATCCGCCTATCCTTTGAAAAATTGATGATTGTAAAGACCAATGAGAAGGGAAACCCGGTGGAGACTGGGTTTCAATACTGTAACTCTAACAATGATAGACCTGATGATCTCGGGTTTAATGCGCCTTATTTCGAAATGAAATTGTCTGCGAGACGGTAGGTATATTGGAATGTTAGATGCTCGCTAGAAGCTGGGTAATGAAAGACACTTTGGTGTTATCTGTAAGTCGAACCTCGAAACTCTGGCTCAGTTGTCTGACGCCCTGAAAACTGAGCTAAGTACTTCGTTCACTTAGATACCTACTTACTTGTGGCGCTACAGTTTGCGATGAACCTGTGCCTCTAATAACAAGCTTCTTCCATTTTCTTCAATCTTAAGGTAAGTGCCTTCAATTGGGCACTCAAAGGTCGTTGGCATCTCCTTCCACTTGTGCGCACCATCTAACGCGAAGTCTTCCTGCACTGTATTGTCCATCTCGATTGGACTCGAAGTCTCTACGGCCCAGATCAGTTGTATCCATCTGCTCTTCATGTCCTAGACAACTTCATTAACTGACCTTCACCAACTTTTTGACTAGGTCGAATAGATCGCCGTTGAGTCTTGTCCTCCGAAGGATGCCAACACAACATAGAAGGAATCTTTTTCTCGAAGTTGCCGTTTTAGATAGAGCTTAAGCTTCAGCAGGAATGGTAGGGGTTTTTTTTTACAGAATTTCCTCATTTTCTCGGGATAGAGCTTTGCTACTTCTCTATCCAAAGAAACAGCGATTGGCAAGAGTTATACTTCCTTCGTTTAATTTCTCCTGAAATGTCATTGCTGGAGTTTACAGCAGAGCCGAGGTGGACAAAGCCTATCACTACCTCGAAGCTGTAGGTGTTGACTGTGACATTTTGTCCAATTAGGTGATGTTGTGTGTCCCTACTTGCTGAAAGCATCTAAGTACTTGGTTTTGCTAAGGAGAGGGAATATTTGTCAACATACCACTAACGTGTGCCAAAGTTTGAGCCAGAAACAGGTTGTAATCGAATTTAATCTGGTCTAATCTGTCTGATGTGCCAGTTTGGGTATATATCTACAACGAAAGACTTCGGACTATAGGTACATACATATGTATGCAGGTATTAGGCGTGTGTAGTTCACGAACTAGTTCAAAAAAGAGCTCTAACAAATGAGCCTAGTGAACTAGTTCCCAATGGCATTTTATATTAGTTCATTTAGTTCAGTAGCTGAGTAGTTCAGTAGTTCATTAGTTGAACAAGCCCGGGTATACTCTGCATACATCTAGTTTAGTAGAAAAGCGAAATTGAGGGTTTTTTTCGTTGAGTGTGGGTATTGTCCAGGTCCAGGTGATAAGGGCTGTCCAGCAATTGTGGGAAGGGTATTTTACAAAAGTGTCTGAATCGCACAACACCGAACTGAACTGAACTAAGTGAACTTAAAAAACGAACTGGTTCAGCGAAGAGATTCGAACTCAACTGAGCGCTCTCTGAACTGAATTAAAACACATAAGCCTTCGGCGATATATAGTCCTTCAGTGATAGCCTGGCTCAACAGTTCGTGAACTTTCTAGATTCGCTTAAATATTTGACTCAGGTTTAGATCCCAAGTTACACTTGAACCACTGAGCGTTAGTAGTTCACTTCGACTGCGAAATGGATGATTTCTCAGAATCTGACCCTTCCCGCTTCTTCGAAGAACATAATACTCTCGAATGTTAGTAAGAAGTCGAAGGCTTTCATGTTATTTCTCAACAGAACCACAACATAGACCTCATTAGCGTTCTGATGACTCACTGCTCTTCTGTTAAGAATCTCAATGCGATAAGTCCATGCCAATCGAAAGAAAAAAAATACAACAGACGCACTCCCAACCACCAGCATTTGATAGGATCTCGTACTATTTTTATAACATGTCGCACAGTAGAAGATACCACAATGACATAGGTCGTCAGTACAGTGAGTCATATGTACAAGAATTCTCCCTCAGTCACAAGAATTTATATTCATGCCACCCACAGCGTGTGTATCTCCTGGCAATTTGCAAAGAAATCGAAAAGAATTGTACGCCCCTAGGAGTTTTCTGTTTTTTTTTTTCCAAAATCAATCATAAATTACTCCTCGTGCTCTTCCCAATAACAAAAATAGAAACGAAAAAAAAAAGAAGGAAATTACTAGTAACTTCGCCCTCCAACAAGCCAACACAAAAGAGGAAGCTCGTGCGCCATTCACTTTATTAAAACATAACTTTCATCTATCATCTGGTTCTGACAACAAAAACATCAATTCGATTAGGCTATCTATCCGTCCTATCTTCAAACAGAAAACCTTTTTCATCATCTCGAATAACAACTCTATTAAATCTTCCCCCCTTAGATCGAAATCCACTCAATGACCGACGGGTTTCTTTCAATCTTCCTTTTAACGAAGGAAAAAAGAAGAAATAATTCCAACTAAAACAATTCGAAAAGATGCAAATCTTACGCCCCATCATCATTGCCATTTGGGAATCTACTCGAATTACGTATCTCTATTTCATAAACTACCCCAGGGAGGCATGGTACATGGGATTGATTGTAAAGAAATCCAACAACCAACTGCAATAAATCAAAAATCTAAAACATCAAAGGCACACAACTATTCGCATATACGAACGAGTATCTATAAACTATGGCGACCGAGATGACTTCGATGACCTAAATCACAGAATAAAAACATTGAAATACATTTCCCCGAAGGAAAGATAAAAAAATACACATCCCAAGGCGAATAGATACGACTGAAAGGAAAAAAGATACATTTTCCTCGCTTCTGTGCAGTATCTGTCAGTATGTGCGCCTCAAAGCAGTGCCTTGGTTCTCTCCATTGATTCTGATTGCGAAAGCTTTATGCTTATTTTGTCTTCTGCTAGTGCAGACGGATGTCTGTACGTCTAGAGACCAAACAAAATGATGCAACAACCGAATCATCAAAGTTCACTTGTATCCGAATGAACTAAAGCACTAGACGTAGCCCGTCAATCAGTCAAAACTTTGTATTTCACAAATAAATCGAGAGCGAGTGGGGGTGCTCGCCACTCGGCTATGGATAGGATGGTGTAGGATGGGAAGCCCCAGCGCTAGTTGCGTACAGCTGACGTTGTTCGGATTCGATTGAAAATTGATTTCCTTTTTTGTGCTTTATTTTGATTGGAGTTTCGTTTTCTTCTATTTTCTATGCTCTTTCTGTGTTTTTTTTTCGTTTTGATCGATGTGGGATTTAATTAATCGTTGGTAAAGCTAAAATACATGTACACTAACCCAAGCCCGAGTCGGAGACCGCCTCTGTGGGTCGTCTTTGCTGTCGTCGTCGTTATCGGTGTTTGCTCGACGAATGAGGTTAATTCGAAACAGATGTGCAGACGTGGCTCGAAGCGACCGACAGACCCACCGACCGACGATATGGTGTACATAGGATCGATAAAAATTCTTAGTTTTGATGGAAAAATAATTACCAACGGTATTATGAGCACTCAATGGCACGTATAATCCTTTAGAATTACCTTATAAAGCCAATGATTGCTGTTTGTGTTCATGTGGGTGTGAGGGCAAAGCGCCTTTGTGGATTACTTGAAAACGATTTTAAATCGATTTGCATAGTGCCATTATGCCCGTAAGTATGTCAAATATTTGATGGCATTTATTAACGAACTTTGTACAACTGCGTCTAGGGTAAAGGTATACACACAGTGTAGAGGCCATATTGGTGCGAAATTTCTCTGTCATCCGCGGCAACATGACAGAAGTCATCAGCCTATGACTTCTATTTTTACATTCGTGAACTAAACAGATACACGTCAACAAGACATGAATCGCTTTATTCCTAAAAAACGAGGTATACTTGTTAGAAACCAAAGTTTTTCATTGTAGGTTAGGTTAGTTTAAGTTTATGTCTCTGATAATTGATAAATGTGTTTTTTTTTATGAAAACGCCCCCAAAAACTGGGCGTGGTTAAGGACACCATAGATAATTTGAATACCTAAATATTTGATTGTTATGATTTTCTTTCTATCGTACTAGAAATGGGCGTGGCAGTGGGCAGTTGTGTAAAGAGTGACCAGATAGCAATAATACTTTTTCCAATTGTTATCCTTCAGCAGCTGTCAAAGCTACCAATGACATCTAGCTGTCAAAACATTTAGCATGATCTGCAATTCCATCACGTATCGTTATAAACTTGCCGAAAGTGCATAAATTTTTAAAAAAATTTATCGAAATTCCGACTCATTGCAAATACGGAACGTGATTTTCGTCGGGAGCTCGGTCGGCATCATGGCTACAGTGTGCAAACAATTCGTCGCACCGTGGTTAAGTTTGAGCGTGAGTGCACTCTTTTGGACCTTAAACTACGACAGAAATGTATCGAAAAAGGCGCATAAATGTCGATTCGGCACCGATCAGCTGAATTGGGCATCGCCAGAGAGTCATTAGAAATGGAATCGACCGCTTGAAGCACTGCCAGCGAAGCCTGTGCTATTCCACACATAATGGCATGAATGTAGCTTCAAATTAAGACCAGAATCAGAATTTTATTTTTCACACCATTGTTGTTTTACTTATTTTTTTCCTATCGTCCTTCACTCTGTATAAAATGAATAAAATGAAAAGAAAGAATATCTGGTTGACATCTGTCCGATTGGAAGTGACAAATACAAAATCCACAGAAATGGCGGACGATTCAAGTCTACTTTTTTCTGAATTCGGTTGATATCTGTCAGATTGGCTGTGAAGAATACAAAATCTACGGAAATGGCGGACAATTCAAATCTACTACTTACTGAATTCGGTTGACATCTGTCAGATAGAAAGTGACAGATACAAAATCCACAGAAATGGCGCACGATTCAACTCTGCTACTTACTGAATTCGGTTGACATCTGTCAGATTGGAAGTGATAAATACAAAATCCATAGTAATGGCGGACGATTCAAATCTTCTACTGAATTAGGTTACACTCAACTAACTAATCCTTGTCATGGAAAATAAAAACCTAACCAACATCATACGAGGCTCAGACTAGTAATATCAAACAAAGCAACAGGCAGCAACTGAATTAACATCATTTATTTATTTGACACTTTTCTGAAAATTTCTCGGCCGGCTTGTCAACCGGCTTCGGTGTAATGGCAGACATTAAACCACTTAAACTATTATTACCCCAAAGCGACAACCTGAGTGCAACCACAAGTCTGCTGCCCACAAGTCCCATGGGCCGCAATCATAATCGCGTGATGAAAATGAAAATTGCGTGCGCGGTTAGCTTGTGTGTTCTGTTCTATTCTGTTTGGGATAGGTTCGTTGACCACCTGGAACCGGATGTCGATGGTTTTTTTTTCTTTTCAGTCGACATATCGTTCCACTCTAATTTTCCAGCAACAAACTAGATCCCTCGCTCTTGAATAATTGCGAGTTTTCATGACACTCATTTGCGGTAATAAGTTACATTCGAGCGAAAGCGATTACCATTTAATTTATTCCCCGACGGGTTTTTGTGTTCTTAGCACGGAATTAGGGTGTAACAGTGTCCCGCTCACAGACGGTTGGACGAGTCCCTTCGCTGGAGGAAAATGATAATAAATTGGTTTGCAAATTGCAGGGACGATGAGTCAGTGGCACAGAGTGTGCAGCATATCGGCGTTTATTGACAGAGGGGTCTGGTGCATCTGGCTAGCACAAACGATGGCTTCCGGTGAGCAATGGATATGCATGTCTGGCTAGTCATAGTCATTTGCATCAGGTCTGGGTGGCTTGAGAGTGAAAATAACGATAAGTTGTTTGTTTATCAATTATCGAGGATCCATCGAAGACAATGGATGACTTATTTGACTTTTTGTAAACAAGACGTTGTAGGGAGCATGGGTATCTTATTTTACTTGGAAGGACGTCGTTGCTGGGATATGATACGGGATTCGGGAAATTGAGCAAACTTACTCGAATTTGTATATATTGAGCTCCATGGGAACCGATGAAAACTTTAAAAAAATGTTAGAAAACCAATGCAAATTTTAGTCCTTAAAGCAAGTGGTCCAAGGAGTAGGTAGCAATGCAACAAAACGTTGTTCCCATGGGGAGTTTAGTTTAGTTTTTTAAATTCCTGGCACTTTAGCCACTTGGACTACAAGTAAGGTAATGGGACCCAGTGATGTCGTATAATGAAAAGGTCAAGAGGAGTTTTGAGTTTTTGGAATTTTCTGGGAATGCTAAGGATACCAAATCATTTCATATTCAAAACAGACTTAAGGATGAAAGGTATGCATGTACATGTACATATGTATTGCGATTTAAGATACGCCTACACATTTTACTGCGAAAGTAAGAAGGAATGACGTACCTCTTGCATCTATTGCGAAACTTGAAGTATCTACCACCCGATAGTTCCAGTGAGGACTACCGAGAGGACTGCAAGACTAACAGTCATGGTACTGATGTATCATTCCGAGTTCTTGGGAATCATGTGAGTCTCTGGAATATAGAGCATACGAAGTTGTTGTCATCCAGATGAGACGAATAGGAAAGGATTTCTGATAGAAGTACATCCGTTCAGTGCAACTTATTCAAATGAAGGATTGTTTTTCTTCAAAACATGTAACAAATAAATACTTGGCGCAACAGATTGATGGGACCCAGGGCGTGTTATGCTCTTTACACGAATGGAAGGAGCCTACTGTTTAATGCCGTGTTCGAAGGGCGGTTTGTTATTTGAGAAGCTTTCTCAGGACCTCGAACCCCTTGTTCCATAGCTCAACGCATTAACCACTGAGCCACGGCGCCCACCTTCAAAGCATGTACTACATATGGATAGTTATGTATCTCACACAACATGATATCTTCCATTAAAGTATGCGAAAGAGAACTGTCTTTGACTAAGTATTTACTTACTTACTTAATGGGCTCCCGACCCACTCTTCCACTCTTCTGCTGCTTCTAGTCGTTGCACGATAATTTGATCCTTAAAACGGAAGATCTTGAACCTAGGGGCTAGGGAACTAGGGACAGAACCGGACTATCAGTAAATGGTTGACCTATGTAAATGGAAAGATCACACATGGGACTGGAGACATGGCATTGAGTTTCGGAGTGAAGTATGGTTCGCCGTTTGGGCTTTAACCCTAGTCTGACTCGGTGACGGAGTTTTTTTTACTTTACCTAAGTCTAGTCTAGCTAGATCGTTAAGATTTTGGGAGAAGTACTCATTTAGGGGTTCCCTTCTTAAAACTGGTAGGGCAGGACAAGTACACAGAAGATGATGATAATCTTCCTTCCCTTGTCTCTACGTTTCTACAGAAACTGTTGAACTGTTCTATTAACAAAAACTAGTATACAGGTTTTCCTTCAATCCAACTTTGGCCTGGCGCGTTGGTCTATGCGTAATCGCTTTGATGGAATACATAAGGGTGCGCCTCGAAGCTCCAAGATTCAGACATCAACGAATATATAAAAATAAACTCGGTTTGGCTTAGAAAACGGGGTTCAATATTGAAATCCTTGGCATATTTGGAGTAGTCTAGATGTGTGTCAGTAAGCATTGGAGAACAAAACAATCGTGCATAAGTGGAAAAAGACCTCAACCAACTTGGAGTGCGCAAGTGGAGGCAGTTAGCTAAAGACTGAACTAACTGAAGAGGATAGTTAGCTCATACCCAGGTCCACCCCGGACTGAAGCGTCGAGCGAAAAGTTTGAGTTACAAACTTGCCTCGCAGAACCACGCCCACTTTTTGAGAACTTTTTAAATAATAAAATTAGTCAGTGATGAAGAAACCCTTTTGGAATATTTTTTTGTTTCTTAAATATTGGCTACGTGTGTTCAGAGCCACGCCCACTTTTTCTAATAAATCTCTAAAATTTTTACTTTTTCGTATATTGTTTCAAATATACATAAATGGCAGATACGTCACGCCCTCTTTGTTTGGAAAAAACAACGAGAACCATTTATGGCAAAGACTTCCATCAGATTGTGGGTGGTTGTACGAAAGCAGGGGTGTTATAGAGGACCAGTAAAGATGCTTTTTGCTTTGCTTACACAGGTGTGACCTAATGTCCTAATTTTTGCCACAGTTCACTCCAGCGTAGTTCATTTTCATTACAAAATATTTATAAACAAACACGTTCAGTATATACTTAAATCATAAAATTTGTTTGCATATTTTTTCCAGCACACGTGTGCAGCATTTCTAGGGTATTTTCCATAAAAATATACAAATACCTTTGCCTATTTACAAAGACATAAACAATAAAGATACTCCATTCTGCTTTCAACCATCTATCAGATACAATTTTCCCAATTTTCTTCTCGCATTAAATCATTACGACCCAGAGAACTGAAAAAGTTATTTTACGACAAGCTATGAACCCAAAAAAGACATGAAATGGACCTCCATTAAATGTTTAATTCCCAAAATACAAACGCAGTTCATCACTTCGCACAAACGGCGAACAACAGCGGCGACCGTCAACAGCACCATTGCCCGATGCCTTGTAAAATAAACTTTTTTAATACAAAAACAAAAAAAAAAATTCCCAAAATTTTGTAAAAAAAAATGCTAAAAGCATTTTTCAACAGCTACACTTAGAATACATATTTGCCTTCCCGATATTTATTTCTCTTTATCGATTTAAGACGAACCATATGCATTGGATTTTGGATTGTCGGCCGATCTTCAAATACCGCGTTTACGACGACGACGTACGAGGAGCACACAAGTGTGTATGGTTTAAGTGCTGTACTACTATTTGAGTTGGTACTGAAAATAAATCTTACGTAGGCAAAAAGAAAAGCAAGAGGCAAACACGCTTAATTTGATCCATTACACAGAGGAATATCTAAATAGACGAGGAATAGTATCTATCGCCTTAAGGGCGTATCTACTCTTTCAATGAACAACAAATATCGGTCCACAGCTGGGTGGTAGCCACAGTAGTAGTTTGCAGATACGTCTTTGCGGTTAGGTACGTGCGATGTTTTGCCTCTCTATACGGATTGTTTACGTTTAGCTGGGAATAATGACCGAAGGGCAAACTTTGATGAGCAAGCAACGACGATAGACTGACAACATGTGTATTCCTGCGGAAACCATAGATGTACGAAAGCATCTTTTTTTTTTTTTGGATTCATGGAGTTTTTGTTTTGTACTTCGTAGATTTTTATTTTTTTTTTACGTTCATGGGGCTCTGGGGGGAATAGGTGGCTAGCTGTCTAGGATGAGAGTTTATGAAACTAAAATAAAACTGCATGTGGTTGGTCTGAGGTTTTGTAGTATTTTGAGAAATATGACTTTATTGAATGTGGAAAACTTATCACTTATCACTTATGAATTGTTGTCAAGCTATCTTCGAAGCGCACAAAGTTCGACGAGTCGTGCTCCGTGATAAAAAAGTCAACTTGGCAGTCTCTACAGTATCTTACGGAGAAGGTTTAAATCTTTTATGATAACCTGCTACTGACTTAAGAGCCACAATTCAAAGATCGACTTGGTTGCTCGGGAGGTAAGTTTGGCTTTATGTACAATATTGAGGCACGGCGACTGGTTTTATCGATATAACTTGATGCCATGACTCTCAATATTTAGCTGTATCGCTACCCTTTCATTTCTATCTATCAAAATCCACTCAGAAATGGATTGTGCAGATGAGGCAATTTAGAGGCTTTTGATACTTCGAAACATATCCTTTCCTTCATTCGGAGCAGGTCTTCGTGATAAGTCTTCGATGGAGACTTGGGTAAGTCACATTTGAGTGAAAGTTTATTTGTTTCACGTGAAAGCATCAAACCAGCTTCAACTACTCGTAGTTCTTTTAGAAGCAAGAGTCGCCTTCGCCAGTACTTCATCTGTGACGTTTACAACCATAGTCAATTCAAGCCACAGAGAGCTCACAGTTGAGCCTATTTTTTTTTTAAAAGATACATTCATATGTTGAGAATTGAAACATAACTTTCCACATCCAAAACTTTAGCGAAACGGTTCCGTAATTTTTGCATGCCTTGTACATCTATTGGAACTTAGTCTCCTACCAATGGTAGGTATGGTCTCTACCGTCTACAAGTTTTATTTGTCTGCCAAAGATCTATGTGCTAGTAACAGGCCAGCAAAATGAACGATCCCTATAGTAGCACAGTCAATCTTCTTTCTTTTCTCTATCAATTTGGTTGTCACCACATTATAGTCAGTAAAATAAATTTTGGTTGTTGAGACCTACAATGGAATGTTAAACAGTAGTGGTCCCAGGACAGACTCCTGTGGACCCCTCACACTATAGTCGACTGTTTCATGGTTACAGTGCCTAAGACAGATATTAAATTAAAGCAATACACTCAGTACGCAAGTTTCCAAGGTAAGACTATTGTTCTTCTCTGTAAATGGAACCTAAATGTCTTCCAAGTCTGAGTAGAATGGCCTAACAAAGAGCCACCTCCAATGACTGATTAGTTTCCACACAAAGTCTTGCCTTTCCTGCATGATTCTAAAAAAAAAGGGGAAAATCTATTTAAAGTTACGATATAGTTGCTCACAGATTCAGTGTTGGGTCCTTTAGTGACGCTGATTTTATATATCCAAGGATGACAGGATGCTCCAATAACAAATTGTTTATTATCTCACTGTATCCGTCAGAAAGTGTCTAATTTTTGATTCGATTTGGGGTTTAAATAGGAGCATTTTCATGCAGGACTTTATGAAATGTAACTCTTGAGAGGTGTCAAATACAAAAAAAAAGTACAACCACTTTACCTTATGGCACTCATTCCACAGTCTTGTATAACCTTCTACCGCCGGTAACTTAGTGAAGACATCTACTATACCATGTCGTTGGTGAAAAAACTGTCTGGGACATGAGCCTCGAATCTCCTGCTCTGCTAGCCAGAGGTGTGAAATACAAAATAGGGGTCCAACCTCTCTACCTTATGCCACTCATTCTACAATCTTGTATAACCTTTCACCGCCGGTAACTTGTTGAAGACATCTACGAAACCATGTCCTTGGTGAAAAAACTGTCTGGGACATGAGCCTCGAATCTCCTGCTCTGCTAGCCAGAGGTGTGAAATACAAAGTAGGGGTCCAACCCCTCTACCTTATGGAACTCATTCCACAATCTTGTATAACTTTTCACCGCCTGTCACTTGGCGCTGTCCTAGATGACGAGAACTACGAAAACCACTTAAACCTCCTTGCACATGTGTGAGTCAAAACTCTGCAAAAGTTGAATACTTTTAAATTCTTTATCAGTCGATCCCTTCAGTTTTCACACCACTGGCTGCAGGAGCTCCAACCACCCCGCAATCTGTATGCAATAAAAATGTTAAGCACTTGGCAAGACATCCACTCTAATCTACTCCTTCCATTCAGCTACACACACACACACACACAGGCAATAAATATAGACAAGGACAATTGCGTGAAGTAAAAACAACGATGACACAATCAACGCGTTTCCAATCAATACCCTTCTCTGCAGGTCCTCCCACCACTTTGTGTGCGCTCCCCTGCACAACGATGGTGGTAAAAGGTCCTCATAATTTGCTTCACCGTTTTCTCACTTTGTTAAATGTGATTGTGGGTGTACATCATTCTACCCCCCTCCCCCCCTAACGAGAGGTCCTTCTTCGTGTATAAAGCAGATGAATGCGTAACACGTGGAAGGCAGAGGTGTTAGGAAAAATAGAAAGCTCCAGAAGACGCACTAAAACCAGCTGAGACAGGTGGTTACCGTGCGGTTCACGTGGGCTGGCGGACAAGGAATCAAAAACCTTTCTTCTTGGAACAACAGCCGCACCGTATACATAATGTGTATCCATCGTTTGAATACATAAATAATTTGATTTTATTATTTTGCGATCGTTCTTGGAGGACATACCACTCCATCCAAGGTGTGCACACAGAAGAGAAAGTTACGTATACGCCACCGGCATGCTGATGGTGAAATCCTTGCCATTGAACGAACGTCCTGGAAGTGGTTTTTCTTTTCTTTTCTTTTTTTCGGGTGAAACCATTAATGGCTCAGTTTATTTGTGAATAAACGGGAGTATATGCCGTTTCATGGACTCTCGCTTGTGGTGTTTTTTTTCCTTGCATCGTCACATCCTTGGGTGAATCTGTGAAGCGCCTCGCATCTCGCACGGATGGATGTGCTTCGCGTTTGAAAAGGCATTATTGATGTTCGTGGTATTACAGACGCAATCGATTTTAAATGAAAATTCTTTATTGTATCTTGCAAATCACATTAATGTACTTACGTGTGCAGGTGGCAAGGACGATGGGTACGAGAGGGATTTCCCTACATTAAATGCGCTTATCTGTGTATGCTCTGTTTAATGGGATCGTAAAATGTGTTCCTTTTTTTTTTTTCCTTTACAATCGCCATTATGGATACTGAATCGGTTATTGGATGAAATGGGAGGCTAAAATCCAGTGAATAGACTGGATTGCGGCTGACAATCTTTATGGCCGGTGAAGGTACCCGTCTGTTTAAAATTAAAATGTGTTTTAGCAAATAGAATTAACTTTTTATTAGTGCAACGTTTTAGGGGTACTTGCTTGCGGGGAATGGCTGTTGTAAAGCTCTTCTGTGAGTGTGTAGTCGAAGGGATTTGAAACGAGAGGCAATACCTTCACGTGCGTGGTTGTAGAGAGGTGTCTATGCCTGGAGGGATATTTGTTTTAGGGCAAACATCTGTTTGTTTTAACAGACGGGAATATTGACTAACATTCTAGTGGTAGGAGTACCTCTCAGTAGTCTCCATCCTTCTGGCAATGATGACATGGTCTATCAACTCATCGCAGGTGTGATTCGAACAATAACCAATACAAGTCGAATCTATTGAGGGGTGATAGTCGAGGACAGAAATGCATATACCATCCTCCCTTATCATACATGAAAGTCAAGATTATTGCGGTGTCATTAGTGGTCTAGAGAGGCACCGAATAGAATAGACACCGTATCTGTAGGGTGTTGAGTCCGCAATAAGGATTTTTTTCTTCCAAGAAGACACAAACTTTGTCTATTACAGACAAGACTAAACAAGTAATGAAATACATTCCAAAATCATCTTCACTTGGAAATTCAAAACTCCGCAGTTCAACGTTTCGAAACTATGCGGAGTTAGCCCGATCGATAAACCTAAATATTTGGGTCTCATACTTGAACCAGTATCCTCGAATGGGTCAAAGAAACCACTATAGCCGTGTACTGCTGTAAAGACCCGATAGGGCCTAGAGCCGTGTTTTTCATATTGCATCTATGAATCCGTCATCAGACCTATACTAAGCTGGAAAGCTTTGCTTAAAGCCTGTTGCCTACCTGAAATCAGCCGTTGAATCTTCACCAAAATCTGTGATCGGTGTTATAGGGCAAGACATCTCAATGGTATGGTACAAAAATCAACAAAGGTCGGCTTGCCTTTGCATCAGTAAAGTACTTAAAACCACACCGACGGCGGTTCTGGACGTGCTGTTTCACTAAGCGGATTTGGAGATCTATAGCCAACAAGTGACAGTCTATGGAGCTACTCCTCTGAAGGCTGCATCTCAGTGGCTTAGTCAAAGGATAGGACCCTCTATTCTTAATAATCTTGAATTCTTGCGGAAGACACCGACTACGTACTTCCTTAACTTCTGTTGGATAAGAACTTTGATTACATGTATCCCCTCAAAACTAGATTGGGGAAATGACCTAAGAATAGATTCAAAACATAGACCTAAACATAAATATTTCCTTCCGACTTCCCAATTATTGTAGCGTCTCCCAGGCGGAGATCATGACGATCAAGAAGACCTTGTCGTGGCTGAAGCATAATGTTATACCTAATCCTGTTATCAATATTTCTGCGGATAATCAAGCTGCGATCAAATCATTGGAATATTCCACAATCAAATCAAAATTTGTACTAAATTTTCGCTTGTCTCTTAACGGTAGGCAGGTCACTGGGACTCCTCGTTAATGACTTGTATATCTTCACTTCCTTTGTACGTGCCAAGCTCTCTCGAACCTCATCAACAACTCCAAGTTTCCCTCCAGAGAGAACTGTACAAATGGTGGGATCATGAACCCTGCCTGCATATCCGTATTCATGGACGGGTCAAAAACCGATGAAGCCACCAAAGCCACCAGTTTTAAACTGATCAAGCAATGTAAAGAAGAACTCGAATCCCTGAGGTCTAGGCACAGCATTACGCTATGCTGGATCCCGGGACATATGGCCTTCCAAGGCCTCAGAGTCAAGCGACAACCCCACATTAGCTTCTACTCTTCCAAGATCGCAACGGACTTCCGCAAAATGCTCAACGCTAGGTGGAGTGCACTCTCCTCCTCCTGTTACTCAAAAGACCACCTACTCATCTGTTTCCTCCCAGACCACAACCAAATAGAGGGTCACCTCGAAAGGTGAATAGGAATCAACAGCTCAGACCTATGCAGAGGCTGGGGCAACGCTGAGGTGGAAGAAGACAGAACGCACCTCCTCTGCGAATGGAGTCTAAACAGAACCTGACGCCAAACCTTCGGGAAAGCAGTTTTCGACCAACTCAATGAGCACGTTCTCTAAAACCAACCTCAAATTCATAACGAAAACGGCGTGGTTCAGGAGGGCAGCTCTCGCCATGGATAAACTTGACATTACCATGATGACGAAGTCCCAAGAAAGTGAGTCTGCCAATTCTATCTGTCTGTCTGTCTGTCTGTCTGTACACTCGACTGCAGCCTAAACAGCTGGACGGGTTTCCTTAAAACTTCATATCTGGAGTCTGTGGGGCCACAAGTCGGGGCGAAATCGGAATTTGTATTCTAACCTCAAAATTAAGGCTGATTTTCCTTGAAAATTGGCTATTTCTCAGTTCTCTCCACCGATTGGGCTTAAAATTAATATTTGAAGGTTATACGACAAATGCAGCGCAATGGGGTACCAAGTTTTCGAATGGCCACGCCCACTTTTTGACTAGAAATCGAACAAATTTGCTAAGGCAAAATGTATAGGCCCCGAAGTTCTCTATAATTCGGACTACGCTCACTTTTTTTGAAACAAAATTTCAGCATTAAGGTGCAAGTACGTACGACCCAGTCGTGCCAGTCGTGCAGATATCCACAGAACACAATGAATCCGTTGAGATCCGAGTGAGAGTGCAGCGCCTCATAGTACCTATAGACTTTACTCATAGAAATTTTGAAAAATGTTAATTTTTTCCAAATGTGGGCGTGGCAATTCTAAAAACATGGTACGTCATTACCTTGCATTTGTCGTATACCTTTCGCTTTAAACCCAATTGTTGAAGACATAACCGAGAAATTTTCAAAATTATGGTTTTCATCAAAATCGTTATAGCCGCCTTCGAGAAAATACTCCTTACTTCAGAGGTTAGAATACAAATTCGGATCTCCCCTCTAGCCATGATCCCACAGAATCCAGAGCCGTTTAGACTGCAGCCGATGCGACAGACCGAGAGAAAGGTACACAGCCAGACAGACCAAATTGGCGGACCCACGTTTTTGGACTTCTCCATCATAGTAATGCCATTGCTTGGCCTATAGATGTAAGTAAACAAAGGTTAGGGCTAAAATCCACATCCGAACAGTAATGCAATCTCTCGATTCATGCAGCGTAGTTACATAAATTCATACAAAGCAGACTCCCAGACGGGTGTCGAGGGGTTTTCTATAGAATTTCCCATTATTTTCGCCCTAACATTCCCATGGCAATTACCATAACCAATTGTTTGCTCTTCTCTTTCCAGATTCAACTCAAGCACAAGCCTTGCCATCATCATCATCATCACTGCCGTCAGCTTGCACAAAGCAATAAGTTTCGCACAAAATAATTAAATCGCATTGCATCCCGTGAGTTCACTTTGGCCAACAAAGTGTTGTTTTTGTTTTTCATTCTTTTGGCCTAAACAAGCGTTCCACACGCGCGCGCACAGTGTATTCCTATGTGGATCGTGTTCGGTATTACATTTTCATTTTCATTTGTTTAATGAAATCCTGCAAAGCTGTACAAAAATAAATCAAAAAAAAAAGACGAAAAATTATTGCATTTTTCCCCCAACGAATGCATGCGTCGTCGTCATCCTCGTTGCCGACACGAAGCACTGGAGAGAGGTGAAAACTCCTAGACCAGGCTAAAATAAAAAAAATAAAAAAATTTTTTCCTATCCGTATCGTGTACACCAGCAGGGGGGAGGAATCTAATTAGCACCCCCATTGTGCTGTGTTTGTTGATGGAAAATTTCAACGTTGCAAATCTCGTGGGTAATATCAAAAATGAAATATTTTTAATTAATTTGTTGATTTGTTGTTGCTGTACGTGTGCAACAATAAGTGGCAAACGGTCGACGAATCCATTACCAAAGTGCTGCCACTCACCGTTTGTCGGTTGTAGTCGTGGTCGTAGTCGGAGGACTAGTAGTGCCGTCATTGTGCAACGATCTGGTGAATTGCAACATTTAGCTGTAGCTGTCATTGTTGCTATTGTGGAATTGGTGAGAAAAAACAACAACAATTCATTGTTGTTAAATTGGTTTTGCAATATACAAGAGCGTAGGCGACGTAGTTGTCCTGTAGCGTGTTCAAGAATCGACAACAAGGATCCGGGATACTACCTGCCGTTAGGTACAGCGTCAGGGATTCTATTGAGGATTTAATAATATTTTCAAGGAGCCAAGGAGATTTAATAAAAAACCGCCAACCTGGAACTAATGGAATTAGAGAACATTGTGGCCAATACGGTCTACTTGAAAGCAAGAGAAGGTGAGTGAGTCCTTTTGAATGTTGTTTATGATTTTCAGTGATTAGTTGGTAATTTAATAGAATTGTGCAACAGTGATGCAAATTAATATTCATTACCTAACCGACGACCACTTTTGTGGTATTGCACGTCAATGGAGCCAATTAAACGGGATGAGCAATCCCTTTGACAATGGCATTATCCTTTGAGGGTATTACACTAAAACCGCTTGTGATTTGGACTTGATTGTCTGTGGCGAAGGAAAGTTATTACTTGAATGTGATGAATTTGCTTTCCAACGCAAAAAATATTAACTTAACAATCCCATTATGGTCAGGATCATCAACGCAAACGTCATGACAAAAAATTAATGTGAGTTCTAGTACAAATTTGAGTTTCTACAATTTTCTGCAAGATCACCGAACGATCAGTATCTGTGACTTGTAAAGGATCCACAACTTTGTTGGGTTAACAGCTATTTAAAAGTATCAGCACTTATACTTTTCACGATCAATATGAGACTCTGCATAATTCTGCACGATCACCGAACGATCAATTACATATATATGCATGATCAATCGTTACCTAAGGACTCTGTATCCATCCGTGACTTGTAAAGCATCCACAACTTCGTTAAAAGCTCTTTAAAAAGATTGGCAGTTATCCTTTTCACGATCAGTATGAGATTGCTCAAAATTCTGGAAGATCACCCAACGATTAGTTACATACGCATGATCCATTAGGTCAACTATGGACTTTGAACCGATATGAGACCTGTAAAACATCCACAACCTTATTAGGCTGACAGCTCCTTAAAAATATCAGCACTTATGCTTTGCACGATCAATATGAGAATTCTGCACGATAACCGAAAGATCAGTTACATACGCATGATCCATTAGGCAGCTATGGACTTTGAACCTATTCGTGATCTGTAAAGCATCCACAACCTTATTAGGCTGACAGCTCCTTAAAAATATCCGCACATATGCTTTGCACGATCAATATGAGAATTCTGCACGATAACCGAAAGATCAGTTACATACGCATGATCCATTAGGCAGCTATGGACTTTGAACCTATTCGTGATCTGTAAAGCATCCACAACCTTATTAGGCTGACAGCTCCTTAAAAATATCAGCACTTATGCTTTGCACGATCAATATGAGAATTCTGGACGATCACCGAATGATCAGTTAATTATACATGACCCATTACGTCAACTTAGACTCTGGTCCTATCCGTGACTTGTAAAGCATGCAGAGCTTCGTTTGATTAACAGCTCCTTAAAATGATCGTCATTTGTTATTTTCACGATCATATTCTTCCGAAGGATCTTTATGTTTCTCTTCTCCTTCAAAATCAAAATAAAACAGATCAGTGATCGTACACTATTCTGTGACTCCGTATCAGGGTCGCAAGATTGCAAAATCGGAGTTTTTTTTCCAAAACGTGTGGAAGATCGATTAGAGATCAGTAGGATCGTTTGATATTTATGAGCTTATTGGCGCAGTCCATCATGTACAAAATTTTGCAAGATACGTACATATATGTAAATTATCTATTTCTATGCGACATAATCAACCAAAATGGTATTTTTAAATTTTGTTATTAGGTGGGCTGGGCAGAATGTCTGCCTTAAGTAGCAGATATGGCAATTTACTTGAGAATCACGCCCGCATTCGTCCGATTGTTAATTTTTCAAATAATCAGAGAGATCGTTAGTTTTTTTAGTTTTTGTTTTAAATAATAGGAAATAGTTCAAGTTTATAGAGCCATTATCGATTATTGGAAAGTGATTATTTTTACTAAACGTAATGTAGGACGGGTTCTGATCTTCCGAAGTGTTAATGTGATCTGCAGGTTTTGGCATATGTAAATAAATAGTAATCGCTGAACATAAACGATCAGCAAATTTTTAAACTTTTCTATTGATCGGTGATCCTAGATGATTTTGTGGACACCTTTCATGTTATTTGGATACCCATAGATCTCTGTTGAATATAAGGAACTTCCTTCATCTTAATCATGCAATTCTGGTTTCCAAGATCCATCCAATGATTAGTAGTTTTTCCATGATCTAAAGTGATCATTAGATCATTTATTAATGATTTGAAGAATTATTTATGATGATCAGTAAATTATTTTTGGGACCACATGATCGGTGGGTATGTATTCCAATGTAAAATTTCTATGATCACATCAGCATGTGATCTTTCCCATTCATTTGCAACTGGTTACTGTTTACCTATTATTATTTCGTCGATCCTTATTTTTTGCTAAACTATCACTTTGTCTAGAATTTGTTCAAAATCCATTTGGATCGGATCTTGTGATTAGTGATCGTGAGAGATCTGTTAGCTAGGATTCAAAATATTTCATGTATCCATTTCTGATTTTCTGGAAATCAACTGAAGTGATCTGCAATCGGTCGCCGATAGGTAAACGATTGTTGATTTGTGTGCGATCATTAGACTTGACTAGTTTAAGTACGATTTGTCCTCTTCCTACGATCATAAGATACAACTCTTGGTGATCGTGATTGTTGTTAGTTTTCTGTCATTGCTTGATCGATTTGTTTTCAAGGCAACTGTTCATTTGCATTTTAGTTAAGCCTGTTACATGGTCATATATGAGTTGATTATCTTGGATCACCATTCTATAAAAAAACTATCTCATACATGTTACGTCCAATCCATGTCATCGCCAGGACATGACATGGATTAGATGTTGAAAGAAAGCATGGGATTTGTAGAAGTTGACAATGGCTGCCATAACTAGGTACCCAAGCCTAGTCGAAATAGACATAACAACGTTGTAAATCTGCATTTCAATGGAATGAGCGTGATCCTTGCTGTGGCAACACTGATCAGTATTATCTAGATACTTTTACCAGAGTTGAATCATAGTCCTGTCCATGAACTCTGAATTAAATGTAATGACACCCGACATTGGACATCGTTAAAATAATTTAGGATTCCTAGAAAAAACCAACTCATATACACTTTCAAAGGACAGCCACTATTTCATGAAAGCAACGGCAGTCCTCATAGTGCTAAATCATATCCTTGTCAAATTTGCATAATTTTTGAATACAGTTTGAGATATGATAATGATTGTGTATGTGCCTATGTACGCAGATAGCGTACAGGAACTGGATGTGTATCCGCTGGAGTGACTTTTTATGTAAATGTGTTTCTATTTATGGTTTTCAATTAACAAAATGATTTTGGTTTTTTTTCCCAGTACCTAGTACTGTTTGTTTTTTGTATTTAGTTTTTATTTATCCAAGGACATAGCGTATTGGAGTACTATATCATTTTCTTATCGGTTGTAATGGATTGCTTTATGATCTACACGCTACCGAAGCGTTTATTTGTAGATAAATGCTGCTGGAGTGTGGGTTGTGTTGTTTGCTCTATCATTAGTTACAGTCTGTCTAGACTATTGTGTGCATTATCCTTCAGAGTAGCTTTGAGTAGTATTCGGTCTAAAGTTTAAATTATGGCAACGCACAGAGGAGGAGACATGTCAGTCCTTTTATGGTTATGGATTTTAGGTGAAAATGGTATAATAGATGCATCTACATGGCTGCAGTATATCCTACTCTTCCTTCGGGGTCAGAAAAATAAAGACGGAACCATGAAATTACAGGGGTTTTGCATATGCTTGTCTCATTATGAGGTCATTTGAAATTATTTATGGCAGCAATTCTTAAACACCACCTAAGTTTTGCCTAAGTTTCTCCCTTTGTGAACGTTCGACCAACACCTGGGAGTATAATTGTCATAAAACAACCTTTTAAACAAGAAAATAAAAAAAAAATCACTGCAGAATCGACATTAAAGAGGACTAAACTATACCAATCCAGAAAAAAGTGTT
The DNA here is from genome assembly GCA_963583995.1 of Xylota segnis. Classification (NCBI taxonomy): domain Eukaryota; kingdom Metazoa; phylum Arthropoda; class Insecta; order Diptera; family Syrphidae; genus Xylota; species Xylota segnis. Next base: position 26,796,855 of record OY757236.1, on the reverse strand, counting down.
TGAAACTTGACTCACTTGCTTCGAGGCTAGATATTCATTTTGGTACACATTTTCATGACTTCCCTGGTGCCTACAAATACGGTGAAGTCGTGCAAAGAACAGGATGCGTCTGCTTCAGTGGAGCCCGGAATATCACTTCAATTGCAGCTATGGATACACGTATTCTTCCACATGCTTCCGCTTGAAATTTATTTCACGTGACATGCACGCAATGAAGCAATCCTTCTGTGGATCAGTCTGCAAGCCGGTCACTCGTCTGTTCTGAATAAACTACGATGGATCCCAACCGACGTTGATTACAGGTCCTTCAGCTCCTATTCTACAAAAATTTCAAAACGTATACATATGCACTCCAGGACTGACGATACGTTGCCTACAACCCATAAGATCTGGCCCGAACTGGATTTCAAATGCTCCAACAGTCTAATAGGACTATAGAGATGCTTCATAAGCACAATGGTGAAGGGTGACCAGATAGCAATGATACTTTTTACAATTGTTACGTTTCAGCAGCTGTCAGAGTTACCACTGACATTCAGCTGTCAAATTATTCAGTAAGGTTTGCCATTCCATCATGCATCGTTTCACGCTAGTCGAACGTCCGGAAATTGTTAAAAAAATTTTATCGAAATTCCGGCTCAATGTATCCACAAAGATTGACTGTTTAGTGGGGTCTATGTAATGGTGGCATCATAGGCCCTTATTTCTTACCATCAAAGCTCTCAGATATAGAACGATGTTAGCCGGCTTTCTTTGGCCACAGCTCGATAACATCAATGTATCCAAGGTGTGGTCCCAACAAGACGGCGCTACATGCCATACAAGCGATGCAACGCTCGAAGTTGTAAAGGGGAAATTCGACGACTGGCTCATCTCACGCCGAGCGTTCATCAATTGGCCGCCGCGACTTACCTACTAGAACCTAACTTAGGTTGCCACCGGAAGTGAGGTATTCGTGTATTACAGTCATTACTTTGATCATGCCTGTAACATTGAATCTGATAGATAGTGCTACGTACCGCTGATCCTCACGACTCTACAGATCTTCTGTGTCCCTTTAGTTTAGGGTTAACACCTTGTCTCTGTTCGGTACACTACCGACTTATTCTATAATTAGGACGTGCCTGCAGTATGGCAACATCAAGAGATACAGTCTATACGACACCAGCTGCTCATTTTCTAAAAGCTTTCCATTAAAGATACTTTGGTTCCATAGTCCCTCTCTGTGACTAATACCACCTTCGCTTTATTAATTTATTCATTTCTGATTCGTTCTTAAACAAAAAAAAAACATCTGTTCAACAGCGAGATACGGTTCGACGCGAGTACCTGTTGTAAATTTCCAAGAACCATTCACCTATTCATTCCAGCCACACTGCCAAGACAGACCTTTTTCTACATTTCCGGCCGCAAATACATTAATTTCCTTCGTTCGAAAACTCAATAAAGCAAAAATTCAGCGCCAATTTCGATTCCAAGAAACTATCCATTAACCGCTTTTAAGTACAAATATCACCGAAGAAAACGTGCCTTTTCCTCGTCTATTGGTATTTTTCTCCTCTTTTTTTTCAGTTAAAACTTGGAGTCAGCCAAAAGGTATGTGTAGTCGGAAATTAAAATCCTGTCAGACATTCTTCGGGTCATAAACAGAACAAAAATAATAGAATAACCCACCCATCAGAGGAAGAGGAGCACGTTTTCGAAATGTTAAACACTCCAGCATTCCTGTTTGATGAAGTGTGCCACCGAAGGACCAACGACCACAGATAGTCCATTCACGTTGTGCACTTAGACTGCATTCCTGATGGAATGGTCTTTCGTTAAAGCGTTCAAGATACGTAGCAGGAAAAGTATCTCAATTGAAGCGCACACGATTATGATCGTTCGAATGCTGCATTTGCACGACACATGCGATAAGAAAATGAAGACAGAATATTCTTCCTTGAAGATGACCCATTTGGTCGACCTCAGGGCCACTTTAACTGATAGCGCGCAGAGGAGACAAACTGTATCTGTATCTTGTGTGGCGCGAATCCAAGGAAAACATCAGCATAAAACCAAACAACTTTGAGTGCAATTTTCATTTTCGAAAGCTTATCGTGCGGCGATTGCGGGCGTGGCCCTCTGGCGATAGTGTCCCAGACAGAGCATCTTCTTTTCGCCTCCATAATAGGAGCATTATTTCTAAAGTCCATTTCGAGGCTAAAAAAAACTGTTGGAACGACGTAAATCGGTAGCACGACGTCAAGCTGATAGTGAGACGACGGTGATGATGCCACGCAGCGGGAATCGTGTTATGGTTATGATGAAAGAATTCCGTTTTTTATGAAACGTCTCGTCCAAAGGTTGACTTTGGTTATTTTGTTTTTTTTTGAGCGTGATTCTCGTTTTGATGTTGTATGCTGTAAGGTGTTTCCTGTTTGATGATGGAAATCTGTCATGACTGTGACTCCTTGACGGGATAGGACTGTGTGCTTAATGAGACGAAGGTGATGAGGTGGGAAGTCCAAGATGTTCATTAGAAGAAGGGTTTTATGATTCAGTCTTATGAATTGATCATCAACGATCAACAAGCAGAAGAGAGCCCTCTAGTGACTAAAAATCAAAACAGGCTTCAAATCGCCTGGTACCAATGGAGTGTACCCAGTTCTGTTGAAACAGCGGATAAGCCAGTTGTTCCCAACTCGGAGAATCTTTACTGTGTGTCTGGCACTGACTGTGTTATTAAAGTGATTTTTATACCAAAAATTGGAAGAGATGACTACTCCCTCGGTAGGCGTTCCATACCTATCTTTCTTGGTTCTGAAAAGCTTAGAGAGACTACTCGAGAATCACGTGCACTGAGGATGCACCCTCTATCTGAGATGCTGCATGCATACCAGCGTGAAAAATCCTCTAAAACTGCGTTTCAAAATCTAGTTCTTAGACGTAGAGGGCGCTTTCGACACTGCGACGTTTGACTGGATGTGAGACTCTGCTAGGCAACACGGGATAGATGAGACATTGGTGTTGTAGATCAGGACAATGCTGATGAAAACAACTCTGCTTGTAGATGCGGAATGTGGTCGCCATGTTATGACAGATGTCAGACAGAAGTTGTCCGCCAGGTGGCGTTCTGTCATCACTTCTATGGTGCGTCGTAGTTGACTCTCTATTGTATGCTCTCAGTTGTTCAAACGTCTATACTGAGGCATACGCGGGTGATTAAGGCAATCTACCGTCTTAGCCGGGCGACTTTCGGTATCATTCGCACTGGAGTTTCGGTGACCTTGTGGGACACTTATCCTAGGGTCCTAGTTCGATAGATATGCCCTCAAATTTAGAGTCGACTTTCTCTGCGATCAAGACCGGCTTCAGTCGGGTTCTGACCCTGGATAGTTCCAAAATTATCAAGAGTCCGGTGCTGATGACTTCTGGGAGCTGACAACACTAGACTTCACTACTCGTTAGGCAAGGATACCTCGTTTTTGAAGCAGAGATCTATGCTTTCCTAATAGCTGCCGACTACATTGTTAAGATTAGGTGGAAAGGTCAGAGTATCTGCATTTTAGCGACAGGCTGGGCTTACGCCTTTGCTCAACCCTGTAACCTCTTCGCTAATAGATCCATAATGCAAAAACTGTTTGAATCTTCTCTGGGTTCCAGGACTGGAATTGCTTGAAAGGAAATCTGCGATGAGATTGCTAAGCAAGGCTCAGGGGATGATTTCTCAGCACCTGAAACTGCGGGTCGTCCGTTAGCCCATCCATTGACGATTGGGTCTTTTACGAACATAATTGTGTGTGGCATGGCTCTAGGATTCAGGCAGATTAAAAAATATTCTTCTGAACGTCTGTAAGAAATCAGCGGCATTCTTGCTGTGTTTTTAGCAGAAAAGACTGTTCCTTTCGCTTTCGGATTTGATGTCCACGCCCACGGCGCTCAAATGTGAACGTCACCGTCTATTTTATTGAAGGAATCCCTTCTCCTGTTCTTCGACGTATAAGACAGTCAAATTCGTCGCGTAAGTGGATGATGTGGTAATAATGGTTTCAGATCACTGTTTCCTTCAGTGATCAGTGAGATTCTGGAAGATGCTTTGAACAAGATTAGCAAATGGGGCACTGGACATGGTCTCAGCGTCAATCCAAGCAGGTGCTTTAAATGTTCTGCTGCACCTTTTACCACTCGAGCTCCATATTATATTTCGATCATCTTGTAGTCCGGTCAGACTAAAAGAAACGGGATGCTGGTATACCAAACCGTATGGTCACAGCTTCCTGTATCCGTCACCTGGGAATCTTTTAGACAATCTTACCGACTATACGGCTTCAAGAGTCACCCACTCGGGCTCGAATTTACACCAATGACGGTTCCCAAATGGACTGCGGGGTAGGTGCATGGATTTTCTCTGATTCTCAGCATAGCGCTAGGTCCCTCCGAAGTCCCTACCCACGCAGCGTCTTCCACACAGAGATATTCGCTGTACAGGAAGTCTGTTTTATACTTAGGGAACTGCCACACCCGATAGCAACACAGAGTGCTATCAATTATATTTTGTCGGTCACTACATCAGTGAAACTTGTAGAAGAGTGCAAAGATGATCTTTCCTCCTTGGGTCGTCGTTGGTTCAGAATCAGCCTCCTTTGGGTTCCAGGTCGTAGCAACATCGAGGGAAATGATTTAACGATTAACGCCCCTATGGGCAGCAAGAAAAGCCTCGTCCCACATATGAGCGATCGAATAAGCTTGTGTGTGATTGCGTAAGTTCGAGTACGGAGTTCGAGTACCCGGGAGGAAGTATGTAGAGGAAGGATATGAGCCACTAGGTAGATACGTGTCAAACATGGACTTTCAAAGATCTCCTCTGAACTATACTCAAGCTAAACTAGTTCTGTCAGAGTATCCCTCAAGTAAGACATACTCAGCATAGTTCTGTCGTATACTGCTACTTGCCCCACTTCCATCATCCTGCACTGCATCCAGTAATTATTCTGCATGACAGTATCTCCCGCTGCTAATGAAGACACAATATAATGCCAATCACAATCAAAATAGGTCAACGCACAACAATGGAGCTATCGCTCCCACCGTCAACACCACCACCTCGTTTCGTCCAAAGTCCGTCCATGAATAGCACCACGCCAATCGCCTCCCCTTGTACAATTATCGCAGTCAACACTTATTCCTCATCAGCCCGGCGGTGACTGCGTCCGTCCTGCCTTCAGCTCCTACTGGTCTATCCAACTTAAAAGGTTATAATTAAACTTTTTGATCTCCTTATCGCTCACAATTTACTTCTATCCACATAAACTCTAGAACGTGCATGTCCTCGTTCCTTCTCGGAGCCACCACTGTTATCGTAGTTGACGTCGTCGTCGTCGTTAGAATTAATGCGGTGGCCTCGCCCCTAGTTCCTTCTTGCACCACACAGCCCGAGCCCAAGCTCGAGCCCGAGATAACCAAACCCAGCAACGAAAAGGAAACATTTATTACAATTGAACATGATCTCATTTTGCCAGCGTAAATCTTCATAAATCATGGGTAATCATGTATGTATGAGTGCTGGTTATCTGGAACATGCACCCAGTGGCATGGCATGCACCTCCATGTGTACGCTGCAGCTCTAGGACCACGAATTCTTCGTGTACGTGCGTGTGTTGGGTGCGCTCGCGGAATTCCTCGAATCTTTCTTTCATTTGAGATTCAAGGAAGAAAAAAGTAAAGTAAATCCTAGAGATTTACAACGTGCAGCATTCTAAGATATTTCTACTGTGCTCCTGGGGCTTTTGATCATTCCGAAGATTGCCTGTGCACCCTCTCCGTGGAAAGTTGAAATACATAATCTGGAGTACCAGCAGCAGCAGTAGAACAACGACGCCGTCAAATGCATTCCAATTCCTGGTTTAAATTTGAATTCATTTGCATAATTCTCGACACACATGCATATGGATACACTGTGTGGCAAGTAGTCACTGATTCTGGATAAGAAGCACTTTTGATGTTGATTAAGATGAGCATCTATGCGGAGAAGGAATGTAATGTTCCCTTGGAAGGGAGGGGGATTATTTAAATTAGAAACGAACACGTTGGCGGGCTCCTACTACCCCCTTAAGGAACAATAACGCAAGTGATGCTGTTATGGTTGCACAGAATTGACAAGTTGTTTCAGTGTAGCAGCTCCTGTTTGAAAAATCTCAGTACAGTCCCACAAGACGTTGAAGGGATATCATTCAATATACAGTCATCGTCATGTGACTGAAAAACTTAACCTGAAGTAGGTCTAGAATATTGTGAAAGCTGTCGTCATATTCATTGACGTATCGCAGATGGATAAAGAGCACAGGTGAAAGAATGGAACCTTGTGGTACTCCATTTTTAAAGTCAAAGTCTTCTGCTTTTGTATGGATTAGCAGTACCTGGCACGTTTCCAGGTCCTACTGTGACATCAGTTGTTGCTTGTTCTACTTGTAAAACAAGTCAGCTACTATGACTACTGGTCTCCTAGTCCAGACACAGCTCTTACAGATTTCTGTTAGTCAGAGACGAATAATTCTAGAAGGATATCAAGCGACTCTCAGATTCAATTTACTAGGTTTTCACGTTTGTGGAACCTACGCTGCATCTGTTCATGTTCATTTATCAAATGAAGAGATTCACATTTTGCATGGTAGTCTAGTTGGCCTGCAATCTTTTAAGAGGTTCTTCGATACCATGTCCCTCAAAACGGAGGTCTGATTGCCATCTAGTCCGCTGTATGCGTTTCTTTTATTGACTAGAGTTCAAAGTAGAACCTAAATGTCCACCCTTGCCTTTCATCTAAGAGTCGTAGTACCCTTCTTATGAAGGTGGGTTCTCGTATGTCCTTAGCCGTAGAGTTTTTAGTTTCTGAGAATGTTCACAGAAAATGTTGCCAAAACTTCATCATCATCATCTTCAGAGCAGAACCTACATTCCGTACCTGAGCACAGACTAAGTTTTTTTAAGTGATATCTCAATGTACAGTGAACTGTTAGAAAACTCACGAGGATTTCCTCGGAATAATGCAAAGGCATCTGGTGGGGGTACGACTTGAGAATATTTCTGTTCAAGAACAAGTGCTCATCAGGAAGAGTTTTTGGCTTATGCCACATTATATACAATAATCTTCCTTATTCGGGTTCGCAGACCCAACTTCGTCTAAGTTGTCAAAGAAGTGCTTAAGTCTACTCCGAGCTATGTCCTGTCATTCACAGAATAGATGTGTGATGCGTGACGTGAAATTACTGCAGTATCTGCATTTATTTGTATTTGATAATCCTAGCTTCATGGAGTGCCTCCTAAGAAGATAATGGACAGAGAGAATCCCTATCTTTATTCCTAAACCCCGACGTGCTAAGTTTCGAAATTTTCCCAGATCTTCTACAGAATCGGAGCAATGGGTTTCACGTTCTCCACCATGACCACAATTAGGCTTCTTCTCCTTCCATCTCAAGAATATGTGTAACACTCACAACACGAATCCGCAGGGTTTAGCGCTCACGCGACTTCGTCGCTCCGCTAAGAGTATGAAAGCACCTGTTAGGCAGGCGCATATAACTTCGATTTCTCTGAGCAAATTCTTACAGATTTCCCCCAGAACTTGTTGTTCGGATTTTATTTCCATCATGTTCCATGCTTTTCTGGTTATTGGATTCCACTCCATTGGAACATAAGTTCCGAAAAAATTTGTTGGGACTTATGCATGTGCCGACCGCGGCGGTTCGTTGTGAGCTGTATACTTACATAGCTATTCAGAGTGTAAAAGATAGTTTAGTTGGTCCTCTTTTGAAATTCTTATATCTTTTCGTGAAACCCAAATAGATACCACAAAGCGCTTGACCAATCTAATAGCAATGACGATCTCGTCGATGATGTAGTGACTTGAGAATGTCCGACTCTAGGATGAAAAGGGCGTATTGTATTTCGGAGCACGTTCGGCTGTTATTGCATTTTTATCATTTCTAGCTCAGAACGTATCGATCATTGGATTCGCGTATGTGACAGCTAATGGTGATCTGCTGCAACTGGAATGTGTGAAGTTAATATTCTCCTCAGCTGATATTCATTAGCGGCTACGTTCTCGTATCGGCTTCAAAGTGATAAGTGGGTCATCAGATTCTTGAAATTCTCTGTAAAGTTGCTGACATACTTCGAACCACCTTGGGAGAGGTTTACTGGCAATAGATACGTCTGAAGATACAGATTCATTAGTTCTTGGGTATTGTTTGTTCAAACTATGAATATGGTGTGGTAAGACAGTCGCAAATGGTCGTGTTTGAGAACTATCAGTCAGTATTGGCTGGTGGGCGTGGCCCTCACTCCCCTATCACAGTTCTTCCTCACTATATTCCACAGACATACCGCAGTCGCAATAAACCCTTAAGGCATTCAACCGAGACTATAAAAACAACAGGTCCCCGTGCCATTGCTGGGACTTCCTGCCCACAACAACAACCCAAAAGATTAAAAGATACAATTTTCATTTGAACATTGTTGTATCTGCAACCAACTGACGATTCCTTGTGTTTTGCTTCGCCATTTGTATTTAGTTCGAACTTCCGCAACGCACTGCAGGGCAAAAGGAAATGGCCGAGAAAAAAGGAAGAACCCATCACTGTCCACATGTACGAGTGTTAAGCACATAATCACCATGTAGTACGTATGGGTATCTACGCACGCCAGACTCTAACGAATGCGCCAGAGTACAATAATAAATCCAGTTAAATGTAAATGCAAACAGTAATTACTCTTAATAAAGCTTATGTTGTCGTGGACTTAGTTATTGTATCGTGTTGTCCGCAGCAGTACCTAGTGGATGGCAAACGACCTCCACCTCAACCCTGCTTCGGATTTTGTTGCATATGCATGCCACAACAATGCCACATACATAGTAGGTTGACCTATAAATTGTATCTGAGAAGTCTTTTTCTGTCGCAATTGTGTGTGACGCTGTGACAGCCTGCATGAGACGTCGACGAGACGACAGAGTCGTATTCTAATTAATGGCGTTGACAATTGCATTGTTAGTGATTTGACTTTGGGTTTTGTGTGATTAATTGATTAAACGATATGCGGTTTGTTTGTGCCACCACTCAGTTTCAAGGCACCGTCAGGCAAGGGGTTTGGCTTGTGTGGATAGGAAATAGAATGCAGACACAGTGTCCATGTGAACTGGAACAACCTGCAAAACCTAGAGCTGGAGCTCAAAAGTAAGGACTGAGGGGAACTAACGTCCTGCCTCTTTTCCTGTTGAAGAAGGTTTTGACACGTACGTGCAAGGAATGTAGAGAAGCTTTTCGTTTCCATCTAAGTGGAACCTTGTCTTGACATCTAGTGCCGAACTGATGCTTATGCGACCTTTCCCTAGACAACTAGAGCATTTTTGTCCAAGACCAGGCTAAGTCTGTCTATTAGTAGCCTGACAGGTAGTTTCATCTTAAGTCGAAGCTGCTTTGCATGCTAAGAGACCCATTCCGAGATATCCGTGACATGGTGCCCTGACTGCCGACCTCGCCGCCTACACAGTTTCTTGCGATGTCCCACTTCCCAAGCACCCAGATAAGTTTCACAAGCGGATTGGTGGAACAATGCTAGAGAAACAGCTTCAAGTGATTTAAACTTGAAAATGTTTTGAACCCGGGCCATGGAGAGGTCTTTTAAATGATAGTCTTCAAAGCACTGCAATGGCTTGAGAGGGCGAGGGACATAGAATACTTCTGAACATCTCTGATTTAAGTACAGCCCAGCCCTATAGAAAGTCGAGGGTAGCCACAAGTACTCGTCTCGTTTACTACCATGGGAGGTGCTTCGAAGAACTTCCTAATAAGCATATGAACGTCACCATCAATTCAAAAAATAATGAGTGACTTCCTGTGACATATTTGTCTACAAAACCACGCAGGATGTGCGTGAGACCAGCATACGATCTTGCAGGAGACTAGTCTGTCCAATCCACTGGGTGACTGCCTGATATAAATTTTGCTCTCTAAACTTTCGGATGCTTACTCTGTAAGTGCTAGATGCAGTTCGATAAACCATCATCATGCTGCGTACTTATAACAAATCATTCATCAGTAGTTGCTTCGCTCTCGTTTCCTACGACTCGTTGACTACCGTTTCGATTCAGGACTCCGGCCTTGGGATAACATATTTGCACCTCCACCCTTGATTTTGACATTTCCTTTGACTATGGTTGGCTCATCAATCTTTTTTAATGTTTTCCAGGCAAGAACCCATGTCTTTCTTGAAATGACCCTACCGTGACTGATGCTAAGGGTCCTGGGTTTGACGAAATCCTTGATACATTCCTTAAAGATGCATACATGATCCATGTGAAAACTTTTCTTAGTTTTCTTCTGTTTATCGGGAAAACTATCGTTTTTAGCACCGGAAGGATTTACCCTTCTAAGGATCTGCTAACTCGTGACGAGTTCTATTCCATATCAAGCGTTTCTTCACTCCTGCTCGTGCTATGTATTAGAACGAGCATGATTCCTTATATTTAATAGATGGGGTCCCAGCAATGTACCCTGTGGTACTTCTGGAGTAACAATGTGCTCTATATAGTGATGTTTGTCGAAGAAGTTGGTTGGTTTAGACCCGCCCTCGCCGTGAATTCACTTAGACTAGAGAAAGACCATTGTACTGCCGATGTGTAAGGTGGGTTGTCCATCTTCGTACACTAAGGACGATCTGCTCTTTTGTATGAAAGAGGTGCTGGCGGTGATGAAATCGTTTAGATTGTTGTATAGGTATTCACTTAGTGTAGCCTTCCCAATGACGCGGGTGCAGGGCATGTGTACAATAGATGCCTAAAGGTCTCTCGTCCCTACAGATTCTACGGAATTCGTTGTAGGGACTGCCCAATCTGTGAGCGTGTCTTTCTATAGTACAGTCACCTGTTAGGGGTTTGACTATTGTGGAAAGGGTGCCTGTCTTGTGTTTCAGAAGTCCGAGCAGCTAAGCGTTGTTCCGTTGGTCAATATGATGCCATCGGTGATTAGCCTCATGTTCTGCGTCGGCGTTGATAAGGTATTTGGCGCCTCCAAATCGGTAAGATTCATACTATCTAAACTAGAGGAGTTTCTTTTAGACAGTACGTCAGCCTCACAACATTATAGTGGCCTGGTACCTAGCAAAGGGTGAGGTTGTACTGTCCACCTATTTCGAAGACCTCGCAGAGATGCATATGATGCCAATGCTGGCATTGCATCAATCAGCTGCTTGACGAATGACGTTGACTTGGACTTGAAAAACGCCCCAATAGTGTGGAATGGAGAGGTGGATGTCCAGTTCTTCTGAGAAGACTCTCGCACTGACAGTGATTTATGGTGCAGAACATCACATTGTGTCCATTTAAGTAGTTCTGTTTGGTATCAAGAATTTGTAGCCGATACATAAGAACGCATCAATAGCATACTTGCGTGTCCAGTGTTTCTTCTCTTGGTTGGAACTTCTGGGCCTGATTGCTGTAGCCAGTCAGAGTGGGAGAGTGTTACTGAGACGAGCTACTCGTTGTGATTCCTTCTCCAGCTTTACTATATTTATTCGTCAAAACCAAATGGAAGTAGAACGAGCCACAAACTATGATTTCCGCATTAGAGAGTCCGAAACTCTTCCATGCTATTTGGACGTATCTCCTTGTCCCATTGGTAATCTAAATCCGTCCCAGTCCAACGTTACACAATTTAAACAACCTCAACTCATCATCCCCATCAATTCACATCAATTTATTGCATCTAGCCGAGGATCAGGAAACGACACACCATTCCTCCGTCCAACCGACTTAGTCTTGCAATTAAAACTCTGCTCTCCATAAAATCCACTATTTACAGTTCATTCGGCAGACTTCAATAAATTTCACGTGCAAAAATAGCACCCAACTGGTCCGTCTGCCGCAAGAGAAAGAAAAAACCGTCGAAACGATAATTTTATTACCATTTTACTAGCTCACAGTGCAGGAATGGGAAATTATAGTTCCTCGACTTTCCATCATCATCATCACCATCATCATGATTCGTCGATTAATTTGCTTTTCATTTGCCTCGCTTCGTGTGCAGTTTAATTGCTCACGAGCCGAGAGGAGATCTCTTCTGTGAGCCACTTTGCGGAGCACCCTGCAGGCGGTCGGCCGGAACGTCATAATGCCGCTTTCCACATGTGTACCACACGAAACAAGACCAGCAGAACCCACTCGATAAGTGGCGTGCTGAATGGTGAATTTACTTAACCTACCTGGCCTGAGGCGCAAAAAAAAAAAAAACGCGGAACGATGCGATACGTATGCGTCATCATGGTTGGTGCACCTATACTCGTCTACCAAAGTCCGCTGGCGCTGCGCTGGTCTACCAAGTCTCGGCGCTGACCGCGATGATAACTTATGTCACCGGTGCTCCGGCATAGTGCAGTTGGGTGTAGCCAAAGTGGTCGCAGTAGTCAAAGTATCTGTGTATCTACAGATGTATCGAACAGGCTTGGTGAATGGACTCTGGTGGTTCGTTGTCTGCTGGCCGTATCTATGTCGTGTTTATTTGTTTGGATTAAGAATTGTGTTTATTTATGTTGATTGCTTCTCGGCCCGAACACGTCGATGATGACGTTGCCCAGCAGTGTGGGTGTCTGCCTAGCCTATACCGCTGGGGTTTTTGATTTTTATTTGCATCGTTGCATTGTTGACAAGTGTTTTGCCCATTTAGACAGAGAATTTCACGCGTTTTGCATCTTCAATCTGGAATGTGTGTTTTGTATCTAAAGTACTTCGCACTCGATATCTTCATCAGTTCTCGGGGGCACTTTGTTATACAAAGTCATGGCCATAGTCTGGTGTAACGACCTTAAAAACACACATGAGTGCCACTCTCCGGGCACTTCTTTCAATTCCAAGAGGCTTAACAGCATAAAATGTATGTTTATGATTAAATTTAATCTCCGTCCATTAGTGTGTATAGATACAGATACTTACTCTAGCCGGTAATTTGCTAAACTTCATATTGTGTTGTGTGCGTGGTATGGTGTGTGTATTTTTATTTGGATCGTAAGATTTTATTTTAATGAAAATAAATTCAGTTTAATAAAAAATTAAATTGAATTGTTTTTTCAACTTGACTTCTATTAGTGGAACCATGCGGGACGGTTGTTAAAGAGTGAAGTCAGTGCCCGTTTAAGTAAATTTTTATGAAAGACGTTTGCTGACTGACAGTTCGTTTGACAGTAATTGAGCTTAATTCGGTAAGCATCGACTCAAGACGGAATGCAACTCTTAAGATTTTGTAAATTGGTTTTGATTACACTTTGTGAAAGGTTATCTCATTATGTGAGGATGTACGCCTTGAATCGAGTCGCCAATAGAGTGGTTCGGTAGTAAGATGTAAAATGCTTTGAATAGCTTCATGTTAGTGAAAGCTGGGCTTATGTACATCGCTTCTGAATAGCTATATTTCTGATAGTATCTCATATTTATCTCGACAGAACGACCCTTATTTGGGGTAGAAAGACGCCCTATCTTTAGGTAAACGTCGCACTTGAAGAAAGTCTGTACATTCTTCTGAAAGCGCTATCATCAACGTGCCAAATCTATACCTTTACAAACAGAAGGACCCTAGGTCTTCTATTATTATTGGCTTACTAGCGTACTCTTGTAGACTCCGAAAGCAACTCAAAAACTGATCTCTCCAATGTAAAGAAGATACACAAGCTGAGATCAGATATTATTGGGATCAAGTTGATAAATGATCGAATGACGGTAGTCCACATCATGCTATGAGTCCATGAACTAATTCACTCGAAGCACCCAATCGGTAATTGGGCGAGTAGGAAGCGGGGTCGGCAGCAACACAAAAGGTAATATAATCCACAAGGATTCGTTGAGTAAGTTTATTGAATGGCACACTCCCGAGCTCAGTCTATTTAACTCCCTGTACACTGCACTAAGTTGTCGAGACAGAATGGCTAACACAAGTCAATTTATTGGCAAGTAGAGTCTAGACGAGTAGACGTTCAAGTGGGCAATCTACCTTCTTCCTACACTATTCGTCATTTGCCTCTTTTAAAGCACTCTGTTCTAACGGTGTAATTCCTGATGATTCTAGAAGGCATGAAGCAAGTCCTAGAGTTATGTCTCTTGTCCAACGTGCCTGAACTAAAATGGTAGCAATAATCGGAAGTTCATTTGATCAGATGGGTTGCACACATAACTTCAGATCTGTGATACAGGTCCTATCTCCTCTAACACAGGTGATGGTTGCAAATGAAATTTTATTCCAACTAGAACACAGTGTGGTTCGAGTTTTTGCATTGGCAGATCATGCCATAATGGCGACAAGCCAGTTTATGGCCACACATCAGTAGTAAAATGATTGAAAACATACAGAAAAGCTACGTGAGATACCCTATTCTCCTCCTTATGAAACTTTTCTAAAATGGGCTCGGCAACATCCCATATTTTTTGTTGAATTACAATGAAATCTTCGAACGTGTATCGATGTTACATGCAAAATTTTATAAAAATCAGTTTTTTAATGAAAACGCTCTAAAAAGTGGGCGTGGCCAAAACTGATGGATAGACGAATTGTATAGAATTCGAGTAAAATTTTTCAATTTCACACAAAATAGTGGGAAAGTGGGCGGGCAACTGGAGGAATTTAACACATTTTTACACTTGTACTGCTCTTCTGTTATTGTTACAGGTTGGCGTATAAAAATATTCAGATCTAGACTGCAATCATCCTGTAGTCTGATGGCCTGTAGGGAAAGTCACATACTTCAGGGAACTAACCAAGCTTCTATAGTCACTGTTAGCCCCGATGGTACCAGCTGATATTCATTATATCGAATGGAAGGAAAGCGACATGGGGTTCCGCACTCCTGCTGAGATGGGTCCATCTAATATTATCCCCCGACCACAAAACAGCCTTTGGAGTACTAGACAAACCGAAAGAACTGGATGTACATGAACGCGTCGCACAACGAATGAAGGAGAGGACTCTAGAATCTACTCGTCTTGACCAAAATTGCAATTGATCATTGAGGTTTTCTCTCCCTACAAGTTCGCCTAAGATGGGAAGGTTATATAGACCA
Organism: Xylota segnis; assembly: GCA_963583995.1. NCBI lineage: Eukaryota > Metazoa > Arthropoda > Insecta > Diptera > Syrphidae > Xylota > Xylota segnis. The sequence continues at coordinate 26,781,780 of OY757236.1, read as the reverse complement.
ATCAGTCTTACAAACTTCCTGCTTAAGACGATTTCTCCAATCTAACCTCTAGGGACGTATCACCTGCTCAACTGAATTGCAATGACAATATATGTACTGACAACTGACCGCACAATTGTCAAGAATTGTCGGCAAGAATTGAGGACGCAGCCTGGAGCCATTTCCATTACAACCAAATCAAAACTTAAAGAGGAGCTCATATCTCTAAGCTCAAGGCACAGTATAACGTGAGACTAGAGAACTCTTATCACTAAACTGACCACAGCTGTCCGGATCCACCTTAGAAGAATATGAATCTGCGACTGGGGAGACATGGAGACAGAAGGGAACTTAGCACATCTCCTCTGCGAACACTCGAACTTCAACAGAATCAGATAAAACATGCCACCTAAGAACACCCTAAAAGGAGGGCCATTCCTGCCTGACTTGATACGTAGTTTGTAGCATATCTGGGATTTTGACGAATGGGGGCACTACAAGTGCAATTTTTTTTTAAATCCGCCCCTTGTCACACCCTCTTTTCCATAACTTCCCTATTTCGTATGAAATCGGGCCACGCCCACTTTTAGAGGGCGTTTTTTGTATCAGAAACCGATTATGTGGAAATGTTGCATTAAATGCCAACAAATGTTCGAAGATATTGTCGTAATTCGACAAAAAAGATGTCGTGCGACCACGCCCACTCCATGAGGGCTACAAAAGGATAGGGTATCATACGAATCGTTCGAGGCGGATTGTAGCTTTTTTACATGTTTGTATCCCCCACAGGAGAACACTTGACATCCGAGTAAGGCTGCAGATATATAGATGTAGTCTGCCAACAAAAAAGGGCTGGGAATCAGTGAGAGTGAACTGCGCTGCTGGATCTTGTATGCATGCATCTGGACATGTTTCGCAGCTCTTTAGTTCCTAGTTCTTCTTATGACAGTAGTTCCCTGATAAACCATGACGTAGTCATACGCATGATCTCTATGCACACAAATACCAACCTTCAAAACGCTTCTGAGGAATGTGTGTATCTACCCAGATAACGTTCTCAAATGTCTCATCTTTTCACTCGTGACATTGATGACTACCATGTCTGGAATAGATTTGACTAACGACGAGAACTTATGTTCATTTATTCATGCGGGAAACCATTCCATTGCCTGTAAGTTGAATAAGTAAACACCCAAGTCATCATAAATAGGTTTTCTTTTATTTAATTTTATAATGAATACTCTTAACATCTATTCCTCTTCGTTTAGATCCAAATCCGGAGTCTTCTTACATTTTACTATAAATATAGTCATAGCACAGATAAACACAACCTCAGCAGCAATACCCAGAGCTGGCCAGATTGCAGCGTACTTATCCTTCACCCGAACCTTGGTAGTATCACTGGCTTTCCTGGTAATGTTCAAGTCGGTTAGAATATTCTTGCCCACACACCTGTACTCTCCTTTATCGGCGAAACTGACATTCTGAACACTGAGGATCCCATTATCGACTCCATTTTCGTTTTCTTTCAGAACAAACTTGTCTGTCGACTCATGGATTGTTACGTTACCTATCTCCCAGTACACCTTTGGTCTGGTTCCGACGACTTCACATGGAATCGAGAGAATTTCCGCCTCAAAGACTCCAATATTCGAGGGTGTACGCACGTAAACACTGGCAACAACTCTGATCTCCTTCTTGGTTGTATTCACTCGGCAGCTGTAGTGTCCGGCATCTGATTCCTCTGTCCGGTCGATGATGAATTTATTCTCGTCCTCTATGATTGCATAACGACCCTGTAGCGCATCTATCTCCGATACCTCCATGCCGTGCTTCTCCCAGATAAGTTTGTAGTCTCCCGCCTGGGTTATGTTGCAGTGCAGCACAAGTGGCTGCCTGATTTGGAATCCCTTCAGCTTGTACTCGACATTGTCATAGTTCGGGACCAGCAAATCCGGTTCCGTGATATTTTGCCCCTGAATCATCAGAACCAGTGAGAGGACAGCAAGCAGTTGTAGCTCCATGTTCTAGGATGGAAGAAATACTTCTATTAACAGAATAAAATATTTTTATTTCGATGGTAACTAACCGTCACTGTGAACTGAACTGAACAGAACTGAACTGAATACCTAAAACTACAATGAGGTTCTTAGCAGATTGGCGAACGTTTTTAAATACTGCCGCACTGAAATTGAAGTCGGAAAGGAAAAACGAATGAAGTAAAAAAAAAGGTCACAAGATTGAGATAGTAGATACTATGACAGGTATTCTGCAGTGCCGGCGAGATACTAGTGATTAGATAAAGTTCTTTTTTGTATTCCTACGGCTCCTACAGCTACTGTGGGACGTTGTTGACTCATGCGGGTACATGGAGTATTATCCAAATGTGTACTTTGTATCTTATCTTTGGATGAACAAAAATTAGCACCCGAGAGCATAAACAAACCAAGTTATCGTTTAATCTACACTGAAACTCAAAGTTGTTGGTTTTGTTCTTTTTTTTTTCATTTTGGTTTTGAGTCACTTAGCGAACCTGTTTGAAGACGCGGCCAGGTTTGCATGTCTATCAATTCTAGGAACGTGCATATGTACATTCCAGTTCCACAAACAACGATTTCATTAAATGCGTATCTGCTGGTGCTGTGGTTTCAAAGATTCGGTTCGTGATGTGAATCTGAGTGTCCTGGGATACGATGCGAACACAATTTAGTCAAAGTTGTTACTTCTCGTACATTTTTGAGGATGTAGGTCCTCTGTTGTTCTATTTGGTGGGCGATTCATTATCGCTGACTTAAAAACGAAGGACACCAATGGATGGGCACCTAAGTCCTATGATCCCAACTTACGAGATTGGTAAAGGCATGCCTTGGATTCCCTCAGGTTTAACCCTCAAGGCGGTAGTTAAGGACAGAGACTCAAAACAGCATGTGAACAATGGAAGAATGGATCTTGGACAGAGAAATCATTTCAGTGGGACCAGGAATGCCTTTTAAAAGACTTTGTTCTCGGAAGCGTAATATATAGCACTTTGTGGAACCTATTGGTTGATTCCCTGTTGCGGAGTCCTAATCGAAAAGGGAACCCAACCATGTCGATTAAAAATGTATAACTGCCCCTGTATGACCCGCATTAACCATGTCCTTTGAGGACTTATCGGTCAACTCATCTAGGAGAGAGATGATTCATAACAAGAAGAAGGGTTTTTCAATAAGAACATAACAATTTTGACTTCGACTTGAAATCTATTCCTTGCGTAGTACAGATGTTACATTCAAGTGTGGCATTCGACTTTGTTCATAAGATCACCGCGACCACGTTTGCAGAGATCGATTCCTTGACCATCTGTGTGGAATGTGGCATCACCTTCTTGGAACCACATATAACTGATCTCAAAGCCGTCTAATTCTTGCCAAAATTGTTGTTCAATATTGTAACATGGAGTCTCTTGAAGTAAATGTGGGTTTATTGTTGACGAAGCTATTAAGTCATCGGTGAAGTTCTTCAAACTTTTTCAGAGTCGAATCGGTTAAGTTTCGAAGCTTCACATGATCAAGAACCTTTAGTTCTTGAGCTAGTTTGATCTTGTGAGAGTGAAGGCCAAAATCTTTACGCAAAATTCGTCACACTGTGGACTAAGAGATTGGAAATTTCTGTGACCAGCTTTGAATCGACTGATTTGGTTCATTTTGAACTGCGGCACTTACTGCAGCGATATTTTTGGTCCTTCGAGCCTTGCGTTATCTCATTAGCATAGGAACTTTCAGTAGTGAATATGTTGACTCGAACAGCATAATGGGACGACTATTACTACTGAAATTTGGAGTATGTTTGAAGTCTTTAGCAGAACCCGGAATGTGCTACTCTGGATTTATACCTCCATTGTGAGACGGTACGAACTTGGTATAGTGGCCGAGAGCCTACATCCTAAAAAGTCGTTATCGAGTAAGTATACTGGTGAGGAGGAGATCTGACGCTATCGCCAATGAGGACTTCTAGACCATTCTTGCACTTCGTCGTCTGAGAGGGCAGTTTAAACCACCGTCTTAATCACGGACTTTTCCCGCATCGCTGCGAATGAAGTTGGATTGGCATCCGCCCAACTGACATTTTCCAATGCACGCACAGTTTCCTTATTGACGGTTTCTTTGGAACTTGAGTCAACAGTATAGAAGTTTGGTTCAAACAATTGGAAGCCGAGGGTAAATCTGATGAGATTTTTGCCATTGCATTGTGGTTATATCGGATGTGGCTCTGCGATTCTGTTTGGACCTTTATTGGCCCATAATCGTCTACAGCCTGCTACGTGTTGCTTTGTCTCTTGTACTGTGTCAGCGCATGATAATGTTAAAAAGCAGACTATAAGTGGGAAGGACTAGGTATGTCAAACTAAACAGCCAGTGCTGAGTGGAGTGTGGTAGATCTTTGTAGTTATTTCCTGACCTAATATCTACTAAATCCCTTTATCTGAGTACATCTACTGTTTATAGAATCTTTAAGGTTTAGGCTCCTATAACTCTATTAACACTTCTTTCCTTTCTTTTCAGGTAAGCATCAAAGTCCAATATAAAACTAACTACAAATGGTAAGCATCAGATTCTTATCCATAGCCATCCACTTGACCGAAAATGGAATCTACAAGGGGACTGTCAGCATTAATGGTCAACACTTAGACTAGTTGAGACGACAAGCATGTTTTAAGCTAGGATACAATTTACATTCAAATTCAAACTTTTATAAACTCGTCGGCTTGGTAACATCCCGAGTCCCGTCTAAAACTAAGAGGTGACCGACCGATCTTCTTGTCTTGATGAAACCGTGTGTTACTTGGAGCTTCTTCGCCGTTTTTTGTCACTCCATCCAGGCTCCGATAAACCTCTTAACCGCCATGACGAACTAGTATCACTGGGTTACGTGATAAGTACAAGATTGTTTTCCTCAACAGACTTAGTGTTCTTATGGCACTAACTTGTTCAAGTGATTTCCGTTTCAAGCCTAGTAGCTACGTCTGAATCGCTTTAGACAAAGCGATCAAATTGACGAATTGTCAAACTGGCTGTCAACTGATTGATGACAGCTGATACTAGATTGAGTATGGTTTGACATTTTATCATGGGAAGATGCATGCGTCAACAACGCTTTGAACTCATTCACATTTACTTCGAAGGAAATCGTTCAATTCAGGACTCGCACAGTATACATATTTCGTGAAATTTATCAAAAACAATTGATAAGTCTTGTACCATATTAGCCCTTCTTGATTCTAGCCACCAAACGTCAAAGATACACATATTCATAGAGAACCAAGCAACAATTGCCTCTGTGAGTAAATGAACCTCCAGAGCTATCGATTAGACGTCGTTAGAGGTCTTTGTGTGTCCACAATCTGGAAAATTATGCATAATGATCTCGGTTTACATCCATATCAGACTCAGCTGGTCCACGAACTTAACCCTCCAGATCATAGGATGGGATATGATGGAAGAAGATCCATTTCTTTTCTTCGAAAAATGTTGTTCATGGTTGCTTTCCAGATCATGGGATTGGACGCATTTAGACTATTCCTTGTGGGGATATGTTAAGTCCTTAGTGTATGCTAATAAACCACGTGGAACAGGAGATCTGAAAGCCAGCATTGATCAAGCTATAACGGAGATACGACCAGAAATTCTTTGAAAAAGTTGCAAAACATTTAATTGACAGATGTTGGTACGTCGGAAACAACCGACATCACATTCAAACATAAATGCCATAGAATAAGCTTTCCAACAGAAATATTGTTTTTTTATAAAATTAGTAATTTTGTATTTTTTTTTAATTTTAAAAGTTCTCACCCTCTTAAAAAAAAACACCTTCATGGCGTTTCTCATTTCATCGAATATAGACCGAGATTTTTCAGAGAATCTTTGTCTACTGTTTCTCATATTTCTCCTGACCTTTGGCAAAATCCAAATTCGTTCCAATAATATACCAGAGTGCGCGTGGGACCATCCCTCAACAAAATATAAAGTATCTCATGTAAGACTTGACTGAAAAGGGCAATCTCCCTCTACAATACCACAAATTATCCAGATGCTTTTTATATTTTCTGACAATTCTATACTAAGTACGTAAAATATTGACTTAACCCAACCATGAAACCCCATATATCATCTCAAAGATACTTCTGTATCTTTTACCAGCAATTTCTCCTCAGAACAGCAGAACACCGAACGTGCCGTATAACCTAAACAACCCTGTGATCTCAAGACTCATTCTAATTTATTGAAGCATTCACCAACAACAAAAGCTAAAGCAGAAAAGACACCTTTATTTACCCCTGTCACAAGCCGCAGACTAAATTATGGCATCGTATTCAAGATACATATGTCACACTTAGCCATGTGATGATATAAATACGTTCGAGATCTCTTTGCAGTGCTTGTTGTCTTAGCTCTTCTGGGCTGTTCCACCAAACGCGTCACTGAGTCTAATTCATTTCTGGATTTTAGTTGTTTTATTTGAAAAATGATGACTTAATCCGGCGAATGCGTCTATTTGGGTTTTTTTTTTGTATCCAAATGTCAGCCAAACGATGAACTTTACCTCCTCTTTCCATCCACATGCTCAGGGAATGTATGTATCTAGATAATGACGCCATAGATACACGTCCCTGTACAACCTACAAGCGCCGTCCTACTTGAAATACATATATGTTTCTGCTGCTTCATGTGTCATTGTTTGTCAATAATAACGCAGAGCTATCATCACGGCTATTATGCTAACAACCTCCTGCCAATGATTGGGAGTAGGTGGTGGGACTACGTGTGTGTGTGGGCCCTACTCTAATAAGTCAGCAAGTCCTATTTATTTGCAGTCACATATGTGTTGGCATTCAAATGCACACAACACTTTCAGTCGCATCACGTAACGATAACGCATTCCGTGAATATTTACTTTAGAAAATAAATCAGTAAATATCAAATAAAGGCCGACAAACAGTTACAATTTGGGGCGATTATTGCCGTCGTTGTAGTCGTTGTAGTCGTCGTCATACATAAGCCATGGCCCATGAGGCTTATGCGACTCTACGGGGACTGTAAAAGGTGCGGCGGCTATAAGGCCGGTATACGTACTATTGTTATTATTATTCCGAGTGTATACAAAGTGTAAATAATGCCGTAAAGCATTTGTAAACATTTTCCGAATTGTGTGTGACAAAATAGCGTTTAAAGAAAAGAAAGAAATGCTTAAGTTGTTTGGCTATACAGCCACACACAATGTATCTATGTATGTATCTCAATTAAATTGGGACTCGAATCCAGAGAAGGGAGGGCGGCAGCAGCAACTCACTGCTGAGTGTGCAATGAAAATGGGTCGAGTGGCGAAGAAGAGTATATACTATATACGAGTACGATTCCTGAAAATAGAAATGACGTAAGAAAGCGGAACAATAATGATGCAAGCACGTTTTCGCTGTAACAGTGAGCATAGATACTGTCACATAATCGCAGGGAATACGTATGTAAATATTTGTTCAGATACTTTATTATTATTCATGCCGGAGGGGAGCCAGATAGGATAGTCTTTTTGGTTTTTGTTAAATTAGTGAGGACCCTCCTTGGTCCTATTGGCTCTTTGCGTTAGAAAAACAGACTTCAGGTTTCAAGTGCCATAACAGTGTGAACTGAGGTCAACAAGAGTACGTAGATACATGTGTTTAGTACAGAGTCAGATTTGGGGTACCTCAGGGATACAGTCTTTCACCATATCTTTTTCCTTTACATGCAGGCTTTCACTTTTTCATAATTCTTTTCAATTAGACACACGGGATGTGTAGAACAATACCCGTCGCACACCCGTACATTGTAACCAGATAGCAATGATACTTTTTCCAATTGTAATGTTTCAGCAGTTGTCAAAGTTACCAATGACATCTAGCTGTCAAAATATTCAGTAAGGTTTGCCATTCCGTCATGCATCGTGCCACGCTTGCCGAACGTGCGGAAATTATTAAAAAATATATTTTAGAAACTCCAACCGAGTTGTAAATATTCAGCATAAACATTGAGTTTGACACGAGTGTTTGACATGAGTTTTGGACGAGCTCGAGACGCTATTGCCGGAATAATCACGCACGCTTTTGACAAAGTCATCCAAAATTGGAACGAGCCTTTGAAGCACTATCAGCAAACCCGAGGCGGCCATTTGAATGATGTGCTATTCCACACATAATGGCATGAATGTAGCTTCAAAAAAAACCTAGAAACAATTTTATATCTCACACTGTTTGTTGTTTTATTTAAATTTTTTTTCCTATCATTCTTATCTGGTCACCCTATAGAAGCAACTTGACATCTCAAAATCTATGCCTTTGACACAAAATTAGTTGCTGATACCGTATTACATTTACATTTATACATACCTTTGTGAAAAACGCAAAAGTACCTTAGGGATACATATGGAAACCGAATCTTTTTATGTTCTTTACTCATTGAGTAGCGTTAAGAAAGTTTTAATCTTTGATTCAAATGCAAATTTTGAAATACGCCCACGGTCACGCCCAATTTTTGATAGTTTTTACATGAAATCTGAAATATTATTGAAACCAAATATTTAGATACTCAAATTGTCGTGCATCATATGTGATCACGCCCACTTTCTGGGGGCGTTTTTGTCCAAAAACTGATTTTGAGGAAATTTTGTATGAAACATCTACAAAGCCTTTGAATTTTCTTTAAATTTTGGAAAAGTCAATTGGAGGAGTTTCGGCGCTTCAAATGATTAAGAGGATTCAGTCCTTGAGTAAGCAAAGGTGTAGGCTAAGGTCTTTATGGAAAATTCGCCCCTATTTGTGTGATCGGTGTGGAATCGACTAATTTGGCCCATTTTGAAATGAAACACATTTGGGTGGGATATTTTCGGTACTTCGATCAATGGATTGTCTCACAGGGACAGGAACATTCCGCAGTGAATATGTTGACTTGAATTCATCCACTGAGGTACGCGCAAGCTGTCTGGTGGATCGATTATTACGACCGAACATTGAAGTAAGAACTCTTAAAATTCGGATCACCGATTGAGAATTTCGATAGTAATTTTAGTAATTTCCAAATATTGCTCGTTCATGAACCTTACCATAATAAAAATGTAAACCTTGACTGACGTTATGATATTGACAAATCATAAAAAAAAGTTGGAGAGTGCATTTGTATCAATAAACCAAATTGTTATGTCCCTATTGAAAAACCCTTTATGTAATGTGTTAGCCTAGCACTCATGGCATCTGTTTAAAATCTTGCGGCTGAAGTATAAAGGACTGAGCAACAGTTTGGAAAAATGTGCATTTGAGGGGAACAAACTTAGTTAAATTAAATGACAAAAACTAACCAGATTCAAAAACATCTTCAGAAGGAAGGCCATGAATGAATCAATTAACTTGGGAAGCCCATGTATCAAGTGTCGCAAATTTAGTGCTTCCGTGTTTAAGACATTGAAGAAGAACGAAGAGCTGTTCCCAAACAGCACGTCCAGCAAAGCAACCGGCTAAAGCCCATAACCATCAGACATCACTTGCTGTGAAGTGCACTCCCATGTCACAAAGTCCTTAATATTTCTAGAAACTTGTGACCTTCAACAATTCAAAAGGCGAAACAATACACTCTAATGGCCCTGAACCCTGAACGATAGTTTGCTTTCTTCTGAGAACGAGGAGTACTATCCTATCTTACTTACAATCAAACTTTTTTTTTTTAAATTCTCTCTAAGGATGTCCATGGGGTACAGACTTTATGATCATGACAATCAATTGACATATTTAAACCGGAATTACTGAGTTGAAGTTAAGGGTTCAAACTTTGTTGCCACCGTGTCACATTTTGCGAACGTCTGACAAACATTCGAAAGTATAATTCCCATGAAAAAGTTACGGCAACGGTTTTGTTGGTCGCCTTCATTCCTGCGAAGAATATTACATGCCAAATCTAGGCTCTTGGTCCTATACAGTCCTACCGTGTTGATGTGGATGATGTTTCCAGTTCGTCTCCTAACAAACTCGTCTGTTTTTTTACGATTTGAACTTTGTACCCTCTTGCTAGTCACAAAGAAGGACTTTCCTCCTTTGTAGAGGTTCCTAGGACTGTCCCTGATTCCTCTATGCTATGATCTACATGATCAAAAGTTCATTCATTCATGGGCAAGATTCCAGAGTAGGGAAGCCCGAGCTAAGACTGAGATCTTTACAGAGCAATCATCTTGAAAACTACTATTGGGTCTCCCAGTAAAAGATTCAAATCGGTTCGACACTCACCTTAGCCTCTCGATATCTCTTCTTTGCCCTAAGAATAGAGGTAGTTAGTGCATAACATATCCTGAGGCTATAGTCTGAACAGACATATAGTTCGAGAAGCAAGTAGGTAGGAGCAATTGGTCTCTGCAGTGCTCATTCGAAATCTTATTCCGTTTAAAGGACTCTCTTCCTATGTGAAGTGTACCTCTCGCTGTCAAACATCAATGGCAGGTTGTCAGCGAGGAATAGATTGTCGTACAATACCCTCGAGTGCTGGCAGCTTAAATATCAATCCTCGCTCGAGATTCACTGATAGTTCTTTCCTCCGATGCAGATGGTCATATTCTCATGAAATTTCCAGAATCGAAAACGAGTCACAATTCGTGGAATCCACATCCCGAGATACCCTGAAACCAAAAAAACAGATTTTCCCAAAAAGTGCATCCAGCTGTAGATCCCGTTGAAATTCCTTTCTTTCCCCCTCATGTGACGCAGTTCCAACCAGCCCTCCCCCAGCGAATAACCATATTCATCGACTAGATGTCCGCCCGCCAGCAATAAAGTTCCGGCGTTCGAAATCGACTGACTAATTTAAATATCGTACACCCGCAAGCCGTCATGTGACTGGGTATAGTCTTCAGTCGGAAATTTAATTCACCGGTGAAGCGCATTAATTTACAGTGACGGCTACATCTACAGCATGTTGTTGTTGTTGTTGTTGTTTTTGGATGACAATTTTGGGTGTCAAATTAGACTTCCTCCACCCGCCTCGTTGGGATGAATCTGTAGCTAAGATCTGACCCCATCCAGTGGGCTGACAGGTTCCACTGATTAATGATACTCCAAATGGCTTGTTAGTTGGCCATTAGATGGAATCACAAGTGATGGTGGTGGCCCGCCCCACAATTACCCCTTTTTTCGTTGTTGTTGGTGTTGTGATGGCGACATCGTTTCTGCCGCCGTCGGTTGGTTAGGTTGCCATTTATCAAGCATCGGCTTGTGTTTCATGGATACAGATTGGTTTTTTTTTTGTTGAAACGTTTAATCCTGTTTTTATGGATGAGTGGATGCACGATGAGTGGCGACCAAATTGTGTACCCTATGACGTATACGTAACATTTTTTTTGTCAACAAGGTTGCCGGTTATTGAATAAATTGAAATATATTAATGGTGGGCTCCTGCGGGCCCCCGTTGGGCCAAGTCATGTATACAGATACATTCGTGGATTGAGTTCTATGACTACTCCTCGCATGCCTGCGGGGGAATTTGATTGATGGAATTCATTTGTAGTTGTACCGGCGCGGGGTGAATGTGACTGAATGTTTGCATAAATCTGATTGGAATGGGATTAGCATGCAAGAATATGGGGGGGCTTTGGGGGCTCTCTACGTCATGCCGGGGTATTTTGGAATATAGTCGCGTGAAAAACGGTTGTGTGATTGGTTCAATTTGTAGGTATTTAGATTTTTCGATTCGATTTGGTGAACATGAACATGGTAGACCTTCGAAACCAGTTGGGCGGGCTTAGTGACAGAAGCAATTTAAATGAAAATTTTACTCATTGGCAGCAGGGGCTTAGAAAGACGCGGTTTTTGTAATTCGTAAGGCGACCTTGTTAGGTATAATTTAAAAAAAAATTGTGGTAAATTCTGAACTAGATTAGAGTGGCTGTGTTTGACAGTTCGACTTGTTCTTTGAAGTAAGAAAATGTCCAGTCTTCGGTGGGTATCCGTCGAAGTATGACTGTCAGTCATGTCATGTCATGTTGCATGTGATGAGGTAGATGCGGCTATAGGAAGATGTGCTAGGTTTAAATACGAAACCAGGAGACTGCATATTGTTGTCGAAGAGCAACACATCGGAAAAGGAAATCATCCCGAAAATGCTGTTCGAGATAAGCATCACTTTGGACTTTGCCAGTCATTCATGGCAGGTTAGTCCCTACTATGATGTAGAACCAGCTCAGCTAATCTATTCTGATGGAGTTGTACATAGTCCGCGTATAGATGGCAGATCGTTTAGGAAAAAGCAGAACAATATAGGTCCTAATGGTCAACCCTAGGGTAGGGAACACCTTGTACGAGCATTTTTCTTTAACAACCACACTTTGCCATCTGTTAGAAAGAACCCTTTTCTGTAGCTTTACAGAACTGTCACTACTGTCACTGCAACCAAAAAAGTGTTTCAGTTTCCAGCATAGAGTATGGCGATTGACTTTATATAAAAATTTAGAGAAGTCGAGTAGGCAAAGCAGAGTTGATAAATCCTTTTTAAAATTCGTGATCGTGAAGAACGACGCCTTTACCTTCACGACGTCTTCACCAAAAGCGTTGGATTTAATGGAAGCTATGGTACAGAACACTTGGTTTTCTGTGATCTCCTCAAAATTCCATTAGGCTTGTGCATACGTAGGTACCTACATATGTACGTTCAAATCTAAGTCACTAGAATCTTCAGTCTTGTCAGTCTTCTAGGTCACAGAAAGAATTTATCTTCAGTCTTGTCCTTTGGTGAACGTCTGACAAACATACGAGAGTGAAATGTAAAAAATTTAGCTCTCTTACATATACTACTTTTTCGGAGAGCTTGCCAGACAGGCTGCCAGCTGGATTGACGATGCTTGGGTTACTAGAGAAGCCTCATGAGGTCTGGTTGCCAAGCTGACAAGCTGATCTTAGAGATCGCTCAGGGCTTCGGAGTGGTATTCGCCGAGGACTGTATAGGCTTGAACTTTTGCATAGGAAGTGTTATCTGGTCTTCTTTACTTTCCTGTCACCATAACTTCGGCCGAAGGTCGTCAGTGTCTAGTCGCATTCCTCTTCGGCGATAATTGTCTTCACGATAAGTCTGTTAAGCGCTAAAATTTGGTTGGTCTTCACATTGCAATGTTTTGTCCAGAGTTTTCTGGAGACACGACAATATGAGATTGTGCTCCACCCCTTAATATCTACTCTCATGAAGGCTTGTTCTATAATGGTTTTAACAAGGGCAAGTGGAGGTTATCGTGACAGCGACCATTGTCAAATCGTGTTCGTTAGTTTTAGACATTTTGCTGGTCCTGGCGTTGAGGCAAGACTCTCTTGAGGGTAAGATTGTCTTAGCTGAAATCTTGGGATACTGATATATAATCTGTCCAAGTGTGCCCATGTATGAACTGACAATGGCAACATTATGACAACATCATGCGCAAATGCAACCACGTTCTCCTCACTTCATTCTAACAGTATCTAAAAAAGGACCCCCTTGTGAGGTTCCTCTAGATGCCAGTGCATGAACTTCGCAGTCACGAAGTTTTGAGTTGATGTATCTCGACTTTCACTGCCTTTCACTCTCTTTTATTGAAAGGGAATCGAGAATGGATAGTCCCCTCCTATTTCGTTAAGCAACGGATAAGGACAGGACACTGATCGGATAAAGCTTTCCACCGAAAACGGAAGTACTGAGTTCATTAAATTCACATATGTATGTCTGTCTACATCTTAACAAAAAAGGTTTCAAATACGTACTATTCTACGACTTCGTTAGAAATAGATATTTCAATGTACAAAGGATCCTTTTTCTGACAGTCATCACTGACCATTATCCGAGAGGAAATAACATCATAAAAAGGCTCCTCAGTTACAAACTGCCCTTCAGACACTGGATTCCACATACAACACGAATGGTTGGAGAACTTACATATCTAACTTATGTCCTGTATCCCATTGTGGGTCCTAGGGCCTCGACAATGCACACGCGCCATTGTGTGCTATTTCTGGAAATACGCCTCAGTTCGCCCCAACTCTATCCCAGTTGCCGTGCTTCCATCTCAATTGTTTTGCGCCACGTACTTCTAGGAACGCCGTGTATCCTGGCATCCTGAGTAAGCGGGTTCTATTGCATCGCGTGGTTAGCTATGGACCTGTCATCCTTTCGGAGAGTATGTCCAATCCACTGCCACTTTCGTCGTCGTATTAATAAAGTTGTTGGAGAAGCTAGTCACGAATCCCTTAGACACATGTCGTGGCAACTTTTTTTCATTAGGACCCTTTGTTGTTACTAAGTTTTGCAAAATTTTTATCCACGCCCACTGTTTTGGAAAGCTGTCTCCACGTCTTAATACTTCAGATCGTCACCTCTAAATTTCGTTTGCATATAGGACGCTCATCCAGAAACAGCAGAACATGGTTGTCAAAAAAAAATTTTTTAAATTTTATATTTTCTACAATTTTAAGTACTATACCACGCCCCTTTTTTAAAAAAAAAAAAAGGTGTATGCACACAAATTACGTGTTAGCTTTGTTCGAAAGATTTCGGTGCAAATCTTAAAAATTGCCAGCAAACACTGACAGCCACGCCCATTTTTATTTACTAAAACATATAATAGCCCAGTTTTTATTAAGTTCAAGGCAAAATAATTAACAAAACTGACAGGATTCTCTGGTTTTATGTGTCCCTAGAGGTACCATTCGCAACAAGTTGGTCATTATCGCAAACAATCGTCCATGGCAATAATTAGGTGTCCAAAACGTAAACGGGTATCCAAAAAATAAGACAACAATTAGAATTAGACATACACTAAGTGTCTATCACTCGAATTCTAGCTATGGTGCGTCATAAATACTTCTCTCTCAATACTTCTCACCATAGCTCTCAAAATTTAATTCGAAAACATTGATTCGTTTTCTAAAATTAAAATCCAATCCAATAAATTGAATTCTAATTAAATTTCAAATATCTACTCATTGAAAAACCCCACAGAAATACAAATAGATATTTTCACGTGACTAACCATGAATCCGTAATCCCTACGCAGACCCAAATTCATTTATCAAATTACTACAAGCAAAACCAAATGCAAAAAACACCAAAATTATCTTTTCCTTGATCCTATTCAAATATACGAGTATTTATATATGAAAACCAGGAACACCGCAACTTTAAACGTTCTCCAATCGCATTGATTTCCACTCAAATTGATTTACAAAATCAATCCTTCGTCGGAATCCTTAACAACGATTGCGCAATAAGCGAATTAAATTGGAAATTCAAAGAACCCATAGAGGTATCCTTGTATGTTTTATGTTTATCTGTTTTAATTGGATTAAAATGTTGATACAAGGTTTTTATTTTTCAAATTTATTTTTGTTTAATCATAAACCGTTAAGGGGCGATCATTTTTTTAGTGGTTTCTGGCAAAGGTGCAGGTGGGATGGGAATAGGAGGAGTGTAAATATTTAGATCCTTAAAGCTGGGCCTTTTGGGTGTGACAATTCAACTAACTAGATGAGTCTTAATGGACGCTTAGTCGAGAGGAATGCCAAAACAAAGTTTGAAGTTCTGGAGGTTCTTTTAACAGACTGTATTTAGGGTGACCAGATAGGACTGGTTGTTGTATTTGAGCAGCTGTCAAAGTTACCAATGACATCCAGCTGTCAAAATATTCCTTAAGGTTTGCCATTCCATTATGCATCGTTTTATACCTGGCGAATGTGTGGAAATTATAAAAATATATTATCGAAATTTCGGCTTAGTTGTAAATACGGAACGTGAAGGAAGTTGTGTGTGCAGTGTGCAGGAAGTTCAACGCACCATGACAAAGTTTGAGCGTGAGCTCTTTCCTCTGAACCTTAACCCACCAATCAGGCAGAGAATGGTGCGAAATGAAGAAAACATAGCCGCCGTAGCGGCCAATATCGAAGTAAACTCAGAAATGTCGATTTGGCGCTGATCAGCTGAATTGGGCATCGCCAGAAAGTCAGTCTGGCTTATTTTGCGGTTGAATTTGGGCTAACATCTGCGTAAGATTGTGTTGGCGCAAGAATTGAAGCCGAACAACCATAGACAACGCCGTGAGTTCGCTAATTGTGTGGAGGAAATGTATCGACAGGATCATCGAACCTTGTTTCTTTCGAAATGAGGAGCGAGACACTATTACCGTCAGGTATAGAGCGATGTTAACTGACATTCTGTGGTCAAACGTCGGCAGTTGTCATCTCACGGCGAATGGGTCATCTTACGGCGAGCGTCTATCGATTGGCCACCGCGTGCATGCGACTTGACACCACTCGATTATTTTCTCTAGGGGTACGCCACCGACCCAGATACTGCCATTTGGAGTCTTCGTTTGCGTGGCACAATATCATTCAGATATTCTGTTGCAGTACATCCTAGACACAAACAGGGTTTACTGCTGTCCCGGAGTGTGTGAAAAAAATGTAAAATTTTCAACAACAAAATGTTACGTATACGCCACCGACCCAGTTGACTTTTCTATATGTTTTTTCCTACCGTTCTTGTCTGAAACCTTTTTGTGTTCCTCAAAAAAAAACCTGATTGAACCCAAGCTTCTTATACTTATGGTTTTAAAGGGCTCATAGGACCTTATTTCTTTCGAAATGAGGAAGAAGACACAGTTACCGATGTTATCCTACTTTCTGTTGCTAGAGGTCGACAGCATCGATATTTTATCCAAACTGTGGTTCCAACAAGACGACGCTACATGCCACACAGGCGACGCAACGCTCGAAGTTGTGAAGGAGATAGCAACTACGTCATGTCACGGAGAGTGTTCATCGATTTGCAGCTTGACACCATTCGATTATTTTTCAGAAGCTACGTCAAGTCCTTAGTCTACGCTAAGAAACCAACGAGCTCGAGGTCAACATTTGGGACGTTATTGCCGGAATAACGCCGCACATATTTGACCGAGCGCTTGAAGTACTGCCAGCACAGCCGAGCCGAATATTTGAATCATGTGCCAGCTTCAAAATAAAGCTTGTCACCCTGTAGGATAAGTAGTCTAGTTATAGGATAAGTTCTCTACTAGCCCCTCCTAGGTGATAACTTTATTCGATAGTACAACCCATAGTATACGATTAAGTTGACCAGCTATCTATCGAAGTCTAGAGCAAAAGGCTTCCAGAGCTAAAAACGCATTTACCATAGATCTAGAGGTAAGCCGCTTGTGTTCTTACTCCAATCCAGCGCGACGTCATCGGAGTCTTTGAATCTTAATAAGGCATTATGGGGCACACCTCACTATATGTTATATCAATCCCTGCTGATGGGCAGATGACCTGCTCCTTAGGGAGATTGAAAGTAGATTGGGGTACGGTTTAACTATTTTCGATTATCAGCTCCTCAAACAGCAGTAATGGTATCAAAACGGTCACCTTAGAGGCTCTACCTAAGGCGCTATTTTCTAAAAAGACCCGCGTTTAGTCTCTTTTATAAGGTTCACAGTCTCCGAAAACTCTTTCTTGATTCGAAAGTTTAACCTACTTTGTACTCCAGTGCTTTCCAAAGTTTTCGGTGAACATCAAAACTCGATCCCACTTCTGACACCTCCTCTGAAAATCAGTTAATAGGCAGTTACTGCATGCTCATGTCTTTGTTTTTTGTTTGATAAACATGGTCGCGTTTTACAGTTTGTTTCGGTTCATAACTATTTTATAAATCCTGTTGATCCCACTTCTGACACCACCCAAAAAAAACAAAAAAACCCCGAGACACATTCCAAACAACGAGATAAACAAATTAATCTTTGCATTACTTCCTGCTGTCGTTGTACTCACATCGTCTTTACTATAAATGACGGCAGAACAAACAAAAGCCCAAAAAAAAAAACACATTTGACGTCATAACCTAGAAGACAGCTTCAGCCGAAAGGCACAAGAAAAAGGGGGGAAAAAAAGAAAAGCAAACGAAATACCATTAAACACTTTTTATCGTCGTTTAATGAAGTATTTACTTCTTTACTTGTGGCTTGACAAACATACAAATATTTCACGTCGCACATGGGGGAGGCAAGCGTTGTTTTTTTGTATCTAAGGTTGGAGAATCAGCCCCTTGCCTTGTTGGGGCTAGCCATCTCAAGGTGTGCGCACATTGAGGAAGAACATTCTAATAGAAGCAGCCAGGCGATCTAAAATTTCAGGTAAGAAAGGTCTCTGCTTACGTACATAAGTTTGAGATACTTTTTGGGAGAGACTGGTTTGCGGCGTGCTGAGATACAGTATTTGGTTAGATGAAATCGTGTTTCAGAGTTGTTTGTTCCAATTTTGGATGGTTATGGTTGGGTGGTATGGATTAAACAAAGAACCACTTTTAAACCAGCCACCCGTAATCGCGATAGTTTATTGTTATTTCGATTTCGGTTGGTTTTTGTTTATCAAAATTTCTACGTCAAGAGGTTTGTGTTTGTGTTTGAGCGGGTTCAGTGGGCACACACTCTGCGCGCTCTGGGATTAATTTTACGTCATTGCTATTAATTGTTATTCAGCAAGTTTGTGTTTTTTTTATAAGAAATTTGAGAAAGAACAGAGGAGGGTTGTCAAACGGGGCCATCCGAGAACGAATGATGAATATCGGCGAACGTAATAGATAGCGAAATATGTTTTGTGGTCAACGACCGGTTTTATGATGAGTTTGTCTTTTTTTTGTTTTATTTCCTTGTTTTGTTTTTGTTTCTTTTTTTTTTTTTTTCAAACATCGATGAATGTATCTTTGACAAATGGTCGGAATCATAAATCTTGAATGGGGAGTCATTATTGTCAGAGCTATCTTATTAATCATTCTGCATTTGACAATGAATTTATATACAGACGGAGGTGTAAAAAGTTTTTTTTTTTATGTCGCAATCGATTTGTTGCCTAACGAGTTATTTTAGGATTTTACTAGTAAAAGCAGTCTTTTTGACGTCATTTGAGTTCGTTCAACGAACTGGCTTTGTACGGCACAGTGGTTGGTACTAAGAGGTACAATACGACTCAACAGAAGCTTGCAGTGTTGAGATGTAATTTGAAATATTATATATTCGGAAATGGTTAGCTATGAGTTCCTTATTGTTCCTAATATTCGAGCTTTAAGAGAGAGATGTGATATCAAATAAAATAGGACTACACAGCCCTAACGCAAAAAAGTCGTTTTAAGCAAATCCGCCCCTGTCTCGTTTAAGGTGCCTCACAGGGTGGCCCAAAATGTGTCACTCCATGTGAAATCGTATAAGTCATCCAAGTTTAGTATAAGCCCCTGTAAATGCACTGCCTATTAACTGATTTTTATGGAGGTGTCAGAAGTGGGTGAAAAAATAATCAAATAGCCTTTTGCCTTCAAGATGATTTTCAAAATACTCTGCAAATCCTGTTGAAAAGACGAGGTGACCCAAAATGTATCGGAAAATGCTATAACTTTTGCAAATGGCGGCAGCTGTCAGTTTTGTGTTAAGTAAACGGAAGCAGCCAAACCTTGAACCGCTGTACTCAAGATGGTGTTATAGTCTATCCGACTGTTTTTTTTACGGAATAATGCGTCAGTAATTTTGGCGCAACGTGAATTTGGGTTCAGATTTTCTGGGCGCCCTACAGCAACTGATCAAACACTAAGACGTTTAGCCCCTTGACTCGAAGAGATACAGACAGAAGGCCTTGTAGTACTCATTCCGACGAGAATATTGTCGCTGTGGCTGAAGATGTCGAGGATGACACCTCAACGTCGAGGAGAGGCCATTACACGTTCGTGTCTGCAACGACTTTTAGTGAAAGAGTTGAAGTTATCTCTTACAAAGTTCAAACAGTCCTTTAGCTCCTGGATACAAAGCGATACTTGCGTCTATCTACTCTCATGCTCTCATCAGGATCAACGAGGCCTATTTTCAAACAAAATTGGCGGTTTTACAAAGTCGCTGCATTGGGCGCCAGTTACGCCGGTGGTGTCATCGGCAACTGATTTTTTTGAGGACGCCATGCTACTGTGATTTATTGATTGACATAGAGAGCAACGAGTTTTTTTCTTGTCTTCAATAAAGGGATCCATTGCCGGGTCGTTTAATGGCTCGTTTTGGCGCTTTGCACTGGCCGATCACGGCTTTGGGTTTTTTTCTGAAGTCACGGGTCTGTGAGAACAAGTCACAGACTGCCACAGAAGCTTTCAGAGAAATTATAAGACAAAAGTAGGAGAACTTTTCGCTCGATATCATCTGCAAAAAGTAATGGGAAGAAACTTATGGGTCCAAATAGACATTTGAAAAAAAAAAACATTCAGAAACAATGTCGTTTTTAAGCCACCCTGTACTATACTAGGGCCTTTCATGTATAGGTAGTACTGGCCCATTTGATTTAACCAAAAGTTATGTTGACAGTCTCAAGTAACGTCAGGTTCTAGATTCTGAGTTCCTACTAGACTTATGTAGTCCTGCTCCAGGAGGAGTTATCTGTGCCTTGCGGCTCCTCGACAGAAGTAAAGAATTGGCGGAGAAAAGTCGGAGTGCTATTGGTGAGAGTGAGATAGTACCTTCTTTGCAATTGAAGATACTTTCGATAACACTTCTCATGAAGCTTGTAAACGATCCCTGAACAGAAAAGGGGTCAGGGAAACACAATCGTCTACAAGGATGATCAAGATCGACACAACTCGAGGGTGTCCCTTAAGGAGGAGTATCCCCTAATGTTGAGCCATGTTGTGTATAAACTGATAGGATACTCCTTGTGAATTAAGTAGGCAGCTCTCACGGAATTCTTACTGAACTCCGAACTGGACAGAAACAGGGTAATGAAACTGCAGATGAATTAGTAAGGCAAGGAACTTCCATAGATCCTGAAAGGAAAATTCAGAAAGCTAAAAGAAAACAGGGACAGAACCTAGAAAGCAAGGTCAACAAGACGAACTGAGAGACTTCTTGGGAATCATAAAGTCAAAGAACACTTGAAGGTACTAGCAATTAGCTCAGCGATATTTCTGAACTTATTCGGCAATCTTGTGGGGCATTGACCATCGAATCAATGAGGGAACGAACTTCCCCAAAATATAGTAGGGATTCATAAAGTGAAACTCTGCGAGGAAACCTTTTGCCAGGACAGTTCTGAAGCCTCTTCAGACTATTTTGTTAATTAGTAGCTTTGGGTTGAAAACATTGACTGGTACAATGGCAATGCCATACTCTAGACTATGGTTTCTGTGATTTTTGAAGGCTTTCTGGTTGAAATGATTGCTAGACTGAGTCACTAAGTCTATTTCGCTATAGTTGTTCGAACAATTGACTGTTTTTCGATAGAGTAAACCCTTGTAATTCATCCTTGGAATTCATCAATCCTTGGAATTCATCCAAAATGTCGCAGTTTCTTTTGGGCTTCCTTGACATCGTCAAAACGTCTTTCAAAACGTCATGTCCCGCCCTAATTTTCACTTGTAATACTTCTCCACACCCGCAGTACCAATTAAAGTTACCACATCGCTGCCCTCAAAATGTATTAATTACAAGACAGAGCCTTGTCACAAGCTAAGGCTTGTATTCCGCCATCGACCAATCCAATTGACTCCACCTTTGCTTCTGGTTTTCATCCATCCACTTCCCCACCGCCATCTGTTATGCCTCCTAGGCCACTTTCCTTGAAGTCCTTTCCCCTAATTAGCTGTTAAAGTTCCCCGATGAAAATTTACTTCCCCATCACATCACTCCCCAAGGAATAACTAAAAACGCAATGTCAAGCGTTACAAGTCCTTTCTAAGAAAAGAATAACGGACGAGACGGGAGAATTCTATAATAGAAACACTTGTTCCAATTTACATTCAAATTAGTGTTAATTTCCTTTTAACTGTTCACAAAGCACTCAGTACCAGGACACGACCACCATTAGAATAGAAAAACGAACAACATAAGCACCATGGTATTATTTGCTTTCAAGTAAAATACGCCAGGATCTCCTGGGGGAGGATGAAAAATCGAAAGCATCTTACAAACTACCTGCCAAAAATACCTTAAGCCACTTCCTTTGACTACAACACCAGGCGCAAATGCAAATTAGTTCCAGGAAACGAGCGTTTAATTTGAATGTGTCCTCCACAAATAAAATTCAACCAAGTGACTGTCTTTTATTTGATCCTTTCCGATGTCTTTCATTTATTTTCTGTAAAAGGCAAAGAAAAAAACCAAATTTCTTCATTACCACAAGGATTTAGGTGAGCATGTATGCGTAATTAAAGAGGATGATATCCTTTCATGGTGAACAGGCGGGTGGACGGCTATAACCGAATTGAAAACATCTGGAGAATGGTCATGGGATGAACACATTTTGCCGCAAATCTACACGACCAACAAGGATATACACACACACACACACACACGCAGAGACATTTCTGTATGAAATGAATGTAATAAAAGACGGACGAGAAAAACAAATTGTTTACCAACAAATTGCGAAGTATAAAATGTATTTCCATATTTCCTCGAAGGCAAAGTAATGGTTTGCATGTTTTATTTACACGCGAATGTCCTTGCTACTGGGAGTGCGTAGGTATTTGTATTGATTCGACATTATAGTTCGCGTATTAGTTTGTTTTGACATTTAGATTGTTGTTAACCTACTTGCAAAGGTTATCTTGCGATTGTTTTGGCTTCCACTGAAGGCCTACGCAAATATTTACGACTCAGTTCCAAAGGGAGTCCCCTTAGAATTTAAGGTGGATGACATCTTATGGACCCAGAGACTGAAGATCTAAAAACTCTGCAGACTACGTACAAACTCAACTTCAAAGCCAATAACTTGATAAGCTGTAGTATTGGCATAGTTTATGAAAAGTTACTACTCAACTGTCATAAAGCAGAGGCCCTAACTGCCTCCCGTGAGGTACACCAGAAGTGCTCAATGAAACAGGAGGTAACTGGAGGTAAGGTGGTATTTCAATAAAAGTTCATTGGGCAGGCACATTATGGTTGTCGAACTCGCTCAAGTCATAAGACGGTAGGTTGGTAGGTCGTGCCGTGGAAGGCCGGATAAGCAACCGCACTTCGATCAGTAAAGGTCCATTCTGACACCACATTGATCTGAAATACTCACAAGACTACTACTCTCGAACGGAGAGAGCTTGGATCTTACAAAGGAGGTGGAGTTTCTTCTTCGTTCATGCAGCTTCTACAGAAATCATTAGTAACAAGACCCGACCTAGTGGAATGCCTATTTGATTGCTATGAGCGTCCTTTTTTGTGTGATCAAACCGTTGAAGCGTTTCTGTACCAGCTTGGGACAGGCTTCGGTCATACGAATGTTATTCGGAATATCAGTGTCCTGACATCCAAATAAATAGTTAAGCCATTTTGTTAAGAAGAAACAGCAAGGCTTCCTTGATCGCCATGATCTCCAGTATGTGACCCAAATATTTAGCTTTGCCAGCAAGTAGGGGGCTAATGCCGCGCAGTTTTGGAAGGTCGGATGAATTTGAATTTCTTAGTAAAGAGGATAAGTCAGTTCCCTTAGTCCACTGAAAGAGCTTAGAGCGAGCATTTTGCAAAAGATATCTGAACGTGATCAGTTGATTACCGAAACAGCTATAGCAGGTCGTTCGTATAAGCCATTTTAATTACACAAGCTTCATCTGCCAGGATTAGAAGCAGATCAGTGTTAGAATATAAAGATAAGGGAGGGAGCACCCTGCCTTGGGGAGTACCCCTACTTACTAACCTTCGAACCACGGCATCGTCTATCTTTGAGTTGATAACCGAGTTGGCTAATCAAAGTGCCAATCGGCATATAGGCATATGGGCTCAACATTCTTGAAAGGTTTTGAAGAAGTGGTACCAGGGTATATTATAAGACGGTCTTGCATCTTGCGAAGAGGAATGACATGAAACAGTAGGGTATAGAGAATATGTAAACGCCTTGCCTTACTTTTAGACACTCTGACTTGATCTTCTTTAAACCTACGGAAGTACAAGTCTGAGTGTAATATTCTTTATTTTGTTTAATTGGATGGCATGGGATGGCCTACTCTGTCGTATGCATTACCGGAATCATTGAAAAAAAACCGCAACTTCATAGCCTGTGTATTGGAGTTAAGAGTTTAAGTGTTACTCCAAGTTGAGATACATTGTCCTTTTTGCCCCTTGAATCGAGTCGCTGTAAATGACACTTCCATAGTTGCTATAGAATCTGTTAGGCCTTATATCTCACAAATGCTAACGACCTTCTGCGCCATCGTGTAAGCGTTTCAGCTCTCTTTACCTAGTCTCCTAAGTTTTAGGCTCCTCCTTATTTATAGCGATTCACTCTTCTACCGCTTTGGTAAGTAAGATCCCACTAGATGGTATATTTCGCTAAATGGTGGCCAATCCATTTCCATAGATACACTTACATATGCCCTCTAAACGATCCTTAGAGATTTACTTCGTATAGTTTGCAGCTTGCGTGTGCACACTTCCTTCAAAGGAAAAGTTATCTACTTTCTCGACATCCTATCGCGTACATTCTGAGTGCTCAGAGCTCTTGCTTTGGCAGTATATAAGCTTTCCTTTGCTTGTCGCAACTTCTAAATCTTAGGCCATCAGATAAAGCCGCATGAATTGAACATCGTCAGCGGAGTCCGAGGTGTTTAAAGCCAGAAAATCATGGTATCTTTTTGTCAATATTGCTGATGACTATCGAAAACAATAGCGATGACAGTTTGCTACCCTGCGGTACTCCACTTTTGGATCTCAAAATTCTCCGACACCCTACAATTGTGTAGATGTGAAGGTTATGCTGTCGAATGCTGCCTTGATAATGCTTACGAGTTAATCTGGAATGACTCTCCTGAGCAAGGCCCGAATGTTCACATAAAGGTCTTCAAAAGCTTTGTCGATAAACAGTAGATCTGTGAAAGACCTTTACCTGTGCATTGTTCTATTATCAATTGTAAGTTGTCTATGAGGTCGATGGAGGAGAATTCAACGAGAAAGACTCAATCCTACTGACTCAAGCTGAACCCTACCTAGAAAAGTGTCCTTTATAAATTTCACAGTAAAAATAAAATATTTTTTAAAAAGTGTCTAACAATTTTCTTTTCTTTTTGTTCCAGGTATGTACTCATCTCTGTATATCTACATTTTATTGTAAGTATCTTTAAAGTAGGAAGACATGGCTTGAGATAAACTCTTCCATGGACACTGGCGAACAGTTTAGGTTGGAAAGAGTCCCATGAAGAGACAAGTTCTCTGTGAAAACCCACCTTATCTTCTTCCTTTGTCCAGAAAATACGTGACAATTATAAAACTCATGTTGAGGACCTAATACGGACTTCGTTTTTCTTTTTGAAATCATCTGACTACCACGTTGATTCGATGGACCGCATACTGAAAGGATTAGTAAGTAAGAAACAGATGTCTTTGAGCTGGTCAGGGATAACGTTCAGAATCCGTCCTAAGTCCTTAGCTAGCTCATCTGGTTGGAATTTTGTAGTTCCAGAGCAAGATTTGGGCATGAGCCAGTACTTGTCTAATCTTTCTAATCATATGAGCCTTCAGTTGTATTTTAGAGATACTTTGGGTCTTCATGTGGTTTTGCTTGAAGTTATGACCTACAGTAGTACCTGCTTCCTCAACCTAGGAGGTACTTAGGTATATTGACGTAAGCATGTCTCGAGCTACGATGCACTTAATTTTTCTGGGACTTCGATCTCTCTACTATTGGGGCTGAGACAACCCACCAAAAACTACGAACAATAGCACTGGAACCAATAGTGAATCTCTTCCACTTGACATTTACTACAGCAACTTGGCTCCTCGCAGGTCCTTCTCCTGAATAGATATTCAATGTCATCCAACAAGCAGTATAATAGGCGATGGACATACGCACATGTGGTACCGTCAAATCTTTTTGGCCAGTCTCCGATGAAAATAGATCTGAAACCTGGTCTTAGGGACTATCTGGACAGCTGTTGCCGTCGTGACAGAACACTGTGTGATAGACTAGGACTAGACTATCCTACAACGACTTCTGCAGAAATTGACTGGACGGAAAAGAAATGGAATTTGTATTGTCACTTGCTTTGTGATTGTCCAGGGCCCTCATCACGTAACGAACGTAGTTTGTTCCATCAATATTGTTTGACAGTTCTTAGCATTCCTTGAACCAAAAGTTGATTGGTCGCCTATATAGTAATTGTTAATGCTATGTACGTGAAGCAGAACTTCCTCAAAAGGATCTCGTCAGACGACTGTTGTCGCACGTGATGAGGGCCGAACACTAGCCACCAAAGGAAAAGACACTCTTGAGTGCCAATTTCTTGTGAAATTGGACAGAAAATACAAATATTTCCGCAAAAGGCCAGGTCTATTGAGTTGAACAA
This sequence comes from Xylota segnis, assembly GCA_963583995.1. Taxonomy (NCBI): domain Eukaryota; kingdom Metazoa; phylum Arthropoda; class Insecta; order Diptera; family Syrphidae; genus Xylota; species Xylota segnis. Next base: position 26,755,459 of record OY757236.1, on the reverse strand, counting down.
ACCCCTTAATCCAATGGTTTGGTTCAGTCGTTAAAACTGAATTTAGGTCCTCAGGGGTCTTACAATTGGACACAATAGACTCTTAGTTGGTCTAAGTAAACCTAGGAATCAGTCTGAGACTACTTTTGTTATCAAATGTCGTCCAAGGGTACACAGTATCCAAATATTTAGTGGATACACAGTGGTAGGAGATCCACACGACTTTATGATGAAACAATCTACGGTTGTGAGTCACAAGACTTTTGTAGGATAAAAGTTTGTTCTGGTCTTTTCTAAGAGCTGTAGGATGAGGTGACTCTCTGCAGACAGTACTAAACCGTCGTCTTTCACATTAACTGACCATTGCCGCAGTCCTTCCAGTCCTATTTCCATATAAAAACGTTCCCTTGACCCACTAAAGGACTAGGACTAGTAAATGTTTCAGGCATTCCGCCTGTATCTGCTTATGAAAGGCAACAGTTTACGAGCGCCGACATTTGTCACGTTCGCACCAGTATACTCGCAAATTATCCCATTTCCCCATAAACCTCTCAACAGTTTCACTTTATGCACTAAAAACACACCAAACGTGAAATATTTCATGAAAAAAAGTAAGAAACGTTCTAAAAGCCTCCTATTCTGGGAATACATCCCACTGATCCGCCGCCCCAGCCGCCAGGCCGGGCAAATGAATACGAAAAGGATAATAAAAACCGAAAATATTGTATAAGCTTCACACCCTTAGTCGTTAAATAACTTTCTCAAGATGACATCCCCCACGTGTGAGTTCTTAAGAAATTTATATTTATTTCGCAGGATTATGCGGTTTCCGTGATGTTATTTCCAGGAAATTCGACTTTATGTCCCCAATATGCGAGCGGCTCGAGAGCAGGCCTCCACTTAAGGGCTTAAATGTGTGCAAAAAGCTGAGTAAGGGTTGTGCTTCCATTCTTGTTTTATCAAAATCTAATCATCGTCATCTTAGCGCACAAACCTAACCAGCAACAACAGCCCCTTCCTGTAAAAGGAACCAGAAAAGGGTGATCCCTTGATGGCAAATGCATTCAAGCGATTAAACACTTTAAGTTCGAATTCGGTTCTGTTTGTGAAATACCTTATCCAAGGGGTTAACCAGTTGGTTTTCATTCAGTTTTTCCTGGCCGCCTCTCCCCTTCCGTGGGTAATTCAATTTGGCAGACGTAGGGGATGTACAACCCCCGGGTTGAAGTGCATTAAACATCTACAAAAGGCTTGTACACACTCAGTGTTGCGTCGACCGGAAGATGTGGTTTGCCGCGTTTTACATACAACGCGGCGTATTAACTCAATCAATTTTGAAATCCAAGAGATACTCGATTCGCTTAACTAACAAAGGCTGTTGGGTCGTCGAGGCAAGGTTATATGCTTGATTGCTCTGTGCTAAGAGGTTCTTGACGATTCGTACACGAGCGCATGTGAGCTTATGAGGGTGGGGATGTGCCATTAGAAATGATGCGAAGATGGAGGTTTAATTAAATTCAAGAGACAGGGATGTACTCGTATTCTACGTTCAAATTAGGTTTTATAGATACTTTATCTAAATTTTTATTAAGGTAGTCTTTTCTTCGTGGGATTAGTGAGTAATCTTGCAATTGATTCAATTATGACGTCAATTCTATCACAGATATGTTGAACAGTGCCCTTTGCCAGAATATCTCTGTGGTGGCAATCTAAAGCGAGTTTTGATTCGAAAGGATACTTTTCCTGGTCGCTGGATACGATAGGTTCTGTAATAGTCATAAAGGAGACCAAGAAAGAGATATAGGGAAACCAAGATATTGTAGACAATATACACTAAGTGCTTCAAAGCAGAGATTTGAGCACAGATCGATACAGATGTTGGTAGATAGATTCACATGGATGTCCTACCAGTGAAAGCACCACATCAAGACGTCACATTTTTAACGCGATATTCGCTTTGGTCTACTGGAAGGCTAGAAATGTCGATGTTACGAAGTTGGGTAGAACATCTAACCCTTTCAACGAAGGGAAGTACTCATAGGATTGTGGTTATTAAGGTATCAAACTTTGGGTCATATTCTTCACTACGTGCTTGGGTACCCTAGGTCCCTTAAGTGCCGTACACATGATGTGGTCACATGGCTACAGTGTCAATTTTAAAAGTTGATACATTCGTTTTAGAACTTACAAAGCGAATGATCGATCCGAATCTACTGTCGATGGGGTTAATGCATTGCTGGTAGAAGTAGCAGTTTCTGCACAACCGACTAATAAAGGCTCCCTCAGACCTCAGTCGCAGCAAATAGATCACATCCCTTGCATGCATGAACCTGTGATGCATAGTGGGATCGATCGATACTTACGACAGGGAATTAGGCTTCCGATAAATATAAAAAAATTACACGAGGACCGACTGAAAAAGATTTGTATAGAGATTCCAACAATCCAGGCCTCGACTAGAGAGAAGTCTTCAACCATGATCGCCAAGATCAATGCCAAGATCATGCGGGACCATCATTTTGGGTTTTTCCTCTGGGGACACGAGCTAGATCTCTAGTGTCAGTTGGCTCTGCTTGTCTTAAGCATCTCAGATGACTTATGCGCGTTGAGGTTGGGTCAGCTATCAAAAACCCAAAGAACAACAAAGCCACCTGCTCTTATGATCTACCAACGGATCATCACATGGTAGTTGGATCGATGAATCCATGCCCTATGACTGGGCTATCAGTTCTATATTTCCCATCTTCAAGAAAGGCGGTCCTATGTCTTCTAAAAATTAATCGAGGCATATAGTTGATATCTCTGAAACCGTGCTGCAACACACTAATCGGCACGATGATCCACCAAATCCCGCAAAAGACCAACGAATTTCAAGTCGAAACTCACCATCTCTTCGAAAGACTTCAAAGCCGCATATGACAGTATTCATCGTCTTGAACTGTTCAAGGTGTAAACACGAAAGGCTCTATTTCCAACAAACCTGTCCAGCTGCTGGGATACCCAGACGACATTTAAACCGAAGGAATGGAGGAGGAGATGTGGATGTAGTCCAAAGAGTCAAATCACGTCGGCTACACTGATTCGCCCATATCGAGCAAATGAACGATAATGCTTCAGCAAAGAGGATCTACGAAACACAGGCCCCCGGTTCGAGACGACAAGGAAGGTCGAAGGACCAAGCAAAAGCGGATGCCAGAAGGCTTTGTCTCGACAACTGGAAGCAGCGTGCCTGTGATCGAAGTGAATGGAAGGCTGGCGGTTCTCAGACAGAGACTCTTCAGAATTTGGGAACCTGTCAGTGTTGTTTTCAGTTAGTATCGTATGTAGGATGGGAGGCCCAATTCGCAGTTTGCACTCGGATCGCCCATGAATCCAATGTGATTCTCAATCGTGGTGTAACCCACTTAAGTTTTGTTATGTAGAACTAAGCAACCTTCTTGAATTAACCGGAAATTGTTATACATTTTTGTACAGCAAATGGTGGCTTTGCTGACAAATCGTTCAAGTCTCCCGAGTTACATTCCCCCAGGCACGTTTCCCTAGATCCACATAGTCTTGGGCCTTAGGTAGTGGAATGTACTCTCTTCTGGGTCTGTATCGCCACAGTTTCTGCAGAGATCATTACAGTTTAGAAGCATTCTTCTTCCAGGACCACCAGGAAGCAGTCGAATAGTGGAGAGCGCTAGAGTCGACAGACTTCTGTGCACAAGACATGATGAGAGGCCGCCCCATTGGCTAATTTCATTAAGGCTTACTCTATATCAGAGTTAAGAAGGGCTAGAGAGTGTGGAACAGAGATGACGACCATTGTCAGGCTCTGTTCGGACCACTTTCTTACTAATTCGTCCACCAATTCATTCCCTAGTATACCAGTGTGTCCTGGAATCCAAAACAGTGAAATGCCTTAAGTCACTGTGAGTTCTATATGGCATCGTTTCATCATTTTAGAATTGGCGACTGTGGATGAGATGGCCTTCATGGTATCATTCATGTTCAGTATAAAGAGAATTGGCCCTAAGTGGGTTCCCTGTAGAACACCAGAATGAATGATTGAGACTCTTTCCCAGATGCAAAAACAATCCCAGAAGTTAGGGGTTTTTCCAACTGGTGCCTTAAAGGAAGAGCAAGGACGGCATCTGATCGGATACAAACAAGGACGACATTTAAGATTTATTGTCTATTACGAGCTACGAAGGTTACATATCAAGAGGTCAGTACAGATAAGAGAGAGCTACTAGTACCACGTCTCTACCATGTTCTATGAAACCCAATCAAGATACTTCCATCTCCCAAAGAACTGCATGTCAGATCCTGTCTTGTCAAACCGGATTCCTTGTACAAATCACATTAAATGTATAATCGAATACGAATCCCCGCACCATCCCCAAGTCCTTTTAACGTCCCCCCTCTTTGGTTTTTCACTTCAAGTAGAAATAAATAAAAAAAAAAATTAATTAAATTTGAAACTTGTCTCTCAAGTTTGATTCGATGGAATCAATTTGCACCACGTACGACAGTAATTGCAAATATAATTTACAATTTTACAGCAGCAGCACACACGCACCATTACTTCTATCTCTCGACTTAATCGTATCTCAAATGTGATTTAGCAACTGCCTGCTGGAAAATCTATGCGTACGCACTACACCATTCCAAGTGAACGGGCAAAAAGCACTAGATATATTAAATTATACTAATGAAGCAGCATTTTATTCGAGTTTAATCAACTTACAGTGTCCTCCAGTTGAGTGGCGGTGGTGTTCTCCGTTTCGTCGTCGTTGTACTCATTTCCAAATGATGGAGAAAAAAAAAAAAAAACACAAATTAGATATAAAAATTCTTATCAAATAGAACTACGTCGATAATAAGACCTTCACATTTATGCTCCTATGGTGCAGGAGGTTCTCCATTTCGATTTGGAATCGCACAGAGGAAAGGAAAGAAATACACCTTCTGGCGCCCCAGCAGCAGCAGAACCCATCACATCCAAGGACACACCTATCGTTCGCATCTTGTTCTCCGCCTTTGAGGCTCAATTTCACAAATCCAATTTCAATTTGCTTTTAAGAATGAAAATTCTAACATTCCCATTGGAATTTGTTTCCTTCGTTTTGGGCTATAGATACTCTGGTATCTGTATCTGTCGTTTGGTTGTTTAATGTCCTTTTTTTCTGTTATCGCTCAACGGCAGGTATACCTAGGTACTTCTTGAATGGCTTTTACAAGTGAAATTCACTCTGCAATAACAATTTATCGGAATAGTTTTATCCTTAACTGGGGGGGTATCTTCTTTCCGTAGATACAAATGAAAATAATAACAAGGTGGTTGAGGAAAACAATAACCGACATGAGAGTCCTTTTCACAATTGCGTCCTTCGCCAGCTTATTTGTTTTTTTTTTGTTTTTTCCTCCTTCAAAGCGGTTACAAGCAAAAGTATTTCAAATTCTAATCACAGTATCTCAGGTATTGTTTTGTTTTTGTTGTTTTTTCTTTAAGAATTTTATCTACCTACTCGATGTAAATAAGCGAGAATAACATTTGATAAGTGAAAGTTATTAAAAAAGAAATTGTTTCGTTATTAGTTCGAGGTGTACTTGTAGTTGCAGCCAAACGGGTAGAGTATCTGTAGATAAGAAGAGTATCTGCTGTTAAATTTATTCATTCAATAAACTGAACGATTACGAGTATCTAGTAGTTTAATAATAGAATCTAGATAAGAGATCTAGTTGGACTTGAATAATATTTACATTGGGTACGGTGGCGTTCCGAGCAGATTGCGGGTAAATTCCAAGTTCTAGTGAAGCAATATTTTCCCAGAAAACGATACCAATTTGATGGTAGCCATGCTATGGAGCATTGGAGGTGCTAATTGTCGAACCGGTACGCCTAGTGGTGACAATTTATTGTATCGTTTAGGGTGGAAAATTATACCACTGGACCAATCAATCTTGCTAATGAGCTGTGTATAGTTTATGGCAGGCTGTAAAACTTGGCGCTAAGTACTACAAGGCATCTGCTACACGCTTCTAGAAAGAAAAACTGGATTTGGAAGTACAATGTGTAAAATGAAGTGACGTTGCAGAGTTGAAGGCCGTCTGATATATTTCCAGGCTTGTGTGGCATTAAAAGGGCTTCATTAGATTGATATATGCTTTGGTGTGCCAATAGGTTCAGTACTGGGTCCACTACTGTTCAACATTGCTGTGAACTGTCTGAAAGCCACAAATGAACAAGTTTGTGCCAAATTTGTATGAAGATGTGGAGACCTTTTGCGGCTCCTAAGCTATTCTACCCAACATGATATTTCAAGTGGAGCTGGTAGCTAGAGACCCAACTCTGAAAGGTCTACTATTGAATTACTTGTTGTACATCTCAAGGGAAACACCTACGCCTCATTCATTCGTACAACAAACTGTGCAGCTAAACACATGGGACCTCTCTAAAGGCCAATATAGAAAAAGGTTAAGATATTGATTGCCAAGGTTTAGAATTAGAACCTCCACTGTTAAAGCTATATAGACTGATAGACTTACATAATTGGTTTTGCTGATGGATTTAATCACGAGTGGAACTAAGTTATGAGGATAATCCTAGACCGTTTGACAAGCAGGATGCATACATATATACTGAATATGTTAAGATGATAGTTCACTCCAGTATCAGACACCATTTGGATAAAGTAGCGGACAAAGAAAATGATAAACATTGACAAGTCGAGTCATTGTTACTGAAGTCCCAAAGAGAGGAATGTACAATATATGTACCTACGACCCAGGATGGATCTTCTTGTGAAATATGGCAACAATAGGTGCCCAGCTACCAAAAACGGTGTCCATAAATGACCATATGGAGATAAGGAGCAGGATCAGTGTTCCAGTTAGCAGTGGAGCTGGGTTGCAACGACCAAAAAGGAGAGGAAACAAACTATATAAATGAAATTGAATAAGTTCTGTATTCCCTTGTGGGTCCTAGGGCCTCGACAATGCCTACGCGCCATCGTGTGCGGTTTCTGGAAACGTGTCTCAGTTTTCCCCAACTCGTTCCCAGTTGCCGTGCTTCCTTCTCAACTGTTCTGCGCCACGTACTCCTAGGAGAATATTTTAATGAGAAATGTATCCAAATGAAAACCCCACAAATAACAGTCAACCAACCTATCCTTCTACCGAGGAGTACATCAAGGTTCTGCACTCAGACCTCTTCTTTTAAATAACTTGGAGTTACAGATCAACTAAACCAAGGTACATGTACCAATAGTTGAAAGGGGAAAGTAAGTTTCTGTGTTATGTTATGGTCAGCAAGGTAGAAGGTCGAGACAGGAGAATTCAAAACTAATTTCCCTACTATCCATAGCCGTAGCTAGTAGCGTATGCATTAAATTTCCTTCCATAGGGGACCTCTCCCAACTCCCAACGTCCTAAACGCCTTAACTGAGGTAGTAAGCGCTATGAGACTTTCCGGGTATACCGTCAAGAGAACTCCCAACCTGCTAAAGCTCTGTTATAAGTGGAAGCAGACTCTTAGCTGAGGTGGTTAGCACTGTAAAACTCTCCGGGTATACCGTCAAGAGAACTCCCAACCTGCTAAACCTCTGTTATAAGTGGGAGCAGACCCTTAGGTGAGGTAATTAGCTCTGTAAGACTCCGGGTATACCTTCAGGTTCTGACACCTTGTAATATTTCTTTGTTCTTTTATTTCTTAATACAGTAACACGACCTATTTACCTTGCTAACGAAAAGATCGATTGTGAAGAGGGGTTCTTATATTAGTGGTTGGAAACTTCGGTAGCATGTCCAGACTTGTCTCTGCGTGGTTTGTGTACAGGCTAAACTGGGAGAATATTCGCAATTTTATGCAATCTGTTTCTGGTTTTTACTATTCAGTGTTCAACGGTATTTCTTTCCCATTTATATCCAAATGCAGTACTACTGGGTACATATGCCTTTGAAATACTAGGAAATTCTTTGAGGTATTTGCTTACCTTGTTATCATTTGACAAACACCTGTGTTGGGGAATTTTCCTGGAATTTTTGTATTTTTAAATTATTGCCAGAACCGAATTTATATTCATATACGACCCCCTCCTCTGGTTGGTATCTCAATTTAGTTTCCAAATATTTGCATTCAATAGAAGGGACTTCGCTCACAATGTTTACAGCTTTTGTTTGCTTTTAATCTTCTCTACCATCCACACAATAAAATCCGCTTTACAACCCTTTTTACGGCACACAACATCAGGATGTAGTAAACACGAAAACTAACAAAATTAGTCCTTAAAACGATAGACCGACACCACCGAACCCCCCACTCCCTGCAAATGGTGGCAGATCAAAATCTAATTTTACTTTTGAATTTTTTTAAAAAAAAAAAAAAGAGATTCATCTCTGACGTCTGTCGCGTATGCATCCATCTGGTTAACCTAATTTTGACGTAAGATACACAGCGAACAATGGAAACGGCGATTTAATTGTTGCAACAAATGTCTTACCAGACATCTGGGAATGCCAGATGGCGTAGATCATTAACTAGGGACTAGACAAAGAGCCCTTACTGTCTCCGCTTGGATGCCAAGGATATGATGGAATATTCAAAAATCCCTTCCAGTCAGAGCCAAGAAAAAAAAACGGATGTTGCTCGAAAACATAAAATTCGCAATCAAACAGACGCAAGGACACGCATTGAAACAACGCGCAATAATGCAGCAATCTCTCGCTATAAAAACCGATTCCATCTACAAGGATCGGATGGAGAGACTGACGCTATTAGCATCATAGTTGTTCGTTTCTACATTTCAAATGATTTCAGAATATAAAATGGATTTTTATGAACTCAAATAAAACGTTTATTTAACTGAGCGACAGGCATAACGCCAACAGGAGGAGAACACAACGACGCGACGCCTGTAAGGATTCACATGGAAACGATGGAATGGACTACAATTATCATTTGCGTAACGTACCCCTAATGCGTTTGAGTAAAACAAAAAAAAAGGCGAAAAAACGTATCTTGGAAACGGGCCACAGACACATATAGACATAAAAATGTATATAAATGCAGCTAATAAGGTTTTATTGTTATTTTACCGCAAATAGGATATTTTTTGTTTTCTTTTTCTCTTGTTTTTGTTTCTTATCGTGAAGGGGAGTAAAGTGTACACTGGTGGGGTGGGGGGCGGAGTACGCAAAAAGAAAATGAAACTCATTACGGGGGTGAGATGGTAATAAAATTTAATTTTTATAAATTTCTGATGAGAATTCTGATGACTTGAGGTTGTATTTGTGTAATAAAACTGGGAACTGAAACAATTTGAATGGGAATTTGGTGTTCCACAAGGTTGTGAACTGATACCCAAACTGTTGCAACTTTTTCTGTCAAAGATTGTCAGCTAATATTGGAATTTTAAAATATTCACACAATTGATTGATTGATTTACAACAAAGCTTGTTAAAAGGTGGCCTTAACACACTCACCTGTTTCTTTTTGAAGACGATATTGGTCAAGTGGGCGTCGCCATTGTTGATGACCAATATTTGGTCTCTTCTGACCAATCTTTTCAATCGTTTTGGCGAGAACTTTCTCACATCCTTGTCGGATATTCTCTGTAACTTGATCTTATAGACCTGTGGCTTCAAAAACCACCAAAGAATGGGTGACTTTGTAGGTCAGTGCATCCAGAACCGCATCCTTCAAAATGTCCATTATCATACGAGCTTTGTGTTCGAAAATAAAAACTCGTTGATCAGGCTTCTGTATTGTTCACCAGACACAGTAGCCGTTGTCGAGTAACAGCGGTGATATTCTCGACGGAACGACCATTCTGGTGCCTCTTCTATCACATGTTGTTCTAGACTTTTCCAGGCGAGCGCCCTTATTGTGTGACCAGTGGGCATAGGACGGCCGGGAAATTTGCACTGAAATTCACGTTGTGCCAAAATTTCTGACGAATTACTCCGTAAAATTAGTCATATTGAGGATTCCTCTATTTTACGGAGTATAGCGTTCCTTAAATTGTCTATATGTATTCTGTGATCGTTTACGTTGCAAATATTATAACAAAACTGACAGTTGCCGCCATTTGCAAAAATTATAGCGACAAAGAGAGTTCCAGTGGACTGTCTTGAACGATAATATGACGATGGCAGCTCAAACATATGTAAACGTCAAACCAAAAAATTTAGAATCTCATACATGGGAAACAGGCTTACTTCTAAGTTAACGGGAGGATACACTTTGGAATGATTTTTGTAATACTTTGACGATTGTCAAATTTGACATGTTCAGTCTACCAATATGCTGACGATGTTTACCAATGTGTTGACAACTGTCAGTTCACACAGTTATTAGACTTTATCTCAATGTCTGACTATAGATAACTGGTCTAACAATTATTTTTCTTACCACATTGTCAGATCAAAAATCGTCAGATCACCCGGTTGGAAGAAAAAGATTTTTATGCAAAAATTTATAGACTCATTGTCAGATGTCGTCAGACTCACGGTATTTCATAGGACTTTTCTTCGATCTGCATTGAACTCAAAAGCCTGAAAACGTGTAAAATAGGTAGTCTGTCAACTCATAATTAAAGTCTTCTTCACTTCACACTTCTGTCATTATTTATTTTGGGACCACAACATTAAACTTCAAACGAAAGTAGTAACAACACACAGTATGCATCGAAAGTATATCACTGGAAATAGCCAAAACGTCTTACAAATTGTGTCGGATATCACAAGCTTCGCATTTTTGACAATTCCCAATGAATCTGCAAATATCCTTAATGTTTGACAATTATGACATTTATTCAAATGGCGGTTTGACAGTTGACAGTGTCGAACTAAATTAGTAATTCGCACGATTGTAAGGCATTTGGGAGAAATTTTTCATTTTCATTTTTCATGAAATCATGCTTCAGGCATCTGGTGACATACTATCGAGTTGGGTTGAAAGTTTTTTAGTCAAGTCTTAAGCTAAGTAACTCTGCCATCTACATGAAGTTCTTAACAGTTTTTATACGGCAAATGGAACATGTAACCCTAAAATGAATTTTCTTACAAACTCTCTTACCCTCGCAAATGAAGAGGGAAACTATTCCTATATGACATTCGTTTAACTATATAAATTGTAGTAGCTTACGAGTGTAATATTGTAATAGTCACCTATCACCAGGATATCTGACAAGAATTGTGTCTCAAGACGAAATGTCTAGAAAGTGTGCACCTGGTTCGGTGGCGTATACTGAACCTGTTTTTCATAAATGTTTTGCAGGAACAATTTTCGGTTCCCATCATGCCCTGCGACTTATCAGTGAAGCTGGTGTTCGCTTGGGATACACAGGAACGGAATATCCCGAAAGAATTGTGATTTAAAATGGAATATCTAGAAAGCGTGCACCTGGTTCGGTGGCGTATACGGAACCAGTTTTTTCATACAATTTTTGGGAGAAAAAATGTCTCTGACGTCTACTATAAGCAACATGAGCAATTGACAGCACCGTAGGGAACTTAACGTAACATTTTGACATTAGCTCTCGTTTGGAACTATAACAGTCGGAAGTAAGCGGAAGCTCATGCCAAAATTCTACTTTAAGTTTTCTTCAGTACTGTCAATAGCTTAAGATGCCCATAATAGGGGAAGTGATTGTCAGAGTCAAGTCGTTTTGCCCGTGTTACTGGCGGACTTAAAACTGTTCCATCAAATTGGTGCTGTCAAATGTCAAATTTTTGTACTAAAAAGCGAATAGATTCAGTTATTCGTAAGTGAATGACACTTACTTGATGACATTTTCCAATCCTCGATATTACTTCATCAGTTTTGCAAGAATGAGACCATTGATGATCGCATGGAATAGAAGTGTTGTAAGTGATCAACCTTGTATTACTCCACTTTGGACTTCAAATCCTTTCGGTTATCACTCCTGCTTTTCGTTTCTTCGACTTGTCAAGGAAATGCGTCTACCTTTAGTTATCCTTGTCGCGCCTCACATTATGTTGAATTTCCTTTCGGTTAGTTTCGGCGGTTGGCCTGACTCATGTCATACGAAGAATTATGAGAGCTATCAGAAAATGGTGGTCGTGTAGTCGAGTAGACTGTCTGTCAGTTGAAAAGCTTCAGCTGTCCTTGCATTAAGTTTTGCATTCAAACAACGTGCTGATGTTCCCGAAGTGGTCGTCATTGTACATATTTTTCGATCTGCGATGCCATAAGCTATCATCATGTTGTAGCTGGCACTCGCATAGTAATATCCTTCATCTTCAGACGTACGAGTACATACATATGTGTGTGTAATACTAAGTAATGGTGATCTTCCTTGATCAATAGTTGTTCTATGACGAACTGAAATAAAACAGGCAAAGGAGGTGAACAGACCAAGATTCTGCTCCTTAATCTCGTTCTCCTACAAGATTTCAGTTTTGTATGGTAATAGGTCTCACTTCAGTTAAAGGACTCGGACACTTTGGATTCGAACGTTACAATATTCTACCACTATCCTTAAGCGACAGTAAAATGTTGGGACAAACCATAGTATCTGCCTCAAATCCGTGGGAGATGTTTGAGTGATTAATCTTTTACAGAAGACCATATGCCAACGGAAATATGTATGTCCTTTTCAGGAGTAGAAATCCCGCCATTCCAGGGACAACGTAGAGTACGACTTAATAGTAGATCTGGCAGATATAGTATTTGTCTGCAGAGGGATTCTATTTCGTTTCTTCATAAATCATGTCTCATCAGAAGATGGTGTATCTGTACCAGTCACTCGCCGTTCATAGGCCCCTCTAAGGTCTATAACTCTCTACTGTCGCAATTCATATCCAAAGAAAATCCTGTTGAACAGGACCTACGTCGATTTTTCTGTATTTAAACTTACGACTGCTTTAAACTCCGCGTCCTTTTGTTCTTTGTTCAAACCACCTTTGCATCAGTACACAACTCGCCTGTATGTGGTGCTGGTTACCTCGTAGATTCATCTCTTGAAATTTTCTTATTAAGTTCTTGGTGCCATGGCAGGGATTTGTGGAAAGACTTTTGATGGCACATCACATTCCTTCAGCGCCCCTTTGCTGTGATGGCTTTCGATGTTCAGACTTATCATTCCTGTTTGCCCTCTTGGTTAACCTTGCAGGTCCCTTTTGTTTGAATTTTTCTTAATCCGTCAAAATTGAAGTACCAGACTCCTTTATTTGAAATGACGACCTACAACTTTGCCACCGTATCCGAACAACTTTATTCCGTCTGGTTGTCTGTCTCGTCCTCCAAACTCACCTAACACTCTTTTTCAAATAAAGACCTACCATCTCCATCCGACGGAATGGGAGGACGTAAATCTAAGCTCCTGCGAGACCTCTATTTCACCGTCTTCGTACTTAAACGTGACAGCTTTATTTAAAAAATAAAAAAAACCAACCAAATATATATCGGAAAAGACATATCCCCACACCATTACCGTCTTTTTCCCTCTCGGCCAGATTCACTGTAAGAAATTGATTCTGTGGAACAAAATTAAATTTCGTCCATAAATAGCGTACGCGCGCGCCCCGCACAGGGGAGGCGCGCACACAATGACTTTAGCCAACAAAAAAAAAAGTCGTAAAAGAGCTGTCTTCCAATTGTTGTTAGCACAGGAGAGACATCGAGGGGGTGTATGACAAAAACCCCATTACTGGCGTTCACCCCCTAGAGTTTTCATTGTCAATGTCAAAAACGTCCTCAATCCTCGCGCTGCCGTCAGTCGTCTCTCACACCCCTGAGAGTTAAACGATTTTCCCCAAACTCCTTGGCAAGAAAACAAAACAAAAAATCAGGCCGAAACCGAAACTCCAAAGTGAAAACTCATGAAGGCCAACACCGATATGCTTTTATCATCATATACCCAAGTGGAGAGTAGATTCTGTCACAGTTGTACCAGCAATATGTCAACTAAACGCACGAATGAGGCGTTTCCTTGACTTTTCTCAAAATAGTCCTGAAGATGGACGGACGCACGGTGGGTCTAGGAAGAAGAGGCAACCAGAAGAACATTAAAAACGAATGTTCCGTGATTGACGCTCGCCCATAGTTGGTCTCGAGCGGAGTTGACAGGGTGTATATGGATCGGAGTATCTGTGTAATTGACCCATTACTTGCGCTGTCTATACACACCGAGTTGACAGTTTGGTTAACGATTAAATTGATTTTCTTTTCCACTCTGTTGACGGAAATGGGTTTTTTTTGTTTTATTCGGGTGACCTTGGTGCTCCTAGCCATAAACCGCAAAAAAAAAAAAAAAAAATAAAGAGTGGCGTATCTTGAAAATGACACTTTGATGGGATGTCATAAATATATATGTATATGTAACAGAAAAGCGTAAACCCCCAGAGCAATATATCAAATTGATTCTCGTGAGTCCTTCCGGGATTCCGCTGGTGTGTGCACTTTCGCCGGGTGTACGTACGGGAAGTTGACACCTGGCAGACAGAAACCATTACCATTGGTGGATGAAATTTCCTTAGGGAACGATGTTTTTTTTTCCCTTTCTTCTCTTCTGCCTCTGTTTGTCATTCTCAATGGGAATGTATCTTACCTGTCAGAAGAGCTCGGGGGTGGCCAGAATGACATTCACTGAAAAATGGATTAATCATTTCCAACAAAAAAAAAAATGGCAAGTAGGGATAATGTATTCAGAATTTTCCAACCTACGTGCTTTAATCCATGAAAATATCTAAACGCATACGTAATGAGTGATTTTATGTCAGCTACTGGATGGATGGAGGCTGTGCGCGCACTCAGTGTGTGCTCGCAAAGTGTAGCAATTATGATATCTGTTGTTGTTTTTGTTTTTCTCCCCTTGTCTTGTAGGCCATCTAAATTGATTAGTTTAATTGAAGTTGACGTAGATTGAGAGGTTTCCATTTACAGAAACCATAAGAAGTTCATTTAGATACATTGTTCGTCCGTTGATGTAATGAAATGCTTATAGGTTTTCTGTTTTCTTTTTCGTTTCAGGTAAGAGGATCCTATCACTGTCACTACATAGTCGTAAGTGAATTTTTGTGAACTACATATTAGCACCTTGGCGGGGTTTTTATTTTTGGGTGGTTGAGGAACATGTATCTCAAACCTGAACGATGATTTGTTTTGTCAGATCGACCGACTAATTTTCAACTAATATGTTCGTGATGTCGTATGCGATATAATTGTGTCTAAACGATGTAGGAATGCTTGAAATATTGCAAACCTGAAGGCTGATCTAATAAGTATTCATAACGAACTGGTGGTGTGTCGTATTTTCAAGGTGAAACTTAACTTTCGGGTTGGTAATCCAAAATATTTGCTTACCAGGAAAAATATTGACCATAATTCGCAAGACATGACAATCAGTGAGAGCTCAGATCGGTGGACAAACTTGAATGTCCAAGCTTACTCGTAATTGTTTACTGGTTTCAAGGGTTTTCCAATAGGGACATAACAATTTCGTAATTTAATGCAAACGCACCCTTGAGAACTTTTTCTGATCCGTTAATGTCAAAACGTCAGAGAAGATTTACCTTTTCATCATGTTGAGGTTCACGAACGAGCAATGTTTGGAAAGCATTGAAAATTCTGAGTCGGTGATCGCAACTTTAAAGGCGCCTAGTCCAACTTTCGGTCGTAATAATCGTCCCACCAGACAGACTGTGGGTGCTATAGTGGATAAATTCGAGCCTACATATTCGTTTTTGAATGTTCCTGTGACAGTGAGACAACCCCCCGATTAAGGTATAGAAAACTTCGTGGCCAGACGTGCTTCAGTTTAAAATGATCCAAATCAGTTGATTTCACGCCGTCCACAGGAATTTGTTTACAGATTTTAGCCTACCCCTTGCTCATTCGAATCCTCGGAACTTTTCCGATTTAACTATGCCAAATTTGCAAAAGCCCATATGTGATTCAAGAGTGAAACCTTGTGGAGGGGATTTTCATGCCACTTCCATCTTTCGTCGATGAAAATGATCACCACGTTGCCGTATGTTGAGTTCGCTATCCTGCCATGTTGAATTATTATTTTTGACCAGAATTGGTTTGACTTGACATCCGTCAGATGTGGTTCCAACCAAATGGTGCCATATGCCATACACCTGGTCCAACATTCGATCTATTGTAATCTCGTATAGTCTCTGAACATGGCCCGGTCGAGTGGTCACCTCGCTCATGCGATCGAAGGCCATTGGATTTCTTTTTATGGGAAAACGTTACACTGTTGTCTTATTCCAACAAGCCAACAACGTTAGAGGAGCTCAGGAACAATATCATATGCGAAATTGCCAACTTTCTGGGTGCTATGTGTGGAAGAGTGGTGGAAAATTGGCTCCAAAGAATCGATCGCTACAAATATCCTCGCAATGGTCATACGAACGAGATTGAATTTCTTACTTAAATCTAACATGTGTTCTACATCTGGAATAAATTTCAGCCCGATATCTCAAATATTCTTTGTTTTACTTGAATACAAAATTGTTATGTCCTTATTGAAAAACCCTTTAGAAGAGCTTCGCCGAAGAAAAATAGGAACACACTGGCAATGGAGAATAGACGTGGTCCAAGTATTGACTCTTGTGGTACTATATCATTTTTATTTTTCGACTTTTATGTACGGCTCTTGAAGATTGCAAGAAGAATTTAGAAATACATGATAGAAGGCAAGGCCGAGCCTTATCCCCTAGTGTAGCTGATTGTGTGTGGAGAAAAGAATGGAGTGGTACGCTATGGCACTAGCATTTGGAAATGTCGGGATAATTATTAGATCCATCTCACATGGAGCTGGAAAGAACTACTTAAGGCAATAGCAATTCAACCAATTAAATACCACAAAACGGGTCACAAAATCCGATGGAAATTCCCCTCCAAAACCCATCCACGTTTGCATAGACTTCCCCAGTATCTTCCACAACACCGGACACTTATTAACATCCCTTAACGAAACGATTCCTTCCCTCAAAACATACCTAAGTCTGTTTAAAGCACAAACTTCACCAGAGAAAGATTTAAGAAAATCTCTCGCACACATCTGACTATAAGCGTCATAATCATTCGAACCGTCATCACCCATTTTACTAACCCATTATAGTAATACATACCCATCAACTTTCCCAAACACTCTCGCTATAGTCGAAGGATAACAGACAGCAAGCACAGATACATACAGGGAGACCCTTGTTACCCGGACAAATTACATGTATTCCGGAAGAAGGCAAATCAAATTGAAGGCTCGTTTCATCCCCTCCAATTGGATGAGACTGACACGAGGTATAAATGAACCTCATCATCTCAATTTCCATTGTTAATCTACTCAGGGTATCTGGTTTCATACCTTTACTCGGAAAAAAGTTTAAGAGGCATGGTTCTGGTGGAAATTGCCAAACGAAATTGTCTGCGCGATACGTAATGGCTTCGATGGCGTATACGTAACCTTTTTTCCGCCTTCTATCTACGCATCAGATTCAAAGAGCCTTATGCGGCCAAGAGGAGGTGACAAACTTCACGTGTACAATTAAATTGTTTCCATCACCCTGCCTGACCTGTATTAATGTTTAAGCGCTTTTCCAGCTCAAAGACACACACCATCAGGAACAAGGAAGAGGAGGGTGAGGAGGAGGCAGTCTGATGAAATGCAGCAATTGCATCTGTCTAAAGCGAACAGCAAACATCATCATGATTCCGAGTCAGTCGCAGACATCAAAGGCGCAAACATGCATAGAATGAGAGAGAAACCAAGTGGAGGTAGTCTCCTGCGTCAGACATTTCATGTCCATACTATGATGGTGATGTGCTTGTGCATACACCAAAGCCGTACAAGGAGCCTCCCTATGTACATGGATAGCACCGACATCGTTTCATTTAAAATTCGTTCAACATTTCGACCGCAAAAACCATTAGGTAAGCCGTGTTGAATGTAAAACATCCCCTACCCCCCTCGACATGTATGATTTTCAATTCCATTCGACTCATCTCCTTGTCGAGGATTTTCACTAAAATCCTAGAATATTAAATTTTCAAAGTGAGACATCCACATGCTAAGGGATGATTGGAGTTCATTATATTCCGGGGAACAAGGAAAGTTGGGCAAATGAAGTTCCAGTCTATCAGGGGTGCACAAACTTGAATGAGAGCGGAACCGCAACAAAAATGGAAGAATTCCGTGATATAAGTGCAATTAAGGCATCCGCTTGTATCTATCGGTTAAAACTGCAATGGCAGATACCTAATCACTCACAATTTGCAACAGGAGAACGCCAACCAGTCATAAGATACACCAACTTTCACCAACACAGATCCCAACGTCCGTCTGAGGTCCAGATGACCCAGGACAGTATCTCCTCCTATCCTCTTGTATCTATGCTAAGCACTGCATAATTGATTAGTCTAGAAGCACCATAATTTATGACCAAACAAGTTCGGTTACCCAGATGCTGCAAGCATAATTCTCTGGCGGTAATCGTGCCAAGAATAAATGCGATGATGACTAATAGACAAGCGCCAAACGGAATAACAAGAAATAAACTAAATTTGATCGCAAAATAGATGAATGACTGGCAGTTATTCACTAAAAAGTTGTCAATCAACAAGTGCACTTGGAGAGTGACGACCCAAATTTGAGGACACTCGAAAGTATCTGTGCTATTTCGCCGTTGGCATCGTTTGACAAGTGAACAACACCCACTGCTTTCAATTGAAATCGAATAATAAATTTAGAACTCGAGGGTCTACTAATTTTAGAAAGCTAATTGGAATTTTATTATTTTGTGCATACATTGCTTTGAATTTCGGGGAGATTTCTTCGAGCCTCAGTTCGAGTAGGCAGTTTGAGACCAATGTGTGGTGGGGTAGATAGGCTTAATTGGGACTTAGGAGGGATTTTGGCACCACCACAACTCACATTGTTGTACAAACTTGAAAAATGGGAGCAGAAATGTTCTATAACCATCCTGTGGCTGTGACTATTCTGCTGAGTTTTCGTTAAATTTACGATGTCAGACATGGCCTAGATACCCACCATCTCACTTCATTCTCCAATCACGCATTTAAAGCACAAACTGGCTTAGCTGCTGCCTCGAAATGAAGATTGGAAACAGAACGTTTTTCACTGGAACTGGATAGCCACCATCTCGATGTATCCTTGCTGGACACCCACAGAGTAGATGAAACACTGTTTTCGTTCATGGTTGCAGCTCCATTGAATGCGATCCGTAATCTGGACGCATGTGCTCCTATCGACGAGTGAGATTTTGTGCTCTGGAGCGATTTCAGCTGGTCTTGCTGGTCTTGACTTGATATAACATATTTCTGCAGCTAGTGCCACTTGCTCCTGGCTTTTGATAGAAAGTGCGATCGAATTCTTTCGAACGAGAAGTGGACACCAGTGAAGCGAGTTCCTCTTCGCAGTATTTTACCAGCTTGGAAAATGTAGGCTGTGAATGAAGACGGCAATGTTACCGATAGATACAGACTTGCAAAGTCTGTGACAAGTTTCAAGTACTGCACGCACTTCAGTCTGGAAACTGCTAGATGAATCTGGTAGCCAGCATGACTCAAATATCTGGAGAATTTCCAAAAAAATCCAACTCCTACCCTATTTTTGAACTATGCTCATATTTTTTCCCAGTCTACCTTTCATGGTGGACTAGAAATTCTTTTCTGAACGATGGCAGTACAGGCGTTGACAAGGTTTTTCATTAAGGACATAACAATTTTGTATTCAAGTAAAACAAAGAATATTTGAGATATCGGGCTGAAATTTATTCCAGATGTAGAACACATGTTAGATTTAAGTAAGATATTCAATCTCGTTCGTATGACAATTGCGAGGATATTTGTAGCGATCGATTCTTTGGAGCCAATTTTCCACCACTCTTCCACACATAGCACCCAGAAAGTTGGCAATTTCGCATATGATATTGTTGCTGAGCTCCTCTAACGTTGTTGGCTTGTTGGAATAAGACAACAGTGTAACGTTTTCCCATAAAAAGAAATCCAATGGCCTTCGATCGCATGAGCGAGGTGACCACTCGACCGGGCCATGTTCAGAGACTATACGAGATTACAATAGATCGAATGTTGGACCAAGTGTATGGCATATGGCACCATTTTGTTGGAACCACATCTGACGGATGTCAAGTCAAACAAATTCTGGTCAAAAGAACTCAACTGATGGCAACATGGTGATCATTTTCATCGACGAAAGATGGAATTGGCAAGAAATCCACTCCGCACAGCCAGTTTTTTAAATGCAATGGAGTATCTGGAACTACATGTGGGCGTGTTCCTGTCCAATAATGCATCTTTGTCAATTGACAAAGCTATTTAGCCAGAATTGAACTTCATTGTTGGAGATGATTTTACGATGAAATTGAGGTTTTTCTTCAAACTTTTGCAGAGCTTTATCGGAGTAGTTCCGGGCTTTCAAATGATAAAAGGGCTTCAGTTTTTGAGTTAATTTGGTCTTGTAAGGGTATATCCTAAAATCTTTACATAAAATTCGCCACAATGTGCGCTGAGAGATTCCCAATTTCTGTGAACGGCGTGAAATCAACTGATTTGGATCATATTGAACTCAAGCACGTACGGCTGCGAGATTTTCGGTACTTTGATCGGAGCGTTCGCTCATTGGCACAGGAACATTCAAAAACGAATATTTAGGCTCGAATTTATCCACTATAGCACCCACAGTCTGTCTGGTGGGACGATTATTACGACCGAAAGTTGGAGTAAGCGCTCTTAAAGTTGCGACCATCGACTCAGAATTTTGGTAGCAATTTTCCATAATTTCCATCCGTCGCTCGTTCGTGAACCTCAACATGAGGAAAATGTAGGCCTTGCATGACGTTTTGACATTAACGGATCAGAAAAAGTTTTTAAGGGTGCTTTTGTATTTAAGTACGAAATTGATATGTCCCTATTGGAAAACCCTTTAGGTCTATAAAATTGAGACACCTGGCTAGGCCTATTGGTTGGTTTGGGTACAAAAATTATATTTACATACCTAACTCCGTGCAATGAAATACTTTTCCGTGTTCCCTCTATGATTTCACGTTTTGGCTTAGTTACGATCCACTAAACTGATCAAACTATACCAAGAGAATGGCACCTATGATCATGTGGCGACTACTGGACCAACAGTGATAAGCTCAAGCACTAGCCAACTACTAACACACTGACTTGTTCCAACTTGCCAACTGCCATTATATTGATGACAACTATTAGTAGCCGATCTTCTCCGCAAAACTGGAACCATTCCCTTTCATTCGAAAACCATTTCAGCTCATTTAAGCTAATCTACACACAAATGAGTGGCCATAAGCCCCAGTCTGTACCTCCAAAAGCAATTTCAACATTCTCCTGTCACTTAATGAACACCCTCCGTCGTCTCTCCTTGACTGGTTGGCCGGCAGCTGGCTTTGGCCATAATGGAAACTCAACAATTTTAATAAAACACCAAACGGTTGACAACAGCAACAACCGACCGTCATCGTCAGTCAATCCATTCAAGCTGAACTTACAATAAAGCGTCTAGTATCTTTCGTTTCAATAAAAATGGCAACCACCTCGATACAAAAAAAAAAAAACAAAAAAAGATACACAAAAACGTAAGCAAACAGATGTTTATCCTTATGCGGTGGGTTCGAGTGTTGAAATCAATTAAACACGTCTGTTGAGCGTTTGTGTTTCTTCTTTTTGTTTTCTTTGAATTGTTTTGTGTTTTTCCTTCTGCACTTAACAACAAAAATGGAAAAGCAACTATGTGTACTGTCCAAGCACCACCGCCACCCCTTGGACATACGTACAAATGTATCTTTCAGTCTTTTGTTCAATAAGAGTCAAAATAATTAAAATTTAATTTGTTTGTGTATACAGAATAAATTTATTGCACACTTAGGTCGACGAGTCCTAATTGGTTGACCAATTATTAACACACACACACACAGAGAGAAAAAAAAGGACAAATGGTCAATCGTTGAGATACTTTGTATTACTTTTGTACGAGAATTGGTAAGAAATCACTTGCACACGCCGTCGATTTGCAATTATAATTAGTACACGTGCGCGCTATAATCCTGGCACAGGATGCAGGAAGAATCCGAACAGTACCCTCTGCCAATAAACTAGGCCAGCGCGCTGCACTTCCACTTAATTTATTCATCATTATCTTTACGGTTTTATAATTGAATTGCGACATCAAACAGAGTTGATTTACAGAATGCGGCCCTGATGGTTAATGAATCATTTTTATTTTATAGCATATTATAGCAAAAAAAGAAAAACCCCTCCGTTCGACTATAATCAAGTTGAGTGCGACTTAAATTGGGACAGCTTGTCACAAAAAAATAAAACAAAAACGTAACAGGTCCTCTCGCATCCCAGACAAACATCTGGAGCACTAGTCTAGGTCACAGATGACAGTGCTATTTGGCTTCGGTTGCTTGCTTTGTTTTGTTAATGGTTTATCGACTCGAAACTCGTTGGTAGATAAACAAATTGTTTATGCTAATTGCAGGATGTACTGGCAAAAAGGAAAGTACGTTCCTCGAGAGGCAAATGAACAAAAAAAAAAGTTCGAAAGCCGCTTGTAAATACATTATTGATGTTTTGTTCAATTTATATGCTAATAATCCTTTGCATAGAATTTGTGAGGATTTCTCTGCCAGGATGGTGCTCCTTTTTTTTTAGAAGACATCGGCTGTACGGGCAAATCGATTTGAGTTCAGAATGCTGAAGCCGTGGGCATTGACACCTCCCGAAACAGAGGACTCGACAACAACAAGAAGAATAGGCGCAACTTACTCAACATACATACGTATCCATGTATCTCTAGGCAATCCCAGCCATACCATAGTCATGGGTTTTGGGCCAATAAATGTGCCTTGAAATCTTGGCAATAGATTCTCTATCCACTAGAGAGTCGAATAGACGTTCACAAAGATCGGTAAAGACAGTGCTACATGCGGTGGTAACTATAATTGAAAATCGTTACATTGCCAACAGCAGTCTTGAACAAGCGTCTGACCAATTGTCTCTTTTGGACTCTTTGTACATGATTTTGCTTTTTAAATTCACTCTAGATGAGGATATCTTCTCAAAAGTTATTAATCTTAAATCGGACAATACATCTTCGCGAAATAGATGGTGTCCTTGAAGTTAACTTCAGCCAACTCTTGCTTGACACCTAACTCATCCGGGATTCGTGTACATGTAGTCGGAGATATGCTGGACATGTTGATACCTAAATGAACAAAATCCATCAGTAACTTCCTTCAATATGAAGGCTTGAAACGCCTACCAAATTTAGTTACACAGCATTTTTTTTTTACAAACAGACGAACGTTGATTTACGATAATCCTTCAGCTGGTAATTTATTGGACCTGAAGATAAAGAAATGGCATTCGAAAAGAGATCGATAGGTATATGTAGATCAATGGTCCCGACTTTCAGGTAGTCTCAAACTCAATCTTTTAGACGACTTTTAACAGCGTGCTGATGTTTCAACGGACTCTCTTAGATGACACTGTATACCAAATAAAGACCAAGCCCAGTCTGTGCTTGAATCGACATAAGTGTTGATTTCTTGATAACTCCACTTAGACAAATCTTAAAAGGCTTTCGAAGGATGCCGTAACATAGATACAAAGGAGAATACAATAGTATCAAATAGTATCTCTTAAGAAAAGCTAGAAACACTACCAAAGTCTAATATTCTCTCTAAACTTGGGATATAGTCAAAACCTGTGAGATCTGCAAGTGCAGGGACGTTTAAGAGCAGAATCCTTGTTCTATCGCTTATTACTAGTTTGTCCATACCAAACGTATGCCTTAAAACTTCCAAATTTGAATATATGTAGGTATACGAGTATTCTACATGCTATATCATCTGCGAAACAAGTTTGTAAATATTTAAAATTTTGAGAGAAAATAGTATTGGACCAAGCACTCATCTCTGTGGGACACCAACATGAATGTCAACGCATTTGCTAAAATTGTTTTCTATCTTTCAGATGCGACACAAACCAATTCAGAATAAATTATCTAAAACTTGTCTTTTTTTTATTTAAATGGAAAAAGTTTGTGGTTAGGTTAGGTAGGGTGGCTATCATGGGAAGAGTCAAGATACACTTAAACAAGGCCAAATCCATTGTGATATCACATGTTTGATAGACTGGAAAAATCAGAAGGGACCCGGGAAACCTATCCCAATCTCAAGTGGTTTGTGAAATTTGTTGTGCCTTGGGTGGCTAAGTAGAGCAACTGACGGGAAAGGTAGAGAGTTCTAACAAGTAATGGGGGGGACTGATTCAATCGAACTTCTAACACTATTCTACAGTCGATACCTTGGATCTGTTACGTAGTTGGTTTTGGCATAAATGGTGAGTGACTGAATCGAACCCTTATCTAGCTGATCCGTTTAGGTAATTGAGGTAAAAAGAGTGGCAGTAACTTTTTTGCTGTCCAGACTATCGTTACCACGACTACATAAATTAAAGAGCGCATCCTCCGTCGATCTACCAGCCTTAAAATCGTACTGATTGATAGTGGAAACCGGACTTCTCTCTAGAAAAGTAAGTACTTTCGGTATACCCTACCCTAAGGGTATATTAAGTTTGATACATAGTTTGTTACAAAGATAAATAATCGAGACAGACCTTATAAAGTAATCATATTCGTGATCAGCATCAATGGAGAAACCGATTGAGGCATGTCCGGCCGTCCATCCGACCGTATGCCACGAGTTTTTGGGCCTTAAATTTTGAGCTAGGAGGATAAAATTTAATATTTGGCTTCTATGGCAGTGGCAGCCACGCCCACTTATAACTTCCTTATTTTGTATGAAATCGAAAAATTTCATAAAGACAAAATATTTTGATACTCGAATTCTCTACAATTCGTTCATACATAACATGGGGCCACGCCCACTTTTAGAGAGCGTTTTCATCAAAAATTTATTGATTTTGCATGAAACGTCAATAAACATTCGAAGGTATCGTCCACGCCCACTTCATAAGGAGAATACGGATCCGTTCCAGACGAATTACAGCTATTCTTCATATTTTTACTTCATTTTGGACAAGCGTTGCATGTATTCGTCTAGATTGAATGGATCCTTTTGGATCCTGACCGCAGTGAAACATTATACGAAAGAAGCTACGACTTGGCTAAGTTATCTGCCCAGTACTGCCTCCATAGACATATTCTTGTGTACTTTTTGGCAAAATATCCCATTCATTGTTTCTTGATTCAAATCGCTCTTCCAATGTAGAAGCCAATGTACGTTCCGGTCAGTTCGCCAGGAACTACCATCGTACTTCACTTCTGGTTTAGTTCCATGATCCTGCCGCCATTGGTTGTCCACCTAAGGATGACATAGTGGTGGATAGGAAATCTGTTGAATGGATGGACAGAAATCGACTACTAAAGACTACTTATTCGCATATGATTCAGTCAGATACTTTCACACACTTTATTTAACATCTGTTAGCGTCACATGGCAATTCATTGACTGTCATTCCTACCGTTATACCAATAACTGTGTTAATTTTCACAATGACTCATCACCACCAGATTCATCCGTGTTTTTAGCATTCACTTGCCAAACTTCACATGATTTGGCGAATGTAATTGGATCTCCTACTCCTACACCGAGTTATGACATACGAATCGCTGTTATCCCACGCAATAACTACCAGCTGTCACACGATGTGAATTGTCACACATTATAGCCATTATTATGTGAAGACTATCGATTAATGGAATAACTGCAACTGTTTTCTGGCGAAATCTCATTTGGTGTGAACTTACGTCGTCGGTTGTTTGTTGTTTGTTGGTTGGCGCTACTGCGTATGTTGATGATGGCTGTCACATGAAAATTCCGTTTTAATTGACTCAATGATTGTATTAATCACGAAGTGATTGTCACGACTAGCCAATTCGTTGTTTGTCGAACAGATTTTGTAAGCTTTGTGCGTTTTAGGGGAATTTTTCTAGGCTCTATGATTAGTGGGCTCACTAATTTTCCATTAGGACTTTGGTGGCAATTTGAAGCGATCACATGTAATTAGTAGGTATCCGGCGATGATCAAAGGAGAGTGAAGTGTTTTTGGATACAAAATTTGTGAACCAAAAAGTTCATCAAAAAAATGTTACGTATACGCCACCGAACCAGGTATACGCTGACATCAGGAATGTTGGTTCTGGTGGCACAACTCCATTCAGATATTTTGTTTAAGTGCATCCTAGGTACAATCGAAGTTAGCTGTTGCGTCGGTGTGGGTGAAAAAATGCAAAATGTTTGAACCAAAAAATTTATAAAAAAAATGTTACGTATACGCCACCGAATCAAATACTGAAATCGGAATCTATCGTCTGTCCGTAGATATTTCAAAACGTATTAACTAGTTTTGAACCACAGAGCAGTGGAATAAGAAGATCTTCATCGAAGGCTTGGTCAGATGACTGTCTTCTCTTAGCAAGGGACCCACTTAGTTCCAAAGGAGGACCAATATGAGAAAATTAAACGACCAGCACCAGAAACCTACATTAGAGCTTGTTGTATGGGATTGTAAGCAGTAGAACCATTTTCGGTGTCAACCTATACATTAAACCAGTTTGACGCGGAACCAAATCTTAAGTCGAGATTGGCTAGATCGTTAAGATCCTCGAAGAAGTAGTCCTAGCTTAGAGTTGTTCGTCTCAAAACTGATACAGGTGAGAGCTGATTTTCCTCGTTTCTGAAGCTTAGTTGCAGACAATTCCCTAAGAGGGTCCCAACTATCTTGTTTAGGTCTGTCCTATGTACATACAAATATATGTAAGTTTATTGGTTTTCCCACAATCCAGCTCTGACCAGATTTTTTTAGAAGAGAGACAAGGGCTGATATCCTGATGGGTACTTGGAATTTGAATGACTTGAAGGTGCTGCTGGGTGTGGTGGTTTTGTAGTGGATGTTAAAACTCAGATAAGGGGCAATGCAATTCGAATTACTTTCCTTTTATGATCAGTATGCGTCTCGAATTTTTACGAGCTTCCGAAAGTGGACATCAAAGATCTAACTAAGGAAATAGTTGGATTGAAGGTTTAAAGCTTAAGACGATCAGAATTGGGCGCATGTTTGCCCTGCGATCTTTTGATCTGTTGTGTCCTCATCCACGTCCTTCCACCTTCAAGTCGTCATTTTACGCTTCGAGAAACCCATGTGTAAAAGTAGACAGTAAATGGATGAAGACGTAGTATCTCATTCCCGCTTGTCACAATAAGTTTTACTCCCTTACTACTAAGCCTAAGTGCTTCCAGTTTCAACCACTCCGCAGTCTTCGGAGCTTTTTAGTCAACGCTTTTGCTTTGATCTTAAGACCATATCATCCAACAATGCATTCTTTAAGTCCTTGAGATCATCGGAATCTCCCTAGGATAATCGCTGGGAATAATCCACTTGCAACGACGGGCGTCCGTCCAATCGTTGTATAGCTTCTGCCATGCGTGCTTATCTGGCTTTGCCTCCGACTTCTGAACTATCATCGGCTTCTTCTGTACATTTGGATACAAGAGGTGAAATAAGGGTGTTGTTCCCTAGCCCTAAGCCTTCTTCCCTGCTCACTCAGGTGCAAAGTCCTCTTAACGGATGCAAAGGTATCATCTACTGCCAGGACCACTGAGGTTCTTTCGAAGAGGGCTGAAGCGCTCTTTCCTTTTAGCCGAACTTGCAGAGGATTGAGGAGTCACGAGCTTGGCTCGTTTCTGTTTCCTCCCGGTTTCGCACTACAGTCTTCGCCAAAGGTCTATCTGGAAGCTCTGGCTTCTCGATCTGGCAGCTTCAAGCCTTTTAGGCAACATTTGGATCGAAACCGTAAGCTTTGGAAGGATGTAGCCTTGACTGGTGTTAGGGGTTCTTGTCTGTAACTACACCACCGGTATCTTCCGCATAGAGCCTTTCCTCAATGTGGTTTACTAGTCCGGAAGCTGTGTAACACCCCAAATCTGTCTTGTACGTCCTTTTTTCGTTTTTTTTTTTGTCTTCATTTGCCTTAAGTACCGCAGGAATGAATCCTCCACCTCGTCCTAGCCTCGCAATAACGCGGTTAGGCCATGATTACTCTCCAAGGCGGCTCTATATCGGAGAGGCTCCTTTAGAATATACCCCAAACTTGGCTTATCGATCTCCTCATCCTTTTGACTAAGTCAGCCCTCCATTGCTAGTCCACCAGCACCTAGTAATGCTGACCTTTCAACAGGCTTGTTAGTCAGCTTAAGCTCTCGCACCACCCTAAGGTTCCTATTCATGTGTGGCATAGTCCTGAATAACGAATCCAGAACCACATGAGTCGAGCACCTTTAGGCAAATAAGTAAGTAAGTGGATCCGACATACATATGTGAGAAAGGGTTCCAATATTTCTTTGGAGAGTGTCCTACAGTTAGCTCCTAACGAATAAATACGATCTGAGTACCCTTTTCCGAACCTCGCCTCTAAGTCTTTCCGTTGTCTTCCTTCAGCCGTTCATTACACAGAGAGCACTTAGGTAATTCCATACGTTCTTCCTGCCGCCACACACTGCTTTTCATAAATTTTTTATCCCCAAAAACAAGTGTCAAAATCCCCTCCGCCTATACGGAGTGTAGCTGCGACACTTTTCCTTGAACCCTTTTTGGATAATTACACTTTGCCGAGCGGAATACTCGTCAACGCCCACAGGAGTTGTCTTGTCGCCTGACTTTTACCACCAAACAGTACATAAATCTCGCATCTTTTCCTTGTATCTATGCGTGTATGTGTACGTATCCTTCATCAGGACCGGGATATTTTCATTGAATTTTTTCCTTTTCCTTCCTTTATAACCAACAACCACACTCATACTCGTATAGCATGGCTTATTAAATTTTCATTCGTTCAACCCCCCACCAAAAATCCATGGCCACACATACATACAAACATCGTACGAGATTGAACGAACCGTGTCCCGGTGCCGAAGATAAATTAGCGAACTCTGCATTTGATTGCGTGCGGCCATTTTTATTCAGTTTTATTAGATCGTATAAAATCTAATAAAAATCTTGTTAATAATAATATTAATTATGGAGCAATTTTTCACACGCCATCCCGAGCTACGTATACGACTCATGTCGTTCGTCGCAGACTCCAATGGTAAAATGTGATTAGAGCGGGTGGGTTGTGCTCAGGATGACAAAGGACATCTACCGGAAATTGGATTAAATTCATTAATTGGGGAGTCCCTTTGAAGCTTACGCGACATATGAATGGATGTACATAAGTATGTGCACACAGGAAGACCTTTGGGAAATTTGTCAAACGGAATTTCAATCTTTTCACAATACGGTACGGAGGGTGGGTGGAGGCTACTCCCCATGTATCTACGGGACATGTATGTGTATCTACTATAAAGCCAGTGGTTCTGCGTCTAAATTTAATGGTTTGCCATTAATTAGCCGGGCGGGCGTAGTGCTGCTGACTTGTCCGTTTTGTTGTTTAATATTTGACCACGTTTGTTCGAGTTGATATCGCCCTGGAGTGGGTGAAATCATTCATACAACACACATTAATCAGTTTATTACTGTTTTTGTGGATCTTTTATTGTGCCACGGTCTAACTAGTTTTAATGGACTTTGGGTGCATTGACGAGGAACTAGGTCGCTGGCGTACAGTTGTAAATGGTTTTTGTTCGTCTTTTTGGCCGGAAGTTGGAATTTTTAAATGACGACGACGGTGCTGATGATGATGATGATGATGACTGTACCGAACTATCGTAGTTTTCTCATTAGAGTCCCATTCCTTGTAAATAGAATGAATGCACTGTCGTGGCTGTATCCTTTAATTAATTAATTTATGTTCGAAACCCACACGGAGAGGTCTAGATAGAGTAAATAACAACTTACAGGTGCGGTAGTCAGTTTATCTGTGAGATTACATTAGACTTGCAAGTTGAACACGAATGGTGTGCGATGTAGTCCATGTCCTTTTCCACATGCGATGCCATTCCATTCCATTAGTTTTGTAAATAATGTGGGATTCATCGATTTAAAAGGATACAAAAGCTGGATTAGAACAGACGTAGCGTACGTGATGCAATCATCTAGCGCATTACGGCCACTGAACACATTTTATTGATATCCTTTCCAAACAGAAAAAAAAAGTAAGTAAGTGCGGGTGTGAACATATCCTTGGAAGTGGGTTGCGATAGGTATCTACTTGACTGGTGGCAGTAAATACCAATTAAATGTATTGATTGTAGGTGGTAGGCAGGACTCACAGCCATGTCGTTGCTGTGATTGTTATTACAGTGATAGCTTTGGATGAAAATGCTGCAAATTCCACAAGCTGAGTTCTTAGCAACGTTGCCAGGAACTAGGCTTACACATATCAAGAAGACACCAGGACTTTCACATGGGATCCATCCTTTCATTGCAAGTTCGTCTGCTTTTTCACTGTCTTGGACAGATTTAGGTTAAAGCGACTGTCTGCACAAGACCCCAGACCCCCTTGATCCACATTGAAGGTCCATTGTGATGTCAAGGATCGCCCCAACCAGAGCCTTAAATAATGCAAAACTTGTGATCACTAATGACGCCAGTTCTCCTAAGTTTTCAATGAAGAGATGGAGTAGTCCTTTTTTTAGGGCAGAGCTAGGCACGTGAATAGAACATAGAGAACGGTTCTCGCGTCTCTAAAACTCATCTGACAAGATGCCTGGCCCTTTGCTATGTGACCTATCAAATGCTGTCCAATAAGAACACCGAGAACGTGACTCATCTGTGATCTTTTCAAGCTTAGGCTAGATCTGTCTTAAAATACTGCAAGTAGACCGATTTTCCCATGTCTCTAGTAAAAGTTTACACGTGACAAGGAGTATACCCAGTTAAACGTTGAACTGCTCAATCATCTCCATAAGAGACAAACGACAGCTTAAAGTGACCTTTGAGGTAAAGGAGCACGACTCCACAGATTTGACTGCCACTGTCAGATTGACTGTCAGTGAATGTGCTACTATCTCTGACAGATTTGAAAGGCGGACAGAGATACTCAGATTGATGCTGTCGCAAAAAGAACACTACAGCCCACTCCCCATTAGCTTTGGAGCTATCTCTGTAAAAACCAAAATTGGTCCAAAAAGAGGGAGCAGAGATTTGGGACAAATTATAGGGTCGGTGGGGAGCAGTCGATGTCTTCTAAGAGGGGCCTTCATTAAAGCTAGACCACTGTAAGGAGGCTTTGAGTTGGATAGGCGCAGTAGCAGCCAAGAATATCTAAAAGGAGAAGGCAGAGCACTACTGATACACGTTCTTGAACCTTAGATAGAAGATTAAGATGGGTAGTCTCATTAAGAACCACCCACGTCACACAGAACTATGAGTCTGACAGCGGACACGAACTTGAAAACCCTTTTACAGGTGTAAAGAGCCACAGTTGCTTTCATGACGCCATCAAGTAGATTAGTTTTCCGTCCAGAATGAGTCCCAAGTATTTTGCATTCTCTTTAAAGAGGCCCAAAGCCTCTGCTCTACATAAGATGCAAAGACTGGCTTGTGTAGGTATCGTTGTCTGAAAGTCCTTCTGGACTTCCAACTCTTAAATTAAACTCCACCTCCTAGGGAACATCAAAACCACTAGCCTATTTGGCCGACATGTTGCTATCGAGGTCTAAGCCAGATTGTGTATTAGAAGAAACCTCGGAAGATAGCCCAGCAGCTTTAAAAATGCTCATGTCCTCTGACCTTAAGTCTAAGTTTGTTTGAAACTGTCTTCGAAACCTCCTACACAGCTAGTTGTACACAATGAAATCTCATTAACATGGCTCCTACGACATATAGGTATTCCTGACTTGCCAAATCCTGTGCCCAATCTCCGTACATTGGTTCTGAACCCTTTTGTGGTCTACGTGTCAGCCAGAAATAAATAGAGCTACATCATTGGAACCAAAACGAAATGACATGCCAAGGAATTCGTTATCTTGACTGGCTTTCCACATATCTGGTCATTCCTCTCTCAAAGCACGAAGGTATTAGCCAGTCGGACACGTACGAACTGTGCCTAGAGATCACTGAAACTGCTAGTCTCGCCATTACTCGGACTAGGCTTTCACAAAGGTCTTACCTCGACTTCTGATGTCACCTCCCTCGAAGCTCAGTTAATCCTGAGATTCATTTATGAACTTGATTTCAGTTAGTCTTGAGGCTTTTTATAGTGCATAGCTGTTACTAACCTATTCTTACTTCAAGTTAGTCATTCATACTTAATCTAGCTCCCACAAGTGAACTAGTTCCCAAAGTTTGTTTATTTAAGTTCACT
This sequence comes from Xylota segnis, assembly GCA_963583995.1. NCBI lineage: Eukaryota > Metazoa > Arthropoda > Insecta > Diptera > Syrphidae > Xylota > Xylota segnis. Next base: position 26,723,183 of record OY757236.1, on the reverse strand, counting down.
TAGTTCAGTAGTTCATTTAGATAAGTATCTGAACAAGTTCAGGTATATTCTGGATACATATAGTACATTAAGAGAACTGCTATCACACCAGATTAACAATTTTCCTGATCAGCGAACTAAACTGAACTAAATGAACTAAAAGAACGAACTAGTTCAGCAAACGGATTTGAACTAAACTCCGCGCTCTCTGAACTGAACTCAAATGCATGAGGCTGAGGTATGTTGAAGGACTTAAATATTTCTTTCAGTGTTGTTAAGTGCTTGTAGTGCATTGTGGCTTGTAGTTTGAGCCTTCTAAAGCCTCATGTCGGCGGATACTTATAATTGACCAGATAAGAACGATAGATGACCCAGTGGCCAGATCCGAATCTGCAGCTAACATTAGCGAACTCACGGCGTTGTCTATAGTCGTCCGGCCTCAATTCTTCTGTCAGCACAATCTTTTACGGAGGTAGGCCCAAACCCAACCGCTGATCGCTGTCAAATCGATATTTCTGGGTCTACTTCGATTCTGCCCGCTACGGCGGTTATGTTTCCTTCATTTCGCACCAATCTTAGTCTGGTTGGTAAGTTTAGGCTCAAAAGAGTGTACTCACGCTGAAACTTTTCCACGGTGCGACGAATTGCCTGCACACTCAAGCCATGATGACGACCGACCTCACTTTCCTTATTTACAACTGAGCTAGAATTTCGATTATATTTTTTAACACCTTCCACACCTTCGGCAAGCGTGAAACGACGCAAAATAAAATGGCAGACTTTACTGAATATTTTGACAGCTGGCTGTCATTTGTAACTTTGACATTTGCTAAAACATAACAATCGGAAAAAATATCACTCCTATCTGGTCACCCTAAAGTACATTGTTTGAGCCTGCCTGTCTGCGGATATACCTAATTTATTTTGGCATTTGCAAAACCCCTTATGAATTTCTTAATAGTCTTGAATGCTGGCCTATTAAACATTCAGTCGATGTTGTTACGAACGCAAAAATTGTAGACCAAGCTAAAATATTTAAGTCCACTCCCTATCCACTCGTCTCTGGCCAGTAAAAAATGTTACCCTTTTCAAACAGACCGCTTTAATTTGTAATGACATCCGGCCCAACCGTTTTTATTTATCGCGACACTTTAATTTAAACTTAAACTTCAGCTATACCCTAAATCAAATCCATATACAAAGTAGGAGTACTTTTCCCCCTTTTTTTTGTAGAACAAAACTTCGTTCGACAATTGTGAAGAAATATTATATTTGTGAAGGAAAAACTTGGAAAAATATTTTCCATTTCAAGGATAAACAACTTTACCTCATGTCGGCTCGTTATTTTTCCATTTGAATCCTTAAATTTGCAAGAAAAAAACAAGATGCCTCTGCGCCATCCTTCCTCGAATGTGTCTTTGCTGATTGTCTTCACTATTTATTCGCAAAAAAAGAAGAAGAAAACGAAAACTTTCCGTCAATTTATGTCCTTTCGTTGGAAGAATAACAAACGAATACCCAAGAGAATCACGCACACAGGCACAGACACACACATGTCGCACAAGAGTTAAAGTTCAGGAAATACTATCCACTTATCCACTTCAATGCGCTCGACACAGAGTTATGACTGCCGCCGCACACCATCTACATTTTGTGATCGTTGTGAACAGCCAAAGGACAATAGTTTCCAGATGTGTTGAATATGATGACAACCGAAAGGATGCACACTTATGTGAATTGTTCTTGCTTTCATTCGAACATGAATACTAACTTGAATAAGGACGATGTTTGTTGTTGTTATTTTTTTTTCTTTTTCCTTTTCCACATTCAAATTGTCAAGGATAAACGCGAACGATTGCTGATTATGTGTCCTTTAGCCTTAGCCCCCAGTGGCACTAGAAAATTTTCAACAATCATCAAGCCGTACCCACTTCAGGCATCTGGTTGGTGTGTGTGGATTTGTTTAATTAATCAAAAAAAAAGGATGCCATTCACCAGCTGGTGGTGGTGGTGGGATTTTAAGAGAACAAGTAAATTACCCCATTACCCAATTACGCGATAATTAGAGGAGTTACCCAGGAAAGGGCACACAACGACCACGCCCAGTGGCAGACACGGCAAATCCTTAATTTCAATTTGCAAAATTAATTCACTCTCTCTCTCTCTCTCTTGGGTGCTATGTATCTCTTTAGGTTGGCGTGTTTTTCACACACAAAAAACAAGAAAAAAAAAAACAGGATAATTCAATCACGAAATGGCACTCTGCTGTGAGCCAAATTTTCTGGTGATAAAACATTTGGCCCGACCACAGTCGACCAGAAACTTACCCGCCACACAGCTGGAGAGCAACTAAACCGTATCAGGACGCTATAAATCTAAAATAATTTAATATTCACACTTCGATGGAGAGACATGCAAGCACGCTGAGACGAAAGGATATCCCGAGACCAAGACCAAGACCAACCGCAGGTGGAGAGAACTTTCTTGGATTGATTACAGCTGGTTCCCGGAGTCGTCAATCGAAGCGATTGAGTGGAATCAATGTACAGTGGATGTCAGGGTTTAACAAACTTTTGGTGTTTTCAGTGAGGAAGGGAATTTTTCTCCTCTTTTTCTTTTGAGATTGCCAACATTTTTTACTTTGAGGCAGTCCCTGATGTCCTTGGTTGCATGAACTGTAACTGGGCTATACATTCGTGCGTTATTTACGAACATACCCATTTCTTTCGAAATTTTAAAAAATATCAAAAACTTTAACTCTTTTTTTTTTCTTTTTCATTTTAGGTATGTACGTCAATGACTCTGTTTAACAAACTGTAAGTATCTATCAGATATTTAAGTGAATCGAGATCACCGACTGGTTTGCAGGTACTATTCCCAGGTCTATACTCCAAACTGTGTAGCACCCGTTAATGCCTGATCGTCAAACTCCAAAACATACTCTTCCTGAACATTTTTGAGCCTAGAAAGTTGTTTTTCAATCGCTTGATGTGTCACCCGTCTTATCTTTCAGTCACCGGATCATAGGTTCTCGTCCATTTCTTGGATCCTTTCTTATTTAAAAAAAAAAACATACATGAGGACGTGACGAGAAGTTCCATTGATCTGCCCGAAGAAGCAAAGTAGGTTTGCACAATTTTTGACAAACCGCACAAATAAGGTTATCAACGACAAGATATCTTTGTAATCAAACCAGGCTCCGCTGCAGTTACATAAGCAGCCCCACGTTGCTAGATCTTACTTACTAACTTGGGTGGCTCTACAGTTCGGTGCGAACTTGAGCCTCAACCAACAAGCCTCTCCAGTTAGCCCGGTCCTTAGCTAAGCGCCTCCATGTGTATTTTTACTAGAAATCAAAAAAAAAAAAATTAAGGCGAACATTATGGTAAGGTATGACCACGCCCACCTTTTGAAGGCGATTTCATAAAAACAAATGATTTTGAAAGCTCCTAGATAGTGGCAGTACAATGCTGCCATCAGAAATGCACAATGCCACGCCCACTTTACTGGGAATCATGCTGCGTAGGTAGAACGGGGTGACCAGATGTGCAGCCATCACTCGGATCACTGTGGACCATTGTGAGCCTTTGCTGTAGGTTTACCTCAAAACCAATACAATGTTTCTTATTAGCTTTGGGGTAGCTACACGGTCCCCCTGAATCACCCTGTAGTTGTTATACATTTCAAGATGGTTGATGGTAGCTTTCCTGGAAGCTTTTTCTAGTTCTGGATAGCCTGGGCATTCACAGAGGAAGTGATGCCACAGTCATCAGAGTGTTGAATTCGGTCTGTTAAGCGCTAGGATTTGTTTGGTATGACGATATCATACTTTGAGTTTTCTGGAGCCACGACAAAATGGCAGCGCCTTCCATCTCACGTTAGCCAGTCATAAAGTTTTCCCTTTATTGAGTTTAACAAGAGCTAGGAGCGGTTGAACACAAGTGTCGACCATTGCTAGGTCCTGTTCGAACCCATTTCTTGATAAATCGTCGACCAGTTCGGTTTGGAGGAAGGGACATGGTTTCGCTTTGTCAAAACATCGAGAACTCTGGAAGAAGAATCTGGACATCACCCTTGAAGTGATTTCAAATCAAGTTCGAGGTCTAGTTTGGGATTGAAGAATCATCCGTAGTGTGGACTGGCTTGAGTTATGTTTTTTTTTACTATTTTACCACTCTACACTGCTCCTTTGGATTGAAAGTTGGTTTGTGGTAGTAGGTAAGTAGTTATCGTCTCACCTCTTGTTTTAATCAAAAGTCCATGAGTTCGTTACCAATTTGGACATGATTCTGCCGGATGACAGGACCTTGCTGTTATCTCGGACATTGCGAACCCATAACCTGGTTGCGTGACAGAACAATGTTTCATTCGTGTGTGTGGTTTAACCGATCGTCTATACCTAATCCGGATAATTACATTTACACCACCACCAGCCGAGTCGGTTGGATGTCCCAGAGTAGCATACATAATATTTCGGATAACGAATGGGTTGGTCCCCGAAGGACTTACAGAATGATGTAATGCTGGCACTTGCGAACACACACTCAGACCGCAGCTCATCCACTGGAGTTGACAAGTCAACAATGCTCTGAAGTTTGTTTAGATTCCTGTATTGTTTGTACAACAAGGACACTCATATCTTGAGGAATCAATGTGTGTACATAGTTTTTTGGGTCAACTACAGGCAACAAGAACTTCAACTGAATGAGTATGTTGTTAAAATTTAATAGGCCAAATCACTTCAAACCACAAAGAAGGACGAGAGGCAATTGTAACACATTATTTGTTTTACTAACCGATTTAGTTGAATCTCTATTGAGAAAGAAGTTTACATCGATAGATACAAGCCTTTCAAGCAGGTAATAGAATTTTTATGAACCCATCAACCATCCTGTTCCTGTGCTGCAAGATCCTGTCGCAACAAATTGCATTTAACATAAAAAAAATAAAAATTGATCTAAAGTCCTTTTTTTATCGCCCACAATACACACTGCAATCTAGGTCATCCTTCCACTGTTCATGGTGCCAAAGCGCATAAAAAAAAAATAAATATTTCCTTCGACTATTATCCATCCTTTATGTTTTAATTTTCCTAAGGACATACTCTCCCCCTCTACATGGATGGTTGTGGTGTGCGATACTTATTCTTGGCGTGTAACGCTTTAACATGTTGTTGTGTTTACATTGTGGACTTTATGTATCCTGATGGGCGCCTGGTCTTATTCATAGAACAGGAACATGTAGGACGAAAAAAAAAGTAAAATGAAATCCTTAAGAGATTTTTGATGGCACACATAAATCGTTCAAGATGTTTGCTTATGTACACTGAGATGGTATAAGCCCTCACACAGGATATACTTCACGCCATAAGGCATTTATTAGCCATCAGTGATTCACACATACATCACGTTGATCGTAAAAACACTCTGCACGCGCGCTTGGATCTATATACATATGCATGTCGGAAGGACTACAAAGCCTGGGCACAGACATTTTATTGTCGCTTTCTAATGGATCTATTACCTATGAGTTTCCATCGGAATAATATATGCTTTAGCCTGTTTAAAATGAGATATTTTCGTTTTTTTGTACCTCGGAGATCCTTTAAAGGATGTTCATGATACTGTAAGGTAAAAGTGTTCATAAATGTGGAGGAAATCTTCTCGTAGGTGTTTCTATAGAGCAAGGATGTCGGTATTAGCCATTCACATTGTCTGCTAAGGATTCGAAGGAGAGTTCTCTATCGGGATTGGATTGATGTCACGTTGCAGCAGTTTTTTATACCAAAATTAGGCGAACTCAGGAATCCATAGTATGGAGACAGAATCCAGAGGACTGACGGCTCTTTCTGATGGATTACCTTTGATGGTACACTTTTGATTTCCAAGACGTACCACCTAGGTGCAGGTTAGATTGTTGTTTCTTGAGTTTTCATTGTTTCCGAAACAATATTGTCCGATGTAACGAAATTTGGTAGTGGATTGATGTCCTCCTATGATAGAAATTTGCAGGTGGATTCCTTCCATTTTGGTGCCACCGTGTTGGATGTACTACATAGTTTAGTCTACAACAAGATAGTGCCGAGTTGGTAAGATTTCTGAAACGAGTCCGTGGGTTGACGGATGGCTCGAGTAAAGGCTTTCGAAAGGCGTTACAATTGCGCGGGTTGTCCGAATCTAAACCTATTTTCTCGGGCTCGGGATATGGATGTTTAGTCAGACGTGGTGCTGTGGGTATTGAAGAAGCTTCAAGAACTTTAACTACATCGTTACAAGCACCGATTTATAGTCCAAAAAAAATTGAGAAAATGCTTTAACCAGCTCCCATCGTGGCATAAGTGGTAAGCATTTTAGTGAGAACTGGCCATTTGCATTCTGTCCCTGATGCTTCAATATTATGACCTAAGTATCGCTGACTTCATCGCACTTATCCCAGTTTAGTTTCTTTTCATTTTTATGGTTTCTACTATACTCGGACAGTGGATGACAAACGGTGTAGATACGCCTTAAAGCCAGATACCATTTATTAGATTGAAATTCAGCATTTCGTGACTTTGTGTGGTGTGTGACAGGTGTCCCATCTTTTTGCTGTTCACTTAGACTGATCAACTTTTGATATTCTTGTTGCCATTCTCCTGGTTTTGTAGTTCTCCAAGGCTTACGTTAAGTTAGTTCTAAAGTGGCTGGCAACTAACGTCTACACACTTAGACGAATAGTATGATATCATCATATGATCCTCAATACCTACTAGTGACACCAATGTAAGCTTTTAACTAAGCATAGTAGACTCCTAATGTCAGTGTTAATAAGAACACCAAGATCAGTGAAGATAAAAGATCTTTCTTTTGTGAGATTGAGCTGACCAGGTGCAGAGAAGTTGCGGAGTAGATTCCTCTTCATCGCTGTAACTTCTGCAAAAATCGTTTGAATCCACACCAAGTCTATCCAGTGATGGGACCTATTATGGTGCTGATATCCAGTCTGCTAAGAGAGATTAGAACCTTAGAGCTTAGGCCAAATCTAGGCACGTTGCGCCACTTGTCTACCTGAGGTTGGATCTTTCTTTCAGTTTGGGGTAAACTTGGACCTCAACCAACAAGCCTTTCCAGTTAGCTCGGTCCTTAGGTAACTGCCTGCAGTTGTGTACTCCAAGACGGTTGAGGTTCCCTTTTACTTGTGCGCGCCACCTAAGGCGAAATGTTCTTCTACTGTGTTGTCCCTCCCTGATTGATTCGAAGGCTCTGCGAGCCGGAACATTGGTGTCCATTCGCTCTACATATCCTAGCCATCTCAAACTACTAGTTCAATGTCGTTGTACAGCTCGTATAGTTCGCCGTTGAATATCCTCCTTCAAAGTCCGTCAACGCAAACGAGACCAAAAGTTACACAAAAAATAAGTTTGCAAGTAACGATTGGAATGCCTATAGATACATATGTATGTACATACATGTAGGTACCGTGGTGTACCGTATCAATTTCTTGGAATATCCCTCTGGTCAGGCACCCAACAAGGTGAATATTAAATGGCTCTGTCATCACTAATAGAGACGAAAGGCAGTCTAGAGACAGATGCCAAGGGTTTGATAGCTGCTTGTCTATCTGCAAAGATGCGGATATCTGTTGTGTATATCACGTTGTTCCTAAGCCGAGATAGGACTTCTTTAATTGCGCCTTGAACACGCTACCTATGATTAGGAAGACGGAAGGAGAGACTGAGATTAAGTTCATCAGAGAAAAACTCTACCTAATCCGTCTTGTCTTTCAGCAACACCTCTTCGTCCCAGAATGTCCTAGAATGAATGTTAACTTTGAAATTTTTGGTCAAAACTTGACTCCTAAGCATATTTATCAGAATCAGGACTTCAGCAGGAATAATGCCATCTGATCGTTATGGTTCTCAAAGGCCTCGGCATCATGGCACCTACAGTACATGGACTATGGTTACCATAACGAATGATGTGTTACTTAGTACGGACCCTTGGGATTCGCATGGCATTCTGGCATTTTTTGTTGGTTCTAAGGATAACAATTGAGGAAACTCTTGTTATATGGGGCCAATGTTCACTTCGAAAAGTTCTCGCCACCAAAAGCAACCAAGTATCTACATATATTAATGAGATTTCTAGAGATTCGTTTCCAAAACAAAACACACTTAGGTACACTTAACAATATGTTCCAATCAAGCCCGGAAAGATTTTATTTTCCCCCAAGGATTCGACCTTCCTATAAAATCAGCCAGAACACATACATATCTGAAAGACAGCTCACACCCTGCACCCAACCTTGTCAAAGCACTCGAGTATCATAAAATTCCCCTTTTGAATTAAACTCTAAAAACAGGACACGTTTCGTCGACAACTATAAGACAAAGTTAAAACTTTTATTTCACTCCACGCCAGGAGGAGTGTGCTTGAGTGCATGAATAACATCGCAACAAGGACCCCACTACTACCAAAAAAAAAATGCAATTAAAAAGTTTTCGTTTGAGGAGAGCGACACTTTATTTGCCCGACGAAGACGACGACAACGTGGAATTTCATTAGAAATAGAAATTTAGAGACACCCTGCCTGTCACCGAACAACATCGAAGCGCACCGACAGACGACAAACTAATAACCGACAGGATACTCCGATATGTGTTGGTTTAATCTTCATTAAAATTTGCGACACCTATTGCTCCGTCATACCGCGCGCCATCACAGTGTCAGAGTGAGACATTAGTCACACCCGCGTGTCCTTTGACAAAAGAAAGTTCGTTCTCCATCGACAGGAGTTGTGACATCAAGGGCACTCTACCATGAAATCGAAATAAAACTTTTATTTGCGTTCTTCACATAAAAACCAAAAAAACAAAAAAAAAGGACAAAGAAAAGATCGAAAGGGAGTAATCCTGGCATCCGTCCTTGAAATACCTTGCTCTGTCGACGAAAGCTCATTTAGCATTCAAAGTTCGGGTCCCGGGGAAATGGAGTGCTGATGAATTGAGTGTCGCATCCTTATACGACGAACTGTAGGTACTGCTCTCAACTATCTGCAGAATTGTGTATCTAACGAGCAAAGTTAATGAGCTGTGAGTTGGAGAAAAACTTTCCTGATTAATCGATGGATAACGAACGAACTCGATTCGATGGGTGCGTCGCTGCTCCATCGCAGTGGGTAGGTAATTACCAAAGAGAAACACCACAACCATCGAGGAGAGTTAATTCAGCGACGGCATCTCGACCAGCGCCGCCCTAAACTTTTACGAATCATTAAGGACGAACAGAAAAAAGGCGAAGAAAAACGTTGAACTTCGGCGACTCAATTAAAAACTGCCAAAGCGCTAATTGATCGAGAACCATTGCAAGGAAGGACATAAAGTCGACTTTACCTTCGATCTGGCCGCAGCCAGCGGTACCGGTGGCAATGGAGGCTCTCTGTCGGAATAAATTGTATGTACGCAATTGAGAAACTCGTCTCGGTGGAATGTGTGTTCACTGAACGTAAATCCTGCTACGAAGCGGCCTTAACTCAGTTAACCTCAACAGTAGCAAAGCTTAGAGCAAAGATAAAAGGACGACAACGTTACCGGGGGGCGAATCATTTTTATCGACAGGATGTGAAGCACAAAGAAAAAAGAAAACTGAAATGGATGGAATCACTTTGAGAGTAATCCTTTATCCTTGTCTCGGTTTTTGTTGCCTGCTTGGTGGGTGATGGTATGAGCGCTTAGCCGCGCGCAAAGACTAAGAAGAATAACTTAACTTCTTGTTGCCAATTTAATCAAGGAAATGGGCGCGTTAGTGGCAGGACATTTGCCAAGAGCGGACATCAAAATTGCTGGTCACACAGGCATTGGCAGAAGATGAAGCGACGGTTGACGGTTGACGGTTGACGGTACAACAAACAGGAAATTAGTAAGGGAAAAAGTTAAATTGACCTTTCTAAGTTATTCGCTTGGAAATGTTGTTGCCTGAGAGATGGTTTTTGTGTCCCAAAAAAGGAGACTTTGAATGGAAATTTGTTTTGTTGTAAATTATGTAATAAGAGGGAAGGCAACCTCCAGCAGTGGGGTGGGATTCTCGGCGGTGGGTATAAATTTCTTGATTCCTTCAGGACATATGCAAAGAAGGTGTGCTTAGTGGGACGCTTGGGGATTCAAAATGAATAAAATATTTTTATTTTCAGCGGAAATTTTGACTTTGTAAGAGGATAGTCCATGTGTACATGGACATGTGTACCTATGTATTGCGGGTTACCATTTACTGACCTGAACTAGGTATGGACCAAGGGTGTCAGTCCGTTGAAAGTCCCTTAAAAAATACGACTTCAACCATTTAACACAGTTTCTGGAATCAAACATAAGGATACTGGTCAACCGATTGGCTTTAGCCGGATCAGGATTTCAGTCTACTTTACCAGATGCCGTTCATCTTACTCGTAGGGTTTTGGTTCGTGGTCTGATAGAGACTCTATTTTATGCCTGGTGCCAGAGCACGAGAATTGGAAACAGAAAATTTTTCAGTCCAAAAATGTGTGAGTAAATGGGTTACCCATAGCCCACCGAACCAGGTACCCACATCGTGGAAATCCCATCTCTTAGCTCCATTCCAGCAGGATATTCTGTTTCTGCGTATCCTTAGCACAAACGAGCGTGACTGACGCCTCGTTGCGAGAATTGGAAACAGAAAATTTTTCAGTCCAAAAATGTGTAAGTAAATAGGTTACCTATGGCCCACCGAACCAGGTACGCACATCATGAAAATTCCATCTCTTAGCTCAATTCCAGCAGGATATTCTGTTTCTGCTCATCTTTAGCACAAACGAGAGTGACTGACGCCTCGGTGCGAGAATTGGAAACAGAAAATTTTTCAGTCCAAAAATGTGTGAGTAAATAGGTTACCTATGGCCCACCGAACCAGGTACGCACATCGTGGAAATCCCATCTTTTAGCTCCATTCCAGCAGGATATTCTGTTTCTGCGTATCCTTAGCACAAACGAGCGTGACTGACGCCTCGTTGCGAGAATTGGAAACAGAAAATTTTTCAGTCCAAAAATGTGTAAGTAAATAGGTTACCTATGGCCCACCGAACCAGGTACGCACATCATGAAAATTCCATCTCTTAGCTCAATTCCAGCAGGATATTCTGTTTCTGCTCATCTTTAGCACAAACGAGAGTGACTGACGCCTCGGTGCGAGAATTGGAAACAGAAAATTTTTCAGTCCAAAAATGTGTGAGTAAATAGGTTACCTATGGCCCACCGAACCAGGTACGCACATCGTGAAAATTCCATCTCTTAGCTCAATTCCAGCAGGATATTCTGTTTCTGCGTATCCTTAGCACAAACGAGCGTGACTGACGCCTCGGTCCGAGAATTGGAAACAGAAAATTTTTCAGTCCAAAAATGTGTAAGTAAATAGGTTACCTATGGCCCACCGAACCAGGTACGCACATCATGAAAATTCCATCTCTTAGCTCAATTCCAGCAGGATATTCTGTTTCTGCTCATCTTTAGCACAAACGAGAGTGACTGACGCCTCGGTGCGAGAATTGGAAACAGAAAATTTTTCAGTCCAAAAATGTGTGAGTAAATGGGTTACCCATAGCCCACCGAACCAGGTACCCACATCGTGGAAATCCCATCTCTTAGCTCCATTCCAGCAGGATATTCTGTTTCTGCGTATCCTTAGCACAAACGAGCGTGACTGACGCCTCGTTGCGAGAATTGGAAACAGAAAATTTTTCAGTCCAAAAATGTGTAAGTAAATAGGTTACCTATGGCCCACCGAACCAGGTACGCACATCATGAAAATTCCATCTCTTAGCTCAATTCCAGCAGGATATTCTGTTTCTGCTCATCTTTAGCACAAACGAGAGTGACTGACGCCTCGGTGCGAGAATTGGAAACAGAAAATTTTTCAGTCCAAAAATGTGTGAGTAAATAGGTTACCTATGGCCCACCGAACCAGGTACGCACATCGTGAAAATTCCATCTCTTAGCTCAATTCCAGCAGGATATTCTGTTTCTGCGTATCCTTAGCACAAACGAGCGTGACTGACGCCTCGGTGCGAGAATTGGAAACAGAAAATTTTTCAGTCCAAAAATGTGTGAGTAAATGGGTTACCCATAGCCCACCGAACCAGGTACCCACATCGTGGAAATCCCATCTCTTAGCTCAATTCCAGCAGGATATTCTGTTTTTGCGTATCCTTAGCACAAACGAGCGTGGCGGACGCCTCGGTGCGAGAATTGGAAACAGAAAATTGTTCAGTCCAAAAATGTGTGAGTTAATGGGTTACCCATGGCCCACCGAACCAGGTACGCACATCGTGCAAATTCCATCTCTTAGGATAATTCCAGCAGGATATTCTGTTTCTGCGTATCCTTAGCACAAACGAGCGTGACTGACGCCTCGGTGCGAGAATTGGAAACAGAAAATTTTTCAGTCCAAAAATGTGTGAGTAAATGGGTTGCGTATACGGCACCGAACCAGCTACACACATCGTGCAAATTCCATCTCTTAGGATAATTCCAGCAGGATATTCTGTTTCTGCGTATCCTTAGCACAAACGAGCGTGACTGACGCCTCGGTGCGAGAATTGGAAACAGAAAATTTTTCAGTCCAAAAATGTGTGAGTAAATGGGTTACCCATAGCCCACCGAACCAGGTACGCACATCGTGGAAATCCCATCTTTTAGCTCCATTCCAGCAGGATATTCTGTTTCTGCGTATCCGTAGCACAAACGAGCGTGACTGACGCCTCGTTGCGAGAATTGGAAACAGAAAATTTTTCAGTCCAAAAATGTGTAAGTAAATAGGTTACCTATGGCCCACCGAACCAGGTACGCACATCATGAAAATTCCATCTCTTAGCTCAATTCCAGCAGGATATTCTGTTTCTGCTCATCTTTAGCACAAACGAGAGTGACTGACGCCTCGGTGCGAGAATTGGAAACAGAAAATTTTTCAGTCCAAAAATGTGTGAGTAAATAGGTTACCTATGGCCCACCGAACCAGGTACGCACATCGTGAAAATTCCATCTCTTAGCTCAATTCCAGCAGGATATTCTGTTTCTGCGTATCCTTAGCACAAACTAGCGTGGCGGACGCCTCGGTGCGAGAATTGGAAACAGAAAATTTTTCAGTCCAAAAATGTGTGAGTAAATAGGTTACCTATGGCCCACCGAACCAGGTACGCACATCGTGAAAATTCCATCTCTTAGCTCAATTCCAGCAGGATATTCTGTTTCTGCGTATCCTTAGCACAAACGAGCGTGACTGACGCCTCGGTGCGAGAATTGGAAACAGAAAATTTTTCAGTCCAAAAATGTGTGAGTAAATGGGTTACCCATAGCCCACCGAACCAGGTACCCACATCGTGGAAATCCCATCTCTTAGCTCAATTCCAGCAGGATATTCTGTTTTTGCGTATCCTTAGCACAAACGAGCGTGGCGGACGCCTCGGTGCGAGAATTGGAAACAGAAAATTTTTCAGTCCAAAAATGTGTGAGTAAATGGGTTGCGTATACGGCACCGAACCAGCTACACACATCGTGCAAATTCCATCTCTTAGGATAATTCCAGCAGGATATTCTGTTTCTGCGTATCCTTAGCACAAACGAGCGTGGCGGACGCCTCGGTGCGAGAATTGGAAACAGAAAATTTTTCAGTCCAAAAATGTGTGAGGAAATGGGTTACCCATAGCCCACCGAACCAGGTACCCACATCGTGGAAATCCCATCTCTTAGCTCAATTCCAGCAGGATATTCTGTTTCTGCGTATCCTTAGCACAAACGAGCGTGGCGGACGCCTCGGTGCGAGAATTGGAAACAGAAAATTTTTCAGTCCAAAAATGTGTGAGTAAATGGGTTGCGTATACGGCACCGAACCAGCTACACACATCGTGCAAATTCCATCTCTTAGGATAATTCCAGCAGGATATTCTGTTTCTGCGTATCCTTAGCACAAACGAGCGTGACTGACGCCTCGGTGCGAGAATTGGAAACAGAAAATTTTTCAGTCCAAAAATGTGTGAGTAAATGGGTTACCCATAGCCCACCGAACCAGGTACCCACATCGTGGAAATCCCATCTCTTAGCTCAATTCCAGCAGGATATTCTGTTTTTGCGCATCCTGAGCACAAACGAGCGTGGCGGACGCCTCGGTGCGAGAATTGGAAACAGAAAATTTTTCAGTCCAAAAATGTGTGAGCAAATGGGTTACCTATAGCCCACCGAAGCAGGTACCCACATCGTGGAAATCCCATCTCTTAGCTCAATTCCAGCAGGATATTCTGTTTTTGCGCATCCTGAGCACAAACGAGCGTGGCGGACGCCTCGGTGCGAGAATTGGAAACAGAAAATTTTTCAGTCCAAAAATGTGTGAGGAAATGGGTTACCCATAGCCCACCGAAGCAGGTACCCACATCGTGGAAATCCCATCTCTTAGCTCAATTCCAGCAGGATATTCTGTTTCTGCGTATCCTTAGCACAAACGAGCGTGGCGGACGCCTCGGTGCGAGAATTGGAAACAGAAAATTTTTCAGTCCAAAAATGTGTGAGCAAATGGGTTACCCATAGCCCACCGAAGCAGGTACCCACATCGTGGAAATCCCATCTCTTAGCTCAATTCCAGCAGGATATTCTGTTTTTGCGCATCCTGAGCACAAACGAGCGTGGCGGACGCCTCGTTGCGAGAATTGGAAACAGAAAATTTTTCAGTCCAAAAATGTGTGAGTAAATGGGTTGCGTATACGGCACCGAACCAGCTACACACATCGTGCAAATTCCATCTCTTAGGATAATTCCAGCAGGATATTCTGTTTCTGCGCATCCTGAGCACAAACGAGCGTGACTGACGCCTCGATGTGAGAATTGGAAACAGAAAATTTTTCAGTCCAAAAATGTGTGAGTAATTGGGTTGCATATACGGCACCGAACCAGCTACACACATCGTGCAAATTCCATCTCTTAGGATAATTCCAGCAATATATTCTGTTTCTGCGCATCCTGAGCACAAACGAGCGTGACTGACGCCTCTGTGCGAGAATTGGAAACAGAACATTTTTCAGTCCAAAAATGTATGAGTAAATGGGTTACCCATGGCCCATTGAACCAGGTACCCACATCGTGCAAATTCCATCTCTTAGCTCAATTCCAGCAGGATATTCTGTTTCTGCGTATCCTTAGCACAAACGAGCGTGACTGACGCCTCGGTGCGAGAATTGGAAACAGAAAATTTTTCAGTCCAAAAATGTGTAAGTAAATAGGTTACCTATGGCCCACCGAACCAGGTACGCACATCATGAAAATTCCATCTCTTAGCTCAATTCCAGCAGGATATTCTGTTTCTGCTCATCTTTAGCACAAACGAGAGTGACTGACGCCTCGGTGCGAGAATTGGAAACAGAAAATTTTTCAGTCCAAAAATGTGTGAGTAAATAGGTTACCTATGGCCCACCGAACCAGGTACGCACATCGTGGAAATCCCATCTTTTAGCTCCATTCCAGCAGGATATTCTGTTTCTGCTCATCTTTAGCACAAACGAGAGTGACTGACGCCTCGGTGCGAGAATTGGAAACAGAAAATTTTTCAGTCCAAAAATGTGTGAGTAAATAGGTTACCTATGGCCCACCGAACCAGGTACGCACATCGTGAAAATTCCATCTCTTAGCTCAATTCCAGCAGGATATTCTGTTTCTGCGTATCCTTAGCACAAACGAGCGTGACTGACGCCTCGTTGCGAGAATTGGAAACAGAAAATTTTTCAGTCCAAAAATGTGTGAGTAAATGGGTTACCCATAGCCCACCGAACCAGGTACCCACATCGTGGAAATCCCATCTCTTAGCTCCATTCCAGCAGGATATTCTGTTTCTGCGTATCCTTAGCACAAACGAGCGTGGCGGACGCCTCGTTGCGAGAATTGGAAACAGAAAATTTTTCAGTCCAAAAATGTGTGAGTAAATAGGTTACCTATGGCCCACCGAACCAGGTACGCACATCGTGGAAATCCCATCTTTTAGCTCCATTCCAGCAGGATATTCTGTTTCTGCTCATCTTTAGCACAAACGAGAGTGACTGACGCCTCGGTGCGAGAATTGGAAACAGAAAATTTTTCAGTCCAAAAATGTGTAAGTAAATAGGTTACCTATGGCCCACCGAACCAGGTACGCACATCGTGAAAATTCCATCTCTTAGCTCAATTCCAGCAGGATATTCTGTTTCTGCTCATCTTTAGCACAAACGAGAGTGACTGACGCCTCGGTGCGAGAATTGGAAACAGAAAATTTTTCAGTCCAAAAATGTGTGAGTAAATAGGTTACCTATGGCCCACCGAACCAGGTACGCACATCGTGAAAATTCCATCTCTTAGCTCAATTCCAGCAGGATATTCTGTTTCTGCTCATCTTTAGCACAAACGAGAGTGACTGACGCCTCGGTGCGAGAATTGGAAACAGAAAATTTTTCAGTCCAAAAATGTGTGAGTAAATAGGTTACCTATGGCCCACCGAACCAGGTACGCACATCGTGAAAATTCCATCTCTTAGCTCAATTCCAGCAGGATATTCTGTTTCTGCGTATCCTTAGCACAAACGAGCGTGACTGACGCCTCGGTGCGAGAATTGGAAACAGAAAATTTTTCAGTCCAAAAATGTGTAAGTAAATAGGTTACCTATGGCCCACCGAACCAGGTACGCACATCATGAAAATTCCATCTCTTAGCTCAATTCCAGCAGGATATTCTGTTTCTGCTCATCTTTAGCACAAACGAGAGTGACTGACGCCTCGGTGCGAGAATTGGAAACAGAAAATTTTTCAGTCCAAAAATGTGTGAGCAAATGGGTTACCTATAGCCCACCGAAGCAGGTACCCACATCGTGGAAATCCCATCTCTTAGCTCAATTCCAGCAGGATATTCTGTTTTTGCGCATCCTGAGCACAAACGAGCGTGGCGGACGCCTCGGTGCGAGAATTGGAAACAGAAAATTTTTCAGTCCAAAAATGTGTGAGGAAATGGGTTACCCATAGCCCACCGAAGCAGGTACCCACATCGTGGAAATCCCATCTCTTAGCTCAATTCCAGCAGGATATTCTGTTTCTGCGTATCCTTAGCACAAACGAGCGTGGCGGACGCCTCGGTGCGAGAATTGGAAACAGAAAATTTTTCAGTCCAAAAATGTGTGAGCAAATGGGTTACCCATAGCCCACCGAAGCAGGTACCCACATCGTGGAAATCCCATCTCTTAGCTCAATTCCAGCAGGATATTCTGTTTTTGCGCATCCTGAGCACAAACGAGCGTGGCGGACGCCTCGTTGCGAGAATTGGAAACAGAAAATTTTTCAGTCCAAAAATGTGTGAGTAAATAGGTTACCTATGGCCCACCGAACCAGGTACGCACATCGTGGAAATCCCATCTTTTAGCTCCATTCCAGCAGGATATTCTGTTTCTGCTCATCTTTAGCACAAACGAGAGTGACTGACGCCTCGGTGCGAGAATTGGAAACAGAAAATTTTTCAGTCCAAAAATGTGTGAGTAAATAGGTTACCTATGGCCCACCGAACCAGGTACGCACATCGTGAAAATTCCATCTCTTAGCTCAATTCCAGCAGGATATTCTGTTTCTGCGTATCCTTAGCACAAACGAGCGTGACTGACGCCTCGTTGCGAGAATTGGAAACAGAAAATTTTTCAGTCCAAAAATGTGTGAGTAAATAGGTTACCTATGGCCCACCGAACCAGGTACGCACATCGTGGAAATCCCATCTTTTAGCTCCATTCCAGCAGGATATTCTGTTTCTGCTCATCTTTAGCACAAACGAGAGTGACTGACGCCTCGGTGCGAGAATTGGAAACAGAAAATTTTTCAGTCCAAAAATGTGTGAGTAAATAGGTTACCTATGGCCCACCGAACCAGGTACGCACATCGTGAAAATTCCATCTCTTAGCTCAATTCCAGCAGGATATTCTGTTTCTGCGTATCCTTATCACAAACGAGCGTGGCGGACGCCTCGGTGCGAGAATTGGAAACAGAAAATTTTTCAGTCCAAAAATGTGTGAGTAAATAGGTTACCTATGGCCCACCGAACCAGGTACGCACATCGTGAAAATTCCATCTCTTAGCTCAATTCCAGCAGGATATTCTGTTTCTGCGTATCCTTAGCACAAACGAGCGTGACTGACGCCTCGGTGCGAGAATTGGAAACAGAAAATTTTTCAGTCCAAAAATGTGTGAGTAAATGGGTTACCCATAGCCCACCGAACCAGGTACCCACATCGTGGAAATCCCATCTTTTTATTTATTTATTTATTTATTTATTTAATCAATCAATCAGAGAACATCTCTTATAGACTATGATAATACTTATACTTATATAATAAATGGGTAAATAAATTAATAATTTAACATATAAAAAGAGCATACAAAAAATTACATGAAACAACAAGCAGCTATCGACAAAGCCTAAAATGATTGAATAGAAAGTACAAATAGAAGTTTACATTTAAATGAGGCACGTGAACAATTTCGGAAAAAGTCGATTGAATTACAAACTAAATTTGCTTCTTTGATGCAACGCGACAATGGTTCATTAGTACCATAATTAGTACGATGTAGACGCTCATAAAAAATTACCTGATCGCGCAAAAATCTAGAGGGAGAATGAAAATTGATAAGTGAAAGTAATGAAGGACATTTTATGTGATTAGATACGAGATCTCTAATAAACATTATGGAGAAGTACTTGCGACGCTCCTCAAGCGATAACAAACCAATTAATAAACATCTGGATTTATATATTGGCATCTCTGCTCGCCAATTTAATTTTACCATAACGTATCTGGTAAATTTTCTTTGGACTCTTTCAATTCTCACTGAATGAGTTAAGTAATGTGGACTCCAAACAGAACTGCAGTACTCCAGAATGGATCTAACTAGTGATATGTATATTGATTTTAATGCATAAGGATCAGTAAATTCACTCGTATTTCTTTTAAGAAAGCCAAGCATTGAATTAGCTTTGTTTATGACATAATCAATGTGCAGAGAAAATGTGAGTTTTCTATCTAAGATAACGCCTAGATCTTTCATTCGATCCACTCTCTCGAGGCATAAGTTATCGACGTTGTATCTAAATATAATAGGCTTAGAGTGCCTATAGCAAGAAAGAGTTTGGCATTTTGAAATATTTACGTGCAGGTGATTAATTTTACACCATTGAGTTAATCTAGCTAGATCATTATTGAGATTAACACAATCATGAACAGAACCAACTGATCGAAACAACTTTAAGTCATCAGCAAAGAGCAAGCAAAGTGAGTGCTTGAAGATTAATGGAATATCATTAATAAAGAGGAGAAAAAGTAAAGGTCCTAGATGACTGCCTTGTGGTACTCCAGATGTCACAGTTATTTGACCCGAAAGACACTCATCTATTTTCACGTATTGAGTTCTGTTTGTCAAATAGGACTCAATCCATTTAAAAAAACTAGAATGAAAACCTAAGCAGGATAATTTGTGTAACAAGACCTTATGGTTGACCTTGTCAAAGGCTTTGGCAAAGTCGGTGAACAAAATATCGGTCTGCAACCCCTTTTCAAAGTTGGTAACTATGAAATTAGTCAAAATACACAAATTTGTAGCAGTAGATTTTCCTGAAACAAAACCATGTTGATGTTCGGATATATGTTCTTTGACAAGAAAATATACTTTGTTATAAATAATTTTTTCAAATAATTTAGGTATTGCTGAGATTTTACAGATAGGTCTATAGTTAGTAATATCTTGCTTGGAACCTGATTTAAAAATAGGTGTAATATAAGATATTTTCCATCCGTCAATAAAAGTACCATCTGCAAGCGATTTATTAAAAATCCACGTTAAGGGCTTAGAAATCGCGTTAGCGCAGATCTTAAGCAGCATGGGTGGGATACCATCTGGTCCCTCTTTTTTGTTGCAATCAATCAGTGATAACACATATTCCACATCTGCGACATCCAAC
Organism: Xylota segnis; assembly: GCA_963583995.1. Taxonomy (NCBI): domain Eukaryota; kingdom Metazoa; phylum Arthropoda; class Insecta; order Diptera; family Syrphidae; genus Xylota; species Xylota segnis. The sequence goes on along the minus strand of OY757236.1, from coordinate 26,703,220 downwards.
TCAATTGACCCTAAATCAAGGACTTCAGTTATATTAGGTAAGTCTTGCAAAGGTGGAAGATCAGACGAATATACGGATTTAAAATAGGTTGCAAACTTATTGCAGATTGAGGATAAATTACTAGTAGATATACCTTCGTAGGTCATACAGTTTGGGAGCCCAATAGTCCTTTGCTTAATGTTAATGTGATTCCAAAAATATTTGCTATTTGATTTCAATCTAGATTCAGCTGTCAGGACATAATTGCGATATAAAAATTTATTCAGGTAATTGAAATCACGCTGACGGGCAAGGTAACTTTCGCGTAACTCCAAATTGTCTTTATTAACCTTATATAATTTGTAAGCTTTATTTTTCTGATTTTTCAAAGTTGATAATCTTTTGTTAAACCATATGGGATTCGAGTTTTGTCTGATTCTTTTTTTGGGGACGAATTGACAAATCGCGCGATTGAGAATAAGAAGAAAAGATTCATATGCGTTGTTTAAATTAGAGTTTTGAAATGTACTATCCCATGAAACGGAAGTTAAATAAGCGCTTATTGCATCAAAGTCAGCATTTTTATAATTAAAGATAATCTTATTTTTTGAACTTTTATTTTGTTTATAACTAAAGAAGCTGATATTAGCATCTAAAGCTAGATGGTGAACTGAATTTTTAATTATGGGGAAATCAGATATGTGGACTTGAATGTTAAATTCTTTATCAACAAACATTAGCTCAAGTATGCGATTTAGGCTATTTAAATGACCATTGACTTGAATTAGGTCGTAAGTGCTAAAAAAATCAATTACTAATGACTCTATCAGTGTAGTGATATTAAATGGTGTTAGATATTTTTCATCTGGATCGAAGATCCAATTGATATCACCTATATTAAAGTCACCTGTGCAAACAATGTGCTGTGAACTATTGAGATTATCTAATACACAAGCACAGTTTTTTAAATGCAGGTCATACAGTTCAAATGAACTTTTTGGTGGAATGTAGCTAACCATTAAAATCAATTCAGATTCACAATCTAACTTAATGCTAATTATTAGCTGATCAACATCTAGATTAGAGACCATAGGTGAAGATATCGATTGCAATTCGATTTGTCTACATGATAATGAAGACCGAATAGCAACCAACACCCCACCACCGGTTTCTTTGCCAGTGACAAGTAAATTACGATCTTTTCTAAATACTGTGTAGTTAGTCGTGTTAAATAGTTCTGACGTTAATTGGTCATCAGTTAACCATGTTTCAGTTAAAATGATTATGTCATACAGGCAGGAAGAAAAAAATAGATAGATAACTTTAATTTTAGACTTACAGCCTCCAACATTTTGATAAAATAGGAAAAGATTTTTATTGTTTAAGATAGGCGAAATAATTGTAGATGGTGATGGACGAGAAGGAACAGCTTCAATATTCACAGGCGCAGGTACTGATGTAGCAACTTCGGGATCATCGCATCTTAATATATCCGGATTTAGGTTAGCCCCACCGTAGTCGGGGCATCCTCGTTTTTTGAGATGTTCACAAATTTTTTAACCTTGACGGAGTATGGCCAGATCGATGAATTAGTGATGATGTCAGCGAAACTATCCGCTGGCACGCTCAGTTTGAAGTTCATGTGCTTGATATCTGATGGAGCAATTCCTTTCTTAATCAGCTTAAAGCATTTAAGATGGTTTGCCGAGATATTTGTTTTCATTGATATATGTGCAATGATATCCTCCGGCTTAGTATCACGATGAAACTTGGATATATGTAACCATTTGGATGGCATCACTACATTTAAAGATGAATTTAAATCCGTTCCGACAACAACAGGTTGACGAACTCTTTTTGTATGGTTTGTATTTACCAATTTCCAATTAGAGTTGTGTTTGCTTACGTCATCATTGCCATGTAACTTATCAGCAAAAACAGCTGGTGGGGCAGGGACATTATCAGCACACATGACCTCAGTGGAGACGTCAGCATTATCTTTACTCTGCACAGTAATTATCGGAGTTCGACTACCAACAACAACATTATCGGCATCAGTTACATCACAGATGGAGACGTCAGACTTGTTCGCATTCCGCACAGCGTTGAGGATCTCAGGATTGTCAGAGCTAACAGACGAAGAGAGTTTGTCAATCCCAGCGACGACAGAAGGAGAAGCGGGGGCAGCTATAGCAGTTGTATGATGATGTTGAATTCCCATAACAGAAGCATCAGATTTTATTTTGGAAACTGTTTCGCTCTGTTTACAATGAGTGTTTCGCGTCGATGCAGTGGAGATGGGAGAGTTGAACCGTAAGTTAGACATAGTAGTGGCGAGGCGTGTCTGGTTGGAACCGTTGATTCGAGAGATAGCCGGGGAGCACTTATAATTTTTCGCAGTTACGGTGATTTCCGAAGTAGAAGAGTTCATATTGGAAGAGAGTTTAGGAGAGGGTTTAATGACCTTCTCTTTTCTTTGGGAGAGAGTGGTATTGCGTACCTCTCTACACACATCGAGACCCTTTTTGTGATAAATTATTTCTTCACAGTCAAACGAATTGTTATTAAACAAATGAGAGAAATCTTTCTTAAGTTCGCAAATATTTAGGCTGACTGATTCCACAAGTTTATTTAGTTTATTAATGGCAGTCGCCACACTATTTGTGTTACACTTGTCGCACTTATAACAGATGTTATTATTAGATTTCATGAGAGTGAAAATAGTTTTTTTTAAATTTTTTATATTTGAGCAATTAAAATGAAACCCGGCACCACAAATACCACACGAAATAATATCTGCAGAAGAGGGGTTGTTGCAATTAGTGCAAGATGCATTCATAATAAATAGATTGATATAGGATAAAAATAAAAAAAAATACGTCTGTCGCTCTTGTAGGCTAAACTAGTACTTACTTTTAGCTCAATTCCAGCAGGATATTCTGTTTCTGCGTATCCTTAGCACAAACCAGCGTGACTGACGCCTCGGTGCGAGAATTGGAAACAGAAAATTTTTCAGTCCAAAAATGTGTGAGTAAATGGGTTACCCATAGCCCACCGAACCAGGTACCCACATCGTGGAAATCCCATCTTTTAGCTCAATTCCAGCAGGATATTCTGTTTCTGCGTATCCTTAGCACAAACCAGCGTGACTGACGCCTCGGTGCGAGAATTGGAAACAGAAAATTTTTCAGTCCAAAAATGTGTGAGTAAATGGGTTACCCATAGCCCACCGAACCAGGTACCCACATCGTGGAAATCCCATCTCTTAGCTCAATTCCAGCAGGATATTCTGTTTTTGCGTATCCTTAGCACAAACGAGCGTGGCGGACGCCTCGGTGCGAGAATTGGAAACAGAAAATTGTTCAGTCCAAAAATGTGTGAGTTAATGGGTTACCCATGGCCCACCGAACCAGGTACGCACATCGTGCAAATTCCATCTCTTAGGATAATTCCAGCAGGATATTCTGTTTCTGCGTATCCTTAGCACAAACGAGCGTGACTGACGCCTCGGTGCGAGAATTGGAAACAGAAAATTTTTCAGTCCAAAAATGTGTGAGTAAATGGGTTACCCATAGCCCACCGAACCAGGTACCCACATCGTGGAAATTCCATCTCTTAGCTCAATTCCAGCAGGAAATTCTGTTTCTGCGTATCCTTAGCACAAACGAGCGTGGCGGACGCCTCGGTGCGAGAATTGGAAACAGAAAATTTTTCAGTCCAAAAATGTGTGAGTAAATGGGTTACCATAGCCCACCGAACCAGGTACCCACATCGTGGAAATTCCATCTCTTAGCTCAATTCCAGCAGGAAATTCTGTTTCTGCGTATCCTTAGCACAAACGAGCGTGGCGGACGCCTCGGTGCGAGAATTGGAAACAGAAAATTTTTCAGTCCAAAAATGTGTGAGTAAATGGGTTACCCATAGCCCACCGAACCAGGTACCCACATCGTGGAAATCCCATCTCTTAGCTCAATTCCAGCAGGATATTCTGTTTTTGCGTATCCTTAGCACAAACGAGCGTGGCGGACGCCTCGGTGCGAGAATTGGAAACAGAAAATTTTTCAGTCCAAAAATGTGTGAGGAAATGGGTTACCCATAGCCCACCGAACCAGGTACCCACATCGTGGAAATCCCATCTCTTAGCTCAATTCCAGCAGGATATTCTGTTTCTGCGTATCCTTAGCACAAACGAGCGTGGCGGACGCCTCGGTGCGAGAATTGGAAACAGAAAATTTTTCAGTCCAAAAATGTGTGAGCAAATGGGTTACCCATAGCCCACCGAAGCAGGTACCCACATCGTGGAAATCCCATCTCTTAGCTCAATTCCAGCAGGATATTCTGTTTCTGCGTATCCTTAGCACAAACGAGCGTGGCGGACGCCTCGGTGCGAGAATTGGAAACAGAAAATTTTTCAGTCCAAAAATGTGTGAGCAAATGGGTTACCCATAGCCCACCGAAGCAGGTACCCACATCGTGGAAATCCCATCTCTTAGCTCAATTCCAGCAGGATATTCTGTTTCTGCGTATCCTTAGCACAAACGAGCGTGACTGACGCCTCGGTGCGAGAATTGGAAACAGAAAATTTTTCAGTCCAAAAATGTGTGAGTAAATAGGTTACCTATGGCCCACCGAACCAGGTACGCACATCGTGGAAATCCCATCTCTTAGCTCAATTCCAGCAGGATATTCTGTTTCTGCGTATCCTTAGCACAAACGAGCGTGGCGGACGCCTCGGTGCGAGAATTGGAAACAGAAAATTTTTCAGTCCAAAAATGTGTGAGCAAATGGGTTACCCATAGCCCACCGAAGCAGGTACCCACATCGTGGAAATCCCATCTCTTAGCTCAATTCCAGCAGGATATTCTGTTTCTACGTATCCTTAGCACAAACGAGCGTGACTGACGCCTCGGTGCGAGAATTGGAAACAGAAAATTTTTCAGTCCAAAAATGTGTGAGCAAATGGGTTACCCATAGCCCACCGAAGCAGGTACCCACATCGTGGAAATCCCATCTCTTAGCTCAATTCCAGCAGGATATTCTGTTTCTGCGTATCCTTAGCACAAACGAGCGTGACTGACGCCTCGGTGCGAGAATTGGAAACAGAAAATTTTTCAGTCCAAAAATGTGTGAGTAAATGGGTTACCCATAGCCCACCGAACCAGGTACCCACATCGTGGAAATCCCATCTCTTAGCTCAATTCCAGCAGGATATTCTGTTTTTGCGTATCCTTAGCACAAACGAGCGTGGCGGACGCCTCGGTGCGAGAATTGGAAACAGAAAATTGTTCAGTCCAAAAATGTGTGAGTTAATGGGTTACCCATGGCCCACCGAACCAGGTACGCACATCGTGCAAATTCCATCTCTTAGGATAATTCCAGCAGGATATTCTGTTTCTGCGTATCCTTAGCACAAACGAGCGTGACTGACGCCTCGGTGCGAGAATTGGAAACAGAAAATTTTTCAGTCCAAAAATGTGTGAGTAAATGGGTTACCCATAGCCCACCGAACCAGGTACCCACATCGTGGAAATTCCATCTCTTAGCTCAATTCCAGCAGGAAATTCTGTTTCTGCGTATCCTTAGCACAAACGAGCGTGGCGGACGCCTCGGTGCGAGAATTGGAAACAGAAAATTTTTCAGTCCAAAAATGTGTGAGTAAATGGGTTACCATAGCCCACCGAACCAGGTACCCACATCGTGGAAATTCCATCTCTTAGCTCAATTCCAGCAGGAAATTCTGTTTCTGCGTATCCTTAGCACAAACGAGCGTGGCGGACGCCTCGGTGCGAGAATTGGAAACAGAAAATTTTTCAGTCCAAAAATGTGTGAGTAAATGGGTTACCCATAGCCCACCGAACCAGGTACCCACATCGTGGAAATCCCATCTCTTAGCTCAATTCCAGCAGGATATTCTGTTTTTGCGTATCCTTAGCACAAACGAGCGTGGCGGACGCCTCGGTGCGAGAATTGGAAACAGAAAATTTTTCAGTCCAAAAATGTGTGAGGAAATGGGTTACCCATAGCCCACCGAACCAGGTACCCACATCGTGGAAATCCCATCTCTTAGCTCAATTCCAGCAGGATATTCTGTTTCTGCGTATCCTTAGCACAAACGAGCGTGGCGGACGCCTCGGTGCGAGAATTGGAAACAGAAAATTTTTCAGTCCAAAAATGTGTGAGTAAATAGGTTACCTATGGCCCACCGAACCAGGTACGCACATCGTGGAAATCCCATCTTTTAGCTCCATTCCAGCAGGATATTCTGTTTCTGCGTATCCTTAGCACAAACGAGCGTGACTGACGCCTCGTTGCGAGAATTGGAAACAGAAAATTTTTCAGTCCAAAAATGTGTAAGTAAATAGGTTACCTATGGCCCACCGAACCAGGTACGCACATCATGAAAATTCCATCTCTTAGCTCAATTCCAGCAGGATATTCTGTTTCTGCTCATCTTTAGCACAAACGAGAGTGACTGACGCCTCGGTGCGAGAATTGGAAACAGAAAATTTTTCAGTCCATAAATGTGTGAGTAAATGGGTTACCCATAGCCCACCGAACCAGGTACCCACATCGTGGAAATCCCATCTCTTAGCTCAATTCCAGCAGGATATTCTGTTTCTGCTCATCTTTAGCACAAACGAGAGTGACTGACGCCTCGGTGCGAGAATTGGAAACAGAAAATTTTTCAGTCCTATGGCCCACCGAACCAGGTACGCACATCGTGAAAATTCCATCTCTTAGCTCAATTCCAGCAGGATATTCTGTTTCTGCGTATCCTTAGGACAAACGAGCGTGGCGGACGCCTCGGTGCGAGAATTGGGAACAGAAAATTTTTCAGTCCAAAAATGTGTGAGTAAATGGGTTACCCATAGCCCACCGAACCAGGTACCCACATCGTGGAAATCCCATCTCTTAGCTCAATTCCAGCAGGATATTCTGTTTCTGCTCATCTTTAGCACAAACGAGAGTGACTGACGCCTCGGTGCGAGAATTGGAAACAGAAAATTTTTCAGTCCAAAAATGTGTGAGTAAATAGGTTACCTATGGCCCACCGAACCAGGTACGCACATCGTGGAAATCCCATCTTTTAGCTCCATTCCAGCAGGATATTCTGTTTCTGCGTATCCTTAGCACAAACGAGCGTGACTGACGCCTCGTTGCGAGAATTGGAAACAGAAAATTTTTCAGTCCAAAAATGTGTAAGTAAATAGGTTACCTATGGCCCACCGAACCAGGTACGCACATCATGAAAATTCCATCTCTTAGCTCAATTCCAGCAGGATATTCTGTTTCTGCGTATCCTTAGCACAAACGAGCGTGGCGGACGCCTCGGTGCGAGAATTGGAAACAGAAAATTTTTCAGTCCAAAAATGTGTGAGTAAATAGGTTACCTATGGCCCACCGAACCAGGTACGCACATCGTGGAAATCTCATCTTTTAGCTCCATTCCAGCAGGATATTCTGTTTCTGCGTATCCTTAGCACAAACGAGCGTGACTGACGCCTCGTTGCGAGAATTGGAAACAGAAAATTTTTCAGTCCAAAAATGTGTGAGTAAATAGGTTTCCTATGGCCCACCGAACCAGGTACCCACATCGTGGAAATCCCATCTCTTAGCTCAATTCCAGCAGGATATTCTGTTTCTGCTCATCTTTAGCACAAACGAGAGTGACTGACGCCTCGGTGCGAGAATTGGAAACAGAAAATTTTTCAGTCCAAAAATGTGTGAGTAAATAGGTTACCTATGGCCCACCGAACCAGGTACGCACATCGTGAAAATTCCATCTCTTAGCTCAATTCCAGCAGGATATTCTGTTTCTGCGTATCCTTATCACAAACGAGCGTGGCGGACGCCTCGGTGCGAGAATTGGAAACAGAAAATTTTTCAGTCCAAAAATGTGTGAGTAAATAGGTTACCTATGGCCCACCGAACCAGGTACGCACATCGTGAAAATTCCATCTCTTAGCTCAATTCCAGCAGGATATTCTGTTTCTGCGTATCCTTAGCACAAACGAGCGTGACTGACGCCTCGGTGCGAGAATTGGAAACAGAAAATTTTTCAGTCCAAAAATGTGTGAGTAAATGGGTTACCCATAGCCCACCGAACCAGGTACCCACATCGTGGAAATCCCATCTTTTAGCTCAATTCCAGCAGGATATTCTGTTTCTGCGTATCCTTAGCACAAACCAGCGTGACTGACGCCTCGGTGCGAGAATTGGAAACAGAAAATTTTTCAGTCCAAAAATGTGTGAGTAAATGGGTTACCCATAGCCCACCGAACCAGGTACCCACATCGTGGAAATCCCATCTTTTAGCTCAATTCCAGCAGGATATTCTGTTTCTGCGTATCCTTAGCACAAACCAGCGTGACTGACGCCTCGGTGCGAGAATTGGAAACAGAAAATTTTTCAGTCCAAAAATGTGTGAGTAAATGGGTTACCCATAGCCCACCGAACCAGGTACCCACATCGTGGAAATCCCATCTCTTAGCTCAATTCCAGCAGGATATTCTGTTTTTGCGTATCCTTAGCACAAACGAGCGTGGCGGACGCCTCGGTGCGAGAATTGGAAACAGAAAATTGTTCAGTCCAAAAATGTGTGAGTTAATGGGTTACCCATGGCCCACCGAACCAGGTACGCACATCGTGCAAATTCCATCTCTTAGGATAATTCCAGCAGGATATTCTGTTTCTGCGTATCCTTAGCACAAACGAGCGTGACTGACGCCTCGGTGCGAGAATTGGAAACAGAAAATTTTTCAGTCCAAAAATGTGTGAGTAAATGGGTTACCCATAGCCCACCGAACCAGGTACCCACATCGTGGAAATTCCATCTCTTAGCTCAATTCCAGCAGGAAATTCTGTTTCTGCGTATCCTTAGCACAAACGAGCGTGGCGGACGCCTCGGTGCGAGAATTGGAAACAGAAAATTTTTCAGTCCAAAAATGTGTGAGTAAATGGGTTACCATAGCCCACCGAACCAGGTACCCACATCGTGGAAATTCCATCTCTTAGCTCAATTCCAGCAGGAAATTCTGTTTCTGCGTATCCTTAGCACAAACGAGCGTGGCGGACGCCTCGGTGCGAGAATTGGAAACAGAAAATTTTTCAGTCCAAAAATGTGTGAGTAAATGGGTTACCCATAGCCCACCGAACCAGGTACCCACATCGTGGAAATCCCATCTCTTAGCTCAATTCCAGCAGGATATTCTGTTTTTGCGTATCCTTAGCACAAACGAGCGTGGCGGACGCCTCGGTGCGAGAATTGGAAACAGAAAATTTTTCAGTCCAAAAATGTGTGAGGAAATGGGTTACCCATAGCCCACCGAACCAGGTACCCACATCGTGGAAATCCCATCTCTTAGCTCAATTCCAGCAGGATATTCTGTTTCTGCGTATCCTTAGCACAAACGAGCGTGGCGGACGCCTCGGTGCGAGAATTGGAAACAGAAAATTTTTCAGTCCAAAAATGTGTGAGCAAATGGGTTACCCATAGCCCACCGAAGCAGGTACCCACATCGTGGAAATCCCATCTCTTAGCTCAATTCCAGCAGGATATTCTGTTTCTGCGTATCCTTAGCACAAACGAGCGTGGCGGACGCCTCGGTGCGAGAATTGGAAACAGAAAATTTTTCAGTCCAAAAATGTGTGAGCAAATGGGTTACCCATAGCCCACCGAAGCAGGTACCCACATCGTGGAAATCCCATCTCTTAGCTCAATTCCAGCAGGATATTCTGTTTCTGCGTATCCTTAGCACAAACGAGCGTGACTGACGCCTCGGTGCGAGAATTGGAAACAGAAAATTTTTCAGTCCAAAAATGTGTGAGTAAATAGGTTACCTATGGCCCACCGAACCAGGTACGCACATCGTGGAAATCCCATCTCTTAGCTCAATTCCAGCAGGATATTCTGTTTCTGCGTATCCTTAGCACAAACGAGCGTGGCGGACGCCTCGGTGCGAGAATTGGAAACAGAAAATTTTTCAGTCCAAAAATGTGTGAGCAAATGGGTTACCCATAGCCCACCGAAGCAGGTACCCACATCGTGGAAATCCCATCTCTTAGCTCAATTCCAGCAGGATATTCTGTTTCTACGTATCCTTAGCACAAACGAGCGTGACTGACGCCTCGGTGCGAGAATTGGAAACAGAAAATTTTTCAGTCCAAAAATGTGTGAGCAAATGGGTTACCCATAGCCCACCGAAGCAGGTACCCACATCGTGGAAATCCCATCTCTTAGCTCAATTCCAGCAGGATATTCTGTTTCTGCGTATCCTTAGCACAAACGAGCGTGACTGACGCCTCGGTGCGAGAATTGGAAACAGAAAATTTTTCAGTCCAAAAATGTGTGAGTAAATGGGTTACCCATAGCCCACCGAACCAGGTACCCACATCGTGGAAATCCCATCTCTTAGCTCAATTCCAGCAGGATATTCTGTTTTTGCATATCCTTAGCACAAACGAGCGTGGCGGACGCCTCGGTGCGAGAATTGGAAACAGAAAATTGTTCAGTCCAAAAATGTGTGAGTTAATGGGTTACCCATGGCCCACCGAACCAGGTACGCACATCGTGCAAATTCCATCTCTTAGGATAATTCCAGCAGGATATTCTGTTTCTGCGTATCCTTAGCACAAACGAGCGTGACTGACGCCTCGGTGCGAGAATTGGAAACAGAAAATTTTTCAGTCCAAAAATGTGTGAGTAAATGGGTTACCCATAGCCCACCGAACCAGGTACCCACATCGTGGAAATTCCATCTCTTAGCTCAATTCCAGCAGGAAATTCTGTTTCTGCGTATCCTTAGCACAAACGAGCGTGGCGGACGCCTCGGTGCGAGAATTGGAAACAGAAAATTTTTCAGTCCAAAAATGTGTGAGTAAATGGGTTACCATAGCCCACCGAACCAGGTACCCACATCGTGGAAATTCCATCTCTTAGCTCAATTCCAGCAGGAAATTCTGTTTCTGCGTATCCTTAGCACAAACGAGCGTGGCGGACGCCTCGGTGCGAGAATTGGAAACAGAAAATTTTTCAGTCCAAAAATGTGTGAGGAAATGGGTTACCCATAGCCCACCGAACCAGGTACCCACATCGTGGAAATCCCATCTCTTAGCTCAATTCCAGCAGGATATTCTGTTTCTGCGTATCCTTAGCACAAACGAGCGTGGCGGACGCCTCGGTGCGAGAATTGGAAACAGAAAATTTTTCAGTCCAAAAATGTGTGAGTAAATAGGTTACCTATGGCCCACCGAACCAGGTACGCACATCGTGGAAATCCCATCTTTTAGCTCCATTCCAGCAGGATATTCTGTTTCTGCGTATCCTTAGCACAAACGAGCGTGACTGACGCCTCGTTGCGAGAATTGGAAACAGAAAATTTTTCAGTCCAAAAATGTGTAAGTAAATAGGTTACCTATGGCCCACCGAACCAGGTACGCACATCATGAAAATTCCATCTCTTAGCTCAATTCCAGCAGGATATTCTGTTTCTGCTCATCTTTAGCACAAACGAGAGTGACTGACGCCTCGGTGCGAGAATTGGAAACAGAAAATTTTTCAGTCCATAAATGTGTGAGTAAATGGGTTACCCATAGCCCACCGAACCAGGTACCCACATCGTGGAAATCCCATCTCTTAGCTCAATTCCAGCAGGATATTCTGTTTCTGCTCATCTTTAGCACAAACGAGAGTGACTGACGCCTCGGTGCGAGAATTGGAAACAGAAAATTTTTCAGTCCTATGGCCCACCGAACCAGGTACGCACATCGTGAAAATTCCATCTCTTAGCTCAATTCCAGCAGGATATTCTGTTTCTGCGTATCCTTAGGACAAACGAGCGTGGCGGACGCCTCGGTGCGAGAATTGGGAACAGAAAATTTTTCAGTCCAAAAATGTGTGAGTAAATGGGTTACCCATAGCCCACCGAACCAGGTACCCACATCGTGGAAATCCCATCTCTTAGCTCAATTCCAGCAGGATATTCTGTTTCTGCTCATCTTTAGCACAAACGAGAGTGACTGACGCCTCGGTGCGAGAATTGGAAACAGAAAATTTTTCAGTCCAAAAATGTGTGAGTAAATAGGTTACCTATGGCCCACCGAACCAGGTACGCACATCATGGAAATTCCATCTCTTAGCTCAATTCCAGCAGGAAATTCTGTTTCTGCGTATCCTTAGCACAAACCAGCGTGACTGACGCCTCGGTGCGAGAATTGGAAACAGAAAATTTTTCAGTCCAAAAATGTGTGAGTAAATGGGTTACCATAGCCCACCGAACCAGGTACCCACATCGTGGAAATTCCATCTCTTAGCTCAATTCCAGCAGGAAATTCTGTTTCTGCGTATCCTTAGCACAAACGAGCTTGGCGGACGCCTCGGTGCGAGAATTGGAAACAGAAAATTTTTCAGTCCAAAAATGTGTGAGTAAATGGGTTACCCATAGCCCACCGAACCAGGTACCCACATCGTGGAAATCCCATCTCTTAGCTCAATTCCAGCAGGATATTCTGTTTTTGCGTATCCTTAGCACAAACGAGCGTGGCGGACGCCTCGGTGCGAGAATTGGAAACAGAAAATTTTTCAGTCCAAAAATGTGTAAGTAAATAGGTTACCTATGGCCCACCGAACCAGGTACGCACATCGTGGAAATCCCATCTTTTAGCTCCATTCCAGCAGGATATTCTGTTTCTGCGTATCCTTAGCACAAACGAGCGTGACTGACGCCTCGTTGCGAGAATTGGAAACAGAAAATTTTTCAGTCCAAAAATGTGTAAGTAAATAGGTTACCTATGGCCCACCGAACCAGGTACGCACATCATGAAAATTCCATCTCTTAGCTCAATTCCAGCAGGATATTCTGTTTCTGCTCATCTTTAGCACAAACGAGAGTGACTGACGCCTCGGTGCGAGAATTGGAAACAGAAAATTTTTCAGTCCAAAAATGTGTGAGTAAATGGGTTACCCATAGCCCACCGAACCAGGTACCCACATCGTGGAAATCCCATCTTTTAGCTCAATTCCAGCAGGATATTCTGTTTCTGCGTATCCTTAGCACAAACCAGCGTGACTGACGCCTCGGTGCGAGAATTGGAAACAGAAAATTTTTCAGTCCAAAAATGTGTGAGTAAATGGGTTACCCATAGCCCACCGAACCAGGTACCCACATCGTGGAAATCCCATCTTTTAGCTCAATTCCAGCAGGATATTCTGTTTCTGCGTATCCTTAGCACAAACCAGCGTGACTGACGCCTCGGTGCGAGAATTGGAAACAGAAAATTTTTCAGTCCAAAAATGTGTGAGTAAATGGGTTACCCATAGCCCACCGAACCAGGTACCCACATCGTGGAAATCCCATCTCTTAGCTCAATTCCAGCAGGATATTCTGTTTTTGCGTATCCTTAGCACAAACGAGCGTGGCGGACGCCTCGGTGCGAGAATTGGAAACAGAAAATTGTTCAGTCCAAAAATGTGTGAGTTAATGGGTTACCCATGGCCCACCGAACCAGGTACGCACATCGTGCAAATTCCATCTCTTAGGATAATTCCAGCAGGATATTCTGTTTCTGCGTATCCTTAGCACAAACGAGCGTGACTGACGCCTCGGTGCGAGAATTGGAAACAGAAAATTTTTCAGTCCAAAAATGTGTGAGTAAATGGGTTACCCATAGCCCACCGAACCAGGTACCCACATCGTGGAAATTCCATCTCTTAGCTCAATTCCAGCAGGAAATTCTGTTTCTGCGTATCCTTAGCACAAACCAGCGTGACTGACGCCTCGGTGCGAGAATTGGAAACAGAAAATTTTTCAGTCCAAAAATGTGTGAGTAAATGGGTTACCATAGCCCACCGAACCAGGTACCCACATCGTGGAAATTCCATCTCTTAGCTCAATTCCAGCAGGAAATTCTGTTTCTGCGTATCCTTAGCACAAACGAGCTTGGCGGACGCCTCGGTGCGAGAATTGGAAACAGAAAATTTTTCAGTCCAAAAATGTGTGAGTAAATGGGTTACCCATAGCCCACCGAACCAGGTACCCACATCGTGGAAATCCCATCTCTTAGCTCAATTCCAGCAGGATATTCTGTTTTTGCGTATCCTTAGCACAAACGAGCGTGGCGGACGCCTCGGTGCGAGAATTGGAAACAGAAAATTTTTCAGTCCAAAAATGTGTGAGGAAATGGGTTACCCATAGCCCACCGAATGCAGGTACCCACATCGTGGAAATCCCATCTCTTAGCTCAATTCCAGCAGGATATTCTGTTTCTGCGTATCCTTAGCACAAACGACCGTGGCGGACGCGTCGGTGCGAGAATTGGAAACAGAAAATTTTTCAGTCCAAAAATGTGTAAGTAAATAGGTTACCTATGGCCCACCGAACCAGGTACGCACATCGTGGAAATCCCATCTCTTAGCTCAATTCCAGCAGGATATTCTGTTTCTGCGTATCCTTAGCACAAACGACCGTGGCGGACGCGTCGGTGCGAGAATTGGAAACAGAAAATTTTTCAGTCCAAAAATGTGTGAGTAAATAGGTTACCTATGGCCCACCGAACCAGGTACGCACATCGTGGAAATCCCATCTTTTAGCTCCATTCCAGCAGGATATTCTGTTTCTGCGTATCCTTAGCACAAACGAGCGTGACTGACGCCTCGTTGCGAGAATTGGAAACAGAAAATTTTTCAGTCCAAAAATGTGTAAGTAAATAGGTTACCTATGGCCCACCGAACCAGGTACGCACATCATGAAAATTCCATCTCTTAGCTCAATTCCAGCAGGATATTCTGTTTCTGCTCATCTTTAGCACAAACGAGAGTGACTGACGCCTCGGTGCGAGAATTGGAAACAGAAAATTTTTCAGTCCAAAAATGTGTGAGTAAATGGGTTACCCATAGCCCACCGAACCAGGTACCCACATCGTGGAAATCCCATCTTTTAGCTCAATTCCAGCAGGATATTCTGTTTCTGCGTATCCTTAGCACAAACCAGCGTGACTGACGCCTCGGTGCGAGAATTGGAAACAGAAAATTTTTCAGTCCAAAAATGTGTGAGTAAATAGGTTACCTATGGCCCACCGAACCAGGTACGCACATCGTGGAAATCCCATCTTTTAGCTCCATTCCAGCAGGATATTCTGTTTCTGCGTATCCTTAGCACAAACGAGCGTGACTGACGCCTCGTTGCGAGAATTGGAAACAGAAAATTTTTCAGTCCAAAAATGTGTAAGTAAATAGGTTACCTATGGCCCACCGAACCAGGTACGCACATCATGAAAATTCCATCTCTTAGCTCAATTCCAGCAGGATATTCTGTTTCTGCTCATCTTTAGCACAAACGAGAGTGACTGACGCCTCGGTGCGAGAATTGGAAACAGAAAATTTTTCAGTCCTATGGCCCACCGAACCAGGTACGCACATCGTGAAAATTCCATCTCTTAGCTCAATTCCAGCAGGATATTCTGTTTCTGCGTATCCTTAGGACAAACGAGCGTGGCGGACGCCTCGGTGCGAGAATTGGGAACAGAAAATTTTTCAGTCCAAAAATGTGTGAGTAAATGGGTTACCCATAGCCCACCGAACCAGGTACCCACATCGTGGAAATCCCATCTCTTAGCTCAATTCCAGCAGGATATTCTGTTTCTGCTCATCTTTAGCACAAACGAGAGTGACTGACGCCTCGGTGCGAGAATTGGAAACAGAAAATTTTTCAGTCCAAAAATGTGTGAGTAAATAGGTTACCTATGGCCCACCGAACCAGGTACGCACATCGTGGAAATCCCATCTTTTAGCTCCATTCCAGCAGGATATTCTGTTTCTGCGTATCCTTAGCACAAACGAGCGTGACTGACGCCTCGTTGCGAGAATTGGAAACAGAAAATTTTTCAGTCCAAAAATGTGTAAGTAAATAGGTTACCTATGGCCCACCGAACCAGGTACGCACATCATGAAAATTCCATCTCTTAGCTCAATTCCAGCAGGATATTCTGTTTCTGCTCATCTTTAGCACAAACGAGAGTGACTGACGCCTCGGTGCGAGAATTGGAAACAGAAAATTTTTCAGTCCAAAAATGTGTGAGTAAATGGGTTACCCATAGCCCACCGAACCAGGTACCCACATCGTGGAAATCCCATCTTTTAGCTCAATTCCAGCAGGATATTCTGTTTCTGCGTATCCTTAGCACAAACCAGCGTGACTGACGCCTCGGTGCGAGAATTGGAAACAGAAAATTTTTCAGTCCAAAAATGTGTGAGTAAATGGGTTACCCATAGCCCACCGAACCAGGTACCCACATCGTGGAAATCCCATCTTTTAGCTCAATTCCAGCAGGATATTCTGTTTCTGCGTATCCTTAGCACAAACCAGCGTGACTGACGCCTCGGTGCGAGAATTGGAAACAGAAAATTTTTCAGTCCAAAAATGTGTGAGTAAATGGGTTACCCATAGCCCACCGAACCAGGTACCCACATCGTGGAAATCCCATCTCTTAGCTCAATTCCAGCAGGATATTCTGTTTTTGCGTATCCTTAGCACAAACGAGCGTGGCGGACGCCTCGGTGCGAGAATTGGAAACAGAAAATTTTTCAGTCCAAAAATGTGTGAGGAAATGGGTTACCCATAGCCCACCGAACCAGGTACCCACATCGTGGAAATCCCATCTCTTAGCTCAATTCCAGCAGGATATTCTGTTTCTGCGTATCCTTAGCACAAACGAGCGTGGCGGACGCCTCGGTGCGAGAATTGGAAACAGAAAATTTTTCAGTCCAAAAATGTGTGAGCAAATGGGTTACCCATAGCCCACCGAAGCAGGTACCCACATCGTGGAAATCCCATCTCTTAGCTCAATTCCAGCAGGATATTCTGTTTCTGCGTATCCTTAGCACAAACGAGCGTGACTGACGCCTCGGTGCGAGAATTGGAAACAGAAAATTTTTCAGTCCAAAAATGTGTGAGTAAATGGGTTACCCATAGCCCACCGAACCAGGTACCCACATCGTGGAAATTCCATCTCTTAGCTCAATTCCAGCAGGAAATTCTGTTTCTGCGTATCCTTAGCACAAACGAGCGTGGCGGACGCCTCGGTGCGAGAATTGGAAACAGAAAATTTTTCAGTCCAAAAATGTGTGAGTAAATGGGTTACCCATAGCCCACCGAACCAGGTACCCACATCGTGGAAATCCCATCTCTTAGCTCAATTCCAGCAGGATATTCTGTTTTTGCGTATCCTTAGCACAAACGAGCGTGGCGGACGCCTCGGTGCGAGAATTGGAAACAGAAAATTTTTCAGTCCAAAAATGTGTGAGGAAATGGGTTACCCATAGCCCACCGAACCAGGTACCCACATCGTGGAAATCCCATCTCTTAGCTCAATTCCAGCAGGATATTCTGTTTCTGCGTATCCTTAGCACAAACGAGCGTGGCGGACGCCTCGGTGCGAGAATTGGAAACAGAAAATTTTTCAGTCCAAAAATGTGTGAGTAAATGGGTTACCCATAGCCCACCGAACCAGGTACCCACATCGTGAAAATCCCATCTCTTAGCTCAATTCCAGCAGGATATTCTGTTTTTGCGTATCCTTAGCACAAACGAGCGTGGCGGACGCCTCGGTGCGAGAATTGGAAACAGAAAATTTTTCAGTCCAAAAATGTGTGAGTAAATGGGTTACCCATAGCCCACCGAACCAGGTACCCACATCGTGGAAATTCCATCTCTTAGCTCAATTCCAGCAGGAAATTCTGTTTCTGCGTATCCTTAGCACAAACGAGCGTGACTGACGCCTCGGTGCGAGAATTGGAAACAGAAAATTTTTCAGTCCAAAAATGTGTGAGTAAATGGGTTACCATAGCCCACCGAACCAGGTACCCACATCGTGGAAATTCCATCTCTTAGCTCAATTCCAGCAGGAAATTCTGTTTCTGCGTATCCTTAGCACAAACGAGCTTGGCGGACGCCTCGGTGCGAGAATTGGAAACAGAAAATTTTTCAGTCCAAAAATGTGTGAGTAAATGGGTTACCCATAGCCCACCGAACCAGGTACCCACATCGTGGAAATTCCATCTCTTAGCTCAATTCCAGCAGGAAATTCTGTTTCTGCGTATCCTTAGCACAAACGAGCGTGGCGGACGCCTCGGTGCGAGAATTGGAAACAGAAAATTTTTCAGTCCAAAAATGTGTGAGTAAATGGGTTACCCATAGCCCACCGAACCAGGTACCCACATCGTGGAAATCCCATCTCTTAGCTCAATTCCAGCAGGATATTCTGTTTTTGCGTATCCTTAGCACAAACGAGCGTGGCGGACGCCTCGGTGCGAGAATTGGAAACAGAAAATTTTTCAGTCCAAAAATGTGTGAGGAAATGGGTTACCCATAGCCCACCGAACCAGGTACCCACATCGTGGAAATCCCATCTCTTAGCTCAATTCCAGCAGGATATTCTGTTTCTGCGTATCCTTAGCACAAACGAGCGTGGCGGACGCCTCGGTGCGAGAATTGGAAACAGAAAATTTTTCAGTCCAAAAATGTGTGAGTAAATGGGTTACCCATAGCCCACCGAACCAGGTACCCACATCGTGGAAATCCCATCTCTTAGCTCAATTCCAGCAGGATATTCTGTTTCTGCGTATCCTTAGCACAAACGAGCGTGACTGACGCCTCGGTGCGAGAATTGGAAACAGAGAATTTTTCAGTCCAAAAATGTGTGAGCAAATGGGTTACCCATAGCCCACCGAAGCAGGTACCCACATCGTGGAAATCCCATCTCTTAGCTCAATTCCAGCAGGATATTCTGTTTCTGCGTATCCTTAGCACAAACGAGCGTGACTGACGCCTCGGTGCGAGAATTGGAAACAGAAAATTTTTCAGTCCAAAAATGTGTGAGTAAATGGGTTACCCATAGCCCACCGAACCAGGTACCCACATCGTGGAAATCCCATCTCTTAGCTCAATTCCAGCAGGATATTCTGTTTTTGCGCATCCTGAGCACAAACGAGAGTGGCGGACGCCTCGGTGCGAGAATTGGAAACAGAAAATTTTTCAGTCCAAAAATGTGTGAGTAAATGGGTTACCCATAGCCCACCGAACCAGGTACCCACATCGTGGAAATCCCATCTCTTAGCTCAATTCCAGCAGGATATTCTGTTTTTGCGCATCCTGAGCACAAACGAGCGTGACTGACGCCTCGGTGCGAGAATTGGAAACAGAAAATTTTTCAGTCCAAAAATGTGTGAGTAAATGGGTTACCCATAGCCCACCGAACCAGGTACCCACATCGTGGAAATCCCATCTCTTAGCTCAATTCCAGCAGGATATTCTGTTTTTGCGCATCCTGAGCACAAACGAGCGTGGCGGACGCCTCGGTGCGAGAATTGGAAACAGAAAATTTTTCAGTCCAAAAATGTGTGAGGAAATGGGTTACCCATAGCCCACCGAACCAGGTACCCACATCGTGGAAATCCCATCTCTTAGCTCAATTCCAGCAGGATATTCTGTTTCTGCGTATCCTTAGCGCAAACGAGCGTGGCGGACGCCTCGGTGCGAGAATTGGAAACAGAAAATTTTTCAGTCCAAAAATGTGTGAGCAAATGGGTTACCCATAGCCCACCGAAGCAGGTACCCACATCGTGGAAATCCCATATCTTAGCTCAATTCCAGCAGGATATTCTGTTTCTGCGCATCCTGAGCACAAACGAGCGTGACTGACGCCTCGGTGCGAGAATTGGAAACAGAAAATTTTTCAGTCCATAAATGTGTGAGCAAATGGTTTACCCATAGCCCACCGAACCAGGTACCCACATCGTGGAAATCCCATCTCTTAGCTCAATTCCAGCAGGATATTCTGTTTCTGCGTATCCTTAGCACAAACGAGCGTGACTGACGCCTCGGTGCGAGAATTGGAAACAGAGAATTTTTCAGTCCAAAAATGTGTGAGCAAATGGGTTACCCATAGCCCACCGAAGCAGGTACCCACATCGTGGAAATCCCATCTCTTAGCTCAATTCCAGCAGGATATTCTGTTTCTGCGTATCCTTAGCACAAACGAGCGTGACTGACGCCTCGGTGCGAGAATTGGAAACAGAAAATTTTTCAGTCCAAAAATGTGTGAGTAAATGGGTTACCCATAGCCCACCGAACCAGGTACCCACATCGTGGAAATCCCATCTCTTAGCTCAATTCCAGCAGGATATTCTGTTTTTGCGCATCCTGAGCACAAACGAGAGTGGCGGACGCCTCGGTGCGAGAATTGGAAACAGAAAATTTTTCAGTCCAAAAATGTGTGAGTAAATGGGTTACCCATAGCCCACCGAACCAGGTACCCACATCGTGGAAATCCCATCTCTTAGCTCAATTCCAGCAGGATATTCTGTTTTTGCGCATCCTGAGCACAAACGAGCGTGACTGACGCCTCGGTGCGAGAATTGGAAACAGAAAATTTTTCAGTCCAAAAATGTGTGAGTAAATGGGTTACCCATAGCCCACCGAACCAGGTACCCACATCGTGGAAATCCCATCTCTTAGCTCAATTCCAGCAGGATATTCTGTTTTTGCGCATCCTGAGCACAAACGAGCGTGGCGGACGCCTCGGTGCGAGAATTGGAAACAGAAAATTTTTCAGTCCAAAAATGTGTGAGGAAATGGGTTACCCATAGCCCACCGAACCAGGTACCCACATCGTGGAAATCCCATCTCTTAGCTCAATTCCAGCAGGATATTCTGTTTCTGCGTATCCTTAGCGCAAACGAGCGTGGCGGACGCCTCGGTGCGAGAATTGGAAACAGAAAATTTTTCAGTCCAAAAATGTGTGAGCAAATGGGTTACCCATAGCCCACCGAAGCAGGTACCCACATCGTGGAAATCCCATCTCTTAGCTCAATTCCAGCAGGATATTCTGTTTTTGCGCATCCTGAGCACAAACGAGCGTGGCGGACGCCTCGGTGCGAGAATTGGAAACAGAAAATTTTTCAGTCCAAAAATGTGTGAGTAAATGGGTTGCGTATACGGCACCGAACCAGCTACACACATCGTGCAAATTCCATCTCTTAGGATAATTCCAGCAGGATATTCTGTTTCTGCGCATCCTGAGCACAAACGAGCGTGACTGACGCCTCGGTGCGAGAATTGGAAACAGAAAATTTTTCAGTCCAAAAATGTGTGAGTAATTGGGTTGCGTATACGGCACCGAACCAGCTACACACATCGTGCAAATTCCATCTCTTAGGATAATTCCAGCAATATATTCTGTTTCTGCGCATCCTGAGCACAAACGAGCGTGACTGACGCCTCTGTGCGAGAATTGGAAACAGAACATTTTTCAGTCCAAAAATGTATGAGTAAATGGGTTACCCATGGCCCATTGAACCAGGTACCCACATCGTGCAAATTCCATCTCTTAGCTCAATTCCAGCAGGATATTCTGTTTCTGCGTATCCTTAGCACAAACGAGCGTGGCGGACGCCTCGGTGCGAGAATTGGAAACAGAAAATTTTTCAGTCCAAAAATGTGTGAGTTAATGGGTTACCCATAGCCCACCGAAGCAGGTACCCACATCGTGGAAATCCCATCTCTTAGCTCAATTCCAGCAGGATATTCTGTTTTTGCGCATCCTGAGCACAAACGAGTGTGGCGGACGCCTCGGTGCGAGAATTGGAAACAGAAAATTTTTCAGTCCAAAAATGTGTGAGTAAATGGGTTGCGTATACGCCACCGAACCAGCTACACACATCGTGCAAATTCCATCTCTTAGGATAATTCCAGCAGGATATTCTGTTTCTGCGCATCCTGAGCACAAACGAGCGTGACTGACGCCTCTGTGCGAGAATTGGAAACAGAACATTTTTCAGTCCAAAAATGTATGAGTAAATGGGTTACCCATGGCCCATTGAACCAGGTACCCACATCGTGGAAATCCCATCTCTTAGCTCAATTCCAGCAGGATATTCTGTTTCTGCGTATCCTTAGCACAAACGAGCGTGACTGACACCTCAGTGCGAGAATTGGAAACAGAAAATTTTTCAGTCCAAAAATGTGTGAGTAAATGGGTTACCCATAGCCCACCGAACCAGGTACCCACATCGTGCAAATTCCATCTCTTAGCTCAATTCCAGCAGGATATTCTGTTTCTGCGTATCCTTAGCACAAACGAGCGTGACTGACGCCTCGGTGCGAGAATTGGAAACAGAAAATTTTTCAGTCCAAAAATGTGTGAGCAAATGGGTTACCTATAGCCCACCGAACCAGGTACCCACATCGTGGAAATCCCATCTCTTAGCTTAATTCCAGCAGGATATTCTGTTTTTGCGCATCCTGAGCACAAACGAGCGTGGCGGACGCCTCGGTGCGAGAATTGGAAACAGAAAATTTTTCAGTCCAAAAATGTGTGAGTAAATGGGTTGCGTATACGCCACCGAACCAGCTACACACATCGTGCAAATTCCATCTCTTAGGATAATTCCAGCAGGATATTCTGTTTCTGCGCATCCTGAGCACAAACGAGCGTGACTGACGCCTCGGTGCGAGAATTGGAAACAGAAAATTTTTCAGTCCAAAAATGTGTGAGCAAATGGTTTACCCATAGCCCACCGAAGCAGGTACTCACATCGTGGAAATCCCATCTCTTAGCTCAATTCCAGCAGGATATTCTGTTTCTGCGCATCCTGAGCACAAACGAGCGTGACTGACGCCTCGGTGCGAGAATTGGAAACAGAAAATTTTTCAGTCCATAAATGTGTGAGTAAATGGGTTGCGTATACGCCACCGAACCAGCTACACACATCGTGCAAATTCCATCTCTTAGGATAATTCCAGCAGGATATTCTGTTTCTGCGTATCCTTAGCACAAACGAGCGTGACTGACGCCTCGGTGCGAGAATTGGAAACAGAAAATTTTTCAGTCCAAAAATGTGTGATTAAATGGGTTACCCATAGCCCACCGAACCAGGTACCCACATCGTGGAAATCCCATATCTTAGCTCAATTCCAGCAGGATATTCTGTTTCTGCGCATCCTGAGCACAAACGAGCGTGACTGACGCCTCGGTGCGAGAATTGGAAACAGAAAATTTTTCAGTCCATAAATGTGTGAGCAAATGGTTTACCCATAGCCCACCGAAGCAGGTACTCACATCGTGGAAATCCCATCTCTTAGCTCAATTCCAGCAGGATATTCTGTTTCTGCGCATCCTGAGCACAAACGAGCGTGACTGACGCCTCGGTGCGAGAATTGGAAACAGAAAATTTTTCAGTCCATAAATGTGTGAGTAAATCTGTTGCGTATACGCCACCGAACCAGCTACACACATCGTGCAAATTCCATCTCTTAGGATAATTCCAGCAGGATATTCTGTTTCTGCGTATCCTTAGCACAAACGAGCGTGACTGACGCCTCGGTGCGAGAATTGGAAACAGAAAATTTTTCAGTCCAAAAATGTGTGAGTAAATGGGTTACCCATAGCCCACCGAACCAGGTACCCACATCGTGGAAATCCCATCTCTTAGCTCAATTCCAGCAGGATATTCTGTTTTTGCGCATCCTGAGCACAAACGAGCGTGGCGGACGCCTCGGTGCGAGAATTGGAAACAGAAAATTTTTCAGTCCAAAAATGTGTGAGGAAATGGGTTACCCAAGCCCACCGAACCAGGTACCCACATCGTGGAAATCCCATCTCTTAGCTCAATTCCAGCAGGATATTCTGTTTCTGCGTATCCTTAGCACAAACGAGCTTGGCGGACGCCTCGGTGCGAGAATTGGAAACAGAAAATTTTTCAGTCCAAAAATGTGTGAGCAAATGGGTTACCCATAGCCCACCGAAGCAGGTACCCACATCGTGGAAATCCCATCTCTTAGCTCAATTCCAGCAGGATATTCTGTTTTTGCGCATCCTGAGCACAAACGAGCGTGGCGGACGCCTCGGTGCGAGAATTGGAAACAGAAAATTTTTCAGTCCAAAAATGTGTGAGTAATTGGGTTGCGTATACGGCACCGAACCAGCTACACACATCGTGCAAATTCCATCTCTTAGGATAATTCCAGCAATATATTCTGTTTCTGCGCATCCTGAGCACAAACGAGCGTGACTGACGCCTCTGTGCGAGAATTGGAAACAGAACATTTTTCAGTCCAAAAATGTATGAGTAAATGGGTTACCCATGGCCCATTGAACCAGGTACCCACATCGTGCAAATTCCATCTCTTAGCTCAATTCCAGCAGGATATTCTGTTTCTGCGTATCCTTAGCACAAACGAGCGTGGCGGACGCCTCGGTGCGAGAATTGGAAACAGAAAATTTTTCAGTCCAAAAATGTGTGAGTTAATGGGTTACCCATAGCCCACCGAAGCAGGTACCCACATCGTGGAAATCCCATCTCTTAGCTCAATTCCAGCAGGATATTCTGTTTTTGCGCATCCTGAGCACAAACGAGTGTGGCGGACGCCTCGGTGCGAGAATTGGAAACAGAAAATTTTTCAGTCCAAAAATGTGTGAGTAAATGGGTTGCGTATACGCCACCGAACCAGCTACACACATCGTGCAAATTCCATCTCTTAGGATAATTCCAGCAGGATATTCTGTTTCTGCGCATCCTGAGCACAAACGAGCGTGACTGACGCCTCTGTGCGAGAATTGGAAACAGAACATTTTTCAGTCCAAAAATGTATGAGTAAATGGGTTACCCATGGCCCATTGAACCAGGTACCCACATCGTGGAAATCCCATCTCTTAGCTCAATTCCAGCAGGATATTCTGTTTCTGCGCATCCTGAGCACAAACGAGCGTGGCGGACGCCTCGGTGCGAGAATTGGAAACAGAAAATTTTTCAGTCCAAAAATGTGTGAGTAAATGGGTTACCCATAGCCCACCGAACCAGGTACCCACATCGTGCAAATTCCATCTCTTAGCTCAATTCCAGCAGGATATTCTGTTTCTGCGTATCCTTAGCACAAACGAGCGTGACTGACGCCTCGGTGCGAGAATTGGAAACAGAAAATTTTTCAGCCCAAAAATGTGTGAGTAAATGGGTTACCTATAGCCCACCGAACCAGGTACCCACATCGTGGAAATCCCATCTCTTAGCTTAATTCCAGCAGGATATTCTGTTTTTGCGCATCCTGAGCACAAACGAGCGTTTCGGACGCCTCGGTGCGAGAATTGGAAACAGAAAATTTTTCAGTCCAAAAATGTGTGAGTAAATGGGTTGCGTATACGCCACCGAACCAGCTACACACATCGTGCAAATTCCATCTCTTAGGATAATTCCAGCAATATATTCTGTTTCTGCGCATCCTGAGCACAAACGAGCGTGACTGACGCCTCTGTGCGAGAATTGGAAACAGAACATTTTTCAGTCCAAAAATGTATGAGTAAATGGGTTACCCATGGCCCATTGAACCAGGTACCCACATCGTGCAAATTCCATCTCTTAGCTCAATTCCAGCAGGATATTCTGTTTCTGCGTATCCTTAGCACAAACGAGCGTGACGGACGCCTCGGTGCGAGAATTGGAAACAGAAAATTTTTCAGTCCAAAAATGTGTGAGTTAATGGGTTACCCATAGCCCACCGAAGCAGGTACCCACATCGTGGAAATCCCATCTCTTAGCTCAATTCCAGCAGGATATTCTGTTTTTGCGCATCCTGAGCACAAACGAGTGTGGCGGACGCCTCGGTGCGAGAATTGGAAACAGAAAATTTTTCAGTCCAAAAATGTGTGAGTAAATGGGTTGCGTATACGCCACCGAACCAGCTACACACATCGTGCAAATTCCATCTCTTAGGATAATTCCAGCAGGATATTCTGTTTCTGCGCATCCTGAGCACAAACGAGCGTGACTGACGCCTCTGTGCGAGAATTGGAAACAGAACATTTTTCAGTCCAAAAATGTATGAGTAAATGGGTTACCCATGGCCCATTGAACCAGGTACCCACATCGTGGAAATCCCATCTCTTAGCTCAATTCCAGCAGGATATTCTGTTTCTGCGCATCCTGAGCACAAACGAGCGTGACTGACGCCTCGGTGCGAGAATTGGAAACAGAAAATTTTTCAGTCCAAAAATGTGTGAGTAATTGGGTTGCGTATACGGCACCGAACCAGCTACACACATCGTGCAAATTCCATCTCTTAGGATAATTCCAGCAGGATATTCTGTTTCTGCGCATCCTGAGCACAAACGAGCGTGACTGACGCCTCTGTGCGAGAATTGGAAACAGAACATTTTTCAGTCCAAAAATGTATGAGTAAATGGGTTACCCATGGCCCATTGAACCAGGTACCCACATCGTGGAAATCCCATCTCTTAGCTCAATTCCAGCAGGATATTCTGTTTCTGCGTATCCTTAGCACAAACGAGCGTGACTGACACCTCGGTGCGAGAATTGGAAACAGAAAATTTTTCAGTCCAAAAATGTGTGAGTAAATGGGTTACCCATAGCCCACCGAACCAGGTACCCACATCGTGCAAATTCCATCTCTTAGCTCAATTCCAGCAGGATATTCTGTTTCTGCGTATCCTTAGCACAAACGAGCGTGACTGACGCCTCGGTGCGAGAATTGGAAACAGAAAATTTTTCAGTCCAAAAATGTGTGAGTAAATGGGTTACCTATAGCCCAATGAACCAGGTACCCACATCGTGGAAATCCCATCTCTTAGCTTAATTCCAGCAGGATATTCTGTTTTTGCGCATCCTGAGCACAAACGAGCGTGGCGGACGCCTCGGTGCGAGAATTGGAAACAGAAAATTTTTCAGTCCAAAAATGTGTGAGTAAATGGGTTGCGTATACGCCACCGAACCAGCTACACACATCGTGCAAATTCCATCTCTTAGGATAATTCCAGCAGGATATTCTGTTTCTGCGCATCCTGAGCACAAACGAGCGTGACTGACGCCTCGGTGCGAGAATTGGAAACAGAAAATTTTTCAGTCCAAAAATGTGTGAGCAAATGGTTTACCCATAGCCCACCGAAGCAGGTACTCACATCGTGGAAATCCCATCTCTTAGCTCAATTCCAGCAGGATATTCTGTTTCTGCGCATCCTGAGCACAAACGAGCGTGACTGACGCCTCGGTGCGAGAATTGGAAACAGAAAATTTTTCAGTCCATAAATGTGTGAGTAAATGGGTTGCGTATACGCCACCGA
Organism: Xylota segnis; assembly: GCA_963583995.1. NCBI lineage: Eukaryota > Metazoa > Arthropoda > Insecta > Diptera > Syrphidae > Xylota > Xylota segnis. Next base: position 26,676,118 of record OY757236.1, on the reverse strand, counting down.
ACCAGCTACACACATCGTGCAAATTCCATCTCTTAGCTCAATTCCAGCAGGATATTCTGTTTCTGCGCATCCTGAGCACAAACGAGCGTGACTGACGCCTCGGTGCGAGAATTGGAAACAGAAAATTTTTCAGTCCAAAAATGTGTGAGGAAATGGGTTACCCATAGCCCACCGAACCAGGTACCCACATCGTGGAAATCCCATCTCTTAGCTCAATTCCAGCAGGATATTCTGTTTCTGCGTATCCTTAGCACAAACGAGCGTGGCGGACGCCTCGGTGCGAGAATTGGAAACAGAAAATTTTTCAGTCCAAAAATGTGTGAGTAAATGGGTTACCCATAGCCCACCGAACCAGGTACCCACATCGTGGAAATCCCATCTCTTAGCTCAATTCCAGCAGGATATTCTGTTTCTGCGTATCCTTAGCACAAACGAGCGTGACTGACGCCTCGGTGCGAGAATTGGAAACAGAAAATTTTTCAGTCCAAAAATGTGTGAGTAAATGTGTTGCGTATACGCCACCGAACCAGCTACACACATCGTGCAAATTCCATCTCTTAGCTCAATTCCAGCAGGATATTCTGTTTTTGCGTATCCTTAGCACAAACGAGCGTGGCGGACGCCTCGGTGCGAGAATTGGAAACAGAAAATTTTTCAGTCCAAAAATGTGTGAGTAAATGGGTTACCCATAGCCCACCGAAGCAGGTACTCACATCGTGGAAATCCCATCTCTTAGCTCAATTCCAGCAGGATATTCTGTTTCTGCGCATCCTGAGCACAAACGAGCGTGACTGACGCCTCGGTGCGAGAATTGGAAACAGAAAATTTTTCAGTCCAAAAATGTGTGAGTAAATGGGTTACCCATAGCCCACCGAACCAGGTACCCACATCGTGGAAATCCCATCTCTTAGCTCAATTCCAGCAGGATATTCTGTTTCTGCGTATCCTTAGCACAAACGAGCGTGACTGACGCCTCGGTGCGAGAATTGGAAACAGAAAATTTTTCAGTCCAAAAATGTGTGAGTAAATGTGTTGCGTATACGCCACCGAACCAGCTACACACATCGTGCAAATTCCATCTTTTAGCTCAATTCCAGCAGGATATTCTGTTTTTGCGTATCCTTAGCACAAACGAGCGTGGCGGACGCCTCGGTGCGAGAATTGGAAACAGAAAATTTTTCAGTCCAAAAATGTGTGAGTAAATGGGTTACCCATAGCCCACCGAAGCAGGTACTCACATCGTGGAAATCCCATCTCTTAGCTCAATTCCAGCAGGATATTCTGTTTCTGCGTATCCTTAGCACAAACGAGCGTGACTGACGCCTCGGTGCGAGAATTGGAAACAGAAAATTTTTCAGTCCAAAAATGTGTGAGCAAATGGGTTACCCATAGCCCACCGAAGCAGGTACCCACATCGTGCAAATCCCATCTCTTAGCTCAATTCCAGCAGGATATTCTGTTTCTGCGTATCCTTAGCACAAACGAGCGTGGCGGACGCCTCGGTGCGAGAATTGGAAACAGAAAATTTTTCAGTCCAAAAATGTGTGAGCAAATGGGTTACCCATAGCCCACCGAAGCAGGTACCCACATCGTGGAAATCCCATCTCTTAGCTCAATTCCAGCAGGATATTCTGTTTCTGCGTATCCTTAGCACAAACGAGCGTGACTGACGCCTCGGTGCGAGAATTGGAAACAGAGAATTTTTCAGTCCAAAAATGTGTGAGCAAATGGGTTACCCATAGCCCACCGAAGCAGGTACCCACATCGTGGAAATCCCATCTCTTAGCTCAATTCCAGCAGGATATTCTGTTTCTGCGTATCCTTAGCACAAACGAGCGTGACTGACGCCTCGGTGCGAGAATTGGAAACAGAAAATTTTTCAGTCCAAAAATGTGTGAGTAAATGGGTTGCGTATACGCCACCGAACCAGCTACACACATCGTGCAAATTCCATCTCTTAGGATAATTCCAGCAGGATATTCTGTTTCTGCGCATCCTGAGCACAAACGAGCGTGACTGACGCCTCGGTACGAGAATTGGAAACAGAAAATTTTTCAGTCCAAAAATGTGTGAGTAAATGGGTTACCCATAGCCCACCGAACCAGGTACCCACATCGTGGAAATTCCATCTCTTAGCTCAATTCCAGCAGGAAATTCTGTTTCTGCGTATCCTTAGCACAAACGAGCGTGACTGACGCCTCGGTGCGAGAATTGGAAACAGAAAATTTTTCAGTCCAAAAATGTGTGAGTAAATGGGTTGCGTATACGCCACCGAACCAGCTACACACATCGTGCAAATTCCATCTCTTAGGATAATTCCAGCAGGATATTCTGTTTCTGCGCATCCTGAGCACAAACGAGCGTGACTGACGCCTCGGTACGAGAATTGGAAACAGAAAATTTTTCAGTCCAAAAATGTGTGAGTAAATGGGTTGCGTATACGCCACCGAACCAGCTACACACATCGTGCAAATTCCATCTCTTAGGATAATTCCAGCAGGATATTCTGTTTCTGCGCATCCTGAGCACAAACGAGCGTGACTGACGCCTCGGTGCGAGAATTGGAAACAGAAAATTTTTCAGTCCAAAAATGTGTGAGTAAATGGGTTGCGTATACGCCACCGAACCAGCTACACACATCGTGCAAATTCCATCTCTTAGGATAATTCCAGCAGGATATTCTGTTTCTGCGCATCCTGAGCACAAACGAGCGTGACTGACGCCTCGGTACGAGAATTGGAAACAGAAAATTTTTCAGTCCAAAAATGTGTGAGTAAATGGGTTACCCATAGCCCACCGAACCAGGTACCCACATCGTGGAAATTCCATCTCTTAGCTCAATTCCAGCAGGAAATTCTGTTTCTGCGTATCCTTAGCACAAACGAGCGTGACTGACGCCTCGGTGCGAGAATTGGAAACAGAAAATTTTTCAGTCCAAAAATGTGTGATTAAATGGGTTACCCATAGCCCACCGAACCAGGTACCCACATCGTGGAAATCCCATATCTTAGCTCAATTCCAGCAGGATATTCTCTTTTTGCGCATCCTGAGCACAAACGAGCGTGGCGGACGCCTCGGTGCGAGAATTGGAAACAGAAAATTTTTCAGTCCATAAATGTGTGAGTAAATGCGTTACCCATGGCCCATTGAACCAGGTACGCACATCGTGAAAATTCCATCTCTTAGCTCAATTCCAGCAGGATATTTTGTTTCTGCGTATCCTTAGCACAAACGAGCGTGACTGACGCCTCGGTGCGAGAATTGGAAACAGAAAATTTTTCAGTCCAAAAATGTGTGAGTAAATGGGTTACCCATAGCCCACCGAACCAGGTACCCACATCGTGGAAATCCCATCTCTTAGCTCAATTCCAGCAGGATATTCTGTTTTTGCGCATCCTGAGCACAAACGAGCGTGGCGGACGCCTCGGTGCGAGAATTGGAAACAGAAAATTTTTCAGTCCAAAAATGTGTGAGCAAATGGTTTACCCATAGCCCACCGAAGCAGGTACTCACATCGTGGAAATCCCATCTCTTAGCTCAATTCCAGCAGGATATTCTGTTTCTGCGCATCCTGAGCACAAACGAGCGTGACTGACGCCTCGGTGCGAGAATTGGAAACAGAAAATTTTTCAGTCCAAAAATGTGTGAGTAAATGGGTTACCCATAGCCCACCGAACCAGGTACCCACATCGTGGAAATCCCATCTCTTAGCTCAATTCCAGCAGGATATTCTGTTTCTGCGTATCCTTAGCACAAACGAGCGTGACTGACGCCTCGGTGCGAGAATTGGAAACAGAAAATTTTTCAGTCCAAAAATGTGTGAGTAAATGTGTTGCGTATACGCCACCGAACCAGCTACACACATCGTGCAAATTCCATCTCTTAGCTCAATTCCAGCAGGATATTCTCTTTTTGCGCATCCTTAGCACAAACGAGCGTGGCGGACGCCTCGGTGCGAGAATTGGAAACAGAAAATTTTTCAGTCCAAAAATGTGTGAGTTAATGGGTTACCCATGGCCCATCGAACCAGCTGCGCATATCGTGGAAATTCCATCTTTTAGCTCAATTCCAGCAGGATATTCTGTTTCTGCTCATCTTTAGCACAAACGAGAGTGACTGACGCCTCGGTGCGAGAATTGGAAACAGAAAGTTTTTCAGTCCAAAAATGTGTGAGTAAATGGGTTACCCATGGCCCACCGAACCAGGTACGCACGTCGTGGAAATCCGCTATCGTAGGACAATTCCAGCAGGAATTTGAAAGGTTATCGATCTGGGACTTCAATTGTTTTCGAAACCTTCTTGACTGTTGAACTACAGTCTAAGTATAAACTAAATTAAACTGAACCTTTGGCACCCACATCTTGTGTGGTCTTCAGTTCTCTCCACTGCAGATGATATCACTTTGAAGCCAGCACAACCTTGTGTGCATCTATAATAGTTAATGACGGAGCTCGTCACTGAATTCAATTGAAAAGTATGTACAACAAGCGCAGGCTCATCATCATCATTTAATTGCAATTAATAACCCCGCATGTGCTACTTTCAATGGATTTGCAATGGATAAGCCTTCTGGGGATGAGCCACACCATTGTTGTCATTCATGGTACCATAAGCAAGGTCCCAAGGACCTGCTCATTCAATGTGATTTTCAAAAGAAATTTTTTCATTGCTTTAACATAAAAGTCCTTGAAGACGGACGCTTCAATCGTCGTCCCTGCCCCAGTACGTCTTGCAAACAGTCACAGATCTCTTGTGGGAACCAGATTCTCGAGAACAAACCCATATTCTCTCCACACTGCACTTCCAAAATTGGAAATAATAACTTCAGCATCATTAACCGACAACATCAGTTCGGATTAACATCGAATAGAAAAGTTCCAACACGCAAAAACTTATGATTCTGTTTGACTATCCGTCTGTCTGTCTTGCATCGATAATCACAATCAATTAAATGTACGAGTATCCAAATCCAAATCACCAGCACACGCAATATTATTCGAAATCGAAAAACAACGCCCTCATCGTTGTGCATGTCAAATTCACATTCAATAATTTTATCTGTCCGCCAAAGCCAATCGTTTATTTATTCACTTTGTTCGATTATAGCTTGATATGGTGGCACTGGTACTGGGTACTACCCCCCAAAACCCCCGAACAGTTTTGACAGCCTCCCACGGTTCCATTTGATCCAAATTTATCGAATAAAATTCATTAGTACGAATGGGTCAGTTGCAATGCAACATAATACCAACCGACCGACGATCAATCAATTCTCTTTTTCGAAAATCAATCGAGATAAAATGAAATTATATTGACAGCATACTCGTATTGGTATCTTTGGACAACAGGGTGACTCTAAATGGATTGTGGGTTCAGAATTGTTTTGTTGAGGCGCGTGTCTTAGACGCGTCACGTCTCAATACTATGCGCCCCGTTTGAATTGGATGAACGTTTTAAGTTTGCCGACACATATTTAATTGCTTTGTATCGAGTGTTTAACGCATTAAAATTAATACTTTTGTCCAAATTCATCAATCAGCGATTATGTTCTATTTATGGTAAACAAACTGTGCACGTTTTTATGCCTAGACACTGCGGGGAATATCAATTATTTAAATATCGTCACAAGACTTATAGTTTGGATGGTTAGTGTATTTTGCTGTCAGTGGCTTACTACATCAGAATTTATGACGAATTGTCCTTTTTGAGTGAAAGGTGGTTTGGTAAAACAATTTCGTCATCATGATATGTTATGGATCCAGTTAGAAAGACGAGTAAAAGGGTGACAGATCAGAGAAAACCTAAAACAAAGGAATAGCGATGAGGTTTCGTCTGACGTTAAATGTATTCTGTCACAATCTCGTTCTTTTCTCGACCTCAGGTTTGGCATCCATAAAGATTCATGCCTCAGAGAGTGACTTCAAACCAACGCAACGAGTTGAACGTTTGTGTCATTTTGACAGCTGGAGAGGAAAATAAAACAAAAATAGGCGCTGGAAATGGGTTACTTTACGGATTTTTTTGTGTCCTTATTTTTAATTCAAAAAATAAACACAAATTTTATGTCATTTCAAAGTAAATTCAAAGTAAGGTAACCAAAGTCGAAGCGCTATTGTTTTATAATAAATGTCCTTACGAGGCACTATCTGATCATGTAAGAAAGGAGGGTAAATTTTATCGGTTTCAAGGGAAGGATCAAGGCTCTGCAAGTAGATGAGGAAAGTGGAAATAAGTCGGTGGCTATTTCCTTAAACATGACACGTAAGCAACAATTATTTTCATAAAGCACCTTCTTGTACTTGAAGAACTGCATAGATTGTCGGATAAATAGTAGTTGGCTTCTGATGTCTTTGAAACGTCATGTCGCTGAACGCTTGAATGAAGGTTTTGTTCAGAAAAAGAGCTCCTCATGTGCCCTTGTGCTGTCACATACAGGAGAGGCTAAAACATAGTTTGTCAGGGAAAAGCGTTCCTTTCATGAAATTAATAATTTTGATTTAGGAAAGCTTTAATTCGTCTTGGACGTGAGTCTTAAGGCTGAATTCTGTCACGATGAATAGTTTTTCTAGTGCATTCATAGTGTATCTTTCACTCTTTGCACGAAGAACTTGAATGTCATGTTCGAAGGAGATTTTCTTGTTTTATGGCAGCTATACTGTCAAATATTTGTCAGATGCTTGTAAAAGGAGGCAACATATTCAACAGAGCTGTAAAAGAATTCAATCACTGTGGAATGCATTCTTTGAAGTCATACTAAGGATTCGAGTAGATTTGTTTCAATTTAATGACTTCCACCTAAAAATAAGTAAATCAGCATTCAGTTTTAACCCATGATTGGAGCAATCTTTCTCATCATCAGCACTCAGAATGTTGAAGTCAAAATGAATGCAATCATATGGAGTCCTGCATTCAGTGAAGTCACTATGAAGTTACTAGCATTCATTGAATGTATTCAATGCATAGAAGTCATTTGAAATCATTGAAGTGCATTCAATTTGTTGAAGTCACTTAAAGTTTTTGAAATCATTTAAAGCTTTGAAACTTTTTAAAGCCATTTTTCTTAAAAATAATTCCAAAAATTCTTTTACAACTCTGTATCCAGTTGTTTGTACCTCAAACTAGTTAGTATTCTCTCTTTGATTTCTTTTGCTGTCCATTCAATATATGTACATGCCCAAGTCATCTAAATGGCTTTGTACAATTCTTGTAAGTGTTTTTGAATATCCAATCTTCGTTTGTGCAGCTTAAGGTAATGAGTATCAATCTGATTTTTAATGTTCTCTGCATGCATTCACTTAGTTTGAAACTCCGGACTTTTCTGTCTCTGACAGATGGGCTGGTTTTGGGCAGCTAATACGTGGGTTAACCATATGCAACCTATGCATCCTAAATGGTAATATTTACAATCGCGTTCTGACGTTTCTGACAATCTGACAGTCAATTACATCGATTGTCACCTGGTGTATCCAAGATGCATTTCTATTCACTATTCAATTATTCTTGTTGTCAGCAGATGCACGCATCCCGCTCAGAAGTTAATATGGAACCTTTGGAAAAAAAGGAAGAAATACGCTCACCTGACCTGACATATGCCCGCCAAACTAAAATGGCTGCCAAACAACATCCATTTCAAACAAAAATGTACTGTGTAATGGCGTCAAAACATAGGCAAGTGACAGTTGGAATTGGAAAGTCTCACTTTACTCTGAATAGAACCTAAGGCCTTGAAACGGGTTTAAAAGTTCATCCATTTTAAAAAAAAATTATAATATGTCGTCTTTGTGGGGAACGAGTGCTAAGAGTGGTGAGAATCACTGCTAATTAACCAATCCTGTTCAAACAAATAGCTCCAACTTCAACTAAAAACAATACCATCCCATGAAGTTTATTTTCCATTTAAGTACCTTTCGATCCACCCTGTGTGCCAGACTGATTGAATGATTTCATTTAGCATGACAAAGTACTTGCAATGCCCACATTTTATTGATTTCACTATTTTATTTTATTTTTCTGTTCTCTTTCTCATACCCATACTCTCTTTTGTTTTTATTTTTGTGTAACGACACCCATTAAAGTTTTATTGTGATCCAAAAGCAAAAATGCTGGTGCGTATGTTTTTACTGTCGCCAGTGTAAATGGCTTAATTTACCTACCGCGAAGCCCGATCTCAACAGTGGTAGTGGTTCATAAATTCATCAACTATCGCCATGGCAATTAATAATTTAATGTTTATTGCTATTTATTTTGTTTATTTATTTTTTTATGGTTTGTTATTGTTCGTTATTCATGGTGTTGTCACATAATCGAACGCATAAACGGGTAATGGAAATTGAGTTTGCCCGTGTATGTGCTATTGGGGTCAGGACGGTCGAACGGATATCGCAATCAATTGATGCTGGCGCATCGCTTTTAACGGTTCGGGATGATGCACGTGTATGTTTGTTGTATTAATTAAAATTTTAGTGACTATAGGTTGAAGGATATGTACTCCTGCGGAAGAATGGTTGAAGGGTATATTCGATTTCGCCTTTAAATGGCAATGGTGGAAGCAAGGATTCGTCCAGGCAGGTGCTGGACAAAATTTAGGAAAATTGCAGGCAGCAACTATCCATTTTCCCAGGTGGATCATATAGTTATAAGTTAGTACGCATGCCGATCCTTAAAGGACAAACTCATCTTTGTGGCAACTTTCACGTTGAATGCCTTTCTACACCCCTTTTCGTTCAACTTTTTTGAACTAGTATAACTCGATTGGTGGCAATCCAGCTACATCACGAGCTGCCTTGGTTGCCTGGTCGTATGTGTTTATTTCCGTGGGACCGGCCCTTCCTGGTAATCCATAAGTCACTGATGTTCTAACAACCGTGACTAGAGCCAGTCTCCGATAGCCTTCGATGCTCAGCATGAGCAATAGCTCTTGAATAGCTACATAGAATGTCCTTAAGGTTAAAATTTTGAAGTTTTTAGCAGAACCCAAGAGCCACAGTCTGACCATTAATGGAGAGCATACCCATGTGAATAAGGATAAGTAGCTCAAAACTACATTTCTTGGTACATTTGGAGAGCTAAGATATTTACAGGATATACTAGACTCAATGTAAACAAGAGCTCCGTATGCATACATATAAGCGACCGATTCTCTGCTGAAAAGGTAAACTAACCTAAATAGTCTCCTTAAAAGCTGAGCACTCATCATATAACTTTTAATACGATTGTCCTTTAAACAATAGCAATGAAGGCTGTCCTCTGTAAATCGCTCCATTTGACAGTGTCAGCAGACTTATGATAGTTTAACTTTCCAACAGAGAATACGTTTCTGGAGTCATGACCAGTTTGATTAACTTTTGAAGCCCGAAAACTTAAAATATCCTTGGGAAACAGAAATTTTGTAAATTTTTTATGATTCCTAATGCCTCTGACAGCTAAATTGCTTTTAGGGTAACCAAGAACTTGGTAGTTCCAATATAACTTCTGGCAGTCTTTGTTACAGAATTGGATGAGTTTTGAGTGATTTGACATTCTTCCTAACTTTACCTCAACAGTCTTTGTACCCTATACACAAAAATTGTGATTTCATGGTGGTCTCAATATTTCTCTCCAAAGTCTAAAAAGTCTCCACGAGCTATCATATCTTCTCCCGCATAAGAAACTCGATCACTGGGTATAAAGATTTCTGTTCAACAATGGATCAGAGGTTTTATGAAGGAAATAAGAGACTGCAAAGTGGGCGCCGTGGCTCAAGTGGTTAGTGCGTTGGATTACTGAGCTAAAGCTTTGAGGTTCAAATCCCAGCCACAACATCTAAAAATTTGGTTCACGGACGCACCTCTCGCGAGCATCTCAAATCCCAAATTGCCCTTCAGACCCGGTATTAAATAGGAGGCACTTTTCATTCGTGTAAAGAGTATAATGCGTACAACACGAATGGTTGGAAGAAGCTAGTCCCTGGGTCTCCCATAGAACTGTTGGGTAAAAAATCTTATTTTGTAAGGAAGTATTGCTCTTATATGTATTTTTTCTGTTGAAGCACAGGTCTAATCTTTGAAATTTCTATCCTTCGAGACTATCTCTTGAAGTCTGTATTCCGGTTTTATAGAGGACATTAGTAAAAATCGCTCTTGTCACTGTTTTCACCGATTGATCTGATCTCCGAGTTTGATATTTCGATCCCTAGAGTTCACTCATTAAGAAATTCCATATTTTTGTATTCTTTAACTTTAATTTTTCGGTAAAATTCCACAAGTCTACGCTGCGTTTGATTATATAAAAATAAAATGAATATCGCCCTCGGAAACACATAATCTTACTGGTTTTAGTCTGGTCAACTAATTGCTTCTTGTTTCTTCGATCCTGATGTCTAATTGGACCTTAAACTACCGTAAAAGTGCATTTTCGTGTTTATTTCTCCAAAGTCTACAAACTCTACACTCTTCTATGGCAATAGATATCGTCACGAATAAGATGGTCTCTTTTGTTTTTTGTATTCATATGTTCTTTTTTCATCTCCTGTTTGTTATTACATCAAGTACAAGGCTAATATGACTTCTTAAATACTCTTCCAGCTGAAGGTCATACATTCTCTCCAAAGTCTCCATTCAATTGCCTTCATGTGTCTTAGATAAATGCTATTTTGGTAACAGGCTACCTAAGGATTATATTTTGAAGTTTATTGAGCTTAAAAAGCCATTTTTTAGTTCTTAATCCTCTGCACTGTAACCATCACCATTCAGTTATGTCCTTCCTGATGTTGTTCCTCCATAGTATAGTACTCTTGGTATTTAAATCTGTTTGTGACCCTTGGATCTTGGTTATATATGCTGTTCCCTGTTTTTCTTCAGTTTAGATCCACATTGAATCTCTGAACAGATAGATCTTTGATCAGACATTGCAACTTAATCATTTCTCTCTGACAAAAGTCAGTTCTGATCGCCTTGTTACTTGACGAGCGTCTCTCCACCTTCTTTTCACTGAAAGCCACCTCTACTTAGTGGAGAAAGCCCTTGTAAAATATTTAGAGGCTACATTGTCTCTTTTTTTATTCAAAACATCACAAGATGCATGTCTATTTCACAGTTTAGTCCTTTACAAGTTGATATGCAAAATTAGTATCTCTTCCGGTCCTTCCTATATACTGTCTTGTCCTGCCACACTACCAACGCAAATCTCATTTCAAGAAAATCACCCTCGAGTCAAACGAAAAACAAATCCCTGACAAAATTTATTGTTATATCATTCAATGTATCTGTGTATACAATCCTGAAATATTTCAATACCTCTCGTAAGGACTTCCTAAATCCTCTTATTTTCAACAGTCCTCGAGGTATTTTTGGATGAAATACAAAAAACAAAAGGCAGCTACTCATCTATTCTGTTTGAAAAAAATAAATTCAGTTAACAAATAATGATTTTCCCTGCAAACAATGATACGAAATAAACACAAGAAAAATACTCTCCACATCCTGGCACTTAGATTTTTCGTTTCGAAATTTTCCGAGCGGAAAAATCACGACAAAAGTTTCGCTCCTTATGCGAATCGCATTCCAAAATAAAAAATAAAAAATAAACCCCTCTGCACTACACAGTACAGTATTACTCGTGATCCTTTCCGTTCTGTTAACAGAATTGAAAGTCGACTTGAGTCCTGGTGTACAGAACTTGTAAAGTTTTTGAAATAACTTTCCCTTTACCGAAACAAAACAACAAATCATAAAAGTCGGAAAAATAAAATGACAATAAAAAGGAAGTCCTTCTCTCCTGTTCACTGCCACTGTGTTGGTGCATGTACGTGCGCGTGTGTGTGTGTGTACATACAAGGATGTTGTTATTCATAAATATTCATTATTTACGAGTTAAAATGCGAATTTCATCCGAACAAGAATTAGAGTAGAAACTCTATGGAAGGAGGGAGGTCCTTGATTTGTTTGTGAAAAAAACAAAAACTTGCAAATGGCAAGTACTTTGTGCTCCTTGCCTCACCTGTAAGGATAACAGTGCTTGGAAACAGTTCTACACAAAGTGACAAATAAGAAAATTTAATTTCCTAATAGCTTCATCCTTTATGCCACCATAAGTCACCGCACACTGAAAATAAAAAAAAAAAATCGTATCCTTATCCCTGATTGATATGCGCTGTAGCTTTTTATTTTCATTTCTTTCAATTTAACCGGATAAACGGCAGAGAAATATGTAAATAAAAATGCCCACAGGGTAGAATTCCACAAAAAAAAAAAAACAAAAAGAAGAAATAATAAGAAAGTCCTCCCTGAAGAATCCTTTTGAACTTTGGAACGTTTAAATTTTATGAGGATAACTTCTAGAGCGGCATCTGGTTATATACTACAGATCCTATACGAGTTTGGTATCCTTTTGATTTATTTCGTCGTCTTAACCTTGAAACGAGAGTAATGTATATTCAAATTCAGAGGTCGTTCACGACAACCCGCGGGGGGCATACTACATACATGTGGTAACAGGAAACATATTTGGCGAAAAAGGATAACAAGACTGGTGAGCGCTGCCGCCGCCCGCCATCGGGACTGATGGGATGAACATATTATGTCATAATCATGGAATTGAATATCTTGACTTGAACCCTTTTTTTTTTTTGGAATCCTTGTGCCACACCACTCCCCCTGGTCGTAAAAGATGTCATATATTAATATGCTAGCTAATGGAGGACAAGATGAAAGTAAAGAAGGAAACAGGCCATCTTTCAAGGATAAATTTGGGGCTCTGGCAGAGTAATAAAATAAAAAGAATATTCGCCTTTATTGGGTAAATTGGTTTGAGAACATGTTGAAATGGAACCTTTAAGGGGTGAGATAATGGCACACGATGACGGTTGATGTATGGATTCATCAAAACGATGACAGTAAACCTTGGGTTCTGGAGGATATTTATAATTTTATTCTCTAACTTAACGACATGGAAAGGCTTCTGGTGTGGTCCATCCTGAAGGCATAATTTTTTTCGAGTCCCTACTTCGTTTTTCGACATTTCTGACATTTGCATACGTCGAGTCATGCTGTAGGGCTGGTCCCCTCTATAATGAAGCTCAGACATAAGAAACCACTAAGTTGTTTCATTCGAAAAGGTCGTTCTTTGCATCCAGGGACCAAGGACACGTGAAAACCAAGTGCAGGTTATAAGATACCGTCGTCTGACCTTTGTGTAGTAACCAGCACTAGAACCTGTAGAACTTGTAGAAGATTTCAATCTCCAGTGTGACCTGAACCTCAAATAATGTGTACGAACCACTCGACCACTCTCCCGCTGGTTTAGGGACTTCTCTAAAGTTGAGTAGTTCTACAGACACATGTACTTTGACCCTTCCACCTACTCCTCTTAGAAGGAAGGTACAATTTGGAGCCATCTGCTCAATCCACTACTGGCTCAAATTTTGTGTGAAGACGGTCCTGAATGTTGTAATACAAGTCGGACTCCCATTGATGGCAAATCCGTGAGAATGGAGTCGTAAGACCTATTATAAGGCCAAGGGCTCTGGTGAAGGTGTTGAGACAAAAGTCTTTTTGAAGTTTGATGCAGTAATACGGGTAAACCCACAAAAAAAAGACCAGAAATAGACTAAATAGGCCGTCTAGATGCGGAAGACCTTTTATGAAGATATACCTCATGTGGACTTAACCCGATTCTACTTCGGAAAGGCTGGCGGAAGCCTTGAATACGGAGTGGCCTAAGTACTATCAAAATTGATTGTTTAAACCAAGATAAAGGACCTCACAATCATACCGTTTCATGCCCCAATAGACCTTGCGAGTAAGGATGTAACAAACGAATGAGACGAGGGAGGCGTTGTTATCTTGGTGGGAGCTCTGAATGCCCAGGTATTCATAGATAGCCAATGAATGGCAATGGCATACGATTTGTAGACTTCTCCGATGCCAACCGCGAAGTACTGTATTTGAACACAATGTCTGTTGATATTCATCTAAGGGACAGATATGGGTAGAGGAGAGCTTGAACAGTACATTATGTAAGCCTTGTCCACGTTTGACACCGATCGACGAAAGAATCCCTCCTTGGGATCCGTGGGAAAGAATCCTTTCACGAGGAAAAGAAATAATCAGCAGCCGAGTGCCAGCAACATTCCAAGAACACTGTGGATAATGTGTTCACCTTTGGAGCGGAAGATCGCGAGGAAGGCAGAGCATGTGGCTTTCGTGGCCTCGTCCGAGAAGATAGCATGTGGGCTCGTTCGAGAAGATGATTTTTTGGTCTAAATCCGAATCTCTGCTCAACATTTCCAGCGCCCATGGCGTTGTCTATGGTCGAGCGGCTTCAATTCTTGCATCAACCAAATCTTATACAGATTTAAGCCCAAATCCAGCCACGAAATAAGCCTGGTTGACTCCGTGGTTGTGCCCAATTCAGCTCATCGGCGCTGAATCGACATTTAATATGTTTTAGTTTTCCAACAATCTCTGGTTGGTGGCTTAAGATCCAGCGACTAATTGCCTGCACAGTGAAGCCATGATGACGACTCAGATAAAATTTAGATAATATTTTTGAATAATTTCCGTACGTTCGTCAAACATGATGGAATGGCAAACCTTGCTGAATATTTTGACAGCTGGATGTCATCGGTAACTTTGACAGCTGTTAAAACATAACAATTGGAAAAAGTATCATTGCTATCTGGCCACTCTGTACATAAATAGAACTGGCAGTGGCATATGATATAATCCGAAAAAAGTGAAAATGTCATCCAGTTTTTCGTCCTCTCCATCCACATCCACATCCATCCATCTATCTACTCATCCGTCATTATCTCCTACATAGTTGTATATTTATTCTGTCCCCTTGGAGCGATGATGCTTCCGGAGACAGTCGGTTCTTCAGTACCACAATCCCTCCCTCTATCTATGCCAGTGAATCCATTTGTTACTGGTTGGTCGGTACACTATATGTACATCCAGATGGTCATGATGTATCGCAGTGCGACTAATGCTGCTGTTTGTCATTGCCTGGTTCCACTGGCCAGCTAGCTTATCATCATCAACATCACTATCCGTCGTTAGTGTGCATGCATGGCATAGTATCGCATCGTATCTTCTACGAATATCTCATGCGAAACCGAATACGAAGATTTATCATTATTTTGACATAAAAACCGATCCGAATCCCAATGGATTTCCGTGGTCCATTTGTTCTCTTCTTTTTGTCGATACTCTATGGTATGTCTGCTAAAGTTTTGAAGTGAAACTTGACATGTTCGTAATTTATTTCATAGTGTATCCCACTTAATACTGCTCTCCGAACTGGTCACTGCAAAGTTTTTAACCAATGCATCTGTTGGTTCGGCGCTTTCTTGGACCGTTGGCGAGTGCGCGCGAAATCAATAAACAAATGGCCAGTTGTCTATTTGCGAATTCTGGTCACGTGTCAGGCCCAAATAGATATCGCAGTTTAAAATGAAAATGACAAGTTGCCATAGAGATTGCATGGGCGCTCCGGTCCGGAGCACCTTCGACGATATGCGATGCGTAGATGCGAATTCATCTCTTATTGCGTGCCGGGTGCGGCGTTCGGTGTGCTAATGCGGCTGTTTTATCTTAGAGTATTTCTTTATCTTTCGGGTTTTGTTGATTTATTGCGTTGGTAGTTTATAAAGAATTCCAAATAAATTCCACACACAAAACAAACTGTGAACAAATTACGTAACTTTTCACAGTTTGCACTGCAATTGATGGTTGACATCGGATTTGTTTTTTTGGTTTTGGTGGAGTCTCTTGAAGTGGTTTTGAGGCTTGAATGTGACTCTGGTTGGAGAGAAGGTAAGGCCTAGTATGTATATTTGTTTCTTTTTAGAGGAAAACTAATTGATATGTTTTTCTTGGATGGCAGCTAATTATCAGTTGCGACGATAGTTCCCTTCCATGGGGTGTACCTTGTCTTCGATTGGGGGAAGTCCAGAGACTTTTAGATAAAAGCGTGAGCAATGCCCTCTATGGAGGAGATATGATGGGGCCATCGGGGTAAATACATCCACAGAATGCCAGGTCAAATAATCAGATTTCGTACCTTTGAAGGACTATTTGCAGGTTTTGTGTTCTGAGAAGTTATTGTTCTTAAATTAGTGGACTTTGAAACTTTCTCCAAATCTGTCTCCTGATGGGAAATATAACACAATTTAGACGTTCTGCGATAAAATAGATTTTAGGGCCTTATTCCGTCGTCATTCACTCTTCCGCGCAACCTTAGACAAAGTCTTCTTGTCCCGCCAGGTGGAAATCGAAGACTCTTCCATTCGCTCTAGTTGGCTAGGACCCATCTTAGACGACTTTTGCGTCGATCTCGCTATGCAGTTTGTAGATTTCGCTGTTAGATCCCATCCCTCTAAGCCCGTCAATGTAAAGGGACCGAAGATCATCCGAAAAATTTTTCGTTCAAAACGACAGAGACTATGTTCATCCGTCTTCGTTAACGTCCATGCTTCTCCGTTATAGAAAGAGGATCGAGCTGTATAAAGAGACTCTTCTTGGTGTTTCTTGACAAGGCATTGCCTTTTTAGTCCAAAGAATCAGCAATTGGTAAGGGTAACTCTTTGATATCTGAGTGAAGTTTTTGTCAGAGTTTATAGCGGACCTGAGCTAGACAAGTTCTCTAACTACTTCAGAAGTTATGGCTGTCTATTGCTACGTTTTGTCCGATTCGTGAACATTGTGTGGACTTTCTTGTTGACAGCATATAGTATATTTGTTTCTGTCCTTATTCACAGGTAAACATATTTCCTTTAGCCGCTTCTGTATCCATATTTGCAAACTGGGGACAGCTCACTGCATGCAAGTAATTGCACAGACTTTTGGAAAATCGTGGCTCTGTTGTTAGCTTGAGAATTTGGCTCAGTTGAACCAAGTTTGATATCGAAAAGGTCGCATGACACCGCATTGTCTAAATCCTTCTTTGACATCAAAAAGGCTCGGTAAGACCTTAGTTGAGCAGCGAGAGTTCTTCATCATCATCCTGCATAATCTGACGACTTTAGCAGGGATTCCAGGACTAGTGTAGCTTGTCTCTGTAAATGCTGTCCTATGTGATCGATAAAGAGATAGTGAACGAATGGATTCAGATAGACAGGATCTTGTAGGCAATGTAAAGGAGACTAATGCCTTTATAGTTGACGCAGTTTACAGGGTTTCCTTTCTTGTAGATCGGGGAAACGATGCCGAGGATTGTTAGCCTTAATAGATCATATACATGGCATGGAGGCATATCACCATCAATAGTGGATCTAGGACGTGAACCAACCTTCTGCGAAATAAGACTTTAATAAAAAATAACCTTAGTTTGTCCATAGTTACACAAAACGACTGGTGACAGTAGTCCTTTGAAAAGAAGCTGAAAGGAGCAGCGGAACAAAGCGGTTGAATAAGACATATAGCTGAATTTAATACCCTATTGATCTGACCTATTTCACTGCACTAAAGCTACATAATTGTCCAAAACTTTACCATCTATCCGAAGAATTTTTGTGATAGAATCCATGATAGTCTGCTTGGTATCCCTACTTAAGCTAGACTCGCCCCAACCCCTTTGACATATTTCTTTTCCAGTTCATTTCCCAGCCAGAATTAGGAAGATATCTGAAGATCGTTGTACTGTTTTGAACCAGTTAATAGGTTATTGGGTTAAAGTCTATATTTAGGATTCCTGAGATGATTAAACTGTTGTCGCACCCAGTAATCTTGACAGCGGATGTCTATAGTAACAAAATCTCTCTCAACCACCACAACGAAATCTCTGATTCGAATACAAATGGGACAAATCCAGAAATACTAGGGCGAAGCACCATGGATGGCTCCAAGCTATTTGGGAAATCATCGAGTAGAGATCGCATCCTAACATCAGCGTGAAAGTCTATCACAATTTGGTGCAACTCCTTCAATTCTTCGATGACGTTTCCAACAGAACATCATCCTCTAGAGTCTTAACTTTATATTCTTTTAACTTAGACGTGGTTCACGAAACTGGTTAAAAAAGTAGCAGAAGAACTGTTGTGAGTTGGCACGCTCATGTGGAAAGAGACTTCAACTTAGTATGCAAAACTGAAGGCAGCTGGATGGAGAGTCTTGTTGTGTTCAAGTGCGTCATAAGTAAGGTCACCTATTACTTGATATGAATGATGCATAGGCACCGTGATTTAGTGGTTCCTGGGTCGGACTTTTAACTGGAAGTTCGGCTACTCGATTCCCAGACCACCGCAGGAATCTAACAAGCATCAGAGAGTATAAGAGAGTATAAGTATAAGTCATCCCTTTTATCTAACTAATCTACCAACTTGCGTATAAATACTACTCTCCATATATTCCCGTTTCCTGTTTCTGCCTGTAGACTTTTCTGGCATTGCTGGAAGACCATAAAGGCTGGAGATTTCTACTTCAGAGTGAACCATGTACATAGCTCCTACCATCTTACAATATAGTTCTTTCAACTTATTCATAGTTAGTAGGAAGCTTTATCCCCCTGATTACTCAATTATCATGGAACCTTCAGGTATATGGTGAAGCATCAGAGTTTGCATAATTTCTTGAGTTCTTTCAGTTCAGGTGCTGTAGCTCTTCTTGGTGTAAGTTCGGACAACCCTCAGTAGAGCCTGTACACTACTTTCTGTCCTAAAGTGGATACCTATTCGTATCTCCTACAAACTCATCATACATGTTTACATTTCTCATTTTCTGTATCAATTTTATGTTAAAAGAACTGTCTTTCAAATCACTGGTTCACAAAAGTCGTTCGATCACTAATGAGTTCCTTAATATTTTTTTCATTTCAGGCGGATCTGATAGCAACAAAGGGAAAAGTAAAAAATGGCGCAAAATTTTACAATTCCCCCACATATCGCAATGCATACACCTCAAAGACAAATTAGGTAAGTCACTCAAAACTGCATATAGTACGAACGTTCATGATATGTCACTTGTTTGACGTTTGCAGATATAAGTTATGGTTACGTCATAGATCAACAGCCCATCGGACGAATACTCTTCCGGCAATTTTGTGAGAATAAACGTCCCATTTACTATAGATACATTTCGTTCCTCGACCAGGTGCAAAGGTGAGTCATATCGCTGTTCTAACGAAATAAAATGCCAAAAACCCTTGTGAAACGCTTCCTAGTTCATTAGTGATGATTGAGTGAAGAAATCATATTATTTCCAGATACGAAGTCGAATACGATGAACATCGTATTGCAATTGCCAAAGAGATCGGTCGACGGTTTCTAGTGATCGATGTTAGTTCCTCGGATACGGTCGATGGAACAACCACAACAACAGCATCGCCAACATCCCAAGATGAACCAACCAACCAAACAGAGACTGACAGCAATCATCATAAGCAACAGAAGCAACAGAAGAATCGTATCGATGCATCCGATACATGTAATCATAATGGCGAGGAACACAATGGTGTTGCCACAGATGACAGCGGTGGCGGTGGTGGTTGCGATAGTGGCGGTGGCGGTGGCGGTGGTGGTGGCGGTGGAGGTGATACTGTGAAAAATATCTCATATTGGGAGAGCAACAAGGAGAACTGTCGTGATAGCCATAATAACTCCACACTAATGATGATGTCAAACACCAAAGGCGGCTTCCGCTATGGCAACGACGATCACGTCCTTGACGTTCTCAATGATGATCTCATTGCCAGGGTACGGGATAAAATTACAAGTATGTCTCTCCATTCCTTTGGTGCCAAAAAAAAAATGTCCTTTTAACACCACTTGTTTCCTTTTGAAGGTGGCAGCAAGGAGCTGTTCGAGCCGTGCGTCACTGCTGTGAAATCATTTTTAGCTGGAGAACCATTCCGGGAATTCGAGACTTCCATGTATTTTCATCGGTAAGTGAGACGTATTGGCATCTCTGCTCGTGTGTCAAATTAAGTCTGATGGTACGCCGCTTGACATCCATCCGCTTCCGCATATGTCAAATGTGATTACCGTCTTTGCTGTCTCTTAAGTTTATTATTATTGATTGCCTTCTAGGGCGAGCAGGGGGGGGAATGGAGTATAATTTATTGTTATTTTTTTGTTTTATCTTCCCTTGCGCTGTGATGCCATGGTAAAACGAATAATTAATATTGACAATTTGTCACATGACGATCTGAATAATTAACTCGAAGAGTATGCAAAAAGTAGATGACTTGGATAAACATTGGTAGGTGGACTCCGAAAAACAACAACTTGTTTACGTGACTCTTCTTGTTGGGATCAAAAATCCTCCAGTACTGGGGGTGGTGTGTTTTCAAATGGAATTGTTATCTAAACTTAGATGCCCAGGGGAGAGTTATTCTAGGAGGAGGACGACACATTACGAATAGGATACAATATTCATGGGACATGTTTTTGTGTCAAGGAAGACCAAACAAAAAAGTCTCCTTAATCAGATTCACGGGAATTTGATTTAAAAAATTGGCCTACATGTGTGCATATTTGTTAGCAGCAAAATTCTGTGGAAATAAAATAAACCATAACAAGTGGCACTGCAATTTGAAGTAAATCTGGTTATGCTTGTTCAGTAGGGCGTGGGAATCTGCAGTTTGTTATGGCTTCACGGTCAGTTAAATAAAAATATCGCCAGAATCTGCGGGATTATATAAATACCCATCAGAACCTCGGCACGTGTCAAAATGCCGTAGGCCTGGTCTTTGTATTCTAGAGTCAGAGTTGGTCCCTATTTTAGAGGCTTAGGAAGGCTGTCGGTTTCTACAAGATGGCGCTATGTCGCACTTTGAAGAAAGTGAGAGTAGAGTGCCGGTAATGCCATCTATTATGTTCGTGATGAGTTACCTTTTCAAACAGACTGTTGGAGAGTTGCTGGATGCAGCTTAGCTGTCTAGTAATGATACACATAGTGTCATCTGTTCCACTTCCTGCTCGTTAGGTTGATCTCATTGAGCTTAGACCGAGTTTCAAGCAATATACCGAGATTTGCCTCATTCTATAGAATCAGGTTTGACGACCTTAGAATTTCTTTGAATGTCTTTATGGATCGGCACCCAAAAAAGATGAATTTTGAATTATTCAGGCGTCTCGTCAAAAGGAAGAGGATATTTAGGACTGGAATTCGACAATGGCTTGACTGTCGCTAAAAAATAGTGACACGTAAGTAACACAGAATGTCTAGAGCCGCTGTTCGGATATTTCTTAGCTAAGAACCCCGACCTTTGCATCCGGTCAAGGTGGTTACGGTGTCCGACTTTCTCCAAAGTATAAGCCTGATGAGAGATACAATCAACTACAGTTGCTACAGTCAACAGTATAGAGCTGTAGTGACATTCTTGACACGTTCTTGAATACTGGGTCTGTAGCTGCGTTTCTTCTCAAAAAGGAAATCTATATATTTGGTTTTAAATTAATAAGAATTTGGGACAACAAGTTCGTTGGACTCACGGACTAGTTTTTGACAATCATTCAGACCCCTCGCTCTGTAATCCAACGCACCAACCTCTTGGCCCACGGTGTCCATGCTCAGACTAGTGCTAAAATACTTTGGAGGGTTAAAAGCAGGACTCTATTGAAACAGCACATTATATTCTTTACATATATCTAGTAGCTTACTTTCTTTAGCGCGAGACTCGTTAACTTCCTTGCAGTGAAAAAACGAAAACCCAGAGCTCTACTGAAGTCTATCAAAAGCCTCAAGATATGTACATATATGGCTCCCAGCTAATCGTTTATGTCACTACAATAGACCTTATCTGTATGTTAATTACAAACTAACCAAGCTATCAGTATCCTTGAAGTCGGTTGGATACAGATGCACTGAAGAAGTGTTTGAAGACACATTGCTCTATGAAAAGTCATAAGGCATTCACTACTGGAAGGAAAATAGAAGTCTGTAGTTCTAGTTAGGTCTTGAGATCTCATGTCTTTGACATTCCTAGGTTTCCTACCACCACGAACTTAACGTAGAATTGAAAATTCGCATCTCGGTGTTGTCCATTTCGTTGAGCCTATCTTGCTTAGTTGGAGCTTCAAACGGCTGCTGTTGCTGAATGGTGGCTGTTGTGTTTATTTTCCTTGAATTGACGGATTTGCGACTAACTCGTTCTGTAGGAGGTAGAATCAGTGCTCGATGATTTGCTTATTTTCCCAGCGCGGATTAAGCCTGTATTTTTTTTAGAACGAGTGGCACCCACTTGTTTGTGGCAAAAGCGAACCCCCTACAGCCACTTTTTTCTCTCTAAACCTCTAGACCATTTCATTTCGATCCTTGTAGCTGTTTCTGAGTACTATGGCGCCAAAAAAATAAAACTATTCTACGACGGAATTGTTGCATTAAGTAAACATCGAAGTTCGAGAGCGCCTTTCGTCCTCTTATAATAAGTACAAGGAAATTCCTTTAACTACTTCGAACTGAATTGAATTCGACTTAATTTAAACTCATTACATAACGCCCATCACTTATCACTTTCAGGTACTTGCAATGGAAATGGTTGGAAGCACAGCCCGTTACCTATAAAACATTTCGAATGTATCGTGTCCTCGGCAAGGGAGGATTCGGTGAAGTCTGTGCATGTCAGGTAATTAACAGAAGCCTCTTTATATACTTCAGCCCTTAAATTGAAAATTTTCTGTTTCTTTTTTTTCCCATTTTCTAGGTACGTGCAACAGGAAAAATGTATGCATGCAAAAAGTTGGAGAAGAAACGCATCAAAAAACGGAAAGGCGAATCCATGGTACTGATAGAGAAGCAAATTCTACAAAAAATCAATTCACGCTTTGTCGTCAATCTGGCGTACGCATATGAAACAAAGGACGCTCTATGTTTGGTTCTAACGATAATGAATGGTATGTTCATGTATTTGAAGTATTGATAGGTGGTGTAAACGTAAGAAAGGTCACTTGATATTGGCATGTAATACCAGCCTTTTCAACCATCGAAATGAACTTTTTGCCAAAGTCAAATGAAAAGGTTCTAGGCCATCAGGCAATATTGGTTCTGAGTTTGATTTTTCGATCTATAAAGTCCAATTGAATCATTAGAGTGGAGCGACGAAGTGTGAAAGAGTGTAGAGTGTAAATTGTATGAACCAATCCATTAAATCTTTAAATTTCAAGTCTCTCTTTGTTCTGCTTTAAGGACAATATTTGTATTAGCACCTTTTCTAATGGCTATGCCTAGTAAATCAAAAGGATTACTTTGATGAAAGAGATACTCTTTGCCTTAGTCTACTGGCCTGACACCTAAACCAATGGCGATTAGAACGGAGAGCTCATCTCCTATTTAAAACTACCTTTAAGGATTACCCAAACCCAAAGCAGATTACATTAAAAAACAATAAAGTGAACTTTTGAATAATGGTCACTGAAAGGTAGACAAAATAAAACCAATAAAGCCTCATACTGGACACCTGTTATTGTTCACATCAATAATACCACATCGGAGTGTGGTTGAATTTCAATATGAAAGTTTGTTATACCCGTATTGTCTATAGAAATTCTATACAATGCACTACTTAAATATATGTATATACTTTAAACAGTAGAATACAATAAAGTGTTTGTCTATAAATCAAACTGTTCAATGTGGCATCAACGAGAAAAGTACATAAGCCGATTTTGCCATTCATGGTACTGTTCGTAGTTCCTGATTTATTCATCATCATAGGAATTTCTATTGAATTTCTGTTGACTGGGAATAGAGTATGATCTACAAGTTGATAGCAATTACGCTGTTTGTCAGCCTAAACGAAGGAATTCAGTTCTCGGTCTAAAAACGTGAAAACAACCTTCTTCTACAGAGATTATTGTGCAAACGGTAGAGCCATCGACGTTTCAGAAACGATGCAACCTTGGGTTGTGGAATCTATTCGTCTGAATCTGAAATACCACGCTCATTAAAACGTTCAAACCACGGTCATGTATTATAAACGCAGGTCTTAGCAATCGTCACTAAACTGTCGGAAGATAATCAAGATTTATGTTTATTGATACATTGCCGCAACGAACTCCAAATTCTCACTGTAAACTACAATGTAACAGTCTTGTTGGCCCCAGAACAGAGCGTTTTCTAAGTCTAGGCGAATGAACAACCAAGGAATCCTAAAAGTTATTTTAAAATCTGGCATAGCACA
This sequence comes from Xylota segnis, assembly GCA_963583995.1. Lineage (NCBI taxonomy): Eukaryota > Metazoa > Arthropoda > Insecta > Diptera > Syrphidae > Xylota > Xylota segnis. Next base: position 26,652,022 of record OY757236.1, on the reverse strand, counting down.
TATTTCCAGGAACTAACCAATGAGATATGAATCGCACTCTTTTCTTGTCTAGTTTGCACGACAAAACTATGTAAAGATGGTTCTGAAACTGCACTTAAGTCTTATTTGTAAAATTTAGTCAGGCAGATGTATAAAAAAAACAAACTCAAAGTTCAACCTTGTGGTATTCTGGCTAAATCTGGAGTTTGTTTCTTCTTTGGATTGCTGTGTTGTATAGACTCTCGAACTCTACTCTCTTTTTGTGGTTGTCGTTGTGCTGGATGTACAATGTTTTCAATTGCTGTTTCTACTCCTTAACCAGTAATAGAAGTCGATTAACCAATAAATAGGAAATGGTCCTCGATACGTTCCTAAGAGAAAACAAAAACAATGTCGCGTCTCTTGTTGTTCTACACACTGTTCGCACTGTACAATCTCCTAATCCCATTTACAGAAAATCAATTCTGGTTGAATATTAAAACACAGTTGCTTGCTGTACGATATAGCATTATCGATATATAGAATTTTACTTACAGTTTGCACTCTTAATTGGTTGAAATGCTGATTGGATGCTCTCATGAAGAGCCGCGCCAAAGTGGATAGAAATACCGCACATACATACAATAAGCCCCATCTGCTCCTCTTCAAATATTTATTTATTGATATCCTTTTTGGTTCAATGAATAAGTACACAAATGAAGCCAGTTGGTGGTGAAGCAACATAAATATACCAACGCATATTATTATGCAGCAGTAGCTATCCTATCCTATCCTTTTGTCTACCTCGCCCTATTCTGTTTTAAAATGTTATTTTATTTGTATCTCTTTCCCTTGTAGGTGGTGATTTAAAATTTCACATCTATAATATGGGTGGTGATCCGGGATTCGAACTACAGCGAGCCAGATTCTATGCAGCTGAAGTGGTATGTGGACTGGAACACCTCCACCAACAGGGTATTGTCTATCGAGATTGCAAGCCAGAGAATATTCTCCTGGATGACCATGGCCATGTGAGGATATCCGATCTCGGTTTGGCTGTAGAAATACCCGAGGGGGAAATGGTTCGAGGACGTGTCGGAACAGTGGGTAAGTGTTTTTGATCGATTCGGAGTTTTTTTTTTCCATTCATTCTTTCTTCCCTTTTTGTCCAACCTCTCTTTCAATTATTATTCCAAATTAAATTGAATTGATTTAGGATAGTGAGTGAGTGAGTGGATGGTTGGTTGGGGTTTTTCTGTTTGATTAAACTTTTTTTTTTCGAAGTTGATTGGGGATTCGTTGAAAACGATATTTACTCTTGGTTCTCATTTAACAATTGGTCATTGTTTGCTTTGTTCTTTCCAAAAGGTTATATGGCGCCCGAAGTCATCGATAATGATAAATACTCATTCTCGCCGGACTGGTTCAGCTTTGGATGTTTACTGTATGAGATGATTGAGGGACAGGCACCGTTTCGAATGAGAAAGGAAAAAGTCAAACGGGAGGAAGTCGACCGGCGAGTTAAGGTAAGGATTAGTTTTTTTTTTCCTGTCGCACCATATAATCAATATTTTAAATTACAGGAAGACCCTGAGAAATATTCCACAAAATTCAACGATGAAGCCAAATCCCTGTGCCAACAGCTTCTCGCAAAGTCGATTAAACTACGACTTGGCTGCCGGAATGGACGCCATGGTGCGCGAGAAGTTAAACTACATCCATTCTTTAATTGTATAAATTGGAAACGTCTCGAAGCTGGAATGGTAGAACCGCCATTTGTGCCCGATGTAAGTATCTTTCACGGCGAATTATCAACTGAATATTTCTTAAAAATGAGTATTTTTTTTTTCAAATTTTAGCCCCACGCAGTGTATGCCAAAGATGTCCTTGACATTGAACAATTCTCCACCGTGAAAGGTGTCAATATAGACGAATCAGATTCAAATTTCTACACGAAGTTCAACACTGGCTCAGTGTCGATATCATGGCAAACCGAAATGATCGAAACAGAATGCTTTCGCGAGTTAAACGTTTTCGGTGTCGATGAATGTCCAACACCCGATTTGCTTATAAATGCCACCCCAGTCATTGAAAAGGCTGGATGCTTTCCCTTCAGAAGAAAGGTTTGTTAACCCTTTCTACTACATATATAGACTCTGAATTGACTTAGTTTTTTGTTTTTTTGATTTTTTTTAGAAGAAGCAACCAGCTAGAACTCAGCCCATCCCCATTCCTGAACATTTACTTACCACTAGTCACAGTGTGTCATCAGCAACTGTAGAGAGCTGATAGAATAGAGCCAAACCAACTACTTCCAGCAAGTATTTAGTGGTAACCAACACTAATACGCGCACATCTAATGAAAAAATAGAGGAAGAAGTTGTTAATAATTCAAATATACCCAAGAAAAAGAAGAAAAAGAAAAAAGGAAACAAAAGACTTTTGCGACGACGACGAAGAGAAGGATATTTTAACATAAACACTTACCGTGCAAACAAAAAAAATGTGTTCCACAAGCGTATATATGTGTATTAAATATATATATATATCTAGGGAAGAACTAAATATAAAACAAAACAGCAATTAAATACTAAGAAATAAAAACTTAGAAATTTTTATGTGTCGAGTTTTAAGTAACAAAAAAAAATAACCATTCATTATCGTTAATCAATAATAAAAAAACAAAAACAAAATAACATATTACAACAATACACAAAGAGAAAACAAAAACAAAAATCCACACGCATAAAGTAAATTAATATTTAAATTAAAAACAAAACAAAAAGAACGCGCAAATTTATTTTATTTTATATCTAATCTTAACTGTACAAAGGGACATTATTATGCATAAACTATTAATTGTAATTGTAAAGGAAAAAAAACAAAACACAAGCACATATATTTTTCTTTTGTAACATAGTTGGATTGTTTAGTGAATTATAAATATTTTATAAGGTTTAGCAATTTTTTTTATTTTTTTTTTGTTTTGTTGATGGAGAGATTGTGTTTTAGGAATATGATTTGCAATTTTGTTTTTTTTTTCTTTTTATTTTCTACATCGAAAGTGTTTAATTTTTATTTAAATAAGTTGACTATTAATATGATTTTTTTTTTTATACGTAGTTAAGTATATTTTTTACATATGGATATGCTTTTGTTTGTGTAATTTATTTTACTTGTTCGGGAGGTAAAAACAAAAAATTAATAGTAATTTGTTTATGTTTAAAAAAATAAAGAAAATGAAAAGAAAAGAAATTAAATTAAATTAGCTATATACTCGTATATTGATTTAAGGAATTAGTATGAAACAAACAAAAAAAAAAAAACAATTATTGATAAAGTGAATGAAGAGAAAACTTAGTAAATGGACAACCTATTGAAAAAGACACGTTTTTTTGGTTTTATTTTGTTTTATTTTCGTTGTTTTAGATTTGAATTTTGTTTTAGTCTGTTATTTTAGTATTATTTATGGTTTGAATGATTTGAAGAATCTGAACTACTTTGCAGTTGCCTTCGATTTGGTTAAATAAACACGGATCTTGTAGTTCACTCTACAGGAATCTTCTTTGATGAATTGTATGAGTATGTATATGCATGTTGGAGAAGGTTAGTAAGAAGAGTCTTCTCAGCTTCAGTATCGTTCGAGGAATCCACTGACGTTTGGGTCACAAAGTTGAAAGAGTCACAACTAACCAGTATGGAGGTAGACTGAATAAATTTCAGTTTTTAGTAGAAAGAATCGAGATAAGGTAACTTTGTCTTGAACAAACATTTTATTTGTAAAGTGTGACTGGGCGATAGACTAAAGAAACACTGCAAACTGGATGTGTATAGCACAGCATATGCTTTGTATGAACTTATAGTCGAGCTGCAATGAAGTTCTCTGTTGAATCTAAGGATTGATTGAGCTGGGGAAGAGATTACATTCGTAGGAATGGCAAACCATTCCTAAAAATGTTTAATTCTGTACGAAAATTGCCAAAGAAAAATACTGCACTGTGTTTAATAACCATGCCTTGACCAAAATCATTCCTCATGTCAGCTCTCATTTATACATAAGTGTTAACTACACCCCTTTTCGTGCCTATCCTGCATTCTGCAGAAATTTTTTGTAGAAATTTTTAAATTTGTGCGAAATTTGTCCCTCATTTCCTTTCCAATGCTTATTCTCATAGAGACTGCAATTGCCAGTTATTTTAAGAAGTCCAATTCACTTGCACCTGCTTGCACACCGACCACGGTAAATACATGGAGGAACAAATCCATTTCTGAAATCGGTTAGTACTTTAAGTACATAAATAAACTCGCTGGTCCAGATAGTTCTCGGCTATATAGTGGCTCAGTAGTTAGTGCGTTGGACTTTGGAGCAAGGAGTTCGATGTTCGAATCCCAGTTGAAACCTTAAAGTATTTTTACGGCATCTGACAAACATCCGAGAGAACAACTATCCTGAGAAAGCTTCTCAAATAACGAATTGCCCTTCGGACACTGACTTAAACAGTAGGACCCTTCCATACGTGTAAAGAGCATAACACGCACAACACCATTGGTCGTGGGAAGCTAAGCCCTGGGTCCAATCGACCTGTAGCCCCAAATATTTATTTATTTTTTTTTTTTTATAGTTCTGAATAAATGTACCTACAACAAAACCTTGTTTAAACTGATAGGAGGTAGAAATATAGCAGAAATAGTAACTCGCTCGAACACCTTATAAATATTTTGTACACCTCCTTGCTTTATCGCTTTTTTCACTCTCAATGCCAATTGCATTATCCTTTTTCAAAATCTTTCTTACAACATCCGTAACGTTTCGAATGCCTATCTTTGGACTTACATTCAAGTTTATTTCTCTATAAACTACATGAATGTGGAATGCTAATATCTCCAATAAAGGAATTAAACACAAGGAAAAATTCTTCCGAATGTGTTCTTTTCGAAAGAGGTAGTATATTGCCCACAGCTCATGTTCAGTGGAAAGTATGCTCCCTGACCTGTTGTCATTACATCATTTGTCCTTTCGTCTCCCACATTTTTACTCACTTTTTATTCATTTAGGACTGCAATCCTCTACGGTGATAGTTGATACATACTCATACTTTGTTAGGTTTCTGTAGACACTCCTGCTGTGGAACAAAAACGATGCCAAAAATGTGTTGATCATGCTGATGGTCTATCTAGAAAGAGCAATCATGTCATGTTAATTGTCAACAATAAACTATTTCTTCAGAGGATTCCACTCCAGGCCTTTTAGATTACATTATGCTTATGGCATTCCATTTTTAAAATAAGAAACCAAGCCTTAACATTGATGTTACTACCTATGAAGTCAAGTTCTTCAGAGGCAGGCATGCCAGACCGACTGTATCTGACTATTTACATGTATGTCACTCAAACCACACAATTGTTTCTTCAAATCATCTTGAAACTTCTCCTCTTTCCCATTCCATCTCTAATGGAAATCCTAGAGTGAGATCTCTAAGTATCAGCTTGGGTGGGGTGAAGTCGGGATAACAAATGTAAGCTGATACTATGAGCATAGAGCCTCGAACACCAACTCCAACGTTTTTTTGGATCGGAAAGTGATACATGAATATTCTGAAACGTAGGTCGCATAAATTGTTCATTTAATTCATCTCAACGGTCCATAGCCTGAAGATATTGCACCGACTTTCATGCAGATGGTGTGGCAAGCTAATAATAATTCTCAAAATATTAGAAATTGTAAGTTTTGGACACTCATGCAGAACAGACTTAATTAATTAATACACTTTTACTCTGCAAAGTATCTAATTTTGATTCCTTGCCAAATCTTGTGCATTACTTTACAGAAGCATTTAAAGTGACTACCGTTCCATTATTTCGGAGAAACTTTAGTACAAATTGTTTAACACTTTACGTTTAAGGTTTCTATGTAATTTATTATACTGAATTGTTTTCCACTTTCCTTTTCTTTATGAAAAATTGTCCACAAATATCTACAAATAAACAATTGAATTATCATATAATGAATACATTTTGAATAGTTTTCTTTAAACACAAAAAGAAAACGTTAAACTATTCACATGGTGAATAGATAGATTGCATTTTATAATACAAAACAAAAAATATTACTAGGTTCGTAAAGTTTTGGACAGAATAAGACATAAACAAAAAATTAATAAATTAATAAACGTTTTGATACATATACTTTTAGGAATCATTTTGGACAAGAAATTTTACAAAAAAAAACATAAAAGAAAAACCAAAAAAACAAAAATGAAAACGAAAAGCAAAAGCTATACAATATAGTCTTGTTATACCATAATTACCAAAAAGCATATAACTTATTAGAAAATGCTATTTTTGCCATAAATGGAGTAGATGACGTATATTGGTGCAATATTGAAGTAAATATTCATTTATTTCCCCAATGAAACTCACTGTTTCGTTACATAGTGTTAGAAGGAACAAATTAACGGATACATACATATATACATACCGTAGTTATTGTAAGTAAAATGCATTACAGTAAAAAATTAAACAAAAAACAAAAAATACAATTAAAGTATCATTACAAAGTAAATTGAAAAATAAAGCCAAAAAAAAAAAAAAAAGAAATTATTGGAAAATTATTAATTTTGTAACGTAGAAGGTCAAGCAGTAATAAATTAAATTATGTGAAAACTAAACTTATGAAAATATGTAAAACATACAAAATTCTAAAAATAAAACAAAAACTTATTGATCCTAAAGTTGTTTTTTTGTATAAATAAATGGAACAACAAACTCCAAAGCCTTGGCCAATTTTACGACCCGAGCTACGAAATCAAAGACAAATTCTATGCAATATTAGTGAAGCAGCCGTGGGCGTTGGTTCTTGGTATGGAGCACCTAAAAAGATTTTCATGGCCCCACCTCTGAAGCTGTACTCATAAGGGCAATATGGGCTCCGGCAACAACTATAAGCTCGTACATGAGAAGTATAAACTCGGTGCATAGAAGAGCATCGCTCAGAGTATGCGGCGCATATAGAACGATGTCAGCGGATGCAATAAATGTGATAGCGGCGAGAATGCCTATAGAGTTGGAGGTCAAAGCAGCAGCGATAATATACAATGACGAAAACATAGATAGAAGAGCTATCAGATTAGCTGCCGAAACAGAATGGCAACAAAGGTGGAACGCATCCGAAAATGCCCGGTGGACATACACACTGCTACCGAACATACAAGAATGGACGAAAATAAAACATAACATAACATAAATGGACCATAAGAAGGAGAAGACATGACGTCAAAACCTGCCCCTGTGAAGGAATGCCTTGACCAGTGGTACCGCAGGGGGAATCAGGCAGGGTTTGGGGGTGTGTTTTAGCCACGTAAACCTGCGGAGCATGAAGTCTGGTATAACTCATAGCACGGGCTACTCAGTATCCATAAAGGATTTCACCCCTCCAGCGCATCACAAAAAAAAAAACGGCCCCACCTCTCGCGAGCGTCTGACAAACATTCGAGAGTACAACTGTCCTGAGAAAGCTTCTCAAATAACAAATTGCATTTGTGTAAAGAATATAACGCTCACAACACGAATAGTTCTGAGAAGCTAGGCCCTGGGTCCCATCGACCTGTTGCGCCAAGTATTTATTTTATTTAGTGAAGCAGCGGGTAAACATTTGTATAACTAGATGTGGCATTGAACTATAAGTTTTACTATCCCTTCCGAACATGCGAAGCAAGATTGTACACACATGTTCAAACTTATGTACATATGTATACGATAAAAACACTCTAAATTGTTTCACAATTTTAGGTCTGTTCGCGTACTTTCTGCACCAAAATTCGTAGATTATGAAATTTCAAGGAGTGGGGGTAAAATTCTCTCAGAGAGTGGTAAAATCACAAAAAAGTAAACCAACGAAAGCCCACTTTTTAGACGTCAATAACAATACACAAACAAAAAAAATTTCGTATAGGTATCTGACTGACTGATTTGACAGCTTTCATAAATCAGTGCAAAGAAATTTCCTGCACTAAAATTCGATGCGGAAATTTTTTACACTCTCGTGAGCGCTCTCCTCTACGAAAAACTATAAAACTTTTGCGTACTCGAACAGGATTTGGTGACTTTTCGTAGATTTTCATGAAAATTCGTTGTTTTGGGAGAGTACGCGAACAGACCTAATGAAAAACCTCTAAAGAACACATATAGGGTGACCAGATACAGTGATACCTTCTTTCCAATTGTTATGTTTCAGCATCAAATATGTCAAAGTTACCAATGTCATTCAGCTGTTAAAATATTTGCATCGTTTTGCGGTTGCCGAACGTGTAGAAATTATTAAAAAATATTGAAATTCCAGCTCAGTTGTCGTCGTGAGGTAAGTCGTCATCATGGCTTCAGAGCGCAGACAATTCGTCGCACCACGAAAGAGTTTCAGCCTGAGTTCACTCTTTTGGACCTTAAGCCACCAATCAGACAGAGATTTGCGCGAAATGAAAAAGAAAAACATAGTCGCCGTTGCGGCCAGTATCGAAGAAGGCCCAGAAATGTCGATTCGGTTCCGAGCATCAATGGCATGGCGGCATCATCAAACATTATTTTCCTCGAAATGAGGAAGGAGGCACCATTACCGTCAATGGTCTCAGCTATAGAGCGATGTTATCCAACTTTGCGGCCAGAGCTCGACATCATCGATATATCCGACCTGTGGTTCCGACGCTACATGCGATACAAGCGATGCACCGCTCGAAGTTGTTGACACCACTCGATTATTTCCTCTAGGGCTACGTCAAGCCCTTAGTCTACGGTAACAACCCAACCACTTTGGACGAGGTCGAGGCCAACATTCGAGACCTTATTGCCGGACATATTGGACCAAAACAACAAAAAATGAACCGACCGCTTGAAGCACTGCCAGCGAAGTCGAAGCGGCCATTTGAATGATCTGCTATTCCATACAAAATGGCATGAATGTAGCTTCAAAATAAAGCAAGAATCAATTTTGTATCTCACATCATTGTTGTTTTATTTAAATTTATTTTCCTATCATTCTTATCTGGTCACCCTACAGTGTCACATTGATTCTAAACTACATAGTTTAAGTGTTTGTAATGCTGACTGTCCCGTTACCCTAAACGAACCTAAAATCTACAGAAGACGCATTGGGTCTCTGTAGTCAATGTGCGTACAATTTAAACACTTTAAGCCTTTAAGACTCCAGTCCAGATCTTTTTGCTTTTCATCAACATGACACTACCCCGCTCTCTAGTAATCCTAACAACCACGGGCTATATTGCAAGCAATTGGTAAGGACGTGGCAGCACTTAAACCCTTCATCAATCGGTTAGCAAGTTCGAAATTAGTTGGAGAACATAAGAACTCCCTAATTTCAGAGCTCAAGCTTAAACTCTTACCTCCGATGGGATTGCGTTAGGTTTTCCTGTGTCTTCTGTCAAAATACCTCCCTTAGGTATAGGATTCTTAGTGTGGCTCAGTGCTCCAAGATGTAGGTGAGTGAGTGCTCCTGGAAGGATATAAGAAATTGTTGTTCCTAAGCAGAAAAGAATGTGGACAACGTTAAATTGAAGCACTTCGGTTTTACTAGGCTTGAGTGACAGTACGACAATGTATTTGAAGTCCCCTCGTACTTTAAGCTTCTCAGTTCAGTCCAGTATAATAGTTAATCGGTCTTGGACCAGTCGCCGGTATAAACTACCGACAAAGCAGATAAGAAACCTAAGGATCACTCCAGTTGAGTCTTGCCATCCCAGAGATATAACCAGGTTTCAGTCAAAACCCTGCCTTGTCTAAGCCGGTGCCTGTGAATTGTACATAATTGCCAAGTATACGGTTTGACTAAGTTTGACAACATCAATTGGAGCTCTCACCCGCTGGTGTTTCATTTATTTTTATAGATGATTGCCTTCACATTTCATATAGAGTTTCGCAAAAACTAAAAACAAAACCATACCCAGAAGAATATCCTCTTAATTACAAATGCAAGTCTCTTTCCGACCTACCCATCCGTCTGCGTGGTCGTGATCTTGTTGAGTAACCTTAACCTTGGACACTATGTATTCACTGGAGCCGCACCCCTTTTCCCATGACAAATACACTGGAGATCATTATATTTTCAGCTAACGATATTCCCAGGACCATCTGTACTTTATTTTTTTAAAGAACTTTAGTGCCACGCCACATGCTCATTCGATTATCGGATGTCGGTTGTCTTCTTATTCAGATGTCGAAACATTTACAAGTGACATCTCAACTTAACAAGCCCACTATACGAACAAATAAAATGTTACGTATACGCCACAGTGAACAAAAACAAAACACCGCGCTACCCTTTGAACCGAGTAGCTGAACAAAACACAATAATGTTGTCCATTGAGCTTCCCAAGGTTATTAAGTGTCATTCGTTGCATTTATGTAAATCGATCTTAGCCCACTGGATTCCGATCAAGCGATTCATGATCTTCTGAGAGATGCGAAAACATCTACAGCGACTAGCTTCACGCTCGAATGGGTTGCAAATTTAACAAGTGATTGTCGCCATCCGGCCATCACTCCAGTGAGCCACCCCTAAGTTTGATTTTCACTACCAGAGCATCTCGCGATCAATGTCACATAACAATGAAATAAATCTATCGTCAATCGTTTCCACATTCCGTCACCGCCGAGAATCTGGAGCAAACATATCGTGCTTAGCAACTCCATTCGAACGGCCCTAGAGGAGATGCGAACAGTTCCACCACCCCCTGTGCTTCCAATAGACAATCGTTAGCATATGGTGAGTGGCAGCACCCTTGCGATGAGTTTGTCTTGCCAAATGGGAATCATAATCGAGTGTCATCATTTCGGCGGTGGCGGCGGCGGTGTCGGTCGATAACAATGACGTCAGGATGATGCTGTTCAGACTCAGAGTAAGTAACTCACGCTCCAGTTTCGAATTCGAATTCATTCGTTTCGATCGGGCTTAAAGCGGACACACTGATCAGTATTGGGACCAGTTGCGGTTCGACCGGTTGGATAGTATGCTGTGATCTAGATTCTAGTTGATTTGATTTTTTTTGCCTGAAAGTGTGAATAGCAATTGAAAAGTGCGATTAAGGATGCGTATCTGTGGGATATTGTTGAAAACAGTGGTTGTATTGTGCACTTGGGCTGGATGCTGTGGGGCCACTGCCCATCGGACATTGGAGGATGCACGTAATGAACGCAATCGGCTGGTGCAGAAGTACATCAAGACCTTGAAAAAGGAAGAGGGTGCCATTCGTTTAGTTGGTGGGACAAATGAGTATGAGGGTGAGTATGACAGTAAATAATTCCATCATCTTTTCACTTGAAACCAGGAATTCATGAATGTAAGTCGTTCTTGGGGCTTAAGCCTGGAAAAGTTTTAAGTCCTTGAAGGAAACCGATTTTGTGATTTGTAAAGCAAAAGATTTGAACATTTTTTTCTCCTTAAATAAGAGCTCTTACCAGTGAAGTCCAGAATGAGACGTTTTTATTTTGCCCGTCATCGTACGAGAAATATTCGATTGGCACTAGTGTGCTCAAGGATTTTCTTCCGTATCTTCGTACTGACATTGTTTTATGGTCGGTTTTCAGGCTAGATAGCATATATGAACAGCTTATGAACGACATCGTTTGTTCTTCTAGAATGGAGCTATCTGGGGTTGCTCCAGTCCAGAGCCCGGAAGTCCAGTATCACAGATGATTCTCAAATCTTTAATTGAACGTGAGAACATGTGTATTGTCAATATTTGGGAGAGTAGCGCAGACAGTTTAACTCTGCACCTATTGAGGTACAAGTTTCAGTCAGCCTACAGCAAGTGAGATGAGGATCAGTGATCGCAGATATTTGTGTTCAAATTCTTGTTTCATCTGCGTATATCTTAAGGTCAGATCCCTTAAGGAGAAACTCAAGATCGTTTAGAGTTAAAACGAAGAACGAAGGTTCTAGATGACTACCTTGAGTTACTCCAAAGGTCGAAATGATTGGATTTGAGACTGAAAGATCTGCGTTACACTGGTGATCTTATACATAGTAACACCAAAAGCTGAAAGTTTTAGATTGTTTGGTCCTCGATTGATACTCATTACTATGTCCATAGATTGTGAGAACAATAACGAACATAGACTTCTACAGGATGACCAGATAAGAAAGATAGAAAAATAAAATAAAATAAAACAACAACGCTGTGAGATAGAAAGCTGATTCTAGCTTTATTTTGAAGCTACATTCATGCCATTATGTATGAAGTAGTATATCATTACAATAGCCGCTTCAGCTTCGCTGGCAGAGCTTGAAGAGGTCGGTTCAATTTTTGTTGACTGGGTCCAATATGTGCGGCGTTATACCGGCAATAGCTTCTCGAATGTTGGTTTCGAGCTCGTTCAAAGTAGTTGATTTGTTAGCGTGAACTAAGGACTTGAAGTAGCCCCGGGAAAAAATTTCGATGGGTGTCAAGTCGCATGATCACAGCGACCAATTGATGAACGCTCGTCGTGAGATAACCCAGTCCCCAAATTTCTTTTCCACAACTTCTTGTTGCAACCACGATATATGGATATTGTCGAGCTTTGACCATAGAAAATCGATGAGCCTTGCTCGCAAAGGTGATTTTTTGGCCAAAATCCGGATCTCCGGCGAACATATCCAGCGCCAAAGTAGCGAACTTATGGCGTTGTCTATGGTCGTCCGGCTTCAATTCTGACGATGCCCACTTCAGCTGGTCGGCGTCGAATCGACATTTTTGGGCTTTCTTTGATGCTGGCCGCTACGGCGGCTATGTTTTCTTCATTTCGCACCAATCTCTGGTTGGTGGCTTAATGTCCAAAAGAGTGTACTCGCCCTCAAACTTTTCCACGGTGCGACGAATTGCCTGCACATTCACGCCATGATGACGACAGACCTCAGGACGAAATTCACGTTGCGTGAAACGATGATTGATGGCATGACAAACCTTATTAAATATTTTGACAGCTGGATGCCATTGGTAGCTTTGACAGCCGCTGAATTATAACAATTGGAAAAAGTATCATTGCTATCTGGTCACTTAACGTTTCTTATGAACACACATTTTCTGGGTATGCTAGCACGCGTATCGCAAGGGAAATTCGACAGAAATATTGCAATCATTGGCAGGAAGATTGAGAAATATTTTAAGAACAAGGATTTCCCTATGTTTCCTTTCCTTAAAATTGAAGGAGCTTTCTACACTGTCGGAGCAGGGACTACATCTACTTCACTTCTTAAGATACGTCAGCACCTGCAGAGTTGGACAAATCTAAGAAAGATAGTTGGCGCCCACACGGGTCACTGTCTGGTAGGAAGATATGCCAGAAGGTTTGGTGCTCCCTTCAACGATTTCTGTAGAAATGTGACGAGAAACAGGAGGAAACTATGACACAGCTTTTGTGTACCTATCCTCCCATCTCTGTTTTAAGAAATAAAACCCGAGGTGAGCAGTTCTTGTAAACCTTCACGACAGACTAGACTTACCCAAAGGAAAGCTTCGTCACCAGGTCAAACTGATTTAATGCCGGAAAGGGTTATCCTGCCTTCCGATGAAGATTCATTCGATATACTCATACGTAGGTCCTTGATGAGCGTGAGGAATCACCCAACCCAACCCTTAGTCCTTGGTGAAATCTCCTCTTCATAAGCTCAGCAATCCAACCAGTCTCTTAAATCATTTCGTTCTTTTGCAACTGACTCCACTTGTGACTCGCTACCGATTGGTGTCCTCTACCCCCAAGGATAGCTATCCTTTAATTGACTTCCATTTTCTTAGGCAATATTGAAATCCTTCACAATAACAAATGGGGCTCTGTTTGTGACGACGAATGGGACAACACAGAGGCTGAAGTTGTTTGCCGACAATTAGGATATCCCGGTTTCAAGAAGTTCACCCATAGCGGAGCATACGGACCGGCAAGACGTAAGTAGTCCTCGAGTAGCTCAATGCTTCGAGTAAATATTCCCTTTCCCTTCGTGCAGGACGATTCTGGATGGATAATGTCATCTGTGAAGGACACGAGAAAGAGTTAACCGACTGTCGTTTCGATGACTGGGGTGCAAGTGATTGTGAATCATCTGAAGCAGCAGGTGTTGTCTGTAAGGCTCCGGCTTCAACTAAGTTCTCAGCTATCAAACAGGCACCGAAGGAGCGAGTTCCAAAGCAAAGAATTCATTATTCACATCGAATGGATGTGAGGCTGCGAGGTGGACGGGAGAAAAGTGAGGGAAGAGTTGAAATTCGTATAAATGGCGGAGAATGGGGTACCATCTGCTCCGACGGGTGGTCGTTGTTGGAAGCGAATGTTGTGTGTAGGCAGTTGAAGTTGGGCTATGCGGGTGGAGCCTTTCAAACGGACTACTTTGGAGGTGCGAATGTCTCGAAAACCATCCTCAGCGGAACCGAATGTTATGGAAATGAGACCTCGTTGGTGGACTGTTTGCATCATGACCACTTGAAGGGTTACAACCATTGCCATGGAGCTTGGAACCATGTAGCAGCAGTCACCTGCACTACGCTGGCACCTGATCTGGTGTTCAATTACCTGGAACTGGAACAGACAGCTCATTTGGAAGATCGTCCAATGTTTTTCCTGCAGTGTGCCATGGAGGAGAATTGTGTAGCCGCTGAGGCGTATGAAATCCAGAAAGACAACCCTGACTGGCATCTGATCACGCGGAGACTGCTTAAGTTCACGGCGAGTGTCTTGAATGCTGGGAATACCGACTTCAGACCGTCCATTCCGAAGCATTTGTGGGAATGGCACATGTGTCACATGTAAGCGCAATCGTTATAGATACTCACGAGCTTTTTCAACCTCTGAGCTCCTCTCTTCTAGGCACTATCACAGCATGGAAGTGTTTGCAGTTTTTGATATTTTCGATATGCACGGCAACAAAGTAGCTCAAGGCCATAAGGCATCCTTCTGCTTGGAGGATAATCAATGCCTGCCAGGTGCTCAACCAAAATATGCATGCGCCAACTTTGGAGATCAAGGTATGTGCATCCACGTAAGGTACAAACTAACGAACTAATACGGACTTCTTACAGGAATCTCCGTGAACTGTTCGGACATCTATCGTTACAACATTGACTGCCAGTGGGTCGACATCACTGAAATGGACGTTGGCGACTACATCATGAAGGTCTCTGTCAATCCGGAGTTTAAGGTGTCCGAGATGTCCTTCGACAACAATGCAGCTATATGCAAGCTGATGTACACCGAATCGTATGCCAGGGTTTATGACTGCCACATGGCCCGCCCCTAATTTTACTCACAAAACTTTTTAAACGTCTTAAATATATGAACACAAATGATTAGTTTTGAACGGTTTTATTCGGAGTTATGAAGATTGGTAAGGTTTGGCAGTGTGATACGGAACTAATCCTTTGATAGGTAGGTAGTGTAGGGTTCTCAGTTTTTCATTAGACACTAGGCACCATAGTGAACCCATTGCGATCCTTAGAGAATCATTACGTAAACGTCCTTCGATAAGCACCATAAAGCATGATCGGGATGATGAGGGTTTTATACAGAGTCTCCTAGGTGTTTCTTGACAAGGCCTTCCTCCTCAAGTACAAAGTCGGTGAGATTGCTTTCGATCTTCATCGTCATCCTGAACAATATGATACGATTGGCAGGGATGCCCAACATCTGTATAGCTAGTCTCTGCAGATGCTCCCTTAAAATTCGATAAAAAGATGGTAAGTACTGATCAGGACTTTTTATCGGATCTGCCATCTGGTCAGTTGTGGACTTACCGGGTCTAAAAGTGCACTCATGGAAGCCAATCTTGTTAACAATGGTTTCAGACATTCATACAAGTAGAAGTTGGTACAGATGAAAGGGTCTGCTTTCTGGTGGATGAGGCATACTTTCATCCAACCCAATCTAGGAAATGAGTTCGTATATGCTCTTCACCAAATCTTCCTAGCCTGCCTTAAACAGTTCAACCGACAGGCTGTGCATCCTAGCAGGCTTCTTGGACTTCCGGCCGTGTGGCCGGAAAGTATAGATTTTCACCGTCCAGGTGTCTCCTAACAGCGGAAGTTCTTTTTCCATATCCTCAACACCGACTCTGACTCAACTACGAGGTTTCCTTGTTCATCTCTACATGTCTCTGTTGGGGTCTTGGTGCCTTGACATGTTATTTTTACATTTTGGTAAAACTTCCGAATATTGTTCCTGGGGCAGCACCTTGCTATATCCTCGATTGCAGGGTTCTCGTGTTCTTTTTTTTCCCTCCATATTGAGGATTCTCTCGAGCACAGTCCTCTTAATCACATAGATAGGAAGTTCTGATCTTCTTTTTGACCAGTTAGACTCATTTGTTTGCAAATTCTAGGTACCTAGCATAATCTCACATGGATCTGCGTACATAATCTTTTGAGCTTTGTGCGGCCCAGATATTGATCCTATCTCTAGGACTTCCCCAGCGTTGAGCACGTCTCGGGGCCACTTGTCTGAAGGACAGAACGTCACAATCGACAGCTACAACTTTGAGGTAGTAAGGGACTTCATCTACCTCGGCTATGCTATAACCTCGGAAAGCAACACATCAGCGGAAATAAGACGAAGAATAACTATTGTCAATCGCTGTTTCTTTGGGCTGGAGAGTCTTTATAAGACCCTGATCACCCCAGTCCTGCTATATGGCGCTGTAGCATTGACTCTATCTAAAGCGGATGAGGAGGTCCTCAGTCGCTTCGAGAGAAAGATTTTCGGTCCCGTTTGCGTTGACGGGCTTTGGAGGAGAAGATTCAACGATGAACTATACGAGCTGGGATATGTAGAGCGAATGGACACCAATGCTCCGCCCATTGAATCCTCGAATCAAACACGGAGGAACAACACAGTAGAAGAAGACCTAGCGGTAGGTGGCGCGCACAAGTAGCTACCGACTTGGAGTGCACCATGGCAGTTCCGTACACCATGGCAGTGAAAAGGAATAAAAGAACCCCAAACGGCCCAGTAGTTCCAACAACTAAGCTAGGTACTTCGCTTACAGAATTACTATGCCAAGGAGTAAGGTCTGGTATTGTGCAGATTGAACACCGATTTCTTGAAGTTTTACTAAACAAAGCTGAAAAGTTAACCCTGAACACAGAACTAAGAAAGCCTACGTGGTTAGGTTTTAAACTTGAAGCAGTATTCTGCCTGAGCACTGCGACTTTTAGTACGAGTACGCATGCGCCCCGTTCTGATACGGTTGAGAGTCTTTGAGATTTGTCTTGGTGAGCTGAAGCTCGGGACTTCTTTCGTTGGATCGGTGGTCCAGATGTTGCAGGAAAAAGCCGAATCGCTCCGCTTGGGTGGTAAAAAATAAAAAAAATAAATACTTCGCGCAACAGGTCAATGGGACCCAAGGCCTAGCTTCTTACAACCATTCGTGTTGTGCTTGTTATATTCTTTACACGAATGGAAGGGGCCTACTGTTTAGTGCCGTGTCCGAAGGGCAATTTGTTATTTGAGAAGCTTTCTCAGGACAGTTGTACTCTCGGATGTTTGTCAGACGCTCAGAGGTGGACGTTCAGAGGTGGGGCCGTGAAAAACTTTTTAGGTGTTCCCCCACTGGGATTCGATCTCGAACCCCTTGCTGCATAGTCCAACGCTCTAACCACTGAGCCACGGTGCTTGGATGGTAATGAGTCTAAATTTCTTTGGACCATTTGAAGCTGGGTGGATAGGGGTCCTTGACCGAAGCCCTTTGGTCGAATTTGGCAAAATGAACGTAGATAACGAAGAGTACTTTCTCATGGCATCAGGTGGAGCGATACTCTTGAGAGTTTCCAACCATTCTGGTGGAATAGAGTTAGTGGTACCACGTATGTCTACGGTTTAGCCAGATTTACGTGCGCCATATACCGCAGAAGAGTAAATAAGCCGCCGATCATAGACCACCGCCGTATGTTTCCCACGGTGTGCTGCGAATTTTAGGAGATTCTGCTTCACGTCTGAGGGGCGTCCAGTGTCAAATCTAGATGTTTTCGTTGTGTGTTATGAGTTACCTGGGTCACATGTCTGGGACCAGGAGCTAAGACGAAACCCTGAAGAAGTCCATTGCTAACCTTTTCTGTTTGATTCAGTTTGCTAAAGATTTTTAAAAACTCGAAACACATTCGTAAAAATTTGATTCATCCTGGTTAGTACCAGTCTATGCAGTAGCTTGCAACATAAACTCAGGCAACCTATTGGCCGGTATGGGGCAAAACAATAAACTGTCTCACCAGGTTCTAGGATTGCTCCCATTTCTTCCAGAATCAAATAGGAATTCAACAGAAACTCCTTTCAACTCTACAGTTTTACCATTATTCATCTGCTCTGACTATTTCTGGTTCCAATAGGAAGAATTCATTGGCTTGGTCTGATGATCGTTTTCCTGATCGATCCTGATCGTCTTAGCGAGGCTTTTATCTGGCTTAACTCTGGACACAATTCCATTAGCGACTAAGTCGATCCGGGCTTATTTGTGGTTCAGTCTGCATAATCAAGTTTACACCTCCTTGTTTCTTTAACAGACGTCACCCCTTCCTACTCGAGTAGGTGTAGTTCCATTTCAGTTTCTCATGAGTTCGGTTCCCTCGTATGCACTGCTTTCGATATCCTCAAGGGACATGAAATAGTTAACACGCGCCAGCAAATCTATCTTAATCTTGCGCAGCTGAAGGAACTCACTGCAAACAGTTTCCAGCTTGCGTTTCCGAATTTCCATCCAGGGCGTGGTACTGCGTTAGCAATCGGGACTTTTGATTCAGTTTCTGTCAGCAAGGATCGATGTAAGCTTTGGGAGAAGTCTTGCAAGACCTTTCGCGATACCTGTAGCGTTACCCCTATTATCTTTTGTATAAACGTCGATCTATCTTTAGCATCAAACATGAGAGCTTTGTGATTTATTTTGAATGTTCCTCGCTTATTTCCATAGCGTGCGGGGACTACTGTCAACCTAGACTCTGCTAAAAACGCAAACAAAATAGTTAGCCCTTGTCTATGAGACATAACCACGGTGGCTGGACATGTAGATCAAATTATGGATGGTAATCGAATCCATTCTGGGACCACATTGTTCCAGAATTGTGTCAGAGGCTATAGACTTTCTTCAGAGGCTCACGGCGACAGAGGATCTAGTGTGCAGGGGCAACTGCTTCCAAACGTAACTATGCAAGTCGTCATACATCACCCCGACGTAATGAAGCGAATAAAGCAAGCATTTCGTTTTATTTTTAAAATATTTTTCAAAAATACCCGCAAAATAACGAAACTAAAACAAACTGTCGCGCTTGCCACCTACCCGTCAGTCGTAGGAATCTCACATTGGTTCGAAGCATATCTGACCTACGCTAATCTGTTATAAATCTGAATTGTACTTTCTTCAATTTACACATAACCACAAAAACAATTTCAACATCAAATCATCGATTTAAAGTCGAAATAGTCCATCAATTTTAAATGAAACCCATTCCATCACATTAATCCGCCCAAAGTGTCGAAAAAACCCCATCAGACCCATCAAAATATACCACTTCAGACTGTTATACCGTCAAGAAAATACGACAATGAAACGTCAAACTACTCCACTCCACGGAATTTTATTCGTGAAATGGTCAAGCAAAGGAAAACGTGTCATCCGATTCTGTCTGCGATTTTACCCTCAGGAACTAGTGCAATATCAGTTAAATCGTATTACTTCCGCCATTGAAATGTTCTATCGTGAGTAAATAAATCGTAAAATATACTTTAACCTAATTTGTGCATAACCTCAATTCGCGGAATAACCACAACTAAACTAAACTAAATTTTTTTTTTAAATATTTGATACCACAGCGTTGAAGGGAAAAAAATTTTTTTTTTCCTCCCAAAATGGCGAATTTTTTCCGAAAACCTGTGATGTAATCGCGTGTCTGTCGCGAGCACTTGGTAGTTTTTGTGAATTTTACCAATCCGCTGCGAGTTTATGTGAGAATATCCGCGAAATGGGTTTGTTTTGATCTGTGGAGGGTGGGTTTATTCATAATAATAAACATCCTTAACCTCATTTGGCCATAACCTTGTTCGGGTAGTGGGAAAAATTTGATTTCTGCGAGAAGTTTGTGAATTTTCTTTTTTGCTTCCATTTCATTGGGAGGGTGGCCATTTGTGAAAGTGTCAAAAGTGCGAAAGGGACGACTGGTTGGTTGGATGTCATTTTGATGGAGATTATTGCAGTGGTGTAGGGTGGCGTTTTTTATTTGCTTTGTGGGGGGTGATTGTTTTTCTTTGGAGTTAGTCCATGTGCTCGGGGGATTATGGTTTTTAGGTCTACAAACGGATTGCACTTCGATTGTGGGCTTCAGGGTATACTTTGCGATGCAGTGTGTCATATGATTTGATACTTGAGGCCGAAAAATGTGAAGCTTTTCTGACAATATCTTGAATTTGTTCTCGTTCGCCAAGGAACAATATTCATTGGGTATCCAACTGATTTATGGGCTTGCAGCTGCATGCACGTGTTAAAGTGGCTGCATTTCCTTTCGACTTTCTTGCTGTGATTTAGACAGCCATCATCGCCTTGAAGGAGATTGTGTGTTCTGACTGGAAATTGAATTTATCATTGATCTGCCGGCCTTATACTGAACCAAATCATCAATGGTAGGTTCCAGTCAAAGGGCAGATTTGGGTGCAGATAGTGAAAAAATCACCGTTCCAGCTTTGGCTAACAGTTCCATCGATGACAGGTGTCAATTTCTTGGAATAATTTTGGAACTTCTGAACCGGTTGAGCAAGGTTCTAATCAGTGATGCTCTTTTCTTTTTTTTATAAAAGGAAATCCAAATCCCAGAGGAGCTCAGACACTGATTTGATTCACCTGGTTCAAGCTAGATTTCCTCTTTTAGCCCAGTGTTTGGAGAAACTAAGGTTTTATTGCTTTCCTACTTTCCTACGTGCTTTGGTGATTGCATTTATTTGCTGTTTCAGTTCGGGTCACAACCAAATGCACTTCCACTACACAATCGTCTACCACGCACAAACTCTCGTCCATTTATTCCTTACAAGGATTCTGTAGACATAAGAAAAACATAAGCCTTCTCTTGGAATGTAAAGGCATGGTTTCGTAATGAGTAGTCAAGTCTAGTCTGAAAATTTCTGATTTACTTCCTGGACGCAAGGAAACTCGAACTTAAATTTTGGTGTCATTGAATAACATCGGAGTCATAGGATTCAAAAGGCACCCTTAGACTATTATGGAGTAACAGTCAAGCTATGGGAAGAGAATGATGTCTAAACTCTTTCAACAATTGCTATACTTGTCCGAAGACTATGTTGGGTGTTTCACTATTTGTTGTAGGCCTAGGCACGCTAATTGTTCTCAATAATCTTGGACTATCTTGAAATTTATCAAACTTGTCGACTGTTCTTATCTAACTGAAGTACCTTGTTTCATTTATACCAGAATCGAAAACCCAATTGTAACATAAATCATCTCTAATGGACACTCAAACGTACGGAATCTCATCATGGGTTCCGCAAATCGAGCGAGGCCATGCCGGCGATGATAATCAAGGCATCATTATCGGTGACTCGGAAGGAGATAGCGGTAATCACACAGACTATCTAGTAACCAGTAATCTTGATCAAATTGCTGCGGAAAATCTAATTTTCATGGCTCGAGATGGTCAGATGGAAATTATAGACGGCAGTAGTGATGTTGCGGATGGAAACGATGATAGTGGTATCGTGAACTTTCATGAGGATTATGCCGAAACACAAATGGTTACCGAGGAGGTGATCACTGATGATTGGGTGCAACACCAAGGCGAAGAGAGGTACATTAGAACGAAGAGAACACATTAGAGACATACAGTTCATTAATTTGTTTTTCTAAATTACAGAGTTGAAATACCCGCAGATCAGATATGTGGTTCTTTGTCACACATACCCGCTCAGGACCTAGAAGTGCCTTTGCCGACGGTGCAGGATGAGTACACTGCTCTACGGCCATATCCTTGTGATTTTTGCAGTCGACGATTCCGCAAGAAAGCTAGTCTTATGAACCACATGGTGGCGCATCAAAATGATCGACCACATGTGTGTAAATTGTGTGGCTCACGTTTCTTCCGTCGTGCAGACCTCATCAATCATTTGAAAGCCCACGCAGAGGCATCAGAATATGATGATAATAATTGTAGGTTAAGCAGACATTCCTAGTGTAGCAATGAGTTGTAATGATCTCCTGTTCTTATTAGATTTTCAGCCACAGCGACATTCGCCGCAGAATGATCACTACTACGATCAGGATTGGTCTACTGAAGTGAAGCAAACGAAGAAGTCACGCGGCAAGCGTATGCCAAAGGTGCCTAAAGAAGAGAACTACACTATTGACGAGACACTACGTCAACGGCAGGAACAGCATCAGCAAGAACATTATCATCAGGAGCACTACGAAGAGGAGGTCATCACAGAAGAGGAGAAAGTTATTTCACGTTTTCCCGTCATAGATGAGAATAAACCGTTTGTGTGTCAACAGTGCGGCTTGTCGTTTGCCCGGGAAAAGGCAATGCTATCACATGTCAAGGTAAGCAGGAGAATAGTGGAAGTCTTGAGCGACGTTTAAAACGTGTTTACTTTATTTAGACTCATCGCAATGACTCAGCATTTGAATGTGGAACATGTAACGAGATGTTTTGGGATGCAAATGCCCTGCAGGAACATCAGAAGTCACATCAATTTGAAGCAAGTAACTCAGAATACGAACCGGATGTGGATAATGAAACTGATTCGGAGTCAGAGTACAAATACGGCGAATTCTATTGCCACCAGTGTGGCATGTCTTTCCATCGCCAGGACTTGTTGCGTCGCCACACCAAGTCTCACATTAAGAAGGAAGTCTTCGATAAGGATCAACATTGCTGCAACAACTGCGGGGAGACTTTCGCCGAGGCCCTAGATCTGTTGGCGCATGCTGAGATTCATGCAAGATATCCTCCATTCAAGTAAGATCCGCAGACACGCCTATAGATCACATGCTTAGGTGTTTTTCTCTCTTAGGTGCGTTCTCTGTGGTGAATCGTTTTTCGAGGAAACCACCATCAAACGTCATCTTACGAACCTCCACTCTGCCGACATGACTGCCAATTCATGCATCTTGTGCGGAAAGGAATGCCGCGATCGTAAAGCTCTTATGAAGCATGCGTGGGACCACTCCCGAGAGAAGTGTCACTCGTGCTCAAAGTGCGGTAAGAACTTCCACAACAAGGCGCGTTTGAAGCGTCACATGGCATCGCATCGAGACAAATCTGTGGTCTGCAATGTGTGCAATGAAGAGTTTCCCGACGGCAGGTCTCTGTCAAACCATAGACATTCGCACAGTGTCAACGCCTCTGGGAAACTCTTCCCCTGTCACGAGTGTGGGAAAACCTTTGGTTCGAGGAGTTCGCAACAGATCCATGTTCGCATTCATACTGGCGAGAGGCCGTACGGGTGTCGCTACTGTTGGAAGGCATTCGCCGATGGTGGGACACTAAGAAAACACGAACGCATTCATACGGGTAAGATTGTTCCCACCAGTCGAATGCATCCACTGACTTATCTTTTTTCTCAGGAGAAAAGCCGTACGCTTGTTCTGTGTGTCCACGTGCCTTTAATCAAAGAGTTGTCCTCAGGGAGCACATAAGATCGCATCACTCTGGTTTGGACACAAAACGCGGAACGTATTACTGCTCGGTTTGCTGTAGTGAGTTGCCATCGTCTTCCGAGCTGATTCAGCATCTCATACAGCATAGCGACATCAATACGGCCATGCAACGTCAGCCTGTGGTGAGTTTTATAAAAACAAATGTCTTATGTATTCCTAAACTTCTGCTTATCCGTAGACGGGACCGCGAAAATACAAACGTCGCCGGAAGCTGAAACCGCATGAGATTGATCGCCTTCGTACAGAAAACAAGACCAATAGCAGTGACATCGACATTTCCGACTTCGATATGGACAACGTCGATGATATCCTTGGCATTCCCACTGCCACGCCAAGTAATACGAACAAACGCAACCGAGATACAGCTACTGCTCAGCACTCATCGTCGGCGACTGTGTCATTAGAGTCACCCTGCGGAGATGGTGGTAGCTCAAAAAAACGATACAACTCTACAGGCAGCTCTGAGAAACTCTCAAATAACTGGCACACCAAATTGATCAACTCCACCAGTGATGATACGTACAAATCACTGCTCTCCAATCTTGAGAATACTCTCCAGAGTATCGATCCCTTAGTTGTCAGTAACCCATCATCATACGGAACAAGTACCACAGTTCCGACTGAAGCTCAACAACCCTCGCTAACAGCTGTGGCTCTTCCAAAGACGCCAAAAACTGTACGCCGAAAGAACACAACCGCATCAAAGACCACTAATCGCCCCAAGATGATACACACTGAAAAATCACGAGTTCCCATCGAGAACGGCAAGCGAAAATCAAAAACCTTCGTCACGCGAACTGAACCCACAGATCTGGATATGTTTGCTCAGCGCTCCAAGCGCACAACTCATACCAATGACTATGAAATCATTTCACCCGACAAATACCCGCCAAATCAGATTCAATCTAGTCCCGTTCATATTAAACAAGAAGTAGTATGCACTCGCAGCGAGTTGTACGATGCCCAACTACTGCTGGAAGCAACATCCGCCCGCAGAGAACTTGAAAAGTATAATCCCGCTATAGTCAACGATCTGGAGGAGATTCTACGATCTCCTGACAAATCAAAATCGCCGCGTCGTCGAACGATAAGCGACCGAACAGACGATGAAATTAAACCGGAGCCGTATTCACCGAATCAGCAGAATTTCGACTTCGTCCGACGATCGACTCGACCCAGACGACCGGTGGTCAATCGAAAATATCTCGGCTACGAGACAGACCTGCCAGCACCGAAACCAAAGCCACGAGCAGATAAACGAGTAGAGAGTAAGCCACTCATCACTCAACCTGTGATCAGTTTGCCGGTAGCAAAGTCATCTCCAGAGCCATCACCTCCCCCACCAATGCCACCCGTGCGTAAGCAACATTATTTCGAATGTGAGATGTGTTCGGCTGTGTTCCCCGATCGGGCCCAGCTCCTAGATCATGTACCTATTCATATATAGAGAAGTAAGGCCGGCATATCTACAAGATTGTCCCGGCTAATAAACAAACAAACCTCCTAGCAAATAGATTATGTAGTCATAGAGCGTTATTATTTAGAATTTAATATTTGAATTTGGATTTTGACGAGCAATAAAACAAATGGTCGTGAGTTACTAACACGGAATTTTGATTTACTCTTTGTATTGTCATTTGTATGTACGCAGAGTTGGATTTGGAATATATCGTGCAGTTTGACGCTTGATGTTGGTTGAAAGATTCTCTGAGGTTTATTGGAGACCTCTGGTCTCTGGTCAATTAAACGAGACGAACAACCGATTGCTCTATTTCTGAGGACAGCTGAGGGTTATGTTGCGCCACCTTATTGAACTCACATATGTATGCTCCTTTTCCAAATTATTCCAAACTCAGTAGCAGCCACTTGTTTGAAGGCTACCTCTCTGTCGTCTAGTCTTAGAACAGAAGACTCCCTCCACAAGAAACTGACTATGTTCCTTAACTTCTGTTCGAAAAGAACTTTGTTTCATGATCCCATCAGGACAGACAAGGGAGACGACTCGTGGCTATAAAGCACAGAATCCGTATTCTTCTATACAGATGGATCAAAGGCAGAGTCAGGAGTAGGAGAAGGTGTCTTCTCAAATGATCTACACAAGTCTAAACATCTCATTCCGTCTTTCTAATCATGCCAAACAACGGGGCTCTGTTGTGCCTAAAGCATAGTGTAATATCCAATCGGGATATCAACACTTAGTCACGCCGCTAAGTGTCCTAAATTGCCTATTGCTTAACGAGATGGCTGAATTCAATATTCACCTCATACGAGTGCCGGGGCAGCGTGACATTTCAGGGAATTTATGGCCAAGAAGATCGTCAAGCGAGGACAACCCAACCAATCTCATCGGATATAGTATGTGTTGGTATGCCTCTGCTACAGTTAATCTGCTACTTAAGCAGAAGACAAGAAGGACTTAAGAAGGACAAATAAATAATACTACGTGTCACATCTCCGGACAAATCTGGCTCAAGCTGGATTCAAAACTGCCTGAGTAGAATGAAAAGGAAGCTCATAGCAAAAGTAATGGCTACCATTACAGGACACTGGATTATCGGTATCCATGTAACTAGGTTGAGGATCCTCGCAAATAACTTCTGCAAAAACTGCGTGGACGAAGAAGAGGATGTGTTGAATGTTCAGTTTGATGGGGTTGTCGGCTTGGTATTACCCTTTCATCTGCTCTCTCCGGTATTTCATCAGGAAAGGACCTGTGTCTTCGAGCTCAATCCTTAAGTATTTGTACGATGGCCGAAGGACTGGGAGTACGCCTTTCCACAGACATTTGTGGACGGTATTCGATTGATTGCTGTTTTCAGAGCAATGATGAAGACACGTCGAAACCCGGAACGTTTGGGTCTTTTGTTTATGTTCAACTGTGGAGGACATTCACTGCCATGATGACAGGAATTATTTGCATCCTGGTCAAGTTTTCTTTCGAAACAATACTTACTTACTTACTTAGGTGGCGCTACAGTTCGGGGTGAACCTGGGCCTCAACCAATACAGTGACCATATTTTCTAAAAAGACCAAAAAAAACCTTTACCTTGTCGTAGAAGCACGTCCAAAGGTTGGTATCAAGAAAGAGCAAACCTAGTCCCGGGTTTATGTAGAAAATACCACACTTTCACCTCAGTCTCATCATTAGTAGCCACGAAAGTATATTCCGAGATAGCACTGCTCATTAGGATTTCTAGCAGTTAAGCTCAACAATTGGTTCAGTTTCCGTAAGGATCTCCGAACTGGACAGACTTTTTTTAAAAGTTTTTTCTAGTCTGTGAGACACCCTCTACATTTCCAATGAAATCCTTCAATATTTCTCTAACCGCAGATACTAGCATTCTTTCGAAATAATGCATTCTTTAAATTCATTCATTTTTCTACTTAGAATTGAGTTTTTGGTATCCTTTCCCAAGCACTTTGTGCATCTCTTCCTCCTCTAGGTTTAACCTACCCTTACTGCAGAATAATTGAAAAAAAAGGAACTAAAATTCCCACACGGACGCAAACGCTGCACAATAGAGAATTTTATTCAAATTCCATTTCATTAAATGGCTGCTCTTCCTACTTTCAGTTTTATTTTCCAACAACAAAGGCCGTCTTAGCGGGCTGCACAGGATTTTTCTCCTTAGAACTTAAATTTAAAATTAAATTGCAACGAGAGTCCATTATGCGCTACTTTTCCCTAAGAAACTTCCTAACAAACGGGAAAGGAATAACATCAAACTCCTTATGTTCAAGCAAAAGGAAAGGAAAAAAAAAATGAATTTCAAGGGTCCTGAAAGTTTTCCTGGTGGTATTTTGTTCCTCAAAGGAGCCATGGAATTGCACTACATTAAAAGGTTTGTTGCACCAATAAGATAGCTTGAGCCTTTAAAAACTATACATGCACACATACTGGTACGTACAGTTGGTTGTTTTCTTATTTAAAAATAAAACTCGTCCTATTGGGAGAGAGAGACTTCTACGAGTCCTTTTTTCACTGAAACTACTCGCACTTGTATGTGCTACAAACCATGTAGAATGTATGTAATTTTACAGGCAAGTGCACTTGCTGCAGTCTCTACACCCACGGTAGGGTTTATTTGAGGAAAGGAGGATTTTATTTCTTTTTTTTTATTAATTACTGAAAGTGAGAATCCTTATTTCACTTTGACAGACTTTTGGGTTTTCTTTTGCTCACAGAGTAGCTAACATCTGAAGTTGCTGCTTGGCAAATACGAAATGGTAGAGCTATTTATTCCCTTGGATACATTTTGTACGAGGCAAAAGTTTTGTGAAAGAGACTATTTTAAATACCCCACCTACCCGTCTTCCCGAACTCCACCGAACGTAAGGAGTGTGGGCTGTGTGTACTCAGGAATGCTGTCTAATTAGTTAAGAGAGAGAGATGAAATTGAGTTCCAGTCTTGATAAACGAAACTGTGTTAAGCTGTGAATGGATAGATGTGCGGAGTTGATTCCCTTGACAAAAACTTTTTAAAGGAAGATCATACCTGGAGGATATGTTAGGTACATGTGTAAAAGTGACTGCAGCCAGTAAGGAGTACAGTCCCACTCTGATCTCGATGGATCCTAGTGTGGGAATAGGGAAAAGGAATTAGTCCAACCGAATAGTCTATGTCAGCAGTGGCCCTCTTGAACCAGACCGAGTAGAATGTTTGCGAAAACCTGAGAACTATGGATGTATACGGCTATAGTGAGACCTATTCTGACTTATGGCTGTCTTGTATGGTGGCAGTCTGCCAGAAAGACCACCAATTTTACGGTTCTCACGAGGATACAGAAAGTGCCATGAGAACAACACCCACTGCAGGACGGAGGCTATCCTTGATCTGCTACTGCTAGACATCGTCTTTCAAGCTTCGCCAGAAATTAGTGTCTTAAGAAGAAGTCACTCAGATAGTTGGGGCGTAATGCAAAGGATTGGCCATGATCCTGAACAAAATATCAAGGAAAGACTGTACTTAGACTTCGAAAGACCCTTCACAAGCTCGTTCGTCTTCACAGATGGATCAAAGATGGATGTAGGCATAGGCTCAGACATATTTTTATTGTCCCGCTGGCTATATCCAGATCAGTACGCCGTCCGAGCCATAACAGTGTTTTCCAAGCGGAGGTCCTACCAGTGACAATAGCTGCCCGTGAGACTGCGATGAAGGCAATACCACCGGAAGGTATCACCTTTTTCATCGACAGCCAGGCGATTACTGCTACTGAAGTAAAATCCAAGCTTGGGAAGTGCTGAAGATAAACTTCATGATATACATATGAGCATCCCTGACAGTTAAGCTGCCGATGATCCTGCCAGCAGGAAACTTTATATGATCTATCTGTTAGCCGGTCAAAGGTAGACTTAAATTACTAGAATCAACAAATTGCCTTAAGACATGCCAAGAAATTTCTCAATTTAAAAAAAAAAAACAGCAAAAAGGACACAATACCTTCCAGTAATGAACGAATTCTCTAACTAGCCACTGAGCTAAGTATACCTTTACCAGACTGTAAAAGGTTGTGAATTTTATGTGAATGTTTCGCCATTGCTTGAACTAGGTTACCTCCTCCTTAGCTCAAGCAAACCTAAGCTTCATCTATGAACTTCATTTCAGCAGCTAGTAGGTAAAGCCGCACTGACGCCGACTTTAAAAGGATAGTAGTCCTCCATGAGGTTGTAGTACTTCCTGAAGCAATTTCAAAGTCTATCAGTTCAACTATTTCAACAAAGACGAAGACAAGGTCTAGGTCATCTCCGACGTCCTTGACCTAAGAAATCTCGTTAAAACCATAACCGTGTTGACCTCAAAATATGACAATTACGTGAAACTCGTGCATAATCGTCTGGAAGATATTGGGAATGTCGCTCGATTCCATTTGTTTACTTTCGCGATAAGGTTGGAGTCATTTGGCGCGCGAATTCTCGGGAAACGCTACTCAGCTGTCATAGTACGGTGCGTTAATCTTATCACTCCACGTGACTCACTCCAGTCATTGGCAAACAACAAACACAATCATTCCGATCAGCCATATCACATTTATTCCGCTATCTACTTTCAAAGCTTTCACCGCTATGGACCGGATAGGGTACTTCGTGTCCATTTGCATTCTAACAACTCCTACAACAACGAAACACTCTATCCTTGGTTTGTAGTTAGAATTCACCCTATGCCGGCGCACAGCAGACATACAAAGCTTTCTCCTTCAATAACAACTCTCGACGCAAATTCACCACTCAGCCATCAGACAATAGTATCTAGGCTACCTCAAGTGTGACCTTACCCCACTAACAATACAATCGTAAACAAACCGTGGGTGGATTGTCAAAAAAAAAACAGAAACAAAAAAATAAACGACGACCTGCCACACAGCATGGCGATGATGTCCCCGTTTTTCCATTCACTCTCTCTCTCCCACTCTCTCTCTCTCTCTGCGTGTAGACTCATTCCTCTCTGGATTGCTCCAAACCTCTC
Organism: Xylota segnis; assembly: GCA_963583995.1. Taxonomy (NCBI): domain Eukaryota; kingdom Metazoa; phylum Arthropoda; class Insecta; order Diptera; family Syrphidae; genus Xylota; species Xylota segnis. Next base: position 26,621,922 of record OY757236.1, on the reverse strand, counting down.
TGTATGATGCACACCCAACCCCCATCAAATACCCCCCAACAATGTAAAGTCTATGTAAAATGTGCTTCCAACGCACTAGCGCCACAACACGCGCTAAAAGCTCACCCAGCTCAGCCGAATTTTCTGAAAAACCTTACAAAATTTTCCTCTCCACTCAGTCTGAAAGCTGCTCTCGTCGAATCCGGTGAACACGTCTCCAACTAGAGCAGCTCCATACCGGTTCGCTGTTAGCTCTTTGCATAACCATCACCCAACATCCAGAGTAAACAGGGTTAACTTTTAGAGAAAAATTCCCCAAAAAAAGTCAAAAAATAAACCAAAAACTGTGTCACTGTCACATTCCGCGACGTCGTCCGTCCATCCCATCGGCGACCCGTTGTTCTCTCCACAAAAATTTGAATTCTCCAATAAATAGTTTTTTTTTTTTGAAAAATAAAAGAATTTTTTGTTGTTTTTTTTGGAAAAAAAAACTTGTTTTTCGCATCCAAGCTGATTTGGTAATCGTTCGTCTCGTTGGTGTTGTTGTTGTTTTGATTCATTATCTCACAATCAGCGCGACGCGTCTGACGTCTACTCCTCTGGTGGTGTGGTGGAGTCTCGTTTATCAACTTTATTTGTCCATTTCGCGAGCTGCTGCCGTTGTTGTTGTTATATTTTTCGTGTTGTGAACGTGTTTATTGCAGTCCGTTGCCTAAAAACAACGTGCAGCGTGCTGTGAGAAGAAGAAAAAACCAAAAAAAAACAAAAAAAACAAAAAACCGAAAAAACGGCTACAAAAATTGGAAGTTACACAATTTCGTCCATGTGTAGGGGATGATTGGAGTAACGCGCCCAACGGTCATCGTCACCATCAGCACCCCCACATAGACGTAGTTCTGCGTTTAATAGTAAAAGTTTTCCCCCGCTAAGGGCAAACGACGACGAAAAGAAAGAAAAGAAAAAAAAAAACAACAACAAACCAAGACAATTCCACATTCATTCGCTTTCGTACAGCCCCACACACGCCCACCCCCGCACCCCATAGACAGCCATATCAGCCATAGTCAGCGTCATCCCCCGTGAGATGTAACGTTTATTAGCCTAGCCTGTGTAAACTGTGTCTACACTTGTGTGCGTTGCGCGGTCCGCTCTCTTCTCGAATACACGAATGCAGAGAGTTGTCCTCTCTCGGGCACGGTTTTGCGCTCTCTCGCTAGTCTGGTGGTAAGCAAGGCAATTGAAGGTCCTTGGCGGTGGGTTTCCTGCTCGGAATGTTTTATTTATCTGCGTGTAGTCGATGATGTTATCATGCAAAAGGTGATTGCTGTGTGAATTATGTGATCCGAGAGCGGTGTAGTGTTTTAAATAAAAAAAAAAAAAAATAGAAAATATCCTTCGAAGGAGCTTATATTGCCGGCCATCAAAGTGGTTGTGGTTTTGTTTTTGTTTTTTCTTTGCTTTTTTTGTTGGTGCGTGGTAACATTAAGGCGTTCGAGTAATTAGACGATAAATTGCGTCTATCCGAGCCCCCCCCAAGGGACTACCCATGGACGTGCAACAGTGGGAGCTCATATCTGTTGATGTCCTTTAATTAGAATCGTAAGTATTCACACATTAACAAGATACATTCGTTTACCTGAGATTAAGCTTATTTTATATCTGTGATGATACGAACACAGTGGGGTCGTTTTGGGTGTGTATACATTGGGATTAATCGTAATTATCCTTAGAGGCGCTTATAAGGGATTACTCAGCTCGTCGGAAGGTATAAATGTCAATACTTAGTCGTGTATATGGCGTTCAGTTGTCCTCAAGCCAGAAACGGCTCTTGATCCCTGTAGACTTATGTATCTATCGAATCGCTTGCGTCCAGCACTACGAGATCCAAGCCAGTGGAAGGTTGCCGCGTATCTCCAAGCTGGTTCGTAGAACCTCACCCTTTGCTGGGTAACAGGTCACTGTGACATATCGGGAAACTGCGAAGCTGACGCATTGGCTAGAAGAGGCTCCTCTGGTTTAGATAGCAACCTAATCAACGCCGACGCAGTAAGGCTGGCCAACCATCGGTGGCATCAGCTTGACCATTACCAAGGTTAAACGAAAATAGGACCACAGGACTACTAAAACACACCAGAGGAGCCATCTCTATGATAGGTAACACCCTAACCGGCCACTGTACTATAGTGCAAAGACCCTACAACGACTTCTGCAGAAGCTTTAGAGACGAGGAAGAAGAGACCATCAGTCACCTCCTATGCACATGTCCAGCACTTATTGGAAAGGTTACACTAGGTAAATACCTTTTCAACGATCTCAGTGATCTGAATACCGCCTGCAGGGCTAATATTAACTTCTTCATAATAAGGAGCGAATGATTCCAATAGTAAGAGAGTGACCTACCCACCTTACTTAACAGCAGTACAATGGACCTTTGCTCGTCTAAGTGTATCCTTATCGAGGAACGGTCTAAACAACCAACCAAGCAACCATGTATCTATTAAGCAATGATCTGTGGGTTTCGTTAACGTAACTAATGCGAGTTGTTGTCATGCACGATTCGCAGACCTGATTACTTGATGCGAGGAATACGCATACTTCCTAAACACAGAACCTACATACTGCAACTACTCTCCCTACGCGACTGCCTTTAGGTGTTACTTCGCGGAACTGGTTAGAAATGCATCATGCTCTTCTTTCCCTCATTTCCTTTATGCTGTTCTTCGATCTTTAAGAGGTTCCGTCTGAGCCAGATTTTCATTGGTGGTCCCCCTGACTTTCTTTCTAACTATGAAAGTTCCTTCATTATTATTACTCCAACCTGTTTCACTGCGTCCCACAGCGTTGCCGTGATTCAGTGCCCTCGGGAGTTGGTATTTCTTCGATTCTTTCTTCTAGTTCTCTGGGTTCCATACTGAATTCGCTTTGACACTGAAAAAATAACTGCTGGACATCTTTTCTGGGCTTTTTTGGGATCAAACTTAACAATGTTCGGTTAGGAGCTGGTTTAAGTAGAAGCCTACTTTCGGTCTATCCATTTGTGAATATCCGGTATGGACACCGTGGCTCAAGTGGTTAGTGCATTGGACTATGGAGCAAGGACCTCGTTTGAGTCTCGATCAAAACACCTACAAGTTTTTTTCAACCTCACCTCTCCCAAACGTCTGACTAACATCTGAGAGTATAATTGTCATGAAAAAACCTCTCAAATAACAAATTGTCCTTCGGACACGGTATTAAAGAGTAGTCCCCTTCTATTCGTGTAAAGAATATTTTGGTATGAGTTGATGCGTCCATCTGATCTTTGTAGAGTGGGTCCATCTCTTCTGACTTGTTCTAGTGCTCCGTTGCTTTTCTTCTAGCTTGATACCTTTGACTGAAGTTTGGGCATCCTGAATTTGAGCATCGTAGATCCTTTGTAGCTCGCTGGAAAAGATATCTGCTGGTAGCACTCTTGCAATGATATATATAGCATCCTCTGACACTGTTCGGTTGACAAAGTTAAATCTTCTTGCGTACGACTCAACTGTCACTGCTTTGGCCCATATTGGTGGCGCATACATTTTGATGAACTGCACCATTCTTGACAGAATTGGTCTCCTCTGTTGTCTAGGTCCTCCAATGTTAGTCATTTTTCTGGATAAGGCAGCACTCACCTTTGCAGCTGATTTTGATGTTCTTGCAACTGTTTCTGTTTTATGTTCTGCGCACTCGAATCCAGTTGCTGCCATCCATCGCCTCGGATGTATTTCGAATTTCCCTTATTTCTTCCAGCTGTTCCGCTGCCCTGGCAATTGATTTATAATCTGCAAAACCTATGATTTTCACCTCATATCTCTATCAAGTTCGTACATAATGGTCCATAGGATGGGTCCTAATACCAATCCTTGTGGAACTCCACCAGATATGTGGTCTTGCCTTATTCCACCATCGGTATCGTAGAACAGAAACAGCTTAGCATTATTTTTATTAAGATCCATGGCACTATCATTGTGCTATGTTAGAATTCCGATGGGAGTTATCTGTTCGGTGGCGTATACGTAACCCATTCTTCCATACATTGGTTGGAGCAAAAATGTTCTGTTCTCTTTACATAAAGTAAGGCAGTAGGTAAGCTAGCGTGTGCTTAGGATGTACAGATTCATAATATCTAACTTGAATCGAGTCACGAGAAGAAAGGCAACATGTAAGCTAGAGAGTGCTTAGGATTCACAGATTCATGATATCTAACTTGAATCGAGTCACGAGAAGGTAGGATTCGGATGGGAGTACCCTGTCCGGTTGCGTATACGTAACCCATTTTTCCATACATTTGTTGAAATAAAAATTTGATGGAATGCAAAGCTTACTGAATATTTTGACATCTCTATGTCTTTGGTAACCTTAACAGCTGCTGAAGCAAATTTCACTTGAATTCACCACTTACTTTCAGACATCCTGTTATGACTCCAGTCATCGACTCTTGAATAGTTTCAAAGTAAAGTATTCTGTTTGAAAAAAAACCTTATTTTAGCAGAAGATTTTGAAACATTCTGTGAGAAAAACTGTCAGGATATCTTTATTCATTTAAGAGTTATGATTTTTGCAAGCAAGAAAGTCAATGTGACGGCGCGGCGATGCTGAAGATTAACCCTTCTAAACGTTCTGAATTCTGACTGTGTCCTTGATTTAGAAAATAGATCCGCATTGTACAAAGTTCACACCCGATATAACGAAGCTGCAATGCATCAAATATCGATTACAAACAGATTAAAGTACCTACCCTTGCCCTCGACCGATTAGGGAGGACACGTCCTTTGTACCACTTGCTCTCAATGCCTAAAGTGACGTCCTTCGAATGGGATGATGTTGACATCAATTCTTCTGTCTGCGAAATTCCTTGAGCTGAAACTAAAAGCACATAAGAGGGAAACGACTGAAATGACTTTTTGTCCATTCCAGATGCTACATTATAATCTTATTACTTGGAGGTCCATTATGGGAAGCTCCTTAATCTGCTTCATTAGTAGTTTTCCTGTTATCCCTAAGCCGAGAGATATACAAATATTGCAATAGACATGCATCCACCACTCGATTACTAAGTTCTCCCCATCATCGGGTGGGTGTAGTACAATTACCTTATCGGCAATCCAATTCCAGCCCACCGCCGATTAATTAAGATTACACGAATGTTTGAGCCTTCTTCTGATTAGATAACGTGCGTAGGTACACCAATCGATACCCTTCAGAGTCATTACGTATTGATTTAGTGCCAAACAGTAGCATCGTCCGACGACGTTCATCATCCACTTAATTACGTAATTCTCGAAGATTGAATGACTTCCAATTCAAACATAATAAGTTTAAGTAAATATTTATGATTGCACAGCACTCAGTTTGAATTGTCCTTAGATGGACGGCCTGCGGCGACGACGACGGGGAGAGTTAATTTGTGTCTAACTCACCACACGCAGGATCAGGAGAGAATTGTAGAGCCGCACTTGACATTTATTGTTTGGAATATTTGACGGTTGGGGGACGAACAATTTAGGAAGTAGATACAACTGAGATTTTGTGTTATCCTTGGGCAAAAGAAGGCCTTAACTCAGTTGGAAGTATGAGCCAAGGGTTCAAAGATCTTCTTGAACAGATTTCTGTTAAATTGTAATGGATTGCCCATTTATAATTCTTCGGAAATAGGTGGGACAAATCAGATGAAAGGAATTGCAGCTAGCACTGACCCTTGTGGTAACCCACTATCTTACATTTTGGCTTTGATCAGTTTTTCCTTTGACTGTAAGCCATTTTATTTTAGACAATGCATTTTGTTATCCTTATAAATCATACTGTAGAGGGTGATCCATATTTGATGTATTTTTATTTAACTTGGTCCAGTATAATTCATTTTATTTGCTTTGGCGCAAAGGCCGGCCCAAATAGTCACTTTTTGGTCTTGTAATGGTGTTTCATAGATCTCGTGTGGATTCTCCGTTCTCCAATGTGGTTCCACGCCAAAATCAGGCAAATGTGGTTCCAAATCAGGCGAATCCGGTGACTGTATTCAAATGCCAAATGCCTGAAAACTATGTAATTTTTTTGGTGTTAGCTCATTCGTTGTACGCCATACTAGTATCTGAATTGCGTTTCGTACTTATAAACCGAACTCTCATCTTCAGCAGTTAAGCGTTTCATGATTCAGTTAGATTCAGTCCATAAAATCATGTCTTTCGCGATGTCGATTCGGTTCTTGCATAGCCAGCGACACGTCAGAAGCCCAAATTCTTAAACAAAATGCCTTGAACGCAATCATTAGCAATGTTCAAGTCTTTTGCGGATTTTTTTTGGTCAATGTGTGTATTTGAAATTTCTTTGATTTCACTGATGTTTTCGATGTCAATGCATACACTTCTCAAACATTTTTCACGTCTTCTTCCCGTTGAGTCCATTTTTAACACAAAATACACGCAGAGGCAGATGTACGTGAGTACTGTCAGTGTATGTCAGTAATGTCAGGCAATGATGCTAAAATTTGGAAGGAATGTTAATAACAAATGTGTCACCATAAAACAATGTAATCAGATGACTAAAAGCGCCACATGGTGCTCACACCTGAAACTTCCTGACCAAAGTAGTATCATTTACACGAATAGAAGGGCTACCGTGTCCGAAGGGTATTTTGTTATTTGAGAAGCGTTTCCAAGACAGTTATTCTTTTAAATGTACGTCAGTCACACCCGAGAGGTGAACGAAATCGTACGTGTTGTCTGGGAATCGAACCTAAAACCTCTCGCTCCATAGCTTAGCGCACTAAACAATTAAGTCACGAGGGGATGTTGCCCTGTGTCGTACCCTTTCCTATACCCTCTTACAGATAGTAGTAGAGCTCTCAAGTTGGTTGACAGAACTCACCACAGGAAGTCGTCAGTCCTTAAGCTATGTTCAGAGGATTGCCAGGTCATTAAATGTACTGATCATTGTTGTTGCCAATAAACCACCACATAGCTGAAAATCAGATAATTTATTTTTAGATGACTGGTCTGACTATTGTTTGACAATAATCCGGTTCGCGTACTTTCCACGCAAACTTCGTGGGCACACACAACAAAAAATTGCGCATACGTAATCTGACAGATTTGACAGATTTCATAAATGAGTGCAAAGAAATTTCTTGCATAAATTTCATCTCTCCTTTACGAAAAACTACCAAACTTCTGCGTATTCGAATCTCGGACATGACTTCCTGGATTTTCGTAGATTTTCGTGAAAACTCGTTGTTTTGAGAGCGAACGCGAACACGCCTATCTGTTGTCAAATCAAAAATTGACAATTCACACGGTCGGTACCATTTTAAATTTTTTTTCTTAATAATTTAGAAAGTTCCATAAAGTGCAAAATTTTAAATTGAAATAAACCAAAAGAAGGAAAAGGAAAACAGCAAAGATGAGCACGGATAGCTACGCAAGTCATGTACAAAAGATTGGATAGCTCGCTGCCAGTTAATCAAATTCTTCTTCAATCACTTTCCTATCATTATGCAGCAGAAAGTTGAACTTGAAAGGAAAATACTAGTTTACGTATCGCGCGTCCGAAATATGTAACTAAAATAAGTATTAACAAAGATATCTTACAACAAATCAATTGTCAAATGCCATAAACTTCGCATCACACCTGTCTACATCTGTCTAAACGTATCCCAAGTGTCTGACATTGATCTGTCAAAAGACAGATACAAAAGAGAGCTTGCATGAATTCCATTGTCAGATGGCGCTGTGAGAATTGTATGACACTGAATTCCTTACAAACAAATTGTCAGACAAAAATTGATAGTTGACACGATTGCCAGACATTCGGGTAACATTTTTTCATTGGTAGACTCGACAATATCATCAAATCTGACAATTGTCTGAACATAGCCTTAGCGTAGCTAATTTTAGTTCAATATTGTGTCGCATAATGCATATGATCCTGCGAAGTCCTGCACAAAACAGATTTTAAAAAAACACCAAATGAACTCATTCACGAAAAATTCAATATCCCATTACCTGTAATGGATACAATTAATCAAAAAAAACTCCTTATCCCTTTTTTTTTTAAGGAAACTTCCACCCAATGTATCGATGTATACGTATTCCCCTCAACTCTGTCATTGGAAGCTGGAAACTTTTATGAATTTATTACAGACATTGCCATTTCCCATTAAATAGACGACGGTTTCTTAAAAGAACTGAAGGAAGTTTTATCTAAAAATCTTCGACACGACACGAGCGTGTTTTTACGAGAAAACTTTCTCGACTTGCCTTAAACTTTTCATTAACAAAATAATAAAAGTATGTTCGCTTTTGTAATTGCTTTGATAATCCTCGTACTCCTTCTTTCACATCTAAGTGTGTACGATGGAACGGAGACGGGACAGGAGGTGTAGAAAAAGTAAATTTTATTTCCTGTTCCACTGTTGGGTGACACTGTCGCCGCGAAAAAGTTACCCAGGGCCACTCACACTTGTGTGTCCTATTTGCGGCTTTCACCTACGTACAATGGCTGGTGTATTCTATCCTATCCTATCCATTGAAGAGTTGACGATGGCATATAAAACTATAACTGTGTCAAATGATTTTCTTCCTTTTTCATGGGAAGTTGTATTATTTTTTTTTTTCGGTTTTTGTTGCTTAAATGGGGGCACCATGTGTCCGTGTCCTTGAAGCTTATCTGACGCTAAACGATGGGTGGTTCTTGTTTGGTTTGCTCGTTGAATTTTAGCTTTTCGTTGTGCCATTGCCATAGCCATAGCCATTGCCATCGCCATCGTCGTCGTCGTAGTCGTCGTCGTCTTAGATCTCTCCTCGTTGGTAGGGCAATTTTTTTGTTCGTCCTTTTTCCGGTATAAGGATTCTGAACTAATTTGCTGTGTGTTGGTTTTATTGTGTTGAGTCTATTTTTAGACTGTATGGTGATTCGAGTCCTTTTTTATATATTTTTTCTGTGCTCCCTACTGCTGGAGGATAGTGATACCATAGACCTCGTATAGGTGAAGAAGGAAGTTTTCCGGATTTTTGTCGAGTTCTTTCGCAAATAGTAGATACAGCGAGGGAATGAATTACATAATCCCGGATGATGATGATGATTAATTCAGAAGGTGATATAATAGAGGAAGTCACCGGATAAGGAGGCATGAGATATTGAAATTTGATTGCGGTGTCGTCCTTTTTCGTTTTGTAGACGTTCAAAAATTCCACACACATTCCTGGGTATGTGCTATTAACATGTTTACTGGGAACGCATGACAAGTTTTTTCGATATCAGTTTTTCGAGGGAATGTTATTTGGGGGGGTAGAGACGGCAGGGGTATTTTTAGATTCCCCAAAGGACTGGCTTAATGTGGCTAAATGGGGGATATATGGGCTTCTAATCGTAATATTGGACTGGTCACAGGTTCACGTGGACGAAATAGTATCATTTAAGTGTAATGGTTGTGGCCCACTGCTTACATACATAATTGCCGAAGGAATTGTGGGATATTCTATGAGGCATGACCTCAATTCAATTATTGCTGACTAGAGATGAGTAGGTATTCGTTTGTTTTTTTTTATGCTCATGCCATGCGTTGTTGTAGGAAATAGCCAGGTTGGTTGTTTCTGAGATTTATTCTGCTTTGTGAAACGAAATGGATTTGCAATGGCGCCAAGTCGAGGGTTTTGCTAGATTTTGGACCACCATTTGGTAGGGCTGAGAGGATGTCCTTTAAGCATTAAAATTACTTTATTTCGAAGGAGCTTGGGTATACTTTAAAGGCACTTCCGTGCACCACATGGTACTTCATTCGGACTGTCCTTGTTGGTATAGTTATTTCCCATCGACAAAACCCCGGCACATGTAGGAAATATCGGTTATAAGGCATAGGACTAGGAATAGTAGTAAGTCTCGCTGGAAAACTCTGTTTGGGCGATGTTTTCTTATTGCAATATTTGACATCACGATGATTAGGACTTCAAGAGAGCTTCAAAATATCCATGCTTGCACGTTGTCAAATCATTTTAGGTAAAGTGCTTGTCTATTTAAGAAAACAGACTTACTTCGATCACAAAAGGGCTCGTTGTGATACGACGTACCAATTTCTACTGCTAATCTAACCAACGACCAAGTGCTCTGTCGTCAGAAATCAAAAATCAAAACCACGAAGGTAGATTAGGCTCCTTTGGAACAGGAACTAGGTAGGTATACTACCGAGACTACCGAGAGAAAGCTGCCCGCAATTGCAGCGTATTTCCTAGTCTGAAGCTGATATACAAGCAGCTGATTGAGTTCTTGGATGTTGACGTGTGCCAGGAATAACAATGTCATCTGGGTGAGCAATCACATTGCATGTTAGAGAAGAGGATTCAAGACACCAACTTGAAGTATTAAGGCGAAGATAGCATAGTCGCTATGAAAAGAAAAGAGGAGAGTTTCCATCGCAGTTTGTTTCTTCTACTTTCGGTAGTAAGACTCCTACAATCTAGACCATCAGTTCTAGAAGGCTTTTGAGGCATTGCACTCATGCGGACCAATGTTCGGGAAAACATGGAGACTTAAACATAAAGTGTTAAACTGGCTTTACTTCACTTTATCATCAATTGTTTGGATGAAGGGGCTCGGGAAGAAGTATAATCTTGAGAGCATGCATTTGCCTGATGTAGCGTGGTCGATGAGATGAACACCAACAGCATTGCTGGAAGCTATACTGAATCTTCTTCCACTTGACATTTACTGCGATAGCTCGGTTGAAACAAAGAGACACCCGGCTATGGTTAGCTGAATTATGCTTCATACCTTAATCCTGAACCGCTGATATATATCAAGAGTTCATACCGGGTGGGACTACATCCCCTTGCTATCAGAGATTCGCTATAAGAATTCCTAGCAGGAAGATCGACAATGAGCTGCACTTTAAGAAGATGTAGGTACTGGTACTGGGGTTCACTGGGAGTCTCGAAATTCCATCGATCCTATAGACTTATGCGGCCATGACTCGTATCAGTCATCTCAGTGGGCTAATAGAGTGGCCCTCGGTTGGGCACCAAATCATATAACAAAAAAGCGGTGCCCAGGTTAGAGGCTAGTACACCGCTTAGCACTTTTAACAGGGAAATAGACATTCAGTCCAATGAGTAGCCTACTCAGGCGATCAATTCTTACGGCCAGTCTCTAACTAAAACAGATTGACAGATTCCATGAAACTCAGTCTCTGTAAAATTCGGACTGCTGTTCGTGTCATGACAGAATAGCTAGAAAGCCGACCTCTGCAGAAACTCCAAGAACAAAGAGAAAAGAGAATCCATTCATCACTTGCTATGTGATTGTCTAGCACTAGCCATCAAAAGGAAAGGCACTCTTGGGAGTTATTTCCTTGAGGACTCTTCTGAGGTTTATGCACGCATCAGGGCGGTGTAGTTTAGCTGTCAAAATCTAAAATTAGACTTTCAGGGACTTATAATGGAGGCAACATCCCTGTCCTTCTAAGGAAGATTTCAATGCACAATATCTTCCGATATATTTCTGGTTAGTCTGAACATACTAAACTGGCCTGCTCTTAAAGGTTTTCGATTTATCTAATTAGCTTCCTCGAATGTTCATATGAACGTACGGCCAACCTTACTGAATCAGCTGGATGTCATTGGTAACTTTGACAGCTGCTGAAACATAACAATTGGGAAAAAAAAAATCATTGCTATCTGGTCACCCTTTTGTACAGCCGCCACGTTCACTAAAACCGGAGCACAACTGAATATCCAGAACCAGTGCATGAAAAGTGGAAAAATGAAAAACAGAAACAGGTCCAGAGAATGCCTTAGAAGCAAATCAAGCTTCGAATTTCGTCTCTAACCTCCAGTGGTCTAGACGCATTAGAGGTCCTCAGTGCAAAGACGTATTGATCTTGATTTGTCTGGGTTTATTCAAGCTATAACTCAGGTTTGGTTTATTTGCGAAAAAGAAGCTGGTTTGATAAAGCTTCTTAGCCTCCCAGTATTTTTTGGCCACATGAGCCATAGAATCCCCACAAGGGTTGAATTTTCCCAGGCAATGGTCGTATGCTCAACTTGCTGGGATTCCTTCCACCTACTGGTCCATTTAGTGACTTCGTTTCATAGAAGCAATTCGAAATCTGTATGAACTTCCTGTTATCCCGTAGATGTCCTGCCATCGTTCATATGGTTTTAAGATTAAGAGATAACAAACTTTTAGCCACTTAACCCCACCACTTTCAACTCCAATACCTTCCTTCGCTTTGAAAGCCCATCAACCACATTCGTCAGTTTTCCATTTTGAAGTTCCTTTGTCCTGAACGCTACTACTTAATTAAACTCCTCGCACAGCATTTGCGTTGCCTAAATGAACAAGTCTTTCCAGTTCCATGAACCGAATCGCAGCCAATTTAACCACTTACCGTAGCAATTCACACAGTCTATCCGCTCTCTCTCTCTCTTGCAATTTATATTCAAAGCACTTTCGAAACCATAAATTCCTCCACAATACCGCTAAATGTGCTCAAATATTCACAACTTCTGCAGAACTTGCGAGATTCCCCGCACTGAAACACCGTCATTAGGCGAAGCCCATCCAAACACGGAATGCTAAACTACACAGCTTCCTCACAAATCCTCACGAATTCAACATGGAATTCGCAGTTTATGGAACGTTTGTCGAATTGCAACGTGCGTCGCGTCGCAGGCATTAATTTCCCTAAAAGTCCTTTCGAAATCCTATCATAATTTTCCTGGAATACACGTAGAAAATGCAGAAAATAACTGGCGAAGCCTTTTTTCTCGGGACACAGTAAACTTCAGAAATAGGAAAAGTTTTCATCCACTCCTGGTTTAGCGACTTCCTTCGGACTAACCGAACGGAAAAAAAGTGACAAAAAGTTTTCAAAAAAAAAAAGAAAATGGCGATGCATACAAAATACTCGTAGCACCGACCGGCAGATTTGGGCGCGGACAAGTTTTGTCAGAAAGTTTAGGTTAGGTTTTCATTAGAGCCTGCTAGACACAAAATGTCTGCGGAATATATGGGAACGAAAGGGTGGACAAAAAGGAAACAGTCGGGATTTAATTTGAAAAGTTTTTTGGTTCTTTTTTTCGTGTTTTTTTTGGTTTGGTAGCCGAGTTCAATGTTTCAAATGTAATCATTCCTTTGGGTTGCTTTACGAGATTAATTCCATTTTCGGGGAAAAAGATATTATTTTATGTTTTATTCAGTTAAATTGAATCGGACAGGGATCTAATTGAGAATGACAGTTAAAGCGATCCTGGTTAATTTCTTGGTAACAAGTTTGTGTGTTTTTTTTCGGGTGAAGTGGTCTCCTACAGGTTGGAAATTTGGAAATTTGCCTTCAAGGCGGGTTCAACCTTTTGGTGGTTTCATACTTTTCTACTCTCGTACTATTTTATTAATAATTAAGTTGAAATGGAAAAGGACTCTTATGTATCCATCATCCATCAAATGCAAATGTGGTGTTTTCCTGGGAACTTTTTCATACTCGGAGAAGGTCTAGAATGTGGCCAGCAGTTGGGAATCCAATTACAAGGAGAATCCAAGGAGGCTAGACAGCTTCAGAAGTCAGCATAAAACCATTTGGTTGCAATGGGAACGGACTCTAGACCACCTTGTTATAGTCGCAGGGCTTAAGTAGGTTATCCTAATCCGCTCCGAATGGGTTCCAGTGAATGCCAAAAATGAAGAGGCAGTTATCTCTATTCTAGTGGTGGTGTGAGCACTATCATTTAAGGAACACAATACCAACCGCTAACGAGCACTCATAGAGGCCTGGTTAATCCTATCCATCCAAACACTTACTCCGATTTCGGCGGCTCTGTCGGAGCGAATGGTACGAACTTGTACCTGCCGTACTCGTGGGAACAAAACTTTAACCCCAAACAGAAAATGAAGAAAACACAAGTGAACATGGCAGGTCTCGAGGGATGTGAAGGAGCATGTGATTAGCAAACCCATAGACACTGTTCAGATTGACAACGCGAAGGAAGAGGATTCTTACCATAGGTATACAGAGACTTATGAGACCACATGTAAAGCGCAAATCCCTCGAAAAGACCCATTACCAGAGTTTCTAAGATGGATGGTGGCATTGAACAAACTCCTCGGATTCATACACACATCTGAGTGGTTTACTTCAGCCGTCGAAGATCGAAATAGGGTTCCCAAGAGTTTTATAATGGAAAGCAATGAACTCAACAATAAGGGCATTCATTTACCTAGGGCCCTTGTTGAGTGAAAGAGGAGTGTATAGATAACTAGGCGTCTACATCTGTCTATAGGGCCTTAAACTTTTTGTCGGAGATAATACTGAAGATGGCTATCAATACCCAAGTAGGGGTATTCGAGCCACTTGCACTGCAGTAAATAAGTTACTGGTTTCTTCTTTTGTCGTGAAGTTAAATAAGGTCCTCGGTATAGTGAAGACTTTGAGAAAATGTTGGGACATATTGTCTCGAATCTGCTAAGATTTGAACCTTGACTGTTAGTGGCTTTAACTTTATTCGCAGAAGGAGCATGAATGACCCCTTGTGGGTCCTAAGGCCTTTACAATGTCTACGCGCCATCCTGAGTAACCGGGTTCCAGATCTATATAGCAGCATGGATTCAACGGTGGCATGGAACAGCCCAACGACGTCTGCTTCTCTCTCCACGCTTGCTGTCATTTGGTGAAGGTCCATTAGTCTATGAGACAGTAGGCATACGTCGTAGCCTAGGTGTTTCAGTTCAGATGTAAGAGTCCATCGAATTCCGCTATTTCCTATTGGCCGCATTTAGCACCTCGCTAATCACCAATGAAAATAGTATTGGTGAAAGTATGCAGCCTTGCCGAATCCCACTTTGGACTTCAAATTCCTCAGACAGCCTTCCTCTGTGCAAAACGTGAGTCAATGATGTTAAGATGTTAAGGAAGTAGTACTTCATCTGTTTGGAAGACTCTAGGAATCATTCAGATCTCTCATTCCCACTCATTCGCCAGTTTACTTGAAGTTGGCAGATTGGTTATCAGCTTTCTCTTTAGGTGTCTAAATGTTTTCTCTGAATTATAAGCAACTAAACCTAAAGAGTCCCTCATTTAATGTCCCCAAGTAATGAACTGTTCTCTAGTTTGTTATTCCCTTCACAAGTTCCATGATTTCTATATTATGCTGGTCCTACTCTTTAAGTTGTTAAAGTCAGCGTCCATGTCCAACAAATAGAATGAATCCTTAAATACGGATACCACTGTTGGTTTG
Organism: Xylota segnis; assembly: GCA_963583995.1. NCBI lineage: Eukaryota > Metazoa > Arthropoda > Insecta > Diptera > Syrphidae > Xylota > Xylota segnis. Next base: position 26,606,704 of record OY757236.1, on the reverse strand, counting down.
GTTAAAGTAACTACTCGTAGATAGAGTCGTAGGTATTTGCCATAAAGCAGCGGAAGCGAGTGATGTCAAACTTGTCTAAAAGCTTGGTACATGTAAGGCAGATTGTTTATAGTTTTCTCCTGTTCCTCATTCACAATTAGTTCTACAGAATGAGTTTGGGAGAAGACCTAGCCTGATGACGTATTGATCAATGATTACAATGACACGAATGACCAACTTTTTCAATCTGACTAGACAAATGGACCACTATTGATCCAGCTTTGGCCAGATCTGTCTGGTAATGAGGCACTTAGTGCCATCTTCATGGTAACGATTGCATTGAGCATTAGAACCCAAAGACAGGAGGTGGTATCCTGCTTGATGAATTTGTAGGCCAGGCATTTCTCTGGAATCTGACGCAAGGGACAGCATGTGAAAGAAAGAACTTTCCCCAGGTTAGCTTGATATTGCTAATATGGTCCTCTATCCACTGACTTATAACCAACCAGAGCTCCTTATACTTGCTTGAAGTCTGTTCCATCTGCATTTAAGTGGGAACAGTAGATCCTTTTCAAGCCATCTAACGAATTTTAGACGCCTTATTGGTTTCCCCAATAGAATCCCAGAAATGTTTCCATTTGTGAACATACCATTCAATGGATCCAGCCAGCTCAGGGAACAGAAGCGAGCCATAACAGGGTGATAACAATTCTGATACCTCTTAACCTACCCACATTTGTATCTGTAATCATCATCATCATCAGCGCAGCCTTTGTGCAGTATCTACAGAGTGCGGCTGCCACTATAAATGGATCTGTGCCGGATCTCCATCTTCTCGCTTTCCTGAATATTACAAGTTCCACACTTACCAACTAATGTTCGACGAATTCATGTCGGAAGGCACGTTCTCACGAGTCTGCTGCGCATTAATGGCACGGAACCAACATACGTACATATGTACATTCCAAATGAAACGAGAACATCACTCCAAGGAGGAACAATTGACATCAATAACACGCACTCACGTTCCATTCATATTCCACTTAATGTCGTGCTAAGTGGATGAAAAGAAAAGGATAACCCTCTCCCACCGAAGGCCGCACATTATCTCACTGACACAGCCCCCACACTCCCCACACATTCATGCCACTAACTTCTTTGGGGATTATTTAGGACGCAGTTATGTTATACTGTTGCTCCTGAATAATTAAGTGCAATTAATGCTCGTTTACACAATGTTTCAGACTTGTGTGTACATGAGAGTCCTTGAGGGAGACAACAATGTGCCAACATATGTATTGTGCGTGAAATGGCCAACAAACGCACACACACACACAGAGCCTTCACCGAAGAAGAAATCAATCAATAAATTTTCATTCCACCCTCGTCCTTACAGTGAAAATTATTTAAAGCCACCCTGTGATCGAAAAATAGAAAAAAAAAAAATGTAATACAGTCCAAGGGAAGGCGTGGTGAACTAGGATAAGGCCGGCAAAATCTTTATTAGGTTACAGCAATCTTACGCTCCCACGAAAGCAATGATCATAATTGAAATTCATAGACACTCTCGTGTGTCCTCGGCCCTGCCTTCGGCTTCTTTGGTATTTCTGTATTAGTTTCGCAGGAGTTGTGTAGGACACAAGAGACAGCTTTATGTAGCACCTCAATTGACTGGAACATTGTTGGGATGCCTGCCGGAACGTTGCCGTCGTTGTCGTTGTCGTTGTCGTTGTCGGTTAAGTGGCAAAAGGAGACAGTGACGGTGACGATGACGGTGAAGGTGATGGTGACACTGGTGGTGATGGTGGCGATGGTGGCGATGATGAAAGTTATCAAAACAAAACCTTATTATGTGAGATAATGCTGTCGTCCTAGTTTCTATCTTTCTGTATGTGTGACATTCGTTGGCATGTGATGTGCTTTTTTGGAATATCCTACTCCTAGATACAACTAGATACAAGGATAATAGATTGCCTCGACACCAGTGTGTGCTAAGCTATGCTGTCTTTTCGCATCACGATGATTGTGTCGTGTCACGGTTAGAGACAACCAATGGAATTTGTATTGTTGTCATTAGTATTTGGATGGGAGAAATGGCGAGTGGCTTAAGTGAGTGGTGTTTTAGATAGAATGACAGTTAGACAGGAGGAGGCTCCTTGCGCATGGAATGGAAAATCAATTGCACAGTGTAAATGAGATAATGTTGTCAAAGTTGACAATACAGGACTTGTTTGACAGTTTCGAAAGGATGGAGTCCATAAAGTTTAGCTACTTTCCGCTGAAGTGTATCAGTTTTAAACTTCTCTGGCCTGGAACACCTATTGGGGACACTCATGTTGTTGACAAAGACAAAGGCTATCAGGAGAGCGATTGAACGAAACCAGCTTTGTGGATCATGCAAAGAACAGGTGGATAGGTAGGTATTGGATCAGTAGGAAGCAAGGGAATACTACTATTGGAACTATAGGTAGAAGAAGGGAGGAGAAAAATATCCTACTCAAGGCTATCGAACAGTTGCGCGATAGAAGCAACACATGGAAGTTCTTTACAAAAACCAAGCAACTGCCAGCAGGCTTGAACCTTGACTACAGGCTCTTTGAAACAGTGAAGGAAACCTAACCACCGAAACTCAGGTAATATAAGGAGCATTTCCTTTACCTAATGAATCCGCATTCAGTCAATTAAAGAAGCCACCCCCTCCTAGTTGCAGGAGGAGCAGGCTTTGAATGCCTACCAGCGTAGCCTCTCACACATGACATAGTGGTGATGTTCTGGAAGTAAGCATTAAATTTTCAAACAAGTATGGGTGTATGGAGCCATACCAAAAGATCAGCTCTATATGCCAAATCTTCAAGAAAGGAGATCCTATGTATCGGATGGTTCACACAAACTTTTCTCTTTGTTATCAAGTGAACCCACAGGGGTTCACAATGGATCTACTAGTGATCCGAGTGCTAGTTGCCAATACGCTCACTCAGTTCTACCACAACAATCAAGACATATCCCTGCTTAATATTGCATATAACATCCTGTCCAACATGGATTCTTTCCATTTGGCACGTACCAGTGTGGCGTTATGGAAAAGACCAAAAAATTTCAAGTCGAGAGTCACCATCTCTTCATCGACTTTAAAGCCTCATATGACAGCATTGAGGCTGTCGGGACAAGTCGATTGCCCAATTCAGAATCTGAGCAAAACTTATACAGTTGTGGCGCGTGACGCTGGAAAACACGAGAACAGTTCCTCTGAACTATACCAATCATTCACCGGATCTCTCCAAGATGTGGCACTGTCATGTGATTTCTTTAATCTCGTGCTGGAACTTATAGTTCGAAGCGCAGGTGGAAAGATGAAAGGCACTATCTGCAACAAAGCTGACTAGCTGCTGGCATACGCAGACGACATCAATATCATCAGTCGCTCGACCGAAGGCTCTGTTTTAGAAGCAATTGAAGAAACAGAAAAAGGTGAAACAAGTTGACCTTGAAGTGGATGAGGACAAAACCAAGTAACTGTTGTCAACAAACAAAGAAGCATCGGTCCACCACTTGGGACAAAACATCGCTATTGGCAACAGTAACTTCGAGGTAGTTTAGGAGTTTGTTTACCTCGAAGTAAATATCAACTCCACGAACGTCGACCTAGAGAAGATTCGGCGAAGACTTACCCTAGGATAGCGCTGCTACTTAAAAAACGAAATGCAAGCTGTACCAAGCATTGATCGTGCCACTTCCACTATATGAAGCCAAGTTCTAGATTTTAAAGAGAATCCTTCATCGAATTTGAGGTTATTTAAGCGAGGAGGTCGAATAGGGGAGAAGATAAAACGGGGCACTCTATGGGCTGTTCAAAATGTGAAACCAAAACCTACGAGACCACCAAACCAAATACTGACATCCTGAATTTGTCTCCTCGTGATGCAATTCAGTTCAGATATTCTGTTACTGTGCATCCTAGGCACAAACGAGTCTAGCTGTTTCCTTGGTATGACGCTTCGAGACGTCAAGGAAGACCTAACATCCATTTTAAGGATCAAGCAATCGTGGTTGCCAGAACGCCTAGTCTGGACAACTGGAACACTGTGTCCGGGATCAAAGCGAGTAGAAGGTTGCCGTTTGTTATGACTAAGCGGCCTCCTTAAACGTTAAACCAACCCGAAATTGTCATAAATTGTAGGATGGTCAATGGTATCTTGGACATTCACATAGAAAATGGGATTTGCTCTCTTCTGCATCTATATCACCACAGCATCTGGAGAGGTCAACTGTGTTGAGTCGCATTCTTCTTCTCTAAGCTGCCAAGGGATTACGACCGGTAATAATCCCCGTAAACAGAGCTTAAGTCTTTCTAATAAGCGCTAGAGCTTCCTTGGTTTTCGTTTCGTCGTGTTTCGATCAAACATTCGTATCATCAAGCCAACACTCACCTGGCCAAATCTTTGAAACAAGTTGAAGTGTACTCTGTACCAAGTCAGTTCCTTTGGATGACTGATGAGTCGTCAGATAAGCCTTGTTGGATCTAAACTTGCTATACACACTTCAATTCCAATGACAATTTCTTAAGATGGCATTGCAGATAATAAGATATTCTAGGAACAGGAAAGAGTCCAATCTCTTTATTCATACAAGGGTTATAGCCAGAGTCTATGAATACGTAAATTATCACCATCCACTGATGACTTAAATATTATCATTTATGGCTGCAGTTATGAGTCATAAATTGCAGCCATAAAGTGGAACTTATTGTGCATATATTGAACTCATTAATTAATATGACTGAACAATGCATTGTCATTACAATGGCGGTCTCTTAGTAGTCGGCTGTAGACATAGTTTTTATTAATAAAGAAGCGTTCAATAGGACTGACCTCACAGGCCCAGAATTGCTGAGCCATCTTGACATTCAAAGAAAGTTAATTGTTTCAGTCGCACACTATATGTGTGGAGACCCGGGCAGCAATATCAGACAGATCGATCGATCTTCGAAAACATGGTACAGAATATTGCAGTTAAGAAGCAACTAATAGACGAAGTGGCGTCAGATTTTTGCCTTACTTTTGGATTAAGTGCTTCGGAATTTCAAAAAAATTATTTATACGTATTTATATGAACTTACGTTATTCCTTGTCTCAGGAAAGGAAGGCTCTTAGAAACGGCTAGGGACTCTAACCTTATGTAAACATGGTCTTGGTGAAATAATCACAAAAGTAAGCGATTCCTTGATATCTGCATAATAATATAAGAAATTTTGGTTAAGACGTTCAAGACAGGGAAGCTGAATGCTAGCATCACTTTAAGTAATTTTTTGAACCTCATCACTTTTGGGGGATAGGATCCTTCAGTTCAAGGTACAAATAAAACGCAGTGAAACATGTTGTTAGCCAAGAGTAGGAATACATTTTACTATTCAAGGATATCTTAAGTAGAAAAACATTTTGATGTTCATTTTCCAACAACGAATGGAGAAAGTAACACCGAGCATGACCTCCAGTATCAGTACAAACGCAGAGGAATGCTTTTTTTGAAAATCAGCTCAGCAGACGTAGTACCTACTAAAGGGTGACCAGATAGCAGTGATACCTTTTCCACTTGCTATGCTTCAGTAGCTGTCAAAGCTACCAATGACATTCACCTGTCAAAATATTCAGTAAAATTCGACAGAAATATCGATTCGGCGGCATTCATCTGAATCGGGGATAAGCAGAGAGTCGATTCCGTTTATTTTGCGGTTGAATCTGGCCCTACATCCATATAAGATTGCGCTGATGCCACAATTGAAGGCGAACAACAATAAACAATGACATGAGTTTGCTAACTGGGCGCAGGAAATATTGGCCGGAGATCCGGATTTTGGCCAAAAAATCATCTTCTCGGACGAGGTCCATTTTTGGCTCAGCCACACAATTTAAAGTGTTCGATCAAGCATCAATGGTTATGTCCTGTATCTCCTTGTGGGTCCTAGGACCTCTACAATGCCTACGCGCCATAGTGTGCGATTTCTGGAAACCTGCCGTGCTTCCTTCTCAATTATTCAATCATCAATGCATTCACATAGATTGATTGTTTGGTGAGGTTTATGACATGGCGGGATCATCGGACCTTTTTCTTTCGAAATGAGGAAGGAGACACTGTCAATGGTCTCAGGTACATAGCGATGTTAACCGACTTTCTGTGGACCGAGCTCGACAACATCGATATATCCAAGCTGTGATTCCAACAATACGGCGCTACATGCCTTATAAGCGACACAACATTCGCAGTTGGGGTTTGGGAACTGGGTCATCTCACGGCTGACTACTGCGATCATCCGACTTGACACTTCTCGATTATTTTCTCTGGGGTAGGCCTTAGTCTAGGTTAACAGGCTAACATTCAACGCACTTTAGCCGGAATAACGCCGCGCGTATTCTACCGAGTCATCAAAAATTGGACCGTGCGCTTGACTCACTGTCAGTGAAGTCGAGGCTGCTATTTGATAAATTTTTGTTCCTTTCGTTCCTATCGTTCCTATCTGGTCACGCTATGCAAACTGCAGTTCAATAAGTTCAATTTCGGAGGAGCTTGTACCATGCTAATTCGGTGATGGAAAGATTGACCTCGTCACCATTTGTAGGAGGCCTTTGGCAAGTTGAGTCTGGCCCTCAAGTTCCTAACTTTAAGGCGGAACATCTCTATCACAATGTCATCCAATTAGAAGTACGTACTTCAATCTCTACCATGACCCAAACCCCAGACATAATAAAGAATGAGGCTTCTTCTGATGTGTTAATCTATCGTCTAAACCCTCTGCAGTTCTTTCCTGGTGGAACTACGAACTGGTGAAGTCTTATTTTTTCTTTTTAAATCTCGAAACCAAAATGACAAATATCTCAAGGAAATGGAAACACTTCCAACAAATTTATGTCAATCGTTTATCGTTCATCACCAAGGATTCGCTAATTTAACCATTTACATATCCACGTCGTGCTACATGAAAAATCAAGGGAACCTGCTCCTTCACGCTGCTTCCCCGAGTGTAAAGCCATTTCCCTCCGTATCATGGTTTATTTATCGATATTCATCATTTTTATTCAACTCACACACTCGCTGCCATTCGCTGAAAGTGCTGCGGTTGCGGTGGTGGCCTTACCTCCAGTCTCAGGGCTTAAGGGCTCCGCTAAAGTATTACGCTCCGTAATGGAAATAGATATTAATCCATCCTGGTAACCCAGGAGCAGGAACAACTGCAGCGCACAGTATCACGTTTGTCATGTCTTCATCAGAGCGCAAACAAAAAATTGAATACCATCAATCAATCCGGGAAGACTCTGTGGTGCCGGCAGCGACGTCGATGGCGAAACTGCTGAAATCATCGACAATCCAAGACGCATCGCACATACACACCTAAATGAGTGGCATCTCCTTAATGGAATTACCCAAATCGATTTGTTTATCCATTCGTTAACATTTACCCCGAGTGTAAAGCAGGAACACTGATGATATGCCAAATACAGGTCGAAGGACCAAAAAAAAAGGGAAAATCATTGCTGCTGACAAAGTGCCATCACGCCCGCCATCTACACGGAATGGAAAGAAAGAAAAAGAATCTCAGCCTCTCGACTGTAAGTGGAAGGCACCGGTAAGCCGGTCACCCACTCAAGGCGCGTAGGTGTTTTCAATATTCCCTTCGAAAGCCCTTCGCCTATACATATGTGCATACACACACAGCCAGCAAATCTTAAGGACACCCTCGCGAGAATACAAAAAAAAAAGTAGAATTACAAGACATAAAATTAATTCAAGACGAATGGCGGCGCGGTAGCTACAACATCCGTGATGTCATACACTCATCCACCTGGCCCAATGGCTTCTCCAGAGACAATGTACATGTGCACCTACAACCAACACGGTGCCGCGCACCGGAAGAACAACGACAAACTTAAGTGAAGTCGATTGAATCCAATAAGTAGCAAGGTGGGTGATTTGCGGGAACGAGCTGGAAGCAAAGAGATTTCAATTGGTATTTAGGCCAGATAACGTTCGGGAGATAATGTGAAAGGAATGCTGATGAAGACATGGCCCGAGGTGAAGGGCGCCCCAGGGGGTTGATTCGATTTCACATTGTTTTTCTGCCAAAAAAAAGACGAAATTTTATTGATAAACAGCAGTGTTTTGGGTTTCGCCAGAGAAACACTGTCCTGGAGTGGAGGACCATGGTAGAAGGTCAATCAATTGAAATTGGCATTGAGGCCAGAGCTGGCATTCAATATATGTTTTATGTTTTAGGATCTTTGTCCTTTGGAATTAGAGGACTCTGTGACAGCGTAGGTTGTTAAAAGAACAAGCTCCCACCTGACTAGACGGTTTTCTTAGAGAAATCCGAGGAACTGAAGTCCTTAAGATAAGTTTTCTGACTGTGTTCGTGTAGGCCGAAGAACTCTTGACTGAAGCACTGAGACAGATGAGAGTTGGATGTGTTTTTGGAATTATTTCATCTTTCAAAGAAAGAACTTGTCAGAGCAGATAGGATAGGCAGAACTATCCCCTTGGAGTGTTTTAAAGACTTTCAGGGCTCTAACGTAGTTAATTATAAGATACCCGGAGCCAAGTTGGAGATTCATTTGGAATCTGTCCTTACTTTAGAAAAGAAAAGTACTCCAACTCAAACGTTGAGATGCTTTAGATAGCCAGTGATAGACCTTTAGCTTGAAAGGTTGAATAAGCCTATTCTGGCCCGGAATCATGATATTATAGAGGTTTCGAGTGTAACGACCTACCAGGTCTGTGAGAAGACGTGTGGTCTTGAGCTCTGTTTTGGAGTATCACAATCGAAAAACGACAGACACCCTGATTATTGGACCAACTGAACGAATTCAAGGCCTAAAGTAAGCGAAAAAGTTTGTCAACTCCAACCAAAAGTTGACTCCATCTCAATAAAGAAGATCTAAGGACCTCAACTCGGAACTTAACGAGCAATGGTTCACTGATAACCAGTTGGTAGCACATACAGTTTACGTTTGTTCTAACTACTGGTAAGATTTTTGGAAAGGCTCTAAGGAAGATGAGGTAGAGAGTATCACTCACTTTCCGATATGTATCTCCAATGGAAGTACCGATTGAAATGAGTGCAATACAGGGCGACCAGTTCCAGTGGAAATGGAAACGTAGGAAGGGATCAGATGTCGTCTTCCCTCAGAAAAACGTAAAGAACTTCAAGTCGCACATTTGGAAAATACTTTTCTAAGTCCGTCAAGTTGGGCTTGGGATGTGTGCTAAAATCATGACGAGAGGTTAAAGCAGTTTTTATGCACAATGTCGCTAACCCCATTCGTTTTGAAAAGGCTAGTTGATATTCAAAACAGTACCCGACATCTTAGAATACACTCTAGCTTGTCTCTTGGATACCGAGGGGGTCTTCAAAATCTTCCAATAAAAACAAGTCTAGTAGACCTTAGTGAGAACAACACCATTATCAACTGGTCATGTTGAAAACCACGCAAATTAGCTTAGAACTATGTGGCGCGCAAATCACGGTGTCATCATCCAGAGACACGTCTCAAGGTGAGGTTCCTTTAAAAGTGTAAAGGGTCCTCGTGGGAAACGAAATCTAAGTTAACCTAAAATTGAGAGAAGTTAAAGCAGTAGGACAGGAAAATATCTGTCCACTCTCAGTGATCAGATTGAAAGCGCTTTATCCTTGGACAATACCGAAATGTAAAATGAGAGTACGCCAAGTATTTGGGAGTTATCCTGGATAGGAAACGAAGCTGAAACCTCAACATAAAGGAAAGGACAAGTAAAGCAATGATAGCATGCCCTGTCGGCAACAGGAAAACATGGGATCCTACACCTATAGTCATCATTTGGCTACTCGATGGTAGTATAGTCGATATTGACGTACAAAGTCACTAATTTTCAAATTATGGACGAAATTCAAAGTATAGTTGGTTTGCATAGGCACTACAATGAGACCCACTCCTACAATGGGGCTGGAGGTAATACTTAACCTAAGATGTACAAGAATACACCGCAAACAGTGCGCAGGGCTGGGCGAAAACCCAGTCTAATTGGGCACTATTTTACGCATGGAGTCCATTACACAGATGGACCAAGCTCGACTCGTGTGTTACGACGAGAAAAATGTGGTCACTTGTAAACTTATACTTCCTCTGTCACTCCACAGGACTCTGTCACATTAGAAACAAAGTCTTGAGAGACAAGACTAGCCTTTAAAAGATTTACATAAATTCGTTAATACCTCGATATGGCTTAAAGATTCATAGGTTTTTTTTATCTGTAGTAAGCTCTAGACATCACATTGATGTAAATATGTATGACGGGTGCAAGTTTCTCATGCCCCGTCAACCCATGAACCTAACCTTACCTTGCATATCCAGGAGTCTCCCCACTGTAAGTTCGTTAATAACTTAGAACCTGCAACCAGTACAAATGATCTTATAAGTCGCAGCGCTCGGTTCTTAGCAACACTCCACACTGAAATGCAATTCGGGGTAATTCGGGCCTTTACCCAATAAGTCTTCCCAATTACCCTTCCAATTCCAAGTCGGTACAGGACCCATACTTAAACTCTTCTTATATAGCGTCCTGCCCCTAATTCTGAAATGTACAGCACGTATAGCTAATTCTTTCACCTTCTCCTAAAAAGTCCCCTAATGTAGACAGACATCCATGTCATGATTAAAGTTTGTATAGAGGCCCTTTAAGCCTTTGGGATTGACTATGTATTTATTTCATTGGCTCTTCAAGCTTGGCGAGGTATTTCTGCTCACTCTTCTCAGATAAAACATCGAAGAATCTATAGAAGACTTAAGTTTGAATAGAATTCTGTTTACTATTCTCTGAATTGCTTTTGCCTGAACTGACTTCTTTTTGATTCTCATTTTTTGTGGTAGCTCCTCAGTTACAATACACTGGATCGACAATGTGGCCAACTCACCGTACAGTATCCCCTTAAAAACGGTAATTACTAATAAATTTGTGTACGTTAGTCTATATCCTGCTTAGAACCATTCAATCTGTCAGGAAAGATAGTTTGAGTATTCAATAAACTTTGCTAAACTGCTCCTGGCTCTTCAACAATAGGGAGGATGCAAATCTTTCACATTTTCTTTGTAGGTGTCCAATCTCGGTCGAGCATTTCCCAGCTATCCTTAGTTATCAGTTTTGTTCTGGTAATTAATGTCCGCCATTTTACTGCACCACTGTCACATTATGTGTGACAGATGTCAAAGAAAACACATGTTTCTTCTTGACTTTACGTCTTAAGTGTAATCTAATTAGAAAAGCCTTACGGAAATATCTGATATCATATTAGCATCACAAGAATGCGGTCCATTAGGACCATTCTTACGCACCAACCAAGAAGCTTGTGTTATGTACATAAATAAACCGTCTTCGATTTCTATCATTCAATTTCAAGTGGCACTAAGCTCTTACTTCAGATCAGCACTCATACCCTCCTCTTTTCATAAATCACTTGTCAATCGAATCATCACGCATATGTGAATAAGAATGACAGCTCTCATCAAAGGTGAAGTGTCCACAATGGCACTCCAGAGCCTGTAATTGACACAAGTGTCAAATATTTATCTTGACAATGCCGCCAAATGCAAACAGTCGCCTTGTATGTGGCCTCTTTGAAAACACTTAATTGGCTTCGTCAAGGATTAGGTAATACCACCTCTCCGACGGCACGGTGCGGTTGAAATATGAAATTTAAATTTTCATGTTAATTAGTTGAATGGGGGGGGGAGTGAATGGTGGTGACACGACATTTGATGAATGGATTAAGTTCTGGCACACGCATTCCTTCACCCTTCACCATCCGTTCACAGTATCCAATTAGAGTCCATTCAAGACGCTTAATAGCACCGCATTATTGCAAAATCTGTTTTAACTTCTGCCCCTCTAATCTCTCTGACAGTTCACACCGTGTCGCAGTGCAACGGTTAATGGGATTCGCATTAGGGTTTGATGTAAAGTTCACTTGGCAGCTGCATTGGCACCCAGATGTTCTCAACACCAAGGTCAGGGACAGGGGTAACTGCTAAGATGTCGTCGGTCGCTCGTGTTCCACTGGTGGTTAGAGAATTCCTAATGGAACCGAAGAGAATGTAATTTCGTGAAGTGGAATTTTCTTGGATTTATCGAAATGAAGTTACGTGATCGCTTGAAGCAGATAAATTGCAGTGTAACCATGTCATGGGATGATGAAAATAGAACTCGTGAGGCTTCTTGTGCTGATGCTGATTAGTGATTGAAGATACTTTTTTATTTTGATTTACTTGTTACGTGGAATCGTTTAGTATGTGACAGCCATACAAGATTGAAACTTTGTTGGAACTTGTTGATTGACAGGTCAAATGAAATGTCAAAAGACGGAGACAACTACTATGTTAGTTGAGACCGGGAATGCACGTGGAACAGAGTAGGTCAGGCGGATCAACAACCTCCACCACTCTGGTAACCATCTGCTCCTTTGCATGAAGGAGGAGCTTCGCCATGCAGACGGTGCTGAGATCGTTAAGACCGTTATAAAAGTATTCACCTAGTGTAGCCTTCCTAATATTGGGAAGTCCAGTACATGTGCTGCGCTTCATCCCTACAGTTCCCTTGTACTAGTATATTAGCAACTCTACGAAGACGACTCAGATCAAACCTATAGAACTCTATTTAGTCGGGAATCTTGTCGCATTCTTTCTTAAGGTTCAGGCCAACAATGCTCCGATTCCATTCATCAGGCATTTTACACAAGATTACACAATTACTGAACTTCGCCTTCAATAGATAAATTGTTCGACCATCTGTATGGCATGTGGCACCATCTTGTTGGGACCACATGTCAAGGCGATCCAATTCTGGTCACAAATAGTCTTCCAACCATAAGATGGCGATAATTTTTATTAACGAAAAAATACGTTCCACACCTCCCCGGCATTCAATCTACACCACATAGCCATATTTTGTGATTGGAGTCTCTAGAAGGACATGTCGGTTTGTTGCTGTTCTTGCTAGCTTAAAGGCCCTTTCGTTTCCTTGAAATCCCATTTATCCCGGTATCCATGCTTACATTGTTTGATCAGTTTTGAATTAGTTGTAATCGAAGAGGTGGCTTTGATGGTTGTCTGGCTGTCTGACTTCAATATGCTCATTATTTACCGGGATGGATAAACCTTTGCAGGCCTATATGATACCAAATTTTGCCGCCTGAAAAACACTCGCATTTTTGGGGTCTTTTATTTGCCGAGCAATCTGTAGTTTCTCTGGGAAGATTTCGTGTCCTCTGTCTTCACCCGTTTTTGACCCATCGGTGGAGATGGATATAATATATATATGTCGACAGGGTCTATGAATCATGATCCCACTATTCGTCCAGTTCTCTCTGAAAGGAAACTTGAAGTCGAGGATAATGTTGAAGTCTGAATGAGAGGGGAGGTAGTCCCAAGATGATGGTGCTGTGTACGGTATGGTAATTTTCAATAATTTCCGTATGTTCCTCATTCCTTGAACTAACTACGATAATAATGTTAAACTTGATTGGCATTTTAACATTGACAGATCATCAGAAGAATATAAGGGTGCGTTTGTATTTAGTACAAAATTGTTATGTCTTTATTGAAAACCCTGTTTCCAGTGTTCGGTCCCACTGTCTGTCCTCTTCAATTAGGTCTAGAGCCCAGCAATCTTAGTGGAATGTGCGGAATGGACGGGAACTGTTGCTGAGAGGGATGCAGGTCCTCAAACGTCGTAAAGCAGGTAATAAGCCTGTTCTTTGGCGGTTGTTTGGATATATCTATGTGGATATATCCCTGGGATATTCAACAAATTTTGACATTTTACATAAACAAGCCTCTCATTACTTGCAGTCCTACAATAAGTTGTTTAAGTATGTACGTTGCAGCTACAGCCAGCTAAATGGATTGCTTCAAGCCTTATAAACAAACAAACCACTAAAGTGATCGATGAGTCAAGAGAACGATCCACCATCCTCTTAGCCTTACACCACACAAAATAGGTACTTGTCTTCCTTTCATGTCACCTACACGCGAAACGCCGCAAAAAATATTCAAAATTGAAAAAAAAAAAAAAAAACCCCCCAACAAAGGTCCTTTATCCCAGGGTGCCTTTGTTCATTTCAAAACGAAAAAAAAAAGAAAGTCTTCAAAATTTTCATACAAAACTTTTCAACTTTGCCATATAAAACAAGTGAATTGCCTCTTTGACAGGCTCGGGGCATGCCTTATTCTTATCCTCTCTTCCTTAGTTGAATGAGTTTGAAAAGAAAACGAATTTTCATTCAATTCAATTGGCTCCTGGTTCCTGGATACAAAAAAAAAAAAAAAAAACAACAAAAACAAAAATACCAACCTATTTAGGACTCGGAAACATTTTCACTTAAATTTCTGTTATTTCTCGGTTACGTACTTTTTTTTTTTCAATTTACCTAATCGAAAGCTTTTCCGAGCTCTATAAATAAATAAAAACACATTTGCCACCCCTGGTGGTGCGTCCGTCTTCTATTCCAGGAGTAGAATGGGGTTTTTGTTTTTTTCTGGAAGAAATTGGTTATTGGCAGAGCATCGAGTCCTTTTATTCTCCCTGTAGGTACGTACATATGTAGGTGCTGTCGTAAAACTCATCACGTTAGTCTCAGGACTGGCAGTCGAAAGAAATATCTTCCTCCCCCAACCCAAGCTAGGGGTTGTAAATCAAATATTAAATGCAAACAACAACAAGAACAATCAAAGGAGACAGAGACAGAGTGAGAAAGAGAAAGCCAGAGATACATTCAAAAATTGATACATCGCATCAAATGCGTAAATCCTGGGTAATCAATCAAAAAAAGCTACAAAAAAACAAAATTGACACTTCGACCTGAAATTAATTTATCACGTAAGAGCAAGACGATGAAGCACACAGAGAGAAACAGAAAGAGAGAGAGAGAGAGTACGAGAGTCCTTATGGCCTGTAAGAAGGATGTGACTGAGGGTTCAAGTTCAGGCGTTCATTGGATTTCTTCCTCGTTGTTCGCTACCATCGTTCCTTGTTTATTTCTATTTGTCGTCATTTCCCCAAATTTATTATCAAAAAAATTACACGCGCCCGCTTCCTGGATGGCGTGGCGCGGTGTGGTGGGTTGGTGGGTGGGTAACAAAGAAAGTTCACTGACGGGTTCACCGAAGGACGACAACCGAGTGAGAAAGTAATCGGGAGATAAGCTAATAGGTAGATAATATTGATTTATGTTTATAACTTTTAGTGTTGACTCTTCGATCAAAAACCAGAAAGTCGACCATAGTTGGCCAGAGACAGGAGGTGCCATTATCAGTGGCAGGACGGGGTTGCGGGGTGGGATTCGTCTATTTATACTGACGTGAGCTTGCCCGGCGGCAATCAATTTGTTGTGTATCTAAGGTCACTAAATCATCAAGGTGAAATATGAGAGGTCCTTGCGAATGGTAGTTCTTCTAATGGACTCATCCTACTGAGTCCTTGAGTGGCATGGGGACGACCGGTTGGTTCCTGACACAAGGATCCACAAACTAAATGGGACTTACAGTGCTGAGAAACAAATTTCATTTAATTTATTTATTTCATTCCATTTGGATTCGTTGGCAGCCGGGGGCTGTGCTTAAGCGTGGAGGCGGGCGGCCAACGCGTTGTGTATGTTAATTTTAGTTCGAAAAATTGTGATCCAAATTGTGTCTCAAATTGTGTGTCCAAATACTCATTAATTTATAATGAACTTGGGAATTATAGCATGTTTCCATGATTGATGGTGGCGGACGAGGACCGAGCACTGTGGGGCTCTGGGTAAATTAATCGTTTTCAGTTTGCTTGGTTGGGGTTGGGGCGGGTAGTTCAAAGTATTTTTAGGGCCAACTTACGTTTCGAGGTATGTAATTATCTAAGTGGTAAAGTGCATGGCGTATATGTGTTACAGTCAAATGTAGTAATTATTTTTTTTTTCCATTCATTGCTTAAATTTAAGTTGAAAACTGTAAAACTTTTCCTGGGGGCGTTGTCGGGATATTTATGTTGGAGTTGTTGAACTAGTTTTTTAATTCGAGTGGGAATGGTAGAAAATTTATTGGTAACAGCTGATCCTGGGAGCATTAAACTGGTTATCAAGGCTGGTGGACTACAGGGAGTACCTCCAATCGATTAGTTAAATTCCAGTAACTGTCCTTGTACGACTATACGTTTACCTCGAACTGGCACTGAAATAAGATTTCCAACAAGAGAACTAACATGTGTCAACCCAAATTAATTCATTCGTCGTACAACTTCAAGGCAGTCATTGTACATATGGTGACCAGAAATAAATCAGATGTAAGCCTAGTAGGAACTTAAAAAAATGTATCATCGGTACCGCAGGTCGGATATAGTACAGCAAAGGGTGACCAGATAGCAATGATAATTTTCCCAAACTGTCATGTATCAGCAGCTGTCAAAGTAATCAATGACACTCAGCTGTCAAAATACTCAGGATTGTCATTTTATCATGTTTGCTGAACGTGTGAAAATCATTAGAAAAATTTATCGAAATTCCAGCTCAGCTGTAGGAAAATTTGGTCCTGAGATCGGTGATCATGGTGATCTTCAGTGTGATCATTGACTTCAGTGTGCAACCAATTCATCGCACCGTGAAAAAGCTTGACCGTGAGTACAATATTTTGGATCCGATTGGTCCCGATCCAGCTGAATGGACATCGCCAGAGTCAATCCGGCTTATTTTGCGGTTGGAATGAATGAAATGTGCTGGCTCACGAATTGAAGCCGGATGACCTTAGACAGCGCCATGAATTCCATAATTGTGCGCTGGAAGTGTTGGCCGGCGATCCGGATTATGGCCGAAAAATCATCTTCTTGGACAGGGATCATTTTTGGCTCAGTTTCTATGTCAACACAATCCACATGTGTTCGACCAAGCATCAATGTAACCACAAAGATTAATTGATTGATTCGGTTTATGGCGGCATCAACGAACCTTATTTCTTGCGAAAAGAGGAAGGAGATTGACGGTTTCAACTATAGTGCGATGTTAACCGACTTTCTGTGGCCGGAGATCTTTTACTTACTTATGTCCTGTATCCTCTTTTGGGCCCTAGGTCCTAAAATGCCTTCGTGTCATTGTGTGCGATTTCTGGAATTTTCTCCCAGTTGTTCTGGGAACTTACAACTGTTCTGAGGCACGTCATCCTAGGACCGCATCGCGTCGTTAGCTGTGGACATGTCACACTTTCGGAAAGTATGTCCAATCCACTGCCAATTTTGTCGTCGTATGTTTGTGCCTATAGGTTCATGGCCTGTTCTGTGATAAAGTTGTTCATTAGAGATACGGTTAGACCAGAAAATTCTTAAGATGTAACGTAGTAATGTAGTAGTGGCCGGGGATCGACAACATCGATATATCCTAGTTGTGGTTCCAATAAGACGGCGCTTTATGCCATACAAGGAGAACTCTGGGGCTACGTCAAGTTCTTAGTCTTCTCTAACAAGCATAACACTTTGGACGAGCTCGAGGTCGACATTTGAGACGCTAAAGCGGCACCGAGTCACGAAAAATTGGACCGACGTGGAGCACTGCTAGCAAAGTCGAGGCGCCCGTTTGTATGATGTGATATTCCACACATAATGGGATGAATGTAGCTTCAAAATAAGCCTATCGTTTTCATCTGGTCATCCTGCACAAGGAAAATAGAGACAGCGGAATGAGTAAAGTAGATCATAGTCAGAGATGTACATAGTCAAGACAGTGTTGGTCGAGTAGCAGGGCAAATGAGGGTTCCGATAGTAAATCAAGGTCAAGTAAGCTAGGAGCAACGTGTCCGCAAAAACGTGTAGGATTGCTATTTCATATGAACAACATGCATAGCCCCTTGGTATCCAAAATTATTCCAAAGGAGCAGATCCCTCATCGCTCGCGATGTGAAAATATTACTCATACGCCACCTGACATCAGAGGAAATATTTTATTTTTTAATCACCCAGCGATAAACTCATTAAATTACATTCCTTTGTTGCCATATTTTCGTGTAACCCCTCTAAGACCTCCAACTTATCTCCTCTAATCCTAGCCAATTCTATTAGATGTATCCGTCATCCCCCATCCTCCACCCCACACCCACGCAGTGAATGCCAACAATTTATTTTCCCTTACAGCCAATTAATCCCGCACACAAATTCATTGTACTTTCTACGAAAATTAATAGAATTACCCGCGCACAGATTCAATTTATCTCTTAATTAAGTCGATATATGTGTGCGACGTTGATTATTGATCAAAACCCTTGGCAACATACATATCCCCGGTCCGGACCCGAGTCCTTGTTAGAGTGTCAAGTACTAGTTCTGTTGGCTGTTGTCTGTTGTTATCGAATTCCTTTGAACAAGAAGTCGAGCCGATTTGGCAATTAGCTTACCAGATACAAAGCAAACTGAATTCTCATCGACCAAGCACGACCACAGTGACATCCATTAGCCGAACAATGAGTGCAAAATCAATAAACGTTCGACGGTATTTGCCTCACAGTTGGATAATTTCAGGATAAAACTTAAGGAATCCCTTTTTTTTTGTTTTGTGTTTTTTTTTTTGAGATGGAAAGAGGAAGTCCTACACAGGCAGTCGTTACCACGATTATCTGGGGATTTCTGATGTTTGGTGGTGTTTAGGCCAAATACATACAAACATTCGAACCCTATGGGAATTTTTATGAAAAAAAAAAAGCTAGAAGAAGCCCCAAGAGAAAGCCAAAAGAAAAGGAAACTTGAGAGGAACTTTTGCAGATTGGTTGGGTTTTCCTTCGGTGAAGGAAAAGTTGGGTGATTCACTGGCGCGTCACTGGAGAGGCAACCAGAGCACCAGGGCACCATGGTAATTTTGAGTTTCTTTTTGACACGACTTTGCGTGCCATGAATGTGGAAGTAAATCACAGGGATTTAGGATTCCAATAATGTCTGGCAAATTGGATTGTTTGAGTTTATTGGGAATGAATTGATCGTTGATTGAAGTCGATGCGATTCGCGTGCTCTGGCTATTGCGGTGAAGGCGGTTGAAAAGTTTCCTAGAGGCTAACACAAATTCTTTGGTTGGTTATTCTCTGCTCTGAGTGTTCGCAGGATGTTAAGGAAAGCTTCCTGTATGATAAAAGCATTCAATTTCCTGTTCGTTTTTTTCCCATTTTGGTTCCATAGAGACTGCATTGCAATCGCATGACTGGGGTACATCCATCAGTGGAGATTTTAAAATCAAGATCGGGAGGAAATAGTTTCCTATCGTCCCAAGTCACCTTCTTATTTATAACACATTTCCTCTAAGGAACAGGAAGACAAAAAAATGTATGGTATTTCGTTCAAGTTTTACATTTCTCCAGGATTCTCATTTTGGGGGACTTGTACTGTCCCGGGCTCGCAAAATCACCTAATTCGACCGCTCCAGGCATCTTTCTTTGTGGTTTTTTGAACTCACAAACCTATGAGAATAAGTCCTTGGACCATCCGGTATAGGTATTGAGGGAAGAAACGTTTTAAGGCCTTGGAGGGTTTAAGCACAAGTTTTTGAAATGCACTTTGTGCCACAAACATTTCAACCAGAGATGTTTACCATTCAAGACCAATCCTAACCAGTTTTAGTGCCTTGAAGCACTTGCTGACTCAGGCTGGTCAACTGGCTATGACCCTTAAGCAAAACCTCATTCATGACGTGTGTGCTATGGATAGTGACTGGCAGTAGAGATCAACACTTGGAATCTGTGTCTCTCACTTCCAATGTGATGTACTCTAGTCTTCAACTTAGATGCAGCTTAGCCGATTCATAGTTCATTTCAAGTCAGTACATGTGCCTCTCAATCACCCTCATCTTATTCCTTATTTAAAAAGTCACACTTTTTAAGGCCACTCTCAGTTGGTAAGGCGTGTTTAGAATATATATACAGGTTGACGCAACTAAGTCGCATTTGCTTTATAGCTTATCTTTTAAGGCAATCAAATATTAGTCGGAAAACGGTCAGAATTGGACACTTAAGGAAAAATGCGACGATGGAATACCATTAACCATAGATGGAAGCAACAAACATGCTACTGCCATATCTGTGGCTGCTGGATAGGTTCTGCGTTACGTGAGGTTCTATCCATATCACGAGAACTTAAGTAGCCTTTAAAGGGTATGCATCGTCCTCTACTAACTAGGGTTGAAGAATTCAAGTTTAGCTTTGCTTTCGTCCTTTTTTAACATCAATATAACAGAGGATGTTCCATTTGTGAATAGACTCCTTGACAACCTACTTGCATTAGGCACCAAGCTTATCCATGTTCAGATAAAAAACCTGCAAAAACATAATATGGCCTAAGGGACCATCTGACTCCAAGCTCGGATCACCATAAGTAGAACTAGTTTAAGTTTTTCAGCACCGAACATTGAGCCACTTCTAATCGATGAGATTCAATACTAAGAATCTACTAGGGGCATGGATATGCACTGCGACCTAAAAGATCTTTTGTAAACCTGACTTATGGCTTCTGGTCAAACTTGTATCAATATCTGACAAATTGTTTTTAAGCAGACCATCTCTAGTTAGTTGCAAATCTCGTTAAAGTCCTTAGGTGGTCTGGACTGAGATAGAGTTAACTCTTGGCCTTATGTCGGTTGATGAACTTATTGGCTCAAATCCATCCTCAAAATAAGCCGGAGGCTCAATTCAGCTAATAAGCACGGAATCGACATTTCTGGATCTTCTTCTGTTAGCTACGGCGGCTATGTTTTCTTCATTTTCCAACAATCTTTGTCTGGTTGGTGGCTTAAGATCCAAAAGAGTGTATTCACGCTCAGACTTTTCTGGGCTTCGATAATATTTTTTAATAATTTGCATACATTCGGTAATGGCAAACCTTATTAAATTATTTGACAGGTAGATGTGATTGGTAACTTTAACAACTGCTGAAATATGATAATTGAAAGAAGTACCATTGCTATCTGGTCAATCCTTAACTTCTGTTGTTGTCTTAGTATCATTACAAGAGAAGGATTGGGCGGCTTAAGAAAATGGTACATACAGGAAAATGTGTTTATTAAAAGTTCAGAGTCTGTTCAAGTCCCATCTTTTTAGGTGGCGCTACAGTTCGGGGTGAACCTGGGCCTCAACCAACAAGCCTCTCCAGTTAGCCCGGTCCTTAGCAACTGCCTCCAGTTGCGCACTCCAAGTCGGTTGAGGTCCCCTTCTACTTGTGCGCGCCATCTAAAGCGAGGTCTTCCTCTATTGCGTTGTGCCTCCGGGTTTGATTCGAAGACTCTGCGGGCCGGAGCATTGGTGTCTTTTCGCTCTACATGTCCTAGCCATCTTAAACGACTGATGCGCATTTTTCTGTCGCTGTACAGCTCGTGTAGTTCGTCGTTGAATCTTCTCCTCCAAAGCCCATCAATGCAAACGGGACCGAAAAGTAGACGAAGAATCTTTCTCTCGAAGCGACTGAGGATCTCTTCATCCGCTTGAGATAGAACCCATGCTTCAGTGCCATATGGTAGGACTGGGATGATCAGGGTCTTATAGAGAGTCTCCTTGGTTCTTCGGGATAGGGCTTTGCTATTCAATTGCCTTCTTAGCCCAAAGAAACAGCGATTGGCAAGAGTAATTCTTCGTCTTATTTCTGCTGAGTCCCATCTTACCTTTGAATAAAGGACAAGCTAGAGTGTCGGATCTAACTCAATCTGGCAGAGTGCTTTGTGGACATACTCAAACCGAGGATCTGACTCTTTTACTGGAGTTGTTGTATTCTTTAAGGCAATCTCTATATGATTCCCTTCTTTCTTTGAATTTCTATGATTCGTACATTAGATCTACATACTCGTATGTTGCCTCGAACAATTAAGATTATTCGGTGGCGGATACGTAACCTTTTTTTTTCTTATGTTTATTGGTCAAACATTTTTTGTTTTTCCTATTCGTACCGAGGCAGTTCCAAGGCTAGTTTGTGCCTAAGATGCACAGAAACAGAATGTCCGACTTAAATCGCATCACTTGAAGTTCAAACTAAGAGGAGTGCATTTAATTGGGTGGCGTATACGTAACATTTTTTCATATTTTTTTGATGCAAATGTTCACTAATTACTGAAAGCCATAACACCGATGTTGTACATCCGATACGTGTCATTGCAATCAGTTTGTTAGCACCTCGAACCGAATATTCGATGGCTGAATTGGAAAACATCTTACTTACTTACTTAGGTGGCGGTACAGGGCGGGGTGAACCTGGGACTCAACCAATATGCCTATCCAGTTAGCCCCGTTCTTTGCTATCCGCCTTCCGTTGCGAACCTCAAGTCGGTTGAGGTTGCCTTCTACTTACGCGCACCACCTAAAGCGAGTCCTTCCTTTACAGCGTTGTCCCTCCGGGTTGGATTCGAAGACTCTGTGGGCTGTAGCATTCTCTCTACCTATCCATCGTAGGTTAGTGATGATTATTTTCTAACCAGGTCGAGTATAGTTCGTATGGTTCGTCGTTGAATCTCCTCCTCCAAATGCCGACAGCGCATGAGTCCAATCTTCTGCGCCATAAAGCAGAACTGGGATGATCAGGGTCTTAAGTATACAGAATGTCCTTAGGTGTTCATGATAGGCTTCTTAGCACAAAGAAACACCATAGGCGAACGAGTTTAGCTTCTTGGTTTTTTGGTGTCAGTGGTAAGGTCTGATCAGAGTGTTGACACAGTATTTCAGGCGTTTACATAGTATTACAGATAATTTCTTGTATGTGATGTTCAGGACTCTTATACTTTTAGGGGGTCTCCTTCCTTGTGAACCGGGTACACGATGGTGAGATTCCAAGCCATGCACTCATCTCACTAAATTTCAAAGACGAGTTGGTGTATGCTCTCTACCAAGTCATCTCCAGCTGCTTTGAACAAGTCAGCCTGTAATCCATCAGTCAGGTCGGCATTAAGCTTGGATATTACTTTGCTTTCGTCAAGTGAGCAATGCTGGTGGCATAGGAGTCATTAAAAGATTTCAGGATACGCTTTGGGCAAAGGTTCTGGCCGTCTCTTCTCAAAGTAAAACATTTGATTGTAACAAGGTTATGATTCGAGTCGATGGTTCCTGGTGGATGGTGGAGGCATGAGCGCATATAAGGTTTATGTTGGCCTTGATGCGGATTGTCATGTCTCAAAGTTTTGTATTCGCTTTTTACGGGCAAATTTCATTTCACTTCCTGTTTGTACCAGACTAAGGCCTCTGTAAATTCTTGGGCTGCACGCGGTCTGTTTAGGGTTCAAATGTTCCACGGTTCTTAGGATCATCAGGAGTATAATCATTCATATCCAAGGAAAATGCCTACAAATCGTTTATCCGATTTCGTATATCCGTCTTCAGATATGTGTAACCGATTTGTTTGGATTCTATAGATAGTCCTATCGGTCATAGTATCCGACTACCGATGTATGTGACATTGATGTCAGTTAAGAATGACACAAAATCGTTCATCCGATGCACTTCGTCCGACGGTGTAATCGTTCGTCCGATTCTGAGAATAATAAACTCCTATGTCTTCCATATCCGATGCTCTGTGTATCTAAAGATGATGGAAAATCCCTACGATCTCTTTGTCCGATTTCGTTTATCCGATAATAATCCATCTCGAGCGGATTTATCGGAGTCCTTTTTACCGGAAACAAAAAGCATTGTTTAACAATACATTGTATGTACGTTTTTAATGAGCCTTATTGTAATTATTGCACATTTCTTATGAATCGCCGAGTACTACCACTTCATCGTGTATTGCATGCAAAATGGGGGAAATTCCCACACAAATGTCTTAATTGGATTTTATTGTCCTGCCAGTGAAGCACTTACACCATTAAATGTACAATTCACTTATATTTTCACCACTATTGTCCTCAATCTGTGTTAATTTGAATGTGCAATAAATTACTCGGCACTCTGTGTCGGCATTCTTAGCAACAAGGACACGAGAACCGTAACACAGGCACGCAGTACAACTCTTAAATTAGTTTTATGATGAATCTTTGTATGTGGGTGTGCGTCATGGTGGAAAAAAGTATCGCGAATGGAAAATGAAATTCACTTTTCATAACTTTTCTTGTCTCTCATTTGAGTTTGGATTTTCATGAGTAAGGCTATGTTTGACTTAGGTTGTAGGTCCTTTGTTAGGAGTAACCTCCAATTCCACTTGGTTGGGAAAGAAATCAAGATCAATGAAGATGGATTAACAACTGTTACATGCTGACATTTGTTAAGTTAACTTTAATCTGTTTGGTCAGAAAAATTACGAGTAATGGTCCTTCGGAATGAATGTAGAGTGATTCCAAGGGGAGCTGGTGTATCACAGGCATCACAATAGGGAAGGCTAACCATAAGTCAGAAGAAAGTTTCTTGTGTTCATAATGATATACATTTTTCAGTGAACAAAGTTTGTGGTGAACTTTTTTAATAAATGCACTCGGGATGACAGCAGGAACTCATGTATTCAAATAAAGTTTTGATATCTAAAAAGTTCACTTGAACAGGATGTGCATACACGTCGACAAGTCGGATATTCTTGTTCAATGTAATCAATGTCGAGTCGGTGATTGTATATTTTTAGAAGAAAAGTTGAGGAGTACTTTTGATTTGGAACATAATTTGAATAGGTGTCTTGTTAGTCAAATGGTGCGTGAGTTTGGTGCCACTTCTGCATCAGGAAGATAGATATATTCTTTCAGTAGAAGGATACATTCCCGGACTATGCCGTAGCATGTAGTTTTTCTAGCTTAAAGAGGCTAAAAAAGCATATTTTTAAAATTTTGAAAATTGAATTTAGGGTGGCCGCTTGACTGAAGAAGCCTCGAAGACTATCCATATAGACTCCACTACCTACAAAAACTGTATCCGTTTTACGGAATATTTTCTAAAGAAATCCATTGTCCTAGGTTTTAAGTTTTACGTTACGTGGCTATCTTCCGTTCATGGTAGGATACACTTAAGCCTGAGGAGATCCATTGTAGTACCATATAAGCCTGTCGTTTCCATTACTCTGGGATATCCGATGGCAATATCTTCAATCTCCTTGAGCAAATATTCCTTTTTTTTTTTATTTTTTGGTTGCGTTAACGGATGTGTAATCTTCTTAAAGATCCCAGTAACCCGGGCTACTGGCATGCACGATTCGCAAACCTGAATACTCGATGCCAGGAATACGCCTACGTGTACGTACTAACCCACATCCTACACACTTCAATCACTCTCCAGTATTCCATACTATGTTCGATGCCAACATATGGTTTACGATGTTCTCCGGAGGATGTATTTCTCCAATTATTTCCTCAAGACCTCTGCGATCCAAGCGAAAATGTGGGCACTGAAAGAGCACATGTTCTGCATCCTTCCTGGCCTTTTCACAGTTTCAGCAATTTGGAGATTCATCAAGCCCAAACCTGTTTAAATAAGCTCTGAAGCAGCCGTGTCCGTGGTGCGGGTTCATCCATTTATGTATATCCGGTATACGTCGACGGGTCCATCTTCCCTTCGTTGACTGATTCCATCTCTAATACATGGCGACTGGCGAGAAGGTGAAATGCTGATTCCTTTTTGTTCTTCATTCTTCCTGTCACGACAATCGGTGATCGGAATTCTAAGTCTCAAGACGTGCCTACCTAACATAGAATGACACATCAATAGTTCAACTAAGGTACCTTTGCGTGATCTGCTGATGAGTGGGATACTTACTCTGTGCCTGGTTAACTATGGCCACATCTGCCTGGCACGAATTGACTTATCTAGAGTACTCCATTTTTCATTTGCCTGATGCAGACCTAATGTATAGGCATTGTATCTTGTCGTTTCAACGAACAGAAGAAGCCCTCTTTGACTGTCGAGAGTTCCTTTTTAGTGCCACTTCTGGTTAGTTCATCTGTTTCGGAATTTCCTTGGATATCTTAGAGGCCAGGAAAACAATAGCACTTCCATAAGCAGCGTTGTCCTCCAGAATATGTTCGGTTTTCTTGTTCTTTTTGTCTGGAAAAAAAACCTTCTAGAGCTTAGGGACAGATCTCTGATATTGGCTTCTGTAGGGTGTCTCGAAATTTTTGAATTTTAGACATTTTTATACTGTACTTGAATTTCAATGACCATTATGTTGGACACGTTAATTTGTAGACCAATTTCTGGTGTGGATATCTGTATGCTTGGGAAATCTCATCCATATGTTGTCAGTGGCAGATAAATAACGACCAAGCCTCCATCGGTATCAACAGTGTTCATTACATGGAGTATTCTAGTATAATAAAAAAGAAAGTGGGTGAGAATGAACAACCTTGTGGGACATCAATGGTAGGAAGAATGGGCGAATACAGCCGCTATTGTGTTAAAAACTGCACTTAAAAAGGAGTACATACTAACCAATGTTTTATTGTGTGAAAGAACACCTGATTCAATGTCGATTCCTTGAAAAATATATTTAGATTTCCTTGCAAAAAAGAGCCTTTCAAGATAAACCTATGAATATTTCAACGGTGATCTACCACGGCTCTAACTGATATATTTTGCACAAATAGACTTCGAAGTTAGTGAGAAGTCAGACTTTCGATTCTATTCCAGTAAAGGTGATTTCCCTTGTCTCACATAAAACACCTTGACTACCTTCCCATACAATGTTGGACCCGTGCTGTTATATGTTTCGGAACTTGGAAAGTGCTCACTATTAACTCAAAAAATCTGCAAAAGTTTCCTACTCGAACCCTGTCGCAAATGAGCAGCTTCACCAGAAAACTCAGGAGCATATACTCTTAGGTACAATGATGAACTTGGCAGTTATAGCAAGTTACGCGGTCCTACGATGTTTTTCATCGCAGCTTACAATAAGCAGTCAGACATGCAGTCAAGGACGAGCTTTTAACATATCTGTGGTAGTATGGTCCATTTAGCCGAATTTATTGTTCCAGACACTGATGACAGACTCAGGTATGTACTTTGTGGAGTGATTGAGGGTGAGATTGAAGTCTCCCGTTGGATGTTTTGGATGGCAGTATTGACTTCTTGCTATAATCCACTTTAGTTGGTATGTCCTTGGTATATCCAAATGCATATTTCCAAGGTCCTATATGAAAAAATTTGTGCCCAAATAAGCCCCCAAATGTTACAGCAGTTGGCATTAAAATTTAGGCCTTTGGAGACCGGCACTGACTAGATTGAGTCTTTACGCCTAAACTGTAGGTGTCCACAGATACAACTACGATATATGAAGCCAAGGGATAGAAGGGGCTTACTGTTTAATGCCGAGTTCCTTGGACTCCTCGGACTTTTCGTTTCAAAAGTTTCTTCTTGACATTTGTATTCATGGATGTTGGACAGATGCTAGCAAGTGGTGGGATTCCCAAGTACATATAACTTTTATAGCAACAACTTCAAACTCTTGTAGTTGCTAAATACAAAGTAGTGGCTCTACAATATTTAGTGAGTCATCATTGATGGAATCAAAGCAAACGAATGGTCCAACTTTGGCAGTGAGCAAAAGCCTCCAAAAGCCCGAATATACAGTGGAAAATCCAAGTGGAAAAATTAAGGCTATGTACCTTCTCAGGCCGATCTCTTTAGACAGAGCCCGCACTTCATCGCCATAAAGCGAATCTCCTTAGTTCTTCGGGATAGGGCTCTGGCAAGAGTTATTCTTCGATTTATTTCTGCTGAGGTGTTGTTTTTGAAGGGTTTAGCAGAGCCGAGGTAGACAAAGTCGCTTACTACTTCAAAGTTGTAGCTTTGTAGTCGAAGTGACGTTCTGTCCAATTCGTCGATGTTGTTGCGTCCCTTCTCGTTGACAGCATATACTTCGTTTTGCCCTCGTTTACCGCTAAGACCATTTTGGTAGCTCCGTTTCAATAGTAGTGAACGCTCTAGTGACAGCCCGCTGAGTTCTGCCAATAGTATCAATGTCGTTGGCGTACGCTAGTAGTTCCATGGACTTTTGAAAGATTGTGCCTCTGGTATTGGCTTGTGAGCTTAGCACAATTCTTTCAAGTACCATGTTGAAAAAATCACATGACAGCGGGTCAACTTGTCTAAATCAGCAGCGGGGTCCATCCCAAATAGACCAGACTTTAAGATAGTAATCTTCTACCACAACATACACTCTACTAGATCCCCAGTTTAGGGTTCCCATCATACGTGTCAATACCCCTTTAATGTATGTAAAAGTGGAACATGTCCCTGTCAGCTAAAACCATCCCACACCATCGATTCCTGGCAGATTCATGAGCCAACAAGAACTCAAACAAGTCCCAAATTTAGTCCGCTCATCATGATGTGGTTCTACGTATGTTTTTAGAAACAAATTTCCTTAAACGCTGACTCCTGCTAATTTCCCTCACATCAACCTTTCAAATTGTATCCAGCTTGTTGGAAAAATCACCTCCCTGCCATGTTATCTCCCATCAAGTCAAGAACACAAATTGAAAAATCCACAAAAATCCTCAAAAAAAAAAATATCAGTATTTGCACTTAGTATCATCTGCAAGGGGTATAGTGTATGCTAATCACTTTGTCATGTCACCCCCGGAGGAGATTCCCCAGTCATGCTCTCGTCACACGGTGTATACACATTTAGTTAATGTCTTTGCCGACGACAATGACACGGCAACATGTGGTGCCATCTTTGAAAAGCAAAACAAATTCGCTTTCCAAAAAAAAAGTAAAAAAAAAAAAAAAATAAAAGAATATCCCCATGTAGGTGCGATTACAGCAAATATTTACCCTCGGCAGGTTGGAACAGAACTAAATAAAATAAAACCACCCCTGCAGCCAATAAGGGTGACACAGTGTCTATCTCGTTCCATGTTCCGTTTGGCTTGCCTGAGCTGTGCCATAAGTAGGGCAATCACCTCCACCCGCACAGTTCTGTTTGCTTAACTTCCGATCCAGGGGAGCGATGTCACATTTATGTCAGAGTATCTCGTACGGGCTCAGCAAATACTTACACACTGATCTGTGGAATGCAAATATGTAGTATGCCCACCCCCGCGGACGTGGTGGAGGTGTCTTCCAGCTTATTCTCCATGTCATGCATGCAACTCACCCTCTGCTGCACTGACCCTGACAGTGGGTATGCGGGTGGACCAGGGGAGCACTGGCTTGTGCTGATTTATTTGAGTGGCGCACAATTTTGTGGCAGGAACATGCAGTGGATTGCTGCATTCCGTGCCGAAAGTGGGTGATCTTAATTTGGCCGGTTGCGGATTGTTGTTTCGCGCTTCGTGCGAGTGTGTGTTTTTCTCGGTTTTTGTTTCGCACATAGTTCCGTGATGTAAGTATGTTTGCATGACTGGTTTGTGCAACTAAGTGCTCTTTGGATGGCTTACTTGCTGTTAGCTAATTTTAGCTGATTACTCATACGCCAGAGTGGTCTGGAATTGCTTTTGGCAATAATTATGGATAATTTGTTTTCTGATGGAGTTTATGGTATCGTTTGTAATGTCAGGGTTGCTAGCGAGTGCTCTCTGGCAGATACTTTTAGAATTCAAGAGTATCCATGGAGGGTCCACTCGTGGTGCATATGCGTACATCAAAGGAATTTATTCTTCGAAAAACATTGCCAAGACTGTTTGTGTATCTTTTGACATAAATTCGAACGAGCCATGCTGGTGATTATTTGATTTCTCATACAAACTGCTTGGTAAAGGTTTTGTGGAAAGATTTTGTAAAAATCCTGCATCGTTATATTTTTTAAATGGCGCCCAACGCACGCCTTGAAAGAGATGCTGATAGTCATACTTAGTTTCTCAGTATTTTAAGACTAAGAGATGTAATTAGACGGAATTATGCCCTGCGACCTTAAGTATCATAAGAATGCTGAACTAAATGAAAAGAAATATAACAGCTTGTTCCAGGATACAGGAAAAAGGCGTGATACTTTTCAGTCAAGTAAAGGTTGACCAGATAAGAACAATAGAACATAAAATTAAAATAATACACAAACGGTGTGAGATATAAAATTGATTCTGACTCTATTTTAAAGCTACATTCATGCCATTATGTGTGGAATAGCACATCATTCAAATGGCAGTCTCGGCTTCGCTGACAGTGCCTCAAGCGCTCGGTCTAATTTTTGATGACACGGCATTATTCCGGCAATGGTGTCTCGAATGTTGGGCTCGACATCATCCAAAGTGGTTGGTTTGTTATCTTAGACTAAGACGTGGCCCCATGAACGCTGCGGCCAATAGATAAACGCTTGTCGTGAGATGATCCAGTCGCCAATTCAATTGTTGCGTCACTTGCCGTCTCGTTGGAACTACAGCTCGGATATATCGGTAGCTCTGGCTGATCGGTTAACATCACTCTATACCTAGGACGCACTCTATACCTGGGCGCCGTATTTATGTGGTTAGTGCGTTGGACTACGGAGCAAGGACTTCGAGGTTCGAGTCCCAGGCAAAACGCCTAAAAGTTTTTTCACGGCCCCAACTTTCGCGAGCGTCTGACGAACATCCGAGAGTAAAACTGTCATGAGAAAGCTTCTCAAATTACAAATTGCTCTTCAGATATGGCATTTAATAGTAGGACACGGATTTTTGTGAGAAGCTAGGCTCTGGGTCCTATAGGCCTGTCAGACCAAATATTTCATACCTGAGACCCTTGATGGTAACGGTGTCTTCTCCCTCATTTCGAAAGAAATAATCATCCGATGATCTCATAAACTGCACCGAACAGTCAATCTTTGTGGATGCATTGTATCTTGGTGGAACACCTATGGACCGTGTTCGCCCCAATAAGGGCAATCCTGCTTGTTAACATAGCCGTTGAGTCACAAATGGGCCTCGTCCGAGAAGATGATTTGTTGGCTTAAATCCGGATCTCCGACAAACATTTTCAGCGTTCAAATATTGAACTCACCGTCGTTGTCTATGGTCATTCGGCGTCAATTGATGCAAGTCAGCACAATTTTATACCGCGAAATAAGCCGGGTACACCCTCTAGCGAATGCCAATTTAGCTTATCGGCGCCGAATCGACATTTCTGGGTCTTATTCGATACTGACCGCTACGCCGCCTATGTTTTCTACATTTTGCACCAATCTCTGTCTGGTTGGTGGCTTAAGGCAGAAAAGAGTGTACTTACGCTCAAGCTTTTCCATGGTGCAACGAATTGCCTACTTACTTAAGCCATGATGACGACCGACCTCAGGACGAAATTCACTTACAACTGAGTCCGAATTTCGATAAATTTTTTTTTATAATTTCCGCACGTTCGGCAAACATGATGGAATGGCAAACCTTACGAAATATTTTGACAGCTGGATGTCATTGGTAACTTCAACGGCTTCTGAAACATGACAATTGGAAAACAAATCATTGCCACTGGTCACCCTGTACATGATGACCCAAAGTGCATCACACTATCTGTCAGTTTTGTTTCAAAATTTCTGACATTTACTTCACAAATGCAGAATACCGGTCGAAAAGCCATGGAACGCTATACATTTCAAGATCACTGAATACCAAATCTGAATATTTTTTTTACGGAATGAGTCGTGAGCAACGTGATCAAACATTCTGGCGTGCAGCCGCTCGCCTCGAAGGGACTGGATCAGCAAGGCACGGAAATGCCACCATAAGGCCGCGTAGTGTTCGTTACTCTGACTGGGGAACGATACTGAACTGAGATCAGCATGTTTTCGTTGTCGAAAAGTGATGTACTGGGATATTTTGAAAGATGCATTTCCGGGTCGACTAATGTCTTGTTTTGGCGATTGGCAACAGATAGTCAAATACAATGCATTATAGCGAAGCTACTGTTGAATACAAATACCAACTTAGTAGGTGATTTATTCTGATCCTGAAAACTGACAGAACTTTAAACACACGTTCAACGTCTTCCTAGATAGAGATAAAACCATAGTACAGTCCTCTTCCGAGATCTTAGCACCTGCCATCGCAAAGGTAGATTCTATCGGTACCAAGTGTATTGAAGCTACCATATGATGCCATGTGTTGATAGGTGCTGATTAAGGGGGGACATTGGTGGCGTTTAGGTAACCGACAACTGCTAAGTGTCTTTCGAGATTTTTGGACGCAGGACATGGACCAGTCAATGCCAAGCCCCAGTTTAATTTGATAGTAAAACACAATGATGCCATTGCATCTATCCACTGTCAAATCGATGCAGACGACCACGTACAACACCTTTAAAATCCGCTTCAAGTATCCTTCTTAAGACTTTTACGACCACTCGTCCCGATTTCGTGTCACCATAAAGCGCCACATCGACATCAATTAGAGCACCATTATCGACGACAAGGGGTGGTCGCATTGCCTGCTGATTTACTGAACTATATACGTATCCGTTCAAGACAAAGATTGATGATTAATAAAACACAAAATGTGTTGCTTCCTACGCAACCAACAGGCACATGTACTCGTATGTATGTATGGCCGTCCTCGAGGAGGTTATAACCAAATTTGATGCAGCTTCAACACCTCATTGACTTTATGGAGAAATAAATATTTTTTTATGGCCTACACAAAGTACATAACATTTTGAGGAAACAAAAAGTTTACAGCAACCGCCCTCCTGGAACGTGTACGTTCTCGTGTTAGGTACGCCTAATAAAAATTTATCGATTCAGGATCCCGTCCCCTCCAGCTGTGTGGCAGGTGGCCACAATATCCCAAACTCCCACACAAAAACAACTGCCCACACATTCTATTGACTTAAGAACCACTAAGTGCCAATAGTTGTTGTGGTTTGTGGGATCCTTTTCTTAGGGCGATATGGTTGGTCACGGCATCCACTCCGGCATAGTTGGAAAGAAAAGGAACTATTTCACCAAACGTTTGTACATGGCTAACAGCAGGCTAAATTAATGTACCGGAAGTTGTAAACACATTATCAATTAGGCAAAGCTACGCAAGGACCTGCATTGGCATTACCATTGCCAGTGCGAAGGCGGAATGCAATAAAATTTAAAGTGCAAGCTTGACAAATTGAATTGCTTTGATGCGTCGTAGATCATAAAATTGCCAACTCAGATGCACTGCAGTGATTAGGTTTTTAGGGGAAAGACTTACCACTGGTATTGGCTCTTACCGAAACCAAATGGCAGTTGTTAACGACTCATAATAGCTTATGGAGCGCGAAATGAATTTGGCAGCACTCTAGCTCGACTCCACCTTGTGGAGGTTAATAGATAGCAATTAGGATGAGTTCGTCATTATCATCTGGTTGAGTCTGGAATCCTTCTCTAAGTGGTTCTCAAGGAGTGTCAAGTTATTTTCGTTTAAAGTTTACGACAAGGCATTTCCGCAAATCAAAACACAGAAGCGAATTAAATTGAAATTAAGACGAATTTGATTTTGATTGCAAATCCAGAGGAAAGGATTCGAAGAATTAATATTAAATCTCTCCGTTGCTCTGTTGAAAATTCAAAATGAACAGAAGATGATTGAATGATTCAAGGAAGAAGTCCTTGAAGATGATTTTCGTTCTCTCTGAAGGGATGGATGTGTTCAAATGCGTTACATTCTTTGTAAGCGTTTGCAATGAACTAAACGAATGTAGGTCCTTTGGTGATTTCAAATCGGTCAATGGTTCAGTAAACATTGGAGGAGTGTACTGCACTCAAGTCTATTAGGACTTCTTCGTATTGATGCGAGTGCTCGGGTGCCGCACTAAGGGTAGGTAAGTGCATAGTTCAGTGTTGAGGAAATCCAGAGAAACTGGATAAACAAGTTCCTGTTAAAATGAACTGATATTGGATCCTGTTTCGACTTATTGGTAATCCTTCCTGATGTAATCCTTTCCTCAGTATTTGAACAACAACGAGGGATAACGTAGAGTACATTTTTCGATCAATTTTAATCCCAAAAATTTCAAGAGTACTACTACAGAGTACAGACTTTTTCAGCGAGCACAAGTGCAGAAGATTAAGGATTCTATAGGGTGTGTCCTTAGTGCTCATTTTGAAATGAAGCGACATACGTAGATTCATAGTTTTATTTTTTAATAATAACTTCGACCTTTCAGTCGTTGGCCATCACTTTTTGTTGACGACCGGAATATTTGACCTTAAATGTTCCACGGGAAGGTGGATTCAGGATGTGCGTATCGGTTTCGGTGGCGTATGCGTAACCCATTTATTCATACATTTTTGGGTTGAAAAACTTTCTCTTTCCATTACACGTGCTCAGATCTCAGTTAAGCTCGAGTGTGCCTAGGACACACAGAACTAGAATATTTGACTTCAGTTGTGTCACGGGAAGGTAGATTCAGGACATGTGTATCGGGTTCGGTGGCGTATGCGTAACCCATTTATTCATACATTTTTGGGTTGAAAAACTTTCTCTTTCCATTACACGCGCTCAGATCTCAGTTAAGCTCGAGTGTGCCTAGGGCACACAGAACTAGAACATCTGACTTTAAGTGTTCCACGGGAAGGTAGATTCAGGACATGCGTATCGGGTTCGGTGGCGTATGCGTAACCCATTTATTCATACATTTTTGGGTTGAAAAACTTTCTCTTCCCATTGCAGGCGCCGAGATCTCAGTTAAGCTCGAGTGTGCCTAGGACAAACAGAACTAGAATATCTGACTTCAGTTGTGTCACGGGAAGGTAGATCCAGGACATGCGTATCGGGTTCGGTGGCGTTATGGGTTGAAAAATGTTGTCTTTCCATCTTCTTCAAGGATTCAGTGTGGTTCTCAGAGTTACACATTAATATTGCAAGTTCAGAGTACTAGGAAAGAATAAAATTGATAAGTGATACCCAAGGGAGTAATGACCTGTCACAGATCCACTATCATTCTAAATTTGTCTTGGAAACCAAACCCCTTACATTGCCAAATAACAATTACCCCAAGTACAAGTACCTACAATCATCTTCTGTTTTATTCCTTCTCCTAGACATATTTACAGTGTGTGCCGTCATTGAAGTAATTTTATTGATTTAATTTACATAATAAATTGGGTCGTCACCCACACGACCCCATAAGTTCCGATGCCTTTGAAATTAAAGTCCAATATCCTTCCACACTAACCCAATGGTTTTTCTTTTCTATTTTCCAGGCAACAAGCCACTCAACCTGACTACACATACATCAAGAGAGCTCGACATAGGGTCGATTTGATGGAAACGCAAAGCATTAATAAATATTTGATACTCCGGCGGTGAAAAGAAACCCATTGTTCAATTACTCAAAGGTCCTTCGTAGAACAACCAAGGCAACGATACAAAAATCCATACAAAGGACACACACGCACCCGAGTATAGTACTCCAACCAGAGGCAGACGAATGAATACTCCAGCGTCGAATGTGGTTAGATGATGTGGGCAAATCAAAATGACAGAGAACCCTTCGGTGTCAACAGCAGTAGCAGCAACAGCAGCAACAGCAACTACGTCAACAACAGTAACGACGACGACGACAGCAAACATTTTCGCAGCCAATGCCGTCGCCGACGACGATGATGGTGGTAGCGTGCGACGAATAAATCATGAAATCGATTTGAATCACAGTAAATTGGATAACGCACTCTGCACAGACGATGGCCGTAGGCTCTCCAATGGGATTCCTAATGGGACTACGAAGTGTCACAGTTCACCAGATACGGACACAATAAGTTTGGGTCCAACAATTAAAGATCCATCATCATCATCATCATCAGTAGTAGCACATAGCAATAGTATTAGGAATAGGAACGTTGACGTCGACGATGACATTGACGACAACGACAACGGGGACGACGACGACGACGACGACGATAACGTGGTCAAGTGTGTGGACAGCCGACAAGTGGAGGAATCAGTAACAAGTCAGCGACATCAGGGGCAACACCAGAGAATGGGTAGCGTGTCAGGGATGGCCAATTCGCCGACACGAGTGCACTTATCACCGCTATTTATAGGACCGTCAACGGATAGCACCACTGGGAGTGGTATTAATAGTCCAGTTAATGGAAATCGGCCAGTTTCGTCACAGGATGTCGACGAGGTGGCCAAATTGTTTGAGGAGAAACCGGAGGCATTCGAAAAATGGCTAACTGAGAGAGCACCCCCCGAGGCATTGTTAAGACTTCAAGACTTTATCGAGAGTCGGCGGCCACCAAAAAGAGCATCGGTTACATCGGATCTCTTTCAACAATGGATGCAAGCGTCACCAGTTCAGGTGAGTTATTTGAATTTATAAGAAGTTCGTCAGTCTTGGCAGACTTTACATAGCAAAGCAACCTTCAGACATGGCTTGAATTCAGATTATAGGTCTAGGGTATGTTCGTTTTGGCAGATTATATAGTATTCAACTTGTAGTTGTCAATATAGAGAAACAGATTCAGAAACAGCTGATTTTCCTTCAACTCAATACATGTGTAGGTGATTCCATGCAATTCAAATGAGAGCTCACACACACTTTATTTCGTGGACGGACACAATCATGAAAGCAGCCATCTTGGTTATTATTCGAAATGGCCATTTGAAAGTGCTGTAACTCTAAGAGGAAAGGAGTTTCGCTGCATTTAATTACAATTTTGAGTTCCATGCAATAAGACGAATCAAGTGACATACACAGAAATAATGTAGAACTGAGTTGGGTTATTGCGTTCTTGTGGTAAATTTTATGGAAAAACCAAGAGGAAACTCATCTGTCAATTCTCTAACACATGCAAAACTTAGTTTGCTCTGATGGAAATTTGAATCAGCTGATGACTGTTATACAATATTAGAGCTGTTCGCGTACTTTCTGCACTAAAATTCGTAGATTGCGAAATTTCAAAGAGTGGGGGGGGGGTAAAATTCTCACAAAGAGTGGTAAAATCACAAAAAAGTAAACGAACGCGAAGGCTACGAAATTCGCCCACATTTTAGACGTCAAAAACAAATACAAACAGTACGCACATATACAAGCAACAAACAATTTTTTACAGGTATCTGACAGGTTTGACAGGTTTGACAGATTTCGTAAATCAGTGCAAAGAAATTTCCTGCACTAAAACTCACTGAGCTCTCTTTTCTACGAAAAACTACGAAACTTTTGCGTACTCGAACAGGATTGGGTAACTTGTCGTAGATTTTCGTGAAAATTCGTTGTTTTAGGAGAGTACGCGAACAGACCTATTATTTATATTCATTCATGGATATAGAATTATGGGAGATCACTTAGGGCAGGTAATGGAAAGTTGTCTTTTAATCTGTGATTTGGGCATACTACCTCACGGAAACATCCTAATTATTGGAAACTTCTGATGAAAATGGATTTTTGAAGACTAGCTGAGCTCTTTTTTTTTAAGTACCCATAGCGAGAGTTAGAACCGGAATGACAGATTTAATTTGGTGTGGTGGTTTGAAACCTAGGTGTGGTTAGGTTCCACAGATAAATGTCAGGTGTCCGAACTAATTGCTGCAGTTTTTGTATGTTGATTTTGATTTTTTAATTTTTCCAAAACTCTTGGATTACAGTTTGGACAAGAGAGAAACCCAAACTCCGTATTACACTCTGGTTGGCAGATTATAAGGCGTGTCGCGGCGGATGGAGGGCTTGTCGTG
This sequence comes from Xylota segnis, assembly GCA_963583995.1. NCBI lineage: Eukaryota > Metazoa > Arthropoda > Insecta > Diptera > Syrphidae > Xylota > Xylota segnis. The sequence continues at coordinate 26,569,209 of OY757236.1, read as the reverse complement.
TTTACTCAAGATTGAGTCTTGAGGAATTTTAACACACCAATATGATTCTGGAAAAGTTGGTTGGACAAAATTTAATCTTGGACTTAAAGTGTGAAGTAACAGTAAGTGTGAGCCATAAGTAACAAATAACACTACTTCTACGAATTACTTATAGGTTCCGTAGCTAGTTTACGAGTCTGAGGTCATCTAACTCAGTTAAGTGTCATCTTGTTTAATCCTTGCCGATAAACTGTAGCCCTCTTTAGTATTTTCTTAACTGTCAGCATTCTTCCTTTATGGCTCTCTGTCATGGTTGTACCATTCTTTTTCCACCTTGAGTTAGTAGTTTTCATAATACAGTCTCGCTAGAAACTTATTGGAGATGTGACCAATTCATGTCAATTTTTTGTTCGGATATCACAAGCATAGCTCGGAGGCAAGCCGGGCACCCAGATCTGGCAAATTCGACAGCAGCTGTATGGACAAGAATGTCTCTATATCTTAAGATGTAGAAAAGTTCAGAGACAATTCTAAATAGGTTTGAACTCAAAGGCAAAAGAAAGTAAATAGAACGTATCTGGGACTATTGTAGTAGAGTGAACGGCTAAAACCCTTTGTCAGCAATCTGATTGGTCCATATTGTTGATCCATATCAGAAGAGTTTAAAAAATTTTTAGACTCCGCCAGATTTTGGAAAACCTTCGGAACTTTAAATCCATACCCATGGCTTGGATCTGTTGTACAGAAAAATGATGGAGAGCACACACTGTTTTATAAAGATCGGGAAAGATCTTATCGAGACCTTCGATGTTAAAAGCCGACATGTACATAGTGCTTTTACTGGGACGACTTTTCAAAAGTTTGTCCAAGTGCTTGCTTGGTATAATCGGAAGAACACAATGTGAAGTCCGTAGGCCTGATATAAGAAATGAGACGGAAGTCGCTAAGGTTGGCCTTAAAGGTTTAACAAAATATATGAATATATCTCCTGGGGAAATATAACATTCAATTAGTTAACGACTTTGCCTATCTAGGATTCACTATACAGATAATGGCACCAGTGTTGGAATCTTTGGGCCAAGGAGGCGATTGTAGGCGAGTAGCTTAGGAGGTGAAACTTTAAGCCGCTTCCCACTGCAATCTTCACTTATGAAGGGGTGGTAGATCTATAACAAGTAAGCATAGCACCCTTAATACTTCCACAAACCAGTCTTTGCACTTTTTACAGAATAGAACGGGTGTAAGATTGATTACCCTTTTCCCATATATCGGGGTAGATATGTCTTAAGTTTCCTAGAAACTGCCTTAAAGTGCCTTCGCATCATACAATAGTAGTAAGAAGAAACCATTCTCCATCTCTTATCCATGTACTCAGCTCTGTTCTCAAAAGTCTTCTTTATTTTGGTCCTTCTTCTTTGGTAACCTAACCTCTTTCACGTTATTAAAAATTCCGGCTTGTTAGTCTCAAGCCAATATTGCGATCTATATCATTACAACAGATCTTTATTGCTTTGAGTGTGCCTTTGCCATTCTACCCTAAGCCTAATTTCAGGTCATCTATCAAAGTACAATCCCAGCCTTCCATTGATTGTGCTCTCAAAACCGAGAAAAGAGGGGACATAGTATCTCGTCTTTGGCTCAGTCGTTTACTTTTCTGCTACCTAGAGTACAGTTTCATCCAATAAGGATACATTTAACGTTGAATGCACATTCACGACTATCTCGTGGTATCAAGGATTCAAACCAAATATTTTATAAGAGGAGCACGCCTAAGAGAAGACTCAATAAGGGTCAAGCTACACAAGTTTTTATTGCTGGCGAGTATGTCGAATGTGATGTGATGACCATATACGTATAGCGCTAAGATCCTGAGGGAGTTCCAATCAGACATTCTTCGAGGACAATAAAACTGCTGAACTATTTTTTTGTGAAAGACCCACCATTTTAATCTAGGTTCAAAACCTCCTTCTCCATGAGCTTGAGTTTAGTTAGTACCCAAAACCGCACAAAGTGTTTGCAGAACAGTACCAACGATCCCTTTGAGAACACAGTATTCCTTAAGACAAAGCCCCTCTCATCAATTTATGTTCAAAAAAAAGACTGTAATCCTGCATTACTAATGGAACTAAGTTGACTAGTAATTGCCACAGGATCTTATTCTTCAGAAAAACTGTTTCATTCTTTACACGTTATGGCTGGAATTCGAACCTCGAAGCCCTTGTTTGGCTCACCACCGAAACAAACTCCTGTAGTTCGTGGTTAGATGATCTTAGCCAGTGAATTACTGTTTTTGAAACTTTCCAGTATACTTGTTGCGTGAACCCAAAGGAATAGCTCTCTACAATCTTCGAAGCAAGTCCGTGACCAAGTTCCATTCGTTGGCGCCCGACGTGGGGCACAATGAATTCGTTACTAGTCTCAGTGAGCCGTTGACCATTCTTCAAACCTAATCTAACTCTAGTCGTTGACCCTGAGGACTATGAATATATTTCTCGTTCTGCTTCGATGCTGCTATTGTCAATGCAATTCCTGAGTTCTTGGAGATAGCAACTTCCTAGAATCATAGTACATAGTCCAGCTCATATTGTAACAAAAGGAATTTTGTTATAGAATCATTCATGCGGTTGCCAGGTTCACTTGAATATACTGTGCCGTGGTAGCCTATATGGAAGTATCGGATTGTTAGGTATCATTCGATAAAAAAATACAAACATTTTTGGCGCAACAGGCCCATGGGACCCAGGGCTTCTCACCACCATTCTGTACACGAATGGAAGGGGCCTACTGTTACTTGAGAAGCTTTTTCGTGACAGTAATACTCTCGGATGTTTGTCAGACGCTCGCTAGAGGTGGGCCCGTGAAAAGACTTTTAAGTGTCTTGGCTGGTGTTTGGACTTGGAACTCCTTGGTCCATAGTCCAATGCACTAAGCACTGAGCCACGGCGCAAAGTATTTCACATTTTACTCAGAAGGACATTAAGTACACCGCTGCTCAGAATATTCTTGGCACAAAGAACTCTTCTAAATCGTTCACATATCGTCGTCCTTTAGCTCTTCCTTTCGATGTGTTTCTTAGACATTCCTCATCGACCGCTTCTCAAATCTATTCCACATCCGGTATACACAACTAATTCAACGATTTAAACATATAAATCAACATTCTGTCAACCCTCGGCCAGGAACTTAAAACCCAACCGCATGTTTGACATAGTTTTGTCGTTCAATTGGTCTTTGTTGAGCAGGGTCCTTGTTATGGTTGTACAGCCACCTAATTGTACTATGTTGTTCGCATGTTTGCCTACAATCCCACGTACCCATGTGTGTGCTGTATTGTTGATCTCTCAATTAAACTTCTTGTTTCGTCCTTGTTGTACGTTGTTGTACTTACAGCGGTTAAAGTTTATATTTTTATTTGGCCTCAATTTTTTTTTGAAACAAAAGAAACATTTATAGCTCCATAAAGAGTGCCATAAAGGACTACACCTGCTTGGTGGTAAATGGCCATAATTATGTCCTAGATAAAACTTTAATGCTTTAATTCACTGTTAAGTGTTACAACGGGTTGGTATTCCATTAAAAAAACCCCTTCTATTGCATGCACTTGAATGAGGAAGTTTCCAATTTTTCGTCCTTCATTGATTCGTTTTCGTTTTAATTAGTTTATAAGTAGAAAACAACCACAACAAAAGCCTATAATTAGAAAGTTAGGTTAAAGGGTTTGTGGTGACCTTATAGTTTCAGAAAACCTTATGTGTAGGAAGCTGCATATAGCTTTATCCTTGCTGTCGTAATTCGGTGGTGTTCCTTGGTTGGGTGAACAGATAACAAGTGAGTTTTATGCATTTTGATTAATTTTCCAGGAAATGGAGATTTAATAATTCGAAGGACTTCCCTTACAAAGGGACAGACTAGGAGGAAATTCTCCAATTACTCGCTTTTTTCTTAACAGTCCTGTCAAAGCATTCCGGCAAGTAGTAATGGAGAACTATCTTCAAACACTTTGAGCTATACCTACTGGTATTCTGAAAATTTCAGGAATTTCCTACAAAGGAAAGAATTTTTTCTCGGAGTACAGACAGCAATCTCGGAGTGTGGAAGGAAGATGATAGGGATTATGCTGACAGAATGTTCCCTGATTTGAATGATAACTTTGCTGTCAACTGTGTGATTTGACTCTCAGTACTGTGTCATGAATTTGGGAGAAATGGAACTCAAATATATTGATCAGGATGCAGAGACATACATTCACAAATCACTCAGTTCAGGGGCATACGTTCACAAGCGAATTATGGGCTTATATTCCAATAATGCAGGAAGCTTTTGTGTGACCTGATGTTCCTCCCAACCTAAGTCAAGGGTTTTTCAATAAGTACATAACAATTTTGTACTTAAATAAAATGCAGAATAATTGAGATATGAACCTGAAATTTATTTCATTTGTAGTGGACATGTACAGTAGTTTAAGTATATAATCTGATCTTGTCCATGTGACCACTATGAGTACGTTTGCAGCGATCAATTCTTTGCAACCGATTCCCCACCATTCTTCACATCTGATATTGCTTCTTACCTCCTGTAAAGTTATTGAGTTGTGGGCATAAGTCAACGACGTAACTTAATGTCATAAAAAGATATCAAGAAGTGGTAAATCGCAAGAGGTCATCCGGGCCATATCTTGAGATTGCCGAACTTCTACTTCAATAGATAAATTGTTTAACCAGCTGTGTGACATGTGGCACCATCTCCTTGGAACCACAAATTACTGATGTCAAGTCCATCCACTTTTGGTCAAGAATAGCCTTCCAACATGGCACGAAATCCACACTACACGGTCACTTTTTGAAAATTTCACGAAAGCATGCTTATGGTTGCAACCACTGACTCAGAATTCCGTTAGTAAATTTTATTAATTTTCAATTGTTGCTCATACCTAAACTTCATTGTGGTTAAAATGTGAACCTTGGCTGATATTCCTACATTAACAGATCCTAAAAAGTCTTTGAAAATGCGTCTGTATTAAAATAGGAAATTGTTATGTCTTTATTGAAATACCCTTAATATTTTTCTTTAATAGGCTTACGATCCCAAAACCTAGACCCCAGTCTGCTGTGGTGTCAGTATGAAGCCCAGAATTATCCAGTGATTTGCTTCACCAGACCTAGAGTGATCGCTGTCATCTCGCTGAAAATTCCTCAGACAGTGACAGTTAAAAAGAATCGCTCATTGGCATGGCTTGTCTTGTCACAAATTTTCCACAAAAAAAAAAAGAATCTTCGTCGTTCACGCTTCCTCCATGACCGCATGATTGCTCCAGATTTCTTCTCCATCCATTTCTTCTCCATCTCCATCAGGAGTCCCAGAACTTAAAGCCCGAACTTCTGAATGAAAATGCAGTGAAAAGATCCCAAATGGTCATTAACAATAGTTGCGCCCACTTGACCGATATTATCTTCGAAGAGTAATGGAAAAATAGGTTTAAATAAACCGAGTTGTTGCGGTAAGAAAGGTTTTGGAGCGGTTATCATCATTGTTGGTACCATATCCACATTCCCATGGCCAAAAATACCCTTATTCCCCACCCATGGTTCTGTGGGGACAATCCCAGCCGCTTGATGCGTTTATAGTCCTCGGTTCGACAACTCTCGTTCAGTAATGTTTTAGCGAGTAACCAGAACTACACATGTACCTACATATATGTCATTCCATTCCAAAAAAGGACTCAAAAACCAAAATATGTATACATCCATGCTTGGTAAATAGATTACGTGAGCCTAGCCTATTCATAGCGCTCGTCCCAACAAATTAATGATGTAGATCAAATGACTAAGCTGTAATTAAACACAAATTGCAAATCCAATTGCAACTCGGTTTACCATGCCAATTCCAACCATAATTACCAACAAAATCCATACTTGCATCGAAACACACAAAATCAAATTCACCATTTAACATAAATAAAGCCGACAGGCCCCGGCCTTCATTAGCAATTCAATTACCAAAACCATAAATAAATCCAGAAACGATTTGAAAATTATTTTTGCTTCCCTTTTTCGCTGCTCTATTCAAAAACACAAAATTTATATCTCGACTAGCAACAGTGTCTCATAAATAACTCAACGACCATTAAATCAAGTGCCCTGCCACACTTACCGCCTTTGTGTGTCCACCTTGTTTGCTCACATGTCAAAGTAAACACTTAGCCACACAATGTCCTCAGGACACACATCCATGTGTGAGAGACTGTACGCAAAAAAATAAATAAATATTTGTTGTTTCGTTCGATTTCGTTTCATGTTGGTTTAAATATAAATACACATAAATTTGGTAATGAATCGGAGGGATTAGCCTCCTGGCAACCTGGCAACCTTCTCTTCTCGAAATTATTTCGAAACGAAAATGTCCTTCAACAGAAAGAAAAACCATTTATGTGGACCTGCGGGGAAATTAAATTAAAAATCATTGTAAACCGTAAACAACAAGAATTCATAGTTCTGCCGCTGTCCACTATACAGAGTAATTACACACGAAAAGGACTCCACACAGGATATTGTTGGAATCGATTTTAATCTACGTCGGTCGGTGAAAAAAACCACAGATACCGTACAATACGTATACAAGCACCATCACACACATGAGGGGCAAATCAGATTTATGGCACAGAAAAGGACATCGTATTCGTTTTAACAGATATTACCCACCACCCTGTGTCGCTTTGTTTCCTTGCCAACGCATCTATATTTATGGCCATTCATACAAAGCACACAAAAATTAATAAAAAAAGGAGGAATTCTCGCCAAACAAACAGAAATCCTGTCCACCCGGATCCCACCCACCGTGCATTGCAACGGAACAAAAACTTTAGGATTTATGGTTCCCATACGGTTAAGGATCTTCATGTCCCTTTAGACAATGCTCTCTCTCTCTCTGACGGCTGGCGCTGGTCATGGTGTGCGGGACAACGAAGTAGATTACAATTTTGAATTACACACACGTAACTCCATTGTATCGATTTTGGTTTATCCTGTTTTGTTTTTTTTTGTTTTTTTGTTTTGTCTAGAGAACAACAAAGTACAAAAGTGGTAACAAAGAATGAAAAATAGAAACAAAGACAAAACAAATCCTTTAATTCGACGGAAAAGGAGATTTGCTTTCATTAACTTGAATTTGTCGACAACTTTGTTTGGATACCAAGTGCAGTTTCACTCAACACAGCCCTACAAACTTTCAACTAAATAGGGATAGGGTTGAACAACAAAAAGGACATGAAAGTGAATTGCAGTTGAGTGCCATTAAGGATATTTGCTAAACAGTGAAATTGCTTCGGAAGGGGTTTTTCCTAGCGAAAATATTTTGAGATTCTTTTTTTTTTTGAATTTTTTCGTTCTCTATTTTTCTTAGTGTATGTGTTGTGTGTTGGAAGAGTCCTGTTTCGAGTGTCCTTTTTCTTGTAATTTTTCTACTTTTTTTTTTTGTGTGTTTATAGTACACACAGCTAAGCGTTTTGCATGTAATTTAAATAAAGTGTCAACTGCAGGATAGATATTTGTATGCTCGCTTTCACTATACGAGTGATGAAGGATAATTGTAAGGATTTTCTTTTCGTCGGCTTTATCCTTAGAAAACAGAAAGAAGGTCCACTTGATATCTTTATTGTATGATGGGATTTAAGTAATCGTTCGTATTTCATCTTAGCTAAGCTGGAGATTGGATTACTGGAAATAATGTTGGAATTTGAATATAGATGTCCTTTTTTTTTGTTGCCGTTTGTAAACAGAGAAGCAGGGCAAATTTGCATTAACTAATGCAGACTGAATTACAAAGGATGTTGTCAGAATTGTGTGTGTTCATATTCTCGGGTTGATTCGATCCTCTTATACATCCGTCATCATGATAAGGAGTATATGGAGAGCACTTGGGGTCATTGGACCTTACTGGTTTTTAAAGTATGGCTTATGTAGGTAGGTATGTACATCTGTCCAAGTTTTTAAACTTGGTACTAGTACAAGCCATAGAGTTTTGGGTTACATCTTTGCCAACCTTTGTCATCCAAGGGCATAGTATCAAAAATTCAATGAAGTATTCTTGTTTCGAAGGAGACCAATACCTGGATCACGCTCCTGTATTTTGTCCAACATTCAGTGCCATTTACGGAGGGCTGAAGCGATCAGCTCTTTCCCGTATGGAGTTTTGAAGCCACTTGTTCTGTCAAATGAAAGTATTAGCCGTTTGTTTAACTTCAGATTTTTAATCGCCAGCCTTCATTTTTGAAAAAAAAAAAACCATAAATCACACAGGACGAGACTTGGGGAATAAGGTCAGATATACCAAAAACGTTATTGGTTTTTTGAGCGGTGTGAAGTGGTTAGAACGAAATTCCTCTTTTTTTTGGTTTCCTAATGAATTTTGGAAAGCTTGTGACAAGCAAGATTCCGCATACCAATGAGCTGTTCTTTTTAGCTGTTACTGTCTGAGGAATTTGTAGCGAGATGACAGCGATCATTTTAGGTCTGGTGAAGCAAATGACTGGATATTTCTGGGCTCTATACTGACACCAAACCAGATTAGGATTCAGTTTTTGGGATCGTATACTTATTTAAGAAAAATACTAAGGGTATTCCAATAAGGACATGACAATTTTGTATTTCAATACAAATGCACCCTTAAGCCCTTTTTATGATCTGTCACTGTCAAAATTTCAGTCAAGGCTTACATTTTTATGCAATGCTTGAACATCATTAAAAATTCTGAGTCTGAGGTCGCAGCTTTAAGAACACTTATTCCCACCAGATAGGGTGTGTCAACATATTTACTTTTGAGTGCTCCTCTGCCAATGGGACAACGCAAAAGATCTTAATCTGTCGATTCCACGCTGTTTACAGACGTCAGACGTACAGACAAATTTTTCGTAAACGATAAAATTAACTCACGAACTAAAGTCTTTTGATCATTTGAAGCGCTAATACTTGTCCTGCGTTTCATCGAAAACCATCTTCAGCTCATTTTTGACGTACTGGCTCTGTCAGTAAGCAAAATTTATATAACTGAACAGCAACAAGCCCAGACACGATTGCATTTTCAAAGAGTAAACGCGTGGTGTGCATTTTATCTCGGAGGTTTGATTGGACCATATTTGTTCGTCGATGAAAATACAATCAATGGAGTTCCTTGTCGTGCTATCTGAAACCAGAATTGCATCTTGGCATCAGGAATATGTGTTTCCAACGAAATGATGTACCTTTCGACACAGCTAGTTAAAAAGCCTCGCTCCTCGCCCCACTCTCATTCGACTCTACATCCCTGTATTGAATGTTTTCAGGCAACAAGCCACAATTGCCAAATTTCTGGCCGATATTTCAAAAATAATTGGCTACAAAGAATCGATCGCTGCAAACGCAATCGCGGTCGTTATATTAAAGAAGTCGAGCTTTATACTTAAATTTAACATGCGTACTGCACCAGAAACAAATTTCGGATCGATATCTTGATTATTCTGTATTTTATTTAGGTATAAAATTGTTATGTCCTTATTGAAAAACATTTTCTGTTCCCGAATCTCTGGCTTCATTAGATCGACATTTGTATCGTCGTTCGAGGGTCTGAAGCATCCTTCACGAAGTTCGCCCTCCACACAAGAACGGTCAGAATTTTCGAAATTATTTTGAAACAATATAAAGAAATGCTTATTACACAGTGGTGTTCTCATAAGTGGCACACCTTTGATTTTATAAAAGTTGTCTGAGTTTTTGTAGTTTTTTCTTGTAAATTTTGACACAGGACAGAAAAACTGTTTCAGAGGTGGCACATGAATCGTTGACGGGTTGTTGGCATATCACGGTTTCCCACAAAAAAAAAAATCCAAAACTGTCAAATCGAGGCTCCAAAGCGGCCAATTGACATCGCCAAGACGGCTGATAACACGATTTGAGAATTTGGTGCGCAGAAGATCGATTGTGGCATGACGCGCTATCCTGCATGAACCAGAGGTCGTTCAAATTCATGTCTTCAATTTCAGTAAAAAAAAGTCGGTTAACATGGCTTTGTAACGCCCACCGTTGACCGAAACGTTGTTCCCGGCCTCATTTTAGAAGAATGATGCCACCACTCCACAATCTGTACCAAACTGTCACTCTCTGAGGATGCTTCTGCATCTCGACAATAGCGTGCGCTCGTTTGTTAATGTAGCCGTCGAGATGAAGTGCATCTCGTCAGACAAAATGATTTTTCGCCCAAAATCGTTGTTCAATTCAAGCTGCTCTAAGGCTCAAACAGCGAAGCGATCACGAAGCGGATGGTCGTGCGCCTTCAATTGCTAAGTCTTGGACCTTGTAGGCGAATAATCAGAGATCTTTGTGCAGAATTCTCCTCAGGCTAGTGCGTAAAATTTTGAGCTGTTGACATCGATGACGAGTTGATGTTCATGAATTGAGTCTCACATTCTCGTCTGTGCGCACTGTACGACGACGGGGACCATGAGTGTTGTCCACTAGCATACCAGTCTCACGAACTTTTGCACAAACTTGAGTACAGCAGGCGTGGTGGGTGCTTAATTTCGGCCAAAACTTATTTTAAAATAACGCACTGCACTCACTTTGGAAATAAGTTGTCAATATTTACCAACGTTGTTCGAGCAAAGAGCGACTCATTTCGTTCCGCGGAGGTATGATACTAACTTTCGGTCAAGATTTCGAGCGCGAAGTAGCTGTCAGTGTCAAAATAACCTATGATTTAAAAAGAAAACACTAGATTTCCCACCCTTTATACAAGACACCAAAGCAATTCATCAATTAGAGACTAGCCATTACTAGACTGCAATCCAGCTCAATTGTGTTCCAAATGTCGCAAAGAACACTTTCTCTTGCAAATGCTCACAAGGACAAGTATCTGTTCTTTTGGAGAAACATTTTGTTGGAGGAACGCAGATGACAAAAAGTATGCGAGGAAACCATCGAACCAGACCTTGAAACATGGGGTGGAAGCATAATGGAATTATTTCGCCATATCATGGCATGTCATTGGAGTCTTTGTGAAAATTGATGACATTCTGGATCCTGATGTTATCCTCGGTCATAGACTCAAATCCAAAAAAATTTGTTGAACTTCGGTGGACCAAAACATCATGGGGTAGATGTGAGCCTACCAAAGCGTTGAAAGGAGGCTATAAAAACCATAGAATATCCAAAAATCCAAACATTTGTTGCCTTCTTGTTAATTTATTGAACTTTTGTGAAATCTGTTGTTTGTTAAACACAACTGGTCATGGAATTGCAAAGTTTCTCAATTATTTTACAATTCCTCATCCCAATTTTCACCTATTGCTTGGAAATTTGGAAACAAGCATCATTGGATTATAATCCTGCAAGAATTATTATTTTATGAGACAGAATGACTTAACCAAGAGATTTGCTTAGCTGTTCGTATCATTCCATCTCGGCAATACAGCCTCATAGCTCGTTTCATTAAAGGTAACTCCCCTTTAACAGAAGAATACTCCATGCATCCTTGGAATCAGTGTATGTACACATGAGTCCTAGTCAATCACGTACGATTATATCATCAGCGCACACACAAATATCATGCTTGTGGACATATTAGTATATGTTTCACATCTTCAATACCACAAAACCACTATATTACGCTCGTAATTTAATTCCCAATAAAACATATTTTGCCCTCTACAGATCTTGGCTCAAGTGTGTAGTCTGTAGCCTCTCCTTCTGTGGCAACCAAGGAATGAAGTAGTCCACCCAAGAGCATCTATCCAGTACCATCGTGTCGCACACAACGTCTAAGGCATTCTCCTATACGAAATGAAAGAAGTTTACGCTATATGTATGTGTGTATAGCCAAGGATTCAACAGCAGGAGCCACCACCAGTTACGACGGGTTTTATCCTTTGACCATCCTATGAGGAGGTTTCTATTTCATAGTTTTATTATTTCTTTTTCATCCTTCCTTCCTTGTGACCTATTCCAATTTATATTGCATACAAACAGACTGTTACGAGTATGGATAAGTACATGCAGGATAAATAAGGGAATGTTGCTGTGGATACGACAGAATCCGCCTTTCACTTGGGCCCACTTCAAGTGGGTCAATATGAGAAGCACTTACTCAATGACGCTTTTGACTGAAGTCCAGTAGACAGTGTTACAAGTGAGATGAATTCATATTGGAGAAGAATATAAATTGAGTATTTTAGGTTAAAGGATGTCGAATTCTTTAATGAAACAAATTCCTTATGATGTATGTTGTATGTCATAAAGGTTATGAGGTTCAGTGAGAAGAGGCGAGTCCGGTTTTTGGGACATAAACTTCAAGAGTTTTTCCTTACAATGAACTCAATGGCTTATGAATCTCAAGTGGTATAAGCGATGGAAATTTTGTTCGAGATACAAATAGATGTACTCACATACATTTGGGTTTCCAAGATGAATCTTCCTTGTACTATACATAGTCAAATGCGTTGTCTTTCCGGGTTGGATTCGAATACGATAGTGTTCTCAGACGACTAAGTCACAGTTTCTTGAGTAAGTAGGTCTCTGTCATATGGTTCGTTGTTGGACCTCGGACCTTCAAAGACCGACAACCCCATTGGGATCTTATGGATATGCCTCTCAAAATGACTGAGGATATCTTCATCCACTTTTGCTGAATTCTTGGCTTAAATGCCATAAAGGAGAACAGGGATAAGAATCTTTTAAGTTGGCCTTCCTACTCAATTGCCTTTTTATGTTAACGAAACAGTGATTGACTTGTTTGTCGGCTACTGACGCGTTATTGTCAGAATTGAAAGGAGAGCCACGGAAGACGTCGATGCTGTACCCCTTTTTATTGAAAGCTTGTACTTGGTTTTCCCCTCATTTACCATGTTTACTACGAAACTTATTTTGCTAACTTCAACATCAATACTAGCAATCCGCTCAATTCTGCTAAACACTTCTCTATCACTACCACTTCTGAACTTGGTTAAATATTTTTTTAAAACAAATATTTTTTTCCCTCAAGCCCGACTTAAAAAAGACCCAAGGTGTAACAAATCTTTAGGGTCCTTCGGTACCTCTTCTAGCCTCGGACAGAAAGAATCTTGCTCATGCTCGGCCAATTCTTAACATCTGCCCTTCTCAGAACATCAAACGACGTGGGAGGCTTTGCAGCTAGTATGGCTTGAGACATAGAACGTTCTACACCATCTTTTCTGTCGGAAAAACGTATGTAAAGATACAGCATGGCACAGTGTCCTTTTACACAAAATTCAAGCTCATGGTGTCAGTACCATCATTAGGTATTAGGTTAGGTGGCTATTCTCCACTTACGGTAGGATTCACTTAGGCCATTGTACACACAAACTGGTTCCTTTTGTTACTCTTGAAACCATTTCGATTGATGAACTAATTTTCCAAATTTTATTGATTTCTGAATCTGCAATATCTTCGAGCTCCTCGAGAGCTCCTCCTAGAATCTGCCTATTTGATGAGTATAATGCACCCTTTATCTTCTCAGCGACAAGGACCGGAAGAGGTGAAACCAAAGTGAAAAAACCAAACCGAACTTGCACCAAATCCTTCAAAACCTCATTGCTGTCTATCTCTGAAGCGCAAACGTATTCCAACTAAATCTGCATGAAGCCAACACCTAGGAATCGACTGGCCTGTCTCCGAGCTACGTCTGACCGATACTGTCAAACATGACGCTAAATGTCTAAGTTGGTTTGGAAGCCTCATTATGTAGGCTGTCGATTGGGCCTGCTTTGATCCTTTTTAGAGATACACTGCAGTAGAGTAAGGTAAAAAGTAGGAGTGCGCTATAGATAAGAAACGATCTGTGGATTTTTGACGAAAATGTAACGTCTACGATAACTCAGCCAGTTTGTTTGCAGTTGCGCACTCCAAGTCGGTTGAGGTCTCCTTCTATTTGTGCGCACCACCTAAGGTGAGGTCTTCCTCTACTGCGTTGTCCCACCGGGTTTGAATCGAAGACTCTATGGGCCGGGGCATTGCGCCCTTCAGTATGATCCAAATCGTTAACTGAATGTCAGTTAAGAACGGTTTCAGACGGACGGAGTGGCATTCGGCAGTAGACCCCTATCCATCGATGTGTGATTCATTCGTGTACACTTTCTATTGCATCCTCATGCTGAAGGGCAGGATCCTGCCGCTATTCTTCTGAAATGGTATTCCTCACTTAAAAGGTCGGTCGAGTCCAGTGGTCGGCTGTATTTCCTTCCAGATAGCACTGTGACCATTGCATTGAAATTTCCTCAAGTCTTGAATCCAAGACCAATCCATCTGATCTGGTCACCTCCAGCCCTATAGGAAGTAAGTTTCCCATAAGTGCTGTCCGGATCTGGATTGAGATCTAGTTAGATGTTCGATATAAGTGCAAGTTCTTGTTTTCTCGCTACTATTGGCCAGAATGGCCTGATGATTAAAGTGTAGATCCAAGCTCCACATCTTACTAAAAGTTCTACGAGATATCCAGTACGCTGCACTGGGTTTTGTGATTCTGTTTTCTAGGAAGCATTTTGTCTACACCTACGGTCTGATAGTTCGGATCATTTCAAGGATGGTCCCACCTCTTGTTTAGATCGTATTCAGCGCGAAGCTTGTGCATTCATTGGCGATCAGTCGTCAGTTTACAAACAAATCCCATACTTAGGCTACAATGATGTAATTATCCGAATTGATGACGGTTGCTTGTAAGGTTCAAACTTACCAACTTATGTATGCCTTGTATCCCCTTGTGGGTCCTAGGGCCAACTCTCTCCCAGTTGCCGTGCTTCCTTGTCAACGGCACCACGTACTCCTGGGACCGCCGCGTATCCTGTCATACTGAGTAAGCGGGTTCCATTGCATCGCGTGGTTAGCTATGGTCCGGTCAACCTCCTCTGCCACTTTCGTCATCGTATGGTTGTGCCTATAGGTTCATGGCCCATTCTCTCAAAAAGTTGTCCTTTAGAGATATGTACTGTTTGGCCAGAAAATCCTTGATTATTTTTCGGTCTTGAACATTTGTTTATAAATAAAATGAGGTCAACAAAATTTAATAATCCACTCTACGAGTTTATGATTAGATTGTGGTAACAGGAACAGCTGTAGTTAGTTCGTTTAATAAAATTATTAACTACGCCATAGATTACAATAAATTTTAAGTTTCCATCTAATCTATTAGTCCCCGCTGTGTGTGGACAATAAAACACTTTATGTCCTTCCCCACGAGTCCACTGTTTATATTGCTTTAAAATTCCAATTCAATAATAGGAAAGGATCTATTCCCCGCGGCTCGGCGCTCCTAACCACAGTCCTCCTCCACTGTTGTTAGTTGTACACACAACTACATCAGCAAACACGCACTCCGGTGCGTATGCGGAGGGATAAAATAAAAATAAACCAGAAACCTCAACACGCAATCCCATTAAATTTATGCGTTCCAATACAATGTCTTCGCTTCCCGCCCATCCATCCAGTCAGCCAGCCAGCCAGCCAGCCAGGCGAACTTATTACGAAAACAACCTGTGTATTGGGGTTTCGTGTATGTTATGAATTTCAACAGAGAGAGTGGAGATTCCCATCGGGTTGTCCGCCCCGCCCCGCCCCCTTTCGAAATTCAAATGGATTGCGTAGTGCACGTAATAGCGTGTGCTGAAGTACAACCAAACGCAAGGACTCGCCGCCGACGCTGCCACTGCCTCGCACGCACTAGCTCTAGCACGCATACATACTACTAACGGCGACGTTCAACAAGGATATGCCTGAAATCGAATATTCGCTAACATAATCGATACATAAATAAAAGACCATCGACAAAGAGGTGGCAAAGCTCACAGTCGCGCATAAGGATATCCTTATCAAGGATATCCTCTCTCACACGTAACTTAAATGGGTGAATATTCAGCCGTAGTTTGCCGTGACAGTTTTATAACAAAAGGACACAAAAAAAAAAACCGAAATTTATGCATCACTTAACAGCAAACAAATCGAGGTGTATACTCGTAGATGAAACGATTTTTCGGTCCCACAGGATACCATTGGATTTAAAGAATAAACCCATGTGCTCGGGAATACATAGAGCACAATCTGCCAGTGAATTGCGTGCGAATACCCGTAGCACGGGTGAAGGACATGGCGGGGAGAATAAATTTTAAGTTGACTTTGGGATTTTTCAATGCAAAAGGATCAGGCATTCAGGATTGCTTTGAATATTTATTCATTGATTTCATTTTTTATTTTTTCTGTGTATGCCACAGGGAATGACATTACTTAGTGATTCTATTCAATTGAATTCATTCGAAGTTCTAATTTTAGTGGATCCTTTAACTTGAATTCTTTTTTTCCCCTGCTCAGCCATTTTTTCCGTTTCGCAGTGAAAGGACCAAAGCTTTGTGTGCAGCCAGAGCGATGGGATTTGCAGGATTGAACGTATTCCTATATGTAATGTGATTTGGTCATTGATTTTGAGACTTTTGATGGAAGGATTCGGAGAAGATTATGGTATCGTCTTTCAAATTGGTTAACAAGGACATACACATTTGTAATTAGTGTGCGTTTTGGGACACAGTCGGGTGTGGAGATATTGCCTCGTATTGTTGAATCTTGTGCGAGATGAGTCATCGTATTCTTTGTCTTGTGTTGCAGACGTTAGCCACCCACTGGTTGTATTCAGATCGGGTAACCAAATATTGGAATCCTTTTTATGATTGACAGTCAATGGACGGGATATTCGACGATTCATGGAAGTCCTTTGTAGTCGGGATAAATGTAATTTTATTCTTATATTCTGACAGATGTACTGTTTTGTTGTGTTTTTTTCCTCTAGATGGGGTTGGATAGACTTAGAGGGATGAGATGAAGTTCTAAAACTGTTCAAATTGAGAGGTGCTTTCCTGACAGCTCGCTTAGGTCTTCTGTCAGGTCATCATTGTTTAGTGTCTACTGGCCGATAGTAATCCCAGTAAGGAGCGCTAAGATGGTTCTGTTAGAGAGATGACAAGTTGAGAATACGCTCCATCTTTCATTAGTTAGTGTCGCGAAGACTTGGTCTATATTGGATTGGATGAGGTGGAGTCCGTAGACTGGACTATTGTCAGGTCCAGACCCGTTTTTTGCTAAATGGTTTGTCCATTCATTTTGCTAATTGCAAAGTCTTGGAACTTAGAGAAGTGTGCCTTTTGTCGTTTGTCTTACAACTTTATGTACGATTTTCAGATCATTGTTGCATTTAGGCCAGTTAGCAATACGAAGTCATTCACGAAATGCCATTAAACTCCCAAAAATTGACATTTGGAGGTGTTTAAGTGTCAATACTTCATTTTCAATGACTACCGGCTACCAAAGCCATTTTTTCATTTAAGCACATGTGGTTTCAACGAGATGGCGCCACATCTCCCGATCGACATATTCACGTTCAAGTTTAGTGACCGTTGAGGCTTTTGAACTATTTTACTTGGAACAATGTCAATTCATGGGTTGGATCGATTTGGGTGATTGTCCCTGGTCAGCAGGGACGCCCTTAGGTCAGAGGTCCATTGTGACACCACTATGTGATTATAACCGGATTACCAGCATCAAACAGATACAGAAAGACTCTCCACTTAGGAAAAACAGCCAGGGTATCCTGGCTTAAGTATTAAACCAGTTTGACCCGATGACAAAGCTTTTTATTCTGCTTTAGTCTAGTCTAACCAGATCGTTGAGATCTATGAAAACGTACTCGCCTAGGGTTTTTCTTCTCAGAACCGATAGGGCAGGGCAGGTCAACAGTAGATATGCCATAGTTTCCTCTTCTTCCTGACTCTCTACAGCTTCTACAGAAATCGTTGAAGGAAGCACTGGGTCTGCTGGGGTGCCTGCTACAATGCCCGTGAGTCTACTAGGTGTCCTGAAATTCAGCTCTAACCAAATTTGTTAGGAAGGGAGACATGTGCTTATTATATTGTCCCACCTACTGTTTGCCATTCTGATGGCTGCGGTATCTAATTGCAACTTTATCGATTTATAAGGCGCTGATGGCCCCACCCTATGATCAGGGAGATACTGGTCTTCACCTTCTTTAGCTAGCTCGTCTGCTTTGCAATTGCCTGGAATATCCCTGTGGCCTAGAACTCTACTCAGCACAGGAATATGTAGCACCTAACGATCTAGTTGATCTCGTAGATCCGCGGCATTGCTCTACCGACATAAGTAGATCGAATTATTGGCGATTCCAAGGCTTTTATCGCAGCTTGGCTGTCTATAGAGAAAACAATATTGCTGCACTCTATCGTGTTAATCGAAAGCCAGGTTGCGGCTTCCAGGTTGTGACTGCTGCTTGTCTGGTCTGATCTGGTCTGTCAGTCGTTTGGTTATACACAAATCTAGTGCCTCGACTACGCTGTTTTTGATCCCTCTGTGCTAATTTTTGTCGTAGATTCGTTTAGAATCTTTCCCATGCCCAAGCACTTCTACTAGAATTCCTGGTTCTATAGTTGACGTTTAAGTCCAGATAGGGTGCAATATAGTCCGACTTTCTAGGATTAGTGTTATGGCCGTTTAGAATGCCTGCGTGGTACATATTATCGCGAGCCAGTTCAAAGGATTTCCGCCATCAGCCTCCCAAAGATATCATCAGGAAGGAGATAGAGCATAGTTTCCATTGTAGTTGTCGGATTGGTTCTAAGGGCTCTGGTTATTCAGACGCAAGATAGCCTTTGAACCTTCGCAAGTATTGCAACGTTACTTCCTTGTCCAGTACACCGTGCAGCAGACTAGGATTTCGTACATGAGGAGTCGTGAACATATATCCAACGTACAAACCCGCTTGGGCCTATAGCCGTCTTACATAGAAGGCAGCACCCTGGTTCGTGACAATAAGACAGAATCGGGCGAAGTATGAAAAAAGCCATGACAGTTGCATGATACTGTGTTCCCTAATTAATCGTATCGATGGCACTTTAACTTGAAATAAATAATCTCCAACACAAGGTGTCTCAATTAACAAACAAAACACGGGCCTCTTAAGGAAAAACCCTCTTCTTCCAGCTCGGATTTATAACCTTACAGTTCGGCGAAATTTTCAGAGGCTGATAGCTTTTTGACAGGTAATTCGCAAAGCAAATACTCGTACAACAATAAAAAAAAAAAAAAAAGATTTTTACTTTAATCGGATGAACCTGCGAGCGCTGTCTGCACCAGTTCTGACATCCCACGTCGACTACGATAGCTGAAATGAAATATCAAAGGATACAACAAAACAAAACAGAAAGAAACAGTCGACTACGTACCTTGATGTTTAAATTATTTTAATTTACCTACCGCCGTCGTCCTCTGCTAATGCGTATTCTGACATCCTACTTAACTCCTTCGTTACGCAACGACTCCTTGCACAAAGTGCTATTGCGTTTGATGTTTCTCGTCTCGCTAATTAAAAAGTTACCAAGTTCACATTCAAACCAAAAACATGAAAATTTCCAAAACGTAAATTGATTCAAAAACAATGGATTTTACAGGAAAACGGTTCTTGACATGCAAAATGCTAAAATTATCCTAGCATGTGCGTTTTTTCCCAGACTACATGTGTACTCGTATGCCATGAGCATATAGTAGAGGGAAGGACTCATGCGAGGTTGCCTGCTTTGGTTTTTTTTTGGATTGCGTGCTCTCAGGATGCAACCAGGACACAACCCTTCTGGTTATGAAAGGATTGATGAAAACAACCTCAAAAAAAAAAAAAGTAGCATAACCATGTCATGATCATGACATTGCCAAAAGTTTGTATGGAACACGTTAACGAATTTTGAAATTAATTGGCAGTCGCGGTGGTATTTATCTTTGCACTTTTTTTTTATAATTTGCGCGTGCCAAAGGGTTTATGAATATCCTTGACTGACAACCAGGATACGATAGTTAAGGAAAAAGGGGGAAGAAATAAAGAGAAGAGAACTGGTTGACGTTGGCTTTAAACGTTTCAATACAGAGCCTGGGAGATCGTTCCACATTCATGTTGTGCGGCTTATACATGAATCCCTATATTTGACAGCTCGTTCGAAGCATGACGCGTGTTGCGCGTGAAATTTTAAAAGGACGGAGTGCAACTTGCATTTAAAAAAAAAAAAAGCGATAAAATAGGGAAAGACACGAGACTACCTAGGTATAGAGTTTACAATGTCTCTATCACCTTTAAGCTTTAACGCTTGTTTCTGTACCCTATCCAGAATCTGTAGAACGGTCCTTGGTGCACCAGACCAGATATGGGCGTTATATTCCAACTTTGGACGGATGAATGCCTTATAAATTGAGGCCAGATCAGAAGGGGTAAAATCTTCTTGCATCGTTTAAGAAATCCTAGACATTTTGCATCATTTTTGGATACCGAGGATGGCAAGTCTTTCGGACTCAGCGATGGAAGTACCATTCGTGAACAATGGTTGGGGGACTTGGATTCGCTTAAGGGACAAGAGACAGCATTGGGTTTTGGAAGCATTAAATTCCAGTCTATCGATTGAACCCCATTTGAGTATGCTGTCCAGTATCCAGTCAGAAAGTTGGATCCACAATGTAGCAGGTCATTCCAAGATCCTGGACAAATATCTAGGAAAGGTTTATACCACGGACTACCTCACTCCGTATCTAGATTTCAATAGACCATTTATAAGGGTCGTTCCCGAGCAGGTAAGAATGGGAGGACGGTCACGTGCCATCGTTATCTTCACGGATGGATCAAAGATGAATGTAGGCGTAGGGTCGGACATATTTTCTGAACCGCTGAGTATATCAAGATCACTTCGCCTTCCAAACCGTAGCAGTTTTTTCCAACCGGAGGTCCTAGCAGTGAAAATAGCTGCCCATGAGACTGCGCTTAAGGCCTACCATAGGAAGGTGTCACATTTTTCATCGACAGCCAGGCGGCAATAAAACTGGTTACTACTACTGAAATTAAATCCAAGTTTGTGAAATGCTGTCGGTTTTTGGAAAACATCACAACGTTGCCCTTTGCTGGGCCCCTGGACAGGAAGGAATACCAGGAAATGAGAAGGTAGACACCTCGGTGTTTATCCCACCTTGCGCGCTGAAGCAAGAGGCATGGGTCAAGGCCAACAGAGAGGCCAATAGTAGATGGTCCTCCCTAGACACTAGCAGCCCACGGCCTTGCTTTAATAAGAAAAGGTCCGAGAAAATTATGCAAAAGGACAAGAAATCCTTATCTATTCTGATAGGAGTCATCACGGGGCATAACTCTCTTCGGTACCACATGAGAGAACTATGTAAGACTCACGGATGAAGGTATATATCGGGGATGTGGAGACGAGGAAGCCAATGAGGATACAACCCACTTTCTCTGTCCATGTCCTGGGCTTATCCGCCTTAGATTTGAGTTTCTAGGACAACACTTCTTCTGTGATCTTGAACTTCATCTTAACCCTTAAGACTAGGGCTTACCAATGGACAAGGGACTTCTTTCCCCCATCTTTCTACTCTCCTACCCACAAACCTAACCTAAATATGCTGTCCAGTGAATCGTTCGAGAATCAAGATATTTCATAAGCAGCGTTTCCATGACCTTCGAAAGAAAGGGATGCAAGTGCAACGGGTCGGTAATTGGACGGGCTGGACAAATGCTGTTTTCCATCTTCTCGTAAAGAGCCTCGACGAGTAGGATAGGCAGAAAAGTTTAAGCAGAGGTTTTGCCAGCGAGGAAGAACACCTCTCCAGAACTTTTGTCGAGATCACATCTGGACCAGCGGATTCGTGTATGTTAGGACCTTTGAGTACTCCTGCGACTGTGCGAGTGCAAAAGTGGACTTGTCCCAGAGAGAATTCGACACTCTCAAGTACAGGCGGAGACAAGACACTATGTGGCAGTAAGGAGCTCGTTCCAAATTGAGCAGCTAGCGTATTGCCTTTGTCTAAGGAGCTGACAGCTGAACTGTCATAGGAAATGAGCGTTGGGATGGTAGACGAGCCAGAATTTTTAATATTTTTGACGAATGACCAACAATTTTACTATCTTTAGGACATTGCAGAACATTTTTGAATTTTACACTCATGTACATCAGAAATGTCGAGGTTGGATTTTTGTCACAATCTGTGACATTTCACTGAATGGAGTGGCAACCTATGTAATTCCAAATGAATCATTTGATTTGGATAGATATTCACTTTGTATCTTAGTTGATTGAATGAATATTTGATCTATTTTTAATACCCGCACATGCTCATGTATCCATTTCGGTCCAATTCAATTCATTACGAAATGTCAGGCTTTAAATACAACAAATTCCATTGAAATTGGTACTATTTTACCCAGTCCCACATGTGGGTATCTAAAACACAATTCAGTTAGGACGCCTGTGGAGACACTGCAGCATCCCACAGAGAGAGAGAGAGAGTATACATGATTACAAGTTAGACATTTGCCGCAGTGGATTTATTCATCCCTCCCCGTTGGGGCACAATGCTTCCTCCGGGGGAGAAAGGATTAATTATGAAATTTTGTAAATCAACAGGAGGATACCACCATGTTGTGTGTGTTTGTGGAATTCACGTCAAGCATATAATCTCTTCCGCTCAATGAGCTAACAAACGAATGCATAATCATAGTGTACTGCATGCAGTACAGGATTCTCATCTCAATTATTTGGTCCTGCGAGTAGCAACCGCCATACTTAATCTATTCTTTCCCAACGGGGCTTTAGCCCACTCATTGTAGGAACTTGAAACGCAGTATTGTGCATCATGCAGTCAGTTTGTGATTTCAAAATTACCCGTCTATCTGCAGCGGAAAATTCAAAGGATTTGCATGTACGACATTAATCTCTATGATTGGGAGGACTGTGTTGCGTTGGATGTATCTACGGCTGGATGTATACTACACATCAGCTATTATGGCACTCAGTGGTAGTGGCAGTGGCACACACTGCGTGATGCAGCTTTGGCAGTGAGTTGGCATGAGTGGAGATAATTTTATGTTTTCTCTGCACATTCTCCTGCAGAAGCCGAACAATAACATCCTTGCGTTTGGCTGCGGAAATAAATGCAAAATGAGTTTATTCTGCGGGATACAGGGAGACAGGGAGACAGGACGACACAAAAGACCAGAGAATTCGTGAATGCAAGTTGTCGATATTTGTTCTGTCGAATGCAGACAATAGTTGGATGGCGGTACAATGAATGGCACGATGTCTTGGATAATCACATCATCAGGGTACCCGTACCTAGAAACGTCTAATTGGGTATTTGCTTTCGGTTTGCGTGTCTTCAGAGCTAAGCTTGGGAGGATTTGAAGGATTAGATTCTCGGATAAACATTGGAATTATCTGCGAAGACACAGTCATGGTTTAGAAGAATGTGGAGAATAATTGTTTCAAGGTTGTCACCATCCAACCAACCTAATGGAGAATACCAGTATATTGGTAAAACAAAGGCATACTTGACCAACGTCAGTCAACAAATCTGTCCGGCTACTGGGGTACGAAGAGGATATCGACATCATCGGTCGCTCCCAGTGTGCCTCTATGGAAGCTTATACGTTCATTGGAGACCATTGGAGAACAGGCGAAACGGGTTGGGCTTGAAGTACATGAGGACAAGCCCAAGGTCCTGTTGTCAACAGTAACTTCGAGATAGTTAAGGAGTTCACCTACTTCGGAGTAAATAGCATCTTCATGAATGACGTCCTTTTTCAAGCAAAAAATTCAGGATAAAATAGGAACATTTGTTAAATGTTGCATGTCGAGTCCGATATATTGCCGCCGAACTCGGCTTGATCTCCTATCAGGGGTTTTTATCAAAAAATGAGTTTCTAGATTATCCTGATTGAATTCCTTTTCTGTCCTTCTAAGACTCGAAGACGAAGTACGAAAGAACCTACTTGCATTTCATCCTGCTTTCCTTGGCATGGACTATCGATTGTTTTGCGTAACAAGTACCATTCATTCCCTGTTTAAGAGCCATCTGTATGAGATGGAGTGTTACTTTTTAGGGCAGCTTCTAATATCTAATACGGGTTCGATTTGATTAAAAGTGCCTCATTGCAATGTTTAATGCAGAGAATCAGTTGCTATGGTTCTAAGTTGATTTGAAGTCCCTTGTACTCTATCGACCGCACTGAATATTTCTCTCCAAATCGCAGTAATTACTCACTAAAATGGTTACATTTCTCACTGTTTATGGGCACCTTAAAGAGGTGAAGTTAATTCCCTACCACGTGGAGTGAATTCCCTTGGAATTATTTCCCCACACCAATCCGACATTTTAACCCAACAACCTGTACCTGCTCACGCAACGCCATTAACCAAGGATATTCAAGGATTTTTATGTAAGACGAACAGCCTTAACCACTTGATTCATTCAAATGAAAATACCTAAAGTGGAATAATTCCCACAACGAGTTGTACATTTCCTGCGCAATGCCAAGTTCCATGTAAGCCAGGCATTACTTGATTCGAAAACATACCACTATGTCACACCTTGTTTGTACTAAATGTCCCCTTAAAACGCTCTGTGATTTCATCACCTACTGCCTCCTACCGCTTGGGCCCAATACCACACTCGTAAATATCGTCATCATCTGACAATATTGCTCCATAAAGGCAAATAACTGTCCAAATCCTTGCGCCGATAAATAGCGCTATACCACCCAAGTGACGGTGCAGACACCACGACAAAGCCTAATTAATTCCCTGCCTAATTACTGGTCATAAATTATGAACCCAACCACACACACGTACACCGATTTAGTGTCACAAGTAGCGCACAACTAGACCACATACATGTACGAGTATATCCTGAAATTCCCAGAGCGCACACTATAACCGAATTCACGCATTCATCAAAGAGACGCAGCTCGTTGTCCCCGTGGCCGTTTAAGAAAGCCCAACCCCGGCCAACTTTCACCGGGGGAGAATGAAACTACCTTTATCGTTTAATTAGCATCCGTACGGTACACAGACTATGAGAGTAATACTGCTAACTCAGCTGAATAATTCATTTGGAAGGCGGGCCGAGGCTAACACTTCCACCCAAACCCTTGGCCGAAACCGAAAATAATAAGACTGGAAGCCCATTTCCCATGATAGGCCAACTCAGCATAGGCACAGGCCAAATTGAATTTTCCCCCAAACGATTAATTCCTTTTAGTAAATTAATTTTTCGATACACCACCACCATCACAGCTCGGAGATACGAGATACATTTAACCTAAACGTATCCCGGCAACCCTTTCTCCGGCAAGGGTTGACTTTTTGTCCGACCCATAACTTTATCGCATGGATGCTGGCTGGCACAATGGGAGTGGTTGCAATTTAATTAGCCAAGTTCTGCAACACAGCACAGTGTGTTGCAGAGTCTCCCTCCAAATTGGATACGGTCCTCTCGATACCCTGGACGGACGTCCATCCCATTCAATTATCTCGGTGATGCTCTCGATTAATTCAATGAATTCTGATGCGGATACTCCGTTGTAAATGCACTCGCGCAGGTGTAAATAAGTAATCAACGATGGGGGCGGTTCGGAATTAGACTGGGCACACGCTACCGCATGATGATGGGGGAGTGTAGATTGCACTCCAGAGGGGTACACTATTTTAGGCTGAATAACTGAATGAACTTGAACCTTAATGGGGCTTTTAGCCACGGGAAACATCAATCATTTGGGAGGGAACGGCACGGCACATTGTTGCGTGCCAAAATCGAATGAAACCTGTCCCGCTTACATTAACATTCGATGCAAGGACTAGCAGGACGGGGGAAAAAGCAAAAATGAAAAAAAAAAGATCAACCCCACCACGGGGGCGCCACACTAATGACTGACGAGGGGTGTTTCATCCGTAATTTAACACGATTTTGTGGCGAGGTACGATTCTGATGGTACGGCGGCAGGTTCATTAGTCGGGGCAATTTTAAGTGTAGGCGCACACGGGTGACGATGTCGACCCAGTTAGTTGAGCGGTTGGTTGTTTTTTTTTTTTATGTTTTTGGTGAGTAACCCTTGGCTAAGTGCCCAGCCCAGCCCACTCCATCGAGAGAAGGAAGTTTAAGTGAATTTATCTACTCTATCGGTGAAGGTGAATGAATTAGAGCGGCCGTTGTCGATTTGAGTGAATACTAAAGTGGCGAACGTTTTTTTAGGAAATACCCCCGGGAGTTTCATTGTGGGCACGACAACAATGGCTAATTGAGATGGAGCTGCAGATTAGATATGTTTTTCTTTTTTGGTTTTTATTAATTGACTGGCATTATCGGGAGATGTACCGCGATAGTGTGTTGACTGCAAATGTACTCCTGAATACTTTGCAGGACATATACAAGTTTGAAGGAAAACTGAGCTCTTTTTAAGAAAATTAGTCTCCCGGGGCTATGATGTTTTGTATGATTGTATGAATAATTTTCAAGTAAATTGTTCGGCTTAGACTTTGTATTGATTAACTATGTCATGCGAACTTTTTTAAGGCGACTGTACTGCACTAAGAAGTAAGTTGATTGGTTCTTGATTACTCTTGGAACCAACTATAAACTTGGATAAACCTATACCCTTTAGATTTTTGAAGGATCTATCTCCTAGATGGCGTTTTCAAATATGACGAATACGTCGGGATGTGGAGAGTAGGTGAACTGGTACTACAGCCTTATTCTCGACTTTGCTGCTGTAGACAGTTTTTCTGTGGTCTTTTTCTATTTTCTGATCGTTTTTACTTGGTGAACGTTGTCCAGTCACACTGTCTTTAGGATCCCAAAGAAGATCCCATAAAACAGTTGAGCTTCCGATGAGAAAAGAAAGTGCACGACTGGTTCGTACATACTTGTATCTAAATGCTATGAGTTTTCTGAGGAAGTTTTGCTCTTCCGAACAAAGTGGGCGTGACATTCTACATTTTCTATCAAATTATAATCATTATACAGATAGTTGTACATTTGTATACACATACAGGTGTGTTAAAGCTTTTACAATTTTTTGTTTTCTATAAAAAACGCCTTCAAAAAGTTGGCGGGCCATATGTGGTGTATGAGTAAATTATAGAAAATTTCAAGGTCTATCAGTTTGGTTTTAACAATTTTTTTCAATTTCTAGGAAATATTTTGACAAAAAAGTAAATTTTTTGAATGTAGGCGTGGCAGTGCCAAAACTAGGTACTACTTTCGATTTCTCTTATAACCTCCAGATATTGATTTAAAGCCCAATTGCTGAAGAAATGACCGAGAAACAACCGATTTTTAAACGTACCATTCTACGGATTGTTAAGGAAAAATGTGGTACCCTTCGTCATACTAAAATTTATCGAAGTCTAGAACCGTTTTCGAGAAAATCCGAAGTTGCTTTGCTTTAAAACAAACCCTTGACGCATACACTTTTTGTTAGCCCAAACGTTCATTCAAATTCGCGATAAATTGATGTCTTTGAGATGCTCAATTTCAAATCAATAAATTTCAATGAAAATTTTGGCTGATCTTTGATGAATTTACGCACAGTTCTGATGAAATCTGCTGTGATCACGGATTTCAGGTGACCAACATGTGACCCTTCATTTACGTTCTCAGAAGTTATGAACTCTGTTACGAGACAAACAATTATTACCATCATTACCAAAATTAACTGAATAACATAGAGCTTATGTTCGATTCGGATTTTTGTACCAATGACAGAAGTGTTCTATCACTTCAGACGTAGTAACTCCGCTTCTATTGGTCGAAATGTCATTTTTGACATTTAATGGCCTTTCTGACACATATAATTGCCAATACAGATGTCAATTTTTTAAGAGTCCTTTTTACCTTGGACAGCAGCTGGTACATACCCACCCAGCTGCAAGGATAAATGTTAGATTAACGTTTATGAGGATCAGTATTGCCATGATTTTGTTTCTGTTTCTTAAAACTGTCTGACTTCGGACAAATGATATTCCAATAGTTCATGAAAATCCAATGGATTTTTTACGGTTCATACTTTACAAAAATGATAGCTAAATCAGTCCTGCAATCCTGCAAGGAGGACGATAGTTTAGTTATTGACAGGGGATTTGACATACATACACTCTTTACTGAGTACTGACCAGTCAACACTTTTTTTTTCAGTAAAACTTTCAAACATATTGCGTTTATCCACTATGCAGTCAAAAATGATTGGCACTGGAGAATGTGGTACACACTTTTGTAAGAAACGTCAGATATATTAAATTGTAACTGGAATTGTGGTTACAGAATGTCTGACATACTTGAAATAATTTTTATAAAAATTGAAAGGCATGTCTTTATCTCCGCGTTGAGATTTCAATTACCCAATTGAAGGTATAGCTGGCACTTCAATTTGACATTTGGGTGGCTTTAGACCCTGTTCACATAGGGCTGGATTATTTTTTGACATTTACTGGCGAGGGCAGAAGTTGAGAGGCGACATGTTACAGGATTTTTTTTTGACGTTTGGAAATGTCAATCGTTGTCAATGGAGAAAGGAGTAAAAATGCAAATGTAAGTAAATTCAAAACTCAGAAATTCATGAAATAAACTGTAGAAATACGACAGTAAATCAATTGAGTTTCTATAAAAAAACATTCGCTTTGTTTTAAAAAGAATTGTTCTGTCAAAAGCTAACCAATTTCTTTTGCCTGAATCACTAATATGCAAAAAAAAACCGCGAAAGTGTTCAAATAGGATCATCAATCTAAACACGCGAATGTCAGTCCGTCAATCCAGTGTCAAATAGAGTATGAGTGGGAAATTTCGGTTCCAAGTTCAGATCATCTATGTTGCTGAACACTCTACTTCCACCTTCCAAGTAGAGAGTATCAGAAGAAATCTCTCAAGTCCTCTAACTTTGAGTCTAAAATGGTTTGGAAATTTGTTCAAACCCAGCTACTGAGTTGTGTACAATAAAATCACACTAACAGGGGCTCCAGGATACGTAGCTAGAACTAGCAATGAAGCTGCTAATGAAACTGAATTAACTTATGTTAGTTCTGAACCTTTCTGTGGTTTACCTGCTAGCCAAGTAAAAATACATAGAAGTGTACATTGGGAACACATCAAAGAGCTACCAAACTGGCGAAAGATATGCCAAAAAGCTCATTACTTTTGAACAAATGAAGGACAAATCTTAGTGTCTTGACTGACTTCCTATCTAGTTAGTGTTCACTTAAATATTGGTGAACAGAAGAAAATTGGTACAAGCAAATGGGACACGTGCCGAGTATCCCTAGAGAACACTGAAACACTGAAACACTTTCATCTCCTCCTCAGCTCAAACAATCCTAAACTTCATTCATGAAGCTGATTTCAGCTATGTAGTACTCAAAACCATGCAGTATATCTTCCAAGGGATAGCATAAAAGAGACTCTTGAAGCTATTTCTAGCCCAATTATCTTTTAAAAAACATAGCTAGCTTTAGTACACCTGGGATTCATAATAAAGGTATTCAAACAAACCTGTTTTATGATTATCATGCCTCGAACATGTAGATCTGACCTCATTAACAGTGCGATTGCGTGGTCTTGTCTTTTGAAATACTCAAATGATTGTATACAGTATCCTGAACATCCTTCTTTGGCGCTATTTGATATGTGTCCATACTCACAAAAGTTCAAATTCATACTTGCGCACCTGAAATTGAATACCACTGACTCCAAATACGACTAGCGCCTCCTAAATCTAATGTTTTTAGACATTGACATACGGAAACATAACACAGTACTACTCCGAGTCAACTTGCGATCTCGGGGGGAATAAAATGAACAAATAGACGAAACCTAATCCTCCTTCAAACTCCTTGTCTGTGAATAAGTGTGAAGAGTAGAATAGAAGTCATTAAGTGTCTGACTTTCCAGCAATGGCAACAAAAATGTGAAGTCGGGTCAGATGTATTTCCAAGTCTGTCATTTTTGACAGCAAAATATTCATGGCGGCTTTGCTCATATAATAACTTCATACGTTTCAAATTTATTTGGAGGGGCTAAGTTGTGCGATAAAAAGGAGACTCTCTTGGAGTTTACTATAACACTGTACCATTTCTAGTGAGGCAGACATCACAGCTCTAGATTTGACTGAACTATCCTTCAAGGTGGGGATCATCGCACATAGTGACAGCTCTAGTTGTAGACGTTTTTGACATATTTGTAGGAAGTGACATCGTTAAAAACAGTTTCTGGAGATTGAGTATTCATAGAAAAGTCCATGCTAGCACAACTTGCCCGCCCATGAACACTAAAAAGGTTTCTGTTAATTTATTGTTTTCCATTCAGCACTGTTGGATGAACTACCTCCTGTGCCATAGCTCATACGATCCTTCACCAACCATTCGATGTCACAAACTTCCTTTTATGTAGCCAACTGTCCATAACCAATGTTAAGTTTCCCCCTTAAAGGAAACCATCTACAGATCAGGTAGTGTGCCAAGAGGTCTGCTTTTCTTCTAAGATTCACTGTGCTTCACGGGTATACAATACCAATACCGATCGTAATTAAAAATCGACTGCTAATCTGTTTGAGATCTTAACTCGCATATTGTCACCATAATTTCGATTTGCATATTAAAATAATAAACGTTACAGGGTATTCCAAAATGTTTTGTGGTAAGATGACTTGGTATCACTTGTTCACGCATAGCCTCCATTTTCCCAAAGCTGTCACATCTGATGGACAAATGTCATTTTCATCTGTCTTGTGCATTGCAAATAAGCAGTGATGTCAAATCCAAAGTTTGACATATTCAAATTCATATGAATTCCAATTGCACGTCGTTTCAGGGTTTCAGACGTTTTCCTTTGCCAAAATGATTGCCATCCAATTGAGTCTACTCTTGAACAGTTTCTTTGTGAAACATTTCATCTCAGTAATCATCTAATGCAATGGCTTCTCTAATTGCAGTCCATCAGTGGAAAAGCAATTTGGGTAAAGCACTGGAAATTAGTTTCATTTCGTTGCCAAAGTTTCCTTTTCCCATACACTCTCCATTGCCATAACATTTGACTAAGTATTGTTGACGGTTATGTCACAGTCTAGATGGAGGAAGTACTCTACTTTTGATCAGGGTCATTCGTTTAATATTCAGCAGCCATCTTGAGTATTCAAAAAGCTGAACATAACCTTTTAGACTTATCACATCGAGGAAACAGAGAAAAGAAAAAAAAAACCTAATCAAAATTCAAATTGAAGGTTAGACCCTATTGTACGTGTCTGTAGGTTTTGTTACCGCCACTCTGTCAGCAATTAAAATATACTCAAAGTTTTCTGACTGCAAAATGTCCTATGTCCGCAGAAAACTAAACAAAAAAAAAAATAAACTTCATGTCCACCCTGTGAATGTAATTACAATATTCACCTCGATGATTGTTGTTTTTCGAACCTCAGGTTGAGAACAATTAATTGAACAGTACTCATCGATACACCGTAGCTGTTAGAACATTTCTAGCAAGAATATAACTTACGAGTAGAATACCTACCGCTAGATGTGTTTGTGATTTTTGACCAAAAAAGAAAAATTAAATAAAAATAAAAGCTCCAAACACGGTTTGGCTTAATGACAAAGGCTCCTCTCAGCCATCGGCTATTTTATTGCAAAAGTGCGCGCCTCATAAAGTGTTATTACTTTTAGTAGGTAGCTAGTAGGTAGCTAGAAATCGTATCGAGAGTGGTGGTATCTTAATTGTTTATTAGCTTCGTTTGGGGCACGCAGAGAACAAAATTTTGTTTTGTTCGGTTTAAACTTTTCGTACAAGCGAGCGATGTGAGTATGATGGCTTAATTGTTGCCAAAATGGTTTCACGAACTTCCGGTTACTACTACATTTGTTTGTTCAAATAAATTATGTGCTGTTATATAGCTGTTTTATTAATATTCAAATTAATTTCTAACACTGTGATTAAAAACTACTAAATTTGGCCTACATATCGAAGTGAAACTAATGGATTCGTTTGTAGCTGAAGTTGCAGAGTTAACAGGAAGGCGATCGATGTGTTTTATTAATTTGTTTATTAATTATCGTGTAATAACGCGTGGCTGTGTATTGGTCTTTTTTTTTTTTGTTATTTTGTAAATTTAATTAGCATTCTTGATGCCATATTTAATATCAGTCACAGCAAATCATCAGCGAAAATGAGTCGTAGCCAAAGTTTACGAGTAGATTGGTCGTTCCAATTATTTGGTGGGCCATTACTACCTTAACTGTCAAGGCCGATGTTATTTTGGTGGGCTTTGTGGTCCGCACGGATTGTTTTTTTTTTCTTCAGATTGGTGAATAAGGTTATACAGCAGTTAGCTATATTGGTTATTTGTTTGATTAGTATGCAGGGTGGTGAAATTTTGTTGCGAATACTACTGTGGTGCTGTGTGCGTTCACGTGCTGTGTACTAGATATGAAAAGGTTTTCCAATCCTTAGAGGGTGGCCCTAGATATTGGTTTGAAAATCGTTGTTATTGGGAGATTTTCCCTTATTTTCAACGGAACTATGGTGTAGGTACATCTTTGTATGATTCGTGCCCTTCATAGTGGCGTCATCCTGTCGGAAAATACTCTTCTGGAGTACCGATTACATTATGACTGCGGTATGTAGTTCCTTGGTCCTGGATCCTTAAAGAGTCGGCATAAGAATCAAAGAGGAGCAAAATCAGTTCAAGCATTTGTGCATTAAAAGAGAGGATAGTATAGACAGGACTGCGAAAGTCTGTCAGTCGTTGTGCCCTATTGCATTGCAATAAGTGAATCTTTTAAAGTTTTCTGACTTTCTAGTGTTTCTACCAGGTTTTCGTGACTGCTGCAAGTTGTCAAAGACCGGAAATGTATTGAGACTTATCAAGAGTTCATGGAAATCGACTTGGTATACTGAACCCACTTCGTCCTCTTAGTTAGATCCGGCAAATCCATCGTACCCAGAAGGTTTTGCTGAATTGTTCAGGGACCATGCTATTCCATCTCGAAATAGTGCCTCCATCGTGATAGTGTCCTAGTGCCTTAGACCCCCAATCGATTAGACTAACAAAACTGATTGGGAGTTAGAGGTTCTTCGTTCTGCGGACTCCCTGGAACATTATGTCAATGCACAGGAGTTGATGACATTCTTGAGTTCTGGTATCATGGTCAACAGAAGTTCGTTGTTAGGCTTACTTTCAGCGAACGAAATAGTCTCTCGCAGCTACCACTTATATGAGGACCTTCGGGTGGCATGATTGACCATTTGACCTATACCTTGCACGAGAGTCTTTTCAATCGGGATTCCTCTTCTTGTGATAAAGTGTTGTTGTGACAGGATACAAGAATTAGTGGAAAGCGAGTGCGCGATTTCGAAGTGGCAAGTGATCAGCACTCCACATCTTGTTTCCTTTCGCTGACGCTTGGACTCTTCGAGAAGGGACTAGTGAACGTCTTTAGCTTAGCAGGAGGCAGTTCATCCATTACGAGAATCGATGGTGTCGCTGTTTTGTTCCCTCATAGTTGGTAGCGATGTTGCTCTTTTCTGATTAACACACGCAAACTAGGAACGTCTAATAGCTGACGGACTTCATAGCCACAGTCTCGTTATATTGATGTCCAAGTCTGCGATAATAGCGGCTTAGAATCAACATTTAATGATGTTGTTCATTCAGCAAAACAATCGGTCTTTTGGTGTCCACGTCCAAACTCCATCGAGGTAAGACAAGAGTTTGTACACCGATTGTGCAAGTTTTTGAAATTTTGGTATTCTCCTCCGCAGGCACTGTTTAAAGAAGAGCTGGAATCAAACTCACTTTTTGGGCAAAACTGCTCTGACTGCCACAAAATGTAGGGTCATCTGTACTAGTGGATTGGCTTTGCGAAAGTAACCAAAGCTCGAACAGGTTCTTGTGCCCTTCCGTCAGAATTTTTCCGTGGTTTATGATTAGGTGACCTTAGCCAGGGAATTACTGTTTTTGAATCTTATACTTGCTGCGTTAGTGATGAAATCGCTCTCCGAAATCTTCGAAGCAAGTATGCTTCCAAGGAGCCCAGCTTCATCTTTCATCCTTTCCATCCATCGGTGGATCCTTGATGGATCGGTCAAACGATACTGAGATTTCATACACTTATCTGACCAAATCTTAGAAGTGGGTTCGTTATGCTCTCTACTAGGTCATTTTCAGCAGCCCTGTTGCACATAAGCTCCGATATTGCTATCCGTACTTCATTTTGGTCAGTTGGACAGAAGCTTTGCCTATCATCGTCTAGATTGAATGGTTTATTCTGCCTGATGGCGGGATGTTGGTCTTCGTCGCTGGTATACAGTCTGTAGGAGGAGTTTCCCATATACTTATGACTCTACCTTCTTCTCTACAGGCTTCTGTACAGGTCTTGTTGGATCTGTTGGTAAAACTTCCGACCATTATTCCTGGAGTACAATCTTTCAATAGCTTTGATTGCGCACTTCTCATGGTCTTGCATTTTCCTCCAGAGAAGCCAATGCTCTTCCCGTCTCTTCTGCTCGGAGAGCTCACCTTCTTTGCACTCTTTCTTCCTTACAGAGCCTTTTTTGTATGCCTCTTGTTTAGCCTACAAATTCCTCGTTAAACCAGGGGTTTCTTGGTGGTGGTCGGTTGTAAACCAAAACATCAGTTCGGACATTTCTGGTGGCATGTTGGCAGAGTTGCACTTGATGCTGGCGGCATGGGATTCGTTAAGAGATTTCGGGATAGATCCTGGAGGTCTTCCTCCTCCCTTTCTCAATTTCTAGTCTCTTTAAGCCCACTTGGTCCTAGATTTGACTAGAATCTGAAGTATGAATCTATAGAATGAGTTCAGATACAGGTCGTGGCCTGAAAATATGTTCGCAGAAACGTGTTTCATTTGACCTAGACAATCATAGTAAAAACGCCTCCAGCACCTCGTTACCATTATCGTGGTTGGGTTCAAAGTCATTCCGAATTTTATTGTAAATTACCCAAGTGGTAGTTGGAAATGATCTCCTGTTATCGAATAACTTTTATTTTTATGATGCCGAAGACACCAATATAATAACTTTTCCTTCCTTGTCAAGCTGAGTAACACTTCGGAATTACTCATATTCCCTTGTCGATAATTCCTGCCACTCAACGCAGTCAACAATTTTTCAATTTCCCTTTTGGTGAAATTAAATAAATAAATAAACTCCTTGCTCATGTATGTATGTATGGGGGGAGGTGGTTTTCATCGTCGAATTCAATTGGAAAAATGAGAAACTGGTTAACCATTCCACAGATATAAATACCATCTGCGAGGAGTAATGGCAAACGATGGAAGTAAACTGAACTCTGGGGGAGAATTCATCCAGGACCTTTATGGTGGTAGTGGTGGTGGTACGGTATTGGTGGGACGGTTATAAACTATTTTCTATCAAATTTTTATTACTTCCTCTCTAATAGATATCACATATCCAAGACCATGTCCTTCGTATCTATTTCATTGTTTCCATTTCCAATACACTTATGTTCATATGTGTGTTTGTATTTTTTTTTATTTTTTTATAGAAATGTCGCTCGTCCTCGTCAGCTGGATCTATCATCGATAGCCGACGGCATCTAATGGATCTCGATGAAGGTGAACTGTTTATGGAATTAATTCGTGATGTGGCCAATGAATTGGATATTGACATCCTTTGCCATAAGATTCTGGTCAATGTTGGACTACTCACACACGCCGATAGGGGATCATTATTTCTGGCCAAAGGAGGGCCAAACAATCGATACTTGATTGCGAAACTGTTCGATGTGACACAGACCACAGGTGAGTTATGGCAAATACTTGAGATACACATACATTTGTTCGTTCTTTTGTGTGTGTTTGTGTCCTGTTTTCAGGATTTATCGGATTCTATTTATGTGGCTTGGCTTGGTTATTGGAATTTCAAGAAAGGACCCTCCTCGTCATACAATTTTCAAGTGATTTCATAAAATCGCCCTAAATATCCTTTTTTTTTCTTCTTTTTTTACTGGAAAATATAATTTTTAATTTCCTTTTGCGTGTAGGTACATACTTATACATTAGCTAGGCCAAAATTTTAATATCTACTTTGATTTGTAAACAGGATAAGAAAGAGAGTCCCTTACGAGTGTAGCTGCACCCAGTTTTGCTTTCATGTCCTGTAGTCGTCATCGCCTGTGTTTGTGTAGAAAACAAGTAAAGAAAAAAAGAAAATCTTTTTAATTGCCTTGGAATCGCTGCAAATGGATTTTTTAGGGCGCAAGGATATTATGGCAAAAAAACCAAAAAAAAAAACAAAATTATGAAGAAAAACGCAGGAAAAAAAAAGTGTTTAACTTTAATCTTTTGTTTCTGGCAACAGTTGGAAGAGGTGCACCCAGGAACTGGGGGTATGCACACATAAAAAAGGTCTTAATTGAGATGTCGACTGATGGCCGGGTAATGTTCATGTCCACAAAAAATCGTGGCCGTAAAATAAATCGCAGGAAGGTCCTGCGCTGGTGGGCGGTAGAGGTAGAGGTAGAGAAAGAAATTTTCTTTTAATCATCTTTTAATTACACTTAGCTGCCTTGGAGGTTGAAAGGAATTTAAAAATTAATAGAACATAAAATATCCTTCATTCGAGTAGTGGCTTTCGTTGTATATCGTAATCTTTGCTCGAAATGGCTTAGTGATGGTATCTCGAGACCATAAAACATGGAAATTAGTAAAAAAAAATCGAAAAGATTGAATTTTTTTAATGGAAAACGCGATTGCATGAGATGAAGCGAGATTTGCTTTGCCACCAAGTATTGAGGTGGTTTTTATGCTTTTATGGGATTATTGCTTTTGTTTATTACTTTGTACTCCCGGGTGAATGTCATTGGGGATTTGGAACAGGATTATAGCTAGTTCGCGATAGCTTTCTTTTATCCAGCTAAGGACAATCATTTTGTAACCTTTATTCGAACGATGATCAGCCTTCCCAATGGCTTTTCATAAGATCCGTAAAAATAGATAGTCTAGCTTTTGCTAAGTATGATGAGTGTGAAGCTCAGCAGGAGTTAAAGGGATATTTACGCATAGTAGGTCGAGATATCCACATCAACAAATAATACACCAATGGCGATATACAGTGGTAGTCGCTTATAACGACTCTGAAAGGACCAAGGAAATAAGGTCGTTATAACCGGCAGTTGTTTTATCCGACAGCAACATGTCTGACAGAAGAATTGCCAAAATATAATGGGGCCAACCAAATGAAAGGAAAGTGGACGTTATAGGCGACTTCCACTTCCACATTTCTTTTTTTACCCCTAGACCCTAGCCCATATGGCTAATACTGCGACCTGAAAAGATCTATTAAATCTAAGAGTCGTACCACCTCCCTAATGAAGGAAAACACGTCCTTAGTCGCAGAGTTTTTAATATCTGCTGGCGAGCATGTTTCCTTATGAAAAATACGCCACATCAACCAATGCAAGCCCGGGCATTCACAGAGAATGTGCTCAGACTACTCGTCATCTTCCGAGCAGAACGTACATTCTATATCTGGGCATGGATTGGATTAGGTTGAGGTGGTATTTCAGGCCACAGTGACCTGTTAGAAGGCTCACCAGTTTCCGAATACTATCATTGCCTAGGCCAAGGATTTCCTTGTAGGAATAAGGCTTGATTAATCTTTTGGACTGTCGTAACCCCGGGACATTTTTCCAATGCGTTAGATGAAGTTTATGTTCCCATGCGTTTATCAGCGGCAGCCCAGTTGACACCATAGTAAGGTTCAGGCCCAATGAACGCAGATCCTACCTGAACCTTACTGTGAATTCATTGCAGATCCGTTGCCTACAATCCCCTGATGACCTGGAACCCATCCTGCTGTACCACACTGCTGTGTCTAGGAAGATGTTTTAGTGCATCGTAACAACATTTGTTCCACTGTACACACATAGGTCAATGTCAGGTAGCCAAGTGGGGATCAAACTATTTTGGTTTGTCTACGTTAGGTTAGGTTAGGGAGCAGTAACATCTAGCTTTAGCCAGCACATTTAGGCCAATAATAGGTCCATTGTGATGCCATTAAAATCAAATAATCCTGCGTAATACTCGTGAAACTGAAGAATGCTCTCAAGTGCAATGTTCTTTTGTGAAATAAAGCAGGGCAGGTGCAGATCTCTGCAACTTCTGTAAGGCTAGCTGAGTATCCCTATGCCCCTATGCCCCGGTACCCAACAAATGTGAATATAAAACTAAGTAGTCTACGAAGGACAGTCTAGGGGATTCCGAGGATTTGATAGCTGCTTGGCTATATGAAAATATGTGTGCAGATATCTGTAGGGAATATCACGTCTTTCTTGGCTCACAATAGGACTTCTTTAATCTCCATTTATGCCCCGTGGAACTACATTTACTGATTAGGACTGTTACGCATAGTACTGTCAATCGGTTGAGCTTATTTAAGATGTTCTCCATTAGATCTTTAAGAGTATTTAGATGTTTACACAAAAGAACTATAACAGCCTCTACCTCATAAGTGGTCCTCCGCTTCTAGAATTATCTATCACCAAGATAAAATAATTCAAAGAAGAGGGGATATTACACCACCTGTGGGCCTTTACTGACAGATCTTCAAGCAGATGACTCACCAAACTTTGAGCTTTTAATCTGAATATTCAGCAGTAGAGTCATCAAATCACAAAATGAGCCATCTACCATCAGGCCTGACACTATATCTGTCATAGCCCATGTGTTTACATTGGCAAAAGCCAAGATTCATGGAATTTTTGATGTTTCGTACAAGCGTCTTGTCCTGTCGTTTTCATTGATTTACCTTCTCAATATGAATGCTGAGTTTTTAAGAGAAATGAAGGTAGAGTACTGAGTCCGAGATATTTTCGATGAACATGGGAACATTTACAAGTTTTGGGTATGAAAACCACTTTGACTTCTCTCCATACCGTTGGAATATTGACCAAGTCCCGAGAGCTCTTAAAGACATTTAAGAAGATTAGCAAAATAGTATCGGAAGTTCGGTAGGTATAATCAGTGCCCAAAGAAGTAGTGGGCGTGGCGGCACAGAATGTTTTATTTCTGTCGGATAACGATATCTTCGAATGCTTGTTGCAATATTTTATCAAAATTATTTTTTTGATGAAAACGCCCCCTAAAAGTAGGCGTAGCCATATATGACGTACGGACGAATGTCAGAGAACTTGAATATCTAAATATTTTGTAGGTTCTGCGTAATCAGACATACAGAGAGGAGGTGGCTATTTGTGCAGTTGATCTGCTAGCACCTAGGGAGCTACTTGAAAAGCATTTACCAAGTAGCAGGTTTAACATTTTTCGGTAGCAATCCTTCAAGAGCCAACTGATTCCTACGTTAGTAAGTATAAACTAGAAACTAGAAACAGAGAAACTCCTTCTCTTCCTTTCTCTGGGTTCCAGTCATTATTGGAAACACTGAAAGGAGTAATTTCAATTCAGGACACATATATTTCTGGAAATGATGCAATCAACTCTTAATAGTCTTGGCAAATGGGCTAGAGATTGCAGACTTTACATAAACATAGACAAATCAGATCTGGTACTCTTTAATATAAAATAGAAGGTACCACTGGATGGAGATATCCCTTTCGGATTGTGCAACATATCCTGGGACTGTATTGCACAAAAAGCTAGACTAAAAATGTATCATATATACATGAGGGAGTCCCCAAGGCTATAAGCCTTCTTCATTCGATAGAAAACTGTATATCATTGTAGTCAAACAGACCCATAATTTTATAAGGAGGTTGTGTGTGGAGGAATAAGAGAAATATATACAAGATACATTGGCCAAGATTTCGTCACTACATCCACTTAAGATGTTCCTGTATCTCTTACCACTTGTCCAGTAAATAAAAGTTGT
Source organism: Xylota segnis (assembly GCA_963583995.1). Lineage (NCBI taxonomy): Eukaryota > Metazoa > Arthropoda > Insecta > Diptera > Syrphidae > Xylota > Xylota segnis. Next base: position 26,529,475 of record OY757236.1, on the reverse strand, counting down.
GTGCATCGGCTCAGTAATTTAGGCCTCTTCAAGTCTAACTATGTTGGGGTATTGCTCCTTTCTTACAGAATCACTTCTGGACATCCGTGATAAATGAAATGTTATCCTCGGTACCCTCGACTTCGATCCACGGAGTGCTATACTCGGGAGGATTGGAAAACGAGATTGCAATACTCTAGAGACATTGACGTGCGAGTTACACCAAGGCTCCTGTGTATTTCAAGCAAAAGTTCTTGTGCTCAACTGCAGGATTACTAGAGATAGGATCAATATCTGGCAAGCATATCGCTGTCTTTATGCACTGATGGTCAGAATGGTCGGAAAAGGAGTTAAAATCCAATATCATGAAGTCTGAAGTAGTCAGAATTTCCTACACAATGCTCAGGACATTATGTATTCAGACCCGTGTCTGATCATGCTGAGTACATACACACCGCGAACTGCCCAAGAAAGGATCGGAGATTTCTCATAGCAAGACATAGTCCAACTACTTACTTAGTTAGGGCATGGGGTGTCTATGGTATTTTGCCCTATGCTAGATTGAAGAAAAATAACATTGCCTTCTGCGGAGGCACACCATGAGACTAGGATAATGAAGTACGTATATATGCAGATACTGCAGGGATCTTTATGTCTAGATGAGGACATCATATAAATAATCTGCGATTGCCAGGGCAAAGCTTAAAGTAGACTCAAACTTCGGGGAATGTATTTCTTTGAGAATTAAGGGGAAGTTGGATCTGCGAACGAAATGAATGAAATATTAAAAATTTTGCAGAAATATTAAAATGGTTTAAGTTTAGGTTTAGGTCGTTATGGGCTCACTATGACGCGCAGTACCCTACACTACTTACCTACTTCCCTAACCTGGTTCAAAATCCAAACACAAAAGTTAGCTTTTTGGGCATAATAGCGTGTTTTAAATGGCCTTACGTTGGTGACTTTCTCAATTGCAGCAATATTGCTTGTGAGAATGATTTTATATGGAAATCTAGGGAATTTGAACAGTCCGTAAACGTTGGTAAAGTACTTCCTTTTTTTATAATTACATTGGAAGTATATGTACATATGTAGATATGTTGAAGACGTCTATATGAAACCACGACCTGAAACCTTTTCAGAAAGTCTTGTCGACCCAATTGAAAACGCCCATAATTGTAAATAGGTAGATGATGTAAATAGTAGATGAATTTTCTTGCGCCAACAGCAAGCATTTAACTGACAGCCTGTTGAGAAAAAGCAATCCAAGTTGCTCTCATGCAACATGCCTCATCAACGTGGGGCTCCATACCGAGTTTAGAAAATCTGTCACTTGACCTACAAATCCTTTAACTCTCCCCATTCAGTCTGAGGACCACCTTCCAGATGTGCTCTTAATCCACCCAACCAAGTAGCCGCTAAGTCATCATCTTCTGGAACTCCAATGGCACTATATCACTTATGTGACATCTTAATTAAATGTTCGTCCTTTTCATACATCAATAGTTGAAAAACCCCACTTTAATTGCCGGCCCATCATCATATCTATTCCGCACTTTATCTCGCCATACCCACAGAAGAGGCTCATAAATACACGCTCACACCGACGCAAGTGGAATTTCTGTCATCTTAAGGACTTGAAAATCAAATTAAGAAAACCACACGTACACATACGGTCTGCATATTAAATGATCCCTAATGAATAAGGCCCGACACATTGGCACGCACACAGGACGCCCCCGACGACGGCGCTCGCCTAGGGATCATTAATGATTTTTTGGTTCACCGCCCACAAATGACAAGAGTAACATCCTCACTCTCTCTGCGTGTGTGTGTGTGTGTGTGTCGAAAAAACTTAATACGAATACTCTGGCGCTGATGTAAATTACTTTAATTACACATCCGCTTCCACTTGCAATGATTCGTAACGAGTCGTCCTTGTATCCCAGCCGCGCCGTGTCGTCCCAGTATACACATCATAGAATGCGAATAATTAATTACAAAAGTTCGAGTTTATTCGCGTACTTTCGAGAACATTTTAATTTAATTATATTCATTCCACTGAAGCTATACCACAACGTATTATCCAGGAAATGCTCCCCTTTGTCACACAGCATCGTGTCGGCCGTAGCTATAGTAGTGCCGCAGTACAAAACATGGCAAACACTCCCGAAAATTTATTTGGGCCCGGGTAGGCAGCTAACGTGGCTCAATTGAATGGGAATTACACGTCGCAGTGTTCCGCAAAACGTAAGCCTTAGGAAATTTTACTTCATTCCGCCGCCACCGCCGTTGCCGTACCGTACCGCGGCGATTAATGTAATTCAACAGTGTTGCACAATTAAATATTATTTCGATCGATGTGCGGGGGAGGACCAAGGGGGGGCGGAGGCAACAACTTATAAAGTGTGAAGTATGTACACCAGTTTTGGGTGAACCGCACAGGGGGCAAGTGCGAGGGAGCGAGGGATGATGATGATTAATACAGGTACTGTTGGCGTTTTGTGTGGAGGCATTAGGACTTATAGACTCTCAAGTTATTTGAACCAGCCATTTTGACGCCATTTGGACGACTTGTTTAGCGGTATGAAGTACGTAATTGAAACGTACAAACTCTTACTAGTACCTGTAAGGAGTTTTGAGAATTTTGAAGTTGCAAGGACGTGACTTCCAGGAAAGAACTCATGAAGGTATCATGCCTTTTGGCATTTGGGGAGAACTTACATTTGAAATTAGGCAAAAACGCAAGGGACCGTCTTAAAAAACAAATAAATAAATATTTGGCGCAAGAGGACGATCGGACCCAGGACCAAACTTCTCGCAACCATTCGTGTTGTGCGTGTTATATTCTTAACAGGAATGGAAGGGGTCTATTGCTCAATGATATGCCGGAAGTGCAATTTGTTATTTGGGAAGCTTTCTCATGATAAGTTATACTCTCGGATGTTTGTCAGACGCTCGCGAGAGGGCTGTAAAAAGAAAGTTCTGGTGTTTTGGCTGGGTTTCGAACATCGAACCATTTGGTTGAGGAACAGTGGAAACTTTCAGTCTCTAGACACAATTCTTGCCAGATACTCCTTTTCTGTGCATCCCACGCGCACTCCGACTTCACTGACAAGTCGCAAGGCATGATGGGGACAGAAAATTTTTCCTCCAAAAATTGTATGTAAAAGCAGGGTCAGTATGCGCCACCGACCCATGTGCACGCTTTCTAGATAAAATATCTTGAGACACAATTCTTGCCAGATATTCCTTTTATGTGCATCCCAAGCGCACTCCGACTTCACTGACACGTCGCAGGGCATGATGGGAACAGAAAATGTTTCCTCCAAAAATTGTATGAAAAAGCAGGTTCAGTATACGCCACCGCACCATATGCACGCTTTCTAGATAAAATATCTTGAGACACAATTCTTGCCAGATATTCCTTTTCTGTGCTTCCCAAGCGCACTCCGACTTCACTGACAAGTCGCAGGGCATGATGGGAACAGAAAATTTTTCCTCCAAAAATTGTATGAAAAAGCAGGTTCAGTATACGCCACCGCACCATATGCACGCTTTCTAGATAAAATATTTTGAGACACAATTCTTGCCAGATATTCCTTTTCTGTGCTTCCCAAGCGCACTCCGACTTCACTGACAAGTCGCAGGGCATGATGGGAACAGAAAATTTTTCCTCCAAAAATTGTATGAAAAAACTGGTTCAGTATACGCCACTGAACCATGTGCCCACTTATTTTCAGACTAAGAACCGACAGTATCCATTTTGGTAAGAAGGATCCTTCGCATTCACCCTTGTTATCTCACTCGCCCATAAGGCATGTATCCAACGTCCTGGGAGCCTTGTTCCCGTGAGAACACACGGTTTATAGCATCCTTTCCTTGGCACCTATATCCGATGCTTTTTGTTTTCGTTGGACTACCATTTATCCTGTGTGATAACTCAAAAAGATCTCCATTTCGTAACGTTAGTACTCAACAAACATCTTAGCACTTCACATGAGAGCGTGCCTAACTTGCGCTCCCATCGCAGAACGTGTTGGTCCTTAAAGTCCAATGGCCTCTCGCTGAAAACCGCCATCAGAATTTTTTTTCTTCGTTGTTATCCATTCAGACAACCCAAATTGCATTGAATAAAATTATCAACTCAACTAAGATAACACAGGAAGGCCTGATCCTTCGTACACCTAAACGCCAACACCAACACCGGTTCGTCCGCGTTATGAGCACTTCCGGAGTGAATTTAATTTTCCTCTCTCCTTGGCTTCGGCAATTTCATACAACATTAACTTGTGTTATCTTCTCGGCGGCCAAACAAACAAAAGGACGACAACACCACAACACGACACAGAAACAAAAACAACAACAAAAAAACTCAATTAGATGTGAGACTAAGAAATCCTGAAAGCTAGCGCGACAAATCCAACTTGAAATGGATTTTCCAGTACCTACAAAAATTGCCCACAAAATTTCCAATTCAAATTTGTTTTTCTTGTTTACTTTATTATCCTTGAAACGCTGTGTATATGTGTGTGTGTATAACTTGTTTTTTTTATGCATTTCACAGCCCTACGGGAGGCTGTCACCAAAGCGAGATCCGAAGAAATCATAATCCCATTCGGTGTGGGCATAGCCGGTACAGTTGCCCAAACAAAAGAGATGATTAACATCAAGGAGGCGTACAAGGACTCGCGTTTCAATTGCGAAATCGACCTGAAAACTGGATACAAAACGAACACGATACTGTCGATGCCAATTTGTAACTATGAGGGTGACATAATTGGTGTGGCACAAATCATCAACAAAACAAATGGTGAGTTAGCCATTGATAGTTTTGGACAGTTGTCTGAGTTAACTTGGTTTGCAGGTTCATTGGAGTTCGACGAGCATGACGTGGAGATATTTCGACGGTATTTGACTTTTTGTGGTATTGGTATTCAAAATGCGCAGCTATTCGAGATGTCCGTGCAGGAGTATCGAAGGAATCAGATTCTATTGAATTTGGCAAGGAGTATTTTCGAGGAACAAAATAACTTGGAGTGTCTGGTTACGAAGATAATGACTGAGGCAAGGGAGTTACTGAAGTGCGAAAGGTGTTCGGTGTTCTTGGTCGATTTGGATTGTTGTGAAGCGGTAAGTTTCGGGGAATTTTTTTCTTCAACAGACACATCCATTGTATCAGAAATGCGATCCTTTGGGGGAAGATATCTTTAGCTTTTGAGGCAGATAGTCGTAGATTAGGATTTATTGTCGAAGGGTTTCTCAATACCGCAGCCTTAATAGGGATCATCTTCGTCCACTCAGAATTTCCATGCAATAATTGCTGCCTTCATAATGTTAAGACATAACGTGGTGGATAGGGAGATTAAAAAGAGAAGACAGGAGATACCGATGAACGTTGGTTTTAAATGTTCGTGGATTGTAGTGTGAGGGGAAAGTTGAGCTTGCTAGAGCTTTTGTACGGTTTAGAAAAGAATTCCAATACTTGACGGTATGTCCGAGCAAAGGATTAGGTAAGTAGAATGGGGTGGCCACATGTGCGGCCAACACTCGGATCACTGTTTGATCTATTGTGAGCCCCTGTCGTGAGTTTACCTGCAAAAACAAATACAAAGGTTTGTTATTAGCTTTGGGCTAGCTACATGGCCTTCTTGAATCACCCCGACGTTGTTCTGCATAGGTTTGGGCATTCGCAGAGGATGCGAAAAGTGCACTCTACTGCATCTGTGACATTCGACTACGGTGGGCCGCCATGAGGTTGTGGCCGGTGATGATCCCCATGAAGAGTGCTAAGATGGGTCTGTTTAGCGCAGGGATCTGTTTGGTTTTGGCAACTTCATACTTTATCCAGAGCTTTTTGAAGACACAACAAGATGGGTGTGCGTTCCATCACTCCTTAGCCAATCTCAAGCAGGTCCTCTCATGTTGTGTTTAAAAAGAGTTAGCGGCAGTAGTACACATGCATTGGCCATTGTCAGGTCCTCTTCGGAGCCTTTTTTTGCTCATTCGTCCGCCAGTTCGGTCCCTTGAGTGCTGCTGTTTCATGGTATTGCTTAACCAGTTTTGATTTAACGACTGTGGATGAGAAAGCCTTTATGGCAGCTTGACTGTCAATATAGATATTGATCATCTTTCTGGGGTTTGGTTTCATGAATATTTCTCATATCGTTTCTGCTGTTGCTAGTACTTCCGCTTCCGTGCCGTTTGGAAGTCTCAGAGAGCTGGGAAATTTTGGCTTTTGATATGCCAGACCCTATTTCTTGGTCAGTTTTTGACCTGTCTGTGAAAATCTACAGATTCGATTTAGATATTTGAACTCTCTACAATTTGTCTGTAAATCAATTTTAGCCACGCCCACTTTTTGGATGCATTTTCATAAAAAAAACCGGCTTTGATGAAATTTTTGCATAAAACATCGACAAGCATTCGAGGATATCGTTGTGATTTGAGAAAAAATGGTGCCTGGGCACGCCTAATTCGTAAGGGCTGCATAATAGGGAGGACAGGCTCTCATATTTATCTTTGCCCTTTTCTAGTAGCCCAGTACCTGCTCCCTTACTAGTTTTTGAATAGAACTCAGAGTGTTTTCAGTCTGACTGAAAATGATCTGCAATCCTTCTCCGAGAGCTCTATCATAAGTCGTTTATTGTTTGGTATTCCCAGACGGCACAACTGTCAGCTCATAGCACAAGCTCTCTAGCGAGTGATCGGTACAATCGTTTAGGATGCATCCGCTCCTCCAAAGGTCCTAACTTATCCATGACAACTGATACCTATTCAGGCTTCTAAGCAGGTCAAAGCAGGCCTTGAAGTATGGTACTCTGTGAGGAAAGTAGTCACCGGCTTGAAGTAAGTCCTCCTGATATCCACCTTCAGCTTGAAATTATTCCATGAATCATTGAATGGTGAGTTCTACACCTTTACCCTCGCAACCTCTCCTTCTACATATCTAAACCCCGAAAATTTACTGAAGTTAATAGTGAAACAATAATCACCTTTGGGAGTTGTCGCGCTACAACATCTCCATTTACACCGCAGGCAGGTAACCCCTTGTTTATCCTCAACATGGTGTTCAATTTAAAAAGCCACACATCCTGCAGTGCAATGCCTCCAATCACACGTTTGTTTTAATAACAACCCCGAATGTCGGCCTCCCACGACCGTGTCACAGATAATGTAAATATCCTAATTGATCAATTATTCATATTGTCCCCCGAAAACATCCCCATAAGGATGCGGCGAATGACTCATAAAGCCCATCTACCCGCCGCGCCGTCATGCGTGGTCCTGTGTTTTCTTTGTTAAATTGAAATTGGATTCGAAAATGAATTGTCGTGCAGAAGGGTTAATTATTTTTTGTTTTTTATTCGACACGCGATAATCTTAATGTCAATTAAAAATGTCAAATGGGATTAAACAGGAGTCGAACTCAATTCATTTGAGTCATAGTCCTTTTTTTTTTCTCTTCTGTGTTGTCCCTTGGTGGTGTCATTCAACTCGAGTGGAGATAGACGACTGCAAACACCTTCGCAGGATGTTCCAACAAGGAATGAAAATTTGCATAGAAATTCCCTTTAAGCGAGGATATTTCATCCTGTGTCTCCTGTGTCGTAAGTGGAACGCAAACTTATGACAAACTTAGAGCATGACGCTGTATACATTTACATATACTTGTTCTCCCCTTCTCCGAGGCGAATGTGATGGAGTTTGCATTTTAAAATTGCACCAAGTGTTGTTATGGTGTTCTCAGTCTATTATCCTTTGTACACATAGTGGCAGGGTCCTTTTCGGTACTCAAGACTAAATTTTTTGAGCAAAAAAAATAAATAAAACATTCCGAATGTCGATGTGGCACAAACCGGGAATAAACGTGGCATTCATTTGCATTTATAGAGATCTAAGTTGGTGTGACCTTGACGGTTAATTAAGTTTATAAGGGAAATAAAGGTCTGGCAGTGAGTCCTTGAAAATTATTATAATCTTCTCCCGCTCTGGGGGGAACATCATTGCTTGCAGTCGGTTAAAACAAAATGAATCTTATTTTCCCGGTTCGTCTTTTTTCTCCTCATTCGGATTAATGAAATTAATGGGGAGAAAGGAGCAAAGGAAACGGAGAAAATCTGGGGAATCTCTTACAAATTGCACATTCATTAAGCTTGTCTTTTTGCTTCTTTTTTTGCGTCTATGGTGGTTTTTTTGTTGTTGTTTCTTAAAGACTTGTTAATAAGGGATTTCGTTGAAATTCTAATTCTGTTCTGTGCTTTGTTATTTAGATTGGTTTTGAAAGAAGTTGAATATACAGTAAATTAAAATGAAATTTCTAAAGAATTCTAAGTAATTGGTCTTTAATTTATTGACGTGAGCCTGATGAGAAGGTAACAGCTGAAGGATAAAAGAAAAGGAGCATCAGTTAGGGAATCGAATGCTGGGGGGGAGTTTGATTCACGGTTAGGGTGGCACTTAAACAATAGGAGGCCAACCACTGATTTATCACTAACTCTGGGCCAATTGAAGGGCTGCTGCAAGATGCCTTCTTTTGAGCAGGTTGTCTATACAAGGATATGGACATACGATTTTTTTTTGTGATACTTTATATCTATGACTACCAGTAGTTGATCTAAGTGCTAGTTGATACCACTGGTGAAACCGAAGCTTGTTTCTGACATCTGAAGTCACCGGTTTCTTGAAGTCATTTAGGAGAAATGCTGGGTGGATCAACGAGATCGCGAAATACTCTATCTGACTATTTTTTACGGAATAATTCGTAAGTTATTTACGGAACCAATTTCCTGGCCATCCTAGGTTAATTGGTGAAGCACTTAATCGTTTAGCCGCCCGCTCACTTCGAAGGAACTGATTGTCAAGTGTTGAGAGGCTGTAGTATTTGAAAAGCTTTTTCGTGACAGATATACTCTGGGATGTTTGTCAGACGTTCGCGAAAGGTGAGGCCATGAAAAACGTTTAATTGTTGTCAGAGGATCGAACCATGAACCTCTTTTGTGATCTGTCAATGTCAAAGCCTCAGTCAAGGTTTACATATTTGTCATTGTGATGTTTACGAACGAATAGTGTTGGGAAATTAATAAAAATTCTGAGTCGGTGGTGGGAATTTTCAGTTCATATTGTTGCGAATTTTGTATAAAAATCTTGGCCTAAACCCTTATAAGATTAAACTCAAGGACTAAAGACTCTTAATCATTCTGAGTCCCAAAACTTCTCTGATTGGGTTCTGTAAAAGTTTGAATCCCAAATGTTTTCATGTTCAGAAAACAAGCTCATTTTTGACTTAACAAACCCATATGAGCTTCAAGAGATTCCATTGGATCCAGAAAAAGTGAATGAGGACACCATGTGTTGTAGATTTTATGTCGATGGACATGTTACCTTCAATGGAGTTCCCTCTCGTGCCATGTTGGACCACTGCTTACATATAATGGTGTCACATGCCACAGAGCTGGTAAAACGGAGTGGCTACTTATGCAGCCAACACTCGCATCAATAGTGGATCCATTGGTATTCACCGAGACCCGCTTTTCTAGCTCTGGAGAAGCTTGGTCATTCACACAGGAAGTGAAAAGTAAATCCTACTGCATCCGAGTCGGCAGAAGTCATCAGTTTCTATTCGCATTCGATTACAGTGGGATCCCCGTGAAGAGTGCGAAGTTGGGTTTGTTAAGCTGCAGGATCTGTGCGTTCCATCTCTCTTTAGCCAGGCTCATGAAGGCTTTCTCTATATTGTGTTGAACAAGAGCTGGGAGGGGTAAAAAACAGGCATTGACCAATAACAGGTCCTGTACCGATCCCTTTTTTATTAATTCTTCCGATAGCTCATTCCCTTGAATGCATCTGTGTCATGAAACCCAAAGGAGTACGACGTATTGGTTTGTCGTGAGTACTGCTGCTTCACGGCATCGCTTGACCAGTATTGATTTGACAACTGCGGATGGCGGCTTGACTGTCAAAATAGATGTCGATCTGGAGTGGAATTTCGTAGATAGTTTTCGTGCCACCTCTGGTATTGGTAGTACTTAAGCTCGGAACACACTGCCGTGGTTTGGAGGATTCATAGGTCAGGCAATTTCGGGTTCAGATGAATATATGCCAGAGCCTAATTCTTTTGTCAGTTTTTGACGTTTAGATATAAATTAGTGGGTTTAGTGAAAGTATGGTTTCGCGGGCTGTGATCGGTGTGGTCCTTATATCACTGGTAGTCCCTATACAATCTAGTCTTTGTATCTTGGTCAGTACTCAGCGATGGGTGGCCTTATCTGCTGCGGGCCATTAAACTAGGCACCCAGAAAGGAGGTGTACATCCAGTGTATGACGGCGGGCTTGGGGTCCCATTTTCTCCAAAGATTTCGCTCCATATGTAGAAGGCTATGAATGCTTCCGTAATCCTTTCCGTCGTGTTCTCTTTCCAAGTCAACTTACGGTCGAGTATACAATATGTGGGATTGTTCTCCTGTTTATGAAGAGGGCCACCTTTTTCTTTAGGGGTTAACGTTTAATCCACATTCTATCGCCCACTTGTGAAGAGAATTAATAGCGGATTGGGGTAGTTCGGTGATGGTGGGTATGAACTTTCCAGTCGCCATATGTTGGTTTTGAGACATATTACTAGGACTTAGTCTGGAGCGAAAGTGTAAATCTACATATGTACCTTTCGAATGTCTTGAGTAGGAACGAGGTTAGGCTGATTGTCCTAAAGTCGTGAGGCTATTGGGTGAGGGTATGAAAATCACTTTGACTTCCAGCTACGCTGAAGGAATATATGAGCAGTTTAGGCATCCACGAAAGATATTCGCTAGCCATAGACTTATGTGCTTATTGTTGCTCTGAAGCATTAGGGAGAGGATATTATCAGGAGTGATGCTTTATCGGGGTCTACGATCTGGTTGACCAGGGGTCGACTGGTCGTTCTGTTATAAGAGTTGACTGCAGTGTTTGAAGATTTGATTTCGCACCCTGGAAAATGTGTCCTAAAGAGAAGTTCCAGGCTCTCGGAGCATGAGTATGTCCAGGATTTGTCTGGATGCGTTCTTTATGAAGCCTGGAAGTGTGGGGTGCCTTTGACAAGATTTTACGTAGTCTGACCGCGCCATTTGTGAACTCTATTTGCTTTCCCTGTTTATATAGTTTCCTGGCACTCCTGGGTAAGCTCGAAAGGTCGGTAGACCAAACTTATGGGCTTGAGCTTCCTTTTGTTGATTTGATGGCTATTCCATAGCCAGGAGCTTAGTGAATAGTTGTGGTAAGTGTTTTTACCTCGTGGTAAGTCTCCGAGTGGAAGCTGCACAGTATCATCTCTTTTGCTTCAAGAGCGCTTTGAATAATTTCTGTCAGCTGGTACAGAGCAGTCTCTGTGGATTTGCCCGCTCTGTATGCAAAGATACTATTCCAACCAATAGCATTCTAAGAATTTCTTCGCACAATTTAAGCAGATTTAGTCATTGTTTTTCTATGCATTTAAAGCGTTTCTGAATAAACCAAAATAAACTTGCATTAAATATTCATATTCATTCGTATATATTAATTTGCGTGCCATTTAGATGCAAATGAATGTGTCCTCGTAAAACTTTGCTCACAGCACAGAAACCACTGAATTCATAACGAGCAGCATTCTTGACACCCGTCCCCACCATACCGAACTCGAATAACTCTTTTCCATAACCAATTGACATTCTGAAATCCTTAATAAAAAAAAAATCCCAATTACATAACAATCCGCTGTAAATCAAATTTTCAAAGACTTCCCGAACAATGTGCGTTCCAGATACAAAAGTATTTAGCGAAGGAAGGATCTGCCTCCCCCTGACACGCCGTAAAATCCAAACAAGGCAGGTTGAAACAGGCAAGACAAAAAAAGAAAAAAAACTGAAAATCAAGGATACGCACAGGAAGATGAGAAAAAAATTACGACGTTACGTAATCGTGTTTTTTTTTTTTTTATGAAAATTCCTTTGATGGAGTACCTACGCGTTGGGTTGCGCGTCGTAAAGATTTTCTTTTTCGTTTTATTATTTAGTGGACTCCAAACATGCGTTTGGATTTAAGGATACTCACTTGGGGAAAGCTTCGTGGAAAGTACTCACTCACTATCGCAGCGAAAAGGTGGAATAGCGTTAGCGTTGTGTGAAAACAGCGCTTAACTTATTCAAAACTTATCCGCAGTTTATGGGGGGCTAAAGTTTGGTGATGCGAAAATTGGATTAGAGTAACGTTTTTAGGTGAATAGGGCATAAATATTGAACAACCAATTGAACAATAATTGAGTTCGTGGGTATACAGTGAATGGACTGTACATAGGAAGACTGATGGACGAGCTTGGTTAGGGTTTTGCTTGAAGTACCAAAATGGAGAAATGCTGTACAACATACGTAAGTATCTGACAGGATTTTTCTGTGAAATCTTTGACTTACAGTCTCTCTTACACCTTTGAACGAATAACCGGGTACAGTTGGACCCATTCCCACTATCGACGTTACAGCGGTTACCTAGGTTCGTTTCGGTGTCTCTACTGCTACCTTACCAAGCGACAATCGAAATCAGTATGGCAAGTCTTTTTCCCTCTATGACTGCTGCTCTTGATTGCCATACCCATGTAATTATCATCAGAGCCTAAGAAGTCCTTACAGTACGCAGAATGTCAGATGGCTTCATCTTTATGAGAAACAAACGTTCTCTGGGGGGAAAGACCATGCAGTATATTTCTGGGACACTGGATAACTAAAATTTTCGGGAAAAAGATAATTTTTCGTCCTGCTGTTGGCATTGAAATCGTCTACGGGAACTCGAACTTTTTTTACTGGGAGTTGACTGTGTGAATACCCTTCAACAACTTGATTGGTCTATATTAGTGTGGTCCCAGAAAGGTTCACCATTGACCAAATGTTGAAACTACTTGAGATTTTGGAAAGGAAATCTCCTGATCTTTAGATTGTTGCCCATCACGACCTTTTAATAGATTTTAAGGAGGCCTTTGACAACATTTAGAGCGAAGAGCATAACAAAGCCAAGTTTAGTTTCAAATTAGTGCTAAATTCATCAGATTGTCCAGGATATCGATAGAGAGTGCAGTCTGCTGCATCAACTCCAACTACAATCTTCCCAACAGTGAAACACTTCACTGGAGTGTCTGAGTGCGCCTGACAAGACGTAATACATAGGCATTGCATTTAGTCTGCTTTCATCCTCGAGAGCCGTGCCATATGCAATTGCGTTCCTAGGAAACCCAATCGTTTACCCAACGTAGGTACAAATCCTGACCTTTGTTTAGCAATTTCAATCCCTGAATAACCTGGGAAGGGTCCAAGAGTTCAGCCTTCAGACCGAAATCAGATAATTTTTGCATTTCGAACTATTTTCGAACGGGTTACAGGGTGAGAGTCCAACATTTCCGCCTTCAGACCGAAACTAAAAACTTCTTCGATTTCCGAATTATTTTGGAACAGATTATGGGGTTGAGCTAGGGCTTAAGCGTAGCCCTCCACCTATTCCTAACAATATAGTCGGAACCCAATATGATAGCATAGACCTTTCCTTGAAAAACAGAGGAATTCTTGCCAAACAAGTGGTGAAGTGTTGTGTCCTCGGAAACCTTGACTAGTTTTGGAGCCATTCATAAAGAATCGACTACAGTTCATTCCAAGCTGTGTTTCCTAATCTGTTAAATAAAGTTCTTTCGAAAAGTCCCTAAAATCCAAAACAAACATCATAATCCGCACTATGCAACGCAACCCACACCAGTCAAATGAACCTGAAATACCATCACAACCATTATCCTTCCACAGAAGGAACAATTTTTAATTATTCTGCCGCGAATTTTAACTTTAATCTGAAAAGATAAACTTTCGCAAATGGAAACAAAATGGTTTCCGGCAACATGACCGCTCCAAACTTGATTAAAAACTTTCCCATTCCCAGCACTCCTTTGCATATATCACTCAGCGTGGCTCTCCAATGCATTGACGTATTGAAACGGATGAGTTGGGGAACCTTTGCCGCTCGATCTAAGTGAAATATTGAAATTAAGTGTGCAACGCCACATACATACAGAGGCAGGGAAATAGAAAAACTGAATAACACCGGGAAAACTTTTAAATTACTTGCCTCTCGGCGGGTATGCCACCCGCTCCAGCGCTGGCTCTCTGATCCTTTTCATTCGACCAAAGTTTGCATTTGAAATGGTTCACTTGATCTGTGTGCGTTCATTTTCGAATGGAATTTCTCGAAAGCCCTTGAGCTGTTTCCACCCATATGAGCACAATAGAGCCAACCAGCAGCGTATTGACGCTACACTGCTTGCGCATTAATAATACAAAAGGACTCTAAGAGAACAATTGGATGGCAACGTTCCGGGTAATCTCTGAACATATTTCGCGTAATGAGTTGGTGGTGTGTGGGTGGTCACAGGGACATACTTATAGTAATCTCTCTGGAATTATGTAAGAAAACATTAATTTTATTTAAAACTTAATTCAGTGAAATCGTCCTTGTGTAGCTAATGCAAATATTCATTATTTCATTTTTCAATTCTCCTTTCAGAGTCACTTGGAAAAAATACTGGAAAAACCAAACCAAATCCTGTCAACAGCTAGGAGGTACAGCAATAATGTGAAGGTTGAGGAGATACTGGAAGAGCAAGTAAGTATTTTGCGCATAAGTCCTTGGAAAATGCACGACCTATAAATTTATATCAAAACTGTGTCCAACATCATACATTTTTCTTTATTTTTTTGGACTCAAGTTGTCCTTAGAGCATTGAGTCTATAGACAGTCGATAGTTTCTGTCTGAGCTTACTACTCTGCAAAATAGGACTCTGCGACTGTATCTTGGTCCACCGACGTTTGGTAGAATCCTAGCTAGCGATGATTTCAGTACTGATGCCTATTCTCTTATGTACCTCAGCCTATATATTTGATTGGTTATCAAGACTTAGTCCCTTCCTCTCCTACGCGCCTGTTCATATAATCTACAGCTTTGCGGTAAGTTATAAGAACTGTATCCATGTTCTTCAGTTTTAAATCCAAGCCTGCTGTTGCTGATTCTACCTCATGTCCGCCTTGGTCTGAACAAGGATTTCGTCAGTGAAACCTATGACTTTTGTTCTTTCATCGTCATACATGCAGTTCCACAGCTGGGGACCTAGTGGATTCCGAAACGTTTTTGAAACTAATTTTCTATATTTTGTAATTTTTCCTAACACTTCAGCCATTTTTTTCATCCAGATAGTCCTGTCAGTAGACTGTCGGACCATTCTCTTATACAGCTGTTGGTTTGACACTCGAATTGACTCGAAAATCCTAAAAATGACGCAAACACATCTATTCACGAAGGACTGCAATTTACGGATGACTGTGAAGGAACAGTCTCATTGTGGTTTTCTAGATTTTGAACAACTTGACGAGCGTAGTCTGGTTTATTCCTTTGTCTGTTCTTTTAGTTTATAAAGTGTTTAGTGTTACATTCCTTGTGCTTGTGACTCCAAGCCCTAGTGTGAGTTTATTCAATCATCAGTCGGTACTAGGATTTTAGCTTAACTTCCTCTATTGTCCACTTAACTACGAATCGAAGCCGGCTTCTTAAGAAACAGGGTCTTTAAATCAGTGGCACACTGTAGATAAGACCGAATTTCGAAAACATTATTGTGATTTTGGCTCTCTAGTTTAAGTTTGCTCTCCAATTAAGCTTGGAGTCTAGATATCTAGGATCCGGTTGGACTGGGTTTTTGAACCTGAGTTCCCGACCTTCATAGAGAAGTGAGGGTTCCCTATCGTCATCCTGCACAATCTGACGAGTTTGACAGGGATGTCAAAACTAGATATGGCTCTGTATAGTTCGTCTCTATAAATTATGTCATATGCGACCCTAAAATCGATAAAAAGATGATTAGTATCGATCTGGACTGCTTGCTGCATCGACTATTGCTGACTTTCCGACTCCCAGTGCAGACTTACAGTCCCATACTATCTAACCTCAGACCTTGATAGTATACATGAGACTTAGTACATCGTTCGGATGCCAAAAGATCCTTAAACATTCCTCCGAGCCAAAATGTTAGGTATATTTTGTTATAGAGGTTTACTTATGTATTCCTTTGCCAATGTGAAACGTTTTTGTCAATCAAGTTGTGTCCTTTTTATCTTCGACCGCCTCATTGTAATACCACAGGATTTAGTGCCCTCAATCTACCCGTTGAACCAACAGGAGGACTATTCCTTAGGGAATGTGAATTGTACTTTCCTCTTCCTCATCTACATATGCAAATCAAGCGATAATATAGTGTCCCATAGTGAAACAGGACAGGATTCCTTATATGCGAATGGCCGCGTTTGATGAAGTACCTACTTACTTCCTAGAGGCTTTTTACAGCAGCAAAGGACTTTCTTAACTCGTTCTTAAGTTTCCAGCTTCATTTGGCATTTGAAGGAGGTACTAAATGCTGTTCAGATTACATGGAATAAAACTGAGAATTTTGTATTTCCCTGTGAAGAGGGCCAACTCGGTTTTCAGATGAACACTTCTTCCGTCCATTTAGAGATCTTAAAGCGAGGCTTCTGCAGAAAATCTTTAAGCGTGTTGAGGTGTTTCCCT
Organism: Xylota segnis; assembly: GCA_963583995.1. Taxonomy (NCBI): domain Eukaryota; kingdom Metazoa; phylum Arthropoda; class Insecta; order Diptera; family Syrphidae; genus Xylota; species Xylota segnis. The sequence goes on along the minus strand of OY757236.1, from coordinate 26,512,902 downwards.
GAGACAGCAGTAGCAACACTATCAGCATATGGAATCTTCACCACTAGGTTCCAAAGAAGAGGGTAAATCACACCTCCTTGTGGAGTGCCTACTAACGTCAATGAGTCAATGAGCCTGTTGGTAAGCAATTGCTTCTCGTTAAAAGATCCCTAAATGTCCAAGAACTCTATCAAGGTATACTCTTCGCAATCTAAAGATTGAATAGTGATTACAAAACTACAAATATATGGCGCTACAGGTCTATGGGACCCAGGTTCTAGCTTCTCATAACCATTCGTGTTGTGCCTGTTATATCCTTTACATGAATGGAAGGGTGGTACTGTTTAATGCCTTTTCATGACAGTTATACTCTCGGATGTTTGTCAGACGCTTGCGAGACATGGGCCGTGACAAAAACTTTTAGGTGTTTTGATTGGGATTTGAACCTCGAACCCCTTGTTCCATAGTCCAACTGAGTCCAACCACTGAGCCATGGCGCCCACAACTAGTGATATAAACTAAAGCAAATTTTGTTTCAAATGGATGCATCTATGAAAACCATCGCTGTACGCAGACTTTTGTATCAAGGACTATACTCAAGTTCAAGTGGAAACATCCTAAAACCGCACATCACATCAATGCTTCAAGGACATAGTAAGTTACAAGGATCTCTATTGATCAATATTTGGATACTGAGTTCCCGAAGCATAAATTCCTTTAAGATATTTACACAACTATTATTACAATTCGATCTTCTTAAAATAGCACAAAAGTCTGCGTTGGCATGGTTAACTTTTCAGTGTTCGCTCACTTAACAAGACGAGAACTTTTTCGCAGGGAGACGCAAATTCATGTTTTTTTTTCATTCGTGGATGTGTATGGATGTGTGTGATGTTGTCCTCACCCTTTATTCAGCAGCATGCTTCAGAAGAGTCAAGGATAACAGAGCGTTGTGACGTACGAGAATGTATAAATACCAGCAGACCTCTCGTCGAGGCTCGTACAATAGACTTTGTGACTTTGTTGTCGCATTTCATGTGTGAAAATGCCTCCTTTTGTTGAGTTCAGTGCGACAAATTGTTGCTCTCGCTCTGCACTTAAGGACATTTTTTTGCTTTTTTTTTTTTTGGTATCATTTGTAGCCTATTATTCAATTTCGTGTAATTGCTGGCCACTTAGGTGTACTTTTCTTCTTTTTTTTTTTGCAATCGATGTCCTTTAAATGCCATTTAATTTTTGTTGTTGTTTTTTTCAGCAAAAATCACGCACCCGTTTTACGGTGCTATTCGAGCTGGGAGCGGAAAATCAATCGGCCAACATTTCCAGACCATCGGTGAACGATTTGAGTAATTCAACGCTGGCCCAGATCGCTCAGTATGTAGCGACCAGTGGTCAAACAGTGAACATATCGGATGTGCGAGAGTGGGTGCGGGAGCACAATCAAATCCACAGCGAGGGTGAAATCGATTGCACTAAGGCCATCCTGTGTATGCCGATTGTGAATGCACAGAAAATCGTTATTGGTGTGGCACAGCTCATAAATAAGGTATGTATGGGAATAGATACACACACACACCTGGTAAAATCGAGGCTCATTAGGAAATTGGTAATCGGTTAATGGGTCGTTTAATTGCATTTGCATTGGTTACTTGGCCTGATGTCAGATGTACCTATCTATGTGGTTAGATCGATTGGTCACGCTTCACTTCAATTGCTGATGGGATGCGTCCATTATGGTTAAATTGCTTATGGTGAATAATTTACACGCCGTCAAGGACTTTAAAGGCTTTAGTATGTTTGACAACTAAATGTACGCAATTGTATCCTTCATTTGACACCGGTTCCGGAAATAATAGGAACGCTTTTGGGGCAAAATCAAAAGACAAATCGAAGGAACTGTCGTAAAATGGGAGAATAAATATTTGCTAGCAAACACGCGTGGAACATAAAAATATCTTTTATTGCATTTCCTCACACGAGAACGAATCCACTTGAGATCCTTGAGCATGTGGTTGACTTTTTGGGAAAAAAGATATAACGCTTCGACAGTTAAATTCAGCTGTAGTGTGTTTGTGTTTTGAATGGCAATTGTTCAGGATGTTCTTCAACTTCCTGGAGGAGTTTTTTTTTTTCCGTAAGAAGGATGGTCGTCAGTGGTCCTCCTGTCAAGGAGGAATTCTTTGCCCACTGATACCGGTGCTCATGGTTGAGGAGAGAACTTGACTGACGGGTTTCGATGTGAAGTAATGCGCTGATGGTACATATTATGATGAAATGTGGAAATGGGCTGTCATGTGGAGAAAGGTGACGACGACCTAAGCCCGAGTATGGGACCCAAGACCTAACTTTTTTACAATCATTCGTGTTTTGTAAGAAACATTTTTATGACAGTTGATCCCTTTTAGATGTTGTCTGGGAATCGAACCTTAAACCGCTCTCCACTTAACCACTTAACCTGTTCAACGATACCCAATCTAGCCATAAAATTTGGTGAAAATGCCTTCAATTCTACTACCTGGGGTCAGAAAGTCCTTTACTGTAGGATAACAGCCGAGCATGATCAAATTTATGTCAAATAACGTCGATGGAAGAGTCTATCTACACATGTATGAGACTGGTATTGGGGTACATGAATGTCTAGTATTGAGTGGAGTTCCGTAACGTTTGCCTTTAGGACCAATAAGTAGATAGGTAGGTTGCCATGGCAGTGTGCATTAGCAGGCACTAGTTGAGGTTCAGAGTGCCACTACGTGGATCTGAAATTCACTTAAAACTATCTCTGTAGCTAGGAAGAGCTTAATATGAAGCGGTGGAGGCTATAGACGTCGAGGTTAGCCAGTTCACATACGTAAGCTTATAACTAGAATCTTCTTCGAGTGAACGCACCTTGCGTTGTTCCTAGGAGGTGGAGAATAGTTTCTTTTTCATGCAGCTTCTACAGAAATCATTAGCAGCCGCCTAAGACTATGCCTAACAATAGAGCAGTATCTCGTCATCACACGTAAGTAATTGGTGTACTTAGTATTGCCCTAAGCTTTGAGCGCTCTTTTCTGTCTGATCAGGCAGTTGAAGCTTTGCCGATCCAGCTTGGGCTAGATTAGTTTAAAAATGACGAACATACATTGTGACACAGGGGGAAGCATAGCTATATTTGCCTTATCTGACAAGAATAACCTGGCGATCTCGTCGGTCATACAATTCTTTGGAATGTTACAGTGTGTCCTGGGACCCAAACAAATCATCTGTCCAGTCATTTCGTTAAGACACAGGGTCCAATTTATGAGTAGAATTTGAAAGACTTCAAGGATCTTGAATCATCGTTCTTTAACGATCAAAAGTTTTTGAAGGACATTTGGTGTCTTGTAGGAGGAATTTGAAATTGTTAAGAATAGAAGAGTGCTTGTCAGACTAATCCATTGAAATGTAGCCTTGAATCAAGTGGCTATAAGTGGAAGTGGCGGTAAGTTCAATTACATGTCCACAGCCTCTATGGGGGGTGCTTCTTAGTGCTCCACTGATGGAAAGCCAAGCCGACCTTTGCGAGATGAGTTAGGGAATAAGCTTTTCCCAAAGCTGTCATGCTATATGTTAGTAAACGTCTAAATGAGGACACAGCAGTACCGGCCTGTGGTGTCTTTGTTAACATATTCAGAAATATTTCATCCATTTGACCCAAAACGCAAAGGGAGAGGAGATATGTGACGATTTTGCACTTGAAGTGAATTTAGAGGTTTTTTTCAGTCTTGACCTCTGCACACCCAACTTCTTTCAAAATCCTCAATGGCGAGCAACTGAGTGCACCAAAGTCTAAGTCATCCTTTAAACGTTTTTTGGTTAAGTTTTTTGTTCAATTTCATCCATTTGACCCAAAACGCAAAGGGAGAGGAGACATGTGACGATTTTGCACTTGAAGTGAATTTAGAGGTTTTTTTCAGTCTTGACCTCTGCACACCCAACTTCTTTCAAAATCCTCAATGGCGAGCAACTGAGTGCACCAAAGTCTAAGTCATCCTTTAAACGTTTTTTTGTTAAGTTTTTTGTTCGATTTCATCCATTTGAGCCAAAACGCAAAGGGAGAGGAGATATGTGACGATTTTGCACTTGAAGTGAATTTAGAGGTTTTTTTCAGTCTTGACCTCTGCACACCCAACTTCTTTCAAAATCCTCAATGGCGAGCAACTGAGTGCACCAAAGTCTAAGTCATCCTTTAAACGTTTTTTGGTTAAGTTTTTTGTTGAATTTCAACCATTTGACCCAAAACACAAAGGGAGAGGAGATATGTGACGATTTTGCACTTGAAGTGAATTTAGAGGTTTTTTTCAGTCTTGACCTCTGCACACCCAACTTCTTTCAAAATCCTCAATGGCGAGCAACTGAGTGCACCAAAGTCTAAGTCATCCTTTAAACGTTTTTTGGTTAAGTTTTTTGTTCAATTTCATCCATTTGAGCCAAAACGCAAAGGGAGAGGAGATATGTGACGATTTTGCACTCGAAGTGAATATTGCAGTTTCTTTCAGTCTTGACCTCTGCACACCCAACTTCTTTCAAAATCCTCAATGGCGAGCAACTGAGTGCACCAAAGTCTAAGTCATCCTTTAAACGTTTTTTGGTTAAGTTTTTTGTTCAATTTCATCCATTTGAGCCAAAACGCAAAGGGAGAGGAGATATGTGACGATTTTGCACTCGAAGTGAATATTGCAGTTTCTTTCAGTCTTGACCTCTGCACACCCAACTTCTTTCAAAATCCTCAATGGCGAGCAACTGAGTGCACCAAAGTCTAAGTCATCCTTTAAACGTTTTTTGGTTAAGTTTTTTGTTGAATTTCAACCATTTGACCCAAAACGCAAAGGGAGAGGAGATATGTGACGATTTTGCACTCGAAGTGAATATTGCAGTTTCTTTCAGTCTTGACCTCTGCACACCCAACTTCTTTCAAAATCCTCAATGGCGAGCAACTGAGTGCACCAAAGTCTAAGTCATCCTTTAAACGTTTTTTGGTTAAGTTTTTTGTTGAATTTCAACCATTTGACCCAAAACGCAAAGGGAGAGGAGATATGTGACGATTTTGCACTTGAAGTGAATTTAGAGGTTTATTTCAGTCTTGACCTCTGCACACCCAACTTCTTTCAAAATCCTCAATGGCGAGCAACTGAGTGCACCAAAGTCTAAGTCATCCTTTAAACGTTTTTTGGTTAAGTTTTTTGTTCAATTTCATCCATTTGAGCCAAAACGCAAAGGGAGAGGAGATATGTGACGATTTTGCACTCGAAGTGAATTTAGAGGTTTTTTTCAGTCTTGACCTCTGCACACCCAACTTCTTTCAAAATCCTCAATGGCGAGCAACTGAATACTCCAAAGTCTAAGTCATCCTTTAAACGTTTTTTGGTTAAGTTTTTTGTTCAATTTCATCCATTTGAGCCAAAACGCAAAGGGAGAGGAGATATGTGACGATTTTGCACTCGAAGTGAATATTGCAGTTTCTTTCAGTCTTGACCTCTGCACACCCAACTTCTTTCAAAATCCTCAATGGCGAGCAACTGAGTGCACCAAAGTCTAAGTCATCCTTTAAACGTTTTTTTGTTAAGTTTTTTGTTCGATTTCATCCATTTGAGCCAAAACGCAAAGGGAGAGGAGATATGTGACGATTTTGCACTTGAAGTGAATTTAGAGGTTTTTTTCAGTCTTGACCTCTGCACACCCAACTTCTTTCAAAATCCTCAATGGCGAGCAACTGAGTGCACCAAAGTCTAAGTCATCCTTTAAACGTTTTTTGGTTAAGTTTTTTGTTGAATTTCAACCATTTGACCCAAAACACAAAGGGAGAGGAGATATGTGACGATTTTGCACTTGAAGTGAATTTAGAGGTTTTTTTCAGTCTTGACCTCTGCACACCCAACTTCTTTCAAAATCCTCAATGGCGAGCAACTGAGTGCACCAAAGTCTAAGTCATCCTTTAAACGTTTTTTGGTTAAGTTTTTTGTTCAATTTCATCCATTTGAGCCAAAACGCAAAGGGAGAGGAGATATGTGACGATTTTGCACTCGAAGTGAATATTGCAGTTTCTTTCAGTCTTGACCTCTGCACACCCAACTTCTTTCAAAATCCTCAATGGCGAGCAACTGAGTGCACCAAAGTCTAAGTCATCCTTTAAACGTTTTTTGGTTAAGTTTTTTGTTCAATTTCATCCATTTGAGCCAAAACGCAAAGGGAGAGGAGATATGTGACGATTTTGCACTCGAAGTGAATATTGCAGTTTCTTTCAGTCTTGACCTCTGCACACCCAACTTCTTTCAAAATCCTCAATGGCGAGCAACTGAGTGCACCAAAGTCTAAGTCATCCTTTAAACGTTTTTTGGTTAAGTTTTTTGTTGAATTTCAACCATTTGACCCAAAACGCAAAGGGAGAGGAGATATGTGACGATTTTGCACTCGAAGTGAATATTGCAGTTTCTTTCAGTCTTGACCTCTGCACACCCAACTTCTTTCAAAATCCTCAATGGCGAGCAACTGAGTGCACCAAAGTCTAAGTCATCCTTTAAACGTTTTTTGGTTAAGTTTTTTGTTGAATTTCAACCATTTGACCCAAAACGCAAAGGGAGAGGAGATATGTGACGATTTTGCACTTGAAGTGAATTTAGAGGTTTATTTCAGTCTTGACCTCTGCACACCCAACTTCTTTCAAAATCCTCAATGGCGAGCAACTGAGTGCACCAAAGTCTAAGTCATCCTTTAAACGTTTTTTGGTTAAGTTTTTTGTTCAATTTCATCCATTTGAGCCAAAACGCAAAGGGAGAGGAGATATGTGACGATTTTGCACTCGAAGTGAATATTGCAGTTTCTTTCAGTCTTGACCTCTGCACACCCAACTTCTTTCAAAATCCTCAATGGCGAGCAACTGAGTGCACCAAAGTCTAAGTCATCCTTTAAACGTTTTTTGGTTAAGTTTTTTGTTCAATTTCATCCATTTGACCCAAAACGCAAAGGGAGAGGAGATATGTGACGATTTTGCACTTGAAGTGAATTTAGAGGTTTTTTTCAGTCGTGACCTCTGCACACCCAACTTCTTTCAAAATCCTCAATGGCGAGCAACTGAGTGCACCAAAGTCTAAGTCATCCTTTAAACGTTTTTTGGTTAAGTTTTTTGTTCAATTTCATCCATTTGACCCAAAACGCAAAGGGAGAGGAGATATGTGACGATTTTGCACTTGAAGTGAATTTAGAGGTTTTTTTCAGTCTTGACCTCTGCACACCCAACTTCTTTCAAAATCCTCAATGGCGAGCAACTGAGTGCACCAAAGTCTAAGTCAACCTTTAAACGTTTTTTGGTTAAGTTTTTTGTTCAATTTCATCCATTTGACCCAAAACGCAAAGGGAGAGGAGATATGTGACGATTTTGCACTCGAAGTGAATTTAGAGGTTTTTTTCAGTCTTGACCTCTGCACACCCAACTTCTTTCAAAATCCTCAATGGCGAGCAACTGAGTGCACCAAAGTCTAAGTCATCCTTTAAACGTTTTTTGGTTAAGTTTTTTGTTCAATTTCATCCATTTGACCCAAAACGCAAAGGGAGAGGACATATGTGACGATTTTGCACTTGAAGTGAATTTAGAGGTTTTTTTCAGTCTTGACCTCTGCACACCCAACTTCTTTCAAAATCCTCAATGGCGAGCAACTGAGTGCGCCAAAGTCTAAGTCATCCTTTAAATGTTTTTTGGTTAAGTTTTTTGTTGAATTTCATCCATTTGACCCAAAACGCAAAGGGAGAGGACATATGTGACGATTTTGCACTTGAAGTGAATTTAGAGGTTTTTTTCAGTCTTGACCTCTGCACACCCAACTTCTTTCAAAATCCTCAATGGCGAGCGACTGAGTGCACCAAAGTCTAAGTCATCCTTTAAACGTTATTTGGTTAAGTTTTTTGTTCAATTTCATCCATTTGACCCAAAACGCAAAGGGAGAGGAGATATGTGACGATTTTGCACTTGAAGTGAATTTAGAGGTTTTTTTTAGTCTTGACCTCCGCACACCCAACTTCTTTCAAAATCCTCAATGGCGAGCAACTGAGTGCGCCAAAGTCTAAGTCATCCTTTAAATGTTTTTTGGTTAAGTTTTTTGTTGAATTTCAACCATTTGACCCAAAACGCAAAGGGAGAGGAGATATGTGACGATTTTGCACTTGAAGTGAATTTAGAGGTTTTTTTCAGTCTTGACCTCTGCACACCCAACTTCTTTCAAAATCCTCTATGGCGAGCAACTGAGTGCACCAAAGTCTAAGTCATCCTTTAAACGTTTTTTGGTTAAGTTTTTTGTTGAATTTCAACCATTTGACCCAAAACGCAAAGGGAGAGGAGATATGTGACGATTTTGCACTTGAAGTGAATTTGGAGGTTTTTTTCAGTCTTGACCTCTGCACACCCAACTTCTTTCAAAATCCTCTATGGCGAGCAACTGAGTGCACCAAAGTCTAAGTCATCCTTTAAACGTTTTTTGGTTAAGTTTTTTGTTGAATTTCATCCATTTGACCCAAAACGCAAAGGGAGAGGAGATATGTGACGATTTTGCACTCGAAGTGAATTTAGAGGTTTTTTTCAGTCTTGACCTCTGCACACCCAACTTCTTTCAAAATCCTCAATGGCGAGCAACTGAGTGCACCAAAGTCTAAGTCATCCTTTAAATGTTTTTTGGTTAAGTTTTTTGTTGAATTTCATCCATTTGAGCCAAAACGCAAAGGGAGAGGAGATATGTGACGATTTTGCACTCGAAGTGAATATTGCAGTTTCTTTCAGTCTTGACCTCTGCACACCCAACTTCTTTCAAAATCCTCAATGGCGAGCAACTGAGTGCACCAAAGTCTAAGTCATCCTTTAAATGTTTTTTGGTTAAGTTTTTTGTTGAATTTCATCCATTTGACCCAAAACGCAAAGGGAGAGGAGATATGTGACGATTTTGCACTTGAAGTGAATTTAGAGGTTTATTTCAGTCTTGACCTCTGCACACCCAACTTCTTTCAAAATCCTCAATGGCGAGCAACTGAGTGCACCAAAGTCTAAGTCATCCTTTAAACGTTTTTTGGTTAAGTTTTTTGTTGAATTTCATCCATTTGACCCAAAACGCAAAGGGAGAGGAGATATGTGACGATTTTGCACTCGAAGTGAATTTAGAGGTTTTTTTCAGTCTTGACCTCTGCACACCCAACTTCTTTCAAAATCCTCAATGGCGAGCAACTGAGTGCACCAAAGTCTAAGTCATCCTTTAAATGTTTTTTGGTTAAGTTTTTTGTTGAATTTCATCCATTTGACCCAAAACGCAAAGGGAGAGGAGATATGTGACGATTTTGCACTTGAAGTGAATTTAGAGGTTTATTTCAGTCTTGACCTCTGCACACCCAACTTCTTTCAAAATCCTCAATGGCGAGCAACTGAGTGCACCAAAGTCTAAGTCATCCTTTAAACGTTTTTTGGTTAAGTTTTTTGTTCAATTTCATCCATTTGAGCCAAAACGCAAAGGGAGAGGAGATATGTGACGATTTTGCACTCGAAGTGAATATTGCAGTTTCTTTCAGTCTTGACCTCTGCACACCCAACTTCTTTCAAAATCCTCAATGGCGAGCAACTGAGTGCACCAAAGTCTAAGTCATCCTTTAAACGTTTTTTGGTTAAGTTTTTTGTTCAATTTCATCCATTTGACCCAAAACGCAAAGGGAGAGGACATATGTGACGATTTTGCACTTGAAGTGAATTTAGAGGTTTTTTTCAGTCTTGACCTCTGCACACCCAACTTCTTTCAAAATCCTCAATGGCGAGCAACTGAGTGCGCCAAAGTCTAAGTCATCCTTTAAATGTTTTTTGGTTAAGTTTTTTGTTGAATTTCATCCATTTGACCCAAAACGCAAAGGGAGAGGACATATGTGACGATTTTGCACTTGAAGTGAATTTAGAGGTTTTTTTCAGTCTTGACCTCTGCACACCCAACTTCTTTCAAAATCCTCAATGGCGAGCAACTGAGTGCACCAAAGTCTAAGTCATCCTTTAAATGTTTTTTTGTTAAGTTTTTTGTTGAATTTCATCCATTTGACCCAAAACGCAAAGGGAGAGGAGATATGTGACGATTTTGCACTTGAGGTGAATTTAGAGGTTTTTTTCAGTCTTGACCTCTGCACACCCAACTTCTTTCAAAATCCTCAATGGCGAGCAACTGAGTGCACCAAAGTCTAAGTCATCCTTTAAACGTTTTTTGGTTAAGTTTTTTGTTCAATTTCATCCATTTGACCCAAAACGCAAAGGGAGAGGAGATATGTGACGATTTTGCACTCGAAGTGAATATTGCAGTTTCTTTCAGTCTTGACCTCTGCACACCCAACTTCTTTCAAAATCCTCAATGGCGAGCAACTGAGTGCACCAAATTCTAAGTCATCCTTTAAACGTTTTTTGCTTAAGTTTTTTGTTCAATTTCATCCATTTGAGCCAAAACGCAAAGGGAGAGGAGATATGTGACGATTTTGCACTCGAAGTGAATATTGCAGTTTCTTTCAGTCTTGACCTCTGCACACCCAACTTCTTTCAAAATCCTCAATGGCGAGCAACTGAGTGCGCCAAAGTCTAAGTCATCCTTTAAATGTTTTTTTAATTAAGTTTTTTGTTGAATTTCATCCATTTGACCCAAAACGCAAAGGGAGAGGACATATGTGACGATTTTGCACTTGAAGTGAATTTAGAGGTTTTTTTCAGTCTTGACCTCTGCACACCCAACTTCTTTCAAAATCCTCAATGGCGAGCAACTGAGTGCGCCAAAGTCTAGGTCATCCTTTAAATGTTTTTCGGTTAAGTATTTTGTTGAATTTCATCCATTTGACCCAAAACGCAAAGGGAGAGGACATATGTGACGATTTTGCACTTGAAGTGAATTTAGAGGTTTTTTTCAGTCTTGACCTCTGCACACCCAACTTCTTTCAAAATCCTCAATGGCGAGCAACTGAGTGCACCAAAGTCTAAGTCATCCTTTAAATGTTTTTTTGTTAAGTTTTTTGTTCAATTTCATCCATTTCACCCAAAACGCAAAGGGAGAGGAGATATGTGACGATTTTGCACTTGAAGTGAATTTAGAGGTTTTTTTCAGTCTTGACCTCTGCACACCCAACTTCTTTCAAAATCCTCAATGGCGAGCAACTGAGTGCGCCAAAGTCTAAGTCATCCTTTAAATGTTTTTTGCTTAAGTTTTTTGTTGAATTTCATCCATTTGACCCAAAACGCAAAGGGAGAGGACATATGTGACGATTTTGCACTTGAAGTGAATTTAGAGGTTTTTTTCAGTCTTGACCTCTGCACACCCAACTTCTTTCAAAATCCTCAATGGCGAGCAACTGAGTGCACCAAAGTCTAAGTCATCCGTTAAACATTTTTTGGTTAAGTTTTTTGTTGAATTTCATCCATTTGACCCAAAACGCAAAGGGAGAGGAGATATGTGACGATTTTGCACTTGAAGTGAATTTAGAGATTTTTTTCAGTCTTGACCTCTGCACACCCAACTTCTTTCAAAATCCTCAATGGCGAGCAACTGAGTGCACCAAAGTCTAAGTCATCCTTTAAATGTTTTTTTGTTAAGTTTTTTGTTGAATTTCATCCATTTGACCCAAAACGCAAAGGGAGAGGAGATATGTGACGATTTTGCACTTGAAGTGAATTTAGAGGTTTTTTCAGTCTTGACCTCTGCACACCCAACTTCTTTCAAAATCCTCAATGGCGAGCAACTGAGTGCGCCAAAGTCTAAGTCATCCTTTAAATGTTTTTTGGTTAAGTTTTTTGTTGAATTTCATCCATTTGACCCAAAACGCAAAGGGAGAGGACATATGTGACGATTTTGCACTTGAAGTGAATTTAGAGGTTTTTTTCAGTCTTGACCTCTGCACACCCAACTTCTTTCAAAATCCTCAATGGCGAGCAACTGAGTGCACCAAAGTCTAAGTCATCCTTTAAACGTTTTTTGGTTAAGTTTTTTGTTGAATTTCATCCATTTGACCCAAAACGCAAAGGGAGAGGAGATATGTGACGATTTTGCACTCGAAGTGAATTTAGAGGTTTTTTTCAGTCTTGACCTCCGCACACCCAACTTCTTTCAAAATCCTCAATGGCGAGCAACTGAGTGCACCAAAGTCTAAGTCATCCTTTAAATGTTTTTTGGTTAAGTTTTTTGTTGAATTTCATCCATTTGACCCAAAACGCAAAGGGAGAGGAGATATGTGACGATTTTGCACTCGAAGTGAATTTAGAGGTTTTTTTCAGTCTTGACCTCCGCACACCCAACTTCTTTCAAAATCCTCAATGGCGAGCAACTGAGTGCACCAAAGTCTAAGTCATCCTTTAAATGTTTTTTGGTTAAGTTTTTTGTTGAATTTCATCCATTTGACCCAAAACGCAAAGGGAGAGGAGATATGTGACGATTTTGCACTTGAAGTGAATTTAGAGGTTTTTTTCAGTCTTGACCTCTGCACACCCAACTTCTTTCAAAATCCTCAATGGCGAGCAACTGAGTGCACCAAAGTCTAAGTCATCCTTTAAATGTTTTTTTGTTAAGTTTTTTGTTGAATTTCATCCATTTGACCCAAAACGCAAAGGGAGAGGAGATATGTGACGATTTTGCACTTGAAGTGAATTTAGAGGTTTTTTTCAGTCTTGACCTCTGCACACCCAACTTCTTTCAAAATCCTCAATGGCGAGCAACTGAGTGCACCAAAGTCTAAGTCATCCTTTAAATGTATTTTTGTTAAGTTTTTTGTTGAATTTCATCCATTTGACCCAAAACGCAAAGGGAGAGGAGATATGTGACGATTTTGCACTTGAAGTGAATTTAGAGGTTTTTTTCAGTCTTGACCTCTGCACACCCAACTTCTTTCAAAATCCTCAATGGCGAGCAACTGAGTGCACCAAAGTCTAAGTCATCCTTTAAATGTTTTTTGGTTAAGTTTTTTGTTGAATTTCATCCATTTGACCCAAAACGCAAAGGGAGAGGACATATGTGACGATTTTGCACTTGAAGTGAATTTAGAGGTTTTTTTCAGTCTTGACCTCTGCACACCCAACTTCTTTCAAAATCCTCAATGGCGAGCAACTGAGTGCACCAAAGTCTAAGTCAACCTTTAAACGTTTTTTGGTTAAGTTTTTTGTTCAATTTCATCCATTTGACCCAAAACGCAAAGGGAGAGGAGATAAGTGACGATTTTGCACTCGAAGTGAATTTAGAGGTTTTTTTCAGTCTTGACCTCTGCACACCCAACTTCTTTCAAAATCCTCAATGGCGAGCAACTGAGTGCACCAAAGTCTAAGTCATCCTTTAAATGTTTTTTGGTTAAGTTTTTTGTTGAATTTCATCCATTTGACCCAAAACGCAAAGGGAGAGGAGATATGTGACGATTTTGCACTCGAAGTGAATATTGCAGTTTCTTTCAGTCTTGACCTCTGCACACCCAACTTCTTTCAAAATCCTCAATGGCGAGCAACTGAGTGCGCCAAAGTCTAAGTCATCCTTTAAATGTTTTTTGGTTAAGTTTTTTGTTGAATTTCATCCATTTGACCCAAAACGCAAAGGGAGAGGAGATATGTGACGATTTTGCACTCGAAGTGAATATTGCAGTTTCTTTCAGTCTTGACCTCTGCACACCCAACTTCTTTCAAAATCCTCAATGGCGAGCAACTGAGTGCACCAAAGTCTAAGTCATCCTTTAAACGTTTTTTAGTTAAGTTTTTTGTTCAATTTCATCCATTTGACCCAAAACGCAAAGGGAGAGGAGATATGTGACGATTTTGCACTCGAAGTGAATTTTGAAGTTTTTTTCAGTCTTGACCTCTGCACACCCAACTTCTTTCAAAATCCTCAATGGCGAGCAACTGAGTGCATCAAAGTCTAAGTCATCCTTTAAACGATTTTTGGTTAAGTTTTTTGTTGAATTTCATCCATTTGAGCCAAAACGCAAAGGGAGAGGAGATATGTGACGATTTTGCACTCGAAGTGAATTTTGAAGTTTTTTTCAGTCTTGACCTCTGCACACCCAACTTCTTTCAAAATCCTCAATGGCGAGCAACTGAGTGCACCAAAGTCTAAGTCATCCTTTAAACGTTTTTTGGTTAAGTTTTTTGTTGAATTTCATCCATTTGACCCAAAACGCAAAGGGAGAGGAGATATGTGACGATTTTGCACTCGAAGTGAATTTAGAGGTTTTTTTCAGTCTTGACCTCTGCACACCCAACTTCTTTCAAAATCCTCAATGGCGAGCAACTGAGTGCACCAAAGTCTAAGTCATCCTTTAAACGTTTTTTGCTCAAGTTTTTTGTTCAATTTCATCCATTTGAGCCAAAACGCAAAGGGAGAGGAGATATGTGACGATTTTGCACTCGAAGTGAATATTGCAGTTTCTTTCAGTCTTGACCTCTGCACACCCAACTTCTTTCAAAATCCTCAATGGCGAGCAACTGAGTGCACCAAAGTCTAAGTCATCCTTTAAACGTTTTTTGCTTAAGTTTTTTGTTGAATTTCATCCATTTGACCCAAAACGCAAAGGGAGAGGAGATATGTGACGATTTTGCACTCGAAGTGAATTTTGAAATTTTTTTCAGTCTTGACCTCTGCACACCCAATTTCTTTCAAAATCCTCAATGGCGAGCAACTGAGTGCACCAAAGTCTAAGTCAACCTTTAAACGTTTTTTGGTTAAGTTTTTTGTTCAATTTCATCCATTTGACCCAAAACGCAAAGGGAGAGGAGATATGTGACGATTTTGCACTCGAAGTGAATTTAGAGGTTTTTTTCAGTCTTGACCTCTGCACACCCAACTTCTTTCAAAATCCTCAATGGCGAGCAACTGAGTGCACCAAAGTCTAAGTCATCCTTTAAACATTTTTTAGTTAAGTTTTTTGTTCAATTTCATCCATTTGACCCAAAACGCAAAGGGAGAGGACATATGTGACGATTTTGCACTTGAAGTGAATTTAGAGGTTTTTTTCAGTCTTGACCTCTGCACACCCAACTTCTTTCAAAATCCTCAATGGCGAGCAACTGAGTGCACCAAAGTCTAAGTCATCCTTTAAATGTTTTTTAGTTAAGTTTTTTGTTGAATTTCATCCATTTGACCCAAAACGCAAAGGGAGAGGAGATATGTGACGATTTTGCACTCGAAGTGAATTTAGAGGTTTTTTTCAGTCTTGACCTCTGCACACCCAACTTCTTTCAAAATCCTCAATGACGAGCAACTGAGTGCACCAAAGTCTAAGTCATCCTTTAAACGTTTTTTGCTCAAGTTTTTTGTTCAATTTCATCCATTTGAGCCAAAACGCAAAGGGAGAGGAGATATGTGACGATTTTGCACTCGAAGTGAATATTGCAGTTTCTTTCAGTCTTGACCTCTGCACACCCAACTTCTTTCAAAATCCTCAATGGCGAGCAACTGAGTGCACCAAAGTCTAAGTCATCCTTTAAACGTTTTTTGCTTAAGTTTTTTGTTGAATTTCATCGATTTGACCCAAAACGCAAAGGGAGAGGAGATATGTGACGATTTTGCACTCGAAGTGAATTTTGAAATTTTTTTCAGTCTTGACCTCTGCACACCCAATTTCTTTCAAAATCCTCAATGGCGAGCAACTGAGTGCACCAAAGTCTAAGTCAACCTTTAAACGTTTTTTGGTTAAGTTTTTTGTTCAATTTCATCCATTTGACCCAAAACGCAAAGGGAGAGGAGATATGTGACGATTTTGCACTCGAAGTGAATTTAGAGGTTTTTTTCAGTCTTGACCTCTGCACACCCAATTTCTTTCAAAATCCTCAATGGCGAGCAACTGAGTGCACCAAAGTCTAAGTCAACCTTTAAACGTTTTTTGGTTAAGTTTTTTGTTCAATTTCATCCATTTGACCCAAAACGCAAAGGGAGAGGAGATATGTGACGATTTTGCACTCGAAGTGAATTTAGAGGTTTTTTTCAGTCTTGACCTCTGCACACCCAACTTCTTTCAAAATCCTCAATGGCGAGCAACTGAGTGCATCAAAGTCTAAGTCATCCTTTAAATGTTTTTTGGTTAAGTTTTTTGTTGAATTTCATCCATTTGACCCAAAACGCAAAGGGAGAGGAGATATGTGACGATTTTGCACTCGAAGTGAATTTAGAGGTTTTTTTCAGTCTTGACCTCTGCACACCCAACTTCTTTCAAAATCCTCAATGGCGAGCAACTGAGTGCACCAAAGTCTAAGTCATCCTTTAAACGTTTTTTGCTTAAGTTTTTTGTTCAATTTCATCCATTTGAGCCAAAACGCAAAGGGAGAGGAGATATGTGACGATTTTGCACTCGAAGTGAATATTGCAGTTTCTTTCAGTCTTGACCTCTGCACACCCAACTTCTTTCAAAATCCTCAATGGCGAGCAACTGAGTGCACCAAAGTCTAAGTCATCCTTTAAACGTTTTTTGGTTAAGTTTTTTGTTGAATTTCAACCATTTGACCCAAAACGCAAAGGGAGAGGAGATATGTGACGATTTTGCACTTGAAGTGAATTTAGAGGTTTTTTTCAGTCTTGACCTCTGCACACCCAACTTCTTTCAAAATCCTCAATGGCGAGCAACTGAGTGCACCAAAGTCTAAGTCATCCTTTAAACGTTTTTTGGTTAAGTTTTTTGTTGAATTTCAACCATTTGACCCAAAACGCAAAGGGAGAGGAGATATGTGACGATTTTGCACTTGAAGTGAATTTAGAGGTTTTTTTCAGTCTTGACCTCTGCACACCCAACTTCTTTCAAAATCCTCAATGGCGAGCAACTGAGTGCATCAAAGTCTAAGTCATCCTTTAAACGATTTTTGGTTAAGTTTTTTGTTCAATTTCATCCATTTGACCCAAAACGCAAAGGGAGAGGACATATGTGACGATTTTGCACTTGAAGTGAATTTAGAGGTTTTTTTCAGTCTTGACCTCTGCACACCCAACTTCTTTCAAAATCCTCAATGGCGAGCAACTGAGTGCACCAAAGTCTAAGTCATCCTTTAAATGTTTTTTAGTTAAGTTTTTTGTTGAATTTCATCCATTTGAGCCAAAACGCAAAGGGAGAGGAGATATGTGACGATTTTGCACTCGAAGTGAATTTTGAAGTTTTTTTCAGTCTTGACCTCTGCACACCCAACTTCTTTCAAAATCCTCAATGGCGAGCAACTGAGTGCACCAAAGTCTAAGTCATCCTTTAAACATTTTTTGGTTAAGTTTTTTGTTCAATTTCATCCATTTGACCCAAAACGCAAAGGGAGAGGACATATGTGACGATTTTGCACTTGAAGTGAATTTAGAGGTTTTTTTCAGTCTTGACCTCTGCACACCCAACTTCTTTCAAAATCCTCAATGGCGAGCAACTGAGTGCACCAAAGTCTAAGTCATCCTTTAAATGTTTTTTAGTTAAGTTTTTTGTTGAATTTCATCCATTTGACCCAAAACGCAAAGGGAGAGGAGATATGTGACGATTTTGCACTTGAAGTGAATTTAGAGGTTTTTTTCAGTCTTGACCTCTGCACACCCAACTTCTTTCAAAATCCTCAATGGCGAGCAACTGAGTGCACCAAAGTCTAAGTCATCCTTTAAACGTTTTTTGCTTAAGTTTTTTGTTCAATTTCATCCATTTGAGCCAAAACGCAAAGGGAGAGGAGATATGTGACGATTTTGCACTCGAAGTGAATATTGCAGTTTCTTTCAGTCTTGACCTCTGCACACCCAACTTCTTTCAAAATCCTCAATGGCGAGCAACTGAGTGCACCAAAGTCTAAGTCATCCTTTAAACGTTTTTTGGTTAAGTTTTTTGTTCAATTTCATCCATTTGACCCAAAACGCAAAGGGAGAGGAGATATGTGACGATTTTGCACTCGAAGTGAATTTTGAAATTTTTTTCAGTCTTGACCTCTGCACACCCAATTTCTTTCAAAATCCTCAATGGCGAGCAACTGAGTGCACCAAAGTCTAAGTCAACCTTTAAACGTTTTTTGGTTAAGTTTTTTGTTGAATTTCAACCATTTGACCCAAAACGCAAAGGGAGAGGAGATATGTGACGATTTTGCACTTGAAGTGAATTTAGAGGTTTTTTTCAGTCTTGACCTCTGCACACCCAACTTCTTTCAAAATCCTCAATGGCGAGCAACTGAGTGCATCAAAGTCTAAGTCATCCTTTAAACGTTTTTTGGTTAAGTTTTTTGTTCAATTTCATCCATTTGACCCAAAACGCAAAGGGAGAGGACATATGTGACGATTTTGCACTTGAAGTGAATTTAGAGGTTTTTTTCAGTCTTGACCTCTGCACACCCAACTTCTTTCAAAATCCTCAATGGCGAGCAACTGAGTGCACCAAAGTCTAAGTCATCCTTTAAATGTTTTTTAGTTAAGTTTTTTGTTGAATTTCATCCATTTGAGCCAAAACGCAAAGGGAGAGGAGATATGTGACGATTTTGCACTCGAAGTGAATTTTGAAGTTTTTTTCAGTCTTGACCTCTGCACACCCAACTTCTTTCAAAATCCTCAATGGCGAGCAACTGAGTGCACCAAAGTCTAAGTCATCCTTTAAACATTTTTTGGTTAAGTTTTTTGTTCAATTTCATCCATTTGACCCAAAACGCAAAGGGAGAGGACATATGTGACGATTTTGCACTTGAAGTGAATTTAGAGGTTTTTTTCAGTCTTGACCTCTGCGCACCCAACTTCTTTCAAAATCCTCAATGGCGAGCAACTGAGTGCACCAAAGTCTAAGTCATCCTTTAAATGTTTTTTAGTTAAGTTTTTTGTTGAATTTCATCCATTTGACCCAAAACGCAAAGGGAGAGGAGATATGTGACGATTTTGCACTTGAAGTGAATTTAGAGGTTTTTTTCAGTCTTGACCTCTGCACACCCAACTTCTTTCAAAATCCTCAATGGCGAGCAACTGAGTGCACCAAAGTCTAAGTCATCCTTTAAACGTTTTTTGCTTAAGTTTTTTGTTCAATTTCATCCATTTGAGCCAAAACGCAAAGGGAGAGGAGATATGTGACGATTTTGCACTCGAAGTGAATATTGCAGTTTCTTTCAGTCTTGACCTCTGCACACCCAACTTCTTTCAAAATCCTCAATGGCGAGCAACTGAGTGCACCAAAGTCTAAGTCATCCTTTAAACGTTTTTTGGTTAAGTTTTTTGTTCAATTTCATCCATTTGACCCAAAACGCAAAGGGAGAGGAGATATGTGACGATTTTGCACTCGAAGTGAATTTTGAAATTTTTTTCAGTCTTGACCTCTGCACACCCAATTTCTTTCAAAATCCTCAATGGCGAGCAACTGAGTGCACCAAAGTCTAAGTCAACCTTTAAACGTTTTTTGGTTAAGTTTTTTGTTCAATTTCATCCATTTGACCCAAAACGCAAAGGGAGAGGAGATATGTGACGATTTTGCACTCGAAGTGAATTTAGAGGTTTTTTTCAGTCTTGACCTCTGCACACCCAACTTCTTTCAAAATCCTCAATGGCGAGCAACTGAGTGCACCAAAGTCTAAGTCATCCTTTAAACGTTTTTTGGTTAAGTTTTTTGTTGAATTTCAACCATTTGACCCAAAACGCAAAGGGAGAGGAGATATGTGACGATTTTGCACTTGAAGTGAATTTAGAGGTTTTTTTCAGTCTTGACCTCTGCACACCCAACTTCTTTCAAAATCCTCAATGGCGAGCAACTGAGTGCATCAAAGTCTAAGTCATCCTTTAAACGATTTTTGTTGAATTTCATCCATTTGAGCCAAAACGCAAAGGGAGAGGAAATATGTGACGATTTTGCACTCGAAGTGAATTTAGAGGTTTTTTTCAGTCTTGACCTCTGCACACCCAACTTCTTTCAAAATCCTCAATGGCGAGCAACTGAGTGCACCAAAGTCTAAGTCATCCTTTAAACGTTTTTTGGTTAAGTTTTTTGTTCAATTTCATCCATTTGACCCAAAACGCAAAGGGAGAGGACATATGTGACGATTTTGCACTCGAAGTGAATTTAGAGGTTTTTTTCAGTCTTGACCTCTGCACACCCAACTTCTTTCAAAATCCTCAATGGCGAGCAACTGAGTGCATCAAAGTCTAAGTCATCCTTTAAACGATTTTTGGTTAAGTTTTTTGTTCAATTTCATCCATTTGAGCCAAAACGCAAAGGGAGAGGAGATATGTGACGATTTTGCACTCGAAGTGAATTTTGAAATTTTTTTCAGTCTTGACCTCTGCACACCCAACTTCTTTCAAAATCCTCAATGGCGAGCAACTGAGTGCACCAAAGTCTAAGTCATCCTTTAAACGTCTTTTGGTTAAGTTTTTTGTTCAATTTCATCCATTTGAGCCAAAACGCAAAGGGAGAGGAGATATGTGACGATTTTGCACTCGAAGTGAATATTGCAGTTTCTTTCAGTCTTGACCTCTGCACACCCAACTTCTTTCAAAATCCTCAATGGCGAGCAACTGAGTGCACCAAAGTCTAAGTCATCCTTTAAACCTTTTTTGGTTAAGTTTTTTGTTCAATTTCATCCATTTGACCCAAAACGCAAGGGGAGAGGACATATGTGACGATTTTGCACTTGAAGTGAATTTAGAGGTTTTTTCAGTCTTGACCTCTGCACACCCAACTTCTTTCAAAATCCTCAATGGCGAGCAACTGAGTGCACCAAAGTCTAAGTCATCCTTTAAATGTTTTTTGGTTAAGTTTTTTGTTGAATTTCATCCATTTGACCCAAAACGCAAAGGGAGAGGACATATGTGACGATTTTGCACTTGAAGTGAATTTAGAGGTTTTTTTCAGTCTTGACCTCTGCACACCCAACTTCTTTCAAAATCCTCAATGGCCAGCAACTGAGTGCACCAAAGTCTAAGTCATCCTTTAAACGTTTTTTGGTTAAGTTTTTTGTTCAATTTCATCCATTTGACCCAAAACGCAAGGGGAGAGGACATATGTGACGATTTTGCACTTGAAGTGAATTTAGAGGTTTTTTCAGTCTTGACCTCTGCACACCCAACTTCTTTCAAAATCCTCAATGGCGAGCAACTGAGTGCACCAAAGTCTAAGTCATCCTTTAAATGTTTTTTGGTTAAGTTTTTTGTTGAATTTCATCCATTTGACCCAAAACGCAAAGGGAGAGGACATATGTGACGATTTTGCACTTGAAGTGAATTTAGAGGTTTTTTTCAGTCTTGACCTCTGCACACCCAACTTCTTTCAAAATCCTCAATGGCGAGCAACTGAGTGCACCAAAGTCTAAGTCATCCTTTAAATGTTTTTTAGTTAAGTTTTTTGTTGAATTTCATCCATTTGACCCAAAACGCAAAGGGAGAGGAGATATGTGACGATTTTGCACTCGAAGTGAATTTAGAGGTTTTTTTCAGTCTTGACCTCTGCACACCCAACTTCTTTCAAAATCCTCAATGGCGAGCAACTGAGTGCACCAAAGTCTAAGTCATCCTTTAAACGTTTTTTGGTTAAGTTTTTTGTTCAATTTCATCCATTTGAGCCAAAACGCAAAGGGAGAGGAGATATGTGACGATTTTGCACTCGAAGTGAATATTGCAGTTTCTTTCAGTCTTGACCTCTGCACACCCAACTTCTTTCAAAATCCTCAATGGCGAGCAACTGAGTGCACCAAAGTCTAAGTCATCCTTTAAACGTTTTTTGGTTAAGTTTTTTGTTCAATTTCATCCATTTGACCCAAAACGCAAAGGGAGACTAGATATGTGACGATTTTGCACTCGAAGTGAATTTAGAGGTTTTTTTCAGTCTTGACCTCTGCACACCCAACTTCTTTCAAAATCCTCAATGGCGAGCAACTGAGTGCACCAAAGTCTAAGTCATCCTTTAAACGTTTTTTGGTTAAGTTTTTTGTTGAATTTCAACCATTTGACCCAAAACGCAAAGGGATAGGAGATATGTGACGATTTTGCACTTGAAGTGAATTTAGAGGTTTTTTTCAGTCTTGACCTCTGCACACCCAACTTCTTTCAAAATCCTCAATGGCGAGCAACTGAGTGCATCAAAGTCTAAGTCATCCTTTAAACGATTTTTGGTTAAGTTTTTTGTTGAATTTCATCCATTTGAGCCAAAACGCAAAGGGAGAGGAGATATGTGACGATTTTGCACTCGAAGTGAATATTGCAGTTTCTTTCAGTCTTGACCTCTGCACACCCAACTTCTTTCAAAATCCT
This sequence comes from Xylota segnis, assembly GCA_963583995.1. Classification (NCBI taxonomy): domain Eukaryota; kingdom Metazoa; phylum Arthropoda; class Insecta; order Diptera; family Syrphidae; genus Xylota; species Xylota segnis. The sequence goes on along the minus strand of OY757236.1, from coordinate 26,490,730 downwards.
CAATGGCGAGCAACTGAGTGCACCAAAGTCTAAGTCATCCTTTAAACGTTTCTTGGTTAAGTTTTTTGTTCAATTTCATCCATTTGAGCCAAAACGCAAAGGGAGAGGAGATATGTGACGATTTTGCACTCGAAGTGAATATTGCAGTTTCTTTCAGTCTTGACCTCTGCACACCCAACTTCTTTCAAAATCCTCAATGGCGAGCAACTGAGTGCACCAAAGTCTAAGTCATCTTTTAAATGTTTTTTTGTTAAGTTTTTTGTTCAATTTCATCCATTTGACCCAAAACGCAAAGGGAGAGGAGATATGTGACGATTTTGCACTCGAAGTGAATTTAGAGGTTTTTTTCAGTCTTGACCTCTGCACACCCAACTTCTTTCAAAATCCTCAATGGCGAGCAACTGAGTGCACCAAAGTCTAAGTCATCCTTTAAATGTTTTTTGGTTAAGTTTTTTGTTGAATTTCATCCATTTGACCCAAAACGCAAAGGGAGAGGACATATGTGACGATTTTGCACTCGAAGTGAATTTTGAAATTTTTTTCAGTCTTGACCTCTGCACACCCAACTTCTTTCAAAATCCTCAATGGCGAGCAACTGAGTGCATCAAAGTCTAAGTCATCCTTTAAACGCTTTTTGGTTAAGTTTTTTGTTGAATTTCATCCATTTGAGCCAAAACGCAAAGGGAGAGGAGATATGTGACGATTTTGCACTTGAAGTGAATTTAGAGGTTTTTTTCAGTCTTGACCTCTGCACACCCAACTTCTTTCAAAATCCTCAATGGCGAGCAACTGAGTGCACCAAAGTCTAAGTCATCCTTTAAATGTTTATTAGTTAAGTTTTTTGTTGAATTTCATCCATTTGACCCAAAACGCAAAGGGAGAGGAGATATGTGACGATTTTGCACTCGAAGTGAATTTAGAGGTTTTTTTCAGTCTTGACCTCTGCACACCCAACTTCTTTCAAAATCCTCAATGGCGAGCAACTGAGTGCACCAAAGTCTAAGTCATCCTTTAAACGTTTTTTGGTTAAGTTTTTTGTTCAATTTCATCCATTTGAGCCAAAACGCAAAGGGAGAGGAGATATGTGACGATTTTGCACTCGAAGTGAATATTGCAGTTTCTTTCAGTCTTGACCTCTGCACACCCAACTTCTTTCAAAATCCTCAATGGCGAGCAACTGAGTGCACCAAAGTCTAAGTCATCCTTTAAATGTTTTTTGGTTAAGTTTTTTGTTGAATTTCATCCATTTGACCCAAAACGCAAAGGGAGAGGAGATATGTGACGATTTTGCACTCGAAGTGAATTTTGAAGTTTTTTTCAGTCTTGACCTCTGCACACCCAACTTCTTTCAAAATCCTCAATGGCGAGCAACTGAGTGCACCAAAGTCTAAGTCATCCTTTAAATGTTTTTTGGTTAAGTTTTTTGTTGAATTTCATCCATTTGACCCAAAACGCAAAGGGAGAGGAGATATGTGACGATTTTGCACTTGAAGTGAATTTAGAGGTTTTTTTCAGTCTTGACCTCTGCACACCCAACTTCTTTCAAAATCCTCAATGGCGAGCAACTGAGTGCACCAAAGTCTAAGTCATCCTTTAAATGTTTTTTGGTTAAGTTTTTTGTTCAATTTCATCCATTTGACCCAAAACGCAAAGGGAGAGGAGATATGTGACGATTTTGCACTCGAAGTGAATTTAGAGGTTTTTTTCAGTCTTGACCTCTGCACACCCAACTTCTTTCAAAATCCTCAATGGCGAGCAACTGAGTGCACCAAAGTCTAAGTCATCCTTTAAATGTTTTTTGGTTAAGTTTTTTGTTGAATTTCATCCATTTGACCCAAAACGCAAAGGGAGAGGAGATATGTGACGATTTTGCACTTGAAGTGAATTTAGAGGTTTTTTTCAGTCTTGACCTCTGCACACCCAACTTCTTTCAAAATCCTCAATGGCGAGCAACTGAGTGCACCAAAGTCTAAGTCATCCTTTAAATGTTTTTTTGTTAAGTTTTTTGTTCAATTTCATCCATTTGACCCAAAACGCAAAGGGAGAGGAGATATGTGACGATTTTGCACTTGAAGTGAATTTAGAGGTTTTTTTCAGTCTTGACCTCTGCACACCCAACTTCTTTCAAAATCCTCAATGGCGAGCAACTGAGTGCACCAAAGTCTAAGTCATCCTTTAAATGTTTTTTTGTTAAGTTTTTTGTTCAATTTCATCTATTTGACCCAAAACGCAAAGGGAGAGGAGATATGTGACGATTTTGCACTCGAAGTGAATTTAGAGGTTTTTTTCAGTCTTGACCTCTGCACACCCAACTTCTTTCAAAATCCTCAATGGCGAGCAACTGAGTGCACCAAAGTCTAAGTCATCCTTTAAACGTTTTTTGGTTAAGTTTTTTGTTCAATTTCATCCATTTGACCCAAAACGCAAAGGGAGAGGAGATATGTGACGATTTTGCACTCGAAGTGAATTTTGAAGTTTTTTTCAGTCTTGACCTCTGCACACCCAACTTCTTTCAAAATCCTCAATGGCGAGCAACTGAGTGCATCAAAGTCTAAGTCATCCTTTAAACGATTTTTGGTTAAGTTTTTTGTTGAATTTCATCCATTTGAGCCAAAACGCAAAGGGAGAGGAGATATGTGACGATTTTGCACTCGAAGTGAATATTGCAGTTTCTTTCAGTCTTGACCTCTGCACACCCAACTTCTTTCAAAATCCTCAATGGCGAGCAACTGAGTGCACCAAAGTCTAAGTCATCCTTTAAACGTTTTTTGGTTAAGTTTTTTGTTCAATTTCATCCATTTGAGCCAAAACGCAAAGGGAGAGGAGATATGTGACGATTTTGCACTCGAAGTGAATATTGCAGTTTCTTTCAGTCTTGACCTCTGCACACCCAACTTCTTTCAAAATCCTCAATGGCGAGCAACTGAGTGCACCAAAGTCTAAGTCATCCTTTAAATGTTTTTTGGTTAAGTTTTTTGTTGAATTTCATCCATTTGACCCAAAACGCAAAGGGAGAGGAGATATGTGACGATTTTGCACTTGAAGTGAATTTAGAGGTTTTTTTCAGTCTTGACCTCTGCACACCCAACTTCTTTCAAAATCCTCAATGGCGAGCAACTGAGTGCACCAAAGTCTAAGTCATCCTTTAAATGTTTTTTGGTTAAGTTTTTTGTTGAATTTCATCCATTTGACCCAAAACGCAAAGGGAGAGGACATATGTGACGATTTTGCACTCGAAGTGAATTTTGAAATTTTTTTCAGTCTTGACCTCTGCACACCCAACTTCTTTCAAAATCCTCAATGGCGAGCAACTGAGTGCACCAAAGTCTAAGTCAACCTTTAAACGTTTTTTGGTTAAGTTTTTTGTTCAATTTCATCCATTTGACCCAAAACGCAAAGGGAGAGGACATATGTGACGATTTTGCACTTGAAGTGAATTTAGAGGTTTTTTTCAGTCTTGACCTCTGCACACCCAACTTCTTTCAAAATCCTCAATGGCGAGCAACTGAGTGCACCAAAGTCTAAGTCATCCTTTAAATGTTTTTTTGTTAAGTTTTTTGTTCAATTTCATCCATTTGACCCAAAACGCAAAGGGAGAGGAGATATGTGACGATTTTGCACTCGAAGTGAATTTAGAGGTTTTTTTCAGTCTTGACCTCTGCACACCCAACTTCTTTCAAAATCCTCAATGGCGAGCAACTGAGTGCACCAAAGTCTAAGTCATCCTTTAAACGTTTTTTGGTTAAGTTTTTTGTTCAATTTCATCCATTTGAGCCAAAACGCAAAGGGAGAGGAGATATGTGACGATTTTGCACTCGAAGTGAATATTGCAGTTTCTTTCAGTCTTGACCTCTGCACACCCAACTTCTTTCAAAATCCTCAATGGAGAGCAACTGAGTGCACCAAAGTCTAAGTCATCCTTTAAACGTTTTTTGGTTAAGTTTTTTGTTCAATTTCATCCATTTGAGCCAAAACGCAAAGGGAGAGGAGATATGTGACGATTTTGCACTCGAAGTGAATATTGCAGTTTCTTTCAGTCTTGACCTCTGCACACCCAACTTCTTTCAAAATCCTCAATGGAGAGCAACTGAGTGCACCAAAGTCTAAGTCATCCTTTAAACGTTTTTTAGTTAAGTTTTTTGTTGAATTTCATCCATTTGACCCAAAACGCAAAGGGAGAGGAGATATGTGACGATTTTGCACTCGAAGTGAATATTGCAGTTTCTTTCAGTCTTGACCTCTGCACACCCAACTTCTTTCAAAATCCTCAATGGCGAGCAACTGAGTGCACCAAAGTCTAAGTCATCCTTTAAATGTTTTTTTGTTAAGTTTTTTGTTCAATTTCATCCATTTGACCCAAAACGCAAAGGGAGAGGAGATATGTGACGATTTTGCACTCGAAGTGAATTTAGAGGTTTTTTTCAGTCTTGACCTCTGCACACCCAACTTCTTTCAAAATCCTCAATGGCGAGCAACTGAGTGCACCAAAGTCTAAGTCATCCTTTAAATGTTTTTTGGTTAAGTTTTTTGTTGAATTTCATCCATTTGACCCAAAACGCAAAGGGAGAGGACATATGTGACGATTTTGCACTCGAAGTGAATTTTGAAATTTTTTTCAGTCTTGACCTCTGCACACCCAACTTCTTTCAAAATCCTCAATGGCGAGCAACTGAGTGCACCAAAGTCTAAGTCAACCTTTAAACGTTTTTTGGTTAAGTTTTTTGTTCAATTTCATCCATTTGACCCAAAACGCAAAGGGAGAGGACATATGTGACGATTTTGCACTCGAAGTGAATATTGCAGTTTCTTTCAGTCTTGACCTCTGCACACCCAACTTCTTTCAAAATCCTCAATGGCGAGCAACTGAGTGCACCAAAGTCTAAGTCATCCTTTAAATGTTTTTTTGTTAAGTTTTTTGTTCAATTTCATCCATTTGACCCAAAACGCAAAGGGAGAGGAGATATGTGACGATTTTGCACTCGAAGTGAATTTAGAGGTTTTTTTCAGTCTTGACCTCTGCACACCCAACTTCTTTCAAAATCCTCAATGGCGAGCAACTGAGTGCACCAAAGTCTAAGTCATCCTTTAAATGTTTTTTTGTTAAGTTTTTTGTTCAATTTCATCCATTTGACCCAAAACGCAAAGGGAGAGGAGATATGTGACGATTTTGCACTCGAAGTGAATTTAGAGGTTTTTTTCAGTCTTGACCTCTGCACACCCAACTTCTTTCAAAATCCTCAATGGCGAGCAACTGAGTGCACCAAAGTCTAAGTCATCCTTTAAACGTTTTTTGGTTAAGTTTTTTGTTCAATTTCATCCATTTGAGCCAAAACGCAAAGGGAGAGGAGATATGTGACGATTTTGCACTCGAAGTGAATATTGCAGTTTCTTTCAGTCTTGACCTCTGCACACCCAACTTCTTTCAAAATCCTCAATGGAGAGCAACTGAGTGCACCAAAGTCTAAGTCATCCTTTAAACGTTTTTTGTTTAAGTTTTTTGTTCAATTTCATCCATTTGATCCAAAACGCACAGGGAGAGGAGATATGTGACGATTTTGCACTCGAAGTGAATTTTGAAGTTTTTTTCAGTCTTGACCTCTGCACACCCAACTTCTTTCAAAATCCTCAATGGCGAGCAACTGAGTGCATCAAAGTCTAAGTCATCCTTTAAACGATTTTTGGTTAAGTTTTTTGTTGAATTTCATCCATTTGAGCCAAAACGCAAAGGGAGAGGAGATATGTGACGATTTTGCACTCGAAGTGAATTTTGAAGTTTTTTTCAGTCTTGACCTCTGCACACCCAACTTCTTTCAAAATCCTCAATGGCGAGTCACTGAGTGCACCAAAGTCTAAGTCATCCTTTAAACGTTTTTTGGTTAAGTTTTTTGTTCAATTTCATCCATTTGACCCAAAAAGCAAAGGGAGAGGAGATATGTGACGATTTTGCACTTGAAGTGAATTTAGAGGTTTTTTTCAGTCTTGACCTCTGCACACCCAACTTCTTTCAAAATCCTCAATGGCGAGCAACTGAGTGCACCAAAGTCTAAGTCAACCTTTAAACGTTTTTTGGTTAAGTTTTTTGTTCAATTTCATCCATTTGACCCAAAACGCAAAGGGAGAGGACATATGTGACGATTTTGCACTCGAAGTGAATTTTGAAATTTTTTTCAGTCTTGACCTCTGCACACCCAACTTCTTTCAAAATCCTCAATGGCGAGCAACTGAGTGCACCAAAGTCTAAGTCAACCTTTAAACGTTTTTTGGTTAAGTTTTTTGTTCAATTTCATCCATTTGACCCAAAACGCAAAGGGAGATTACATATGTGACGATTTTGCACTTGAAGTGAATTTAGAGGTTTTTTTCAGTCTTGACCTCTGCACACCCAACTTCTTTCAAAATCCTCAATGGCGAGCAACTGAGTGCACCAAAGTCTAAGTCAACCTTTAAACGTTTTTTGGTTAAGTTTTTTGTTCAATTTCATCCATTTGACCCAAAACGCAAAGGGAGAGGACATATGTGACGATTTTGCACTCGAAGTGAATTTTGAAATTTTTTTCAGTCTTGACCTCTGCACACCCAACTTCTTTCAAAATCCTCAATGGCGAGTAACTGAGTGCACCAAAGTCTAAGTCATCCTTTAAACGTTTTTTGGTTAAGTTTTTTGTTGAATTTCATCCATTTGACCCAAAACGCAAAGGGAGAGGAGATATGTGACGATTTTGCACTTGAAGTGAATTTAGAGGTTTTTTTCAGTCTTGACCTCTGCACACCCAACTTCTTTCAAAATCCTCAATGGCGAGCAACTGAGTGCACCAAAGTCTAAGTCAACCTTTAAACGTTTTTTGGTTAAGTTTTTTGTTCAATTTCATCCATTTGACCCAAAACGCAAAGGGAGAGGAGATATGTGACGATTTTGCACTCGAAGTGAATTTAGAGGTTTTTTTCAGTCTTGACCTCTGCACACCCAACTTCTTTCAAAATCCTCAATGGCGAGCAACTGAGTGCACCAAAGTCTAAGTCATCCTTTAAACGTTTTTTGGTTAAGTTTTTTGTTCAATTTCATCCATTTGAGCCAAAACGCAAAGGGAGAGGAGATATGTGACGATTTTGCACTCGAAGTGAATATTGCAGTTTCTTTCAGTCTTGACCTCTGCACACCCAACTTCTTTCAAAATCCTCAATGGCGAGTAACTGAGTGCACCAAAGTCTAAGTCATCCTTTAAACGTTTTTTGGTTAAGTTTTTTGTTGAATTTCATCCATTTGACCCAAAACGCAAAGGGAGAGGAGATATGTGACGATTTTGCACTTGAAGTGAATTTAGAGGTTTTTTTCAGTCTTGACCTCTGCACACCCAACTTCTTTCAAAATCCTCAATGGCGAGCAACTGAGTGCACCAAAGTCTAAGTCATCCTTTAAATGTTTATTAGTTAAGTTTTTTGTTGAATTTCATCCATTTGACCCAAAACGCAAAGGGAGAGGAGATATGTCACGATTTTGCACTCGAAGTGAATTTAGAGGTTTTTTTCAGTCTTGACCTCTGCACACCCAACTTCTTTCAAAATCCTCAATGGCGAGCAACTGAGTGCACCAAAGTCTAAGTCATCCTTTAAACGTTTTTTGGTTAAGTTTTTTGTTCAATTTCATCCATTTGAGCCAAAACGCAAAGGGAGAGGAGATATGTGACGATTTTGCACTCGAAGTGAATATTGCAGTTTCTTTCAGTCTTGACCTCTGCACACCCAACTTCTTTCAAAATCCTCAATGGCGAGCAACTGAGTGCACCAAAGTCTAAGTCATCCTTTAAACGTTTTTTGGTTAAGTTTTTTGTTCAATTTCATCCATTTGACCCAAAACGCAAAGGGAGAGGAGATATGTGACGATTTTGCACTCGAAGTGAATTTTGAAGTTTTTTTCAGTCTTGACCTCTGCACACCCAACTTCTTTCAAAATCCTCAATGGCGAGCAACTGAGTGCATCAAAGTCTAAGTCATCCTTTAAACGCTTTTTGGTTAAGTTTTTTGTTGAATTTCATCCATTTGAGCCAAAACGCAAAGGGAGAGGAGATATGTGACGATTTTGCACTCGAAGTGAATTTTGAAGTTTTTTTCAGTCTTGACCTCTGCACACCCAACTTCTTTCAAAATCCTCAATGGCGAGCAACTGAGTGCACCAAAGTCTAAGTCAACCTTTAAACGTTTTTTGGTTAAGTTTTTTGTTCAATTTCATCCATTTGACCCAAAACGCAAAGGGAGAGGACATATGTGACGATTTTGCACTCGAAGTGAATTTTGAAATTTTTTTCAGTCTTGACCTCTGCACACCCAACTTCTTTCAAAATCCTCAATGGCGAGTAACTGAGTGCACCAAAGTCTAGGTCATCCTTTAAACGTTTTTTGGTTAAGTTTTTTGTTGAATTTCATCCATTTGACCCAAAACGCAAAGGGAGAGGAGATATGTGACGATTTTGCACTTGAAGTGAATTTAGAGGTTTTTTTCAGTCTTGACCTCTGCACACCCAACTTCTTTCAAAATCCTCAATGGCGAGCAACTGAGTGCACCAAAGTCTAAGTCAACCTTTAAACGTTTTTTGGTTAAGTTTTTTGTTCAATTTCATCCATTTGACCCAAAACGCAAAGGGAGAGGAGATATGTGACGATTTTGCACTCGAAGTGAATTTAGAGGTTTTTTTCAGTCTTGACCTCTGCACACCCAACTTCTATCAAAATCCTCAATGGCGAGCAACTGAGTGCACCAAAGTCTAAGTCATCCTTTAAACGTTTTTTGGTTAAGTTTTTTGTTCAATTTCATCCATTTGACCCAAAACGCAAAGGGAGAGGACATATGTGACGATTTTGCACTTGAAGTGAATTTAGAGGTTTTTTTCAGTCTTGACCTCTGCACACCCAACTTCTTTCAAAATCCTCAATGGCGAGCAACTGAGTGCACCAAAGTCTAAGTCATCCTTTAAACGTTTTTTGGTTAAGTTTTTTGTTCAATTTCATCCATTTGAGCCAAAACGCAAAGGGAGAGGAGATATGTGACGATTTTGCACTCGAAGTGAATATTGCAGTTTCTTTCAGTCTTGACCTCTGCACACCCAACTTCTTTCAAAATCCTCAATGGCGAGCAACTGAGTGCACCAAAGTCTAAGTCATCCTTTAAACGTTTTTTGGTTAAGTTTTTTGTTCAATTTCATCCATTTGACCCAAAACGCAAAGGGAGAGGAGATATGTGACGATTTTGCACTCGAAGTGAATTTTGAAGTTTTTTTCAGTCTTGACCTCTGCACACCCAACTTCTTTCAAAATCCTCAATGGCGAGCAACTGAGTGCATCAAAGTCTAAGTCATCCTTTAAACGCTTTTTGGTTAAGTTTTTTGTTGAATTTCATCCATTTGAGCCAAAACGCAAAGGGAGAGGAGATATGTGACGATTTTGCACTCGAAGTGAATATTGCAGTTTCTTTCAGTCTTGACCTCTGCACACCCAACTTCTTTCAAAATCCTCAATGGCGAGCAACTGAGTGCACCAAAGTCTAAGTCATCCTTTAAACGTTTTTTGGTTAAGTTTTTTGTTCAATTTCATCCATTTGACCCAAAACGCAAAGGGAGAGGAGATATGTGACGATTTTGCACTCGAAGTGAATTTTGAAGTTTTTTTCAGTCTTGACCTCTGCACACCCAATTTCTTTCAAAATCCTCAATAGCGAGCAACTGAGTGCACTAAAGTCTAAGTCATCCTTGAAACGTTTTTTAGTTAAGTTTTTTGTTGAATTTCATCCATTTGAGCCAAAACACAAAGGGAGAGGAGATATGTGACAATTTTGCACTCGAAGTGAATTTTGAAGTTTTTTTCAGTCTTGACCTCTGCACACCCAACTTCTTTCAAAATCCTCAATAGCGAGCAACTGAGTGCACCAAAGTCTAAGTCATCCTTTAAACGTTTTTTGGTTACGTTTTTTGTTAAATTTCATCCATTTGAGCCAAAACGCAAAGGGAGAGGAGATATGTGACGATTTTGCACTCGAAGTGAATTTTGAAGTTTTTTTCAGTCTTGACCTCTGCACACCCAATTTCTTTCAAAATCCTCAATAGCGAGCAACTGAGTGCACCAAAGTCTAAGTAATCCGCTAAACATTTTTTGGTTAAGTTTTTTGTTGAATTTCATCCATTTGACCCAAAACACAAAGGGAGAGGAGATATGTGACAATTTTGCACTCGAAGTGAATATTGAATTTTTTTTCAGTCTTGACCTCTGCACACCCAACTTCTTTCAAAATCCTCAATAGCGAGCAACTGAGTGCACCAAAGTCTAAGTCATCCTTTAAACGTATTTCGGTTAAGCTTTTTGTTAAATTTCATCCATTTGAGCCAAAACGCAAAGGGAGAGGAGATATGTGACGATTTTGCACTCGAAGTGAATATTGAAATTTTTTTCAGTCTTGACCTCTGCACACCCAATTTCTTTCAAAATCCTCAATAGCGAGCAACTGAGTGCATCAAAGTCTAAGTCAACCTTTAAACGTATTTTGGTTAAGTTTTTTGTTCAATTTCATCCATTTGACCCAAAACGCAAAGGGAGAGGAGATATGTGACGATTTTGCACTCGAAGTGAATATTGAAATTTTTTTCAGTCTTGACCTCTGCACACCCAATTTCTTTCAAAATCCTCAATAGCGAGCAACTGAGTGCACCAAAGTCTAAGTCAACCTTTAAACGTTTTTTGGTTAAGTTTTTTGTTCAATTTCATCCATTTGACCCAAAACGCAAAGGGAGAGGAGATATGTGACGATTTTGCACTCGAAGTGAATTTAGAGGTTTTTTTCAGTCTTGACCTCTGCACACCCAACTTCTTTCAAAATCCTCAATGGCGAGCAACTGAGTGCACCAAAGTCTAAGTCATCCTTTAAACGTTTTTTGGTTAAGTTTTTTGTTCAATTTCATCCATTTGACCCAAAACGCAAAGGGAGAGGAGATATGTGACGATTTTGCACTCGAAGTGAATTTAGAGGTTTTTTTCAGTCTTGACCTCTGCACACCCAACTTCTTTCAAAATCCTCAATGGCGAGCAACTGAGTGCACCAAAGTCTAAGTCAACCTTTAAACGTTTTTTGGTTAAGTTTTTTGTTCAATTTCATCCATTTGACCCAAAACGCAAAGGGAGAGGACATATGTGACGATTTTGCACTTGAAGTGAATTTAGAGGTTTTTTTCAGTCTTGACCTCTGCACACCCAACTTCTTTCAAAATCCTCAATGGCGAGCAACTGAGTGCACCAAAGTCTAAGTCATCCTTTAAATGTTTATTAGTTAAGTTTTTTGTTGAATTTCATCCATTTGACCCAAAACGCAAAGGGAGAGGAGATATGTGACGATTTTGCACTCGAAGTGAATTTAGAGGTTTTTTTCAGTCTTGACCTCTGCACACCCAACTTCTTTCAAAATCCTCAATGGCGAGCAACTGAGTGCACCAAAGTCTAAGTCATCCTTTAAACGTTTTTTAGTTAAGTTTTTTGTTGAATTTCATCCATTTGACCCAAAACGCAAAGGGAGAGGAGATATGTGACCATTTTGCACTCGAAGTGAATTTTGAAATTTTTTTCAGTCTTGACCTCTGCACACCCAACTTCTTTCAAAATCCTCAATGGCGAGCAACTGAGTGCACCAAAGTCTAAGTCATCCTTTAAACGTTTTTTGGTTAAGTTTTTTGTTGAATTTCATCCATTTGACCCAAAACGCAAAGGGAGAGGAGATATGTGACGATTTTGCACTCGAAGTGAATATTGAAGTTTTTTTCAGTCTTGACCTCTGCACACCCAACTTCTTTCAAAATCCTCAATGGCGAGCAACTGAGTGCACCAAAGTCTAAGTCATCCTTTAAACGTTTTTTGGTTAAGTTTTTTGTTGAATTTCATCCATTTGACCCAAAACGCAAAGGGAGAGGAGATATGTGACGATTTTGCACTCGAAGTGAATATTGAAGTTTTTTCAGTCTTGACCTCTGCACACCCAACTTCTTTCAAAATCCTCAATGGCGAGCAACTGAGTGCACCAAAGTCTAAGTCATCCTTTAAACGTTTTTTAGTTAAGTTTTTTGTTCAATTTCATCGATTTGAGCCAAAACGCAAAGGGAGAGGAGGTAAGTGACTATTTTGCACTCGAAGTGAATTTTGAAGTTTTTTTCAGTCTTGACCTCTGCACACCCAACTTCTTTCAAAATCCTCAATGGCGAGCAACTGAGTGCACCAAAGTCTAAGTCATCCTTTAAACGTTTTTTTGTTAAGTTTTTTGTTGAATTTCATCCATTTGAGTTAAAACGCAAAGGGAGAGGAGATATGTGACGATTTTGCACTCGAAGTGAATATTGAAATTTTTTTCAGTCTTGACCTCTGCACACCCAACTTCTTTCAAAATCCTCAATGGCGAGCAACTGAGTGCACCAAAGTCTAAGTCATCCTTTAAACGTTTTTTGGTTAAGTTTTTTGTTGAATTTCATCCATTTGAGCCAAAACACAAAGGGAGAGGAGATATGTGACAATTTTGCACTCGAAGTGAATTTTGAAGTTTTTTTCAGTCTTGACCTCTGCACACCCAACTTCTTTCAAAATCCTCAATGGCGAGCAACTGAGTGCACCAAAGTCTAAGTCATCCTTTAAACGTTTTTTGGTTAAGTTTTTTGTTGAATTTCATCCATTTGACCCAAAACGCAAAGGGAGAGGAGATATGTGACGATTTTGCACTCGAAGTGAATATTGAAGTTTTTTCAGTCTTGACCTCTGCACACCCAACTTCTTTCAAAATCCTCAATGGCGAGCAACTGAGTGCACCAAAGTCTAAGTCAACCTTTAAACGTTTTTTGGTTAAGTTATTTGTTGAATTTCATCCATTTGACCCAAAACGCAAAGGGAGAGGAGATATGTGACGATTTTGCACTCGAAGTGAATATTGAAGTTTTTTCAGTCTTGACCTCTGCACACCCAACTTCTTTCAAAATCCTCAATGGCGAGCAACTGAGTGCACCAAAGTCTAAGTCATCCTTTAAACGTTTTTTAGTTAAGTTTTTTGTTCAATTTCATCGATTTGAGCCAAAACGCAAAGGGAGAGGAGATAAGTGACTATTTTGCACTCGAAGTGAATTTTGAAGTTTTTTTCAGTCTTGACCTCTGCACACCCAACTTCTTTCAAAATCCTCAATAGCGAGCAACTGAGTGCACCAAAGTCTAAGTCATCCTTTAAACGTTTTTTGGTTAAGTTTTTTGTTCAATTTCATCCATTTGACCCAAAACGCAAAGGGAGAGGAGATATGTGACGATTTTGCACTCGAAGTGAATTTAGAGGTTTTTTTCAGTCTTGACCTCTGCACACCCAACTTCTTTCAAAATCCTCAATGGCGAGCAACTGAGTGCACCAAAGTCTAAGTCATCCTTTAAATGTTTTTTGGTTAAGTTTTTTGTTGAATTTCATCCATTTGACCCAAAACGCAAAGGGAGAGGACATATGTGACGATTTTGCACTCGAAGTGAATTTTGAAATTTTTTTCAGTCTTGACCTCTGCACACCCAACTTCTTTCAAAATCCTCAATGGCGAGCAACTGAGTGCACCAAAGTCTAAGTCAACCTTTAAACGTTTTTTGGTTAAGTTTTTTGTTCAATTTCATCCATTTGACCCAAAACGCAAAGGGAGAGGACATATGTGACGATTTTGCACTTGAAGTGAATTTAGAGGTTTTTTTCAGTCTTGACCTCTGCACACCCAACTTCTTTCAAAATCCTCAATGGCGAGCAACTGAGTGCACCAAAGTCTAAGTCATCCTTTAAATGTTTATTAGTTAAGTTTTTTGTTGAATTTCATCCATTTGACCCAAAACGCAAAGGGAGAGGAGATATGTGACGATTTTGCACTCGAAGTGAATTTAGAGGTTTTTTTCAGTCTTGACCTCTGCACACCCAACTTCTTTCAAAATCCTCAATGGCGAGCAACTGAGTGCACCAAAGTCTAAGTCATCCTTTAAACGTTTTTTAGTTAAGTTTTTTGTTGAATTTCATCCATTTGACCCAAAACGCAAAGGGAGAGGAGATATGTGACCATTTTGCACTCGAAGTGAATTTTGAAATTTTTTTCAGTCTTGACCTCTGCACACCCAACTTCTTTCAAAATCCTCAATGGCGAGCAACTGAGTGCACCAAAGTCTAAGTCATCCTTTAAACGTTTTTTGGTTAAGTTTTTTGTTGAATTTCATCCATTTGACCCAAAACGCAAAGGGAGAGGAGATATGTGACGATTTTGCACTCGAAGTGAATTTTGAAGTTTTTTTCAGTCTTGACCTCTGCACACCCAACTTCTTTCAAAATCCTCAATGGCGAGCAGCTGAGTGCACCAAAGTCTAAGTCATCCTTTAAACGTTTTTTGGTTAAGTTTTTTGTTGAATTTCATCCATTTGACCCAAAACGCAAAGGGAGAGGAGATATGTGACGATTTTGCACTCGAAGTGAATATTGAAGTTTTTTCAGTCTTGACCTCTGCACACCCAACTTCTTTCAAAATCCTCAATGGCGAGCAACTGAGTGCACCAAAGTCTAAGTCATCCTTTAAACGTTTTTTGGTTAAGTTATTTGTTGAATTTCATCCATTTGACCCAAAACGCAAAGGGAGAGGAGATATGTGACGATTTTGCACTCGAAGTGAATATTGAAGTTTTTTCAGTCTTGACCTCTGTACACCCAACTTCTTTCAAAATCCTCAATGGCGAGCAACTGAGTGCACCAAAGTCTAAGTCATCCTTTAAACGTTTTTTAGTTAAGTTTTTTGTTGAATTTCATCCATTTGACCCAAAACGCAAAGGGAGAGGAGATATGTGACGATTTTGCACTCGAAGTGAATATTGAAGTTTTTTCAGTCTTGACCTCTGCACACCCAACTTCTTTCAAAATCCTCAATGGCGAGCAACTGAGTGCACCAAAGTCTAAGTCATCCTTTAAACGTTTTTTGGTTAAGTTTTTTGTTCAATTTCATCCATTTGACCCAAAACGCAAAGGGAGAGGAGATATGTGACGATTTTGCACTCGAAGTGAATATTGAAGTTTCTTCAGTCTTGACCTCTGCACACCCAACTTCTTTCAAAATCCTCAATGGCGAGCAACTGAGTGCACCAAAGTCTAAGTCATCCTTTAAACGTTTTTTAGTTAAGTTTTTTGTTCAATTTCATCGAGCAACTGAGTGCACCAAAGTCTAAGTCATCCTTTAAACGTTTTTTGGTTAAGTTTTTTGTTGAATTTCATCCATTTGAGCCAAAACACAAAGGGAGAGGAGATATGTGACAATTTTGCACTCGAAGTGAATTTTGAAGTTTTTTTCAGTCTTGACCTCTGCACACCCAACTTCTTTCAAAATCCTCAATGGCGAGCAACTGAGTGCACCAAAGTCTAAGTCATCCTTTAAACGTTTTTTGGTTAAGTTTTTTGTTGAATTTCATCCATTTGACCCAAAACGCAAAGGGAGAGGAGATATGTGACGATTTTGCACTCGAAGTGAATATTGAAGTTTTTTCAGTCTTGACCTCTGCACACCCAACTTCTTTCAAAATCCTCAATGGCGAGCAACTGAGTGCACCAAAGTCTAAGTCAACCTTTAAACGTTTTTTGGTTAAGTTATTTGTTGAATTTCATCCATTTGACCCAAAACGCAAAGGGAGAGGAGATATGTGACGATTTTGCACTCGAAGTGAATATTGAAGTTTTTTCAGTCTTGACCTCTGCACACCCAACTTCTTTCAAAATCCTCAATGGCGAGCAACTGAGTGCACCAAAGTCTAAGTCATCCTTTAAACGTTTTTTAGTTAAGTTTTTTGTTCAATTTCATCGATTTGAGCCAAAACGCAAAGGGAGAGGAGATAAGTGACTATTTTGCACTCGAAGTGAATTTTGAAGTTTTTTTCAGTCTTGACCTCTGCACACCCAACTTCTTTCAAAATCCTCAATAGCGAGCAACTGAGTGCACCAAAGTCTAAGTCATCCTTTAAACGTTTTTTGGTTAAGTTTTTTGTTCAATTTCATCCATTTGACCCAAAACGCAAAGGGAGAGGAGATATGTGACGATTTTGCACTCGAAGTGAATTTAGAGGTTTTTTTCAGTCTTGACCTCTGCACACCCAACTTCTTTCAAAATCCTCAATGGCGAGCAACTGAGTGCACCAAAGTCTAAGTCATCCTTTAAATGTTTTTTGGTTAAGTTTTTTGTTGAATTTCATCCATTTGACCCAAAACGCAAAGGGAGAGGACATATGTGACGATTTTGCACTCGAAGTGAATTTTGAAATTTTTTTCAGTCTTGACCTCTGCACACCCAACTTCTTTCAAAATCCTCAATGGCGAGCAACTGAGTGCACCAAAGTCTAAGTCAACCTTTAAACGTTTTTTGGTTAAGTTTTTTGTTCAATTTCATCCATTTGACCCAAAACGCAAAGGGAGAGGACATATGTGACGATTTTGCACTTGAAGTGAATTTAGAGGTTTTTTTCAGTCTTGACCTCTGCACACCCAACTTCTTTCAAAATCCTCAATGGCGAGCAACTGAGTGCACCAAAGTCTAAGTCATCCTTTAAATGTTTATTAGTTAAGTTTTTTGTTGAATTTCATCCATTTGACCCAAAACGCAAAGGGAGAGGAGATATGTGACGATTTTGCACTCGAAGTGAATTTAGAGGTTTTTTTCAGTCTTGACCTCTGCACACCCAACTTCTTTCAAAATCCTCAATGGCGAGCAACTGAGTGCACCAAAGTCTAAGTCATCCTTTAAACGTTTTTTAGTTAAGTTTTTTGTTGAATTTCATCCATTTGACCCAAAACGCAAAGGGAGAGGAGATATGTGACCATTTTGCACTCGAAGTGAATTTTGAAATTTTTTTCAGTCTTGACCTCTGCACACCCAACTTCTTTCAAAATCCTCAATGGCGAGCAACTGAGTGCACCAAAGTCTAAGTCATCCTTTAAACGTTTTTTGGTTAAGTTTTTTGTTGAATTTCATCCATTTGACCCAAAACGCAAAGGGAGAGGAGATATGTGACGATTTTGCACTCGAAGTGAATTTTGAAGTTTTTTTCAGTCTTGACCTCTGCACACCCAACTTCTTTCAAAATCCTCAATGGCGAGCAGCTGAGTGCACCAAAGTCTAAGTCATCCTTTAAACGTTTTTTGGTTAAGTTTTTTGTTGAATTTCATCCATTTGACCCAAAACGCAAAGGGAGAGGAGATATGTGACGATTTTGCACTCGAAGTGAATATTGAAGTTTTTTCAGTCTTGACCTCTGCACACCCAACTTCTTTCAAAATCCTCAATGGCGAGCAACTGAGTGCACCAAAGTCTAAGTCATCCTTTAAACGTTTTTTGGTTAAGTTATTTGTTGAATTTCATCCATTTGACCCAAAACGCAAAGGGAGAGGAGATATGTGACGATTTTGCACTCGAAGTGAATATTGAAGTTTTTTCAGTCTTGACCTCTGTACACCCAACTTCTTTCAAAATCCTCAATGGCGAGCAACTGAGTGCACCAAAGTCTAAGTCATCCTTTAAACGTTTTTTAGTTAAGTTTTTTGTTGAATTTCATCCATTTGACCCAAAACGCAAAGGGAGAGGAGATATGTGACGATTTTGCACTCGAAGTGAATATTGAAGTTTTTTCAGTCTTGACCTCTGCACACCCAACTTCTTTCAAAATCCTCAATGGCGAGCAACTGAGTGCACCAAAGTCTAAGTCATCCTTTAAACGTTTTTTGGTTAAGTTTTTTGTTGAATTTCATCCATTTGACCCAAAACGCAAAGGGAGAGGAGATATGTGACGATTTTGCACTCGAAGTGAATATTGAAGTTTTTTCAGTCTTGACCTCTGCACACCCAACTTCTTTCAAAATCCTCAATGGCGAGCAACTGAGTGCACCAAAGTCTAAGTCATCCTTTAAACGTTTTTTGGTTAAGTTATTTGTTGAATTTCATCCATTTGACCCAAAACGCAAAGGGAGAGGAGATATGTGACGATTTTGCACTCGAAGTGAATATTGAAGTTTTTTCAGTCTTGACCTCTGCACACCCAACTTCTTTCAAAATCCTCAATGGCGAGCAACTGAGTGCACCAAAGTCTAAGTCATCCTTTAAACGTTTTTTAGTTAAGTTTTTTGTTCAATTTCATCGAGCAACTGAGTGCACCAAAGTCTAAGTCATCCTTTAAACGTTTTTTGGTTAAGTTTTTTGTTGAATTTCATCCATTTGACCCAAAACGCAAAGGGAGAGGAGATATGTGACGATTTTGCACTCGAAGTGAATATTGAAGTTTTTTTCAGTCTTGACCTCTGCACACCCAACTTCTTTCAAAATCCTCAATGGCGAGCAACTGAGTGCACCAAAGTCTAAGTCATCCTTTAAACGTTTTTTGGTTAAGTTTTTTGTTGAATTTCATCCATTTGACCCAAAACGCAAAGGGAGAGGAGATATGTGACGATTTTGCACTCGAAGTGAATATTGAAGTTTTTTCAGTCTTGACCTCTGCACACCCAACTTCTTTCAAAATCCTCAATGGCGAGCAACTGAGTGCACCAAAGTCTAAGTCAACCTTTAAACGTTTTTTGGTTAAGTTTTTTGTTGAATTTCATCCATTTGACCCAAAACGCAAAGGGAGAGGAGATATGTGACGATTTTGCACTCGAAGTGAATATTGAAGTTTCTTCAGTCTTGACCTCTGCACACCCAACTTCTTTCAAAATCCTCAATGGCGAGCAACTGAGTGCACCAAAGTCTAAGTCATCCTTTAAACGTTTTTTGGTTAAGTTATTTGTTGAATTTCATCCATTTGACCCAAAACGCAAAGGGAGAGGAGATATGTGACGATTTTGCACTCGAAGTGAATATTGAAGTTTTTTCAGTCTTGACCTCTGCACACCCAACTTCTTTCAAAATCCTCAATGGCGAGCAACTGAGTGCACCAAAGTCTAAGTCATCCTTTAAACGTTTTTTGGTTAAGTTTTTTGTTGAATTTCATCCATTTGACCCAAAACGCAAAGGGAGAGGACATATGTGACGATTTTGCACTCGAAGTGAATTTTGAAATTGTTTTCAGTCTTGACCTCTGCACACCCAACTTCTTTCAAAATCCTCAATGGCGAGCAACTGAGTGCACCAAAGTCTAAGTCAACCTTTAAACGTTTTTTGGTTAAGTTTTTTGTTCAATTTCATCCATTTGACCCAAAACGCAAAGGGAGAGGAGATATGTGACGATTTTGCACTCGAAGTGAATTTAGAGGTTTTTTTCAGTCTTGACCTCTGCACACCCAACTTCTTTCAAAATCCTCAATGGCGAGCAACTGAGTGCACCAAAGTCTAAGTCAACCTTTAAACGTTTTTTGGTTAAGTTTTTTGTTGAATTTCATCCATTTGACCCAAAACGCAAAGGGAGAGGAGATATGTGACGATTTTGCACTCGAAGTGAATATTGAAGTTTCTTCAGTCTTGACCTCTGCACACCCAACTTCTTTCAAAATCCTCAATGGCGAGCAACTGAGTGCACCAAAGTCTAAGTCATCCTTTAAACGTTATTTGGTTAAGTTATTTGTTGAATTTCATCCATTTGACCCAAAACGCAAAGGGAGAGGAGATATGTGACGATTTTGCACTCGAAGTGAATTTTGAAATTGTTTTCAGTCTTGACCTCTGCACACCCAACTTCTTTCAAAATCCTCAATGGCGAGCAACTGAGTGCACCAAAGTCTAAGTCAACCTTTAAACGTTTTTTGGTTAAGTTTTTTGTTGAATTTCATCCATTTGACCCAAAACGCAAAGGGAGAGGAGATATGTGACGATTTTGCACTCGAAGTGAATTTAGAGGTTTTTTTCAGTCTTGACCTCTGCACACCCAACTTCTTTCAAAATCCTCAATGGCGAGCAACTGAGTGCACCAAAGTCTAAGTCATCCTTTAAACGTTTTTTAGTTAAGTTTTTTGTTGAATTTCATCCATTTGACCCAAAACGCAAAGGGAGAGGAGATATGTGACCATTTTGCACTCGAAGTGAATTTTGAAATTTTTTTCAGTCTTGACCTCTGCACACCCAACTTCTTTCAAAATCCTCAATGGCGAGCAACTGAGTGCACCAAAGTCTAAGTCATCCTTTAAACGTTTTTTGGTTAATTTTTTTGTTGAATTTCATCCATTTGACCCAAAACGCAAAGGGAGAGGAGATATGTGACGATTTTGCACTCGAAGTGAATATTGAAGTTTTTTTCAGTCTTGACCTCTGCACACCCAACTTCTTTCAAAATCCTCAATGGCGAGCAACTGAGTGCACCAAAGTCTAAGTCATCCTTTAAACGTTTTTTGGTTAAGTTTTTTGTTGAATTTCATCCATTTGACCCAAAACGCAAAGGGAGAGGAGATATGTGACGATTTTGCACTCGAAGTGAATATTGAAGTTTTTTTCAGTCTTGACCTCTGCACACCCAACTTCTTTCAAAATCCTCAATGGCGAGCAACTGAGTGCACCAAAGTCTAAGTCATCCTTTAAACGTTTTTTGGTTAAGTTTTTTGTTGAATTTCATCCATTTGACCCAAAACGCAAAGGGAGAGGAGATATGTGACGATTTTGCACTCGAAGTGAATATTGAAGTTTTTTCAGTCTTGACCTCTGCACACCCAACTTCTTTCAAAATCCTCAATGGCGAGCAACTGAGTGCACCAAAGTCTAAGTCATCCTTTAAACGGTTTTTGGTTAAGTTTTTTGTTGAATTTCATCCATTTGAGCCAAAACACAAAGGGAGAGGAGATATGTGACGATTTTGCACTCGAAGTGAATATTGAAATTTTTTTCAGTCTTGACCACTGCACACCCAACTTCTTTCAAAATCCTCAATAGCGAGCAACTGAGTGCACCAAAGTCTAAGTCATCTTTAAACGTTTTTTGGTTAAGTTTTTTGCTGAATTTCATCCATTTGAGCCAAAACACAAAGGGAGAGGAGATATGAGACGATTTTGCACTCGAAGTGAATATTGAAATTTTTTTCAGTCTTGACCACTGCACACCCAACTTCTTTCAAAATCCTCAATAGCGAGCAACTGAGTGCACCAAAGTCTAAGTCATCTTTAAACGTTTTTTGGTTAAGTTTTTTGCTGAATTTCATCCATTTGAGCCAAAACACAAAGGGAGAGGAGATATGTGACGATTTTGCACTCGAAGTGAATTTTGAAGTTTTTTTCAGTCTTGACCTCTGCACACCCAACTTCTTTCAAAATCCTCAAAAGCGAGCAACTGAGTGCACCAAAGTCTAAGTCATCCTTTAAACGTTTTTTGGTTACGTTTTTTGTTGAATTTCATCCATTTGAGCCAAAACACAAAGGGAGAGGAGATATGTGACGATTTTGCACTCGAAGTGAATTTTGAAGTTTTTTTCAGTCTTGACCTCTGCACACCCAATTTCTTTCAAAATCCTCAATAGCGAGCAACTGAGTGCACCAAAGTCTAAGTCAACCTTTAAACGTTTTTTTGGTTAAGTTTTTTGTTCAATTTCATCCATTTGACCCAAAACGCAAAGGGAGAGGAGATATGTGACGATTTTGCACTCGAAGTGAATTTTGAAGTTTTTTTCAGTCTTGACCTCTGCACACCCAATTTCTTTCAAAATCCTCAATAGCGAGCAACTGAGTGCACCAAAGTCTAAGTCATCCTTTAAACGTTTTTTGGTTAAGTTTTTTGTTCAATTTCATCCATTTGACCCAAAACGCAAAGGGAGAGGAGATATGTGACGATTTTGCACTCGAAGTGAATTTAGAGGTTTTTTTCAGTCTTGACCTCTGCACACCCAACTTCTTTCAAAATCCTCAATGGCGAGCAACTGAGTGCACCAAAGTCTAAGTCATCCTTTAAACGTTTTTTGGTTAAGTTTTTTGTTGAATTTCATCCATTTGACCCAAAACGCAAAGGGAGAGGAGATATGTGACGATTTTGCACTCGAAGTGAATATTGAAATTTTTTTCAGTCTTGACCTCTGCACACCCAACTTCTTTCAAAATCCTCAATGGCGAGCAACTGAGTGCACCAAAGTCTAAGTCATCCTTTAAACGTTTTTTTGTTAAGTTTTTTGTTGAATTTCATCCATTTGAGCCAAAACACAAAGGGAGAGGAGATATGTGACGATTTTGCACTCGAAGTGAATTTTGAAGTTTTTTTCAGTCTTGACCTCTGCACACCCAACTTCTTTCAAAATCCTCAATAGGGAGCAACTGAGTGCACCAAAGTCTAAGTCATCCTTTAAACGGTTTTTGGTTAAGTTTTTTGTTGAATTTCATCCATTTGAGCCAAAACACAAAGGGAGAGGAGATATGTGACGATTTTGCACTCGAAGTGAATATTGAAATTTTTTTCAGTCTTGACCACTGCACACCCAACTTCTTTCAAAATCCTCAATAGCGAGCAACTGAGTGCACCAAAGTCTAAGTCATCTTTAAACGTTTTTTGGTTAAGTTTTTTGCTGAATTTCATCCATTTGAGCCAAAACACAAAGGGAGAGGAGATATGAGACGATTTTGCACTCGAAGTGAATATTGAAATTTTTTTCAGTCTTGACCACTGCACACCCAACTTCTTTCAAAATCCTCAATAGCGAGCAACTGAGTGCACCAAAGTCTAAGTCAACCTTTAAACGTTTTTTGGTTAAGTTTTTTGTTCAATTTCATCCATTTGACCCAAAACGCAAAGGGAGAGGAGATATGTGACGATTTTGCACTCGAAGTGAATTTTGAAGTTTTTTTCAGTCTTGACCTCTGCACACCCAATTTCTTTCAAAATCCTCAATAGCGAGCAACTGAGTGCACCAAAGTCTAAGTCATCCTTTAAACGTTTTGTGGTTACGTTTTTTGTTGAATTTCATCCATTTGAGCCAAAACACAAAGGGAGAGGAGATATGTGACGATTTTGCACTCGAAGTGAATATTGAAGTTTTTTCAGTCTTGACCTCTGCACACCCAACTTCTTTCAAAATCCTCAATGGCGAGCAACTGAGTGCACCAAAGTCTAAGTCATCCTTTAAACGTTTTTTTGTTAAGTTTTTTGTTGAATTTCATCCATTTGAGCCAAAACACAAAGGGAGAGGAGATATGTGACGATTTTGCACTCGAAGTGAATTTTGAAGTTTTTTTCAGTCTTGACCTCTGCACACCCAACTTCTTTCAAAATCCTCAATAGGGAGCAACTGAGTGCACCAAAGTCTAAGTCATCCTTTAAACGGTTTTTGGTTAAGTTTTTTGTTGAATTTCATCCATTTGAGCCAAAACACAAAGGGAGAGGAGATATGTGACGATTTTGCACTCGAAGTGAATATTGAAATTTTTTTCAGTCTTGACCACTGCACACCCAACTTCTTTCAAAATCCTCAATAGCGAGCAACTGAGTGCACCAAAGTCTAAGTCATCTTTAAACGTTTTTTGGTTAAGTTTTTTGCTGAATTTCATCCATTTGAGCCAAAACACAAAGGGAGAGGAGATATGAGACGATTTTGCACTCGAAGTGAATATTGAAATTTTTTTCAGTCTTGACCACTGCACACCCAACTTCTTTCAAAATCCTCAATAGCGAGCAACTGAGTGCACCAAAGTCTAAGTCATCTTTAAACGTTTTTTGGTTAAGTTTTTTGCTGAATTTCATCCATTTGAGCCAAAACACAAAGGGAGAGGAGATATGTGACGATTTTGCACTCGAAGTGAATTTTGAAGTTTTTTTCAGTCTTGACCTCTGCACACCCAACTTCTTTCAAAATCCTCAAAAGCGAGCAACTGAGTGCACCAAAGTCTAAGTCATCCTTTAAACGTTTTTTGGTTACGTTTTTTGTTGAATTTCATCCATTTGAGCCAAAACACAAAGGGAGAGGAGATATGTGACGATTTTGCACTCGAAGTGAATTTTGAAGTTTTTTTCAGTCTTGACCTCTGCACACCCAATTTCTTTCAAAATCCTCAATAGCGAGCAACTGAGTGCACCAAAGTCTAAGTCAACCTTTAAACGTTTTTTGGTTAAGTTTTTTGTTCAATTTCATCCATTTGACCCAAAACGCAAAGGGAGAGGAGATATGTGACGATTTTGCACTCGAAGTGAATTTTGAAGTTTTTTTCAGTCTTGACCTCTGCACACCCAATTTCTTTCAAAATCCTCAATAGCGAGCAACTGAGTGCACCAAAGTCTAAGTCATCCTTTAAACGTTCTTTGGTTAAGTTTTTTGTTGAATTTCATCGATTTGAGCCAAAACGCAAAGGGAGAGGAGATAAGTGACTATTTTGCACTCGAAGTGAATTTAGAGGTTTTTTTCAGTCTTGACCTCTGCACACCCAACTTCTTTCAAAATCCTCAATGGCGAGCAACTGAGTGCACCAAAGTCTAAGTCATCCTTTAAACGTTTTTTGGTTAAGTTTTTTGTTCAATTTCATCC
Organism: Xylota segnis; assembly: GCA_963583995.1. Lineage (NCBI taxonomy): Eukaryota > Metazoa > Arthropoda > Insecta > Diptera > Syrphidae > Xylota > Xylota segnis. Next base: position 26,466,277 of record OY757236.1, on the reverse strand, counting down.
ATTTGACCCAAACGCAAAGGGAGAGGAGATATGTGACGATTTTGCACTCGAAGTGAATTTAGAGGTTTTTTTCAGTCTTGACCTCTGCACACCCAACTTCTTTCAAAATCCTCAATGGCGAGCAACTGAGTGCACCAAAGTCTAAGTCATCCTTTAAATGTTTTTTAGTTAAGTTTTTTGTTGAATTTCATCCATTTGACCCAAAACGCAAAGGGAGAGGACATATGTGACGATTTTGCACTCGAAGTGAATTTTGAAATTTTTTTCAGTCTTGACCTCTGCACACCCAACTTCTTTCAAAATCCTCAATGGCGAGCAACTGAGTGCACCAAAGTCTAAGTCAACCTTTAAACGTTTTTTGGTTAAGTTTTTTGTTCAATTTCATCCATTTGACCCAAAACGCAAAGGGAGAGGACATATGTGACGATTTTGCACTTGAAGTGAATTTAGAGGTTTTTTTCAGTCTTGACCTCTGCACACCCAACTTCTTTCAAAATCCTCAATGGCGAGCAACTGAGTGCACCAAAGTCTAAGTCATCCTTTAAATGTTTATTAGTTAAGTTTTTTGTTGAATTTCATCCATTTGACCCAAAACGCAAAGGGAGAGGAGATATGTGACGATTTTGCACTCGAAGTGAATTTAGAGGTTTTTTTCAGTCTTGACCTCTGCACACCCAACTTCTTTCAAAATCCTCAATGGCGAGCAACTGAGTGCACCAAAGTCTAAGTCATCCTTTAAACGTTTTTTAGTTAAGTTTTTTGTTGAATTTCATCCATTTGACCCAAAACGCAAAGGGAGAGGAGATATGTGACCATTTTGCACTCGAAGTGAATTTTGAAATTTTTTTCAGTCTTGACCTCTGCACACCCAACTTCTTTCAAAATCCTCAATGGCGAGCAACTGAGTGCACCAAAGTCTAAGTCATCCTTTAAACGTTTTTTGGTTAAGTTTTTTGTTGAATTTCATCCATTTGACCCAAAACGCAAAGGGAGAGGAGATATGTGACGATTTTGCACTCGAAGTGAATATTGAAGTTTTTTTCAGTCTTGACCTCTGCACACCCAACTTCTTTCAAAATCCTCAATGGCGAGCAACTGAGTGCACCAAAGTCTAAGTCATCCTTTAAACGTTTTTTGGTTAAGTTTTTTGTTGAATTTCATCCATTTGACCCAAAACGCAAAGGGAGAGGAGATATGTGACGATTTTGCACTCGAAGTGAATATTGAAGTTTTTTCAGTCTTGACCTCTGCACACCCAACTTCTTTCAAAATCCTCAATGGCGAGCAACTGAGTGCACCAAAGTCTAAGTCATCCTTTAAACGTTTTTTGGTTAAGTTATTTGTTGAATTTCATCCATTTGACCCAAAACGCAAAGGGAGAGGAGATATGTGACGATTTTGCACTCGAAGTGAATATTGAAGTTTTTTCAGTCTTGACCTCTGCACACCCAACTTCTTTCAAAATCCTCAATGGCGAGCAACTGAGTGCACCAAAGTCTAAGTCATCCTTAAAACGTTTTTTAGTTAAGTTTTCTGTTCAATTTCATCGATTTGAGCCAAAACGCAAAGGGAGAGGAGATATGTGACGATTTTGCACTCGAAGTGAATATTGAAGTTTTTTTCAGTCTTGACCTCTGCACACCCAACTTCTTTCAAAATCCTCAATGGCGAGCAACTGAGTGCACCAAAGTCTAAGTCATCCTTTAAACGTATTTCGGTTAAGTTTTTTGTTGAATTTCATCCATTTGAGCCAAAACGCAAAGGGAGAGGAGATATGTGACGATTTTGCACTCGAAGTGAATATTGAAATTTTTTTCAGTCTAGACCTCTGCACACCCAACTTCTTTCAAAATCCTCAATGGCGAGCAACTGAGTGCACCAAAGTCTAAGTCATCCTTTAAACGTTTTTTGGTTAAGTTTTTTGTTGAATTTCATCCATTTGACCCAAAACGCAAAGGGAGAGGAGATATGTGACGATTTTGCACTCGAAGTGAATATTGAAGTTTTTTCAGTCTTGACCTCTGCACACCCAACTTCTTTCAAAATCCTCAATGGCGAGCAACTGAGTGCACCAAAGTCTAAGTCATCCTTTAAACGTTTTTTGGTTAAGTTATTTGTTGAATTTCATCCATTTGACCCAAAACGCAAAGGGAGAGGAGATATGTGTCGATTTTGCACTCGAAGTGAATATTGAAGTTTTTTCAGTCTTGACCTCTGCACACCCAACTTCTTTCAAAATCCTCAATGGCGAGCAACTGAGTGCACCAAAGTCTAAGTCATCCTTTAAACGTTTTTTAGTTAAGTTTTTTGTTCAATTTCATCGATTTGAGCCAAAACGCAAAGGGAGAGGAGATAAGTGACTATTTTGCACTCGAAGTGAATTTTGAAGTTTTTTTCAGTCTTGACCTCTGCACACCCAACTTCTTTCAAAATCCTCAATGGCGAGCAACTGAGTGCACCAAAGTCTAAGTCATCCTTTAAACGTTTTTTTGTTAAGTTTTTTGTTGAATTTCATCCATTTGAGCCAAAACACAAAGGGAGAGGAGATATGTGACGATTTTGCACTCGAAGTGAATTTTGAAGTTTTTTTCAGTCTTGACCTCTGCACACCCAACTTCTTTCAAAATCCTCAATAGGGAGCAACTGAGTGCACCAAAGTCTAAGTCATCCTTTAAACGGTTTTTGGTTAAGTTTTTTGTTGAATTTCATCCATTTGAGCCAAAACACAAAGGGAGAGGAGATATGTGACGATTTTGCACTCGAAGTGAATATTGAAATTTTTTTCAGTCTTGACCACTGCACACCCAACTTCTTTCAAAATCCTCAATAGCGAGCAACTGAGTGCACCAAAGTCTAAGTCATCTTTAAACGTTTTTTGGTTAAGTTTTTTGCTGAATTTCATCCATTTGAGCCAAAACACAAAGGGAGAGGAGATATGTGACGATTTTGCACTCGAAGTGAATTTTGAAGTTTTTTTCAGTCTTGACCTCTGCACACCCAACTTCTTTCAAAATCCTCAAAAGCGAGCAACTGAGTGCACCAAAGTCTAAGTCATCCTTTAAACGTTTTTTGGTTACGTTTTTTGTTGAATTTCATCCATTTGAGCCAAAACACAAAGGGAGAGGAGATATGTGACGATTTTGCACTCGAAGTGAATTTTGAAGTTTTTTTCAGTCTTGACCTCTGCACACCCAATTTCTTTCAAAATCCTCAATAGCGAGCAACTGAGTGCACCAAAGTCTAAGTAATCCGTTAAACGTTTTTTGGTTATGTTTTTTGTTGAATTTCATCCATTTGAGCCAAAACACAAAGGGAGAGGAGATATGTGACGATTTTGCACTCGAAGTGAATTTTGAAGTTTTTTTCAGTCTTGACCTCTGCACACCCAACTTCTTTCAAAATCCCCAATAGCGAGCAACTGAGTGCACCAAAGTCTAAGTCATCCTTTAAACGTTTTCTGGTTAAGTTTTTTGTTGAATTTCATCCATTTGAGCCAAAACACAAAGGGAGAGGAGATATGTGACGATTTTGCACTCGAAGTGAATTTTGAAGTTTTTTTCAGTCTTGACCTCTGCACACCCAACTTCTTTCAAAATCCTCAATAGTGAGCAACTGAGTGCACCAAAGTCTAAGTCACCCTTTAAACTTTTTTTGGTTAAGTTTTGTGTTGAATTTCATCCATTTGACCCAAAACACAAAGGGAGAGGAGATATGTGACGATTTTGCACTCGAAGTGAATTTTGAAGTTTTTTTCAGTCTTGACCTCTGCACACCCAATTTCTTTGAAAATCCTCAATAGCGAGCAACTGAGTGCACCAAAGTCTAAGTCATCCTTTAAACGTTTTTTGGTTAAGTTTTTTGTTGAATTTCATCCATTTGACCCAAAACACAAAGGGAGAGGAGATATGTGACGATTTTGCACTCGAAGTGAATTTTGAAGTTCTTTTCAGTCTTGACCTCTGCACACCCGATTTCTCACTCACCAGCTTTCTGTGTCCAGGGACCCAGATGAAGGTAATTGTTGAGTGGACACTTATTTTCGTTCTGTTTAGAGGATATTGTGACCGAATCAATTGCCGCTTGGCTGTCTGAAAAGATAGCGACATTGTGATTGTTAGTAGAGGGATCAATCAGCAAATGACAGCCTTTCCGAAGAGCATGTGCTTTCGATTGGTCTGGGAGATAGAAAGACTTCGATATACTTAGTTGGTCAGAGAACATTCAACACATTCAGTTGCCTTTCATCCCTGCCAACTTATGACAAACCCAGTATTAATTCCAGAGGTGTGTGCATCATTCCGGCTTCGTCTAACATTCTAATTCCAGCAAATGAGCCCGCATCTTTGTATGACAGTCATGAACGATTATATTTTTCGATTATATTATTTTTCAGAGGGAAGAAGTACTTAAGCCTTATTATTTGGTTCATTGCGACGTTGCTCTGCATAATATCGACTACAGCTTGGTGTGACCGCATCAGATCTATACGGTCGATTTCTTAGTATCAACTGGGATCTAAGTAATACCTTTCAGAAGATATTGCTGCCTGAATAATGCCCCTGATTTCAGCTTAAACAACACTGGAACCCATTGGGTTTCACAAAAAACTGCAGAGCCTGTACTAGCCAGTACTTTGTTTTTCAAAAAAATTAGTGTTCGTTGATAGCTTGTTGTACCTGCTCTCAATAAACAATAGACCGCCTTTTTCACCAGGAGGGACATAGAATTCATTTCTCAGTCATTGGATCGCGTCTGGGTACCAATATATACCCACAAGTCCCATCTATATTAACTCCTTTCCTTCCCTTCTATCGTTCCCTAAGTAACAATGTATCTATCAAGAGAAATAGCAAACAAATCGCCCCAGTTCCAGGGCTCCTCCGGTTAATTGAATATCATGCCAAGCAGCACATCCATTATTCTTTAACATAATCCATCACCCAAAAGTCAAAGACTCCTGTACTCCTGCACAAGAAATCTAACTTAAATAAACAATTCCATCATCAAAAAGAAATTTACACATATCCGCAAGGACATGGACCAGGACCAGAGCACAACCGTCCTCTCAGAACTTTAATTAATCCCCAAACGGAGAACGGCGAACACAAACAGAACAACAAATAAGAAACTTTTGTTCTCCTGATCTGTCAAACTTGTCCATTGCTGTATAACGGTATGTACCTACATGTTAACAACTTGCAGCCACGTAGGCTACTCTCCACATACATGTGTACTCGAATGTCAGCAGCCACTGTGGCTGAAGTACGATTCACAAAGTTGGTTAAGGATTTATTTTCAATATCACCGACGGGACCGTAGAAAGGTTGTCCGTTAATCAAAGTACTACGACTCGGACTTTTGGAGAAGTTCGGTCCTATCAGTCACCACGCCCCCTTCTGCTGCCGACTTTTTGGCAGGGTTTAATGTAATTTGGTTGAAAGTTTTCCTATCACTTGCTGTGGCTGTGATGTTAATCACTGCACCGTGGTAAGTTTACGGTGTCACGTTATACGGCGATGGTCAAGGAGTTAAAACTTCGGATACAACCAAGACAAAGCCAGGAATGTCCTGCGTCCATCGAACGAAAAAAGGTTCTTGTGTTTGTTTACCCGATGGTCTTATTAAAATGCGACTCAATCGGCCTTAAACAATTCCAATTACGATGGGTGGCCTGTGAACGGTCACAGTAGCCGGAAACGATGACATTGGTGAGTGAGGAATCATCAGCATCCATCCGTGGTGTACCCAACTCATACTGCTCTGTCTCATGGGAGATTTGAGAAAGTTTTTTTATTCTGTTTTTGAAAAAAAAAAAAGTTTTCTTACCCTCGGTCTGGCCATTGCAAAATGGGATTGCGTTGCAAACTTGTAAACGAAGTAGAAAAGTTGGCGTAGCCGCACCACGTTCTGGTTCATTTGTTTGTGGATCAGGAAATTTAATTCATCAAATATGTTTTGGAGCGGTTAGAAGTTTAGGTCACGGTGTGGAAAAGGACGTGGGAGGATAAAGTGATTCTTTTTTGTTTTGTTTTGTTTTTGCTCATCCGCTGGCGGCTAAAAGTTTCAAGTGGCAGGAGTAGTAGGTGTTGGCTTGACGAAGATGAGAGTCTATTGAATGGGAAGTGACTCTGTGGGTTTATGATGAACAAGCAACCGATTAGGATGGTTTAGTTCCTTGGATTACATCAGATAATTTCTTGTCTTCACGGAGGCCGTAGATATCAGTGTTATGGCATGGACTGGGATGGGTTATGCCGTCACAGGTATAATCCGTGCTTATGAGTCTTTATACGCAACAACGACTAAAATATGAGTTGATTGAGGGATATTGTGTAAAGGTCTGCAGGGAGCTCCTTCATTTCGGGGAAAAGAAATCCACACGACAGTCTGTTGTGTGGTTAATTGATCCTTAATCATTCCGAAAGCCTATATGTTTTAGGACTTCCAGAAATCGCCTAGCAAGAAGGCACAAAGTATAAAGTAGACCAAATTAAGGGCACAGAATTGAAATTCGCTTCCTCCACTAGGCGCTTGGAGATATTCGTAGCCATGGTAAGAGGGTTTGGATTGCCCTCTGTTCGTATTAAGCGGATCTTGTCTCATGTTGAACCTTCAGTACCAAGTCGTCCTTCCTGTCCAAATGTACAAAAAACCATTCAGTTTTGAATAGCAAAAAGAGACATAGCGCTCGAGAAGGTTCAAAGGACTAACTCTTAATAGAAGTGCCCAGGAATCTGGGAAATCTTTGTCCAGAGGAATACCAATAGATGAAAGGATCGTGTATGATTCAAGTGTAAGGGTCACATGATTGTAGTGTGTTTAAGCCTTTGATCAAATGATTCAATAGACTAAGTGCTGATGTTCAATAGACACAGCTCCGAACAAAATTGCTGTCAGAAGCGACACACTCTTGTGCTGTGTTCGAGATCTCAAAGATGTGCTCCATTTGGAGAGCAGATAAATGTGTTGAATAAGATAAAGGCTGAGACCTCTCTGATAATAGAGAAAACCTATAAAACAAAGCTCTAGTAAATAGCTCACAAAGAGAACATATTTCTTGATCTGGCTAAATCCATATTTGACGAATTCCAGTACACTCACTCGAGCTAACATCCTTTAACGATTTGCGTAGAAGTTAAAAAAACAAGAAGAAGGGAACGAACGTTGACTTATTTTTTAAAAAAGTTATTTTATGTACCATTACAGTGGTCCAAATGTGCCTCTGCCAAAGCTGAAACTACCAACTTAACTCACCTAAACCTAGTCTGAAGGAAAAGAAAACTATTCTAACTTAAGGCATTCTGCTTGCGATATACTTTGCGAGTTGTAATGTCTAGGGCTTTCAATTGGAGAGTAACGACAAAACAAAAAGAGTTTACATTCTAATTGAGACATTGGAAGGTTTCTAAACCAGAAAGACTTCTAGAAACAGGCGAAGAAGGTCATGCTTACATTGGAGTGAACAGTTTAAGACCTTTCGTACTTACAATTTAAAGTTTTTGGATTGAGTCAAGTCATTATATTCGACAGAAGGAACTGACTATGTTTCTTCAAAAGAGTCAATCAGAAAATTTCACAAAATTTTCAAGGCTTCAAGGCTTTAAGGAATTTTGTTTGCTAGTAATACAAGAAGTCAACGCATAACAGGAAGCTTAGCTTATGTACCTGACATATGTAGTTGTAAATAGGACACCCTGACAATTTAATTAATTTTTTTCTAAAAAGTTCTAAATATGGATTACAGAGCCTTTAAGGATTACACTTTGATAACAGAAAACACTTTTTTGAAAAATCAAACATACTTACATGTGTACATAGACACTCTTCTTGAATCGCTAGTGCTTATCCCAATAGCTTGGAGAAAAGTAAGTGTAGTGGGAAGAGATCTCCATTAGACTCAAAGGCCACCTCAGTGTTCCTTTGTAATGGAAAACATTATCGGTTTACACATCAAGAACTGCCCCAATACTGCCTTAACAGGACACGTCCTAAATGAGCATAAATTCGTATGTCAATCAGGTAAATCGACAGTTACAGCCTTGCACCGTCTTGTTGGGACGATTGAAAAGGCTCTAAAAAAAATACCCAATCTGCCTTTCTCTACATCTCCTTGTAAAATACGAGTTATGAATGCATGTGTCAAAGGCATAAACTCACAGACAACTAGATGGGTATGTTACACACTTAGTAGGACAATCATTTCTGGCAAACTATCCTCTAGATGGAATTCTACCCCCCTTGCTATGACCCATAGTGGTAGATATTCTCTTTAACGATCTAAATGACTCCGAATATCTAACTCAAAGGTATAATCTGCATACTCAGTCATAATAGAAAGGAATGAGTAGGAATCCAGGATTCTTGGGCAAATGCCAAATGCCCTTAAGGCAATTAATGACTCGTGCCATTCAAAAGGGTTTAAAAACTGTCATAATACTAATACTGCTCTAAAGAAATAGAATATCTTGGTGTAGGTCTAGACCACAAGTTAATAGGAAACTTATTCTGGACAGAACCATTACAGCTTTATGGGTCTGCTTTAGACTTTTCGGGAAAAAATGAGAATTACTTGTAAAACCAAAGAAGATTCACTGGATCTAAAAAAATTCGGATACCGGAAAAAGTATACGAAGCTTTGTCAAGATCACCCCTAGAGAAAGAAAATCCATGGGCTGGACCTGTGTATGTATGCGTTATCCTCTAGACTTCCCACCTCTTCATATAAGTGGCATTAAGACTTTGGCGGCAAGCACCCTTAAGCTTTACCTCCTAACATGTTTAATGTGAAGATCCTTAAAATTCCTATCCAATGGAATTGAATGGTACATAAATGGTGTCAAAATGTCGAGTCGGAATTTTCGGTCCCTACGACAAATTGTGTCCTAACGACACTCTACTTCCATCTTACAATCAGCGGTTTTGCTATTGAGCTCTCTGCGAGCAGATATAAGAAGAAATCTGCAAAGATTACATGTAAATTTTTTATTAGATGGCCAAGTAGATATTTCAACTTTCATTTCCTTTGACTTTGAGCCAAAGCTGGTTTGGAACGGTCTTTAAACTCTCCTATAAGACAATAAAGCTACTGATGAACTTGCCCAATCTCCATATATTGGCTGATCACAAATGTGCCAACTAAGACCCTGAAACTGACGAACCCACCATGTCTCGGATTAGGCTCATACACTTCCAGCTCATATGATCCTAAGCTTCATTCATGAACTTGATTTCAAGGGGATAATCTTATGTTCAATTTTGGGAAGGATCCAGATCCGAATATAATTAGCCAACCTTCTTAGTTCCTTTCTTGTCCCTGATATTCATGAGCTCCGCTACACATTCATCATTCAACTGCTAAAAACTGAAACATGAAGGGCTACTTTTGCGGGTATCCTACCTTCGACTGACGTCCTCTGGAGTTGGATTTAAAATAAATGAACGACTAGTTTATAATTTATTGTGACCATACCACAAAATGTTGCACAAGCCATCTGGTTTACCAGAATCACATCAGGGACCTGCAACCTCAAACCCAATCAGTACCTTAGGACTTCTTTTCATCAAACAGAGCTTGGCCATTATTTATGCATAAGCCAACTTCCGGACAAAATTATTAGATTTTGCATCTCGAATACTATGTAAGGTATGCCATTCGCTTTATTAAAGCCACCTTGACCAGATCTTAGCCATTAACCACAACGTTGCAGAGAGTGCTGTAGAGTCCTTAACGAAGTGTAACGCATTTTATAACCTCAATAACCTCAATTGAAAAATTTCACTCAGTAGATGCACCTTTTCTATCACACCAACCTGAAGTGACCACAAAAATACTATAAATCTTGAATGAGTTCTTAAAGTGACTCCTTCCCGCAGCAGGATCCTCGTAAGTTTCAATAAAACTCCCTCTCCCTGCGCATGCATCCAGGCGTAGATTGAAACAGTCTCTCGCCCATAATTCCATATAAATCCCACCCACCGAACTCCTTGTGTCAGGATTGAAGTTAATTCGGTGTGTCTTGCGAAAATGAAATGGGTTGAGTGTCCTTACAAACTGCTTACCTATTACTAAGTGAAAATTTAATCAAGTGCTTACAAAAGCTTATGTTTTTTCACGATAGTGGGTTAATTTAACCGAGTTTCACCCCGTGACGCCAATTCGGTCGAATTTGCTGCCCCCGGGGACATTTATACCTGACAAAAGGCATCCGAAGAAGTGGATTGCAAATTTTCCGTGAAATATTGCACACACAGGACTGACATTGTACGTTGCCATAGCCAGAGATCCTGACCCCTGGGTGCCTGCAAGGCAGAGAGAACTAGTTTTATTGCGTTCGCTGAAACATTCTCCTTGGGGTTGAGTTTAAATTAAATTTTTCCTTCCTGCTAGACTCTATGGAGTGTTGATGTTGATGGAAGGGCATCCGACAACCAACGGAAAGTATTATTTTTCATGAAATTCTGAACTGTGGGCGAGGCACCAATTAAATGGCACACGGAACAAAGAAGGTTACGTTCTATAACCAAAAAATTGTGAAGGGTGTACCATTAAATGGAATCAACATTAAATTGGAAAATTATATTATATCCAGGTACGTAGTACATACATTTCCACCAATAATTAGACAGAGGGTAGAAGTGTAAACTGTTACTAAAGGATGTCTTCTTGTGAACGTACCATCACGTGTATCGGGCACCATTTTGATTTCTATGAGTTTGGCCGCCATTACACAATGACATTTGACATCCTCTGCAGTGCTGCCAGACTTTTGTCGAGCTACCAGGAAAATAAGAAGAATAAAGTCAGTGCAACAGTGAAGGACTATCGATAGATACAAGTCGCAGTCGCAGCCATATGGGCAAGAATCTTAGTAAAAAAAACGATTCTCCTAAGGTTAAGGGAAAAGGAGTTTTATTACGAGAATCCTGCTGTGGGAAGGAGTCACTTTCATTGGTGTCACTTTAGATTGGTTTGATAGAAAATATCAAATTCAAATTCAAATTGAGGCTATTAAGGTTACAAAGTGGGTCACACTTCGTTAAGGGTTCTTAAGGGCTCTCTGCAATGTTGTGGTTAATGATTAAGACCTGGTCAAGGTGGCTTTAATAAACATTATGTGGCTTAATCGTAAAAAAATATAAACTAGTTTTTCGGTTTATAGACAATATGTTGACGCAGTCTTCCTCTAGCTCAGTCTTACGAAGAATTTTTCTTCAGAACATACCGAGGACATCTTTGTCCGTCAATGCTTCAGTGTCAGTGTATTATGAGGTGAAGATTTCCTTTTGTTAGAGGGAGTTGAGTAGGTAGAAAAAAAACGAACGTATTCTACTGTCAATTCAGGCAACTAGGTCAGGAAGTACAGTGTCACTGGATTTTTCAAGTTTGGATGACGTAATTGACAAGAAATATAACTTTAGAGCAACTTTGGTAAGGAATGTCAACCATTCTTACTTTTAGGTTAGAAATTCTCAATCAATGAGTGTTGATTAAGATGTTCCTCAGTGCTGTCACCATTCAGCGTATATCCTACAACAGTAGGGCTGGGTATACTCCATCGGTTTGTAACGAGTGGGCCTTTTTGTTGGATTCTTTTCGAATCTTAATGGTATTTTATTAATGACATTGACAGCTCTTTTGCGCTTAAAAAATTGACAAAAACCGAAAACCACAAATTTATGGATGTCTGCAAGTACCATGGCTCAATAGTTCAGTGCGTCGGACTACTGAAGCTACCTCCTGAAGCTCCTTCGCCTATGACACGTAAGTTGCACCGATTGAGTTCAAAGAAGAGTAAGGTGGTGTAAGGGTTTGAAACTTTGATGTTGATAAGTTTTAACACTCCATGGTTGGCACCTGAGCTAATTGGGAAGAATTATTGTGTTTTTTTTTTCCATTTTGTTTATTTACTTTGAACAGTTCAAATTTGAGCCTTTAACCAAATATGTCTTCCGTGGCTAAACAAAAACAAATATTAGTCTAGTTTCCTCTTAGCTTTACACACTTTTTTAACAGCCGCTAGCGAAAGCCTTACCATGACCTTCACTGACTTAACAACTACATAAACTATAGCAACTAAAAATATCATGACATCAATACTATTTTCTTGAAAAATATTCAAAGTTTTCAAAGGACTCTGCATGTGGGGTGCTCCTCTATGCCTAATCACATACTCCACCCAATAGACAGCACTTTGGCGTGCTGTCAGGGGTCTGTCTCGATATAATCTTGAGAATTGTTGCACTGCACTTCTATACTTCTCACTTTCCATAACCTCCAGGATTCCATTACGAAAAGACTCTTCCGTCATTGTATTGTACCCCAGTACCAAACCATGTCCTTTCGTTTGCATGGCATCAGCATTGCCTGGCTGATCGCCCGCTACTGGTATCGCCACCATTGGTACACCATGATACTCAGACTCTGTTATGCTTCCTTTGCCACCGTGGGTGACGAAAAGTTTAAGATTCTTATGCGCCAGTATATCGTCCTGTGGGAGCCATTTCTTAAACATAATGTTCGATGCGTTGCCTGGTCGGCTTTCATGGTCACATTTCCATAACACATTATATGGCAGGGATGAGAGAACGCTGAAAATTATGTTAAATGCATTCGATCCTAAGTGGTCTCCACGGACATAGGAGCCAAGACTGAAGTAAATTGCTCCTTGAGGAGAACTATCCAGAAATGTTTTAATATCCTGCGAAAGATGATTGCCTGATTAAATCATGTTGTTGGAAGAGTGTATGGTTACTTACGTCTGGCAATGGATCTGGTTGGTCTTTTATTTGAATACCACCGACTTCGATGAGAGCGGGTACCAGGGGTCGAACTGGACCCTCACTGAAATGATGATTGGAAAGGATAAGAGAAACATTTCTCTTCATCTCCTCGAGTGATGGATACTTGTTAGATGGATAGTTCTTGCTGGAAAAATAAAGTCACAAAGTGATTCAAGTGTTGTGTACTTTGGACTCACTTGTACAAGCTCTCCAGAAAGTACCCAAACAGTCCGGATAGTGCCCTCTCTGCCGCGTTGATAATACAACTCAAAACTCTTCCGAAAAATCCCATCGGATTGGGGCTCATAAATGGTGCTGGTGGTACAAAAGCTGGAAACGTTGGATTGCCGATCATTCGAGACACATGTCCAACGGGTTGAATCATCCAAGACAGAATGACGGGACACTTAAAATGGGCTGCTACTCCCAGCTGGAACTCATTGAACGTATATCCCAGCAGCATAAGGTCGAACTGATTATCCTCCTCAATGAAGCTTTTGAAATCCGGATCATCTACGAAATCCGCGTACTTCCCAACGAGGTTCTTTAACAGGAAAAACGACTTCACGACCATCATATAGAAGGGCGAATCCTTCACCGTATTGACCATCCCATCGATATCTGCTTGTGTGAACTCCAGTTCCTTTAGAAATATATGCCGATAGCCAGGATTTGGATCATTCAGTGGCATGGATGTTATCACAGTGACGTTGTGTCCTCGATCGACTAAGGCACGCACCACGGCCATGTGAATGATCACGTGCGATGGGCTGTGGGTGAGAAACATTCCAAGAATGTTCGAAGCCTTTGCGATGCCCATTGTCGCTACAAGTAAAAAACCGATAACTCCGAATTTGTATCTCATCATCACGTTCTATGTACGAGTACATGCCAGACAGAACTAAGTTAACGTCTGTCATGTGTGCGGCGGCGGTATGAATTTGATTAACGCTTTATCGTGACTGCAATTCTAATCGACCAATTTACCAAGTCTGAGGTTAATTGGAATGGCACAGTACATTCAGTACTGGTCTCTCTGTTCAGAATGAATGTTTTTCTACGTAGCAGATACTCTATGACTGAGTAGATATGAATGGGATCTACGTACTTCAGCAGCGATATGTTATCGAATCAAATATGAAGTATTTAAGCGTAACTAGGTAGTATCTGCCTGGAGTGGAACGGAACGAGATAGTTTATCTTTGTACTTTGATAACAGAAAATTGTGTTCTTAGTAAACAAGATAAGAAAATTATAAACAATTATATTATCATTAGCAAGACGCACGTGTATTCTGTAACACAATTAAACAACCTCCATGTATTCCAGATGCAGCAGGTTAGAAGGTTCATTGCAACTATAGGGCAAGTATTGGTTTCATGACAACTCTTGAAATCTAGTTGCTGCTCTAGGTGCGGTTGCATCGTCCTTTTAAAACCGTGTGTCCTTCAGTCGCAATTCATCGATTTGGAGCAGTAAAAACTCGTTGATCAAGGTTCTATATCCCTCACCAGTCGTTGACCATACGTCCGCGACATAGTCGAAACGGACAATATGAGATCTTCCGTTGCCTCTTCTCTCACCTGCTCCATTAACAACCTCCTCCAGGACCGCCTCCAGTTGCGCACTCTAACTCCTCCTTCTACTTGTACGCTCCACCTAAAGCGAAGTCTCACTCTAGCCCTGAGCATTTGTACCCATTTGCTCTACATGTCCTAGCCATCTTAAAAGGCAATTCGCCGACGTTGTGTGTCCCTTCTTGTTGACAGCATATGCTTGCCCTCATTTATCATTTAACCCATTTTTGGAACTTAATGACAGCCCGATGTGTTCTGTCAATAATGTCACTATAATCGGCATACGCTAATAGTTCCACAGACTTTTGAAAAACTATGCCTTCGTTTTTGAATTGGGAGTTTCACACCATTCTTTCAAATACGATGTTGAAACAGTCACATGACAGCACGTCAACTTGTCTAAGTCCTTTTTGACATCAAAGTTGAGTTCGTTATAGACCTTGTTGGAGCAACGAGCGATCTCCGTCGTCATCCTACATAGGTGACAGGGATGTCAACGCTAGACATGCGCATGAGCCAGATCTTGAAATGGGTGCCACTGTGGGTACGAAATTCCGGGAATATGCAATCAAATCTAGCAGCCTTGTCTAACTTGAGCTTTTGGACTGAAGCTTAAGAGCTAAAACCCGTGTGACTCTTAAGTGACCGAGCTTAAAATTTTTCTTGAAGATTTTGGTTTCGATTTTGTCACCGGGTACCTTGCAAATCTTTAGGATTAGAAGCTACTAATGTGGTGCTGCGTTTTCTTGGATTTTCGATGGTTTGTTGCCTTATTTACCTACATTTCGAGGGATTGAAGTAGCTCATCCGCAGGTGCAATTTACTTCAAACTCTTTGTAAAGGCGATTGCTGTCTTCGACCAACCAGGGATGTTTTGTTCCTTAAATCTGGGTTCCTTAAATCTGGATTAACTTGAGCCGACGAGTAGTCTTCTGTGTACTAGAATGGGCAATAGGTTCAACTGTGACAAAAGCTCTATACTGGCTATGGGTAAAGTTCGCGATGACCTGACCACTAGATTTAAGAAGTCACAAGTTGTGGTTACAGCTCACAAATATGAGATCGGGATGGTTACTAAGTCTGGAATTAAATCAGCCAGGAATCATGACATTCGAACCAAGGAATTTGTATTTAATTAGTTTTTGGGTATTCTTGACTCTGCCGCATATAGTGTCCAAGTCTTCTTCAGTTTATGTCTGCCTAAACCGACTTCCTAAAACTGGTTAAAGGACGTTTAGTTGACCACAACCTCACTCATAATTACATAGAATCTGCTATACTGCTATGCTATAAGGAGTGCGTTTGCCATAGTTCAAGGTTTCAGCGAACTATGAAACCTTTTCAAAAACTTTCCTAAACATTGAGTATCCATCTGGCTCATACGAGTAAGATTAAGGAAAACATAATTCATACGCCCAACCAGAGAGAACATAAAAAGGTATACTTAGACGGAAAAGGAAAGTGTATACAAACCCTACTTTAACATCTATATCAGCCGACTATTGCCATAAAAAAAAAGCCCCAAGGGCCAGTAACAAGCAGACCACTATCCACCATCTTGCAATACTGCAGGGAACCAATGAAATATAAAAATGTGTAGGAACGCTTCCCGTTCCCCAAAGGGTCTTCAAGGCAAGCTTTGTCGAACAGAAATCCACCATCAACTAGCTCTCGAGACCAAGAGGGATTACTTATGAAATTTTTATTCCTCACTCACAACGTGCACTCTGTTACAACCGCAGTTGGTTTTCCCTTACAACCAAGCACGTATGCATACAGAATGAAGTTGGAGGTCATGTTTCCAAACTCATACCGAATAAGATCGGCAAAAACAACAAAAAAGAACTCGATTGTGTTTTCTAAAGTAGCTCCAGTGCTTCAGTACAAATATCCTTCCACATTGACTTTCCGAGCCGGTCTTCCTTTAGGATGACCCTTTCTATTCATACAATACTTGCCATGAACACCTAATGCAAAACCCTTTCATTCACTCCATCCAATAATATTTTCCATGGAAATATATTTAGAGCTCGTCCTTTGAATACACTTCCGTATAACATGCAAAGCTTCCCTTGTGCGGGACTCCCTCCCTATTGACTTGATGTCATAGACAAACATATACACACATCGTCATTCATAGTTGGCTCAAACAATGCAGCCAGCTCTTTGCATTTCCCATCAAATTTTCAATTTATTGGATGGTTTCCTTGTATATTTCCAATATCCTGCAGCTGCCAGCAGGATACACCGTATACACCATGTCGCATCGATATTAGTCGATGGACATATCAATTGGATTGGTTATTTGCACAATGTTCCTGCCACATTTCGAAATGTTGTTCAGAGAATTTTCAATCCCCCGACAGAAAGGATTCGCAACTGGAATTTTAAACTAACAAGTTTTATCCTTTTTTATGTGTTTTTGCAGGGAAATGGTTTGCCATTCACCGATTCCGATGTCTCAATATTCGAGGCGTTTGCTATTTTTTGCGGCCTCGGGATACACAATACGCAAATGTACGAGAACGCATGCAAATTGATGGCTAAGCAAAAAGTCGCCTTGGAATGCCTGTCGTACCATGCGACTGCTGGACAGGACCAGACAAACAAATTGGTACAGGATACTGTGGCTACAGCAGAAGCGTACAACTTGTATAGCTTTAAATTTATTGGTGAGTATCTCACACATGGTGTACGTTTGTGGGTTCAACTTACAAGGAATTTCGGTTTTGTTTTTTTAGATTTTGATCTCTCGGATGATGACACCTGCAAAGCGGTGCTACGTATGTTCCTTCAGTGTAATTTAGTCCAACAATATCAGGTTCCCTATGACGTAAGTCGGACATTTATACGAATTCAGACAGCAATATTTGATTTTGTCTTTTTCTGTGTGTAATCGGAAGGTCCTTTGCCGCTGGGTGCTCAGCGTTCGGAAAAACTACCGTCCTGTAAAATATCACAATTGGCGACACGCCCTAAATGTGTCTCAGACAATGTTCGCCATGTTGAAGACCGGCAAGATGGAACGGTTTATGACTGATTTAGAGATATTAGGCCTGTTGGTGGCGTGCTTGTGTCATGACTTGGATCATCGTGGAACGAATAATGCATTTCAAACGAAAACTGAGAGTCCTTTGGCTATTCTATACACCACCAGCACAATGGAGCACCACCACTTTGATCAGTGTGTGATGATTTTGAATTCGGAAGGGAATAACATATTTCAGGTGAGTTCGTTGGTTTTTACTTTAATTTACAGCAGGACACAAAAATTATGCAGAGTGGCCTAGAAGAAATGTATTGGATAAACCTTTAACCCGTCGTTCATACTAATCCTGTGGCAATGTTAAAATGATACTAATCAGGACTGTGGAATTGTGAAGCTATCACGTCCACCTACTTTTTGCAAATGTTAGCCTGATTCTAAGAGATTTGAAACAATAAAAAGTTGGATACAATATGGCCCCCGAGTCTTACGAAAAACTGTTTTTATAAACTGCGGAAATGAGGGTCCAGTTTTTTGCACAAAAATCGAACCTAGAACCCTTCGCTTAATAGTAGCATCTTGAACGCAAAAAAATGCATTGGAGACGTCAGTTGTGACGTTTCCATACAAGTTATCGATAACACAAAGGATATTTATATTTGGTATCACTTTATTCATGAAGTAAGGGCTATGGGCTTACCTGGGTTTTTTTCCAAACTACTTAGCCTTGACGGAAGTTTATTGTACGACATCTTACGAGCTTGCGAAATGAACCAACGTCTATTGTCCTAGCCAGAGGTCCGCTCTTAAACTTATTTCCAAGCGAACGTTCTAGTCTGGTAATTTCTTTCGCATTTTAAGAAGAAATAATCACAAATATTTTTTGAATTCTTTGGCTGATGGGTCTGTGTGTACCGAGGTCAGATTGCGACAAGCAGAGTTTTGGTATGCTAAACGGTCGTAGCTTCTCATTCAGGATACATTTTTTTCCGACCAATGCCCTGACATTCACAGAATGGTTGTGTGATGTCTCCATGACTTTGCTTTCTCAATAGGCAATGACCAGATAGAAGTCCTACCATTGTTCTTATCCGCGACCTCATAATTTTCCCAGATTTTCTCTGAAGATCACAAGCCTTTAGACGCCCTATGCCCTGTTAATTAGAATAATCCTCTTATCCATATAGATCGATGGTTGTACTGCGTTGCTTTGTGGAAGCCCTGATCCTTTTTTGGAAAGTTTGTCGACCCTTTCGATCCCCCAATATCACAGATTTCAAGTACTCAGATTAATCTGATATAGTTCCGAGTATAATGCTGTGATCATTTTGTGACTGGATTCTGGATATTAAGCGCAGCATGACTCACATTAATGGATAGCGATATTCTTGTCAGATACTGATCCCATCTCCAGTTATTCCGCAGCTTTGAACACAACTGCATGTGTCCGAAAGTCTCAGGGCTACTTTCAGGTCTACATATGAAGAAGACTGGATTCCATATACTAATTTAACATATGTACTACACTTGAAATAAATTTTAGTCAAATATCTCAATAATTCTGTGTTTTAACTAAATTCAAAATTGTCATGTCCTTATTGAAAAACTCTTTCACATTCTTCTTCAGTGGGCTGCCAGGGGCTTGTGGCCGGCAATAACTTCAGTGAGGAACGCTAAGTTCCTTCCAATATGTACTAAAATTTACTTTGATTCGGTGCTGTTTGTCCAAAATTTTATGATGACAAAGGTGCAAGGTAAGATTTATCAATTGTAGGAAACTTAAGATTAGCCTTCTTCAAGCAGACAAGAGCTGTCTCGGTCCACTGAAGATCAGTTTAGATTCATTTTTGTATGTCATTCTCTATTGAGAATTGCAACAGGTCCTTACTCCAGTCTATAAGGGATTTCAAAGGCTTTAAGTCCAGTTCTTATGGATAGCTTTTCATACGAAATCGTGGTCTATAAACGATCGAACTCTTAGAATAAATACATGAAACCTTTCATAAGCTTCTCAATGTTACAATTTATGTATTTAATTTGTAGTAACATTTCTGTGGGAGTTTATCATCATTCAAAAGTTAATTAAAATTCTTTCTCTCATGCACTATTCATTACGAATTTACAACTGCAATCGTAATGCATCGCATCTCTGAGAAGTGCAAAATAGCAGTTCGAGCAAAGTATAATATTCACCCTTTTTGCTTGGGCAGCCATTCTTAAATATTCAATTAGGACAACTACACAGGAGTAGAGCTCTTTGGTAAGTCTTTGGTAAATTGACCGGAACTTGGTATAGTGAACGCCTTAAAGTTTAACCACTTCGATGAAAAAGTTAAAGTACTCTGAAGTTTAATTATTTTTTGTACTTAGAATGAGGTAAACACTTCGTAAGGATGCATTCAATGCCATTCACTTGTACATGATGGAAATGATATAGTCGTCAGGTTGTGGTGAAGAATTTAAAATGCACATGGATGCCGGAGAAGAAATATGGTTTTGGAAATTATACGGGATACGCAGTGTCCTTTCGAATGAATGCTGCATTAGCTTTATACCGATGAAGGTAGAGTTGCAGAAGTTGATTTCAAAGTGGAAATGTTCACCATCTTGTTTGTCCTCTATTTAATTCAAAAGTCCGTTTATTCCTAAAGTTGCCTATATAAGGCCCGATATGTGGCCCTAATATTGGATTATAATGTGAATTCGTAAGAGTTTTGAAGACGTTTAATGTACCAATATTCAACAGAAAGCTTTAGTTTGATTTAAGCTAGGTTAGGTTAAGTAGGTGACTGCAAACTCTTGAAGTGGGAGCATTCGGACTCGGATCTCGACGGATCTATAGTTAGTCCATGGTATGGTCGGCCCTCCTGAACCAACCTGTTTTCGTTATGAATTTTTAAGTGGTTTTAGGAGGGCATGCTAGCTAGTTCGTATAGTTGGTCGAAAAAGTTTTTCCGAAGATTTGATGTCTGATTCTGGTGAGACTTGGGCATTCGCAGAGGAAGTGTGTCGTGTTTTCCTCCACATCAGTGTCGTCACAGCCTCTGCATAGGTCTGAGCCGTTGAAACCGATCCTACTGGGGTGGGCCGTCATTGGGTTGTGGCCTATGAGGATGCCGATGAGAAGGGCTAACAGTATTCTATTGGGAGACGGAAGTTCTCTCCCCGTTTTTTCGTTGTATTGGGCTCCAAGTAGCCTTAAAACATGGTCTAGGCTTGTTCTTGTTACGGAAGTCCGTTGAGATCCTGGAGAAACAGAGGCTACTGGGGGGTAGGACCGAGTGGTCCGTCGTACAATATCACTTGATGCTGAGGCGGTAATGCTATGCGTAAAGCTCAGGGTTTTGAGCTCTTCTTTACATTGTTTGACCAGTTTTGAATTGGTTGTAATGGAATTGGTTGCTTTGATGACTTTGATGATAAGCTCCTGCAGGCCGCGGTGATACCATATATTTCCGCAAGGAAAACACTCGCGTCGTTTTATGGACCGGGCAATCTGTGGTTTTTCTGAGAAGATTCCTCTTCATGAAATAGTCAAACGAAATCTGAAGTTTATACCTTATCCTACCAGATTCATGTCCTCTTAGACTGTTTTGAACAAGGAAATACTTTACAATGGTCAGCCTTTTATTTCAAATTGGAAGTAAGAACGGGACTCAAGACTTTTTCATATGAATTTCGATCACAAAACGAGAAGAGAAGTTTGGGTATACTCAATGCTCGGACTCGATGAAATAATGAGGTCACACTAGATTATGTGATAGAAATTTGACCACGTTTGCAGTGATTGATTCTTTAGACCCAATTTTCCACCACTGTTCCGCCCTTGTCAGTGGAAAAGTTGGCAATTTTGTTCCACAGCTCCTCCAACATTGTTGGCTTGTTGGCGTAGGCTAGTGACTTAAAGTGGCAAAGTAGCCATTCAAGGTTACACGATTACTGAACGTCCCTTTCAACAGATCAATCATTTGGCCACATGTGTTGCATTCTGTTGGAACCACATATCACTGATGTCAACTCCATTCAATTCTGGCCAATCAACATAGAATGATAGCGAACTCCATTGGCCGTACCATGGCGATCATTTTTAAAAATGAAATCCATACCACACAGGCTTAAATTCTTGTGGATGCAATGGAGTCTTTTGAAGCACATTTGGATTTGTTGCTGATTTTTCGATGATGGATTCCTCATTTTTGCAGAGAAGTCTCCGCAGTTCAAATAATCAGGATGCTTCAGTTTTTGAGTTCATTAATTTTTGTTAGGATGTAGGCCACGATCTTGAAGCAAAATTTGCTACAATGTGGACTGTGAGTTTCCCAAATCCTTTGAACGGGATGGAATCGACTGAATGCCCTCATTTCGAGCTGAAACACTTATGTCTGCGATGTTTTCGGTACTTTTTTGTGTCATGTTAACTCAATTTTTTCCACTTTTCTCGTTCCTGAACTTTACTATGCTAAAAATGTTAATAAAACTGAATTTAGCTAATACCACCAAACCATCCTTAAAAATCAATTAATTTCGTGTCGGTTCAGGGAGGCGACTAAGGTATTTTGTTACAATTGTCTCAAAAGAGGTAGGGGATCTCCCACTTGATATTGACAAGGCAAGACAACCACAAGTGTTATATTCCGAGTTTTCATCACTCTCTTCACAAGAATCGTAGTATCTCGTAAGATTTAAGGAAGCTACTAAGCTTTATAAATTTGTTTCCTTCTGCGAGACAAGAAGGATTCTGCAGAGATACTTGCCACCATTTGTTTAGTCTAGACTTCTATTTCTGAATTCTAGAAAGCCTGCCAATAATTATCATACGAAATCTAATAAAAACACTGGTTGAAGAATGAAGGACCAAGGTTTAGAGTAATCGTTTTTTTGCCTCTGCGTCTCGTCAAACCAAAATGACGTAGGATTGGACTATAATAGAGGAATGGTTTCGTACGACCATTTCTGAAACAGTGTGAATACAAAGGATTTGTGTTGTGTAACCATAACGTATTTCACTAAAATGTCGGTGTGCCTTATACATTCAAATGAAGCCATGCCTTCGAATTCTTCCTTTTTAGTTCGCACTTATTGATCCATATTAGTACATACGACCATGTATGTACTCAGTAGCCCTTAAGGTCCACTTTAAGGGAAAGATGGTCGATAAACTTTCGACCACAAGGATGTTGTTAGTTGAACCATCTCCAGTCTCCTTGCAAAGTGGACAAGGTGTAAAAATCTCGCCAAAACAGACAATAACTAACTATCCCACGATATCATAAAAACGAAAAGAGTTTTTATTTTAATGAGCCCAAGAAGTAAAGTTTAAGGAGGACTTAGACACATCAAACATGGTCGGGTTCACGACTCAAGGACGTCATTTCAAGGAAACCTAAAACTAAATGCTTTTGCCTTTTGTTTATTTTCAAACTTAAATCCTAATTCCCTTTGATATAAAACTGTGGTTACCAAGTGGTACCATCTGACGACCTTATTAATTCCCCTTCAATATAACTTTGGCTCTGACCAATTAACCAACCTTTACCAAGTGTACCTGTACCAGTGCCTGTCACAAACCCACCTGTCTATAGATAACGATTTTAGAAAATCCGCACTCATTAATGAACTCACTTCCTTCGACTGTGAAAGTTTTCAATTTAAAGAGCGAAGAGTGAACAAAACGAGCATACTCGACAGTTAATTTCTCAGAATATTCATGATTTTAATCATCATCAAGACACGAAATACAACCACGAAGTATAATTACAAAAGTTCCTACCTACCTCACGACACCTTGCTGGTTGTAGCCACAATAAAAGTAACCACAAAGTTTTGCATTTCTGCTCGAACGATAAAGAACACAAAACACAGATGTTACTCATACCTACTCGTCCTGCGTTTAAACAATAAACAAATTCCACTCTACCCTCATTCTCTGGCTTGATGCGTCTGCTCGTCCCTTTGTGTGCGAGCTGGAGGGTGGTGTACACTCTTTCAAAGACGAATCCCTTCGGGCAAGACCATAAAAGGATTACCCCTACCCGGCCAAAAAAATAAAAATAAAACCCAACAACAGGAGTGTTGACTGAAATACCACAGCCGTCAACACCACATTAACTTACTTGGCATCGGCACAGGGCACCGCGAGTACCGAGAGACGATGATGATGCCTCAGCTGCTGTGTATTTATGTATATAATCAGATTTTGTCCCTCGTCCTTACGCTCGTGATTGTTTTGTCTTTGCAGGCACTTTCGCCCGACGACTATCGGACCGTAATGAAAACAGTCGAAAATGCGATTCTTTCCACGGACCTGGCCATGTACTTTAAAAAGCGAAACAGTTTCCTTGAATTGGTCGAAAACGGTGAATTCGATTGGCAGAGCGAGGAGAAAAAGGAGCGTAAGTATTGTCACACCTCAGTCCTTCTATGTATGGATGTGTTTGCAATTTTTATCACCTCGTATCCTCATCTTGTAATGGATCTCTCGTGCAACAATAATTTATGTCACATACATATTTCCTTGGTGATGATGGTGATGGTTATGATGGCGCTCTACCAGGGCACATCAATCGAAAGGAGTTTTTATGAAATCCATCAGCGGGCAATCAAGATCCTTTTATGTGTCCTCTAACAAACAAGTAACGACGTTATTGCTCAATCATTTGCATCGTAACCTACATAATGGATGGTGGAGGCGCCCGTGGTGGATTGAAAGCAACAGTGGCATCTGGATTTATTTTTCTTTTTTTTTTTTCTCCAATCCAGTGCTCTGCCTGAACAGAGAGAACGAGTTTTCCGTTTATTTTCGTTCGAAGTCAATTAAATTTCGTCCTTTTTGCTCAGATTCTACCATTTTCTCACAACAACAGTTTGTATGTGTCTGTTTGGCCTTTTGCAGTACTCTGCGGAATGATGATGACAGCCTGTGATGTGAGTGCCATTGCTAAGCCTTGGGAGGTCCAACATAGAGTGGCTAAGCTAGTTGCAGATGAATTCTTCGATCAGGGAGATCTGGAGAAATTGCAGTTAAATACTCAACCGGTTGCAATGATGGACAGGTAAATGGATTTTCGATTATCGTTGTCTTTTCCATTCTAGGCTACTGACAGGCAAAAAGTCATGAGTAAAGTGAATAAGGCATGAGGATTGTATTCTACTCTTTTGTTCTATGTCAAATCAGAGCAGGAGTATGGTGAATGAAAAGCTGCTCTGATTGAAAATGGATGTATCCTGGCACATGTGTGCAGCTGAAAATATTGTTTCCTTGACTAGCACAATTGAATGCACCCTGACATACAGCACACAAAAGCAAAGTGCTAAAGACTACTTCGAAACAATTGAACTTAAAGGACTAAATCAAAGATTTATCCTTAAAAAGTGTGACGGGAGTTCTTATATGTCCATATCTCCAATAAGAGTTAAGAGTTTGAATTTATTCTACCGTAATATGATGTCAAAATGTTTTAGCAGCTGTCAAAGTTGCCAATGACATCCAGCTGTCAAAATGGTTTGCCATTCCATCGTGCATCACCAAGAGTCAATCTGCCTTATTTTGTGGTTGGATTTGGGCCAACATCCGTATAAGATTGTACTGATGCAAGGATTGAAGCTGGACGACCATTGAAAACGCCCGGAGTTCATCTCGGACGAGGCCCATTTTTGGCTAAGCGGCTATGTCAACAAGCAGAATTGTCGTAACTGTTGGTAAAGTAGTTTCGTAATGGTTAAGGAGTTTACTTACCTCGGATTAAGTATTAACTCCACGAATGAAAACTTAGCGGAAATTTGACAAAAATGTACCCTTGGAAACCGTTGCTACTTCTTCGATTTGGCAAAATAAATGGTTTCAAAACTTCTAACTTATTTTGGATGAGGCAAGTTTTCAACCACTTCAAAGCCTTCGTTGAACGCTTTATACTGCTCCAACATCTCCGAACAAGAAATTCCGTTCGTATCACAATATTTCCAACAAACTCTTTGCTCTAAAGCATTTGAGGTTAACTGATGTTAAGGTTTGTCCAAATTTTGTCTGACAGTTTTCTAAGCAAAACAATTGTCAGACCAGCCATTTGACAAGAAATTGTAAAGAATTGGGGCAAAATGACAATGACACGGAACAACCATGTGAACTGACAACTAAACTCTGCCAATAGTCTGAACATATGTATGTAGTTTGAACACTCGTCAAAGATTGACAGGTACTACTGCTGCTTCAGTTTCAAGGTTTCCAAGTTCAAAACTATTATGCAATTCATTCTTGTTTTAGTGGTCAAAATGACATCTACAATACTCTAACTCAGAGAGTGTTGATTTCCAAACAGAATCATATCGTATTGTCAAGGCTGCTCCAGTAGAAATGAAAATGAAGGCCAGTTCTTTTTAGACAACCATGACAGTATGAGTATCCCCATTTGCCTTTGTCCTGTATACTTCATGGAAAAGCAGAAAATATTGCAATTATAAATTCTAGGAAACAAAATTTAATTAAAACTCTAACGGTCACGTAAATCCCGAAAATTACTTCAATCTATTTATGGTTATCACGAATACGCTGTACCTCATCTGAATTTCAAAAACCCCGTCGCATAATAAACAACTAACAACACAATACTCGTGAATTTCTGCCCGACGACACCTCCTGTAACTTCAAAACAATGATTTCATTTGAACATAACAATCTTCTTGTTTTAATTACCCACCAGGGAGCGCAAGGACGAACTGCCAAAAATGCAAGTTGGTTTTATCGATGTCATTTGTCTACCATTGTATCGGGTGTTATGCGACACTTTTCCATGGATAACGCCCTTGTACGAGGGGACTCTAGAGAATCGACGTAATTGGCAGGATCTGGCGGAAAAAGTCGAAATGGGATTAACATGGATCGACCACGATACTATCGATAAACCGGTAGAGGAATTTGCAGGTAAATGACAAAAAAAAAAAAAAAGAAACTTTCCCCATCACATTGTCATCAGGTGCAATAGATGCAGTTTTTTGTTTTTGTTCGTACATGTCAGCGAGGATAAATTGAGAACACTCACGTCATCCTCCTACATCCATGCGAAGATGGATTTCACTTAATCCTGCAATTTTTTTTTTTTTTATTCTCTTTTTTTTGGTTGTGTGTGGGTGTATGTGCAGCTTGCAAGGAAGAGGAAATAAAGGATATTGAATTTACGGTTACCACACTTAACTGTCAACATGCCAGCGGTGGTGAATCAAATGACACGTCAACACCTGAACACCGTGGATCCCGATTTAGTAGCATGAAAAAGACTGGGGCCTTAGGAAAGGTGGTACGTTCGAAGTTAAGTAAGACACTCTACAACAGCATGGATGGTGTTAAACCAAAGACACCACTTAAACCGTTGCTGGATGCTCATCCATTGGACGTGACTAGAGAGTCAAAAGTATCGCCCCAAGACACATCGGACCTGGATAAGAGTCCTACTAGTCCGCAATCATCGTCTCAGATACCGGATAAGTCAAAGAAACGTTCAAAGTTGTGTGCACTTTTGTGACGAAAACCGTCCAATTAGAATTTGAAAACCCCCTCCTCAGGATCGACCGACTGATGGCGTCGAACACTGAGGAGGGCATTTTCAGGTTTTAATTGGCTCTGTATAAGATGTGAGGGTAGTGAGTGTGAAAAACGTGCAACAGGTACCGATAGTTCTTTCTAGTTTAATTTTCGTCCTTAAAGGTTAGTGATTGATTTGATTGATAACCTTTTTGCTATTCAACTTGTAGTCCACAGTTGTGTTTCCGTCCTTTTGTCAAAGATGTTTTAATATATTTTTTTTTTATTTTGTTTTTTTTATTTTAACTCGACGTACCTGTTGACATGCATACACTTTAGAGCATAAAACTTTTTTGGTAGCACAAATAAATTGTAAAATTATAAGGATGTGGTTTGAGAGAATTTCGATGGTAAGAGTGAGGTCTGCAGGATATTGATTTCAATTGTTTGATATGTGTAAACAAAGTAGCTTAGACGTCTTGGTTTCCTTGTAGTCTCCCTTCAATAGAACACTTTCAATTCAGTACTTAACTTGGTCAACATAAGCCAGGCGTATATCTCTTTACAAAGCTATTTAAGACATCAATCACTGGCAGTTCCTTGCAATTTTATATGGATGTACATATGTTTCTGATATTTCTTCGAATAACTTCTAGTCAACAAGATTCAAACCAATGAGGTCCTAGTCAATGGTAGTCCTAGACTTTCTATTATGCTGAGATTTATGTTTTTGTTTCATATACATGCGACTAAGGACACAAGGTCTGTAACTAGGATATAATGTGCGACCAGCTGGAAGAGTTTAAACTGTTCTTTATATAAGGAATGAACATAGTCCACTGTAAATCGTCCAAATATGATGTATATCCAACATGGAAAAGGACAATAGAATCCTCGATTCTTGACATCGTCATCCACTGATTTTGGTTAGGTACTACTTCTCAAATTCATCTCTGTTAAGCCCTCCTTAATCTTAAAACACATTTTGTAATAATGTAGAACACCTATTTCAACACACTGCGGTTGAGTTTGAAAAAAAAAAAATAAAGTAAAAAGTACTATAGCCGGCACTGACCCTTGTGGTAAGCCTTTTCATACGTTTCGTGAGGCTTGGCGTATTGCTAAATTAGAGGTATCAGATCGCCTGGTAATCGCAGTGAAATAAAGGAAAACAATATAAAAGACTTAATGGTTCTCTAGTTGTAGTCATGTCAAGATACTCTGTAGAGGGCTATCGATTTGAAGGCAAGGTAGTTGGTATCATTACTCGGTTTCAGTAGATTTTAGCAATGAAATGGTTCTACCATTAAGGTTTCACAAGAAAACCCGCTAGTCACGGATTTGTTTTGACTCTGCAACAGATGTCAAAATCTCTCTTAGGCGTCCCCGTCCTTTAGCATTTCATTTTCAGTTTTAACTTTTCCTTTGTCAGCAATAAGACTTGCAACTACGGTCGGGTCTGGTTCGGTATGCATTGTAGAACTTTCCTTGGAGTTTTCAGTAACTTGTTCTTGGACTAACCAACTTTACACACTTATGTTTGTTTCTTTGCACCAACTTTACTTACGCCACCGATCCAGGCCTATTTCTTACTAACTCTGGCCTCTGCTGAGGAGATTTATATCTGAGAAGACAGGTGCACAGATTTTGTGCACAGATACGCTTAGATCCCGCATTCTTATGTGCAGAAAATGAAAAGTAATGAAAATTCTTTGCAAAAATATTACGTATACGCCACCGATTAAGGCGCATTTCTTCCTAATTCTGACCTTCGTACAAAGTTCACTCGAAAATGTTGACAGGATCTAATGTTTTTTCATACGTCACAAGACCTACATACATGTCCCTTACATTCAGCACAAAATTCATGTGTTTTGTATCAGCCACATTCAAAACCGGCCTAATTGCAACTTCTGCTCTATATGACACTTAAAGCCTACGATATTAAAATATATATTTTCGACTTTGTAACAAAAATCTTTTTCATCTCAAACCATGTCGGATGCAAATCAAAATATTTAACAATAACTAAAACTAAATAAATCAAAACTAAATTAAATCAAAAGCAATTTCTTAAAAAAACAAAATATGTAATTTTTCTGACAAAAAAGATAAAAATAAGAAAAATATGTAAGAAACCACAAAGACGTAGTAAAAAAAAAAATAAAAAAAACAGTAACTCATTATTATTGTAGTTAATTTATGTTACTCTGTAAGTGAATGTCAAAAAATGTGATCTATTTAAGGTCGAGTAGGATTTCTGTGCGCCACCCATTATGGTACAGATTTCCGTCAACACAAAACATAAAAACAAACATACACAAAACCTATAACATAACATTAAGCTAACTTAAGTGGAAAACTATCTAAACTACTACAACACACTATGAAGAACTTCATCTAAGTCATAAATTAAATAAACAAACAAAAAAAAAAACTTTGCTATAAGCTCCTTAAATAGTTAACTAAGTAATCTAACTAAACTTTAGTATAACAAACTTTTAAACTTAAAATAAAAACAAAACAAAAAAAAACTTTCTGCTAATACTATTGATCTTGGCAAAAGCATAGAGCTTAAGTAGATCAATTTATTCAATTTGACTCTTCACAATGAAATTTATGTGTCACAAAGAATAATAACAAAAAAAAAAAAAAAAACAAAATATATTATTATATTCATACAATCAATCTTTATACGCTATTCTGTGAGATAAATTTCCAAGTAGAAATTCTATAGCAATAATTGGTAACACCTATTCACTTCATTATAGAAAGAAGCATTAACAAAAATAAATAAAATGTGGTTAACTATAATTAAAATTAAACTCTAGTGCAATTTATTAGTAGGCTTCTTTTAATCTGAGAACTATTCTCCTTCTTTTTTTTGTATGAATTCCAAAATTGTAGAAAATTTAAATAAAATTCCAATATGTTTGTGATTACTATTATGTATTATTCTTTATGTTATGATGGCATACATATAAATGATGTTATTAACACAACAGATATACAATTAAACAAATATATTAAATGTTGATGAAAAGAAAGAAAAAAAAAAATAAATAAATAGAAATCAATGTGCATGTCAATTTATTTCGAATAAAATTTTATCAATGAACATTATATCTATCCGCATTGGGGCTGGGTTTTTATTTGCGTTTATCGAATAATAGATATGATTATCTGTGCGAGACTAAAGTTTCGTAACAGTGAGACAAGTTCAGGATAAGTCATTTAGCTCTTGGAAGACAGGCACGAAACTGCCCTGTACTTTGTGTACAGATACACTTAAGTAGCTCCTGCATCCGTATGTGCAGAAAAATTAAAAGTAATTAAAATTATTTGTAAAAATAGAACGTATACGCCACCGATCTGGGCCCATTTCTTTCTTATTCTACCCTTTGCTGAGCAGATTCAACTCTGAAAAGACAGATGCTAAGCTACCCTGTATGTCGTCCACAGATACAAGTACCCCCAGCGTACTTACATAAGTGCAGAAAAATAAAAAATATTGAAAATTCTTTGTAAAAATATTACGTATACTCCACCGATATTGACCTACATCTTCCTAATTATATTCTCTACGGAGGAGATTCAACTGTGAAGAGACAAGTGCTAAACTACCCTGCACGTCGTGCACAGATGCGCTTAGATCCTGGATACTTATGTCCAGAAAAATGGAAAGTAAGTAATGAACATTCTGTGTAAAAATATTACGTATATGCCACCGATCTGGGTTTTTATCTTCCTAATTCGACCCTCTGAGGAGACGCAACTCCGACACGACAGGTGCTAAGTTGCCATGTACTTTGTGTACAGATACTCTTAGATCTTGCATACCTAAGTGCAGAAAAATGGAAAATATAGAGAATTCTTTTCAAAAATTACGTACACGCCACCGAACTAGACCCCTTTCTTCCTAATTCTGCCGTCTGTTGAGGAGTTTTAACTCAGAAAAGATAGGTGCTAGTCTGCCATGTAGTTTGTGCACAGATACTCTTAGATCCTGCACACTAAGGTGCGGAAAAATGGAAAATATTGAAAATTCTTTGCAAAAATATTGCGTATACGACACCAATCTAGGCCCATTTGTTCTGCGAATTATTCGTTTGACATGGATAGGACATGTAAAGCTAATGAACACCAATGCTCCGGTCTGTACAATCTTTGATTCAAACCCGGAGGGACAACGCAGTAGAGCAATACTTTGCCTTAGGTGGCGTGCACAAGTAAAAGGGGACCTTAACCGAGTTGGTAACTGGAGACAGTTAGCTAAGGTACGCGCTAAGTGGAAAGGCTTGTTGGTTGAGCCGCAGGTGCATCCCGGACTGTAGTGTCACCTAAGTAAGTAAGTATGGTGTGTGACATGACCATTTTTAATTTACTTTGTGCAGACAGTGTCGGTGTCGGCCAAGTACTTTTTTCCTGAAAAGGATGGACTTATAACCTTCACGGGAATCGGAATAAACGTTTGCTAATGCAGAGGCAGATAGCAAACTAGGAATAATATGTTGGTTGGGTATACCATAACTTAATGGTTCTGTTTGAAAAGAATTTTATTATAAGGATTTTCGAGCTATTTCCAGTTAGTATGGCTGGGCGGCTTCTCTAGCTTCCCTGTTACAATAAACATTCAGTCGTCTATTATAGCAATCGCCCATTTCTGGATGGTTTTGAGTAAATGGTTTAAGTCGACCCCAAACAAGTGAATAATACTCAAGTTCTGACTTAACTTGTGCTTCGTATAACAGAAGAAGCTGCAATTAAAAAATTCTGAACAGATAACTTGGAGTTTTGAGATTTTGGAGATAAGATGGAGTTTTCTTGGTTTCAATTATTCATTTAAAGGTAAGGTACACCAGGCTTATATACATATTCTGAAGTCCAATAGAATCGTTATGTAATATTTATCGACTTGGTTTACAAGATCATTGATTTGTTACCATCTGACCTGACGGAGGATACCCTTCAAGATATTGTCAAGGGTTTGCAAATTGTTCAAGTCGAGTGAACAACTTGGTTGAGACTCTATTTCTGTTTTCGTATTACCTTACCTCTGTTCGCGTACTTTCTGCACCAAAATTCGATTGTGAAATTTTCAGGAGTGGGGGTAAAATTCTCTCAGAGAATGGTAAAATCACAGAAAAGTAAACGAACGCGTAAGCTACGAAATTCGCCCACTTTGTAGACGTCAAAAGCAAATGAATGCGAATACAGAAACAACAGGGATCTGACAGCTTTCATAAATCAGTGCAAAGAAATTTCCTGCACTAAAATTCGTTGCATAGGGTAAATTTTTACTCTCTCGAGAGCGCTCTCTTCTGTGAAAAACTACGAAACTTTTGCGTACTCGAACAGGATTTGGTGACTTTTCGTAGATTTTCGTTGTTTTGGGCGAGTACGCGAACGGACCTATTGTGTTCAGCTGATCTCTCAAGTTACAATGTTCGTCTGCGCTACTCAATAATCCGATCGTTCGGCCCAAAAGCTTGAGGTTTTCTTCAAAACACAAAAGACCACAGAGCAACTGTTTGTATATTAATTTATTTTTATTTTATAAATATCAATGTCAATTCAAATTCACATATACTCATGAACATTGGTTTTATTACGTTATATTATAATTAAGGTTCATGATTATAACAACATTATAGTTAGTACTTGATTAACTTTAGAACTAAAAAAAAAAATTATATAAAACAATGAAAAACATTTCTCGGGGATGGTCCTAGATACTCTGAGCGTAATTTAAAAACGAAAATTTCTTTGTCCTGCATGCAATAAGCATAAATTAAGTTTAAGTTCTATTGGGATGTAGGTAGTATTGGTGTTTGCTTATAAGTTCTGGAATTGTATATATTTTCATTAAATACACATGCATTGTTAATTGATAGTTTAACATCCATTATGAATAATTCCATTAACTAGGTACACAATAGATGTGACATTTAAACATTTAAACACAATTGTTTGTTTACTGATTAATATGTTGTTTTTCTTATTTTCTTTGTTAGATGTTTGTTTGATTTCCCAACTCCTCAGGTTGTGTTTGGTGCTTTTTTGTTGATTTAAATTAAACATTTGTTTTTGGTTTTTGTTTTAAAATGACAATTCGAAAAGGTTATTCAAAAATCTTTAGCGGAATGATGTATGAGTGGTTGAGTTGATGATGAATGTTTGTCGCAAAGAAGAAAACAATGTTCAATGGAAGCTGTTACAAAAAAAAAAGAAGTCTCCTTTCGTTTTGCCATCGAATAGCTACATGTATATTATATTGGTTTGGCAAAAGAATTTTAAAAAATAAAAACGAAAACGAACACTTTTCCCCTTATTACAACTGTTCCCTGGTCAAATGTACGTTTGCCTTATATTCTATAGCAGGCAATCTAAGAATCATGATCTCTACTATTCTACATAAAATAGAAAGACAAACAAAAACAGGAAAGAAAAAAAAAAAAATTAAAAAATCGTCAGTTCGGCCAAACGTTACATGAAGAATTCCTCTGTGGAGTGGGAAAGCGGAAGTCACGTTCGTCCCGGACGATCCAGTATGGAAATTTCTATGACACGTAGCCCTCGGTATGTCGGATCGATGACCTGCAAGCCTTTGGGATTGTAAATGCGTTCATTTTGGGCAGCAATGTATTTGGATATTTTACGCAGGGTCTAAGGAAAATGACAAAATAAGTAGATTAAGTGGTTGATTAGGAGCACATAATCAGGTATTACCTTTTCGTAGTGCGTCTCGGAGCACATGTATACTAAGTAGGCGGTGATACAGCCAATACAGCCTTCGCAGTATGTGCTACAGGTGCCCTTTTCAGCCTCGGCAAAGAACTCATTAAGTCTGGTAATAGTCGACTCGAAGATCTGCCGTTCAATCTAAAATATAAAGATTTTGTTTATATTAATGCGGAGACTAGGTAAGCTTGGAGGTTTGACAACACAGTGCCACAAGTACTTGATATGAAACACATCCCTAATATGCCTAGCGACAGAGATCTCTAAATCTTGTTAAACGGCATAAGAAGGACACTAAGAACCGACCTGTAGTCCGAACATTACTCACAAATAACGCTTTGTACGCTTATGACGTATAGCTACGCAACAGAGTCACACGAACAGGCACGAAGTAACAATCTTTTGAATGTCTCTGCAAATACTTATCGAACAAGCGTACGGCGATGACATAATTGAATGTGTTTGTTCATTTTCCAGCTGCAAAAATGTATTTAACTTTAAACAAAGGCAATGAATTTGTTGTTAACATGTACGAACGGGACAGAGCCTCCAGGTCGTAAGTACTGAGCAAATAATTGTGTAGGCCCGAGGTATAACGAATAAGGACGCCTTAATCATCGCGATGGTGCTGGTATACACAGGTATTTGATGGGCCTTTTGGATGAGACTCAGATCTGCTTCGAACTGTAGCACTACCTTAAGTTGGTAATCGTACAGCTACCAATAATCAGATATAACTATGAAGGACATTCAACTTTTGTCGAAACTTAAGGGGACGCCCTTGGACAGACTCTGATTCTCTTACTGGCCAGGTTGGGGACGATCTTTGCAGACTTGTCCAGAGCCGTCAACTTACATCACTTGTCGACCATCTCTCTTGATTAGCGATCAGTGGATCAGTCGAACCATCTGGAAAGAGATTACTGCCTTTTCTTTCCTAGACACCTAGACATTATGTTACTGAAGGTACATCACTCCTTACTAGGCACTTTGAATTCGAAGAAAAATCCTTCGACACTCACAAAACGTGCTGAAAACATCCAAAATAGCAAATACGTGCTTACCCCGATAAGGACATACAACTGATCACCAAAATTTCTGACTAATAACACACACAACTCGAACTATTACAAGGTCTTTCTCTAATTTTACAATACATCAAGTATGTTCCTTTCTGTGACCACGTTTCCAATAATAATATCCTTTCAAAGGGACAAGGACCACCTTACTAATATATGTATGTACTTACAAGACCCTCAAGTTCGCTGGGAAGTCTAGTGTGAAATTTCACCGATGTACCTTCGCTGTAATCGCGCTGTACGAAGACCTTTGTACAATTTGTTGACTGAAGTGCTGTGGTCGCTGGAGTCCCCGATTGTGACATCTTGGAGCGGTATATCCTAATCACGGGAAGACAGTGTTAGTGCGATTTATTGAAATTTCAACTTTCTATTAGTTAATTCACATTTCTCATACCGAATACAGGGGAAATTCTTTGTTGAAAACTCAGATTTTGTGAATTTCTTTTATTTTATTTTGATGTGACTCTTGCTGGTACTCCCCTTTGCACACAAGAAATAGGTATTTTCATGTCAAATGTCAAATAATGGAAAAAATTGTTTAGAAATTGACAGAAGCGATGACAGTTGGCCTGTTCTTTGGTATTATTTTATGAAAATGTAGATGGCGCCAGAGAGGGTGGTTTATGCATCTGCTAATGGAATGTCTGTTGTGTATGTGGTGAAAAATCTTGTTCACGAACCATGAGGGGAATATACTACTTCGAGTACATTTTAAGTCGAGAAGGCAAACGGTTGGGTACACTTTTCATGGAAACTTTGAAGAAGGTTTTTGAAAATTTTGTGCATGCCAAGGGTTCCGAGAAACATAACAAAAAGTGACCAAAACTCTTTGATTTAGTGCCCAAAACTGGCACGCTTTCTTAAAGTATTGACGATATTGACAGCGCTGGACGGCGCTAAAAAGGTGGACGTAAGATCACTAAAAAACTTTAATCAATTACCAACAAAATAGACGTGTTTTCTGAAACTGTCAACCCTGAAGCCTCTCATCTAATCCAGCAACTCAAGCGAACATTGTCCAACATACAGACCAATTTATATGAAACCGTGATCGGACCAATAAAAGCACTTCGATCTGATGTTCATATTTTGCGGCAAGACACGTCAAACCCATCCTCAGAGAGTTCTTGGCGAAAGCAGTTAATGACATCAGTGGTGATATTCACGCCACTCATCTTCATCGCTTGGGAACTCCAATCCGTTTCTTGGACTCCATTTTTACAACTTAAACCCTTGTTAACAGTCGCCCAGTAACTGATCCTTACTTGATGACTTGCTTAACACCAATAACAGATCTAGATGATGCCGACAATGCTTCCGAATCTAATCCATTCTCTATACAATCACCCTTGATCTATCGGCTCGGAACTTCCTGGACTTAGTCCGAATCGAGGGGATTAACAAAGTGCAATGAACAGGATAATGCTTTCATCATCAATAGAGCTCCTGGACATGCAGATGAATCCTGGTTATCTAATCTTTTCCTAACGAAATTCGGCAGTCCACTAAGTCACTGCCAAATGATTATTCTAGCCACATCTGAAAAGTTTAGTTCTCGTTTTCTTCCAAATATGCATGGCTTTACCAAAATACCTCCAGTGATGTTTTTTCCTTGGAGACGTTAGGGTCATCTCAAACTAGATAAGTTTAATCTAAGTATTCATAAACCTAAGGCTAGTTCTAAACTTATCCCTGACCCAATGACTAAGCGCATTTCTAAGCCTAGTTCTAAACAAAGAAATAAGTGTGACGACCCGAAGCCCATACCTAACAATATCCGGTTGTTCAATACTTCTACTTGGTATCTCCCCCCATTTGCCTAAAAACACAAGGTCTGTTCGCGTACTCTCCCAAAACAACGAATTTTCACAAAAATATACAAAAATTTTTACGTTTCCGCAATAACGTTGTTGAAATGTTGACTTCCCAGTGCTAAATTGTTTCTGGTTTATCCGAGTATCTCCAGAGAAAATGATCTAATGGCATTAAATTGCATGAACGAGGTGACCATTCGACCAGACCATTGCTCAAGACTACAGGAATACCGAACCACTCCTTCAATAGATCAATTGTTTGACTTCCAGTGTGGTATGTGGCACCATATTCTTGGAACCACATATCACTGATTGACTGTACTTGACACATATGTAAATTCATTTCTGGCTAAAAATAGTCTTCAAACATGGGACGATAGCGAGCTCTATTAACCATAACATCGCGATCATTTCCGGCATGAGATCCACACCACACGATTAATGGAGTCTCTTGCAGTACATGTGGGTTTGCTGCTACCAACAGTAAGCTTCATCGCTTCATCGCTTCATCGCTGAAGAAGATTTTTCGATGAAATTCGGAATTTTCTTTAAAGTTTTGCAGAGTCCCATCGGAGAGATGTTTACTCTTCAAATGATCAAGAGGTGGGCGCCGTGGCTCAGTGGTTGGACTATGGAGCAAGAATATAAGACGCACAACGCGGATGGTTGTGAGAAGCTAGGCCCTGGGTCCCTTGTGAAGGTGAAGACCAAGATCTTTACACAATGTGGACTTAGAGTGTTCCACTTTCTGTGAATGGGTTATTTCCTGCCAAACGAACATTCAGTAGTGAATATGTTGTTGGGGCGTTGTTGTTGTATGTTGCTGTCTGGTGGGGCGTCTTAAAGTTGGGACCATCGGTAGTAAATTTTAATAATTTTCAATTCCTGGTCGTTCGTAAGCTTCACGATGAAAAAAATGTAGCCTTTTATTGGTGTTTTGACATTGACAGATCATAAAAAAAGTTTAAGGATGCGGTTGTATTAAAATACAAAATTGTTATGTCCCTATTGAAAAAACCTTTACATGCAATGTAGCTGACTCTGGGCAGACGACATGCGGCTGCTGTCACACAAAATGATGGACCTTCACTAAATGACAGCAAACGTGGATAGGGAAGCAGTCGTCGTTGGGCTGAAAATTAACTCGGCAAAGACAAATATAATCAGCCTAGGACTGAACTTATCAACTCATGTATGCATTGCTGGGCAAAAAGTTGAGTGAGTAGAGAGTATCCAATACCTTGGGAGTATTGTCTCTACCGATGGCGGAACCGAACTGGATGTAGCCAGCCGAATAGGCAAAGCTAAATCTGCGTTTGGGATACTATCTACAGTTTGGCGTAGCAATGCGATTAGCTTAACCACCAAGTTACGACTGTTCCGTCCCAACGTTTAATCCGTGCTGCTATATGGATGTGGTACCTGGAGGGTGACCGCTACTATCACGAGGAAGCTGCATACTGCAATAGGTGCCTATCTTTAGGATTTTCTGGCCAAACCGTATCTCTAACGAACAACTTTATCAGAGAACGGGCCATGAACCTATAGGCACAACAATACGATGACGAAAGTGGCAGTAGATTGGACATACTCTCCGAAAGGGTGACAGGTCCATAGCTAACCACGCGATGCAATAAAACCCGATAGCAGGATACATGGCGGTCGTAGGAGTACGTGGCGCAGAACAATTGAGAAGGAAGCACGGCAAAAAGTTGTCGAGAACTGAGACATATTTCCAGAAATCGCACACGATGGCGCGTAGGCATTGTCCAGGGCCTAGGGCCCACAAGGGCATACAGGACTTAAGTAAGTAAGTATGACTGTTGTAAGTCAATTCGATTACAAAAATAAAAATGCATTCCGTCAAATCCAAAAGCCATTGCTCGTAGTCTTAAAACTGCAACGAAGAGACCGTAGCTGTATCTATTTCCATTCGTAAATCATTAAAAAGTCTAAACAATTTTACATCGTGCTGAGCTAATAAAATTAATTTCCCGCACATTAATCCAAAGAAAATGATAGATTGTGTGCCGCCTCAGGCTAATTTTAGCCTGACTTCTGTGCGTCTTCCTTTCCTATGAAGCGCCACTCTGCTGGCCCCATCCGCATCGCAAAAGAAATTCTCATTGGCACGCACATCTCTCATAAATCCCCCAGTTGTCCAAGTAACCCAGTAAATCATAACACAATCGATAATATAATTAAGGCATTTCGATGACGGCGGCGACGATAATGGTAATGATGATCGGTCATTCCGTGTTGCGTGCCGCGTGTGCACTATGCGCTTTCATTGATATTAAAATAATAATAATAATAAAAAAAAACCAATAAAACACTCTCGTATCTGGTAGATGCAAACAATAAAAGAAAATCTCGCAATTTTATGATTTAATGATATCGAAAGCGGTCGACAATCGAAATGAAAGCAATGCTGCGGAAAAGTTAATGAAATTCACATCAGGGAGTGCAGTTTACACTAGTTCCTGCGACGTGAACTAGTGAAAAAGTGCAGCAGTAGCTGGAGAACATTGGTTTGATACCAATCCTCCTGTAATTCCATTTATGACCACAAACCACTTGGAATGCTTTCTACTGCATCAATTATTATGTGAGAGGTATTTTTATTGTTTCGTCAAACAGGTTCCTAGGTGAAGTTCGTTTCCTCACTGCAAGTAGTGAATGCAATGTGTGCATGGATGGATGTTGAAGGATAATTAAGTCAGGAAGGTGCTTATACTAACGATGTTTATTAATTGTGAATTGATTACTG
Organism: Xylota segnis; assembly: GCA_963583995.1. Lineage (NCBI taxonomy): Eukaryota > Metazoa > Arthropoda > Insecta > Diptera > Syrphidae > Xylota > Xylota segnis. The sequence goes on along the minus strand of OY757236.1, from coordinate 26,427,013 downwards.
TAATTGGAACTCAGGGCAATGTGAACTCTGGCCGAATAAAGTGAGTATACATTTGGAATGCAAGCCATTGGCGGGGATCACCTAGACCCTAGACCCTAGACTTGGAATATATGGTTTGTGATCAGTGTAAGCCCATCTATTGACACTGATCACATATTTCTTAAGAACAATGCAATGTACGGACCCGTTCATGAACTCATATGCGCCAGATCCTGTTCGAAACATAGTACCTTCATCAGATGTTTTGTGATTGTTTGTCCAAAAAACACTTGCAAATGACTGAAGCTTCGAATCTCCACCGCAAAAGTGCAAAGTTTCAGTCTCTTACTGGAAACTCATTGCTCAGGTGACTAGACCAGACTATCAATTAGACCATAACGTCCTCAAATTGTGCAAGCAGAGAACTTTTAGCGCAGAGAACTTAAGCTTCTAGGTTCATATTTTGTAGGCATTCGGATCTGTTGCTTCGGTTTTCGTGAGAGGCTGGGCTATCAACTACGTTTCGTCTCTGACCTAAGGGACTCTGCTCTGCGTAAGCTAGGGATGATATACAGGGTGGGCAAAATACAAGTTTCTTTTTTAAAATGCGCATGGATTGCTTGGATGATATTGGTCTTAAGTGCTTGAATCCTTTCCAAATTTTTGGCATTACATCTGTCCTTCACGGTTCCCCACAAAAAAAAGTCCAAAGGGGTCAAATCGCAGCTCCGAGGTGGCCAACTGACATCGCCAAGACGGCTGCTGGTAACACGATTTGGGAATTTGGTGCGCAAAACATCGGTTGTGGGATGGGCTATGTGGCATGACGCGCCATCTTGCATGAACAGAGGTCGTCCAAATTCATGTCTTCAATTTCAGTAAAAAAGGTCGGATAACACGGCTCTCCCAGCCTCATTTTCGAAGAAAAATGGTTCAAAAATGCTACCACTCCACAATCTGCACCAAACGGTGACTCTCTGTGGATGCATCGGCTTCTCGACAATAACGTGGGGGTTTTCTGAGCCCCAGATGCAGCAATTGTGTTTGTTAACATAGCGCCTCGTTAGAAACTATGATTTCTCGCCCAAAATCGTTGTCCAATTCAAGCTGCTCTAAGGCCCAAACTGCGAAGCGATAACGAAGCGGATGGTCGTGCGCTTTCAAATGCTGAGTCAATTGAACCTTGTAAGCAAATGTTCCGAGATCTTTATGCCCAATTCTCCTCAGGCTAGTGCGTGAAATGTTGAGCTGTTGAGATCGATGGAGAGTTTATGTTCGTAAATTGAGTCTCACACTCTCGGCTTCAGCAGCCACACTCTCGTCTATGCGCACCGACGCACGGGGGACAATGAGTGTTGTCCACTAGCATAATAAATAAGTTTTCAATATTTCCCAACGCTGTTCAAGCGTAAAGCGACTAATTTCATTCTGCGGAGATATGATACTGACTTTCTGTCAAGATTTCGAGCGTTAAACAGCTGTCAGTGTCAAAATAACTTATGATTTAAAAAGAAGCCACTAGATGGCCCACCCTCTATGAAAAACTTATAAAACAATGGAGTCAAATACTTTAATTTTTGACTCATTTGTCCAGGGAAAGTCTTTCCAATCTCTAAGTAGATAGCGAAGAATGGCTGTGTTCTCGGGTTAATCTATGAATTGCAATAGATTATGTAGATGTTTTGGGTTGATAAATTGTGTTCAATCCAACGTTTGCCTTATATTGTGTTACATTGAGTTACCCAAGTCGATATTGGAGGAGCCGTCCGCAGAGCTATAAAAAAAGTCAAAAAACTCAGATCATTAGTAGTAAATGACTAAAAAGTAGAGGGATAAGCACAAAGTCAAAGAAACTCGCTGAACTATGTATTCTACTCCACGCCAAGACATATATATGAACAAATTGGGGAATGAAGAGTTCAAAACAGTGCTACTTATTAATGAAAAGAGGTTTTCCCTATATTTGGTGACATGCCTCCAATTAGTTCCTTCAGCAATAATGTCCTTAGGTTTTCACGGACTATGGGATACCGTAGTCTGTCGGCCTCATTTTTAGTTCCTTGTGTTTCCGACTCGCGTAATGCTATCCTTATTCGTGAGATTTTGACCAAGAACTGTGCGGAAACCATGCAACACCCACCAACGTGAGATTTCTTTATGTTCTGTTCGATTCGAGAAACTACTCCGGAGAATACATTTTACCAGCCGAGAGGAGATTTTAAAAAAGTCAAAAACGGCTATGATAGCTATATGAAAATCCGATAAAAAAAAATGATTCGAGGATTAGATCTAACGTTGGCAAAAGTGCTTTTCAGTCAATGGAGAGTACTATGAGCGGGACTGCATCGATTACCAAGAATAAACTTGTATTTTCAATTTCCTGAACAAATTTCTGAGACTGTCTAACCAAGATAGTACCTAGAGATCGACATTCTTTGGCCAAGTGGTGTCTAGGTTCGTGCGTGCGTCCTCAAATTCATGGAGACTTTAGGTCAGACTTTCCGAAAGGAGTACGATTCTGTAAACTGCTTTAAAGTATCTTGGTTACTTCCACATTAAAAGATGTCAAATTCATTTTTTTTTTCGTAAGAACCTGATATTGTCAGGACTTTCTTTAATGTATCGTTGGTGGACACAACAGTCAGTTGCTGCTCAACAATTATTCCGTCAAAAACCCACAGAAAGCTACTGCAAGCTGAGACACGAAACTTGGACTGATGATCCGCTGATCTCGGCAATATTGTGCGACGATAACAGATGACAACTTTCTTTACTTATACGTATGTATGTAAAACTCTTATCCCTGAGCCAACGATGATAGTACCAACTTGGGAGGACAATCAAGCCCAAATAACAGGAGAATTAGACAAGGAAAAACCAATATTATTTTGCCTCCAAACGTTCAATCAGTCATCAGAGGAATCTAATCCACGCTTGCCTCTGCAGATACATTGTACATAATTCTCCCATTAGCATACGAGAAATCACTGCAATTTACCAATAGCAACACCCAATTAGCTTGCCTTCACACATCCTCGCACACCACGTCTAATCAACGGGCGTGATCTCGATCAATTGATCTCGTCGAAATTCTGTAAAGAAAATTATTCCATCTATGCCATGGACCTTGATTTTCCAGAAAAGAAATTGATGTGGCTCGGCTCATTAGCACCACATTTATGTGATTCCATAAATCCGACCATCCGACGACGCGTGTGAGTGGTGCACGAATCCAATGAAAGTCTTCGGTTGGTCGGCAGCGCGATCAAACATTCGTCAGATACTCCAGCTACCAATGATGATCGGTAATTGTTTCAATTTCTTCTTGAGGTTGTTTCCTCTTTCCTGACGCACTAGTGCCAGAGAAATGACCCAGTTTGGCCAGCATTCATTTATAAGAGCAAACCACCTATTTGCCCATGAACCATTTGGCCAGTGTCCATCATTCGAAGTGTAGTTGCGTAGATTTGCTTTTGGTTCTCCTTACCTCGAAGGACTTTGTTTGCCATGATTCGTGTTATCCTTTGGTCGGTTTTATTCGGCTTCGGTGGACTATCGGTCTCTGCACAAAATTCCACCGTCGCATCCGGTGATGAGTTCCTAAATCGAAACCAAAAGGAATGCTTCGCTACACATAAGCTGCTGGCTTGCATTAAGTACAAAGCAGGGAAAATCCTCTGGAAACTGGCCACCAATAGCCTGGGATACTTCCCAAATGAAAACAGCAGAACGATGTCGGACGAACGCCGGATACGATTTGTTCATCTAGCTGAACCCAGTGATATACAATTATTTACGGATTCTAGGAGCTTACAAGGTTTGTCTGCCACCATTCCACCCCTCCATAGCCACCAGATACATATCAAACAGTGTCCTTGTGTGATTTATAAAGTGCTGAAGCTTTTAATAAATTCTCGAGATTAATTGAACTACCCGCCCACGCGGGACGACACGGTGCCATTGTGTGTTACCTCACCGGTTTTTATTTTCGTGTATATCGGAATTTTTGTTTTTTGATTTCGTTTTTCGCTGCTTTTATTCGCGAGGGATTATTTTTGGGTCTGACTATTAGCGGCATGTGTCTTCTGTAATCGATGGTAGCATGGTGTTATATTTGATTGTGACTTTAGTGTATTCGGTTTATGAACATGGAACATGATAAGCGATTACTGTGTGTATACATTGACTGTGGTGACAGATGGTACCTCGATGGGGTGGGGTGATGAAATTAATACTTTTTATTGGGTAAGGATTTGTACTTTGCACGTTAATTTGTTATGGGAACGTCAACTGAATGTGTACTATGTGGTGAAAGTTATTGGGGAGAAATCGAAATGATAAAGCCGCTTTGTGGCTCTGTTATAAAATGGAAGGTACTGTGAGTGGGTCTAGGGAGCTATTCTAAGGAAGACAGCTCTTGCAACCTGCAATATCAAAAGTAGAGGCCATATCTAGTAGTACCAATATCAGAATAATAAATGAGAATATGCAGGCTTGGGTAAAACCACAGGAAGATATTTGAAGTTTCGGGTACGCATTTGAGGTAGAGCGCTACCAGCAACTCGGCAACAGGATGCAAAAGTAGCGAGTTTTAGCAGTTTCTGCAGTTTTGCCAAAGAGCAGCGCAGCAAAAGTAGCTATTCTGTGTGAGAAATTTGCCTGTACCCATCTTATATGGTATATGGCAAGAATTGTGTCTCGAGACGAAATATCTAGAAAGGGTGTACCTGGTTCGGTGGCGTATACTGAACCAATTTTTTTATACATTTTTTTGAGAAAAACTTTTCTGTTCCCATCATACCTTGCAACTTATCAGTGGAGTCGGTATGCGCTTGGGATTCACAGAAAAGGAATATCTGGCAAAATTTGTGTCTCGAGAAAATGTGCACCGGGTTCGGTGGCGTATACTGAATCAATTTAAATACAATTACACTTATTTGATTCGAGGGCCTAAGTTCTAATGTTTATTCAGGTGCTGTGTGTTATATTCTTCAAGAAAATTCAAGAGGCCTGCTGTTTAATACCATGGTTTTAATGACAGTCTGACCTTCGAATATATGTTCATGCTGTAAATCGGCTCGGAAAATTAACATGTGGAAAATATAAGACATTTTAACAGTTTAACAAGACTCACTTATCATCTGGCATCCATTCATAGACAAAGAAGTATGAACCTCTAAATGAATCATAGTTTGTGTCCGGCCCCTTAAACTACCTTAGCCTTCTGATTTTCATTTTGTATCTGAAAACACTTCATGTTTTGTATTGAGATAAGCCCTATAAAGTATTAAAGAAAGTGCTTTAGCCATATCCGTCGATACGTATGTAACCACTTTTGGGTGATTTCATTACAAACATTCGTCGAACTTGATTTTGCCTATTAGGAGGAAATGTCTTAAAACCAATTTCGGAAGTCCTAGGTTTGCCCCAACGAGAAAAAATGATGTTTTATGGCTACGTACTTCCTACTTTGGTAATCAGTATAACGAAGTATCGAAAGATTTAAAATACGGGTGACTTCGATGTGACTTTAATGAATTGTGTGCATTCAGAAAGATTTTCATTTAATTAATTTCTGTGTGACTTCAGTTAAATGATTGCCCCAATCAAAGACTTCAAGATGAATATTGATTTGATTTTTTAAGTTGAAGTCTCAATGTGAAATCATGAACTCAAAAACGAAATTCTTTTGAATTACATACATTACTTCACATCTCTGTGAATTAGTGTCAATGGCTACATCTGTGATAAGACTTTGAAAACCAGACACATCACAGCCCCCACTGACTCTTGTTTACTTTAAACTGGTTTCAATCAATTTTCAACATTGCACCAAAAATATCTCCTTAAGCTTCGTGTCAACAAATCCAGCTTTTACCTATTCATGTAAACGTCTACCACCAGCCTCTAGAGTCTATTTTACTTATCTGTGGTCACCATATTCTTATTGCCTCATTTAGGTTCTACCTGTGACAGAATATTAAATTATTTGCTTTGTAAAATTCGTTTCTAAGAAATTCTCGAAATCTTATGCCACGAGATCTTTTTTACATTTGTTACGCCAATCCTCCAAGTCTGGTCACCCTACCACGATGCGCATTCCTTTTGAATCGAGGTTGTTCAAAGCAGACTCACTCGGTTTGCTCTTGAATTGAAAGATATAATCAACTTGTTGCTATAAATGATTTTCTTTAACGCCAATCCACCCAATGTCTGGAAATGCACGCAAATTCACTCTCAGTGGTCTCGGTAGTAAGGGGATCAATGTGCGCTCCCCAGACATCACCCAAAGTTCATTGACAATCCTACCTTTCGCAAACATCTGACAAACACCTGGCAGTACAACAGCCATGGAAAAGGTACTCAAATAAAAAGGATTACCCTTCGGATGAGGCTCCTTCCATTCGCACGAATGGTTCATCCCAGAGCCCTATGGCACCAAATATTTGCACTTGCATCACTTGACATTTGTACAAATGTCAACAGTTCTGACACAGAACTGTCAAAGAATCTCTTCGAAAATCAAATAATCACTGCAAATGTATGTAGAATTGCAGTAAAGCAATGAAATTCTCCCTCTCCCCCTCCGGCTGCTGGTACTCAGAAGGGTAAATAAATATCCCTAATCCCAAAAACATATTTCATTACTCACTACATTAGAGTTGTCATCTGTTTAATTAATCTACAAAGTACAAAAAGGAAAAAGACTAACTGCCCGGTTCCAAAAATAAATACATTTACAGCCAATAAAACACTTCTGTAAACAGTGCAAATGGAATATTTCCAATGATTCCTTTCGCCAATAATTCGAATCCATTGATTAAGCGTGCAATTAACTAATTGCGTCAGTGTATCTATCCAGCCAGCGTTCCAGAAACGCAATGGATAATACGTGAAGTCTCAGTCGACAGCTTCCGTCCGGTTGTTATTGCTCCAAAAAAATAAAACGAAAAAGTGAAAATTGCCGGGTAATTAACAGATGTAAACATACTCGGATACACATATTCGTTTTCTCTGCTCTTAATCGGTTCTTGACTTTTTCATTGGCTGCCGGTAGTTCGGTTTATTTTTTATGGACACGAACTGGCCCAGGTGCTATACCGGGTGGCAACATCTGCCGTCACACGGACTGGGAGAATCGAATTGAAAATTTTATTTTGAGTGCACGAATAAAACATCGTAGCGGGTTGAATTTAATTTAGGCGTTTCAAATAACTCTGCGATACATATAAAAAGATACGTTTTATAAATAAACAAGTACAAGTATATAGGAATAAATTCTTTTTTGTTAAAAAAGGTAAACATCAAACATGCCTCTTGTTTGTTTAGATCTATGTTTTCTAAGAAACGTGCATACATACGATATTCAATTTATCGCCGGACTGTATTATTGCTGGTATTTTTTAATTAATATTGTTGTACTACACAGAGTGTTATATTTTTTTTCAAAGTGATCAGATGAGCGATACTTTTTCGTATTTAATTGTTCTTCACGGTTTCCCACAAAAAGAAGTCCAAAGTGGTCAAATCGCAGCTCCGAGGGGTCCAATTGACATCGCTAAGACGGCTGATGACACGATTTGGGAATTTGGTGCGCCAAAGATCGATTGTGGCATGGGCTGTGTGGCATGACACGCCATCCTGCATGAACCAGAGGTCTTCCAAATTCATGTTTTCAATTTCAGTAAATGCCCACCGATGACCGAAACGTTGTTCTCAGCATCATTTTCGAAGAAAACGTCCCAATGATGCAACCACTCCACAATCCGCACCAAACTATCACTCTCTGTGGATGCATCGACTTTTCGGTAATAACGTGCGGGTTTTCCAAGCCCCAGATGCGGCAATTTTGTTTGTTAACGTAGCCGTCGAGATGACTAGCATACCAGTCTCAGGAATTTTTTGCACAAACTTGAGTACAGCAGGCGCAGTGGGTGCTTCATTTCGGTCAAAACTTATTTTCAAATAACGCACTGTTTGGGGTGCACAAGACTTACTTTGGAAATAAGTTTTCAATATTTCCCAACGTTGTTCAAGCATTAAACGACTCATTTCATTTCGCGGAGAAATAATACTGACTTTCTGTCAAGAAACAGCTGTTAGTGTCAAAATAACCTATGATTAAAAAAGAAGCCACTGGATGCCCCACTCTTTAGAGATCTGCACTGAGCTAAGCTTACCGACAAGGGCACGAATATTCTCAATGTTGACGGTTACGGCCAACACGTACTAGATCTGGTTTTATCCTTTCTTCCAGATAAGTCATCACTCGCAGTTTCCGTTTCCCTGGGGAGATCGGATCATTGTCTGGTGTCAACTAAATTCTCGTACTCACATCAGGTTACAAAAATATAATTAGTTCCTATGCTTCCTCGAGATGGTAATGCCGCCACTGATGTTACCACAGATTTGATTTCACTTTGGATTTTACTTAACTACAGCATTAGACAACTTAACAAAGATCGCCGACTATAGGCTCTGCAGGTTTCATGGGATCCTGTCCAACTGAAGCCTTAAATGTTCTTCTGCATCTTATACCACGCGACCTTTACATTAAAAGGATTTCAGCATGTTCCGCGGTTAGACTATGAGAAACAAGACGTTCGGGAAAATGTGAGCAAGTAAAAGAATATGTAACACAGTAGTCTGTTATGTGGCTGCAGAAATTTTCTCGGAAATCCTCCAGACATTTGAATTATATCGGCTCCCACATTCATCCAGCGTCGTCTACACTACAGATTCGAAACTTGTGATATTTTTTTAAACCCAAGTCTGTATCTATCTGTTGCATTCGTATTGACAGGCAGGCTACTATCAAGGTCCTAGCAAAAAGGAACCAACTTTACTAGAATCGCTTCAAAATCGGTGCTGGGAGACAGTAACACAGTGAGGAACGAAAGGGCTGATCAGTGGCGAGCCATGGATTAGGTGCTTTCATATACGATTATCATATACTACAGCTCGGATATGCCGATATTGCTGAGCCAAAAACTGGCCTCGACCGAGAAGATAATTTTTTTCAAAATCGGATTTCTGCCCAATATTTTCATCACCCACTTAGCGAACTCAAGATCGCCCGGCTTCAATTCTTACGTCAGACGAATGTAGGCCCAAATCCAACCACCAAATATATACCGGGTTGACACTCTGACGATGTCCAAATCAGCTGATAGACGTATAATCGGCATTTCTGGGTCTTCTTCCTTCCTGGCCACTACGGCGGCTATCTTTACCTCATTTCGCGCCAATCTCTATCTGGTTGGTGGCTTAAGCTCCAAAAGAGTGCAGTCAGAGTCAAACTTTTCCACGGTGCTACGAATTGCCTTTACACTGAAGCCATGATGACGGCTGACCTCACGACCAAATTCACGTTGCGTATTTAGACCCGATATTTCGATATCATTTTTTAATAATTTCCGCACGTTCAGCAAGCGTGAAGCGATGCATTATAGAATGGCAAATCTTAGTGAATATTTTGACAGCGGGATGTCATCGGATGTCAACTTTGACAGCTCCTGAAACATGACAACCATTGCTCTCTGGTCAATATTTATTAGAAATGTCATCCAGTTTGGATTCTGGCGTTATCATGGGCTCTTACTTCTTCCGAAATTTTGCTGGATTTATGTAATGGAGAACATTGTTGACCCTTTGTCAACGAGTTCTTGTTTCCAAGCTTCGAAACCGATTTCCATTACTCAAAGGATCGCACTAGAGCCCATACATCTCGTGCCAGTATCGATTTGTTAAGAACACAATTTGATGAAAAATGATTTCGCAATTTGGATTTAACACATTTGGGGTAATTTTTGTGGGGTTCTGTCAAGTCCTTACTGTATGTAAAAATTGCAGATCTGGAGACCCAACATTGAAAAAGTTATAACGAGATTAAGACAGGAAATGCTCGAAAAAATTACAAAACATTCAGCTGACAGACTGCGGGACGTTTAAAATAACCGATGGGCCTATCTGTCCGTCATAATATTTGAGCCTTAATGCCATAAAATAAAATTTTAAATAAAAATAGTCTCCTGTATAAAATCAAACATCTTGTATTTTTGAAAAATTTTAGAAGTTGTTACCCTCTTACAAATGGTGGCAGAACTCCAAAGTGGTCTTCTTAAACCTTTTGTAGGCGATGCCGTATTTGACGGATCCCTGTTAAGGGAAATCACTACCATTTCCATTCCAACTTATTTGACACATTTCTAAGTAAAATTCGTTTAATCTCTTTCAGACGACAATGAGCTAACAAGACTAATAAAATTCCTAAAACGCACGGCCGAATTGTTCGCAAAGAGTCATGGAATTCAAATTGGAATACCCAGTGACAGTGGTACGCGAATAACCACCGACGACACCTCCGCATTTGGTAAGTAAATCCGCAATTTCACTATCTCAAAAGATGTCCTTAAATTTTGCCATCCTTCAAAAGAGCCACGCTCTCGTCACAGTGAGAAGAAGAAAAGGAAATGGCTCATTATTCTGCCACTCATTATCTTGATGAAAATCGCCCACCTAAAGATGACCGTTGTACCACTGCTGTTGGGCATCATCGGTCTGAATGTCCTCCTTATCGGCGGTGGCGGATGGCTTATTCATTATCTAAAGTACAAAACTCTCTGTAAAATCCATCCGCATTTGGTTCAGTCTCATTCGCATGTTTACGATTCGGATCCGAGTGGTAAGCTGAATTAATTTCCATTCAACAATATTTATTATTGTGGGATTTTGTTAGAATACTCAGCGTTCGTGGGCAGTAGCAGTTTCCCCCTGGGGCACAGCACCGCTGGAGGCGGAGGAGCCTACTATACAACCCATGACGGGGGCAAGGATTGGAGTACAAGCAAAGCATACCACGCGTACAACGGTTACAGAGCATGAGACAAAAATAGTCAGTTGTTAATTGAGCGCCATTTTAAGTAATACCCTACGTACATGTATTTATTTGTCTTTTTTTATTAAAGTTTAATTTAATTAAAAAAAATGCTTTACATATGGCCCGAAGGCGAAACAAATATTTATTCAGGTATTGTTGCTCATGTTCTGTAAAAAAAAGGAATCAAATCCAGGATAAGTAGTTCATCGAAGCAGATTATGTACTTTTTGTGGTGATTTCGCAGAAATACATGGAAATTATTTGCGGTGCTGTTTGTAGCTGCAAGGCAGGATTTCAATTTAATTACCAGCGAATTACTATACTTTGCCAATCGGCTTAGTTGTGGAAGTCCTGCCAAGCGATAACTACGCCGTCGACTGATGGAAGTGTTGGTAATGACGTAATTTATATCATATTGTATACACACACACATAATGTATGTAAATTTGTCACTCAAGCAAGTGCATATGGTGGGGGATTGTGTGTCTCCTGTCGTCCCGAGGACATACGGATAATTTAATTTAATGAAATATGTTTTCGAAAATTTGGACCTTAACCTGACCCTGAGCTTCGGTAATGTGGACCAATTTATTAGCAGATGGTTTAAGGCGTTTACAAAAAATGTGATGGATAACATCTTATGCGAGTGGGTACGGATGCTTACGCACATAATTCGAAAAGTTGAGTGGGTAACCAACATTCTTGACATACTTGTGGCAATGGATATTCTTCTTTCAGCCAAATTCTGTACGTCAGATCCGATTTGTTCTAGATTTAAGTGGATGGGAAGTATTTTGACCGATGGCTATGGTGTTTCCTCTTTTGAGTTCGGAAGTAATATTTCCGTATATCGGATTTGTGATATGCAAAATGAATTGGTATTGAAGGGACTGAGAGTGAGGAGAAGTAACTACTACTGTTCATCACCTAGGAGGCACTATTGTTCAATCCAGTGTCAGGGTAGTAAGGTAGGTAGAGCAGGGTGATTTCATCTACATATAGGAGTGGAACTTTACTTGGATCTCAATAGATTCTCAGTGTGGGATATCCAAAAAAACAGTATTCCCACACCCAATCGCGGAGATATAATACTGACTTTCTGTCAAGAAACAGCTGTTAGTGTCAAAATAACCTATGATTAAAAAAGAAGCCACTGGATGCCCCACTCTTTAGAGATCTGCACTGAGTTAAGCTTACCGACAAGGGCACGAATATTCTCAATGTTGACGGTTACGGCCAACACGTACTAGATCTGGTTTTATCCTTTCTTCCAGATAAAACATCACTCGCAGTTTCCGTTTCCCTGGGGAGATCGGATCATTGTCTGGTGTCAACTAAATTCTCGTACTCACATCAGGTTACAAAAATATAATTAGTTCCTATGCTTCCTCGAGATGGTAATGCCGCCACTGATGTTACCACAGATTTGATTTCACTTTGGATTTTACTTAACTACAGCATTAGACAACTTAACAAAGATCGCCGACTATAGGCTCTGCAGGTTTCATGGGATCCTGTCCAACTGAAGCCTTAAATGTTCTTCTGCATCTTATACCACGCGACCTTTACATTAAAAGGATATCAGCATGTTCCGCGGTTAGACTATGAGAAACAAGACGTTCGGGAAAATGTGAGCAAGTAAAAGAATATGTAACAAAGTAGTCTGTGATGTGGCTGCAGAAATTCTCTCGGAAATCCTCCAGACATTTGAATTATATCGGCTCCCACATTCCCACACCCAATTAAAGGCGGCAGAGTCCCTCCTAAACCAACACTATTTCCTGATAAATTTAGGGTGGTATCTGGTCCTGTTGAGTCTTGGGCATTCGCAGAGGAAATGTGTTGAATCTTTCTCTACTTCCGTATCTACGCAGTTTCTGCATAGGCCTGCGTAGGTGCCATGGGTCAAGTGGTTAGTGCTGTGAACTACGGAACAAGGCGATCTAGGTTCAATGCCTAGACAACACTTAAAAATTTCTTTCACGGCTTCACTGACAAGAATCCGAGGGTACAATTGTCATGAGAAAGTTGCTTAAATAACGAATTGCCTTTCGAATACGGCAGTGAATAGTAGATTCCAGGCACAACGCGAATGCTTCTAAGAAACTAGGCCCTGGGTCCCTGGACCTGTCGTGTCAAATATTAATTTAGTTTTTTCTGTCATAGGGCCGCCATTGAGTTGTGGCCTGTAAGGATAGCTGTCGTCTATTTTATCGTCGTATAGGGCCCAAAGTATTCTAGTGCCATAGCACGGACTAAAATTGCATCACCTGTGTAGCATGGAATTAGATCCGAAATCGTTTTGGATACGAGAAGACAGCAGGACATTACAACCATGTGGTCTGGTTGTAGTTCTTTTGATTCTGAACCTTTAGGTGCCAGCTCATCGGTCATTTCATTCCCGTGGAGGTCCATATGTCACAGAATCCAGGAGAGCGTTAAGGTATGTTTGAGTTCCTCTTTACATCTCTTGACCAGTTTAAAATGGATTATAATGGGAAAGATGGCTGTGATGACTGCTTGGGTGTCATATATGGATGGTGATGGGATATGTTTCCGTTTGGAACACATTTGAGTGACTGGTTCCTGTGAGAGTAAAGTAATCCGAATAAACTAGCTTTATGATGGTACTGTATCGGATTTGGTTACTTTTCCACATTACGATTTGATGGAGATGAATTGCTCTTTTATGCTATATCTCCACCAAAACTAAATCTGGGATTTATGAAGGATCAAGCTAAGTCCATCCAAATATTCACTAAATCCCGAGGATTTCCCACAAATTCGAGATTAAAAATAAATGTCAACTAAATCCTCATGCAGCACAAATCGAACAACCCTTCCAACTGTCAGCAAATGTCACTTTCGTGTGCTGACAAAGAAAAATAAAGTAAAACATCAAAAATTGAACTCAAAATAAATTGAGTAATTCAATTTCGTTTAATTTTTGATAATTCTAGCTTCTAATTAACAATAGACAACAATAAGAATTCTATCCACCTTTCGAGGTTATAAAAATATTACCAGCTGTGACAATCTGTTTGACGGCAAACGTCAATATAAATCCTAAGTCCCTATGGACACACCCATCGTACATCTAAATCTGTAGTTCAGGCATCTTGTCTTAGGCACTTTTATTATTAAACAAAGCAATCAGCTTACCCAATTGGACATGTTAAGATCATTGAAAGCATTCTGTTGCTATCCTCACCGCTAGTTAACATCTCGGAGCTTCTGCCGAAAGGTATCAATCTCTATTGCTCCTTTAAAGTTGTCCTTCTGAACCTCAGTTATAGGGATAATCCTCAATTGATACTTCAATCATAATGTTACGCTGATGGATAAAAAAAAACTAGATGGGGTAGGAGTCCGAATTTTCGATCCCAACAAAAAATTGTGTGCTTTATTAGGAAAATCGACTTTTATCGTCCAAGTAGATGAAGATCCGAAGCAAGCAAATATTCTCTTGTCCTTTGACATTTAGATCTGGTTTGGAACTCCTACAGTTAGTTGTACATAATGAAGTCGCACTAACATGGGATCCGTAATGTAGCTATCCCTAGCAATGAGGCTGCAGACGAACTTGTCAAATCGGGTGTCCAATCCACAATGGTCCTGTACCCTTCTGCTGTCTACATGACAGTCACATAAATATACATCTAATTCAGTGGTTCAGTTATGAACTTGATTTCAGCCATTAGACCAGACCACACAGAGTTTGGTTGGTTGCTTGCTAACGACCCTCGATGAGGATACACATCGACAGACAGACAGGTCCACACAAAGATGGTCCATTGTATTGCCGATGTGTAAGGTGGGTGGGAACCATCCGCTCTTTTGTATGAAGAAGCTCCAGATTGTGCTGCGATCGTTAAGATTATTGAAAATGTATTCTCTAGTATAGCCTTCCTAATATTGGCAAGTGCAGGACATGTGCCAAGGAGAAGACTAATGGTCTTCCTATTTCCTCATCGTCTCTACAGCCAATATGCTGCTTGACGAATGGCATTGATTTCGAGTTGAAAAATGCAGCAATAGTGTAAGAGATTAAAAGAGAGGTGGATGTCAAGGTTTTTTAAGAAGACTCCAGCACCGACTCTGTCCTCAGTCATCAGTTTTGAAAGGAATCAAGGGAAAGGTACACAAAAGATCATTATGCGGTCGTAGTGCTGCTTGAGACTAATTCAAAGTCTCCAACCAACCTTTTTCATAAGCAATCGCCTTGAACTTGAGGGGTGATTCTCTCACTTGGCACGTTTCGAGGGATTGTATGTTATTGGGACATATCCACATAACTCATGGACTCCATTCGACAAGGAAGTGTCCAGCCGGCTATACCACAGAACCGACATAGGTGGTAGTTGCTACCTCTTACAAACGCACACTACCGCTTTCATGTTTAATACCACCAACATACATGTAGCCGATGCATCATATACCTAACTGAAGTCCGTCCAGGATGCTAACAAAATATAAACAGAATTTCCACCTCCCACTGACCATAATCATCCGTCTATCCACACTCCAACTCCGTAATCAAAGTTCTCCCCTTAATTAAACAAAACTTTTGTGCCATGTGCCAGAGTTTTTTTCTCAAATAAAACAGAAAAAAAGAAATACCACCTGTGACCTGTTTGTCATCGCAGGCACAAACTTGTTAGCAGAATTTTCTATTTTTATTTAAAAGAATATTTAAAAATACCTCCCCCAGCAATTTGGACCTCCTCCTCATTACCATTTGTCTACACGTGTGTAAGCTGAATGCTTCCTGGTTCCCCTGATTGCGGCTAGCTGTGTTTAAACTTTATTTTTATGGCAGAGCCCAAATTGAGTCCATCATTAAGGCGTTTATTCGACAATGAACATGGGTACGGTGCCGGACAGGCAATACATTTTTCACACATAATCGCACCCATTCTCTGCAACTTGTTGCACGTCCTTTTCAACTCACACATTCAGAACGGAAACAGTCCGAAACGGTCCCTTTAATTTTTTGGTCTAAAGCGAATTTTTGGTTTTTTGTCATTTAGTCCAGCAAAAGGGTAGTCCTACGAAAGGACTCCCTTCACCATTCACCATTATCAATTATTAATATCGAAGTGGTGACAATAATAACTTCTTTCATGTATGTGTGTGTGTGTGGTGGGTTCTGGCCTAGAGAGCACTTCCTTCGCCATTAGACCAAGTTAATAAACACAGTTCTGGGGGAATTCATGTGAAACGCAAAAGGGATTCCACACTCAATAGTGGAATCAATATATTAACGATATTAAGGATTAAAGAAAGGAATTATGATAAAAACGAACACTCGCACATGGCATGGACCTGGTCTAATGTTCCAACAATAGGTACACGTGCGGTATTAGGATTTTCAGGTCACGTTTCGGGCTCTCAAGCTAAGGCTATTTTCCCCAAAGTGTTGGAGAATCTTAAATAGGGTTCTCGCACTCATCTGTTCCCTGCCGCATTGTTTTCCTTCAGCTCGAGGTCACATATCCTTTGCTAATAGAATTATGAGCCCGAAGCTAATATTGAAGACAAATTCCACTTAGGAGATAATCCTCGAGAGGAATCGTTATGTTTGGCGTGGCATTAACGTTTCCCACGGTTTGCCTTACAGTTTGTAGGTATGTCGAAATAATAAAGGTATTATGTTGGTCCAAGTCTAGAGAATATTTGGCAGAGCACTGGGGAAAACCATATCCAGGCAATTAATTGAGTGTGCTCCATGGACGCGGGAGGGGGGAACTATTTCTTTCGGCTGCTTGTGGCTGATTGCTTTCATGGTAATTCCCATCAAGCAATTCAATTGTTTGCTTTGGTAAGAGGTTGGGATGTTGTTATTTAATTTGCTGTAGGTACGACGACTATATCCGAAAATACAATTTAATTAAGTCCTGGGAGTTGAATAACAATTCTGACTTTAATAAAGGAACGAAGATGGGACGATGCCGACTGGGACTGAAATTAGGTTTTAAAGTAGTCTCGTCTCGTATAGCCAAGGAATTGATTTGATAAACATCCTTTCTGGCTATACACACAGTATTTCGATTGATCTTATAATAACGTATAATGTACGATTGTTCCGATTCGTAGAAATGTGCATGTACGAGTAATATTGAAATTCTGGGAAAAACTCATCAGTACAGGCGAAACGAGTTCAAATATGGCTTAGACAAGGTGATTTCCACGAAAGAAGGCGGTTTACATACATCAGTTGAAGACTTTAACACAAAAATCGGAGGAATCAATGCTGAAAGCCTTCAAAAGGTGAACAGTAGACCTCTATCGTGGAGGACATATGTGGTAAAAATTAGGTTAGACAAACGAATCTTGGAACCGTCAGACTTAGAATTGCGAACATTTGAAACCCTTTAAATTTTTAAGCCATTTCGAGACGTTTACGGGTTGAGTTGGTTGGGCTGGGTTGGGTGGTTGTCCCGGTTCAGCAGGACCACACTTATACCAGATAAAGGTCCATTGTGACACCACTTTGGGAAAACAACCAGATTACCAGCACCAGAGACCTTCATAAAGTAAAGTACATAAGGACTTTCCACTTGGAATAAAAAGGGTATGTTTCACCTTTTAAGCTATACAGTTGAGATCTGAAAGGAAGTACTCGCCTCTCATAACCGATGAGGCAAGATGGGTGCACAGGTGATGTTTCATAATTTCCTCCTCTTCCTCGTATTGTACAGCTTCTTCAGAAATTGTTGAAGTGAGCACCGACCCTGCTGGCATGCCTGTCTATCAAACAGTGCCCCGTGAAGGCACCAACTATCTTCCTTAGGGATATTCTATTGACGGAGATAGGTTTTCCTAAAATTCAGCTCTGGCCAAATTTATTTGGAAGAGAGGCAAGTGCTGTTATTGTTCCACCTACTGTTTACCATTTAAATAGCCGCGGTATCTAGTTGGAACTTTATCAATTTAATAGGTGCTGAAGGCTTCCTCCCTGTAACCAGGCAGGTTCTGGTCTGCACCTTCCCTTGCAAGCTCATCTCCTTTGCAATTGCCTAGAATATCGCTGTGGCATGGAATCCAGCACAGGGATACGTCGAACCTGACAGCGATCTCGTTGAGGTATCCGCGGCATTGCTTTACCAACTTGGATAGAACTATTGGTGACTCCAAGGCTTTTGCTGTCTATACAAAAAAATAATGACGCTGAACTCTATCGAGTTAATAGAAAGTCAGGTCGCAGCTTCATAACCTACTGTGACTTCTACTTGAATTATCCTACAGTCAGTGATCCGGCAGTCGTATGGTGATGCACAAACCTAGTGGCCTGGAATAAACTCCCGCACTTGTTCCAGATGCTGTCTCTGAGCCATCTTTGTAATTTTCAGCCGCAAATAGGTCAAAATATTGTTCGAATTACAAAAAATAGTGTTATGGGTACTTAGGACGCCTGGCCCATATTGTCACGAGTCCGTTCGGTGGCCCATATCACCCTTTATTCAAAGCTAGGATTATATCAAGCGTGTAGGACTCTTAGTGGCTTTTAAATGCTGCAGTCCTACATGTATATGTTAATCTTTGTATCTTTTGTGTGTAGCCTTGAAGAGTGTTATTTTGTCTACTGTACTCACCAGTCTAAGCACCCTTCGAGTAAGTCTGACGACGTCTGTGCACATTCAGTGGATGATGGCAGGCTTCGTCCCCATTTTTTATGAAAGATTTTTCTGCATGCCTTTCTCTGATGGGCTTACTTTCCAGATCAACATACGGTCGAGCATAGGTATATAGCCAACGTTTTCGAGTTATTCGTGTCTCAAGGGTACATGGAATTCCTTTCTTATTTCTTGAGAACTTTTGTTTCAGACTGTTGACAGCTGATTGAAGTATTTCAGTGATAAACTTTCTGGTCACCATTAGTTGACAGAGACTCACCTTGACATGCTCTAGAGGCTAGTGCATGTACTTAGCAGTGGATGCTGGGTGGATGTGGATGTGCATATCTAGTAATTTTTCAAATGTCTCCATTTCACTGCAGAATTTGCTCCATGAGACCTTCTTGGGAAAGACTGGATTTTCTTTGAAAACATCTTTACTTTTCTTGTAGCTATCTCAGTCAGCAGAATCTCTTGTGTGCTTGGCCACGTTGTATAGCTTCTTGGGTATTTTTCTTCTTGGACTATCACTGGGGTAGGATCGAACAAAGTCTTAATAAGGTGAGTGTTTCTACATCACTGTTAATTTCCGAAGGAGTGGTTAGGGAGTAAGATCGAAGACCACTTGAATCGCCTAAACTGTTCTTGAAGCATTTCTGAGGGTTTTTTTTTTGGGGGTGGGATTATGTTTCTGAAGTTTGGATCCGGATATGGTAAAAAATATCATTTTATGGTCAGAGAATGTAATACTATAATTTTTGACCACCATAGAGCCAGAATTTAGTGTCAGAGTAACTACCAAGACGTGTTATCTATTTCAAGCAATAAAGCTGTGTTCTGATCCAATATTTTCAAAATAATCTTGGGGTGGTTCTCTATTCTCAAGTGGACTAGGACCTATCCAGTGATGTATGCTTAATGAATGGAACCTCTGCATTATTTGACAGATCCCCAAGACCCTCTAAACTCAATCAACTACTATAAAATATATAGAAATATGTAAGTGCCTCCAATGTCACCTAAAAGATCTCATCTGCTATACTGTGTGAGCGTTTAAAACCTTTTGTCAACAATCTGACAATCGGGATCTTATCACTATGGTTTTAGGTCAGAAAACTCTACCATAGACCAAGTGTCCTTACTATGCCAGATCTTGGACAAAACTCAAGAACTACAAATCGATAGCAGCAATCGACAGCAATTTATCGATTTTTAAGCTGTTTATGACAGTATGATGAGCTATACAGAGCTGAGTCTATAATAGTTTTAGCAACTGTGCCAAACTCGTTCGATTGTGCAGGATGACTATGTCGAAGAATACACGCTGCCACATCAGGATCGAAAAAGACTTCACCATGATATTTGAAGTAAAAAAAATGATCTAAACAATGCGAAGGACGGTCGTTCTTGACAGAATTGTGGGGAACTCAAAAGTCAGTGGAACTGCTCGGAACTATAATGTAACAAATTCTGAAACCCTGATAATCCTAATCCTACGGCGGAGAGGTATAGTCTATATCTATATTTCCCATGTGATTAGAGGGTGAGTTGATAGGAATATATGAGGTATAAAGTAACATCGACTTCGTCAGAAGACTTCAAATACAGCGACTATGATGAGTGGGTTATGTTGAGCGGATGGATAATAATGTTCCGCCCGGAGAGTCTTCGAAATCAACCCAGACGAACAGCACAAATGTCACTATCTACGAACTATGACTTATATCATCAATTTTCCTACATCAAAGCCAGAACAGATCCTGTGGTTCATCTACCCCGCAGTATGCTCTCACAATGAGTCCATAGATATCTGAACCGAGCAGTCAATCAAACCTACTGACTTATGTATACCCTTTTTGCCTTTTCTAACTCCTCGGGGTATAACCGTAACAAATAAAGTAAAAAAAAAGCCCCATCGCTATTTAATCAAAAATACCAAAACGTGTCCAATAGCCATTATCATCACCCTTCAACAACAACCCGAATTAAAACCATTACAGCCCTATTTTAAAACTCATTGAATGATTTATAAAATGCCAAGTTCACAAGAAAGGTAGACAAATATGTTCGCAGATACGTCTAGACCTTCAGAACATTCACATTCCAGCCAAATGCGCCGGAACTCAATTTGCCAATCCTTTATCAGATACCGCCCTCCCCTTTTTAATTAAAGCGTAAAGCACAGAATATCCTTTTCCTTGAAAATGAAACTCGTCCATAAAACCACTGCACAGGACCTTGGCGCAATTTATCGCCAAAACAAATTCACACAATGCACATGAAATTAGATCATTCCATTCTCATGAACTCTCTCATCTCAGGCAGAACACACAAACGCGTGAAAACATTCCTCCCCCATCAATCCGGCATCCATAATCATAAATTTCAAATTTATGTTCATTACTCATCTGCCGAAAATTGTGTGCCGGATTTGTTTTTGCCCATAAATCATCTCATTCCCGGTGGTTTTGTGGGGGATTGGTATGATTTGGTCTACCGACAAAAATTAGTTCGGTCAGAAACCTAATTAAATGGCTGGCAGATACCTAGATTACCTGAAATTTTCATAATCCTTCCACAAACAATTTGTACATGTGTGTGTAATAGTGTCTGTCCTCGTTCAATGTCGAGAATGGGTTAAACGGGCAGATCGGTTAAGACAAATGTGACTTCCTTGCCGGACATAAAGCAAACAAATCGAAAGGAGTATCCTGAGTATCTGAGTATCTCATGAATGAAAAGCTAAGAGCTTGCGCATTGATTCGTTCAACCAATTCAATTGTATTCAATGAGCTTTTACTGATAACAAAGCTCGCATACTCTCGTGCGAATCCTGACCTGATATAAAACAAAAAGTATCTAACAATGTTCAAATTAGACGGTTTCGTACTCTCGGCCACGCCAGACGACGACGGGATATTGCTGGCAACAAAACGAAAAAAAACAAAAACCAAAAATATATTTCATTAACGTTTACGACTTGTCGTGGTATTCAGTTCGACTTACATACAAATTCACTCGCATCGATGGGTGGCTATGAGTGAGAGGCCCGCATTTAATCGCGGCGGTAAATCCCATAGATTATTATCTCAACATCCGCATTCGATTTCAGGCAAAACAGGCGAACAAAAAATTAACAATCTGTGAAATGACACGTTAAAAGGTTCGTGCGATACACACAATAAAACAGCAAACATGAAACGCGGCGATTTTTATTGATTCGGTATAAATTCTGCATACTGCACTCATTTCCAGATTAAAGCTTCCACAACACGATCCATCCACGTCCAGTCCCCCTCCCAGCCCACCACCTTGAAACCACTCCCCTTGATTGGGCTAATTTACGATCGCGGAAAATGTGTTTTTGGCTCCTCAGTGTTTTTGACTGACGTACAAGGTGTATGAAACGCGCGCTAATAAATTCCCAAAAGTGAATAAAGAAGTGGCTTTCTTCGGTTCGGACGGTCCCTCTGACCACGAGGGAGGTCTATTAAGTGGTGTGACCTTGATTGAATGTTTCATTATTCTTTGATTGAAATCAATTCAAAATGAGTTAGTGCAAAAAATATTAAAAAAAATAAAATCCTAAGTGAGATACAAGAAAATAAAATAAAAAAAAGTTACGTATACGCACCAGTGACCGGCTTTTGAGGAGTCATTTTCGGATTAATCAACTTTGCTGCGATGTTTCTGGCAGCCTCCCAACCGTACGACAATATGGTAAGCGATATAGTGTATACAAATTCTAAATGCTTTATGCTTTACAAATTAATTTCACATTTTTTTTATACCAGGAGGGCGGGGGAGGAGGATTCTTTTAATATCGGTATTTTAAGAAATTCCTTGTCTATAACTTTGGTTTTTTATTATTACGTGTGGAGCCACTGTCGGAGGAGATGAATTTGTTTACCTAGCGGAATTTTGATTGATTGTTCTTCTTTTTTCTTTTATAGTTTTGTATTAAATTTTTACGATGAAAAGAATAACATGAGGGCGCGAGGAGAGGTCTAAAGATTGTCGAATCAATAAACATATCAAAAGTGATGTGGTTGAGAGTGGGATCATAAAATAAATACAATGGCAGGTGATGGGATTATTTTTGTACGAATCTATTTTTAAATAATTTTTTTGTTTGTTTTTATAGTTTTTTTTTTTTGTTTTTTATTTTTTATGATAAGAACGTGCATTTTTGTTGGAGGGATATGAGATATAAGGAAGAGAACACATACATGTTTTTTTTTTTTCGCCCCATTTGAGTGAGTGTTATACAATTCTACGATTTTCAAGATTCAAAATAAAATAAGTTTTTTAATTAACAACATTACGCTTGTGTTTCTGCGAATTGAATCATTAAATTTGGAATGCATGGAGCTCTAAAATACATCTGTTGTTTGTGTTGGATAGTTGGAGTGGAAAGAGAAACATGGAATAAAGAGGAGAGTAGTGGAAATTTCATTGTTTGTATTGTGTATGCATTGTTTTTTTAAGAAAATGAAAATATTTATTCAAAATTTTTAAATAAAATTTTTATTCATCTATACGTTTTGTGTGCAGTTCAGGTACAAACGGGAAACTATTAGTAAAGTAAAGTTCTAAGTAGTTTGCCCAGGAACATGGTAAGATGTCATTAGTATTAGATTTATCGTTAAAAGCTTCTTCGAGAAAATCGTCATTTTTTTAAGCAGTTATGTGGTATGTCGTCTTATAGCACTTCTTAAGCACAGTTGGATCGTTTTAGAGAAAATAGTGTTTTTAGCAAGTTGGCTATGAGCGAAGTGCCCTTTAAAGCAGTTTAAACTAAAACATTGTTTGCTATCTTAAAGGCTTTCAAAAGATTAGTTTTAATATAAAATTTAAATAAAATCGTTGCGGCCGTTCTAGAATAAAGTGAGGTATTTTGGGCGGTATTTTGCACCTTTTGGGTAAAAATTTAAAAATAGGAGCAAACAATTTTGAATTAATGAAGGTTTTCACGTTTATTTTCAATATAGTTGGATGTCTTTTGAAAAATATTATGTAGCTTATTTGTAGGCTGTTTAACAATGATATGGTAAGACTTTTAAGCTCATTACGGCTGATTAACGACCAAGCATCTCGGATAGTTTCTTTCAGCTGATTGACGTTGTAAAACTCTCTGGGATGATTCCGCACAAATTGTCCATACGGTTAAGGTCTGGATTTCCAGCAGGAAGCCACATATATCACCTCGATACGGTTTTGCAAACACCATTCTTTCACTGATAATGCGTTTTGGACTGATGTGTTATTCGGTTGACATTTTGAACTCAAGATTTTAACTAAACCTGACATTATTTTGATGGAGAAGTTGAAAAGAGTGGGTCTGATAATACTGTCTGTTTGTTTGTCTGCATGGTCAGTTGCAGCCTAAACCGCTCAAACTTCATATCTGTGCTTAGTGGGATTACACCTCGAGACGAGATCGGAGTTTTCATTCTATCCTCAAAATAAAGGGTACCTACCATACTTAGGGCAGATTTTAGTTCAAATGGTTTCACTCGAAAACGGATCCAGTGTTTTTGATAAAATTTGACATTTGGGTTAGCTTGGGTAGGTATATGCTATTAAATGGCATACCATGTTTCACGGGAAATCGGTTGTTTCTCAGGTATTTCTCTGCCGAAAGGGCTTACAATTAAGGTATTCTAAACTTAATTTGTAAAGAGCCACGCCCACTTTTTAAAACTTTTCAGTATTTTGTTTTGTGGACTAGAAACTGAAAAAAATTATTCGTACATTATATGCAGGTATATGACCACACCATGAGGACTTTTTAAAAAAAACATTTTTGTACTGAACTTTCTTCGATTATATACGTTAAAAAGAATCGCAATGCTCTCAAAAAGGCGGAGTTCCATACCCACTTCATTCACCCCGAATAATGTATCAATCTTCAGCATAAAGGTGCAAGAACATACGACCCAGTCGTGCACTTTACATAAAATTCCCTGTCATAGTTATGTAAAGTTTAATTCAAATTTAAAATTCGAAATTGTTCACGAAAACAATATCTACTTCCCCTTGTATGTATGTAGGCAGAAGTGCAAGTGAAAATACAAAAACAAAAAATAAATTTAATTTTCTCACCTTTTCAAATTGATTTCAATAAACAGAAGCAACCAACAGACAATTTTACAATACGTAAGCTTCAATTAGTTTAAAAACATGTTTAAACCTTTTTAAATCCACGTTAACAGAATTTTTAATTCAATTTACGTTTCATGTTTATATTTCGAAAATAGGTTTAAATTTTTTTGAATAAAAAAAAGAATTCGTTCTGATTCAATGAACGAGAACAAATTACACTTTAACCTGATTTACACCGAGAGTTAATAATGAATTCGTTCTTTTTTTTTGCATACTTCACAGGAAAAAGTTTTTCAGTAGAGCTGATTTAAAATAAAATATAATTCACTGTAAATTTTACACTGCACAATGTAATATCCAATCGTACCATATCTGATGCGAAAGTATTTTCCAAATTTTCGGAAACTACATACAAAATTAATTCAGCTTCGGCATAGCTTCGAATTTCATTTTAAATTGAATGCATCAAGTGTACTGAAATATTCTATTTAATCCTTGTTGGATACAAATATTTTTAGTAGTGGAAATTCGATTATAAACAGTTCTCAACAAAAAGCAGAAATTTCATTTTGGGCACCTAAGTGAGAACTTGTCCTCCAAAGCTAGTTCGTCGGCATCTGCCAACAGTCCATGAA
The DNA here is from genome assembly GCA_963583995.1 of Xylota segnis. Lineage (NCBI taxonomy): Eukaryota > Metazoa > Arthropoda > Insecta > Diptera > Syrphidae > Xylota > Xylota segnis. The sequence goes on along the minus strand of OY757236.1, from coordinate 26,401,799 downwards.
ATTAACCTTACATGAGCGTTCGAAACGGCACTGATGTTTTATGACACTATTGGCATGATTTTCGAACGTCTCTTCAGGTCAAAATAAGCAGACATAGGTGGAGAAGTTCACTTATGATTTTGCCGGCATTTTGATCTGTGGGAATAAAACAAATTAAAGTGCACGGGTGGGTCATACGTTTTTGCACCCTTATGCTGAAGATTGATAAACAATTCAGGATGAATAAAGTGGTCATGAAATACCGCATTTTTTAGATCACCGCGATACTTTTTAACGGATATCATCGAAGAAAGTTTAGTACAAAAATGTTTTTTTTTTAAATTTGACAGCCTATCGATTTGGTTTTAGTGATTTTTTTTTCAAATTCTAGTCCATAAAGTAGAAATACTGAAAAGTTTTCAAAAGTTTTCAAAAGTGTGTATGACATGTTGGCATGACATGTTTCAGAACCTCGATTTTTGGAAGTAAACTACTAACTACTTAGTTGGATTATTTAAGTTAAGTACGCTTCATTCGAAACAGGGTCCACCATTAGTGAATTTTGAGGGCTTGCATGGTAGAAAACCTGGAACATTTGGTTACTAAATACGATCAAGTAGAGCCTTTATGATCCATGTACGATCAATTAATTTGTGTACAAAACAAAAGCATGGCATAAAAGCATTTTGTATGAACCTTAGTACTTAAATTTTTACTCCAGTTTTGGTTTAAAAAAGTAATAAATATTTTTCTGAAACAAGGTGCGAATTCAATATTCAATAGTCTGTGCAAATACTCCAAGTTCATTGCATCCATAGACAAACAATTTCAATCCACAAATTGATTGTGTTTTTTTCAAATTCGAAATCAGTATCAAAACTTTGGGTGTCAAATCATTTTCAGTTCTTCCATCAGAGTTAACGAACTGCAATCCTATTTTTTTTTTAATATTTCCGTCAGAAATAATCTGCATGAACATCCATTGTAAAAGCTATTCCTTGTGCATTTAGAAAAAATATTTTCATCCTCCATTCCATTCCATTTAATCCTTTTCTATGGGAATTTGTAAATTTTTTTTTCATTAAAAGGGTTTAGTTTGTTTTATACAACAAATTTTGTAAAAAAATTATACACGGGGATACAAAATTTATCATATAAGCGGATTTTCCAATTAAAATGATTTAAATTAAAATTGTTTGATTGTACTTCGGTTAATGTACTTTCTGGGATAAAGTAATATGAATAATGTTGATGTGGGCTTTAACATTTGTGGGAATGTTACCGCTTAGCCTAAGGGTCCACTGGAATGCATTAGTACTCTCAGCACTTAGTCCTTTCAATTAGTTTTTGCTCACCATATCAAGCTCAAATTGGTTTTGCGAACTAGTTCGTTTTTTAGTTCATTTAGTTCAGATTCGTTCACTGCTCAGGAAATTGGGTCTTGTGCGGTTTGGGTACATACCTCCTTAAAAATTCGTTTCAAATAGTCCAAGACTACGATATGCTTGGGTTACCATGTGATAGTTTGCACGAAAGCAACACTCATCAGATCACAAAATGTTCACTTTTTTTTACTGAACTACATGTTCGCAGAGTATATTGAACTAAATGAATTGTTGAACTACCGAACTGAACTAAATGAGCTACATGAACTGTTGAACTACTGAACTAAATTAAAATGGTATTAGGAACTTGGTCACGTCACTTTTTAGAGCCCTTTTTAAACTTAGTTTGTTTATCTCTTTCAATTCAATAACTACACCAAGGACAATAATTTTTGAACAACCTCGGCGAACTTTATAACAAAAACCACGGCTACCTCCAGGACTTTAATTTAAGCTCTTGTTGGTTCAGCGGGTAGACGGGTAGAAATACTATCTCCTTCGGTATTACAATGTGCCTATTATGACCTGATTGTGACTGCATTTGCTCCAACCTACAAATGGAATCTATATATGTACATTCCTTCAAGGCTCAGACACTAGTAAGTGTCTTCCAAATGTTTTTGAAATATTCGTACATCAAAAAGCTACGGCATGACCAAGTGCGGAAGGAATAAGGCAAGCATGAAGCATACTTAGCACGTATCCCTTCCGACCAAATGTAATATTTTTCTGCTTCTCGTGCTACATAAAGTAATTAACTCGTTACGTTCCTAAAAAATTGCTCACTACCAGTCCAGTCATGAAAATTAACATAATTTGTAAAATTCGCAAACGTTTTTGCAAATATTAACTTTCAACACAAACCCGTTTCAATATATGTAAATTTGTTTCTCGCTTGAGATACATATTTGCATATTTTGGAATCTGTTTGTTAACAAAGTTTTGATTTTCGAATACATAATGTTTGACATTCCAATTTCGTGTGTAATGTAGGTATTCATTACCTCCCTGCGAGTTATCCCTCATATCATGGAACCGTAATGCTTCTGTGTAGGATGTGCTCTTACGGAAATACCATTTATCATAACACGTTCATCTACATGGGTCTAACTCCGGTATGATTAGATTTTCAAAAGCATTTAATGCTAACGTACTTAAATAATGATTTATTGCAGCACCCTCTTCTATTACGAAACTTAAAGTATTTAAAGTTTTAATCTATAATACGATTTATTCGATTTTGTGGCGCTTCAGGAAAGTTTGATAATGTTTAAAACTTTCTGGGGAGGTGATAGGATGTGTGTTTTTAAGTGGGTGGACTTTAAAAATCGACTTTAAGGTGCAACATAGGTACAGATACATGTAAATATCCAAAAGATGCCCTAAAGCTAAAGCGAGATACAACAAATTTTCAATTTTTCTGCTTTGAATGCTTCGCGTTGGTGGTTGACCAAGAGGGGGACAGAGTAAACTTGTAATTATTTTAATTGCACGCCGCGCCGTGGAATAATTGAGAGGAAAACAGTGTAATTTGAAACATGAAATTACTCAAGTGTAGAGTGCCAAAAATTAGATCCAAAAATACATATAATTCTGGCTTATCAATGAAAGCATAAATATATTTAAACAATATACGCAGGGGAGTTATAATGGCTTGGAGTCCATCAACTGAACAAGATTCTTGATCCTTGTAAGAAGCACATACACTCTAAATGTCCCAGAAAAAGTTCTATCACGTAACGTATTGTGTAAATGTCTGAAACCCTTGTGCAACACACTAATCGGCTATGCACTACCCTTTAGATAATGCGTATCTTGTTCGGGGGCGTATACGTAACCCTTTTCTCAGAAATGTTGGGTTGAAACATTTTCTGTTTCCTATTTCCATTTCGAGGCTGCAGCTAAGCTAATTTGCGCCTCGAATACACAGAAACAGAATATCTGGCTCGATATGGGCGATTAGAAGATATAACGAGATCATGGGTGTCCAGATTTGTGGGCTATACACTACCCTTTTTCTCACACATTTTATGGTTGAAAAATGTTCTGTTTCCTACTTCCATTTCGAGGCTGCAGCTAAGCTGGTTTGCGCCTCGAGTACACAGAAACAGAATATCTGGCTCGATATGGGCGATTAGGAGATATTGCAGGATTGTTGGTGTCCAGATTTATGGGCTATACACTACCCTTTTTCTCACACATTTTTTGGTTGAAAAATTTTCTGTTTCCTACTTCCATTTCGATGCTGCAGCTAAGCTAGTTTGCGATTCGAGTACACATAAACAGAATATCTGGCTCGAGATGGGCGATTAGGAGATAGTGCAGGATTGTTGGTGTCCAGATTCGTGGGCTATACACTACCCTTTTTCTCACACATTTTTTGGTTGAAAAATTTTCTGTTTCCTACCTCCATTCCGAGGCTGCAGCTAAGCTACTTTGCGCCTCCAGTACACAGAAACAGAACATCTGGCTCGATGTGGGCGATTAGGAGATATTGCAGGATTGTTGGTGTCCAGATTTATGGGCTATACACTACCCTTTTTCTCACACATTTTTTGGTTGAAAAATTTTCTGTTTCCTACTTCCATTTCGATGCTGCAGCTAAGCTAGTTTGCGATTCGAGTACACATAAACAGAATATCTGGCTCGAGATGGGCGATTAGGAGATAGTGCAGGATTGTGGGTGTCCAGTTTTGTGGGTATACACTACCCATTTTCTCACACATTTTTTGGTTGAAAAATTGTCTGTTCCCTATTTCCATTTCGATGCTGCAGCTAAGCTAGTTTGCGCCTCGAGTACACAGAAACAGAATATCTGGCTCGATATGGGCGATTAGGAGATATTGCAGGATTGTTGGTGTCCAGATTCGTGGGCTATACACTACCCTTTTTCTCACACATTTTTTGGTTGAAAAATTTTCTGTTTCCTACTTCCATTTCGATGCTGCAGCTAAGCTAGTTTGCGATTCGAGTACACATAAACAGAATATCTGGCTCGAGATGGGCGATTAGGAGATAGTGCAGGATTGTGGGTGTCCAGTTTTGTGGGTATACACTACCCATTTTCTCACACATTTTTTGGTTGAAAAATTGTCTGTTCCCTATTTCCATTTCGATGCTGCAGCTAAGCTAGTTTGCGCCTCGAGTACACAGAAACAGAATATCTGGCTCGATATGGGCGATTAGGAGATATTGCAGGATTGTTGGTGTCCAGATTCGTGGGCTACACACTACCCTTTTTCTCACACATTTTTTGGTTGAAAAATTGTCTGTTCCCTATTTCCATTTCGATGCTGCAGCTAAGCTAGTTTGCGCCTCGAGTACACAGAAACAGAATATCTGGCTCGATATGGGCGATTAGGAGATATTGCAGGATTGTTGGTGTCCAGATTCGTGGGCTATACACTACCCTTTTCCTCACACATTTTTTGGTTCAAAAGTTTTCTGTTTCCTACTTCCATTTCGTGGCTGCAGCTAAGCTAGTTTGCGCCTCGAGTACACAGAAACAGAATATCTGGCTCGATATGGGCGATTAGGAGATATTGCAGGATTGTTGGTGTCCAGATTCGTGGGCTATACACTACCCTTTTTCTCACACATTTTTTGGTTGAAAAATTTTCTGTTTCCTACTTCCATTTCGATGCTGCAGCTAAGCTAGTTTGCGATTCGAGTACACATAAACAGAATATCTGGCTCGAGATGGGCGATTAGGAGATAGTGCAGGATTGTGGGTGTCCAGTTTTGTGGGTATACACTACCCATTTTCTCACACATTTTTTGGTTGAAAAATTGTCTGTTCCCTATTTCCATTTCGATGCTGCAGCTAAGCTAGTTTGCGCCTCGAGTACACAGAAACAGAATATCTGGCTCGATATGGGCGATTAGGAGATATTGCAGGATTGTTGGTGTCCAGATTCGTGGGCTATACACTACCCTTTTCCTCACACATTTTTTGGTTCAAAAGTTTTCTGTTTCCTACTTCCATTTCGTGGCTGCAGCTAAGCTAGTTTGCGCCTCGAGTACACAGAAACAGAATATCTGGCTCGATATGGGCGATTAGGAGATATTGCAGGATTGTTGGTGTCCAGATTCGTGGGCTATACACTACCCTTTTTCTCACACATTTTTTGGTTGAAAAATTTCTGTTTCCTGTTTCCATTTCGAGGCTACGGCCACTAAGCTAGTTTGTGCCTCGAGTACACAGAAACAGAATATCTGCCCAAAGGCGAGGAAAAACAGGAGATTGAGGAATATTTGCACACTTTTGTACGAAACTGGACGCCATATGAAAAGTTGTCGCGTTAAAACAAATATTTAAAAACTAAGCAGACTCGGCTGAGTTAGATGGCAACTCAATTGAAAAAACCAATAAAAAGCCATCAACATGTATGCAAACAGAACTGCGAAAATCCACGGAATATAAAAATCGGTTGCAAAAAATCTACCAACAAGTATGGTGTAAACACCAACTCACAGTGTCAACATTTTTTCGGTCTACTTCAGACTCTAATCGATGCTGATGAAAAATTCCATTCTGCAGCCGCGGTCGCGATTGTAAATAAAGTAATGTCAATCCCAAAACCACCAGCTATTAATGCTGTTAAATTGGATGCCTAGACAATTTATTAAATTTTGAGATCAAACACAATTTGTGACCATGCCATAAAACACATATTGATTGGCATGAAAATCCTATCAAAAACCATCGAATGTGACAAAAAAAAACTTAGGCGGTGACAGTCTGGCATCTGAATTACCACATAAAGCCATATTGACTGGATTATGGAAATGTGACTCAGACGCTATAAAATCTCACCTCACCATTTTTGGTGTTAAGAGTGTCGTTTACCAAATGCAATTCAGCTTTGTCATAGAACGGTTTGATAAAGACCAAACAATTGTGCACTGGAACTTCCCAGGCTTCCTAGAAAAGTGACCCAATGGCACAGTTGAAAGACAATAACGTTTTCAGAAAATAGCTTTACCATAGCCCCTACCAATGTATCCTATCAACTCCTATCAACCACGAGGGAGTTTTCGCGGAACTGGAAAAAAACTAATCAAGACCAACACTCAAGCTTTGACCTCAATAGAGGGTTAGTAGTACTGGTAATATTAATAGAAACACTAAACTAAAGTTATTAAACTTATTCGAAACTTGTTGCATGTCCTTTGCTATCAAGAACGGCACACAAGCTTTTGATTATATTTTTTAATGGTTTCCAAACGTTCAAACGACAAACCTTTCTGAATATTTTGACAGCTGGATGTCATTGTTCACTGTAGCAGCTGCTCAAATATAATAATTGAAAAAAGTATCTGGTCACCCTTTATATAAATTCCTTCCTACATTTTTCCTCTTACAAAATTACAATCTAATTAAAATCAAATATTATATTTTGAAAAGATATTTGAGTAGAACATACTTATGTATGTTCGCCAATAACCTGTCAGCTGTCACCTGTCATTCGTAGTAACATGTTACTTCGAAAATGATGTAAAAATTTCATGGTTTGTATGTATCCACCAGAGATTGGAGTAGTTACTCATTTGTTATGCAGTTTAACTTTTCTTTTTCACTTATCCGTGTAGGGCGAGTATTGGTTTCTTGAACATTTTTGAATTCGAAATTTTAATCAAACTTAAAATTGCCATGATAGAGAAACTCAAAAAGGTGGGTTCGCCAACTCTGTCTGTCCGTACGCTCGTCTGCACCCTAAACGGATAGATGTTGGGCAACTTCATATCTGGAGTCTGAAGGACCGATTTTAGTTAAATTGGATTTTCCCGAAAACAGTTCTAACGAATTAGATACAATTTGGTGCTGAGATTATCTTGGATATATACTAAAGATAGGCGTACTACGTTTTTCTCCAAATGCCCTATAATGGTACTTTTGAAAACTAGCAATTCCTCAGTCAGTTCAACTTCAACCATTGGGATTTAGATTAATATCTGCAGTTTGTGAGACAAATGCAAGGTAATGGCGTACCAAATTTTGGAACTGCCATGCCTGCTCCTTCTATATTTTATCCAAACACCTTATAAGGCCACGCCCACTTGTTTAACGCATTTTTATAAAAACAAAAAAATTGTATAATCTCCTTCATACCTACATAGCATCACTACAAAGTTATGATTATTATTCCATCGAAAATGTGGAATGCCACGCTTACTTTACTGGGAAGAACCAAATTAGCACTTCAATCCTTAAAATTGTACACTTATTGCATTAAGGTGCAAGTACGTACAACCTATACGTGCACTTTATGTTATGTTACATTATCCTTCGAAATTATGTACTATGTCCGGTGCAACATATATTATTTTTCCTTTTGATTCAAAATTTTTATATGAATATTATTTTACATTTCACGTTGGAATATAAGTATTGTGTATCTATGACCTACTGGCTTTCAAATAGCTTTATCAACGTACACTGTGTATAGATTTGCAAATTAAAAAATGTAATATAATATAGCTAACAACAAAGAGATACTCAATAATGAATATCAACCAATTAAATGTCCATTTGGATTGAATGAACGACCAATTTTCCTATTACCAATGTACATTATATTAATTTGTACATATCTACCCTTAAATTGACTATATCAAATCGAAAATTCAAATTTAATTGGGGAGGTGAAAATTAATACTAACGTGCGGTGCAGACATTCAACAAGTGAGGGCTATAATCGCATCGGTTCTATCTGATTTAATTACAAATGTAGTCGACAATAAACACAATTTATGTTATTAATTATTTGAATTTGTGGCAAATGCAAATCGTATGCATTGTGAACTTGATCAGATGTTAAATTTTCTGAACTGTTTGGAAATAATCACAGGGAACAGTGATTATAAAAGAAAGTTTCTTATTTTCCATAAAAGTGAAACTAATAATTAATTTATCTACTAGGTGTGATATGAAAGCAGACATGCAAATCAGATTCCTTTTAAAATGTTCAAAGAGGAGAGGTACTCGTATATGTATGAATGTATCCCTCAATAGGAGCTTAATCCCACTGGGATAAGTACGTCCTTGCTGGGATAAAGTCAGAAAAATAAAATTTATGAACCTACCTACGTAGATGCGAGATAGCTCTTTGGGAATGTTGAGCGACTTTCCTTCTAAGAAGCACTCACATATAATACATATCCATACATATTTACAGTCTCGTCAGAGCTAATCTATAAGATTTTCTTGGAATTTCATTTCGAGAGGACTGTATACGTGAATGTATGGAAATGCAACCCTTGTCTACTCAGTGCTGCCATTAAAGAAATGTATGTACCATATATTCAGTCCGCCTGTATGTCTCTACTTTTTGATTCTCAAACTTTGAGTGCATTAAATATCTGGGTGTTTGTATGTGTATTATATATTTTAAAAATTCTCATATTTATACTAGAAATCGAAATTTTTAAGGCCAAATATTAAGGCAAGTCACTCATACATTCGTCCTTTTTTGGTTTCTATAAACTATCAAACTATTAAGTTGATTGATTGGTTTTACCCACGTTGCCTGAGAAATTTTAATCTTAGGTGGATAAGACCTGGACATGTCCACATACATGAAATATGTACGTTTTCTTCGGTTTAACTTAGTTTTTTCATATGGCACCACAAAGTGTTATTCTTCGTGAATACTCCTATCAGGGTAGAACAAAAATTTCCTATCCTTTCAGATAATTCTGTCGTTCCGTAAAGTTTACTTATTCCAAAAGTAATGCATAGTCAAAGATTGACTGCTTGAACCTTTCGAAATGGTGAAGGAAACACCTTTATTGTCATAGGTCTCAGGTATAGAGCGATGTATCCAAGCTTTGGTTCCAATAAGACGGCACAAAATGCTCGAAGTTGTGAAGGAGAAATTTGGGGGCTGGGAATATAACGCGAGGTTCATCAATTGTGGTCAACGACATTCGAGATGTGATCGACAAAAATGGGGCAACCGATTGAAGTACTGGCAGCGAAGCCGAGGCAGTCATTTTATAGATAATGCCATGAATGCAGCTTCAAAATGAAGGCAGAATCAATTTTATATATCCAGCCGTGATCGTGTATGTACCTAGGATTCTCTTTAAAGCTCTCAAAGTATGACTTGAAACATAGATGGTTTGAAACATTCAAATTGCTCCATCTACGAAGCGTATGCCTTCAATGTCGAATACATTATCGTTTTCCACTCGAATGCTTTTGTTACTTGTTACAAGGTTGTAGATCCCTCATACCTCTCAGTACACAACTTTGTGCTGAAACGTTAACGCGTTTCTTTTACTAATTTCGTAATGGAGAATAAATTACACAATTGACTTCCGAGAACTTTGGATTAAAGAAGAATCCCCCAAAAATTAGCCCAGAATCTGCTTAATTCTTATCAACAGAATTCATTATCCTTAATCACTGGAAATGCGACTTTCCACCAGTCCTGATGTCGTTTCTCTCAAATTTATTTAAACAAAAAGCAAAAAGCGAAATCACCTTAAACTAGGTTTGAAAAATTTCTAGAATTCCCCCCCAGCTAGCTCCATTCAATTGAATTGAACACAATTCCCGGAATGTTTCGCTCCAGAAGAGAAGAAAACCCATAAATTTCACCGTGTTCCATTGATAATTGGACACTTTACAGAAGTTGGAGATGGGCTCCCGAAACACGTTCGAGTTCATTAGAAATGAACAACACCAACCTAACCTTTCCCATTTACAAAGTAATTCAATTGTAGAAACGAATAAAAGCCCTGCCGCCTGGATTACCCACTCATTCCCTAGTCTATTTTTGGTGCCAATTTTTGTCACATTCACACTCCTCCGTAATTGCATAAATCTCAAAATAAACTTCTTCTCCTGCGCACCGCCGGTCGGTTCGGTGTGTCGATGAAAAGTGGGTGAAACCACTCAGGCAGGACTCACTTGGCCAAGTTCCTAGTTAAAGTGACTCCCGTTCCACTTATCGAAGTTAGGCACATTATACTCTCTGTACGTTTAGCCAATGAGGGAAGATATTCAGTGACACTTCCCTCCTGATGGACATCCCTTTTTCACTGGTAGGACCTTCGTTCGTCAAGGATCATTTCTCTTCGAAATTACGTATTAATCAAAGTGGATACTTAATTCGGAAGACGTCATTTGACTTCCACTTCCCTTTTCCTTGCCATTCTTCCTCGGTTTCATTCGAACTAGTCACGAGGACATAAAACAAAAAAATCAAAAAAAAAAAAGAGGCTTCCTCGTGCGGTGCCTGATTAAATGGGAGGAAATGAAATCAAAGAATAACAAAGTGAATGAGGGAAAAAGAAAAGGCAAAACTGATTATACAAACAAAATGCGAAGGATACAAATGAAATTGAAGTAACGAGTGCAAGATTTTCGCATCGATTTGTTAGCAACCTTTGAACCTTTTTCGGTATTAAGCCTGAAAAATGTACGCAGGACTCGTTGCGTGCATTTTGCTAAATTGGCACAACGCGCGGCAATGGCAACAGGAAAACTTTCAATCCTCCTCGTTTAATTTAATGCTGATAGCCTAATACAGTTGGCTTAGTAATATCTTTGCACAGATTGCGGAAATATATTGGAAGGGCTTTAATATGCCGACAGGATGTTGTAGGGGATTTGTTGAACCAAAAGACGACATATGTCGGGAAGGAGGAAATGTCTTAATATGCTGGCTCGTAAAGGTGGCTTGTGGTCAAAGGTTGAGGCATTATTTAATCGGTTTCGTTTATTTTTGGATACACTGTATATACATAGAACGCATGCTTGGTCTGACGCAGGAAAAATCAGATCAATTAGTATTTTTGATGGACTGAGGATAGTTTCGAATGGGATTTGTGTAGAATCTTTTTTCCAACTAAGCACTGTGGGGATTCTATACGAAGTTATCTCGTATCCCGATGTGTCCACAGTTGGGGTTCCTGGTTGAATTTTCTTAATCGAATGCATATGTTGGAAAAAAAAAACGTGTACGGTGGCACACATGACGTCGAGGACTTATACGCATTGCGAAACTAAACGCTCCTCAAGGACTTTTACTACCATCTCGAAGGTCAGGCCTCTAAATGATGGGCATCGGAAATACGCAAAACAGGATATCATACACACGAAACGTATTAAGGATAAGAACAAACATTATGTCGACGATGGAGAGGGATACATATGTATAAATAGACGTCTGGTAGGACATTTTCGAGAATAGTTGAGTAACCAACCATTAAGCTGTCGCCTGTCTAGTGTCATCAGGAATCATAATGGAAGGAGTTGAAGCAGCGATGAGTAAATTGAAGTGGAATAGCCAAACTGTGGTGTTCGGCTGAGTTTATTGAAATTGTATGTTATTCAATAAAAACAGGAATAAATACAATCAAATCGAATTGATTTTTGACCCGATGGGGTTATGTGCCATTGAAACCACCTTCCATGTGGTTGTTGCGTTTGGATAAAGAGTGTCGATCTTGCGGTCCTAAATGAACTTTTATGTGGCCATATTAATATTTTTTAACGATTTTTCCATATTTCGTTCTTTGCTATACCATACAACCCAGCATTATGGAGAATCTGTGCTTAAACTGTAGACCAATGGATATCCTGATTTTTTTCTGATGAAACGACTCACTACAACCCAGGAGTTGCAAGAATCTAAATTTCTGTGGCGTATACGTAGTATTTTTTGACGATTTTTCTATATTTCCTTCTTTGCTATACCATGCAAGCCAGCATTAGAGAGAATCTTTACTCAAACTGTAGACCAATGGATATCCTGATTTTTTTCTGATGAAACGACTCACTACAACCCAGGAGTTGCAAGAATCTAAATTTCTGTGGCGTATACGTAGTATTTTTTGACGATTTTTCTATATTTCCTTCTCTGCTATACCATGCAAGCAAGCATTTTAGCGAATCTGTGCTGAAACTGTAGACCAATGGATATCCTGATTTTTTTCCGATAAAACGACTCACTACAACCCAGGAGTTGCAAGAATGTGACTATTTCTGTGGCGTAATGGCTTACTGCCACGATATATGATGTCCGTAATTGGCTGAAATAAATCGAGAAGTGTTTCAGCAACTGGTGTCGAATATAGGGAATATCCCTACGAATGTTGTACTATATGTCGCCGATCGTGTCTGATTTTTGCCTTTGGTGTGGCAGTGGACATTTTGGGCAACGTCATCAGCATCAAATTGCTTTTGCAGCATTATCGGAAACGCAAGTTACGGAGGTCATGCGTTTGAAATCATCATTAGACTAGAACTGCATTGGCACAGTGTTCGATAACGCATGTTGCTTTAAGTCAGATATTCATAAATGTCATTTGCCGTGGAGTAACCAACAAATGCAAACATTTGTAGATGCAAACATATTGATATAAGTCAGCTGCACAAAATGACAGTTGCAATCGTAATGGCCTTTTGACTTTTGTCATGCAGTGATGGTCTTGGTGTTTCCGTAACTGTCCAGTGCTTTCAATAAAAAATGAGCCTCATTATCATGAGCACCAAGTTTTGGAATGGCCATCTCCCCTCTTTTCAAAAAAAGTTATCGAAAAGTATTCGAAATGCTCGATGACAGAATATTTTGACCGAAAACTTTGATTATTTATTCATTACTACACCCTATTGCCAAGATAAATGTGACGTTTCCTGGCGAAAGAGAACCTATTAATCGACATCAGGGAAGGATTCAATGCATTTTTAAAAAAAAGATGTTCACTCTACGGCTTAAGCGTTCTTTTTTTCACAGAGCGCATCTTGAGTCCATTTGCCTCTTGCCATCCAATTAAGCGTTTCAAGAGGAAACAGGAAAACACTCGTTATGACCACTTTTAGGGAAGGGCTTTAGTAATAGTTGTTCTTACTTCGTCTTTATTCCAAATAATTCTAAGAAACCATTTCATAGTCACTGATGCTACCTTCTGCTAGAGCCTTTAACATCAAATGGTCCATTGAAATCGTTGTAAATAACGAGAGTACTTACTTTTAATTGCTAAAATCTTCTTACGTTATAAATACTATCAAAAGATATTCGTCAAGGTATTCTGTATTTTATTTTAACTTTTCTTTCGAAAAAGTATTATCAGTTAAGAACCTTCTCCATCATTACTTTCAATAAATCCATCTTTCCATCGAACTGGTTATTACAACAATGCACCTACCATGCTTTCAATTTCACTACTTTATCTAAGATGTAAATAATAAAAAAAAAAAAAAACACAGTGAATTAAATTCATCAGTTTGCCCAAGCAATCTCGGTCATAAAAAAATTCATTCGCCAATTTTGGTCATCATCCCGAACCAATTCAATTTACACAAAATTAGGACAAATTTATGTGGAATGGAGTTTTATTTCTTTTTGATACAATATCCCAATATTATCGTTAACCAAGTAGGTACGAAAGCCTATCAAATGCATTTTAAATATTCATTAGCATGTAACTTTAAAAAACGAAGAAAAAAATTCTAATAGCAAATGACATTGAACAACGAAGTCTTATCGATTCCATTAGCCGATTGAAATTTTTAATGGCATCGTTAAAGTCAAAATTTCAAGGACATAGTTCGGGAGATGGGGGCAGTCAATTTACAATACAAGTCGATTGTTTTTTTTATTTGATTTTTTTTATGACGGTATTTATTGGCTAAGAACATCAATGGGTACTTCCCTAGAAAGTGTACTAGAAAGTGAGCGAGTAATGGAAGAGTCTTGTCCTGAAGATATAAATTTTTCTGAGTATTCAGTCTTAAGGGGTGTTCTACATACTACTATATGTTATGTAGTTTACAAGTTTTTATATCTTCTACAAGATAGATTTACTTACAAGTAAATCGCATTTCCATTTTATGTAGTATTGCCTCTAAATTATTTACTTAATTAAATTTTGTCAGATTTTTTGTACTAAATTCAAAATTCAGTGAACCAAGTTTTAAAAAAAGAATTAAGTACATACACCTAGCTAGATACTGTGTATATGGTTTTGACTGATATCACAAGTTATATGTACCTGTATCTGTATCTCTATCAACTAAAGTTCTTAGCCTGAATTTTGACAAGTTGCGAGGAGAAATTGAGTTTAGCCAGCTAAGATCGAATTGATACTGTTAAACAGAAGATACAACCTACCAAGGATGCAGAACCAGGAAGGAGTGTTTAGCGTGTAGTCGACCTGGGATACCACAGAGGCGAGAAAGATCCATTTCGATACTGCAGCTAATAGAAGCTATAATAAACAGTGGATCGATATCTTTGTGGGCCACCTGTTGGTTTCTCTTTGAAAAAAACATACATACATACATACATTTTGACTCTCACACTGAATTTTTTTTGTAGAGTTTCATTAGAAATCAATGATATCCAAATAATACAGACTCGATTCTGGTAATGTTATTCGTTGAATAGGACCCGAAACCATCGAAAATGTACTGAAAAATTGTGTAGGGGTTGAAAAATATTGCATTTCAATACATAGCCCATTATATCACTTTGACGGATAACAATCATATCCATCAATAGAATAACTTAGACCATTTTATTGACCCTTTGCAGGACATTGACTAGTAGGTAAGCGCGCTACAACGATAAGTGCTGAGGAGAGGGAGAAAGCGATTTCTAGCTTTTTACATTTGTGCCGCCATCTTCGAATACTTTAGTGTTCTAGTCAAACTTGATAAATGTATATATTTTTCAAAGCCACAGATTGGGTCATAACTTCATAATTTTATATAAAATCGATAAGCCAATCCAATTCACATAGAGACTTAGACTTCAATTTCAAAATCTGAAATACCCATTCATTTTGAAGTCACTGACTTTAGTGAAATAATAATTTTGTGACTTCAAAATGACTTCACTGAAATCGCAGAAGATTGCATTCAACGAAATGCTGTCTCTGACTTCCTTAAAATGAATTCCCAATCAGTCACTTTAAAATAAATGTGTATTGCAGATTTTGAGGTTGAAGTATGATACTGAATTTAATGAATGCAATCCAAAATGATTCTTTTTACAACACTACACTCTGAATTAGTTGAATTTTGTACAATTCTTCCATACATCGCATTTGGCCACGCCCACTTTTAGGGGATATTTTCATAAAGAAAAAAAAAAATCTCGATGAAATTTTTCATAAAACATCAACAAACAATCGAAGATATCGTTGTAATTTGACAAAAAAAAATGGTGCGCAGTCATGCCCACTTTATTAGGGCTGCATAGGAAAAAGGATTGCTTCAAATGGATTGTAGCTTTTCTATATTTTTTTTTACTGATTTTGGCAATTCATACCTACAAATTTTTTTAAAAATGGTATAGCTGTGGAAGAGTTTTTGTTTTCACAATGTAAATACATTCGAATTTTCTTAAGTTTTATGTGAAAAACTTTGTTAAATCTTTTACACATGACTGTATTACTGTAAGGATACTTTACTTTACTGCCAATTTAGTTACATATTATGTTACTAGTATGCGGAATTATTAAAAAAATTACTTAAATTTTTGGTTTGTATCGGTATGCAAGCAAAACCTTTCAAGGGTATACCTTAAGTCAGAGAGTTGGGTCAAAAAAACTATTTTGAAGATCTAGAGTACCATGGAATGCCGACTGATCTTAGGCTGTTTTTATTTAACTTGCGAGGACAATGACTAGCGCGGTTCAAGGTTTATCTCATTAGATGTATTTTCTTAAGTCAAAAGTGACAAGATTCGAGTTGTTTAGTTTAACTATTAAGGAAACGATAAAATGAAAGCTGATGGTCACATTTTGTTAGCTCTGTGTAAAACAATAGCGCTACAAAACGAAAACGATACGAATAAGGTTATGGTCACATTAGTGGGACCAAATTGAGTATCACTTTCAAGGACTCTGCTCCTGACGTTATGCATTTACGCTTTTACTTCATGCTATCAAAATCCCTCTCAAATTAAATAAAAAGCAATCAGGAGAAGTTTACAAATCCAACGCAATTACATATACCACACCGTTTAAAATACCACTGAAATGGTTTTTTTTTTTGTTCCTGAAATGAACTCCACAATTTTTTAAATAACTTGATGTCGGTTTTGTAAAATCCAATATGGTCCCACTACGGTGAACCTTAAAAAGAACTAAAATCCAACTACATTCGTACCTACATTCATTCTATTTTTTTCTTTATTTAGTGAACAAAGTGCACAAATTGTTACCAAACCTGCCTTAGGGTTAAATGGTAACAACTATGTAAGTGAATTCGCCAAAAAAAAAAATTCTTGAAAAAAAGAAAACCCTTTACCGACAATAGGATATTTTATTAAAAACTTTATGATTTTTTATTTTATTTCCTGGACATGAATTTATTCATTAAAAGTTTGTTGCAGTTTGCAAGTGCACCCCAGTTGCCATCACAAGTGTTAAGGTAATATTGTGCCAACCTGGACCATAATCCTTGGAGTAACTGAGTTAGGTACATACATACTATCGTTCCCTACTCAATTTAAACTTCAGATTCTTATTTTCTACTTAAACTCAATTTCATCGTGGTACAGGTACAGATACACAAGGGAAATGAAAAACTTACATATGATTCTGAAGTTCTGGTCTGAAGTGTTTGCACGTGTGGCGTTTTACATCATCGATGAGAGTTAAGAAGGATGCATCACGTAAGCAATATTAAAGGCTTGTGGGCGGTGAATATGATTTCTCTAAGGACAACCAGTGTATTTATGTTACAGAGTTGTTAGATTTTATCGATTATCTAATGAAAAGATAGAGTTGTGTAACAGATGTGATTCGGATGTGGTTGTGGATGTAGTTTTAACCAAGGATCGGATCTCAAAGGCTGTGGATTATGGTTTTTGTTATATTTGTACGCACATATGCACTGAAAGGAAATGTGTTGGTGGGAGATTACTCTTTTACATATCCTTTGTTTCTATGTGGGTATTAACGCGTCACGACCATCAGGATTATTACAGTCTAACCACGACTGCGAGTATTTTCTCTTTGACTGTTTGGATCCACTGGATGGTGACCCGTAGAAGACCTTTTTTTTTATTCGTTAGGAGTTGATTTAAAGAGCAAAACAAATTCTATTGAAATGGTACTTCATAGAGGATTGTGAAAGACTACATTAATGACCGCCAGAAGCAGTAGTGGTGCTAGGATACGGGCTTATGGCATAACGCAGTTTCACACAATGCAATGTTATGCAACTTAACACTGCCTAAAGTTTTGTTCGAATGTGTTTCTCACATTTCGAGCAATTTACAAATTTTTTAATGACTATGCTTAAGGACTTCTTGTGTGCTTAGTTTCTTATGACTTTTCAGCATTTGGTAACTGAATTATTTTCTGCTTTATATTCAGTGTCATGACGGTACTAACTCCCTATGATCCTTGTCAAACTGCGAAACCATTTCGATCATGCTTTGATCATCTTAGTTTGAGCCTGATCTAGACCATCTCTCGTTATTACGCTATTACCGATTTCGCCTTCAGCTGAGTGGCTTCATCTTGTTGGAACCACATATCACTGATGTCAAGCCCATTTAATTCTGGTGAAAAATAGTCTGCCAACATGCCACGATATCGAAGTATATTCACTGCAACATGACGATCACTTTTATCGACTTTTTGTGGATTTAATGGAGTCTTTTAGAATTTAATGCGAAATTCGCCACAATGTGGACTGAGAGATTCCTAATTCCTGTGAAAGGCGTGGAATCGGCTATTTTGGCTCATTTTGAACTTACTGACGGTTGCCATATTTTTTTTAGTACATACCTCCACCTGTGTGTTATCTTACTGGGACAGAAACATTCATACAGTCAATAGTGAATATTTTGACTCAAATTTGTCGATTATAGCACGTACAGCCTGTCTAGTGGACCGAAAATTGAATTAACCTTTTTTAAAACTGCTACCCTAGTCCCTATTGAAAGCCCTTTCCTAGTTTCCCCATGATACCAATGTAAAAATGTGCAAAAATTGACAAGAGTTTCTGTAGAAGGTTTTAGCTTAAGTTTTTGAAAATCGTCTTTACGACTTGTACTGTGACAATATGACTTAGATTTCCACTATCCGAATTCTCTGAGCTTTGATATACAGATCAGTGGTTAGCAATTGAAGGATTATAGTATGAGCATTGGACAGGATTCCAGTGGCTCTTTTAATTTTGTTGATTCGACCGATATCCTGCCAGGAATCTTTGTGTTTAGTTTTCATATTTTAAGCCTGGCTTTAAAAGCAGTGTACACTGGTCTGCTGGGTCCCTAGACACGAAAATATACCAGGAATTCAGAAGACAGACGAACTGGTAAGAAGTGGCTCAGAATCAACATCACAACAGATAGACACACCTCGGTGTTCATACCGTCTTGTGCATTGAAGCAAGAAGCACTGTTCAAGGCCCGTAGAGAGCTCAACAGTAGATGGTGAAAAAAGTTAACAAATATTTCTCTAACTCGCCACTGACTGTAGGCCAGAAATTAATGAATCCGAACTCTAGCTGCTAGGGTGTACCAATTTACCATTTGATACAAACGGTTTGAAGAACTGGATGAGATTATACAAAATCCACTTAAGGAACAGAAGCTGGTTGGAGTTTGTTAGCATAAAATTCGAAATTGCTACCAGACGGAATCACATTGAACCAACAAGTTAAGTATATTGTACCAAAGATGCAAAATTCGATACAATACATCAGTTTCCTAAACTATCATGAACTTAATGTTTATTTTCTCTGTTTCACAAAAATAAATACACCTTGTCTAAAGCAATCTACAACTTAAATTCAGTTCTATTTCCATTCAACGATCACTCAACAATGCGATTTGTTTATCCGGAAAATGCACGTATTATTTGCAGTTCAAACAATAATCAAAAAAAAAAAGTGAAAAGTGTTTTATTTTACAAATAGTGCTTGTATATGAAATTTACATTATGAAAACATATGCAAATACGTTTCATGCCTTTGTTCCCAGATACAACTTATCCTGAAGTCGTCTTCGATACTGCACCAAGTGGATATTGATTTTCACTTCTCTGAATCTAGTTGTTTGTATACTTTTCTTCTATATACAAGAAAAGAATCTTTTTTACGAATTTCATAAAAAGACTTCAAGAGGAAAGAAGGAATAAATCGTTGCTCTCGTATCGTTGACCTTATTTGGAAAACCATCTGTTTGACATCCACTTGAGTGCGATAGATATTCCTGAATGTATGGACAATTCATAGTTTGATTTCGTGGTATCAGAATACATTTTAGAATCATTATTTTTGATTGACAACTTCCGAGTCATGGACACGTTCTTCCATCAAAAACGGATGTAAACAATGAACTTAATGGCATCGATATACTCAGTTTGTAGTGAAATTTCTGTTCAAGTCTAGGAATGTGATTCGATTTTTATTTGCTACAACTTCAGTTCCATTTAGAGAGCAAGCAGTAGTCATTTTAAGTAAACAAAAGTCTCTCTATTATTCAATCATCATCAATAAGAAATGTACTGTGGAGAGGTACTGTAAATCCAATTTTCCATTGGCCTATTTGGATATTGCTGTCAGCATCAGATTTCAGTGGACACACAACAGAGGAATGTGGTATATTGGTACTGAAACTGAGGAACTGGTGGCTGCAGAAATGGTTTTCGAACCATTGACCTAGATATTTTGTTGTGCGTTTTTGTCAAGTCAATCGATGGCGGGAATATACAAAGAAATAAGTTTTCTTTTTTTTTTTATTTCAACCTATGGAAGACAAGTTGCAATAAATTCTTAAAGAATATTCTTTTCAATTCAGGTTTCAAATCTGATGGCTATACATATTCCTTTTGAATAAAATACCTTTATTTTAGTCTCACTGGCATCGACTTATTCAAAAAAGTGGACAAGAGATCATCTGCAGAAATAATGAGTAGTAATGGACCTAGCTCGTATGCTTGTGGTACTTCGCAGAGTATTCTTTACGAACTAGTCAGGACCATACAATCCCGATAATGTTTTAAAGAAAACGTTTTTTTAGACTATCCTAGACTATTGTGTTTTGAAATTATCGAGATAGTCGCTATACAGTACTTATGTATATATTTGTGATCAAGATCAATAGAGGAAACGTTTGAGCCATGGCCGTGCGTCCGTCCATATGCCCGTCCGTATGTCACCAGTTTTTGGGCCTTAAATTTTGGGCTAAGAGAAAGAAATTTGTTATCTGGGCTTATGAGATAATAGCAGCAGTACGAGTGTAAACATTGTTGACATTCGCCCATTGCCACGTCCAATTTTTCGTAACTTTGTATGAAATTGAAAACTTTTATTAACACAAAATATTTAGATATTCGAGTTCTGCACAATCGTCCATACGTCAATTTAAGCCAGGCCCACTTATTGGGGCCGTTTTCATCAAAAACTCTATTCTTATGAAATTGTGGACGAAACATCAACACATATTCGAAGATATCGTTGCAACTTAACAAATAAAAAATCCATTGGGCCACGCCCACTTTGTAGGGACTACATAAAAGTCTATAGTCCTATACTTTTCATATAGATTCTTTCTCTGTAGAGTCGCAGATAAATATGAAAGAGTTTGGTCGAAATACGATATCAGAAACCTTTTGGAATCAGTTGGGTATTTTAATAAGTAATTCAACGTTTGGGTACATTTATTTGCATTCATTTGGTTGTTGGACTATTTATATTACTTTTAATGAAATTGATTTAAAATAAAAATAAAACCAAAATTAATAGCACTTCAACACTATTTTTGGTTTTTAAAAGAAAAAATTTCTTGTATGATGATTATGTGTACATAAGGCCGTAATGTTTCCTTTAACGAGTTAAATAAATTGAATAATTTGAAATTGAATATCTGAAACGATAAAATGATTTCAATATTTATAGCTTCATATATTTGTATAGTTAATTAAATATTAACCGCTGCCTGTAGCATAATATTTAAACTACTAGAGTTATCAAAAGAATTTCTGTCAAAGTTCAGATTATGTTTTCTTTCTACATATGTAGGTCGATATATGTTTGTAGATGCATTGCACTAAAATTACCTTCACATTATTTTAAAGATTAAAAAAAAAAAAAATAAATGAGTGGACCCACCATGGGTTCGGACGTGCAACTTACGAAGAAAGAAAATGAAATATAGGCTCATTAAAAAAATTCTTAAGTACGTCTCTATCTCCAGTGGTTAAGACTCTGCGATATCCGTCAGTCAGATCAATTGACTGTGTTCATGTTAAGGAAACCCGTCAACAACTTTTAAGTAGATACCAGAATTGACTGCCAATTAACTGCACCGATACCAAAAGTCAAAAACGGTCATAAAACCATCATTTTTTCGGATTTGCCAGTTTCAATACCCGAATTCGCAGTTTGGATTCAGTCTTGCAATATGCAAATTTAGCAAATTTTGTATAGTTGTATGACGCTATGTGGGAGCCGTGGCTCAGTGGTTAGTGCGTTGGACTATGGAGCAAGGGGTTCGCGATCGAATCCCAGTCGGGGAACACCTAAAAGTCTTTCACGGCCTCACCTCTCGCGAGCGTCTGACAAACATCCGAGAGAGTACACAACTGTCTCGAGAAAGCTTCTCAAATAACAAATTGCCCTTCGGACACGGCATTAAACTGAAGGCCCCATCCATTCGTGTAAAGAATATAACACGCACAACACGAATGGTTGTGAGAAGCTAGGCCTTGGGTCCCATCGACCTGTTGCGCCAAGTATTTATTTTTTTTTTGTATGACGCTTCTTGACTTGTGCAGCTAATCAGCTTTCAGGTCAGGCCTGATACTTTTTACTCTATTTAAGAGATGTTAGAATTACGCACTCATCTCTTGCTTTAACGCACGACTCATTGATTGATGATTGACTTCATCATCAGAATTGTTGCCTCGACGGTTTTCTAGGTGCTCACTAGTGAGATTTTTCCAAAAAAATAAACCACACACTGAAATCCACTGAAGATTTGCAGCACACCGAATTTTCGACTTTTCTTTAATGTACATATGTATGAACGAGTATCTTCGATGGGAATGAATCCGAACAGAATTGAAATTTGCCTCGATACTGAAACCAAACTTTTGTTCTCTGTTCAGGTAGGAGTAAAATCTGACTTCACAGTTGCACAGAAAAAAAAAAAAATTGGTTCTGTGAAAAATCTTGACAGACATAAAGACCTCTTGCCCTCACTTCTCTATGTCAGGAAACTAAGGTTGAGGAAGTTTCCAAGTGAACCTGGTCATAGAAAAATGATTTAAAAAAAAAAAAAAACAAATATAATCAGTACAGGAAACTGCTGAGAGAAACTTCTCGTGAAGGTTTGACAAACATCCGAAGTAGAAATATAAGTAAAATCAAAGAAAAAGGATTGATAATTTCTCAGACACTGTGGATTCGTTTCATTGAAGAGAAAAATATAAAACTTGCTTCTGGCCATGACAATCATTTTCATCTGAATTGTTTTATTGTTAACAAAACACTCAACATCTACATTTAGGTTAACAATGAAATGGATTGCATGGAATTCGTTAGTTTAATGGTTTTTTTTTTAAGAAAATTTTTTTCGGTTCACCGAAGTCGGGAATCTCTCAATCCACATTGTGGAGAAATTTTGAATAAAAATCTTCCAAGATCACTTTAACTTAAGAACTGAAGCCTTGTATAGTTGATTAGTTTTCGAAACACATTTGCTTAAGGTTCTGTGTAGCACAACGATGTTATGACTTGTAATGTCGAAATCTTAGATATCTAGACAGTATTTGCTACTTGTTATTATTTCCAAGAATATTCAATTCAAACCCTTGAAACTCGTGCCAGTTCAATTATCATTCACCTTCAGAAAAAGTATTGTTTACAATTACGAATTAGAACTCAGTAAAAGTTTAAAATTCAAGCTATCATGTTCCGCCCACTTGTAGTAACATCTAAAGGGCTCAATTTAAGATTACCAAGAACGATTCCCATGAAATTCATCGAAATTTCAGGCAATAAAACAACACTCCCTTCCATAACATCACTTCAAGTTGAACAATTTCCGAAAAAAAAAAAATCGTGTATCCTTTCAGTGTTCCCTTATTTAAATTCAAATTGCCCAACCAGTGGCTTAATTATATCCGTTAAACCAAGGACGGTGATAACATCATGTCTTATATTAAATTTAATCCCTATCGCATTTTAGGAATGTCTTCTCCGCATCAGGATAAAGATGAACGAACGTTTTTCAGCACGAAAAGCACTTAATTTTGAAATGACAAGAGAAAGCAACACAACAACCAACAACCAACAACAACAACATCAAGAGAAACCCATATAACCTTAAAGGTCAAATCTATTTCATGGTGCCGTAGAAATTGAGAGAAATAAAGGTGTGGCGAAGCTTCAAAGATCCTCGTTAAGAAATACATCCATTTTCATTTAGCGGAAGACAATATTTCCAACTGGATTGACATGCCATTCGAACTGACAGTTCAGAGCATATATCACATTAACTTCAGCGAAACCGATTTATGAGATGAGAAGGACATTTTGAGTTGTAGACCCTCTCCTGCCTTCATTGCATTAATCCCCTAATGGGTAAGAGAATTATTTTAGGTCAATCTTATTGGATAAATCATTTGGAAAATTTCGTTATGAGTAATGGTTATGAGAAGGATTTTTTTTCTTTTGTCAATTTATCTGCTTGACAACTGATTACGATGGTTACGGTTGTGTTACAGGAAACTTAAGATAAAGTTTTAAATTTTCAGGAAAATATGGTTTTCCTTGGAAAATCCTCTCTGAGGCGAATCTATGAATAGACATTGAATGTAATAAAACTACATTTAGTGGGATAAAGTTTGTCGTAAGTACTTGAATGGTTTCAGTCTTGTTGAAAGAAAACCGAACAGCTGAGGGTTGTTCATTCGAAAACTTGGTAAACTAAGGAAATTTGTTGTTTTAACTTTGTAAGTTTTGATTTGATAAAATCAGGTTTATTCGTGTTTTTGAATTTGAATGCAATCAGCATGCTCGTTTCGTATCAAGGCTTGTGGATACTTCCTTTTCCATCATTCTCTTTACAAAACGACAGTAAAACTGTTTTGAGATCTCCCGTTTATAGTTATCTCCTTAATTTTTGTACAATCGGGTATCCATTGGACTTTGTACTCGGTTAATGTGCTCCCTGGACCACATGATAGCTACATTTTCTTATTCTTGATAAACAATAGAATTTTAAATTGGGATTCATCTAAAATGTCAGATAATTTCCTTACTACACTATTTGGAGAGCCGCTAACTATGTGGAGTCTTATGGGGGAGAATTACTCATGAGTCACTTTCTGAGGAAAAAGAAGCTCGAAAATTTTGAAAAACACAATAGAACTTTAGCTTAGCCCCCATTAGACATGACGTGTAAACGACGAAACGAGTCTGTAGCAAGGAGTACCATGTATGTGGCGGAGGCTTAAGATCGGCTAAGTGCCAGTGCTCTGGCAACGCCGCGCTTCATGTCAACATGACAGCCGAATGATAGAAGCCGCCAAATTTCTGGTATATGCCCAATTTGTTCATAAAAAATTAGTCCCATTCAAAAAGGACATCTAAAAGATGTTGTATGCTGTATTTGTCATGTCATCGATGATGCAGGGTCATGCAACAAGATGTGTCATTTTCAATCCATAAAAAAGGGGGAAAACTTTGAATGAAATGTGCTGATATTAGTATTTTGTTCCTAAGTACAAACTCGAAGGTTAGTAAAAGATTGGGTTTGCGTACAAGTTATTCATCACATTTTCGCATGAATGTGTAAATGGACTATGGTTTTAAAGAAACCAGTATAATGATGTAAAATTACTCGTTTTAGCTGTCATTTGAAGTCCCTGTTTACAAAATTGTATGTCCATGAAATTTGTCATTTAATAGAGCCATTGCTTCGTCAAAAGTGTGGCATGTAACGTAAATAAACGTACTCCACGCACATAGTATCGATTTCAGACAAAAAAAAAATACGGAAAATACTAAATATGATACCCTATCCTTCTTTTGAAGTTGTTTTGAAAAATTGGGCGTGGTCGTGCTGCATTGCTTTGTTTTTGAATTACAGCGATATCTTTAAACTTTTGTTTTTCAATTTTTGGATGAAAATATCCCCAAAAAGTGGGTGTGGACACATCCAAATGTCGAAATATTTTCTATTGAAAAAGTTTTTTGATTTCATATACCTAAATTAGTGAAGTTTTGAAAAAGTAACCGTGGGTGAGGACGGTTCTTAGAAATGTCTACACTTGTCCTGCTCAAAAGCCCAAACCAGACAAATAGAAATTTTGTCCAAAAAAATCATGATCCTGTTAATTTCTCGGCACACACAATCGGCGAAAATACGGGGTCTTCAGTGGTCTGCTGCTTTCAATTTTTGTGCCAACTTGAGCTTATAAGCATGTAGGGCATGATTGCGGATCTAGTGATTCCGAATCAGCGATCAGCAATCGCAAGATATTTTTAGCTAACCTTAGCCTGTTCGAGACGTTTATATTAATCGATTTACTAAAATCGTTGTGCATGTTACCTACGTGTTATAAGTATGTGTCAATCCATATTTAATAACCTTTTATTGGATAGTTTTTCTTAAACCAAAATAAGTAGTTTTTTGTAATCTTAAAGAGAAGGTGTCCTATGTACATAAAGGAGAAAATATTTTTCTATTCTACTCTGTTCTGTCTGTTCTAATTGGAGGCAGTAGTAGTTGCACGGGATGCAACTCATCATATGTGGTTCTTCCATCCATTACATCGACTACAATGCTTTTAGGTTCGAGCATTAAATTTCAATTTGAATACGTAGAGGGTTTGAATTTTAAAACAAGATGGGTGAGGGCAGAGACATAGTTCTCTACTGCATCTCCTTTTCCAAACTCGTTTCCATAGTTTCGCAACAGGAAGCGCCAGTCAAACCCCCTTCAATTTACCAAGAAGAAAATAATATCCCTTCATGCAAGACATCCGAAAGCTTCTAACCATACAAGGAATATCCATTTCAAAACTATTTTCCCCAGTAGACTAACAACCAATTAAACATTCACACAATGGCCTTAAAAGCATTATTTTTGGGGTAAATAAGCTCGTCGTTATCATGCAACAATAGCACTTCTGCTATAAATAGTTCGAATATTGACCAGATTTCTGAGAATTATTTATCTATCCAATTAAAAGGACACCCCGCTACAATAGATATCAGAAATTAGATCCAGATACGTTTTGTCTTTATGTATCTCTTGAGTCCTTTGTTGAAAATCATAAGATAGGAAATTAGCAACATAAGCAGATTATTTCTATTGTCACTTTGTGAATGTCAAGGATAAAAGGGTTGTAATTTATTATCCCAATAAGATGCAGATACATACCTCTGCCTATATGTCTGTCATTATTCTCAGGCGAACGACAAAAGTTTCTGTCATCTTTTTTGTTGTTGCTTATTGTGTTGCTCGTTGCGTGGGAGAAGACAATTTAAATTAAATTTGTTCATTTTCTGTTTTGGTAGATTGAAAAGGCAAACAGGATGACTCATTTGTTTTTGCCTGCTCCTTTGCAGTCTTTCCAAAGTGAATGGAAATATGAATAAAATGTGAAATTTTCTGACGGTTCTCGAACTGAATTAAGGAAACCCACAGATGGGAGACATTAATTTTGCTGAAGATTTATATTTCAACCACTGAATAATAAAAACGCAGTAAAAATGCCATCAAATCTAATTACGTATGTACGCAGCGCAATTTTATTAAGATTTACGATTACATTGTAAGTGACATACATTTTATGCAGATTTACATTTCTAGTCTGATGGATACGAGTGTTTGATGGTTTGGTGTTGTTTTTTTTTGTCAGAAATATGATTACTTATGAGATTTGAACTGAGAGTGGTCTAACATTTATGAATCATCAAAGGATGATGATACTCATACATATGTAGATCCAGTATTAGCCGACGATGTACATAGTTGACTTCCTTTACTGAATTATGAACGATTGTACAGGGTGACTGGATAAGAACGATAGAAAACATAAAGTGCACAACTGGGTCGTACGTACTCGCCACCTTTATGTTGAAGATTCATAGACTATTCAGGATGAATTATTTGGTCATGAAATACCGCTTTTTGAGATCATCGCGATACTTTTTAACCGATGTCATCGAAAACATTTCAGTGAAAAATGTTTTTTTTAAAACACCCACAAAACATGGGCGTGGCCATATATAATGTATGAATGAATTATTAAGAGTTTGCCTCCTTTTCAATTTTGTTCTAATAATTTTTTTTTCAATTTCTAGTCAAAAACTTAAAATACTGAAAAGTTTTGAAAAGTGGGCGTGGCTGTTTCAAAATTTTGTATAACATATTGTTACAAATATCTTATATTTCGTATATATTATGTTAAGCCCAAGCGCCGAAGAAATTACCCGAGAAAGATCCGATTTTCAATATTACCGACTGTCCGTCTATTAGACAGACAGATGGAATTGACGGACTCACTTTTTTGGACTTCTCTATCATAGTAATGTCAAGTTTGATTAAAATCGAAATTTTGCAATAGGTATAGTGCAAGTAAAAACGACAACGGTGTGAGATATAAAATTGATTCTGACATTATTTTGAAGCCATAATAATTTACAATTGAACCGGAATTTCGATAATATTTTCTAATAATTTTTGCACATTCGGCAGGCATGAAACGATGCATAATAAAATGTTGAATAAGTTGAATATCATTGGTAACATTAACAACTGCTGAAATATAATAATTGGAAAAGGTTTCATTGCTATCTGGTCATCGACATGGAATGCTGAATTCCTTAAGATCGCGGAATACTCTATTTAACTATTTTTTTAGGGAATAATTTGTCAGTGATTTTGACATAACGTGAATTGGGGTGCAGTTTGGAGGTACTACCCCAACTAGTCATAACAACACTTAGCCGCTTAGGTGCCCCCCTCGTAGAAATTGGAGAAGCACATGAAAGGAAGAATCTCGTGCTCGTTTTGACGAGAATAATGCCGCCGTAGCTGTACGCCAGAAGTAACACGCTTATCTAAGCACGGTATGGTGAGCAAAAAAAAAACCATGATCAACAAGTTTTATTGCCACAAATTGATGAAAGGGTACTGTGAGTACTGTTTCGTTCAGACGATTTGCCTTGGCCTCAAGATCTCCCGAATCGACTATTTTCTTTGAGGTTTTTTTTTGAGTTACGGGCCTATGAGAACAAGCCATGAAGCTCTTCAAGAGAATGACATGAGTGGGAAGTGATTGGCAAAGTGATTTTGAGCCTCCCTGTAAAAAACATGTATTGACGCTCATAAAATACTACTAAACCCTTTTAATGTTATTTAAATCCTTTCACATATCCGGTTACAGTACCACTTTCGAAGTAAAATGAAAAACATTCGTCAAATCCACTTCGACAGAATTGTGGTTAGGCTAGAAGATGTCAATATGATCCCTAAAAGGCACCTATTAACAAGGTTTCGTAGCTTTTTCATTATCAGTCACTTTTCAGTTACATATACGTACATATAGCAGCAAGGATTCTATACTGGCATGGAGCATGTGTGTAATGTTTGTTTTCATACTGACTATACATACATATCTCAACAGTATAACCACATAGATTTCATTATGTCCTATTATTTAGAAAATCCTGTGAGCCTAACAGAATCACTTAGTAGGAGTTAACTCTGAATTGAATTGACTTCCAAGCGTTACATTTCATTTATAGGTCAGTGGAAGACAGGACACACAGCATCTCCTCGTACCTGCCTAGCTTGATTATCAGTGTGTATTACTTAGTCAGGATGCCGACAGTGATTTGGATGTCCTTGTGGCTGAGTACTTTGATGGATATCTTCTTGTCATAGACTGTTCACAAAAGAGGTCATCGGTTAAGGAAGAGCTAAAGTAAGCTGTGATTTTTGAATCAAATACTATAAAATGTTATTCATATTAGTACGTCAGTTAAGTTAAAGATTTTCAAGCATAGTTTTGGAAACACAAGTGTTGAAAAATGAAGAAAAATAAAAAAGAAAAACCAAAGAAAATGATTAATAAGTTTACTGTATAGTAAAGTGCATCAAATAAATGTTCTAGACCGTGGAAAGCAGAAAAGTATGCTGCGGATTGTCTTCCTTTTTGTTCTTATGTTTCGAGTCCTTAGGAGTGAGATGCGTATTGCTGATACCTACATATACCCCTGGGAACTGTATTTTCAATGGCGTGTTCTACTCGCTTTTGGGGCATAAGTTGGTTGAATGGCCAGTTCCCGTGATCAAAACGGTGGGTACACTTGCTAGTTTAACTATTATTTTATTTCCAAGGATTTTCACATATCCCTGCGTGGAGCAGAGAGAGAACCTTGCCGATGTTGATTGCAACTTCTTTATTTATTGCTTGGATATGAATGTAGACGGTGCCTACTGGAATATTTTTTTGCAGCAACTTCGACTTGAAGGACGTTGAAGATTGCTTCGGAAAATATCATTTTATTTGTATACCTAGTTCATTCTCGGTAAATATTTCTTTCAGCTGGGAGATCTGATGTTCGTTTTTCGAGACCAAAATGGCTTAGTCTGAATTCAGTTTTAGCGCTGCTATTGATATTGATCTCATCTGCAGCATAACTCGCCAACGGCCAGTTCTTTGACTCTCTGTTACACTGTTACGATTGATTTTTTTAAACGTTTTCCACCAGACTATCGAACCATATCTTATTATGTTCTTAACCAGTAAACCATTTTTTGGATCACATCACATGACCCTGTATTCATTCAGAACTGGTTAAGAGTCATACCTCTAGAGGATGACTGAAAATGGTTAAACGCTGTTCATTTCCTGTTTCCTGTCTGGAAGCAGGAAAGCACTGTTTGCAGCGATATGGTATTTGTACATTCCTTTGCACATTTTCATTCAATGTCAAGTCCCAGAAGAGGACTTTGTTGCTAAAGTACATAGAATACACCCTATTGAAGGGAAATACTTTGTGGAAAATGGCAATAGATAGTGATTGTCAGACAGTAAATAAATTAAGGATGCTCTTTACCAAGTCATGCCTTATATTATATATTATTAACAAATTCACCTGACTGTCGGCTCCCAAATATTTGATGTAAGAGATATACTCTTCAGATCCTTTAAGGATTCTTGTGACATTAGAAAAAACACATTTTTTTTAAAACACTAACAACTTCATAAGCACTCAGACTTCGATTTGATCTATTGTACTTCCAAAGCAAACAATAATGTTTGATGTCCACACCCAAGGTCCAGTTTGGATCATGTATCATATGTATGTATGTACATAGGTCTCCCGAGTATCAACATGTGTCATTATGTAATTATAGGCTGGGGAAATATGTGTAGTTGATGGCTGCAGGATTTTAAAAGTTGAGGAATATATGCTTTGCGAAAGTTCCATCAGTCTCCTGCGACAACAAACAGTCAACGATGAACTTCCCACAGCAATGTCTTGGCATTGTTTGACTTCCTATTCAATATTTACACAACCCACATATGTATAAGTACATTCATTTGTACGCATACACTATTTAGGTTGGAGGTAGTTCTTTGATTCTATGTTGGCGGCTCCTTATACAGCACGTGTATCCTTGAATTATGAGTGTATTAACATCAAGAATTTTGCTGTAACCTACATTCGCATAAGTAGTTACATATATCCGTTGCAGGACGTGGTGTCGTTCTTCCTGAGATGTCCTCCTGAACTGTATTGGCTACGTGTCTTATATACTTTCTTTGAGGTATATATACGAGTATGTTTTACTGACAGTATCAAAATAATCCTTGTTACCCTTTAAAGCATTTCCATTATTTGAATACATAATTAAAAGGTAAAAGTCCAAACGAACAAGTTCACGTTGCTCACTTTCAGTCAAAGGGTATCTTTACATTCAGTTCACTTTTTTTTATATCCTTTTTATTCTTCCTTGGAAATGGAAACACAATGAAGTAACAAAAAAAAAAAATGAAAACTCAGGAAAATAATGAAAGTATATCCTGAAATCAAAATGCTCGTGTATAATGGAACTTACCTGCCACCTTGTAGCGGCAAACTTATCCTCACCCTACAAGAAGCCAATTTGCCTTAACTCCTCGTCCTTTTGGCAGATGATTGTATACTCCTTCTTTCCAAAAAGAAAAAGAAGAAAGAAAAATCAACGTGAAAGTATTTTTCAGTCTAAATGATAGCATTAGTGTGTCGTCCTGATATAATCCTTACCTACATCACAATATTCGTCAACCCATTTAGATAAGACCCCTTGGCAGCAATGAAATGTCTATCAATTTCCCCAAACAGGATCTCAGAAAATATTCACCGATTCAGCTCAATCTCTAAATTTAAACAAACTGATATCGAAGCAACTCCTTAAGGAACAAACTCACTATCGCAGTAAACGAAATTCACTACCAAGGACTACAAATTGCTTACATTACACCTATACATGCCTGCATAATTTTCCCCAAAGACTGGGTATAAATGCGTGCCTATGTTACTTGGCCTACCACCGGAAAAAAAGGGTTTCCGTAACCCATTGAGTTATGGGCCGCCATTGATTTCCCTCCGGGTGACAAACGGAAATGACAATAAACAAATTTATTTCGCAAGGAAAATGTTTAAAATAAATACAAATAGAAAAGGACGAAATAAGAATAATAAGAAAACAAAAACAAATTTTGTAATAAATCAACGCAACGCCCAACAGATCCCACTAAATTGAAATTATTTACAAAAAAAAAAGGGTTCTTCGCTTGCCAGTTGTACATTTTACGACGTCGCGCAAGGACGAACGAAGGAAGAGATTGTATGTGTGTACATTCATTTGAGTAATGTCCCCGGAGTGGATGCGGCTGTGGCGGCACAATAAAAATAAGACGAGATTATTTATTTAATATTTATCGAAATTTTAAGAAACTCGAACATGAGGAGGAGAACAAGGACCCCTGGGGAGCCGAAAACGAAAAAATAAAATTCTGTAAGGATTACTTATTTTTGTGACTGCGGTATGATAAATAAGCACAGCACTTATTTACTAGGCAATTAAGACTTTAAGGAACTGGGGAATGCGAGAGTGTCGGTTCAGTTGAAATTCGGAAATGTGTCAAAGCGCTTCGGGGATTTATGGTGAAATTTGTATTGTCATCACTTCGGAAGGATATCCCATTACACGTGTTTGAGGGAAGTCGGTGTAACATATCGGAGATGAAATGATTTGTTGGAATACATTTGGCGGTGATTGCCTTCGATGTGGGAAACTGTTTGTTTAGTTTTCTTTTTTTAGAAGCCTTCAGGCAAGGGGTTTTCATCTACATGTATGGAAGGTTCATTAGACTTTACAATCCCTACATACGTTCCGTCAGAGGACTGATCGATTACTTTGTTTTCTGCATTGAAATTTCACTTTTTCGGATTTATTTTTTTTTTTAATCATACCTTCGGGATTCGGCCATAAAACTTTGATCTTTGGTTTATCAATCCATAAGGGATGGTTGCTTTTGATGGAGGTAGTGTGGAGCTTGTGAAAAGAATTGCAGATTACCATTGGATAGCCTGGCGGACACGTGTTGACTTGTGTATTGGTTGAGGGATTTATTGTTATTTTTAAAACTGCTACGAACGAGTATGTTGCGACGCAGCAGCCAAGTTAATATGGCGAAACTGAGTCGCATTTATCGCAAGGCACTCCGGGCTGTGTATATTTCTGTCATTCGTTTGTGGTATCCTTTCGGTTTACTTATTTAAAGTCTTGTGGGGAGGTTTTCAATGCTGACTTTAGGGATTTTCTGTTGATTTTGTGGTGAATGAATGGCACAACGTCGCAGTACGGTTTCATTAAAAACAATGTCGCAGTTTCCTGGAGCACCAGGGTTCCATTTGTAATGTTTCTATGTATAGATAACTGGAGTGACATCAGCTGGGTACACTAGAGATCTGTTCATAAATATCTATTAGTAGTTAAAATGTGTAGATACTTACATATGGTTATGTTACTTGCTATCACCCAAGCATATATACGCTTAGATTCTGCATCCTTATGTGCAGAAATATGAAAAGTAATGGAAAATCTTTGCAAAAATATTGCGTATACGCCACCGATCTACATATATAGGTCTTTATCTTCCTAATTCGACCCTCTGCTGAGGAGACCCAACTCTGAAAAGACAGGTGCTAGGCTGTACTGTACGTCGTATATAGATACGCTTAGAACCTGCAGACTAATGTATGTATGTGCAGAAAAATGGAAAATATTAAAAATTTAAAAAAAAAAAATATTGCGTATACGCCACCTACATATATCTTCCAGCATTTTGTTGTTAGTGGAATCGGTTTTAATAATGATTTGCATTTGTTTCCGTATAGAATGCAATTGATTCAAAGAATACTGCCGACAGATTGTTTAAGTGGATTCGAATACGCGGAAACTGTCAGTCGAATGGTTGACACTGATTTTCGAAAGCAAATTTTGTTGACCGACGTGGCCTTTTTCGCACTGGTTTCAACAAAACGGTGCCCGAATAAAACAATGCAGTTTCTGAAAAGAAAATTGCCGACATTGACTGACCAGCCAAATCTCCAGATTTGACCCCTCCGCACTTCTTTTTCCAGAGTCATTTGAAAATCGGAGTGTACGCCAGTAAGGCTCAAACCATTGAGAAGCTCAGGGCAAGGTATACTGCCCGTGATGCTCAAAAAAGTATTGCAAAGCGCAGCAAAAAAGGCACATTTTGCTTTGATCGATAGAGGTGGCCACTTATAAATTGAGAAGAACTAAGTTGAGTAAAAGTATCTTATACATAGAAACCTGTTGTTCTTTTTAAAAGTTATTTAATATTCACATACTGACATAGAGGATGGCGCACCCTGTATATAAGTACAAAGGACATATGGGGAGCGTTTTAATTTTACTATATTCTAGTCGTGTATTCTATAATAAAGAAAAGTTTGAGTATTTGGATCCCCTTTCTGTAAAAGTTCAATGTTTAATAGTTTCCTGCAACTGAAAGACGTCTATTCGGGAAACAGAGTTGTTGCTGAGTATATTTTCACATTTAGTATGATCTAATGGATAGTATAGCTTTCTTGTTACCCTCACTTCAAAGATTCAACTAGAAACCACAATTATCTGTCTGCGAGTTCAACATTCTACTGTGTATTGGAATCTGGGTACTCTTGGAATTTGAATTGGAATTATATTATATTCTCTATCTCCATGACAGACAAGAATCCCTTCAAG
This sequence comes from Xylota segnis, assembly GCA_963583995.1. NCBI lineage: Eukaryota > Metazoa > Arthropoda > Insecta > Diptera > Syrphidae > Xylota > Xylota segnis. The sequence continues at coordinate 26,367,169 of OY757236.1, read as the reverse complement.
GGTTGGAGGTAGACATATTTGAATTTAAAAAACCATTAAATATCTGCGAGTTGACTGTCTAGTCGGTGAACTTTTCAATGCTGGAAGGTGTGAATTGGTAAGAAGTAATACAATCCATGGGGTAATAGACAACGACACTCAAGATTGATTGCTTCGAGGTAGAGGTAAACCTTAACCAATTTTAATGTCAACCCATGCCACTTGAACTAAGATCTTTGAAAAAGTATTTGTTTAGCATATTTCTTTTAAAAAGGCCGGAGGATAAGAGGCTCATGTGCAGAGAAGCTATCAATTCTACACAAATCGTTGAAAGACCTGTTGCTATATTGGCTCAGAATGAAGATTTCTTTCATTCCTTCTTCAGGATGTTTATGTGCAAAAATAGTGTGAAAATTCTCGATTTCCATTAAAACCACTGAAGGCTACCCTCAAGGTGAAGTTCTATGACCTAGCTATCCATCGTAGTACATACTCTTTTTAACGAGCTAAGTAATTCCGAATATCTAACTCAATATGCAGATTACAAGGCGAAAAAGATTCCATTATTATTGGACAATTCCAAAATTTTCAAAACAAAATTAATGATTGATCCAACAAAAAACACTCATCATACCAAGAGGGACACTATGTCTACACGGTCAACAACTGGACATCTTCAAATTAATTCAATATCTTGGAGTTAATCTAGACCACAAATTTAATTGGAAAGGTTGTCTGGAGAGAATCACTTTAAGGCGAATAAAGCCTTTGCAGCCTGCTCTACTTTATCGGGAAAAGTGGATTTTAAAACTAAATTCACTGGCCTCGTGGTGGAAGAAACTAATGAAGCCTTCTTCCGTTGCATTTTACAAGAGATGCCATGACTGACCTCTCTAAGTATTGCGAATACAATCCGTACTTGTCCGCTTGCTGCGCTAGAAGTTCTTCTAGACTTTTCACTAATTCTTGTGAAGACTGCGGCATCATCAAAAGCATTAACCTTGTTGGAACTATATAGATTCTTTATAGAATTCCTCACTGCCAAAATTCCATCCTTACCGCCTGCATCCTTACTTCTACCTTTGAGTCTGACTTTTAGGTCGAATCTATGTAGTTTCGACCTGCGTTCAAACCCACCTACAGCTAGCTATAAAAAACAGAACAAAATCTCAATATAGTGGATTCCAGGACGTCTAGCTATTCCTGGCAATGAAACTGCTGACGAAATTGCCAAATCCAATGTCCAATTCCGTTCTACCTAAAACGAAAAGCTCTCTTACTGGAACTCACAAACTGTCTTAAAACATGCCAGGGAATTCATTAATTTAAAAAAAAAAAAAAATTAAAGAGATCTTGGCAATAACTAAATATGTTTAAAGCACAGGTATCTATGTATTTACAGATCTCTCAAAAATTAACTCAAGAAAACTGGTAGCTAGTCTCCAATCGGATACGTGCCGACTATACTTAGAAGACACTTAATCTCTCGAGAACATATTTTTTGTGGGTGCTCCGCTCTTGACAAAACAATACAGCATCCTTAAACGGGTGATTCTAGAGTGTATTTCAAAGTCCATAGTGAGCGTTATACTACCTAGTATATCTAGATATTAACTGTCTGGTTTGATTGTCTGTCCATTGTCCTAGACTGAGATGACCCATCTTTGGTGTGATTGAGTAGTTAAACCTTTTACCAGGAGACGCTCTTTTGTTACCAAGGGATTTATTAGCACATATTCTACAGTACAGAGATTTAGTATTTTATTTACCTTCCTACTGTATGAAACCTTCTATTATAATTTTTATTTTAAATTTTTCTTTAACATTTAACAAAATACAAAGAGACAAAACCAAATTGCAAAAAAAAAAATTTTAATTTCAATTTTCTTATAATCAAGGCCATGTAGAATATGAACCATCTTTTGAATATATGTAGCTCGAGTCAAAAAATCACAGAACACACAGATACCACCACGGGCTGGAATCCTTTATTTAAATTTACCCACGCGGATCACAACATTCTCAAAGAATGGTTTCAAGCTTTGAGGGCATAGTTCATCAAACACTAGGTCCACTGAACTGTTAAGGTTGGCATAGATGTCATTTTTTTTTTGCTGCGGGATAACATTGATGAGTAAAATTTTTCAGGCTATTCTTCCAACAAACCAACATAGAGTATGTAATCAAAAACCGCTGACTGTCAGGTTTTTAATTTGCTCGTACTACGTAGCAAAAAAGATACACGAATGCATGTTCATGTTATATTGTTTCGTGTTCAATGGATGTGAAATACAGGTATTTTCGATGACAGTAATTAATTTTTGCATCCTTGTAAAATTCTGCATGAAAGGATAATTCTGCTGGCGAATAATGGCCATTGTTACAATTCTTACAGAGAAAAGACGAGAACAATGTACACGTGCATACTCGGGTAAAAATTTAACTCGTGAGTTGAATTTTATTCACTGATCACCTTAATCGGTAGGCTTTTCTCCATTTACCCAATCCGTAGTCGTATATTGTGCAGTTATCCCGGGAATGATTTTTTCAGAAATTGAATTATCTTTTCACCTGAATCTGGAAAAAGAATGCTTGGAATTATGATTCTTAAGTGAAAGGTTCCTGAAAAATCAACTTGCATATGGTATCAGGTAGAAACTCCAATGGGATCCATTCGCATGGCAAAACGTTCTGGGAAGCATATTTCTAGAGTACGCAGTACCATGACTGAATTTCAGGAGAGACTGATACTCGTAAGAGAATTTTCACAGAAAAATTTAAATTCAATTGAAATTGCTTTTAAAATGCTGGTGTTGTCGGATGATCTTTACCTAAATATTTCCACTGTTTCAGTCTCAAAAAATGTATCTGCCAGCTATATTAAGATACACACTCACTATCGTAACGACTTCGCAAATAAAAAAGACGAGAATTTGCGGCAAAGCAACATGGTTGTACTGGATACGAAAATTCTTGCATAGTAAGCACTGAATTTCTTTGATTCAAAAATCAATTGTTTAATAGGTTTCCGCCTGCTGCACGAATAACCAAATATTCCAAATCATAAGCATTACCCAACCCTTTGGGTTGAAAATCATAAATCACCTTTTAGCGCACGTAAAAGTTTAATAAAATCACTTCAAGCGTACTAGATACCGTATTCATGGTCACGGGTCGATACCGAAAGGAAATAAAAATGAAAATCCTGTTTAATGTGGCCTTCGTTTCCAGCTCCAAGGCTCTGGGTTCGCATTAAGTGTGCATATCATCGACTTAAAATTTATACACTAACATACATACGTATTCCTATGCGTATGCGTATGGGTATATATTTGACATTATCCTTTGGCTGTCGATGCGTACAAGTGTCGTAACCACGAGACCACAGTTTCCTGAAATTGACGTCAGGATTTATGAGCATGAAAATGTGTGTATTCGTTTGTTTTTTCCCCTACACATTCGGGAAAGATTCAAATTTAACAGGATTTGCTTTCGGATTTAAATGGCACGAGTTTGATAAATTGTTCGGTTTGGTTGTGTCTTTGTTGACAAAAAAAAGGACTAAAATTCAGACCGAAGTACTTGATGGTACGTAAAATGTCAGCGAATTGTTTTCTCGTGTGTGTAAACATACGACTCTTTGGCTTATTAAAACAAATAAAGAAGAAAAAAACCCAACCTTGGAGGGGAATCTAAAGAAGGATGAGAATTTTTAAGGAATGCCATCCTATCGTTAGGCCAGATGCCAATGTCCACCACTTAGGGTGAGGATTTTATGGACATTTGAGTTGGAAAACGTGTTGAAGGATCTGAATTCGATAAGTTTTCAATATCTTGCATGGGACCCATTTTCGAGAAAGGATTACTTTTTTTGTTGTTATGGTTTCGATACGTATAGGTGCAGGAGATAAACTTGCCCGTTTGGTTTACGAGTAGTAAGGGTTTTGGGGAAAAAACGAGTTTTGGTGCACATATGTGCGAAAAAAAATATTTGCTTTAAAATGTGAAGGACACAAAAAGGGAACTCATAGATGTGCTAGATGTTATATTGAGTCGAGACTGAAATGGGGTCCTTGCGTTGGTCATCGTCTATGCAAACTTTTAAGTTTTGGATTTTTAAGATCATGGAGACTATTTGAAATCCCCAAAGGTAACTAGGTTTCCAAGAAAAACGATCCACTTGAGACCTTTTTTTTCACGATTTCTCATAAAAAAAAAACCAAAAATTTTGTAATGCAATTTAGACTAAGTTACTGAAAGTGAAGAGAAATCAATGTACTACCTTGTGGTGTACCGAAAATAATAAGTGTTGAATTGATTATTCAAAACTTCAAGAGAAGTATTTACTTCACTGGATTTCCTTGGTAAGCTTGCTTGGACATAATTAGCCTAAGGTACTGGTGCAGATGAATAATATCTTCAGTAGAAATTTTTGAGATTTTGCCTGCTTGAGACATGATTGTGACTTTTATAGCTATAATGCGATCGATTTCGGGATTTTTTCTACCTATAGCAAGAGTCTCATTTTTTTCTTAGAGAAATACACGAATTTAAGAGAAAGGATGAGCAATGGAATTGACAAGTGAGTTACAATAGACTATAGCTTGTGTTTGTAACATTAATCGGATTTTATCTGGAATGCCCAGTTACTATACCTGAACTGGTATTGCCTAAACAAGGAAATTTTGTCGGAAGACTTTTAAGCAATATGGAATGCCACAAGGTTGTGTGCTATGTACACTTTTATTTTCAGTCAGAATTGGGGGAGTTCTCTGTGATGCTCTGTCAAAAGAAACTTGTGGATTGCACTAGGTAAGTTGGTATAAGGAGCAGATCTGTTAACCGAACCCCATTAGAGTAGTTATGCCCACTTGATGGCACGACTTATGTGACCTGGTTGCTGATGATGAGGAAAATCTAAAGCCACCCTAGCTCTGGCTTTTATACCAATACCCATATAGTGTATGATTGTTTCTTTTTCGATAGCGATTTCCTATCGATCAGTATTCCGTGGTCATTGCCACTATTTTTGCCATATCGTTACGCATTCAGTTTAAAAGAGCGGTTGTTTTAGACTTATTATAGCTAGACGAAATTTTTCTAGATATGACGCAGTTCAAAGTAGATCTTTTAAGGTTAGCATTTTGAAAAAAAATTGGTGAGTTATTTAACTTAATTGTGCCGAGTGTGAACTAATTCTGCAAAGAAGCAATGGAGTGGAGGGCTAAGTCTCGCCTGGGCATTTTATCAATATGTTAGTTGCCATCAACGTTGCTGTGACCAGGAACACGGACCGTAAAATGTTCAGTTTGCGAGACCAGCTCCCTTCGCCGTTTTAATACTAGTTTGTATGATGTGAGTACCACATTCCAAGGCAATGACCTAAATAGCAGCTTGGGTATCAATGAAAATAACGATTTTATGTCTTATTATATTTGTCTTTTGCTGCTGCTGCAGACGTAGAAGAGATTTTTTTGAATCGTTGGTCTATTTTGAGTTTTCAGATAAGTTTAGGGTCTAGGAAGCCTGCTAAGTACCTAGCACTGGATAATAGGTAGAGTATCTGACTATTTAGTCGAGAATGCGTGAGTCTAGGTATTTTGGTTTTGGTGGCCAAAGAATCATTCCAGTTTTATATGAGTCGACACTACGTTCGCACATTTTGGCCCACCAGGCAGTGTTTCTACACAAAGCATGTATCTTGATCTTACTTATATCGGACGGAAACAGTTCCTACACTAAGTTCCAACTATGTAAATGGATTTTATTCAAAACTATTAGCCATAATAAAAGTGAAAAAAACTTATCCTTGGGGCGTTTCGGAGCTGTTTCCAGAAATACCTCAATCATTCCACTGTTAACCATGGAGATATCCATCGACTTAGATACTTTTCTATACTCAGCTCTATGGATGATTAAAGCTCTCTCTGTGTCTGGTGGTAAAGCTTATTTATTATAGTATCTAGATTTATCCATTGTTCAGGGAGAAGGAAGATCTTTGAGAAATGGCTCGATTGCATCTCCCAGATGGCTATCTGGAATACATTCGCGGGTCTTCAATCCGAAGGAGGTCTAACTAGTCTGAAATCTTTTGCGCACAGAAGAATAGACTATGACGTCTTTTCTTCAGACTCTGCTAGCACAAAAGCATCATTTTGGGGCTGAAGTAAGCACAAATGAACTTGATATACAAAAAATCAAAGCCCTCAGTTTTAAAGATATAAGACATAGACGATAGTTCTCCTATTTTGGTGTGCCTATTCTGTTTTGGACTTTCTTATGAAAAGGTTATGATTTTGTTTGGTAAAAAGTAAGTATGAGTTCCTACACTTCAAAATTTAAAAAAAAATTTACATAAAATTTATAAAAAATTTATACGTGATTTACCCTTCTATTTTCAGGTATGTACACAACTTGGATTTGACTAAACTAGTGGCATATACATACATACATATGTATGTAGTGAGAAAGGTATGTTTCACCATTCTCCAGAGTTTTTAAAGAATACATTTTCGGCAGTGTTGGAATATTAAATATCAAGTTCTTGGAAAATTGGTACCTATCGATGGAGGTCTTTAACTTCTCTTAATAAATTTATTATTAGGTTCAGGTTTGTATCCACAATCAATCTTTTGAGCATTTGTAGTCACAATTGACTTTTACAAAATTTTGATTGTATTAATGTCTCTTCTCACCAAAAAGATACACGCGAACCCTGAAATACTTAACCTGATTAAGGTGATACCCTCATAACCCTCCTTTCATTCAAGGGAGCCTTAATCGCATTTAAATAACGACACAAACGCATATGGAAATACCCTTGAGACCAAAGAGATGTCCAATTATAATTTAAATGAGCTAAAATAAAAGCTGTAACCCAGGTAATAACTATGATTCGCCATAAACGAAACAAGAGACTAACATCTTTTTCGCATAAAAGTCTCCGTGTTTTTACGTTCTGCATAATAACGTCAACTTGTGCATAGTAATTAACTAATTTACAACACACAACAAAGAGGCAAAATCTAATTAAACCATCTTGCTCCAGAAAATGCTCTTTTCGCATTGCTTTAGCTAGACAGGTGTCCCTTCCAGGACCAAGCGTTGCTATAGTATCTCTATCTATGCCACCGTTCGATTAATATTCATACATTCTGCCAGACCACCATTCGCTGAGTCTTTTTTCAAATTCAAATTCATCAGACTTATATGTTGGAATTTGGCCCGTAGACCATGGATCCTATGGATTACGAGTTGTTTGTTCAAGTAGCTTAATCCATAAGTGAAGGAGGACGAGCACACATTTATTTTTTGGGATCCTTCTTCCAGCGGGGAGTCTTATTTGCTGCAGGCGTGAGAAGTATAATTAATAAATAAAAATATGATTGATTCGGTCGGAAAGCATAAACAACAAGAATGTAATATGATTGAGGACATGTCATGGCCCGAAAGTTCCTTTGATGCTTGTGGACGGAAATGTACGGAATTCATGATGCCGAAAATTGTGGGGGCGCCGGAGGACATTTGTTTCCGAGGTATTTTCGTACCGCGTTAGGTGTTTTCTTTTTACGCACGTTTAACTTTACATAAGGAAATTCGGTGGTTGGCAAATTTTAAGGATACAAGGAACTAAGGGGGGAAAATTTATGTCGAATTTAAAGGGAATTCTTTAAAAAAATACAAACTGATCATTAGAGTTCCATTAGTCGCAAACTATGTTTTTCCGTAATTGGATATTGCGTTTCTGTTCAAAGCTGTATGTACAATGTCTGGGGGAAGGGAATAGTCAACCTTTTGATAAAATATTTGCATGAGCTCACTCCGCACAGTGCTTATTCATAGGAAGCAGGAAACATGGCACCAGGAAGTGTTGTTAGTGCTTAATGGAGCTCGATTCCAAAGCCGAAGGATGATAATTTTACGTTTAAGCTGTTCATTTGTATTATTTCACTAAAAAGGATCTTTCAGAGTAATAGAATATAATCGTATCAGTGACTAAGATAGATCAATGAAAGTTATGCGATATTACGCCAACGTTCGAGGAGAAGGTGTTAAGTAAAACATTTAAGTTTATTTTTCACAGTATCCTTACAAAAAGTAATTTAGGAGAAGGTCCCAGAAATGGATATCGCTAAGGAAAATTATGTGTAGTTCATAATATAAAAGTCCGCAGAATAATTTTTATTTTGAGATAGATTTACTCTCGGATGTTTGTCAAATGTTTATGAGAAAAACATTTGGTGTCTAAAAATAGTCTGCTTCCATAATGCCCTGCGATTTATCAGTAAAGCTGGTGTGTGCTTGGGATGCACAGGAAATGAATATCTGGCAAGAATTGTATCACGAGACGAAATATCTAGAAAGTGTGCACCCGGTTGGGTGGCGTATACTGAACCAATTTTTTCATACATTTTTTGGAAGAAAAATTTTCTGTTCCCAACATGCTCTGCGACTTAGCAGTAAGGCTGGCGTGCGCTTGGGATGCACAGAAAAGGAATATCTTGCAAGAATAGTGTCTCAAGATATTTTATCTAGAAAGTGTGCACCTGGCTCGGTGTCATAACCTAAATCAATTTTTTCAAAAATTTTCTGTTCCCATTGGACAAAATTGGAAAGAAATTCCATCTGACATGATCAGTTTCCTTAAAAATATTGCGATCTATATTTTGTTCCCTAAGATACTTACATATGTACATAGACGACAGAAATGCTTTTGAAAAATATTCTTAATTGGACACTCTAAAAAACGCAAAATCAAGTTTTTTGAGTTATGACAGTTTAATAATGCGATTTTCGTCTTCGCCGACAAAGATCAACAATTTTTATATATTCACAATTACTCAAACTAATAGTCCAGATTAGTTAGGCCGTGTTCATGCCTTATATGATTGAGATTTAAATTTCTACAACAACCGATTCCCATTTAATTGGATTTGAAAAAGTCTACATATTGTTATTCCAAATCTCCAGATTGTTGTGATACCTACCTCCCTCCAATTGATTCAATGTTTTTATTTTCAAAACACCTAATGTAGCGTAAATGATTTTCTTAACTAATGTGATTACTACGCTTTGATTTTGATCGTTGACCTTTAGTTTATGTAATTGATGAAAGCCCTTAAAAAAGTTTTGCTGCTCAACAAGCAAATAAAAATAGAGTACGCAACAGTACCCATACACTTGTGTAATGTTGACAACTTGAACGCACTTCCAAGGACGAAAAAAGTTCAAATTGCCATGGAAAACTTGTTGAAACGCACAAACAACATGTGAACTGTAAGGACTTCTTTAAATTGTTTGTCAACTGAAGGATCTTTGTTTAAATTATTGAAAAGTTTTTTTTATTCCCTATCCTTAGGGTAAAATAAGTTTGATACGTAGTTTTTCACATATAGAAATAATCGAGACATAGGGGTTTTCAAGAAGGGCATAGCAGTTTTGAATTAAAAAAAAACTCAATAGAATGGAGATATCGGGATGAAATTTATTCTAAGTGTAGTAGACATATTAGATTTAAGTATGGTAGTCGATCTTGTTCATATGACCAACGGAAGAACGTTTGGAGTGGTTAAATCTGTGGAAACAATTTTTCACCAATCTTCCCTACATATCGGTGTGATCTTTGGCAATTTCACGTTCGATGTTGGTCCTAAGTTCGTTGTTGACTTATTTGCATAAACCATCGACTTAATGCGATCCCATGTAAAGTAATCCAATGCTGGTAAATTTCAATGCCATTTCACCGCCTCAATAGATCAATTGAATGGCGTGTGGCACCATCTTGTTGCAACCTCATGTCAATGATGAAAAGTTCAGTCAATTCTTACTAAAAATAGTCTTTCAACATGGCACGATAGAGAACTCTATTGACCGTATAGCGAACTTTATTGGTGATCATTTGCATTGGAAAACAAATAAGGTGCAATCACACCTCCAGAGTAAAATTTAAACCACACGGTCTTCATCCAGTTTTTGCAGATACAATGCAATCTCTTGAAACTTGTCTTTTTGCTGTCCAATAATGAATAATTTGCAAATTGATGAAACTATTAAGCCAAAAATTGTCTTGTAAGCGTGCTGGTAAAGAGCTGTACACAAAATTCCAATCAATTTGGACTGAGAGACTCCCAATTCAATTTGTCAAATTTTCAACTGAAACATTTATGACTGCAAAATTTACTGTACCGGTGGGTAAATATGTTGAATCAAATTTATTTACAGCACGCACAGCCTGTCTGGTGGGATGATTATTACGACCGGAAATTGACGTAAGCGCTTGCAAGGTTGCGACCACTGATACTGAGTTTCTGTCGTCAATTTTAAGAATTTTGAAAAGTTGTTTGTTCTTGATCTTCATCAGAGTAAAAATGTAAACCTTGGCAAAGACTTCGACTTTAACGAATCATAAAAATATATTAAGGATACGTAAGTATTAAGATACCAAATTGTTATGTGCCTATTGAAAAATCCATTTTTAGTGATCAGCATCCCGATTTAGCTACATATGTCCATCCGTCCGTAGTGCGCCTGTCACAACTATTTGAATTTTGAGTCTTTGTTGGACAAAACTCCAATTTTGAAAGTGTCTCGTGTAAAGACTATAACTACATGGGAATTAAGCTCCTTTAAAGTCAACAAGAGATTGGGGGTTAGTATCGTAAATCTTTCGTTTTAGATAGGAGCTGTTAAGTCTGGACAACGATCCGACCGATCAAACATCGTATTGTTTTGAGATTCTTCTGGAACACTTATCAAAAAGAAGTCAGGCAAAGCAGTAGCACCAAAGTGTTAAAACCCTTTACGAGTACGAGATACGTGTACGAGTTGTGAATGTAGAAACTTTTCAAGGATTGCCCTACATTTGTCGACCTTTTCCGAGAAATGAGACCAGAAATTGGAAAGAAATATTCAAACTAAATACATTGTCTAAAGCCACTCCTCCAATTTGGGGGCGTTTTCATTAAAAGAAACGGATTTTCATTTTCTCTGTAACGTCCTCCTATGTATGAAGTTATTGTAGTAATTTACCACGAAAGACGCAGACGTCCACATCAGCAGGATTGATACAAAGGACGAATGATACACGTTCCTGGTGGAGTGTAGCTTTCCTATACTCGTATTCTTGTCAATAAATTTAGGTTTTCGTCCTTTCAGAGTGTGTGGGTTCTATTTTTTATTCCGTCTTCTGCAGAACCCAAATAAGCATGAACTCGTCCATCAAAACCTCAAGGTTATAACTCACACTTTATCCAGATCATATTGTACACTCATCAAAAATGCTCTTAAATTCTATTTCAGGACATTATTATTCCTTCAGTAACTTCGTTTTGGGTTTTTTCTGTTTTCGAGGAGAGCCGCGCAAAGTGTACATCATCGCTAATAACTTCATATTTGTAAATTATCCTCTACAACACCATACACGCAGTACAATAAAGAGGGAGGAAAAAAAAAATTAGGAAATTTTGCAGCCAAATTAAATCACAGGAGATAAAAACTCTCCCCACCAACACTGACATATCCATATATCCTGCGCGTCTCGTTCTGTCGTTTGTGTTTTCCACCTAACTGCCGCTGCCTCGTATGCGTGAAAAGATGAACAACCCAAACCAACAAAAACAAAGTAAACACATAATAAAAATTATTTTATGTGCTTTTCCGGGACGACTGGGAGTTGGCGAAAAGCCTTAACCCACCACACAACCACTGGAAAAAGGAAATTTATTTTCCCGAGAGAAAAATGTTGGTTTAGGTACGATAATGTGAAGGTATGTTGGTTGGAATCCATTGAAAGGTAAGATTCCCCTCGGTCGGGCTGGGCCTCATACTAATGTTGGATGGAGGAAGGCCAAATAGAGTGTATTCGTATGTATCAGTGCCTCACAGCGGGTAATTGTTTTATTTTTTCTTTATTTTCTGTTCGGGTTTTCCCCGGAAATATATATGTATGTATGCCAGTATTTGTTTTTGGTGGTACATCCTTAAAGCCTACTTAGTTGTAATTGTATTGGTTGCGAATGGAGTAGAATCATTGCGGAGATCATTGTCGCGGCTTATGGAACAAGGCTATTACTTTTTCACGGAACAAAATTTATTAGCACTTTGTATTTAATGTTTTGTAACTGAAAATGTGTATCTGTATCCTACGGATTTAATAACCATAATTGCTTTCGATATCCGTACTTGTCCTTATGTTGTAATATTTTATTTGGATGAGAGTTTTATTTACATGAAAATCTTTGTGGTGTTTACAAAAGCTTAGTAAAAGTCCACGGATAAATTTTTTTTTTTTGAAAAGTGACATCACTGTCGTATTCCGATAGATTTGAATCCAAACTTATGTAGTTGAAGGTCGTCTGCAGTATATAACAATTTCACCACTCTTTTTCTCTACCAGAGCACATGGGAAGATATGTCAATTTTGAACCAAAACTTCCAATATTTTGATATTTTTACTAAAGAAACCTTAGAAAAATGTACATATGTATATTGGACCGACTAATCGAAAATTGGACCAATCCCTTGTAGCAATCCCAGCGAAGCCGAGGCAGCTATTTAAATGATGTGCTGTTCCATATATAATGGCATGAAAGTAGCTTCAAAATAAAGCAAGAATTAATTTTATATCTCACACCGCTCTTATTTCATTTAAATTTTTTTTTCTATCTTTCTTACCTGGTCACACTTTATGAGTGAGTTCGGAAATGAATCCCTGTCAAAAGTGAGTGCTAAAAGACCTTGGTACTATCTTTGACTCTAAACTAACTTTCTCGGGGCATATCGATTGTATTGCAGCAAAAGGGGGATCTAAGTTAGGTTTTCTAAAAAGAACTTCACCAGTTTTTAAAGATGTGTACAGTGATTACAATTTGTCTGTCGTTAGTGTTGCCTATTTTAGAATACTGTTCTATCATTTGGTTTCTATTTTTTAAGAATGAAGAAAGATTCACTCAGCTTGCCTAGTGATTTCTAAGACGGTCCAAAGGCGTGCCTAATTTTTTTTTACCAAATGTGCGCTTATAAATTTACAAACTCTAGAAAGCCGTACACAAACTCAATGCGTAGTTTTAAGTAGTACTGTCAAATCAGCCGTTTCTTGGTATGGTCCAAAATTATGGTTAAAACAAACCAATAACTCGTCCCCTAAGTTTCAGAACCCTGTTTCAAATTATCTAGATAGTATCAATGGTGCTATCCAATCGCAAGTGCGTTATTATAAAATTCTAGTGTAATGACATTCAGTTTTAAAAAACACTCCCTCGTATGTGCCATTTTAGCACAGATAACGATAATTATGACATTCCAAACAATGTCACATTGGTCATGCCAATTCAAACCAATCTGATTACTCTATTGTCCAATTAAAAACATACATTCAAACTGGGTTCCCGACAGAAATCAAGGGAACAATTGAAACGTAACACCTATGTACACAATGGGTTCGATATCTGTCGGATAACCTAAAAATAAATTCGAAAACCTCTGTTTTACCAGCGCATTTAATGCATTTCAATTCAACATAAGGTGCTTCAATGAATTGACATTGCAATCTACCCACATTAACCATTTCAACCATCAATGCCCTTTGCATACTCGGTATTTGCCATTTGGACGAGTACGGGGACACATTACAAGGATTTAAGGATTCATAGTCAAACATTCATTATATCAGGTTAAATGTGCTGCTGGAATACAAAACAAAATAAAGTGCACGAATGGGTTGTACGTATGTACTTGCACCTTAATGCTATAAGAACACTGAAACTCAAGTCTTGTTCGACTAAAGTGGGCGTGGCACTCTCCATATTTGATGGAATTCTTATAGCATCGTACTGAAGGCGTTTGAGAGATATCATAAACTTGCATTTTTCTCAAAAACACTCTTAAAAAGAAGGCGTTGCAGACAGAATTGGCAGACAATGTCAAATTTGCTTAAAATCTCGAGATCGAGATTCAGGACCCCAGTACTTGCCCTATATGCATATGAAGGTGCAAACAAAAAGAATATGTAACCAATTTCAAAAGAACACGCATAAGTAAAGGAATACTTCAATATGTACTATTGACTAACCCATACAAAAGAATAGCAAAGCAAGTTCATTGTCCCTTCATTGTTCATAATGCCCACATGTCCCGATACTTAACATACATATGGCTATAATATTGATTGTCGATAAAGTTCAATAGCATTGAGTTAACAGCTGACAATTTTAGGGACATAATAGCCTTTTACTTTTACAAACGTACGAATATGTAAGAGTATTGTCATTCGTAAATCATTTTTCTGTCGTAAAGAACTTGAAAATCATTTCCTTAATTTTCAGACGCAAATGCCATCTAACATGGGTCCTTGATTCCTTTGATCTCTTTGACTGAATGGCTAAGATAAGATTTAAGGTATGTACGTGTCAGTAGTTGACTTCCCTTCCATTCAACCTACGCTGTAGTTGGATGGGTCTAAGTCCCTTCGAAGTTGATGCCATTTTGAACGCCGACAATACAAGACATTACTGCTCCTTAGGCAAGTATTCCGCTGCTTGAGTAGGTAGTTATTGGTAGACGGGTTGGTATTGGAATAAAGCTAGGCTGGGATTCAGACCTTATTAAAATATTTAATATTTGAGTTCATTCTCAAGGCTTAAGATTCTTATTCAGGTCTTAATGCGCTCCTTTATTTCGAACAAAATTGCCGTCCAGGAAAAAAAGCAGGCCTAAGCGATATGGTTTCCACAAAAAGTATAACAATAAGTGGAACTCATATATAAACTGAAATATACGAGACCAAAACGTAAGGCAGAATATAATGCAGTATCCTAATGTAGTTAGTCTTAAAAGTCTCTCGTTAAAACAATGAAAGGATAAAAAAATCACTCACTTCCAAGAGAAAGCCAATCTGCTAGAAGCCTTGCGCGCAGCATCCTCTTTCCGAACATGTTCCGAATATGTAAGTACAATCCAAGCATTTTTTCAACTCCCAATCCGATCCATTCCTATCCTTGACTTCATTATACTTTAAAGACTCCACTATTCTGGAAACTAGTGCTGTTTCCATTCAGACAACAGCTAACTTTGTTAGTTTCTAGAATGCACAGAAACAGAAAATCTGGAAAGAGTTCTGGAGATGGAAGGTAAAATTCGGGTGTCAGTACATGGTTCGGTGGCGCATACGTAACAATTTTTCCATACATTTTTTTGTTGAAAAATTTTGTATTTCCTTCACACACACCGAGGCAACAGCTTACTTTGTTTGTGCCTAGGATGCAAAGAAACAAAATATCCGAATAGAGTTGTTTCGTCAATAAGGAAGGACACACAGCATAGACGTATCGAACAGAACGTCACAATCGACTGCTATAACTTAGAGGTAGTAAGGGACTTTATCTATATCAGCTCTGCTCTCAATTCTGAAAATAACACTTCAGTAGAAATTAAAGGAACAATCGCTTGCCAATCGCTGTTTCTATAGTCTGAGAAACTAGACCTTGGATATTTTTAACTTCGAGCCTTGCGTCGCTTGTATGGCATGTAGCACCTTGTTAAAACCACAGCTTGGATATGTCGATCTTGTCGAGTTCCGGCCACAGGAAGTATGTTAATATCGCTCTACACCTGAGGCTATGGACTCTTCACTGTCTGCTTGGTGGCTTGAAATCTAAAAGAGTGTACTAAGATTCAAACTTTTTTACGTTGCGACTAATGGCCTGCACACTGAAGCCATGATGACAGCCGACCTCACGACGAAATTCACGTTCCGTATTAACAACTGAGCGTGAGTTTGAAAATATTTTTTTATTATTCCTGCACTTCCGACAAGTGCGAAGCGATGTATTTTTGAATGGCTAACTTCACTAAATATTTTGACAGCCATATGTTATTGATCACTTTGACAGCTGCTGAAATATCATAATTCGAAAAAGTATCATTGCTGTCTGGTCACACTTTAGTTCACCCATCCACAGCACTCAATTTTGATTTTCAAATCGTCTGGAAACATTAGTATTAACGTATAAGTCGAATAAAAACGTATAAGTCGAATAAAAACGGTCCAAAATGCCTACCCTAAGGAAGACTTGACTCCACATTAATGAAAACGGATTCAAACCCAGCTGCCCAGACAATTTCCAGTCGATAACGATTTCTTATTAAATATAATCTTAAGTGCACTTCAGAGCGAAGTGCAGGAATGGAATGTACTCCAGTTGGCTGTTACCAACTTTGAAAATCCCATTTAATCTGAGACTTGTTGGTTCGGATAGTCCTTGGTATACACAAGGTATATATAAATTTCTAAGATTTTTCTAAGAGATAGTCAATCAAGATTATTGTAGAACCAGCAAAGGATTGAGGAAAATCCTGAAACATTGGCGATTCCCATGAACTTTTTGTTTCATGTACTACTTCCACCTAACAGCCGATGTGTATTTCAAAAAATCGACAAGCAAATCATGTCATGATCCCAACTCATGTTTTTTTCCATTACTTGTTCAAGGCCAACGTTGTCTGGTCCTACTTGGGCATTGAGGTCAACCATGAAGATTAGGAGGTGGTGTACACCGAGTTAAGATGATTAAAGAAAGTGTTTTTCTCCTCTTTCATTGGTAGGAATGCAGATGTTATGGATTGTCGAACGAAACTGTGATGGAATTAGTCTCGTAGAAATTGGGGCAGACGCACATATATCCCTATCTCCTGACGATAGACGATGCCTTGAATGTACACCTGATACACTCAGTGGAAGTATTTGTTGCCGCCCTATATCCACAACTGAAGGAAATAAAACAAGAAGTTCGTCGAATGTAACAATGAAACATCTCAAGAATTAGCCCATATAGTGTAAGTTATACCAGAAATAGATATTTTGGTATTCTAACCAAATAGAAGGCATTAAGGCGATTATATGAAGGAAAATGGTTACAAAACTCCAATCCTTGATATTTGCATGAATGTATAGAACTGAAACACGTCAAGCACCTTGGATAGGATAACACAAAACTATTAACTCCAGTGACATGGAGGAAGACCTTGTCTGGTTTCGATCAATACACCAGTACTGCAGCCATGGGCAAACTCTGACCCAACACTCAACTCGACATAAATCTCAACTCAACTTAGATGTGAGAACTATGTTGCCAGGGATATTAATGATTCCTACGAAAATCCCTTTATGACGAGAATGGAGTAAATGTCGGATGGTCAAGAGATAGGATTACATACACAAAAGTTAACACTGCTGTCCTTCCCTTTAAGGATAGTCTTTGCCTTGCAATGCAATGTTACGCCTTTATGGCCAGCAATAGTTATGTCCATCAAATAAATTTCGGCATTTTGTCTATTGACGATAAAATAAAATCTCACACTAGCTTAGGTCGTATATATCCTTTGTACATGTCACTTACATAAGTATTCAGCGATATGTATTGCCTTGAGATATTCGTCCTTAATGTACGACTTTGCCTTAGTGATGTAATAACATTTTATTGCTCTTCTTATCGTTCAGTAAATTACAGTTAGAGACCAAAAGGGAATACAAATACCTACATAACTTTACGAGACAATCATTTACAAAACCAGATTATGGTAGAATTAATAATTAAAGTCATATCTACAGCAAGCTGAACATATCCAGCGAATTATATCATTTCAATATGAATCGTATCCTTTGTGTAATTAAAAACTGACATCCTGCATCCGCGCCATCTGTTGATTTACAGCAACCACAGCGGATGGTACAATAAAAGGATATCAAAAGCCCACATGGCAATATAAATTCGAAATTGATTCCCTGAACAAATGTCCGAAAAAAAAGATACAAAATGTGCAGCCATAAAGTGACCAATAAAACTTATTCGTCTTTGCCTCTTTTGGGGGTCTGCTTATTTTAGGAGAATTTAATCGAAAATTAAGTTCTCTTTTCATCAACAAAGAGGAAAAAAAAAAAGGACCAACCCAAATGACAAGGAGACCATTAATATGTTTTGAAAAGTTTTGTTTAATGCCATTGTCCCTAGGATTAGCTTTGTTGGTGAAGTTAACAGCATCACGGGCACGTGTCTTTTCACAGAAAAATATCGTTGAATTATGATTTTGAAGTTTATTTAAATTTCACTTGATATATAACGGTATTTGTATGAGATACTGTTTTCTTTTTGTTTATTTATTTATTTCGAGTAATTATCGAAAATTCGAAAAATGTTGTGAGCCTGCTAAGCCTCATGGAGTGTCTTCCTTTTTTTAATAGAAAATTAATTTAGTTGGCGCTACAGTTTGGGGTTAACTTGGGCCTTTACCAACAATCCAGTTAGCCCGGTCCTTAGCTGACTGTTTCCAGAAGCGCACTCCAATTCGGTTTAGGTCCCCATCTACTTGTGGGTGTCAGCTTAGAGGAGGTCTTCCTTTACTGAGTTGTCGATTCGTGTTTGATTCGAAGACTCTGCGGGCCAGAGCATTGTACTAGACATCTCAAACGACTGTCGATGTCACCATACAGCTCTTACAGTTCGTCGTTGAATCTCCTCCTAAAAAGCCTGTCAACGTTAACAGGACGGAGAATTTTACGACAAATTTTTCTCTTTTCAGAGTCCACGCTTCAGTGCCATAAAGCAGGATTGGGATAATCAAGGTCTTATACAGATAAGGTACGTCGGGATATAGCTCTACCACTCAATTGCTCAATTGTTTTCCGAATTGATAGCACTGCCGAGGTAGCTTCCATTTCAATACTAGTGAACGGTCCAGTGACAGCCCTTTGAGTTCTGCCAACAATATTAACGTTATCGTGACACGACCTTGTCTAAATCCTTTTTTGACATCAAAGGTCTCGGTGAGATCGTTACCGACCTTGATGGAACAGCGGGAATTCTTCTTCATCATTCTGCACAATTTGACGAGTTTGGCAGGGATGCCAAAACTAGACATGACACTGTATAGCTCGTCTCTATAAATGCCTTAAAATCAATAAACAGATGGTCTTCTTGGGTTTTCTCTAAGATCTGTGAAAATTTGGTCAATTGTGGACTGGTCTGAAGCCACACTCATAGGGGCCAATCAGATTGTTGATGAAGGGTTTCACACAAGATGGCAGATAAGATTTTAAACGCGATGTTGAGGAGCCTAATTCCTCTGTAGTTTGTGCAGTCTTTCTTGTGGATCGGGAAAAAGGTGCTGAGATTCCATTCATCAGGCATACTCTAGAAATAAGTTGGTGTGTGCTCTCTACCAGATCATCTCCTGCCGGTTTGAAAAGTTTGCCTGGTAAGCCTGGTAAGATCCAGCAGCGTCCTCAAATTATAGTTTCCAAAAAAAATATTGCTTCTTGTTTCGAAGATGCTGAGAAAGATTCTTAAGTAAATCCTCAGCTCGTCTGCTTGTATTCACCTGGTGAGTAATTGGTGCTCGAAAACTAGGATCATCGTAATACTTTAACACTTCCACTCATGTCTCACTTTAAGAACTGGTACGATGTTAGGCTCAATTTGGATCTGTTGTACCTTTTCGATGAGGGTTTGCCCACTTGGACTCTATGAGAGAATGGTATACCTATTTTTGTACAGACGCCAGTCCAAACAGTGATCCCTTCAGTTTGCTTCGTAGCTAAAATTACAGTTAAAGGTGATGACTTACAACAGGACGCTTTGTTGGGCTTTCCTCGATTTCAGCTTGCTGGTGACTGGTGGCACACAACAATTGCCATATAATCAGACCAGGCGAATGAAAAACTTTGTTTGAGGCATTGTAGTTGGTGTATAGAACGAAAAGTATAGGACCCAGGTTGCTACCTTGTGGAATTTATTTCTGCACTCCATTCCACGAGCAAAACTAGGGTATGGTGATGTTTTCTAAAGCTGGAATTTACAGCATTCGTAAGATCGAGAAGAAGCTGGCTAGTACATCTGCCCATTGGGAACCATACTAATGTTTGCTTTTTAGATCAAGTTTATGGATTTAATGCACGATCTGATCTATGATCTTCTCTTTAGCTGGCAAGTAGATAATAGTCTTCCGACTGTTTTTTGGTACGAGCAACTGCTTCTTCCAGTTTCTCTGAAGCCATATAAAAGCTTAGATTTCTATGTTTAGATAATATTGGTGCATGGACATCCAGTTTGGTTTTAAGTGCATATTAGCGACCTTGGTTAAGCTGATATCTTCTAAATATATGGAGACTTGGGACATATAAGGATAATAGAGGTAAACTCTCTCTAAAACAGTCCCCGAATGAAGAACAGAAAAGGCTAACATTATGGAGTTTATTTCGATCTAGGACTTCTTTTTAATGCTCCATCTTCCTCGTTTCGAATCTTTTTAAACTCAATGGGCTGGCCAGCTATGGAACATGGTTTAGTAGCAATTTCCATCATTGTAGAAGAAGTGTGGGCTAGTAACTATAAATAACTTAAAACTCCAAGCAATCTGGAGTTTAATTCACGTACATATAGTGGTGAGACCATAACTGAAAGCAGTTCTAGTTGGTCTGCTTTGACATAAGTTTGAAGTACTGATACGCCTTTCAGTAAATTAAATAAGAAAGATATAGTATCTAGGTTCATTTATTTGATTTAGACAATAACGATTATCCTTTTATAAAATTTAGCCTTCTACTTACCACATTTGATGAGTTTCATGGGTTGCAGTTCTCTGTTTGTGGATACGCCATGGTAACTAAATCGTTATTTATTAACTTGAGACAGAAAGAAAGATGGTTCTATTATTAATAACGAAAGAGATATGTACTTTTCCCTGAAATTGATAGTTATGGAGTCCACTTCGACTACATCATGTCGTTAAGGTCCAAGACCGGCCAGATAATTACGAATCAACTTCTTCAATTTCAAGTTTACTCAAACACGTGTCTGGTGGACAAGCACCCTTCAATTATGGCTGAGTACCAGCACTTCTATTACATTTCAGTCTACTTATGGAGACACATACTCAAAATCAATTTAATTAACAAAAACATATTCGTCGTCATCCACGTTGCATAGAATAACTTAATCAGACTCACCACCCTTGAAGGCTAAAATGTTTCAATTTAAATACAGTACTGGTACATATGTTAAAGTCTCTCGATACATGTACATATGTATGCATAAATTACACCACATGCGACATTGATATCATCTAAACAGAAACATTGTCCCCTGCTTAGTACATGTAGATACGTAAATCCATTTAAGCTCACCCCTAAACTTTTCTCGCCACCTATGTACATACCTGCTAACATAAAGCGCCATCAATATGTACATGTAACAGCAAACTTTACTGGGAACCTCATCCCTCAACTCCACATGCCCATAGACAACAAAAAAGGGTTGAAGGCACCCTATAATCACATTAAACCCCCGGGATTAAACCAAAATGCACAACACAGCCATCAGTGTCATGAAGATAACACACAATGATTCAACAGCCCCCGCTGAGCATTACACATCCGTTGGATGCACGCTTCGATATCGTTTGTTATGTTCTCGTTGCGTGTCATAAAACCGTCAACTGTAAATCGACGAGCGCCATTAAAGCGATTTTATTTTATATAACGACCTTTATCACCTCGGCTGATTCAATTCGATTTCATGGAGAAGATCCTGTCACGGTGTGATGGAGCGTAAAGCCTTCGTCCACCTCGCGAAATTATCTTCGTAAACTTCTACTATTAACGAAAGGACCGACCCATGAAAATGTACCCGAATTCCTCAGATTTAAGGTTGACCTTTTGTCTTAGCTTAAAGGCGGTTGGGTTTTATTTTATGACTGCCGCAGGAAATGCTGGAGTAACTCTTAAAGCCATGCTGCTTAAAGTTAGTTTTTGAACTTGTTATCCCGGAATAAATTATCCCTGTGACGCAAACTGACTGAAAGTAGTTCAGTAGTTATTGGAACGCAATATATCAAAATAGAACTCAGCGGTGGATATATTGGCACTTAAATTACCGATGTGGAAAAAGGTATCGTTCAGGGAGTCACAGACTCCCCTAATGACATAGACCGCTCGCTCTTCCTTTGGATATGAAGGTTTTGTTGTGAAAGTTACTTTACAACTAAGTCAGACGTTATCTACGCGAGGGTTCGTCTTCGGAATGAAGTTTCAAAGTTTCGCTTACGATTTGGGAGGAGGAGTTCAAAAGTCCTCAGAAGTTTCTAACTGCGCTGAATACAGTCGAGAGTTAAATGAAATTTCTTTGATCTTAGCTACATGAAAGTGGAGGTGAAAAGTTAGACCCTTTGGATTAACATTTCTGTGCGTGAAGGCGAATAGCTGTGGTTGGAACCTAAAAGTTACTCTCGAGTTGTGAGTCCTGTGATGTGGTTTGCGGGGAATGCTTGTGAATGTGAACTCGATTAGGTTAAGTGAAAGTGAATTGACATGTGAAATTCTGTAATAAGAAGCCAAAGTTTATCGCGATGGGGCTGCAATCAAAAAATTCCTTAACACTGACCTTGCTGACCATTGACTAAAGTCGCACAAAGGACCTTTCAGCTTAACAAGTAAAGTAAATCAACTGCTAATGGGATTGCTTCAATAACCCCTATGGATAATTTGTCTGTCCCTCACAGTGTCGCAAATTGTTTATCTTTGAATTATTCCCATCCCACAACAAGGGTACAATATGCAATTTGCATTCATTGAATGTTAATTTATTCGAATGCAAAGTAGTCGCCTTGAGTCCTAACTTTAATAATAAATTTAACAGACTATGACATGTCGCTGCGAAGCAATGCATCCTTGATCCAAATAATGTAACAAGGACAGAGGAAATTATTTTGCCATTAGTTACGCAGACTTCAGTCCGTGA
Source organism: Xylota segnis (assembly GCA_963583995.1). NCBI lineage: Eukaryota > Metazoa > Arthropoda > Insecta > Diptera > Syrphidae > Xylota > Xylota segnis. The sequence goes on along the minus strand of OY757236.1, from coordinate 26,344,403 downwards.
TTTAATTTCCTTGAGGATATGTTAGCGTTCTTTGAAGTTGTGGTCTATGGTTTATGGAACAATTGTCTTTGGTTTGTTCGAGATAATTCAATTCGCGTATAATGAAGTTAAACTTAGTACGGCTTAAAGCAAGGCAAAGTAAACCGTTTGTCATTTAAGACAACCCTGACATTTTTGTAGAAACTGGAGAGGTACGTACGTAAATATAGACGTTCTCACAGTCGTAGCTAGTTAGAACCATATAGAACGAAATAAGGGACAGAACGAATTAAGGGACATTTCAACCAAACTATTCCCTTTCGGATCATAATAGAACAAAGTTTTGAATACATATTTTCGTAGCATCTACGTACTATTTTGAGAAAATTGTTGACATCTTGAATCAAGATATGTACTATCTAATCAGCCTGCAGTTGTTTTTTCAAGAATGGAGTGCATCAGGGGTGGATATTGTCACCAATGCTTTTCTTGGTAGTTATCAGCGATATATTGTGTCCAAAATTTATGGAAAATGACCATAAAATTCGACGAATTAAGTCATCTTGTCTCAAACACCTCAACTATGCTGACATTATGTGAGTAGTTTCATATCGGATCATGGGGTCACATGTAATTACCCAGAGTCTAGGAGTAAAGTAAGGTTTGATTGGCATGAGCTGGTTGGATCTTGTTACCGGGACTAAGCACTAATGATGAAACTTTTTCTTGAGGTGCTCAGTCGCTGTAGAACAGTTTCTATCCAAACCCATTTCTTTTTTACTGAACATCTTGATGTGCAAGAATCTCTTGAAACTAATACCTAATGGTATGCCGCTGGTAAACGTCTTATAGTTGGTATTCTGGGATTGAAAGATTCCATCATATGAGTGGCTTTACAAAAATGCGGTCTAGGATGTTATACTTAGAGCCCATAGGTACCATAAAAAGCATGTAATTGGATGTAGTCTTGTCTATTTAATAAAGGTTTTACTCTTAAGATAGGTTTTACTTTCAAATACTGGCTGCATATACAATATGTATGAATTCACAATTTCGCAAGTGAACTGGTGATTTTTTGACTGCATACAGTTCCTGATTTCTGGCCCAAATAGTACAGCTTATTTATTTCTTTTTCCCATGCTCCTTATTGCGGTGCCCAGAATTGTGAAAGACTTTAGTAGAACTGTTTCTTTCATAATACCTTTTCGTCTAGTTTCTAGGTTTTAGCTTTTCATTGCCACTGTCAGTTGGAGTACTTTTCATCACCAAACTTCAGTCTGAAGATCAAAATACATGCTTTTCAATAGGTTAAAGCCAAGAATATCCTACTCTTATATGAAGTGCATCTAGAACATGGCAATGACAAAGGAAATACATACATTTGTATGTGATTCCCCTACAAGTGCGGTAAATGACGTCGATACTTCTCCAAAGAATGGTTGTTCGATTGTCAAGCTCTATTGATCGAGTCGATAGTTCCTATTCACCTATTCATCCGACGCATAACCAGAAAGGCGTAGGCGGCCTGATTCCCAATAGTTCAAAGTACCCCGCAAGCCTCTTCAATGTTGTATAATAACAATTTGGCCAGTACTTCATCGACATCAATCAAGACTAGTGTTAACATGTCTTCCAGTTCGACCTATCACTCAATATATACTGCAAATGATGTAACAATCCAAACTGCTTATACTCGAGCAGATGGTCCACAAATCATCCAATTATCAACATCCAGAAACCAGGCGCATTCAAGAAGATACATAAATCCTTTTAGGAAGCCATAAACGTATCCTTCTTCGCAATAGACTGAACTCACTTCCCAATTAAGTTCATTGTTCACGAAATCTGCTGACTACACATTCCCACTAGTTGAGTCCCTTTTTTTTATCGCTTCGCACAAAAAGCCGTCCAACTTCAACCTACACTCGTAAATCCTTGCCAGCATTAAAGTTTGCAATCTCCAATGGGCTTATCAAATTTACTGCTTTCAGCGATAAGATTACCCAAATTGCTTCCTGCAACTTGAGGCATTTAGTTATATTTATCACTGAATAAACTTTTGTCCGATGTTCGTAGGACAATTTGTTTGCGTTATTTGTCTCCAGGGATCCCGACTGTTGTTATGGCGATAATAATTTATTTTTTGTCCCAAAAATAATAATGAATTGAAAATGCGTTCCCAGAAAACCAAAGAACTTTTCCAATTAGTCAGTATTCCCCCCAAGTCGACCACAAATTTCATTCCGTCTCGTCTTACCATGGCTTTGCTATGTAGTACATCCTGAAGTATGTACATCCTGGTATCTATCACACATCATTGACTTTTGATTAAAAAAAAAAACGAAAAAAAAAATCACAATTTCTTGTCTAACAATTGAGAGAACGACTGAAAGATGATGAACCCGCAATAGGAATCCATCGAAGTAATTCTCGAATAACATTGCATGAGGCACCTTGATTAACTTGAACACACCCACACGTTGTTCGCACTCACTTATTCACCTACACACACGCATCAGCAGCAGCAGTAAGGACACAAATAAGGGCGCGCAAGTTTCAAATTAAAATCCAAACTTCTTCCATCAGATATTAAATTTTTCAGCCAAGACAGACACGCTGACAGGATATCATTCGAATCAAAACACAAGAAATCAAAAAAAAAAAAAAAAAATCCCTCTAAATCGACAGGATATAACTGAGTGCGTGATTTTATTACATTCTTAAAGCCTAACGAAGCAAATTGATTGGCTGTCATATGTACGCTGGTTGGGACAATCTGATTCACTGTCATAATCCTCATCACGAGCAGTCAGTAATTCGATGTGCAGATTCGGTCCTAGCCTCAACCTAGTCAAGAATCCGAGGTCAATGCCAAGGTTTGGGGGTAGATCTGATCTAATCCACGGTTCTCTAGAATGTAATAACAAAACGCGCAGCTGTTCGAAGTTCTATTGACGACGAGTTTGGTGGATTTTTTGGTTTTTTTTTTTTTTGCTCAGAAAATTCACCGTCACAACATATGGCTGAACCATTTGATTAGATTGACTTTGAAACAATTTGGGGAATTTTAGGGCACAACATATCAGCCGTAGGGCAATTTATTTAGAGACACTCGAAGTTATGTAAATGTTTTGCCATAAATTAGATTGCAAATTCAAGGACACCGTGCGTTGGAACGTATCCTCTTTCCATGGAATTTTATTTTTTTTTTCATTTTAAGAAAATACATAACGGCTGTACATACATATCTACTGCAATCTGGATGGAAACGTGGTACTGCCCGGGGACAGGTCGTAAATTTTATTCGGGACGAGTAGTTTGTTTTATTTATTTTTTTCTTCCTCACAAGGATACTTCAGTTTCTATGGCATTCATTTCACTGTATTTTTGTTTTTTTTTTTTTCTCTCAGGCGAGTTTACAAAGATATTGTTTAGAGACACAACTACCACCTACATGGTGGTCTGTAAATTTCTTGATAACTTTTATTGAAATCAAAAACATTATTCGTTTATTGGGTCCTTGTAAATTTGTTACATCATGAATATCCAGCAAATGATGTCAAGTAAATGCCGACCGTTTCTTTAATGAAAATGGTTGTTTTTTTTATGGTTGTTTGCATAACTTTTCTAACATTTTGGTTTTTATGTTGGCCATTTCTTTTGGCGAATATTGTCCTTGTCCTTGACATTTGATAAGGTTTGAAGGCTGCAAGGGATCAATTCTCCGAATGACCTCTAGTGGTAACATGAAGTCTTTTCTTAACATATAGACTATAAAGCTTTGACAGTTTTTTCAAAATATTTGGACTTTTCTTCTGGCTCTTTTATCTTTCCTGGGCTTTGAGTCCTTGATAGTCGTAGATCTAGCAAAACATGTATTGACCACATTTTTATTCGTGGTAAGAACACTGTTCATTGCTAATCACTGTTTCATGCTGTTTGTCAAATCCTTAAAAAAATTAACCACTCGGTGCTGTGTGAATGCCTTTCAGTACACAGTTGTAACTTCAAGTCCATACAAGAGAATTGCAAGTCCTATGCTAGGAACAAAATGGAAATACATTTACCGTGCATAATAAATACTTACAAGCAAATGCAAATATCCTTTTGCTTATAAGGAAACAGAAATAGAATACTTTAAGAGAAAGTTCAATCCTAAGCAGCAATGGAATATCATTAATAAATCTGTTAAAAGTATTGAGTTTTGTGATAATATAATCGAGCAGAGGTCAATGACAGTAAAGAAATTCCTCTGTCTGTTAGCACCGTAAAAGGCCGCTTAGTTGCGGCGGGACTAAAAGGTCGAATTGCTGCTCGAAAACCTGTCCTAAGGCCAAAAAATCGCAAAAAACGGCTAGAGTGGGCTCGTCTGCATAAAGATTGGTCCATTGAAATGCGGAAAAAGTTTTGTAGACTGACGAATCCAAATTTCAAGTTTTTGGGTCAAATAGGCGAGTATTTGTTCGTCGATTGGACCAAGAGAGGATGGCTCCATAATGTGTGGTTCCCACTGTGAATCGTTCTGTTATAAAGGAGTTGGAGATTTGGTAAAAATCAATGGAATATTGAGCAAAGAGCGATACAAAAGCATATTAACCAACCACGCTCTTCCATCAGGACGTCGTTTAATTGGGGATAACTTTTGGCTTCAACAACACAACGATCCCAAACATTTCTCAAAACTTTGTAAAAAGTACATAAAATTGCAAGAGCAACAAAAATTAGTTAAAAATATGATATGGACGAACTCGATAGGAAAGTACGAGAAAGTTGTCCAAAATCAAGGCCACATCTCTGGACACTTCTACAAACAACCTGGGAATCACTGTCATGTGAAACATTAAACAAATTAATTGAAAGAATGCCTAGAATTTGTAAGGCGGTGATCAAAAATAAAGGAAACTACTTTAACGAAAAGAAGTTGGATTAGATTATTGCCTTTAAAAAAATAAATAGCAACATTTTGAATAAAATTATATTTTCCTCTAATAAACAGAAATTGGCCCTACATATATAAAAAAGAATTTTGTAAATATCTCCTATTGTTCAAATGTTATTTTGATTCAAAGTGTCAAAGATTTTTTGACCCCAAACTTTTGAGCGGTAGTGTATAGTGGCAATACGTAACTTTAATGTATTCTTTAAAAATATGACTGAAAGTCATAAACCAAATTCCACCCCCAATCCTGAAAATGATTATCAAGAATCCTGTTCTTGGTAATGAAATCTTGTCTTCTCTGGTGTAGCGTCTAAAGCAGAAGTGCTTCAAGCAATATTAAACATGAAATTGAATAGCTCGTGTGGAATAGAGTGCGTTATATAGTCCTTATAGTCCTTTTAGTATTGATTGTTTGGCATATATTAAAAAAACATTAGTTTTACTAGCAGCATATTCCCAGAGTACTTAAAAATGGCAATACGTTTTCCTATATACATGGCTTTTCAATAAGGACATAACAATTTCGTACTGAAATAAAACACAGAACAATTGAGATATCGGGGTGAAATTCCAAGTGTGGGCAATATGTACCTAACGCCATAAATATAAAAGGAAAAACATTAAAGTCCATGGCCGTAATCGAGACTACACGATTACTGAACTTACCCTTCAATTGATCAATTGTTTCATCGGTTGTATAACATGTGTCACTATCTTTTTGGAACCATATGTATATGTATCACTGATGTCAAGTTCATCTAAATCCGGCTATCATCGCTGAAGCTGATTTTTCGACGAAATTCAGCATTTTCATCAAAAACTTCCAGAGTCCAATCAAAAATGTTTCGAGTCTTTCAATTCTTGTGAACACCGTGGAATAGACAGATTTGGCGACAAAAACTAACATACCACTGTCAGGCAGAATGAACGAATGATAGCCAAAACTTCTATCCACCTGACCAAAATGAAGTAAGGATAGCAATATCCAATCTCAAAACCAACAAAGCTGCTGGAACTAATTCTACTGGCTACAGTCCGAATTGTGCAAAGCAGCTGGAGATGACTTGGTGTGAATGCCTGAAACCTTTCGTCAACACTATGATCGGCCCCAATCAGTGCGGTTTTAGGGCAGGAAACTGATCACTTCGACTGATTCTGAAAAAAACCAGAGCCATGTCTAACATTGTCTACCAAACTCGTTCCATCAAGGTCGGTAACAAACTCACCGAGACATACTGTACGTACTAATACGATCGGAAGAAAACCTCATTTGAGCAGGCTTCTGAGTTGTCGAGGGATCGGGGAAAAAAAAATTCCTTCAAGAACCGTTAGAAGAAGACTTGGGGAAGCTGGACTTAAGGGATGCAAAGCAAAGAAGAAGCCTTGGCTTTCAGAAAAAAAAACAGGAGGGCGCGCTTGGAATGGGCGAAAAAACATGTGCATTTCACTGAAAAAGATTGGTCCAAAATATTATGGTCAGATGAATCTAACTTTGAGGTACGTCTAATTCTCTAGCTGAATTTTACTTAAAAAAAAATTTTTTTTTTTAATTTTCTGATATTTGGCATCCCTGGTGTGACTTCTGAGATGAAGGGTTGGCTAAGCACGATGGAGGCAGTATTATGATCTGGGGATGCATGGCTGCCACTGGTGTGGGTATAATACATGTGTGTGATGTACTTCAACTTTCCTTTTCCAACATTTTCGGACACACCAACATGGAAAATGTCAAATTCTAGCAAGACAATGCACCCTGCCACAAATCAGCCCTAACAATGAGGTGGTTTGAGGAGAACAACATAGAGCTCCGAGTATTCTAAAGCGTAGGATCAAGGACCACTCGATTACATCGAAAGAAATACGCAAAAATGTTTTACAGCAAGCTTGGACTAATATTACTTAGGAAGAGTGTCGGAAGCTAGTCAGCAATATGCCTACAAGAATCGCATAAAATCTATTATTTATCATATCTGCATCCTTCTATTTCATTTCAACTTTTGTTTTTTATAGTTACAGAGAATTTTAGGGGGTACCTAAAACATTTGGCCAAGGCTGTATATAGGTCTCTATCTCACCAATTGAGACTCATAAACATGTTTTTTTTTCTACAGATTTTTGTACAGATTTTGTTACGTCGACTAGTTTTGGTAAAACGTTCATTTTTGGGTCTTAAAGTTCATAACCAGCCTTGGCGATGATGAGAAAGATACCTAGACGATTCCAAATCGGTGAATCGGTGTCCGTATTTACGTAAGGGAGTTTACAAGTACATTCCATTATGAACACAGTATATATCTAGGCTCCAAGACTGACACTCTTCAGCTAGCTTCCCAAATTATTAATTACCCTCTCTTCTACAATAAATTCGACAGCTTACCCAATCATCGTCCTAATTGATGCGGGAGCTCTATTCTTCCGAATTTTTATTGCAATTTGATCCTTTAAATTGAACCGCTCGTAGGAAAAATCATAGTTTAATTTAGGTGCAAACTCTACAAGGTCGCACATGTTAATTGACATTGCCTGTCATCCTTAAACAAACGTCCGTAGAACCAGCAACAATTACAGCTTCTCCAAGCCTAATAGCAATTAGAGCAACAGTCAAAATAGCCTTCGAACCAGTATTAATGAAAAAACTTCCACCAAAACATCAAACCGTAAATTAAACAAATTCCATAGAGCCACTCCGCCCACCCACATAGTGATCAATTTGCCATTTACACCCTCTCATCTGAAAATTCAATTAAAACCATGTGCCCCAGCATAAAGCCCACAGCATTTGTAATGGGAATTCCATTACATAACAACCGGAACCGCAGTATTGAAACGTTCGCCGAGCTTCCGATTTCCATAAACAAACTCCCAACCAATACCCATTTAAATGCGATGTGTTGCGGAGCACTTGAACAAATTTCAAAATAACACCAAATTCGAGACGGAATTGGTAATGACCGGAAAGCCAGACTGCTAAGTCCGGGCCAATGTTAAATAAACAAACCGGCAAACAGTAAGCAGGATAAGAAATCCCGTTGAAACAGCTTACGATGTTTACTCCTAGACCCCGACCGCTCCTTATTAGTAGGACATTAAGATGGCTGGGTCATGGTTTGTTTTCTTTTTGTATTCCGGGCCAAAGCCAAAATATCTTTTGTGGCTCCCTTGGGATACATGGTTGCGTAACGTGTAATTCAATTATGAAGGAAGGAGAAGCAAATGCTAAAGTAAATTTCTATCGAAAGGATTTTCCCGAAATGCCTTAGGATTTTAGGCGGATTTCTGGGTTTATTTTTTTTTTTTCTTTGCTCCTTTTTTGGACTCGAAGTCCATTAGCCACGCACAAATCAACTTTTTGGTCGGTGAATAAAGTTACCATAACAAGGTACCGACTTGTGAATTGTGTTAATTAAGGACGATGTTGGGTAATGTGTTAATTAGCTCTATGGGGAGTGTGTCCAAGACGAAGATGAAGTTTTCTCCCTTCGGAAGGAAACACACTTTTTTTTTCTTCTGTGTGTTGATTATAGTTTGTAAGGGTCGGAACATGTGCGTAAGCAGATTAACAATATAATGGCCAAATCGACATAATGTGGCAATAGAAAAATATTTATGGCTTGCTATTGTTCGCTAAAGCCGTTAAGATGTGATAAAATGAACAATGAACAGGAGAATTGAAACATAAGACGATTAGGGTGCGTCCAATAATTTAGAATTAAAATCAGTGACAGTGACAGTGACAGTGACAGTGACATAACGTCAGTGCTGGAGGAAGTGTTCTGAATTTTGGAATAAGAGGTTTAGGGAGTTCTTTGTTTCAGGGAATGGCTAGACGAATGTCTAAAAATAATTCAAGGGCGCCTTTGAATGACTCTGTACCTTTAAAGACACGTTATGATGGGAGTCCCCTTCAAGTGTATGGGTACATATTTTCTAGGCCACCAACGTTGTTCAAATTTCAAAGGAAGTTATCTCTTCTCATGAAGTAGTAAACCAGGTATTTTTCAAGAGGATTATTTCGTGTGGTTTCGTTTGGTTGAAGTGGCTCCCAGCACAATAGGTCCATTGTGTCTACCTACCTACACGTTGAAGTTTTCTGATATCAGGTCACTAAATTCGGTATAATAAAAGGCGTTAGGTAAGGCTTCCTTCTAGAGAAGGAATCCTAATCCTTTGATGACACTTTTTGCAGTTGCCCCTATCCAATCCATCGAATTCTTAGAACATTTCATGTTGGTCTAATTGCCTACTCAAAATGTGTACTCTCGATAGCATTTACCTTACATTTCAGTTTCACTATGCTTTGGAATCCAAAAACTGCGACTTCTCAGTCATCTCAGTACTTGGCGGTCGATTCCAAGAATTTGATAGCTAACGCGGATATCTTTAGTAGGTTTCACGATTCCATTAAGACAAGACTTCTTTGTGGTACAATGATTTGATAGATGGTAGGAGAGCTTCAGACAAAGGCTGTGGGGAAAAATGTTCACTAATACCGACCTTTTTGAGCCATCAGTGAAGGAGTGGATTGACTTATAGGCATTGTGATCTGAAAAAGGGATGGTGACGTATGGTGGTGTAGTTAATGTTTTTTGGGAGAAATTTTGGATTAAGTCAGAATGAAGGCCTCACCATATTTCTTGACTATTGTAAATGTAGGCTAGCTACGAGACAAACGGCTGAATTTGCTGCCATGTGCTTATAAAATATGTTGAGAGGAATAGGATGAACCATAATATTCAGTGGCAGAGAGGAAGTTTTGTGTAAAGTTCCCCTTGTGCACAGACAAGCTTAGCCACAGAACGTCGCGACTTATAGCTTTTTGTAAGGCTGTTCACCAAACAATCATTCCGTATACGAGTTTCGGTCTAATCACCGAGATGTAGAACAAGTGAGTTATACAAGATTATGGACCCCATCTATTGCCAATATCTTTTTTACAAGAGAGTAGGCTCCACTGTAGATTTTCTTACTCATTCTTGCAAGTGAAGTTCCCAGCTTAGCTTCCTATCCAGGATAAGATCCAAATACCTTGCTTTGCCAGATAAAGCTAAGCTGATGCAATTCAGTGAAGGAGACACAACTGAGACTCTTGAAACCACCTTCTATATTCATCGAGTGTAGTGGCATCTTCACTGAACTGCCTTTGCAATAGGAATGATGATAGACTAATGGATCTGAAATCTTTTGGGTTTGGGTGGAAACATTTATCCGCTTTGGGAATGAAAACCTTTGGGATGTGCACCAGATACAAGGAACCTTTTAAAATTGTCTCGATGACCGTCATGATTATTTCTCATAATTTTTGCAGCTTGCCTGGTGTTATGCCGTCAGGTCACCCCAATTTATATGGTTCGAAACTTTGAATAGCGTAAAAAGGTTTTAGGGGATGGTTATTCGTAAAAACGGTCTATTGACTACCATATCGCTAATCATTTGGAAATTCTTAAGAAATGAGTGTCAAGAAGTAAGTAGAAGAGAGGATTTTGCTTAGCCTAGTAGAGGTTTCTTGTATTTTATCTAAGAATTCGATTTGATTGTTCTTAAAAGTTTTTTTTAAAAGTTTTTAAGGATGCCTTGGAGAAGTCCTAGTCTAGGGGGTCTCTCATACTTTTGGCATATTTTGGCATTGAATGGAGGGGAGGAATACACTATCGGTTTATTCAAGGCTGATATTAGATCCTCAACCATACTGTCAAGTTTATTGGCGTTGCAGGAAAGTTATGCTGGTATGAGGTATCTAAATTGCTTAAAGATGGTTGCTAAGCACCTCCTTTTGTTCACTCACAATTGTTTTTCTTACAAAAAAGTACTAACAACAATCAACTATCACAGGTTTCTCTACGCAAGATTCAACGTCCATTCTAACCACTAGAAGGTAGCAAATAAGGTCATCACGTGGGTGAATGTATGGGGAATCTCGATGAATGCAGAGAGTCGACCATTATGTTTTCCTTAATTAAATTTCTGTTTATTTCAAATGCTAACAGGAAGTCAATGCTTTAGAGAGCTCCTGGCTGAAGCTATATAAAAACAATTATGCAGAGGATGTGGTCTGATTTGGTAGAATGGAAAGAATACCCGGAATATTACAGTGTAACTCCTTTCGAGGGAATTCTTGGCACCAGTTCCGGGAGACTGCCAAGGTAAGTGGTGTCCGAAACGGTTAGGTGGATTTTTATATTGCTTTTTTGCATTTCATTGGAATTCTTGTATTTTTTTTTTTGTCAAATGTGTATTTGTACACCTTATATGGAGCTGGGATGTTATTTATTACTTTTTTAACAGAAAATTGAGTGGTTATGTCTCTGATTCTCACCGGAACTCCGCTTCCACCCTGCGTTTGTTGGTTCCATACCAGTTCTCGTCAGGAGCAGCGAAACACATAGATATCTGTTTCCGAAGTGTTGCAGTTTAGGGGTGAAAGTGGTGGTAGATTTTAATCTATCACCATCAGGTTGACATTCAAGTAAATATTATTATATTATTGCTTCTGACGTCCTTAATGGTAGCAATAGTCTCTGTGGACGAATTTGAGTTCGAAACTGAATTGTCGAAATTGACGTCGAAAACGTATAGGATTAATGCAAATTGCTTTCTACATCGCCCTTGTTGATTCTCATAAATAGAAGTATCTACTCATTTTCGTTGGGCGCGTTTGGAAGCAACGGCCTGCTAAATCTCTCTCAATTATAAAAGCCAATTTACACAACTTTTCAGATGTGCATAAATTTTGTCGACTCAACCATCATAGATGTGCCCTATGCATGGTACATGTAATGTTTTAATCAGATTTGCTTATTTCATAAAATAATTCTGCTGGGTATTCACAATCACATTGTTATTCAAATATTCATGTCCCTGCTGGAAATGGTATAATTGAAAATTAAGTCAATGCGAATGCTCATTCATTTGGAGACACATACCCGATGCACTGTCCATATAAAAAAATCAATTTCCATTGACCTGAGAGAAGGTTTTTCTGATTATATCACATATCTTGGTACTGCAGGCATTAATTAGAACACAAACATTTGCCAAATCTAATAAATCGAGTGAAATATCATTTGATTGGAATTTGGTATTCGAGTTTAATTAAGGATAAGAATATTTGTTGTACAAAGAGATTCTGGAAATATTTTCAAATCTAGTACCAGGAAATAATTGGATAACAATTGCATTAAGTACATATTCCATACATGTATGCCCTTGGGGTTGAAGGACTTTCAGTTTAGAACTAAGTTTCAGTATAACTGTAGCCTTCGGAAATACTTAGAATTGACTGTGGAGAGAAACAAACGAAAGATGGTCATATAACCCCTGTAGTCAGGACATGAACTATGAGTATTTGCTTTCCTTTGTGGGGTTTCTCAAAGCCAGACATGTATAGTGGGTATTTGGCTACTGAAGGTTATTTGGAAAACATGCCCTTTATGAATCTTTCATTACATCTCTCACACGTTATCCCAATTCAAATGAACTTGCTCTGATATCGTGTTATGTTTTGATTTTCCAAATAAATTTTGTAATTGATTTGTAAGCCATTGCAAAGTCAATTTAGTCCTTTTTGAGAAATTCGATTTTTGGTGAAACTGTAATAACTTACATATTTTAGATGGCGCTACAATCTGGGGTGCACCTGGACCTTAATCAATAAGCCTCACCGGACAACTAGATCAACATCCTCCATTTTCTCACTTCAAGTTGGTTGAGGTCCCTTTCTATTTGACCACGCCATGGATTTTGCCCGGATGTGAGGCCAATAGTAGATGGACCTCATTGGACACCTGTGTGATCACCAGAAACCTATGGCCTTGCTTTGACAAGAATAGAACCGACCGAATTATGCTAAAGGATAGGAAGTCCCTTTCTTTCCTTATAGGAATTATCACGGGGTTTTACCAATGGGCAAGGGACTTTTTCCCCTTTGGGTATCACAATGGGTCTGTTATGACCTGAGTGTGACGATGTGCTATTTATTTAGTCGCCTAGCTACATACCTAACCTAACCTAACCAGACCACGCCATCTTAGGGGAGGTCTTTCTCTACGGCGTCGTCCGGAGTGGATTCAAAGACTCCCCGGCCCAGAGTATTGTTGCCCATTGGGTGCACATCTTAGTCATTGTATTTGAACTCTTCTGACTAGGTCGATGTAAAGAACACATACTGTTTATGGCTGTACCGTCTTCTCCACTCCCAGTCTATGCATACGGGACCAAAAATAACCCGAAGTATTTCCCTCTAATAACAACCGAGAATGACCTCATTCATTATTGATAATGTTCATGCCTCTGCGTCATAGAGCAGGAGTGGAATGATCAGTCCTTTATACAGGTTTAAGGCTTTGCTAGATTGTCGTTTTGGACCAAAGAAGCATCGGATCTCAGCGCTGGTGTCATCATCTGCATTTTTAAAAGTCCTTAACTATCTCAAAGTTATAGTCAGGGTGACGGACACTCCCGTAGTGTGAAAATTTGTTGGATGAACTTTTCTCGCCAAAAACCTAATAAGATCTTGTAGCCCACGATAAGAAGGCGTATTCCTTTATAGTTGGCGCAGCTTAGAGTACTCTTTTCCTGACAACCGGGCAAACTAATGTTCCATTCATTGAGCATACCTCCGTCCAACTATATTTTCCAAACCAGCTGGTGCATGCTCTAGTCAGCCCATTGCATCAGTTCCAGCAGCATTCTTGGATTTCAATTTAGACATCGCTTTTTTAACTTCATTCTGGCCAGGTGGAAGAAAATGTTGGTTATCTTCGTCCGGATTGTGTGGTTCCTCTCTGCCTGACAGTGGTCGTTGTCACCATTATTCAGTCCGCAGAAGTGATCTTTCCATATCCTTACCATTGACGGCGTTTCTATGGTAAGTTTGACAAGAATCTCGAGTTCGAGATTTTTCAGTAAACCAATACTTACCCTGCAGGTACTTATGCAAATGTGCATCTAAAAAGACTGTAAGGAACCCAAAAGCAACAAAACGAAATGGTGGTGGGCGTATACGTAACCAATTCATCAACAATCCATAAATAACAAATGACGTACAAAAACCAGACGTCTAAAGACACGTACCAAGGAGCACACGTCATGCCCAAGTTGAAATGCTTAAGGACAGTACTGTAAGGAATAGGGTCTCGAGGCAGAGGTGGTTTTTACTAGGGTTAAATCCAACAAATTGGTTTTTTATAGAGAAAAACAAAAGTCGTTCCATTATTGAAAGCAACTTGCTTAAACACAGTGCTCATCATAAGACCACGTGGGCTTACACAATAATCTTCAGACATCTTCATGATCTGTGAACGCTTTGACGTCTGTCTCTTAGATGTTCAAAAAAGACATAGGGCTGGTATTGGTGTGCTTTCACAGTACGTTTTGCATTCTCTATAACCATACCATATTCAGGACATCGAGGTCCTACAGTGTTTCAAATATTTTAGGATCACATTACCGAAGAAACCGAATTGATTAGAAGTGTGGTTCTACCAATCGTAACATGGTTATCAGCTGATACCTGGAAATGGATCAAACCACATTTCAATTATACAAGTATGACGTCACATGTTTTCTAAAAAAAGTTCACGCTGTTCATCTACCATATAAAAGTTTAAAAAAAATGTTTTTTTCATTTTCCACGTGAGCTTGAGAAAATCTCATTTAATCGCCTTTTTCTGAATTTAATCAAACAAAATACTTGGAAACCCCCAACCAGTTTGGCGGTTGTGTACTAAGCTCCATTCCAATATAATGAAACCACTCAAAATTTCGAAATAAAAGAGTACTCTCTGGCTCAGGTTTTAAAAGAAAATTTAATTTCTCAACAGGATAAAAATAGCTTTCACTCCACCACTTAAGGATGCTGATTAATTTTGCCTTAAATAGATTTCCAATTCATGGTTATATTCTAAAAATAGACGAACATCCATCAGTTTGGATTGAATCCTTGTCAGTTTGGTGCGAATTCACTGAATTGTCTTACCTTTCCAAAGTAATGGCACCTAATAAACAATGAAAATTACAAGTCACTTCTTACACCCTTGGGTGCTTTATGTGAATAAATTTCCTCCAACAACAACAAGGACAGTAAAAATACCTTTTCTACGTACTATCGCATTACGTAATTAATTAACAACGTTCTCTCATTAAGCCCCGTCTTATTCTTCGTACGTGTCGTCATGGTTCGGCGAAGGAAACTTACATCTTAGACTGAACTACATATCTTATGTGTCAGCGAATTAACTTCATTTGGCTAATTAAAACATAAAAAGTATTTTATCCACCCACTCATCATTCTGTCACACATCAAATGAACATTAGGAAAACACATTAATCTCTTGATTCTGATACCGAGTACCGAGTATGGTGGGAACTAGATGGTGTTGAATCCTACCCCAAGTGTGCACCATCAAGGACGAGCAAATTTCACTAACATATAATTGGATGTGTTTGACTAGGCGTTCAAATGTCTAATACGGTCTTATGGATATTAACATTCCGACAGGACATGCAAATATTGATTATTAATTATCGTCCTTCACTATGTCCACACACTGTCATACAGTTTTTGTGAACGACGCACGGATGACAGAATCATTTGTTTATACTTATCCTCATGCGAATGGTGACGAAATCCATTTAAAGACAGTGTCCCTTCGTCCTCCAAGGATTAAAGTGTTTTTTTTTTTTTTGGTACATTTTGAATTCATGGAAATTTTGCGCACTGTTGAGGCGGCGGTGGGTAGATGTAAAGATTTCTTCATGAATAATTCAGTGCGAATCTCTCTTCCAATTATCACTTTATGTTGTGGGGAAAGGAAATGGAAGTGTCTCTCTGAAGACACTTAAGACAAAATGGAAAGCACAAGCAATACATTACACTTCACCTAATAATCGTGACGTGTCTGGAAAGATGATCAATCTATTATGGTTGTATTTACTGAACTTCACTGTAGATTCGGTACAAGTTCTTGATGGTATTGGTAGATAGGTGGGGAAAAAAGGAACTCCTCTCTGGAGGAGGGTTAGGCAATTTCATCTGGGAGCATGCATTCCCTTCAGATTTACGTAGCATGGATGTGTATAATAAATGAAACTGTAGCCTTTATTTTTATCTAATAATCTTTCCATGATAAATGGGGTATATTTTCAACAGACCATTAGTACACACACCTACGTACGTGAATTTAGTAGTCTTGGGGAAGAGTTATCCTTAAAAGCACGTGCAGTAGATTTGAGCGAATAGGTAGGCGCTATAACGCAAGTATTGAATATGAATATCTAACTTTTAAGAATATACTTTACTCCGGGCCGAGTTTGGTTAAAATGGATTTCCTGGAAAAGGACTCTAAGGCACCCACTTGGCAAATGGACACAGTCTTAGAGCAGTAGCTGTCGCTAGTCAACGCTTTTGCCATACAATGGTAACCTTCGTAAAATTAGTGAGTCCAACGAATTGTATAACATATTCTATTCTAGCTGTCAAGCCACAAAATCTGAATTAATAAGAATCTCATCGTGAAGCTATCTTGTTAAGAGTGTCCATGGTTAATCCCATTTTTTTATGAATAGTGCCAATAATAAAATCAGCTACAGTCTTCCGCTGCTAAGAGTTCATATTACTTTCATTACTTCTATCTGAAAACTAGCAGAAGAAATCAAGCGGACATGGTTATGAGAGTACTTTTAGGAAATAAACTCTTAAAATTCTACCAGAAAATTTGCGATACTTCAAATGCACAGTCACCCGAGAATTACTCTCAAGCAAATACTCTAGAAGCGAATTGCTTTTAATTGTACATGTATCTTGAAACTTTAAAAATCTTAGTATTTGGATCGATTTTTATACGAGTACAGGGTGGGCCAAATACTTCTCAGGGTAGTGAGTGAAATGTTGAGCCGTTAACATACTAGTCTCATGAACTTTTTGCACAAACTTGAGTACAACCGGCGCGGTGGGTGCTTCATTTCGGCCAAAACTTATTTTCGAATTGGGCTAGACAACACTCACTTGGGAAATAAGTTTTCAATATTTCCCAACGTTATTCAAGTCTAAAGCGACACATTTCGTTTCGCGGAGGTATGATAGAAAGTCTGTCAGGATTTCTAGCGGAAAGCAGCTGTCAGTGGCCCACCCTTTATAAACTAACAGATTTAATACTAAGTTTTTCTGTAAACGTACAAATGTGTGAGGATAATTTTGAAAATTAACTATATCTTGGTGTTTTCAGCAGAACTGAGGGTTATAAGATTTGAAACTGCCACGCCCACTTTAAATTTTTTACTGGAAATTAAAAAAATGTTTGTGAAAGCAAAATGTGTAGACTTTGAAATTCTCTATATCTCATCTGGGCACCATACATGGGAACACCCATTTTTTTAAGGCGTTTTTTAAAACAAAGTAATTGTAAATACTTCTAGATAGAATCAGTACAATGCGATCACTATGATTTTATAAAAAATGCACATTGCCGCTTTATAAGACTTTATGTGTCAGATGGTCCATTGGAGATTTGGAAGACCGTACTGGGATTTGTACCAGACTCTATGGTTCTGCATCTTTGCGTGACTGAAATTGCCTGCTTTACTCAACGTGTACAGTGGTTGGTATGACGACTGTCCCTTTGAAAGTAGTACCTGTCCTTGGTTTTTCCATAGATCAGGGAACACTCCCTCTCTTAAATATGTGTTGTATACGTCGGCAAAGAGTTCTGGTGGTTTACTCTCAAAAGCGGATCTTAGAACGACACTTGGAGGATACCATTCAACCAACACAATGGTTTAACATGTGAAATGCTGTAACAACAAAGTTTCTCTTTACAATGACCATCGCCCAATTTGGTGTTAGATTGTACTCAGTGTTTATTTTTGTTAATATTTTGCTGAGATTGATGAGGTCTGATTCACTATATACTTCTATATATCCAAGCTTTGTTTGTTGACAATTTTGGATATTTCAAATCTAGCAATAAGAAGTCTGAGGTTTTCTAAAACGTTTTCGAAACGCATGTACTTTTAATGACAGTGGTAGCAGAATGCACATTACTGGACAAAACTTCTGAAGATTACCCATGAACAAGCATAGTCTGTGATAGTCAAGACTGTATTCTATTATTTCGATTGCAAACCTTCATGATACCACCTAGCCCACAGTAAATAGAGAAATCATGACCAAATATTTCTAACATATCAGCTAACCCAAGTTCCAAGTAAAGGTCCTTTGAGTTAGGAACGAAGCCGAAGAACAAACGAAGTAATAATTGTTTGCATCCACATGTTCCAGAGCTGAGTTTGAAGATCCTTATTTTAACGAATTCACTCTAAACGTCAGATGTACATTTAAGATATCTTCTCAAAATATATGTACATATCCAGGTATGCCAGAGATTTGTATGAAACCGAGAATATAATCCCTTTTCTATTCAATTCAATCATCAACATTTTACTGCATGGAATCCACTTAAAAGCTAAGATTACCTTTAGATTTATTCATGTGTACCTTGCTAGAGTTTCCTAGAAAATTAGCCAGCTTATATTCACGTCAATCCGCTTAAGTACAATGGATAGACATGAATTGATGCACAGTGAATTAGAGTTTCCAAAATTTGAATGAAGCCACTGGAGTGTAATTCGCCTTTTCAAAGGAAGAAGAAAGGAATCCTCAAAGGAGATGCTATTATCAGGCAACTTTTCCAGATTATTGTTTATTAGAAAAGTATTATGAAAATTATATTTCGTAATATCCACTACTGATGATTAGAATCCTGCACTTTCGTACAGAAGATAAAGTTTCATTAAAAGTTCCAAAAAAAAACACATTAACCACTCACTTACTAACATGATTTCCACTGCAAATGAGCCATAAAACACTCCATTCTTTGGTAATTTCCAAACGCATTTACCAACAAAGTTTTTCAAGTTATAGCCTACCTTACGCACATGCTTACTTCTGAGAACTCAAACTAACCTAATGACAGTTGTTATCGGTGATGACGGGCTATTCCTTTCAAGGGGAATCAAACGCCATCGCATGTGTAAACAAAGTGGAAATCTCTTTTCGTTCGTGCATGAAAAAGTTTTTACTTTGGTATTCACATCACTTGGAGAGGAGTATATACTTACAAACTTAACAGTTGTGACAACAAGACTGGATACGACTTTAAGGCAAGTCTTGTCAACGTTGACAAGTTGACAGTATATGACAGTGCATCTGCGATATTTAGGGGGAAATCCCGAAATATATTCACCTACGCAAAAGTCCTTGGATAATTCAAATATTTTCTATAATGAAAAATTTAAATCAAAATTTTTAAAGAAAGGGTCTACGAGGGTCCGACCTAAACTTGTACTTAAAAAATCAGGTGTGGCAACTTCCGGCCCAATTTTCTTTAAAGGATTCAATGTAATGAAATCTGCCAAATTGTTTTTTTTTTCTCTTCCTCATTGGAGACTTTGGGCTTTGTGCTAATCTATAAACTCAAACCCAAAATATTATGAACCGCGAGTCTATTTTTGTTGATCCAAAATGTTTCATAGTTGAAATGAAACTGGAAAACTCATAGAAAAAACATTCAACGAAATTAAAGAAAAATTACTGATCTCCAACCTGCTGAATATGAAGTTAGTGACACAATAGGGATAGTTGTCACCCAGGTTTGGACATCGTGGCTTAAGTGTTAAGTGCGTTGAACTACAGAGCAAGGGCTTTGAGATTCGAATCCCTGCCAAAACACCTAAAAAAAGGTTTATATACCTCTCGCGAGCGTCTGACAAACATGTTAGAGTAAAACTGTCATGAAAAAGCTTCTTTAATAACAAAACTGCTTTTCGGACACGACATTCAACAATAGGCCACTTCTACTTCTGAAAAGAATATATCACGGGGAACACAGCATGGTTGTGAGATCCCATAGGCATATTCTCTTGAATTTTAATTGTCGAAAGTACTGATTGTAATAACAAATACAAATTTTACCCAATCATGTCCCATATGCAAAAGCACAGAAAAAAGCTTCAACAATCAAAATGATGCAATCATGACGGACCTAACAACGAATATGGAATTTTTCATTACATTCAATAATCAGGTATACGGAATTAATTTTGAAACTTGCATATACACTTGAACAAGAGATCCATAAGGTAGACCACGACAAGGATTTGGAAATACTAATGAAAAACCAGAGGCTACATTTTATACAACTTGGGTCAACATAGAGGTAAAAACGAGTCTTCATGCTTTCAAATAAAGGAAAAGAGTGTACACTGTCAAATTTGGGGAGTATGCCAAGAAAGCCACCTAAAGCAAAATATAACAAAAGACCACTCACAATTCCTCTTCATAAATTTTTGTCTTAGACTTTTGGTCTTAATCCTTAATTCTTGGAGAAGCGTCAGAATATTCTCAAAATTATAGGGTCTAGTCGCAGGGCTCAATCCATCCTCTCTAAAAAAAAAAAGTACAGGACAAAAAGGAAGAACTGTCTTTTGAAATTAAATACGGATGGTTAACGCACCTAGGTAAAGATTCATAAGATACATAATGTCGAGAGTTCTATGTAGAATTAATTCACTAAGTATTTCTTCCCTGATCTTGAGCTGAAACTTGCTCGTTCCTTCTCAGCATATCACTGAATATTTCATGTAGGCTTCGAGTACATACATATGTGTTAATGGTGTTTTGTTTTAAGAGAATTTTTTTATAATGAATCGACTCAGTACAAGCCAGGAGTAGAAAGAATCTGACTATTTCTGTGGCGTATACGTAATATTTTTTAAAGACTTTTCTATATTTCCTGCTTTGCTATACCATGCAACCCAGCATTATAGAGAATCTGTGCTCAAACTGTAGACCAATGGATGTCCTGATTTGTTGGTGATGAATCGACACAGTAAAAGCCAGGACTACAAGAATATGACTATTTCTGTGGCGTATACGTAATATTTTTTGAAGACTTTTCTATATTTCTTGCTTTGCTATACCATGCAACCCAGCATTATAGAGAATCTGTGCTCAAACTGTAGACCAATGGATGTCCTGATTTGTTTGTGATGAATCGACACAGTAAAAGCCAGGAGTAGCAAGAATCTGACTATTTCTGTGGCGTATACGTAATATTTTTTGAAGACTTTTCTATATTTCCTGCTTTGCTATACCATGCAACCCAGCATTATAGAGAATCTGTGCTCAAACTGTAGACCAATGGATGTCCTGATTTGTTGGTGATGAATCGACACAGTAAAAGCCAGGACTACAAGAATATGACTATTTCTGTGGCGTATACGTAATATTTTTTGAAGACTTTTCTATATTTCCTGCTTTGCTATACCATGCAACCCAGCATTATAGAGAATCTGTGCTCAAACTGTAGACCAATGGATGTCCTGATTTGTTGGTGATGAATCGACACAGTAAAAGCCAGGACTACAAGAATATGACTATTTCTGTGGCGTATACGTAATATTTTTTGAAGACTTTTCTATATTTCCTGCTTTGCTATACCATGCAACCCAGCATTATAGAGAATCTGTGCTCAAACTGTAGACCAATGGATATCCCGATTTTTTGTGATGAATCGACTCAGTACAAGCTAGGAGTAGCAAGAATCTGACTATTTCTGTGGCGTATACGTAATATTTTTTAAAGACTTTTCTTTATTTCCTACTTTACTATACCATGCAACCCAGCATTATAGAGAATCTGTGCTCAAACTGTAGACCAATGGGTGTCCTGATATGTTTGTGATGAATTGACACAGTAATAGCCAGGACTACAAGAATGTGACTACTGTTGTGGCGTATACGTAATATTTTTTAACGATTTTTCTACATTTCCTTCTTTGTTATACCACGCAAGCCAGCATTATACTTCCGTTTTCCTGTTAAGTGATTCTGGCCAAAAGGCATTCAAAATTTAATCTTCGGTTTTCTTTTATTTGACATTATGTACTTATGTTCTGATTGAATCCAAATATGTCTATGTTCACTTTGTTACCTACGGATTACCAATTCGTGCCAAGCCGATAGATTTTTCTTTTCCATTTCAATGCAGACTAATATCTAAGATGTTCTTCGAATAAGCTCGATGGTGTTCATGTCTGAATTTCATATGTATTTTGAAACACCGGCTACCTTTTTCAGTGATCCTTCTTGTAAGATAGACTGTAGATTTTTCCGCACTTAAAATCTCAACATCCTATACTACACTAACTGACTGATTCTGTGGCATTTGAACATGATGCCGAACATTGTTCGCATGGCTTCGCTTGCAAGCGTACGAAATCAATAAATCGCTGATAAAATTTTTGTTAAGCGCTCAACCGAACCAGGTGCTACGGCGGAATCCTTTCCTTGTTCGTGGAGTAGAGTACACACATCTGTGCACATGGAGTATGTGTATTTGAATATTTACGTGCGTCTTATTTAGTCGGATGGAGGAAACTCATTCTGGTGTAGCGGTTAAGGATTGGGTGTCGAAAAGGGAACATACATCCTTTTTTTTTTTCAAAGTGGTAGTCGTGCATTTGTTGGCCTGGTGAAAATTGTTGAAAATCATTGCTGTCGTGTTATGTGTCAGCGACAGAGGCGCAAGCTGTCCTGTACCAGGTGTAAAAGCGCTGATGTGGCACTTAAGATTAAATCAGGGTAGAGAATGGCCTCATAAAGACGGATTGTCGTTAGTGGGAACTTGCTTGAGTTAGCAAATGTGGAGGCATTTTTATTATTACGTTTCATCATTGTTGTTTGTTGTGGGAATCCAAATTTCGAAGGAGCGGGCTTAAGGGTAATTTAATTTAATTACGTCAGTGAAAATGGGTTTTAATGCTGATTTCATGATTTCATGGATCATTACGTTGATGTGCGTTGATGTGGGTTTGAGTAAATCTTTTATTTCTTGTGAATTTACTAGGAAATGGGAGTACTGATGGAATGGGAAATTGGATATTTGATTGATCTAAAGATTTGGTAGGTTTGGCACTACAAGTATGTACATAATATTGGATAAGTCGGGATAAGACAAGTTTCTTTGTGATTGAAAGGATATTTATGAACAGCAAACTTATAGAGAATTTTGAACAATTTTTTTCAAACCGAAACACTTTTTCCTCATTGAAAACTAAAATAAAATTGTTATTGCAGATTGGTCGTAATAGGATGGGATCTTCCTCGAAAGTTACGGCTTTGAAATGAATTTTACTCTAAACTCGGAAATGTAATTGACACAGTGTCTCTCCTTTCGAATTTTTAAGCTTTGGGACTTGATTAAGGGATTCGGAGCTTTCATCAGGACTGATTCCATATTGTAATCTATTGTAACCAAACATTATGTTTCTGATTTGTCTAAGAATCCAGGTTTGTGCAGGCTTCGACCTTCATTTTGTATCAACGATTTGGGTGCATGTGAATACGAACCAAGATTCTATAACTATACGTTGGAGAACGTAGTAGTGAATCGGGCCCACACTACGGCGTGAAGACAGCTCCGTTGGGAAGTACGCCATGCAGTGGAATCCGCTCAAGCAGGCAGTGGGTCGGCAAACATAACGCAGAACATTCGAGGAGAAATCGAGCTCTCTGGGAATAAGTTGAAGGCAGCTCAAACGTGTTGCAGACCTCTGAACAAGATGGCCAATAGGTTAAAGGACTGAACTCGGAGTCTGGAGTCTTTTAAGGGTCGTTGGAATTATTCTCTTGTGAGAACATTTGTGTAAGGTATTAAGAGCTAAATAAAGTATTTCAGTCATAGTGCCATAATGTCGACATCATCCGCATATGTATGCACCAATTTTTACCTCAGTTCATTCTAATAACCTAAAAATCGTAGTTGCTAATGGGTGTACTTGTCAGTCACACAGCTCTGTTTTATCATAAGTGTAACAAAACCATAAAATTCTTGTAAGTACACAAATGTCTACGGAGCACCACCTACTTTTGGCCTCTCTAAAGGCCTTGTCTAGGTCCAGTGGTCAAAGTGGGATCTATACTGAAGTTTCAACCTGTTCTGATATAGATTCCGAACATCGTTTAGCCAGTTCGTCGGCCTCCTCATTATAAGAGACTTTTTCGGTCCAGGTACCCATCAGAGTGTAACCTTGTCCTGTGTTCCAAAAACCTAGCGCTCTTCACAAGATTGGATTTCATATCTGCCTTGTTGTGGTATTGCCTTAAATGCAGTCTCACGGGTAGCTATTGTTACTGCTAGGAGCTCCGCTTGGAAAACGTTGGTTTAGTTCGGAAAGCAGACTGATGTGGATATGCCTAGCGGCGGTGAACCTATCTGTGAAGATAGAGCTAGAGCTAGAGCTGGAGACGTATTCTGGTAGAGTGACCATATTTTCATTCTTCTCTGCTAGGAACTGAGCTTGTGAAGGTTCTCTTGAAGTCTAGGTACGGACTAAGGTAGTCCATAGCATGAACTGTTTCTAGATTTTTTTTTCAGGATTACGTTCTATTATGTCTTCAATTATCTGACTGACTTATTGTTTGGGCACCAATTGCTGCAGAAGCTTGAACAAAGATGTCTAGCGGTAACAAAATAAAAAGAAAAGAGATCCTTGTTACTATCAAAAACGGATTTGTAGAACATCGTGCCTTCTGTGTCGATAAATGGCAGTTTCGAAACTAATTGAAGATCATATTCGCAAGAGCCCGTATACCCCGCAGCTATGTACATGATAGAACGTAAATTCGTTCCCAGCATAACAAATCCAGTATTTCGTGGAAATTAAAACGACACACTTACTTCGATGGGTTTCTCAGAAGCCAGCTCCACGTGATTTAGTCATTTGGAAACACTGTAACTCTCGGTAATAATTGCGTTCAAGAGACAAATATCACTTCACGAGAAATACTTACTTTTAGCTGAATTCCCCCAGCGAATATTTTATGTGTGTACCTAATTCCTAGCAGTTTTAATTAAACCACCAACCACTAATTACATAGGAGCTCCAAGCCAATCAAGCCCATGCCACAGATTACGCACTGAACTCCCAGGCACAGTGCTCCACTCGACTCAATTCATCTGACAACACATCAATTGTGAATCATTTCCTGATGCGGAGTTATTTATCTCTTCTCTCCCACGTATAAATTAAATTTCAATGATCCAATTTTCGCCGCCTAATCAGATATCAATTCAAATTGAATTTCCAAAAACTGATTTCCCGAAAAACAAAAAAAAAAAAAAAATCAAAAATAATGAATACACTCCGGTCTTGTGGTTGTTGGTACCTACTCGTCATAATAACTCACTCCGTGCGTAGTCCTTGTCGTCCTTGCGTTGGCTCGAAACGTGTACTATTCCATCGCACAGTCACAAGGTCGTATGTGTAACGTGTAGGCTATTCGTGAAAACGTTTTCGAGGTCAATATTGCAAATTAGAAAAAAATATTTTTTGAATGAAACTCAAGCTGACCGGAAGATTTTGACAACAACCCGCCTGTGGGCGTATTTGCAGACTATTGACCAAAGCTATCGCCTAGCCATCTAGCCATATGGTGAGGAAGGTCTTTCTTAAATGAATTCATCACCCGCGGATGCACGAACAAAAATCATTTTTCATGAATGAAGAATCGAGAGTGAATGGCATCTGTTTGTGGCAGAGGATTTCTCATTTGCATGTTTGAAATGGGTGGCGGACAGGCTTTCACCTCGTCCTTTTACCACTTGACATTTGATGGGTATGTATAGTCTGGCAAAACGTTCTTATAAAAGACGTGATCTGCATGTGAATTGTGCGTTCGCACGACAATTTATTTTCGTCCTCTTAGATGATGTGGGGCTTGCATGAACGGAAGCATAAATGTTTGACTGGTTTGGGCGATTCCGGAGGCATCCCAGTATCGCGTGATGAAATTTCCGAAAATGAGCTCACTGAAAGGAAGTTTTTTGTTGTTAAATAAGAAATATTATGAAAAACTTAATTTTCACCAACAAATTTTGTGTTAGAGATCTTTTTGGGAAGAACCTTTGGCATTTGTGTGTCATAAAAGTTTTGTTCGTCGTAACATAAAATGGTAATGAGTCGTAAACCATATTTATAGACAAACGTTGGGTACTAATCTAAATAACAGAATACTAATTTCACGTGGTAGAACTCCTTAAAGTTTCGATTCAAGTACACCGTTTTATGGTTCAATGTCGAGACATAACCATTTTCCAGAAGGAGGCAGAAACAAATGGGTACTTAATAAGTGCGGTCATTTTCTCGGAGTGTTGAATCAGGGACGATTCCTTGAATGGAGACTGTTAGGTTAGACTAATAACTATACATCTTATTAGGGCCACATTTTCTCAGCAGGTGGAACCTTAATAAAACAAAGACGGACCGCATAAGACCAGGTTAGACTATGGGTTTTAACAGTCTCTTCTAATTAACTCTTTTGAGGATCCTTTTAATATAACCCGCCCTTAATTGAAACCTGGAAGAGTCAGAAATGAAATAAATAAAAAAAAGAATATAAATGCATACATATATCCTTTGTAACAAGGCCTGTTCACAGTAATGCAAATTGGATGGCGAGTCCTATAGAGCTTTCGCTTGACTGTATTCGCATTCAAAACTAATCCAATTCAGGTTGGAACAGGTAGTTTAATATTGTATGAAAATATCGAACATTGGTATGTCTCGTATTTCTTTAAAAAAAAACCGGGACAGGCTATTGAAACACGGGACTATCCCGGGAAATACGGGACGGATGAGCAATTTTTTACTTGGAAAACTCTTTCATGCCAGTTGTACTCTTTGATGTTTGTCGGACGCTCGCAAGAGGTGGGACCATGAATAGAAATAAAAGGTGTTATCTAGGAATTGAATGTGGAACCGCTTGGTCAGTGCGCCTCGTCAGAAAAGATGATCTTTCACCCAAAATCGTTGTCCAATACTTTGGTAATAAGTCTTCAATATTTTTCAACGTTGATCGAGCGGAGGTATGATACTGACTTTCTGTCAAGGTTTTGACCGGGAAACAGTTGTCAGTGTCAAAATTACCTATGATTTAAAAAGAAACCACTAGATGGCGCACCCTTTACATTCATGATCATTATCAATAGCGATAACGAACGAGCCATGTCCGTTTGTCCGTATGTCACCACTTTTTGAGCCTTAAATTTTGAGCAAGGAAGATATCTAGACTTTTCAAACAAAAGATTTACATGTATTCTATACATTAGTTTAAGCCATGGCCCCTTTTTGGATGTGTTTTCAAAAAAAAGAACGATTTTGGTAAACATTTTCACAAAACATCAACAAAAATTCAAAGACATCGTTGTAATTTGACAAAAAAAAAAAAATTACTTGTGGCCACGCCTACTTCATAAGGGCTGCATAGGTAAGAGGATAGGATATCATATGATCCCTTCTAGACGAATTGTAGCTTTTCTACGTTTTTTCAGAGTGTAGCTCTAAAAGCTCGCAACCTATTCATAAATAGGTACTACAATTCGCTACTTGTCCAGAGCGTCATGTTCAAGTTCAATCGGAGATAAGACCTGAGACAGGCAACTCCTGCAATCCGTGAGCCCTAGGTCGTGTACTATGTAATGCGGGATTGCCCATAAAGTAAGAGTTAAAAAAAAAAATACCCGTCAACAAGTTCAGTTGCCATAAGCGTATATAATTCGCTACCTACCATGAAAAGAATGACATTTATAACGACATCTTGTCAGATGAAACCAATTTAACATTCATGGACTCAACGGGCAGGATAAGGTTTGGAGAAAACGAAGGGAACGTAAGGCGAACTGTGAAGCATGGCAGTGCTTCTGTAATAGTTGGGGGTATATGGCTGCATTTGGGGTTGCAAAATTTAGAAATTATCGACTCAGTTACGGAGGCGTATGGATATCGCAACGTTTTCGAAAATCATATACATATACTCGTGAGATTGAAAAAATTTAATCAGTTATTAGTGTTTTAGCAAGATAATTACCCTAAGTCCCCTTCTATTGTTCTTAATGGGGGACAAATCAGAAAAAGGTTTCTGTCTATGTGACCTCAGGTACCTAAAGGATTCGAGAATCTAGACTGTTTCGAAAGTAAAAAAAAAGCGCTGGGAAAGAACAGGAAATCAGAGCTTCGCCGACGAATAATGGACCTTTACCAAATGATAGCAAATGTGGAGAAGGAAGCAAACGTCGTTGGGCTGAAAATTAGCTCGTCAAAAACAAAAATGATCAGCCTATGACCGAACTCATCAAACCTTATGCATTGCTGGACATACCTCCAATACTCCCATAATGGTCTCAACCGATGGCGGAACCGAACTGGATATAGCCAGCCGAATAGGCAAAGTAAAATCTACGTTTGGTATACCATCCACACTTTGGCGTAGTAATGAATGCGATTAGCCTAAACACCAAGCTACGGCTGTTCCGATCTAAGGTTGAATCCGTGCTACTATATCGCCACTATCACGAGGAAGCTGCAAACGTTTGTCGATAGGTGCCTACGAACAACTTTGTCAGAGAACGTGCCATGAACTTACAGGCATAACCATATGGCGACGAAGGTGGCAGTGGAGTGGACATACTCTCCGAAAGGGTGACAGGTTCATAGCTAACCACGCGATGCAATGCAAAAAGTTGAGGAGAGCTGAGACACAATTCGAAAAATCGCACATTATAGCGCGTAGGCATAATATAGGCTTCGTTAGTTCTCCAAAAAGACGGATGAAGCTAAGATTAAGTTTAAACTAAACACTCTTTGATTCATCTTATATTTCCGAGCTATTTTAAGCATCCCCTTTCGAGTCTATTTTTGGTACAAATTCAATTTCAACGTGTGATCATAGTTTCAAAACTAATTGTCTCAATTCGAAATGTCATCCCAAAAATAAATACGGATACAGATAAAATTCAATTAACCTTTTGCATATAATACGGGTACACCTAAAACCTGTGATTACTTTCATTACTCATACCGCAATCATTTCAAATTCCTCATTAATTCAAAACTTTCTCAACAATAAAAGAACACGTTAAACCAATTAGGGTAACCAACTTTTTTCATTAATTTCACTTTGTACACATAATTAGCAAACTACATGAAATTCCCTTTTTTGAAACCGTCAATCTATTCCATGGCATAGATATTCATTTCATGGTAAGTTAAATCTGTGACATTAATTCCTTATGACCAGCAAGGACATTATTCAATTTAACTTTTATGGTTCTACCAATGCTAGCCCCTTCTGGGGACTAGCCCGCATTCTTTGCTTATGAGATACAGAAAAAGATAAAAATCTATTTTTGAGTGGTTTTCGATGACAAATAACTCTGAAAGGGTGTTTGATGGCTTTTAGAAAAGGGGATAATCGAATTTTTGGTTTTCGCCATAAAGAAGGAGTAATAAACAGCCCGTTAGAGGTGGATAAACAAAAAGCTGTTCTATTGAAATTTGCCCAAGTCGAGCCTTGGCAATATGGAGAGAATTTTTATTTATTATTTATTTTAGGTTTTTGAGAATTCCATTGATGAAGTAGGTACATAGTTTTGTGGTTTGTTTTCATTTTAATGAATTCTCTTTTGCGTTGTCATTTTCATTTAAGGTAACAATATAATGAGTACTAAAATAAATCAAATGAAATTCCTGTATAATCAGAATTTATGAATGCGACTTTATGTAATTAAACGTAATAAACAGATGGCCTAGTAATTCTATGGTGTACTGCGAAAAAAAACAGAATACCTGGAAGAAATTTACGTCGCCAAATGAAACACTTTAAGAGAATGCTTTACCTTGTGGTGTGCTAGTGGAATGTGATCACAATGTGATGAACCCCCTTCTCCTTGGAGAAAAACAAAAAATACATGTCCTGGTTCGATGCGAGAATCAATTGATAATGTTAACGAAGTCGAGACGATTCGATATTTGGTATTACGTAACCTCTGAGGTATGGGCTTAGGGCTTTAATTTTAATAAACGTGAATATCGTTCTTATAAGAGGGACATTTTTGGATTGACCTTACTTCTTCCTCATCTCCGCCGCTTCTGTACAAACACTGCTATCCTTGGGGAATATTTTTAGTTAAAATGTGGATCAATAGAGTCAGAGTCTGGATAGTCAGGATGACTTGACCTCTTTTTTTCTATTATAGTCTCATAAATCCTATATAATTTACTAATCGATTGCTGTGAGGATGTGTCCGCTTAAGTGGCATCCATAGTAGAATCCGTCTGCATTCCTGTGTCCGCGAATTTAACTGAAATTGAGTATAATGGTGATCACTGCATTGTTGGGGCACTGCGCTGTCAGAGAATATTGAAAGGTGACTATATTCAATGAATTTAGTAGCGTTCTTTATATACAGATACATATGTAGCTACATACATACATATATGTAAGTATATATGTACATATGTTTCTTTTGAGGTCCAGAAAAGTTTGTGCCCCTGGTATAGCTTAGCCTCTTCCCTGAACAAACTTGAGATTGTTATAAATCTTAGGATGGGTATTGATGACTTTGCTGAGAGGTTTTCAAGATCTCCATCGCCTAAGTGAAATATGGTCTCTGCTAGGTCTATATCTAGCATATGTGTTCAGTTGCATTTTTCCTCAGTGGGTCATCAGGAGGCCCTGACCAATAATTAACTTCGTTATGACCGCCAAGTTCGTTCTATTAAATCCAATTTCCTTATTCCTGGTACCATCGTGTAAATTTAAATTTTTTTTTTTGAGATACGGTAAGATGAGAATGGATATCGGTATGTCCTAGAACTCGGGTAGTCTATGTGAAATAATGTCGACATATTTTGCCTCAGACGAAAGAATTATCATGATTCCACCTACTTTTGGAATGAGAGTTTTATGACATTCTTTCAAATCCATTATTCCCCTTTAAATCGTCAATAATCCGATTTTCTCCAATTTTTTATACAATTCACAAGCATATATGGATTTCGCTTACATTTCATAGTAAAGTAAAATATTCTACAAAATTGAGTCCTATGTGGATGCATGTATCTGCTTATGTACTCCAGTACATAGTATCATTTATCATCCCTCTGGAAGTATAATACCATTGATGCAGCTGTATCTAGAATCACCTTTTTCCATTACGCTTTTTTCTGTCAGTTTCTTATCAAACGAATTCGCTTCAGTCAATCATGTGGTTAATGTAAATGGCTTTAATTTCATCATGGAAACCGTTTGGATTAAATATTTTCATAGCCAGCAGAGTACTTTTCCAGTTAACTGTAGCATTGGACAAAGCTTTATAGGTCAAAGCTTTGCTGTTGGCTGTGTTTTCATAGCAACCATTCTGAGCCCACCAATCCATATCAAGATAAATATATACAAAGTATTTCCAGTACTGAATGTGGTTACTGCTGAATATTCAAATGGATAGCAGGAAATGTGCAGATGAATACCAAGAGATTCGCTTTGATATTCCATGGATAATGTAAGATGCTCCCACCTAAGGAGTGGTTGTTTGAGATACTTCGTGGAGATGACCACATTCGTTTGAATCCTAATACTGTCGGATGATACTATGAAAGTTTTTTATTTGTGAATACGTAAAAGGAAAGGTTCAGATAGATGGACGTTCAGGAGTTAAATACGAACTCTTTTTTTCCAAATACAACTAGGAATTTAATTTGAATGGGAGTTACTAGCAACTCACCTCAAAATAGGGATGGGTTCCACGTTTGGGGTAAAAAAAACTAAACAGCATTCAGATTCCAAAGAGTTTTTTGGGAAAACTAAATGAGAAAAAAAAAAATTATGGGTGGAATACCATATCACTCAAATGGCTGCCTCAGATCTGCTAGCAGTGCCTCATGATTGCATGATCTCGGCGACCAATTTGTGAATGCTCGCCGTGAGATGACCCAGCCGTTCAATTTATCAATTGCAACCACAGCTCAGAAATATCGATATTGTCGAGGTCTGGCCACAGAAAGTCGGTCAACATCGCTCTATACCTGAGACCATTGACGGTAACCGTGTCTCCTTCCTCATTTCGAAAGAAATAAGGTCCCATAATGCCACCATGTCATAAACCACATCAAACAGTTAATCTTTGTGGAAAATGGGTCTCGTCCGAGAAGATGATTTTTAGCGAAAATCCTGATCTCCAGCAAACATTACCAGTGCCCACTGAACGTGAACTCACGGCGTTGTCTATGGTTGGTTGGTTGCCTTAGACCCTCGATGAGGATGCACTTAGATCAGAAAAGGTCCGTTGTGCTGCCGTTAAGTACATAAGGTGGGTGGGTGGCTAATATTTAAACCATTCGCTCCTTTTTATGAAGGAGCCAATGTTAGCCGTGCAGGCGGTATTCAGATCATTGAGATCGTTGAAAATGTATTTACCTAGTGCGGCCTTTCTAATGTTGGCAAGTACAGGTGCACATGATGGTGACAGGTGACAGATGGTCTCCTCTTCCTCCTCATCCCTAGAGCTTCTGCAAAAGTCAGTGTAGGGGATACCCAGTGGTTGAGCATGCCTTCCTATAGCACAGTGGATAACTCGCTTCAATTCTTGCGTCATCACAATCTTATAGGGATGTAGGGCTAAGTCCAACAGCAAAAGGAGCCAGCTTGACTCTCTGGCGATACCCAACACAGTTCATCGACGCCGATTCGATATTTCTATGTCTTCTTCGATAGTGGCTGCTACAGCGGCTATGTTTTCTTCATTTTGCACCAATCTCTGTCTGCTTGGTGGCTTAAAATCCAAAAGAGCATATTATTGCTCAAACTTTTTCAGGGTGCGATGAATTGCTTGTACACTGAAGCCTTGATGACGACCGACTTCACGAATTCGATAAAGTTTTTAATAAATTCCGCCTATTCGGCAGACGCGAAAGAATGCGTGATGAAATGGCAAATCTTACAGAAATTTTTGAAAGCTGGATGTCATTTCGTACTCTGACAGCTGCTGAAGCATAACAATTGGGAAAAGTATCATTGCCATCTGGTCACCCTTCATAATATTGGTTACCCAACGTAAGTACAATTTATATCCTCGCTTGTGTACATCGATTCAAAGTTGACAGTGTATCCCTGTTTTGTATCAAATTGAAAAAATTCATTTATCTGTGGATACTGCGAGTCCAAATCCGCAGTCCAGCTCCAACCATATGTTGTCGAAACACAAATTCATCATTCATCCTTAAAGGATATTACAAATTGGAACAAAACTGAAAGAGTATGATGTATCAAAAAATGTTTTAATATGTTAAGTACAATACACGCTCTACCTGTACATTCGTATTTTTAGTGAGCAGCATGCATGTGTTACATAACCAGATACTATCATTAACCGATACAAGTGTAGGAAGTAATCCATTGAAAATCCTTTAAACGTGTAACAAAATATTACCAAGCCCACCGCCTTTCACTTTGCCACTGAAAATAATTTCATTTCAAAATTAAATTAATTTTATTCCCAGGTTTGGTGTTATTGTTTTAAAGTATCCAATAAATGGAAGTGTAAATCAAGCTATTGAGGTGGAAAACGAAGTATGAATGGATTCAGCGAGGCGGTGTTCCATCACGTGGAAGAGTCCAATTCCCAATCCATAACTGAGATTACGTGCTTAAATTATGAGGGATAATTTTACCCACGCACAACGTATCACTCCTCCACCTACACATGCGAGTTGTTCTAAGGGAAAATAATCTTATTGAAGTATGTAATATTTCATTAAATTAAATCATCTGTGAAGATTACAACAACCCTGATGTGTTGTTGATGTCACCTCGTGGCTCACCTGAGATGTTGAATCTAAATGAAATGGTTGTCTAGAATGGTTGGAAACATCACTTTGTATTTGAGATGACTATAGTCCTGTGTTTTAAAAATTATTTATATAAATTTCACTTTGAAATACAACCACAAATAATTTGTAATTCTATCGGAGAGTCGAAGTGTATCAGGCTAAGATACTCATTCCAGACCAACTCGACAACTTCCATTCAATGTAGGTATTGAGTGTTATTTGTGATAGATTTTTGTACTAAGACGAACTGCCAAATTGACTGTCAGTTGTTAAATTATAGGTAGTATTATATTCCGTGTATCTTGTCATTTGATTGTGGAAAAACTCATCCCTCTACAATGGTTCAGGATCATTCAAATTGACTTCGAAAATCATCGTTCAATTCTTGAAATTTAATCTGAAAATAAGTGTCCATCTAAGGAAACAATTCGTCACATGGTTGATTAATTCTGTACTCCAATTTAGCTTTTCTAAAAACTTGATCTTTGACCTTCCACATCAGATTCAGCAGGTCCAGGAATTAAAGTCCCAAGTTCATGATATGCTTCGTATACTTGGTAATGGGATCTGAATATTTTCTTCAGTGATGTCGCTATTTCCGAAAAGATATACGTAATTAACAACATTGTATCCACAAAAAATAACAGTTTACGTACTTTCGGTTACTTCTCTAGACATTCTGCTGGAGCCAATGCTACAGTCCAAGGATAACGCTCTCGAGTCATGGTTAACGAGTTTTTCTCACGAATTGGGCAATAGGATGGTTGTAGAGTGCACAGATCTCGGCCCCTACATCTCGTGCAAGTAATATTAAAAACACAGTTTGTTGAAAAAATAATTTCTTGATTTCGAGCTGTTAACTGGTCTCTCAGATCATGTGAGTTAACGCCCTTGGGAATCATTTTTTAAGTTATGAGTGTACACTAATAAGACCAACAATAATTGGAGATCTGGAAGTCAACACCCAACAAGTTATAACGAAAAACAAAAACAGTCCAAAAGAATGCGAACTTGTAAGGTTAGGCTGATTTTACACCAAAAAACCATGATATCCATTAGTCTACAGTTTGAGCATGGATTCTCTATAATGTTAGATTGCATGGTATAGCAAAGGACGAATTATGGAAAAATCGTTAAAAAATATTACGTATACGCCACCGAAGTTGTCTTATGCTTCTAGTCCTGGCTTTTACGGTGTCGATTCATTACAAAAAAAAATCAGGATATCCATTGGTTTACAGTTTGAGCACACTTGATGAATTAATTGTACACTTGTGTTTAGTGTATTACGTCTTGCGTTTTCTTTGCTAGAAATAGCTTTGTAGAAATAGCACTGAGAACCACCTAGGATAACAGAATCACTTGCAAGTTAAGCTGACTTCGATCTAAAACAATAAAGCGTGATTCATTTAGTGGTACTTCTTTCAGAAGTATCAAGAATTTCAAACTTATTGGGTTATCTGTACTCAAATGTAGACCATAACTGACATTAACATGGTCCATTCTGATGTTCCAATGTTTGACGACGCGGGCGAGTACTTCAAGTAATAAGTTGGCTTTCAATTCCTTAATCGTATCCAGTTTACCCATCTAGACCTTGTACTTTACTTAGCCCCAAAGGAAATAGTCTTGTGCGATATCTGGGCGGCCAATTCATCGGTCTGAAGCGCGAAATACGCCGAATTAACCGAATTGTTCTCACAGTTCAAGCATCATGGATATCAGGGGTTTCGATTTGTGGCAGCAAAAAGTC
Source organism: Xylota segnis (assembly GCA_963583995.1). Classification (NCBI taxonomy): domain Eukaryota; kingdom Metazoa; phylum Arthropoda; class Insecta; order Diptera; family Syrphidae; genus Xylota; species Xylota segnis. The sequence continues at coordinate 26,309,014 of OY757236.1, read as the reverse complement.
TGTTAGCATGACACAATAACAAACGCCGTTGACAGATACGTTCTAACCGGACTAGTTTTTGAAGAGATTTGGACCGATATTCCCATCAGCACATTCACCACAACAAACCCTTGCTTCGTCTGAATGTAATGGCTGCTCTTCGTATCCATTGGGCCAGAAATGTGCCTCATAGCTGAACAAAATTTTTGTCGGAAATAGTGGATTTTCTACAAGCTTCAAGAGTCCAAAGACTCAAATGGTGACGATTCGGTAGGTCAATTTTTAAACGAGTTAAATTTTGCATGCTTTGGAACCAAGCTCCTTTCGCCAAGTAGTTGCATCCGACAAGCCAAGCTGTAGAGAATGGACCTGAATCGATTCATCGCGGTCATTGCATACACTCTTAGCTACCGCGCCTATATTTTCTTTACTATGAGCTAGATTTGGTCTCTTTACTGGTGGATTGTCTAAGAATGAACGATGGGTTTCTAACATTCGTGCGTTCGGTGCGTTCGGTGGGCCGTTTATGTACAAAATAAGTTACTCTAAATGCACGAAACACATTCCCTGTAGAACGCTGTTCCGGGCTAAGTCTTTTCACAATGAAGTGTCAAACAATAATGAACAATAATAGCATGACAGGCTAACATGACTCACGCGTAATCTATCCACAAATTCATAGACAAAAAAGGACCTCTAAATGAATAGCAATTTATAAGCAATTGTAATACTCACCTTGTTGTGGGGGTAAATTCTAGCATATGGGACTCATCCTTTCTTAATTGGAAATCAAAAAAGGATTCATACACCTATGCAGGTTCTACTGAACCCCATACTCCAAGCTTGCCTTTAGTTACTAAATAACATTCCCATCATGAGAAGACTGGTCTGAAGGAACCAAAAGAGAGTTATTTTGTTCAAAGGATATTTCGTACATTTTCCTTTTGTTCCGTCATTTGAGCCCTCTTCGTTCTACAGTTCTCTAAAAAAATGTACTAACTAACGTTGCATTATTACACACTAGAGCACCTTATAAAATGCACTTTTTATTAGGAATCCTAGACTGAAATGGTCTATTCTCGGTATGTCCCTATACGATTTGTGGTGCTTACGCAAATATTTCACGCTTTTGTGGATAAATACCTCATAAAATTTCAGAATATGGTTGGCAATCTCACTGCATTCTAGTGTTGAATTCGAAGGTTGGCCAATTCCTCATTGGACCCCAGCGTGGTCTATTTTGTCTGCGAAATAAATGTTCATATATTCTGAGAAGCTGGGCAAAGATGCAGTTCTTGATTTTAAACTTTATTGGCTTCAATCAGGGAAGTTTCTTTATTCCCGCAAATGGTACTAATGTTTTCCTGAGCGGGTTTGTACTCCTTATCTCTAAGGCAACACTTTACTCAATCTAAAGGATTTTTTTCGAACCACCATTTGTCAAATGTGTAATCACCATAGGCTTGATATCCACCTTGGTTAATCCAAAGTCTTCCTGTGAAAACACTCCTGTCTAACTTTCCGCTGATGAGATGAATCTGCCTGTTCTGAATAAAAGATACAGAATTTTCTAGCCTCCAAAATTTCCACCCAAAAATAAGCGTTTTCATTATCACACCTTAATTACTTTGCAAAAGCAATATGCTACCTTATGTCTGGCATTCCCAGAAACTCTCATTACTTAAATTAGCTTCGTCTTCCACATATTAGGCACTTCAGATTCAATCTATTTCGTAATGATAATGAGTTCTCAAAAAACAAAAAAATAAACTTATTTCCTATCTCTTTACGTATGCGAATTATTATTTTTTTTTTAATCACACCTTGTCCCGCCGTGCTAACATCATCAGTATAATTAATTCAAATTCATTATTTTAAGGTAATTCGGTAATTAGAAAAAGGTTCTTCAAAATGAGTCGCAAGCGCTTGTCACAAATAGGAGATACATTTCTCTGGAAACCACCAAAACCAGTATCCAGAGAATAATTAAGAAGATCTGTATTGCAAATTGTAATTAGATTGTTTACAAAGGCGCTGCTGGCAAAGGTCTTGGCTCATCATCATCATTATTATCGGCAGCCACGTTTTCCACCTCAAGTCAGTTTAATTACGGAATAATATTTTGAATTTTTATGATCACGTGGAAGATTTTCAATTTCATAATAGGTAGACAGGCACTTCATGAGGCATGAGCAATCCACGACGACAATCGATCATAATTTCTCAAGCAATGTTGACAAGAGTTATATTGTAATCTTCTAAGATGATTTACTTTAATAAATTGGTTTACCTCAGAGTACGTTTGAGACATCTACATATGTACGTACTTTGAGATGATTAGTTTCGCTCAGATACACACGCATGTGAAGATGAAGGAGTGATGCGCATTGTACGGAGAAATTACCCGAAATAATTTAGGCATACAGTCTCAATTATGGGTTAGGAATTTATTCCTTCCTTGAATCCACTCCTTGAATCCATTTGTGCTTCACCACTCACCTCAATGGCATGGATTCAGTTACGATTTCAGCTGTCCTTACACAGTTTGAAGGAATGCTAGAAATGGTAATAATGCCGAAATGGAATCCTTTCAAAATGAACTGACAAATGTAGAGAGTGGGTTGTAATTTGTTGTGACTGGGGGCTTTTCTCATCAAACTCCTACTTAGGACTAATTTAAGTCGTGAATATTACTCATCATTCTACCCAACATTGAGGAGGGGATTGAACTACATACGTAACTAAATATTGACATGACATGGATGCCTCGAGCATGAGAGTAGCTTCATCTGTTTATTTTGATCAGAAAGATGGGAATATGGCATCTCAAGGTAGCTGGTTGCTTTAAGCTTTAAACTTGACTACCCATCAAAGGTTTAAAAAAAACGATTGGCATTATTAGTAAGTGGTTATGAGAAATTCATTCACCGAAGGGTTAGTTCAAAATCAAATCATCATGACATACAACATCCAAAATACTATATTCCCGGTGAAAATAATGAAGTGAGTCTCCGAGAGTACAACTGTCATGGGAAAGCCTTTCAAAATAAAAGATTGCCCTTCAGATACAGTATTACAGTGCATGCTCCTTCCACTCATATAAATAAATTAACACGCTAAACACGAATCGCCAAATATTTGTTTTTAGCCTTACATCCGAAGAAATAAAGGGTGACCAGATAGCAATGATGTTTTTTCCAATTGTATTGTTTCAGCAGTTATCAAAACAATCAATGACATTCAGCTGTCAAAATATTAAGTAAAATTTGCCATTTTTCGTGTAAAAAAATTCGAAACTGCAAGTCAGTTACATATGTAATGGCATCAGTGTGCAGGCAATTGATGCGTGAGTACACTCTTTGGAGCTTAAGCCAAGAATCAAACAGAGATTGATGTGAAACTTCATTCTCATGGCACTAATCCATTCAGGTATTCTGTTTCTGTTCCTTCCATTGCTCAAACGAAGTTCGCTGTTGCCTGGATGTCTGTGAAAAAAGTACAAAATTTTTCCACCAAATATTGTATGAAAAAATTGTTACGTATACGCCACCGAACCAGGCACTGGCATCCAGAATCTTCAATCATGTTGCACTACAACTTTCTCGTATTGTGTTTCTGTACCTCCTAGGCACAATCAAATCTAGGTGCTGCCTAGGTGTGTGTGAAAAAAAAAAAACTTTTCAACCAAAAATTGTATAAAAAAATTGTTACGTATACGCCACCGAACCAAGTATGTACGTTCTTACTTGAAACCTTTTTATGTTCCTCAAGTTTCTTATACTTATGGTTTTAAAAGGCATTGGTGGCAAAACAAGTAATGAAGGACTGCGATTTATTTTCTGCACAAAAGCTGTAGCTGTACCTGTAGCTCTAGCTGTAGCTGTTCCCTCAGAAGCTAGCTCATCTTAATCCAACCTAGACAATCACCAGCAACTTTGTTTGACTAAAGTGTGGATATACTTAAAAATATACATATGGCACTAGTGATGGAGCTGTATAGCACACTCAAGCTAGAGCATTTGAATACCTTTGTTTCTGGTGGGGTCCCACAGGAGTCTGTACTAGAACCCAGCGAAGGAAATATTACTAGTTCTGCCATAATTTGCTTTTAAGAATTTAAGCACACAAGACTGAACCTACGAATGGAGTACCCCTGGATTGTGCTACAATTTTTACTTCGTCCAAATTCCTATAAACATAATTATTTCGTTCAATGTCAGAAGTGGTAAATAGTTTCTTAAAAAAGGATAGTTTTGTTTTTGAATCCTTGAAGATATTCTGCTCAAGATTCGAAAATATTTTCTGCAACATGACATGTGACATGTAATGCTTGAGTATCTAACTTGTTCATGGGCCTGGCAATGGTCGTTAGTGTTTTCTACTTCATTCCCATCAATTATCGGAAAGATTATGGTCAATCAAAAAGTCTCGTAGTACACCATTATCGATTAATCTATCGTTAAATGTACAAAAATACACGCTCTTATCATAATTGACATCAGTACCGCCCAAGTCCTTGTTTACCGTAGGTGTGTGTGCCTAATATAAAAAACGAATCCCACACCTTTCACGGCCAAGGTCGGTATCTAAATTAAAATAATAAAAAAAAAGAAAGAAAAACACTCCCCTTTCTCGCTGATCCATTATTCTCCAATATTACTACCAACAGACGTCAAACCAGAAGCACGAAAATATTGAATTACTGAACCGTGTTCCTCCTTTGGAGCCACAACAAATCCTAGTGCAATTCTTATGCCTACTCAGTCGGAATGTAATTGGCCATTGAGTAATCCCATCTTCCATTTCGCCTACTTTCAGATAAAAATGAACGACTCCGAAGACAGTGAGGATTTCCTCGATACACAACGCCTGAACGACACGGGCAATCAAACAGTCCGTCTGGATCCGATTCTACTGGAACGATTCACACGGAATCGTAGCATCGATGGTCCATGGTATTATATTCTCATCATCATGTACAGCGTTCTTATAATATTCGGAGCGGTTGGGAATACCTTGGTGGTTATTGCCGTCGTGCGAAAGCCAATGATGCGTACAGCCCGAAATCTATTCATTCTGAATCTGGCTATTTCAGGTAAATGATCTGTGTGCGTCCTTATTATTTTATTTATTTTTATTTGCTTTCCTTGTTTTTTTTTTTTTGTTTTTTTTGTTTTTATTGCAGATCTCCTGCTCTGTCTGGTTACAATGCCATTGACTCTAATGGAAATTCTGTCCAAGTACTGGCCATTTGGAACATGTGCGATTCTGTGCAAAATGATTGCAATGCTACAGGCGACCAGTATATTCGTATCAACGATATCGATAACAGCCATTGCCTTCGACCGATATCAGGTATGTAGTTTCCACATTTAAAGTAGGTATTTGCAGTATCCCCCTGTTCCCTCATATATAATCTCGTATTCGTTAGATAGTTTATCAGTCAACTAAGTGGTATGGTTCGGCAAATATGTGCTTAATATCATGTTAACATATTGAGTGATAAAGTTGAGTGCATGCAGATGTGAGGGCTCTCCAATTGTGGAGATATCGCAGCATGTTGGAGATGAAAATGATATCCCTCCGTGACCTTCTTCTTTTTTTTTTGTTGGATTCAGATACAAATAGAGATTAAGTGACACCCGAGATCGAGCGATTGGTGAGGAAAACGATAACGAAGGCACCGCACCCAGCAGAAAATCGATTAAAGTGTGATTGCTTCGAGAATACAAATCCAGTTGATGGCATCCGGGGAAGGAGAATTCCTTGCTGTCAGCCGGTGTGTTAATAATTCTTCATTTTCCTTAAACGTAATCTATTCGTGTCCAAATAGATGTCTGTTATTGGAATTTGTAGATAAGCGTCGGGGTTATCTGGTGAATCACCCCGAAGATTAAAGTTGTCTCCTTCAGCTTTGGGTGGAGGGCGGCGTGGACCCTTTTTCGTACTTAAATTCTGTTGGTTGGTTGATTTAAATTTTTGTCCTGACGTGGTGGGTTGATTTGTATCTTTTGTCGTGCTAGAATTCATTCATTATTATTGACCTTTTTTTTTGAAAGAATTTAATTACTTTCGACAGATGAATTTGAAGAGATAAATTAAAATAATATCCAAAAGTGAGAGGAGTTATCACTGTTCCTGTCATGTTTGCAGAAATACAGAGGATTAAGGGGATATAGGATTGTATGTGGGTGTGGATTCGGAACACACATGTGTAACTGATGGAATGAATCCGATTAGAGGAACTATTAAGTTCTAAGTATGTACCAGTTTAATTGGAGCAATCTTATTGGGTACAGTTGGGTGGGCAGATGATTTGGAATTGAAGGATTATGAACTGGGTTTTGCCCATATTGGTATTCTTTTATTCCATGTCAATGCATCTGATCCTTACAAAGTCAGGATAATAGGAAAATAGAGCAAGTATTTAGCCTAACTTAACGTAATATTATTTCATGGAAGTGCTGGTCGAAAAGACTCGACGACAGGATATAATTTGATAAACACATTGATTTGGACAAGTCAGAATAGTGGTTGATCAAATCTAGTTCCGTATGCTTGGTTGTCAGTTTTGTGCTGCAGTAGGATGCCTATTTCCATAGGTAGGTCCATAGGTAGAGTGGTGATTCGTAGGCAAATGAAGGCAATCGCTAGGATGCACTGAAGGTGAATTATTTTAGAGATTCTTTCTTATTAGTTTCTACAGAAGGAACTGCAAGATACACCAAGCTTTACCGCATGGTCCCCAATCGAGTCATGCTTGTCTAAAGAGTAGTAAAGTCTAGTGTGGTCCTTAATTAGTTTGAAGCCGTTCGTGAAACTTCAACTTCAGCCCAGTCCAAGGTCAGAGTTTGGCCGACGCCAGTCCTTAATGCAGCCGACGTTCCGAAGAGGGTTCCACCAAACAACCGACGCTTATGCTAGAACAGATTTTATCATACCGTATAGATCCAGGGCACCTTTTTCTGTTATAAGTCCAATGTCTTGCCAAAAACACCATTGCACTGTCAGAATACTGAGAACTGAAAGCACCTGTGTCTTCGACATGGTTTGCCCAAAGTAGTTTCGCTTCATTGGAAATCTAGATAGTAAAGCTTTTTAGCACTGACTGAGTCACAATCCTCCTTCTTGTGAAAAAATAATCTTTTTTTTAATGGAATCACCGAGAATCCAATTCGAATCCACTGACAATCGTCTGTGCATTGACATTTGAACTATTTGGGGTATAAAACAGAAGGTTACTTACCATCCAGTATAGCTGTGGAGACAGATTCCCATACAGTGGGTTACCTCTTTTTGCAACTCCCTTAACATGGTGACCACAATCTGCAACTTCAACCAAAGTACAATTCATCCACCACAAAACCAATGTCTCATCTAGCCTGCGTTATCTAGCAGAGTCACATCCGGAGAAGCAAAAGCCTCCACTTACATCTCAGTGCAGATACCCTCCGATTTTTTAAGTGAATCTGGTTCGACTCTTTAAGCAACCTTCTGACCTTTAGTACAAAAATTTTTAAAGGAAATACTTTAATTTTTATTTTTCTTTGATCGGTAAAGTATCCAGTTTCTATCAAAACTTGTTTTGAACGACCCATGTGAAAGTTTTCTGGTTTCCTTTCTTGGTCTCTGAAGCTTTGAATCTAGGGAATTGGCGATCTGTAGGAGGTTTTCAGAACAGCTCACGTTAGTTAGAAGCATAAATCTAGGAGGAGTTTTGACAAACTTATCTAGCTTTACTCTAGAGGGTATCCACTCAGTTTGTTCCGTATTTCGCCAATTCTATGGGGTACTGGCTAAGGATTATATTTGGATGCCGATGTACCTATGACCAGAACTTTTCAGATTATAACCAAAAACGCCTACTGTTTAATGCCGTGTTCGAAGGGCAATTTGTAATTTGAAAAGCTCTCTCAGGACAGTTGTACTCTCGGATGTTTGTCAGACGCTCGCAAAAGGTGGGACCGTGAAAAACTTTTAGGTGTTCCCCGACTGGTACTCGAATCTCGAACCCCTTGTTCCATAGTCCAACGCACTAACCACTAAGCCACAGCGCCCACTATATAAAAAAGTGAACTGAAGTCAAATGGTAGACTATGTCTTCAAATCCACTCAAACCTGCAAAAATTCATTTTTAAATGTTCAAAACCTCGTAACATCCTTGACATTGAATTATTTGCTATAAAATTGGATAATACAAGCTTTCTCAAAATTCATTTTATCTTAAAATGTTTATCAAAATTTTGCTAGTTTACACAGTAAATGGGAAACTTCCTACTACGAAATTCCTTGACACGTCCTTAAAGTTACGGTACGTAAACATAAGCTCTTATAGACCTCTTCGACTTTCAATGTCAGTTTCGCTTTAATGCCTTCCATATCCACACTCATTGATATTCCTAAAACGCATATCCATCGAATAACAAAAGAAAATCATTGCAAATTATTGTACTCTCTGTTAAGCGTGCCAAATTACCTACCAATAAAATCGTCAAGGGCATGTCCTTACTTAAGCTACGTACTCCAATGTTCTATTCCCTTTCACTTTAACAAGCACACATCTTCATGTGAGCTGAACGTAGGTATTCTTGGAATTTCAAGGGTAATAATCATGATGCCAGATAGTCGAATCATGTCTACCCAATGGGAACTATTTCTTCGATCTAACATACGAGTTCGTATGGTATGTACAGGACATTAATGCCTTTCAGTCACGTAAACGACTTATATCTTCTGTTTGTCACTCTGACACATTTTGTTGTGGTAGGTACCATATGGGGTATGGGTGGCAAAGATATTTATCAGAAATTCCTTTACTTTGATCAGGCGAGGGCACTTTGTGAGTTGTGACTTCGTGCTTGACACTAAGAAGCTAATTTGCGAAAAAAAGAATTCAATGCACGCAGAACATCAACTACATTAATTAGCAATTAGGACCTGGATTTGGAATTAGATTTAATGGGGGGTAAGAGGCTTTTGCAGGCAATGCGGAAGAGGAGGAATAAATTTATGACAGTGTACTACTTACATATAGTAATCCTTGAAGACAACGTGTATGATGTCGTAATAGAGCTAGTTCACCCATACTCGGTTGATATTTTCGTGCATGCACCCGGACTGAACGCTGTAAGAAAGAAAAGGATATAAATGGACTCTATACCAGACACCAGGTTTACGCTAACGTATGGTGTGGTCGTCTGGTGGACTACAGCGACTGTGGGCAGTTCGTTTGACTTGTTACTTGGAAATATCTATAGTATACACATGATATACAAGTCCTGGGATGCAGAGACATGGCAAATATCGGCTTGCTTCTCGTTACTGTTAATCTGCTGCTTATGGTCACTGCTGTCAATTCACCCGATCTTAGATGGGCAGCTGATGTGCCTCAGATCTGGGGCAAGTTGGATCAGAAATGCTCCAACTGTTTAATCTTTGCCTACTCTCATGGGACACTTATGGGATACTGCATTATTGGTAGACATGCCACTAGACTTGGCTCTACGTATCAAGAAAAGGAAGAAACTGTTCACCATTTCATTTGAATCTACCAAAGTGCCTCTGCTCAAAGAAGGTAGAACTTAGGTGCCTAAATAGCCCCGAGCGCTATATATTAAAATCTTGTTGGCTTGGAGGGTTGAATTGGGTTGGGCGGTTATCTCAGCTCAGCAGGGACACACTTAGACCAAAAGCAGGTCCATTGTGATACCACTATGGAAAATAAGCGATTTGCCAGCACCGAAGATGTATATAACATGGAGACTCCCCACGTGGGATAGGAGGCAGAGCACCCGGTTTCGGTGTGAACCCATTCCGAAGACTTAAATATGGTGACCTGGTTTGACCAGGTGACTAAGCTTTTTTTATTCTGCTTAAGTCTATTCTAGGTAGACCGTTGACAATTGTGGACATGTATTTGACTGGGATTTACCTTCCCAGAACCGATAGGTGCACTGGAGATGTGCCGTGGTTTCCTCCTCACTTTCGTCTCTATAGCTTGTACAAAAATCATTGAAGAGGGCACCAAGACTTTTGGCATATCTGCCTACCGTACATGGCACCAACTATGTTTCTTAGGGTTTTCTTATTCACAGAGATAAGTCCACGGGTTTTCCTTAAATCTAACTCTGGGCGGATTTTCTTGGATGAGAGACATGTGCTAAAATTGTTCCACATACTGTTTGGCATTCTAATGGCTGGGGTGTCTATTTCCCTACTTTCAGAGAAATACCGGTCTGCAACCTCCCTAGCTAGCTCGTCCCATTTGCAATTGTCAGGAATACTCCAGTGGCCTGGAACCTAGCACAGAGATACGTCGCATCTAACAGCAATCTCGTTAAGAGGTCCCCGGCATTGCTTTACCAACTTGGATCGACTTATTCCAAAAGGATTCCAAGGCTTTTATCGCAGCTTGACTATCTACATATATGGAAAACAGTAGTGCTGCACTCCATCAAGTTAATCGAAAGTCAGGTCTCGGCTGTAGAGACTGCTGAGACTTCTGCTTGAAATTCGCTCCAGTGGTCTGGCAGTCGTGTGGTGATGCACAAATCTAGAGTAAACTGCCACAACTATTCCAGACGCTGCCATTGATTCATCTGTGTAGATTTCTGTTGCAGATTCCTTTAAAATTTTACCCAATTCCCAAGCTAGGCATCAGGGCCGGAGACTATGTCATCCGCATAGGCTAAGACCCCTCATTATCTAGGGTTGGGAGTGTCTAATTCACAACCATAAGCCACAATAGTGGGGATAGGGCTCCTCCTTAAGAGTTACCCGTGTACACTGAACTTGGTTACACAACATCCCAGCTCAGCATGGATGAGTCTACTTTCAAGCATTTGCTCGATCCAATAGGAAAGACAGTTGTCAACTTTCAAATCAATAAGTGCAACAGATGTAGCTTCTGATTTGACATTGTTGAACGCTCCTAGTTTTAAGAAAATTTTAGATCCATTTTGTATCACAATGGACCTTAGCCTTAGCGTCACTAAGTATGGCTGCCACGTTAGTTTTTACCAATACATATTGTACATCCTTCCTTTATCAACATAACTTAACTATTGTCTTTCCTTATCTATTTCCAGGTGATTGTCTACCCGACACGCGATAGTCTACAGTTCCTGGGTGCCCTTTCCATCCTAATGGGCATTTGGTTTCTAGCCCTAGTATTGGCCTCACCGATGTTCATCTTCAAGCGGCTAATACACGCTGAAATTCCAATCGTTCTCCATGCAGTCGGCATCAAAGGCATCTCCTTTTGCATAGAAGACTGGCCACACCATCAGGGCCGATTTTACTACTCCATATTTTCGTTGTGCGTTCAATATCTATTGCCAATACTTATAGTATCCGGTGCCTACTTTGGCATCTACAATAAACTTAAAAACCGAATCACTGTCGTAGCTGTACAAACCACCCAACGTAAAGTTGAACGCGGTCGCCGCATGAAACGTACAAATTGCCTCCTCATCAGTATCGCTGTTATATTTGGTGTATCCTGGCTGCCGTTGAACTTCTTCAATCTATACGCCGACATGAGGCGATCGACTGTCACCCAGGCGATACTTGTCGGATATGCCGTCTGTCATATGATCGGAATGAGTTCGGCCTGCTCGAACCCCTTGCTCTATGGATGGCTGAACGATAATTTCCGTAAAGAATTTCAAGAATTATTATGCCGTTATAAAGAACCCACTAATGTTGCTCTTAATGGTACGACAGGACAAACGCGTCGGAGGCGAAAACATGTCAACATTACCAAGGGGGATCTAAAATTGCTTGAGGGACAGCGTGTTACCGATTCGGTAGCTTTGACCGAGAATCCAATGTCGACGGAAGTAACGACATTGATGCGGTAAAACATCATCACAAACAAAAAGTACACACGCACACATAAAACTAAAAAAAAAAAAAATACCAGACACATTCCTTTCTTCGCTAATACGATAGTGTATGCGCATACATATATATATTTTTTTTTATATATTCTTATATATAACCTTAGATAGTCAAGTACACAATACAAAATAGTAGTTTCTTTCTTTAGTCGAATTACCGTTGCGTGAATAGTGTGTGTCGTCCACAAAAATCCAAAACAAACAAAACTAAACTCCCAGCACTCTTCCACACAGAGCCGCTAGAGGGTGAGAATTTTACCGCTTTAAAGTCAAGATCCGCGCCACGTTAGTCCACTAAAAATAATTTAATTAATTTCTTTTCAAAATTTTACATAAAATTTTTCCAATTAAACAATGCAATGAATAATTATTAAACAAAAAAAAAAGAAATCAAATCAAATCAAAATCTTGTTGAGTTTTCGACTCTCGATGCATGCGTTGCTTGTTCAAAATACTGTCTTGAAATGTTTTTCTTAATTACCTTTGCTTTGTGTTATTTTTTTTTTCTTGTATATAAGATTTGCCAAACACTACTATATGTGGATAAAATAATCTGAGGGATATATGTGTGTATGTTGTTGGGACGAATAGAGTCCTTAGGTTAGACTCAGTAATACGTATACTTCCCCCTGCAGCAAGTCGTGGTATCATTTGTTGCTTGTAACATGGAATACTTTACATATATTAGTTTTTCATCATATACCTACCTATATATGTATGTATGTAGTAGTTGCGACGTTGAACTGAACTTCGTCCTAGAATCCGGGTTCAAAACTGATACCTTCGATCGATTTTTAGACTATTTGATTGCAATCCTTTGTTTAATGGTTTTGAGAGAATAGGATGGATACTAAGCCAGAAATGCTTTACCTCTAACAAGTACCAATTGATTTTTCTTTTATATACATAAGTATGTACAGGGTGTGCCAGATACAAGTTTCTTTTAAAAAATGCAATAAAATAAACAAAATTAAATTTTGTCCGTGTTTTTGATATAACATCGGTCATTCACGGTTCTCCACAAAAAAATGTCCAAAGGGGTTAAATCACAGCTCCGAGGTGGCCAACTGACTTCGCCAAGACGACTGATAACACGATTTGGGAATTTGATGCGCAAAAGATCGATTGTGGCATGGGCTGTGTGGAATGTCGTACCATCCTGTATGAACCAGAGGTCGTCCAAATTCATGTCTTCTGTCACTCTCTGTGGATGCATCGGCTTCTCGACAATAAAGTGCGGGTTTTCCGAGTCCCAGATGCGGGAATTTTGTTTGTTAACATAGCCGCCGAGATGGAAATGCACCTCGTCAGAAAAGATGATTTTTCGCCCAAAATCATTGTACAATTCAAGGTGCTCTAAGGCTGCTCTCATGCGCCTTCAATTGCTGAGTCAATTGGACCTTGTAAGTAAATAATCCGAGATCTTTGTGCAGAGTTGTCCTCAGGCTAGTGCGTGAAATGTTGAGTTGAATTGAGTCTCACACTCTCGGCTACAGCAGCCACATTTTTGTCTATGCTCACCTTACGATGACGGGATACCATGAGTGTTGTCCACTAGCATACCAGTCTCAAGAATTTTTGCACAAACTTGCATACAGCAGGCGTGGTGGGTGCTTCATTTCGGCCAAAAATTGTTTCAAATAACGCACTATTTGGACGTTGTTCAAGTTGTTGTACTGAAACAACTGTCCGTATCAAAATAACCTTTAATTTAAAAAAAAAAAAAAAAACACTACATGGCCCACCCTTGGCGCATATACCAATACCAACTTTTTTGCTATCTTCTGTAAATAATCCTTTGGTGACAATTTTCTTGTACCGGACCCAATATACTTCCTTTATCAACATAACTTCGCCACTGGGCAATTTCTCTCCAAAAACTTTTGACAATCTCTAATTGATGAAAAGTTAAAAAATCTTATTGATGAACTCTCTTCCGGTCCTGATGGTAACCTTTATTTATCCTTTCAAGGTTCTTCTGCTATCTTGTGATTGGGAGTAAAGAATAAAGTCGCTAATTACTGCCCCAAGCAGTGGGTATAAAAGTTTTTTTTATACCAAAAGGAAGCAAATCCAGTTATGGTTAGTTAGGATGCCTTCGTTGCATCCGTAAAAATTGGAACGACTCTTCAATATTGCCTTGGGTGACCAAATGAGAACGATAGAAAAACCAACGGTGTAATATTTAAAATTGCTTCTGACTTTATTTAGAAGCCACATTCGTGCCATTATGGGTGGAATACCACATCATTCAAATTGCCCCATCAGTATTGTTGGCAGTGCTTCAAGCGGTCGGTCGGTCCAATTTTTGATGACTCGGTTCAATATAAGCGGCGTCCTTCCGACAATAGCGTCTCGAATGTTGCCCTGGAGGTCATGGAAAGTAGTCAAGTCAAGTTGCATGCGGCGGGCAATCGATAAATGCTTGTCGTGAGATGACGTAGTCTTGTTGCAATCACAGCTCGGATATATTGATGTTGTCTAGCTTTGGCCACAGAAAGTCGGTCAACTACTCTTTTTACCTAGGAACATTGATGGTTCCATGTCTCCTTCCACATTTCGAAAAAAATAAGGTCCGATGATGCCACCATGCCATACACCGCAGCAACTTGTCAATCTTTTTAATCGTGTTAGCTCCAATAACTTGTTGTTGACACAGCCGCTGAGCCAGAAATAACCTTCGTCCGAGAAGATGATTTTTCGTCCAAAGTCCGGGTCTCCGACAAAAATTCTTATTTGGATGTTGGCCTAAATCCAACCGTAAAATAATCTAAACTCTCTGGCGATGCACATCGCTGATCGGCGCCATATTAACATTTCTGTCGACGGCTATGTTTTCTTCATTTCGCACTAGTCTCTGTCTGGTTGGTGGCTTAAGGTCCAAAAAGTGTACTTCCCCATAACCTTTTCCAGGGGGCAATAAACTTCCTGCACATTCGGCAAGCGTGAAAGGATGCATAATAGAAAAGCAAACCTTACTTAATATTTTGAGAACTAGAAACCATTTTTAGCTTTGACAGGTGCTGAAGCATAACAATTGGAAAAGCATCATTGCTATCTGGTCACCCTATATAAACATAGCAATCATCCATAGACCATCCATAGTCATTAGTAGTTTCACTTCTCTGTCAAGCCTCATTTAATATTTCTCAAAGCGTAAGGTGTAGAAACGACGTTCTAATTCCAAGTGTCGCTGGACATTATCAGCTGACAGAGCGATAAGATTGGTGGTACTTAACCTAACTACAAGATTCACCAAAGCAGAGTCACATGCATGGATGCACAACGTGCTCATATTTAATTTACATAGCCTTAGTGCAGAAAAGTATCATACGAACCAGATTAATTGCAACTTTTCTACGAGCTAAAGCTTTAGTTTTAAAATTAAATTTGTTGCGAGCGATGTAACCAGTTTTTCCCGTAAAACTTTTCCTGTAAAAGGATAAGTTGGCATTAATTTTCCATTTATGAGAAAACTGTCTGTTTTCATATTTAAAAGGGTGTTGAGCTGCAGGTTGGATTCTATGATGATTCGTCCTTATCTCTGAGCTTTTGAGTATCTACCTCAAACCAATAAAACTTTATGCACCACGTCGTTGCAGGAGAATTTTTTAATAGCTCTCCTGAACTCTCAATATGGTATGTAGGTACATTAAGCCGCTGAATAGTGTGGTTCTCACACGTCAAACTTTTGTAGGTTTAGAAAATTCATTTTAAATTTTATTGAATAAGGTCGCATAGGAACGCTAGATACCCTTAACATATCCCACTTTAAAGACTTTATCAACATGTACTACTAATCAAATTAGCTTGGAGGTCTGATTATCTCCAAGGATAGACATGTTAACGTGACAACGCGGCAAAGCAATGACCAAAGCTAGATGAAATATCGACTACCTACTAACATACACTTTTCCATTAAAGAAAGTCGGATCACATCTTGATTAAGCGTACCTAATAGATAAAAACACAGAAAAACTTAAATAGCCTAACAAACAGCTTCACAAGGCAACCCTTAATAGGGATTTTTGTCAAAATATTGGTATTCTTTCTGAAAATTTTTACAGAGTCCATCTGGATGGGATCTGGACTATGTTGTCGAAATTAGTATGGAAGGCTGATGGTGGATACTTTTGCCAATGACTTGAGACAATTTTCATTTGTGAGTAACAATTCTGAGCCAAACTGGGTTACGATGTTATTTCCTTATATAGAAGGAAATCATCATGTAAGTTATTCTGGTTGTCGTAATTGTTGTATCCGTTTCCTCAAAGTATTCCCCTTTGTCTGAGCAGGATAATCAACTAACATAACCTTTTGTGCTAAAATGTTGCTTTAAATTCCTTTTAACTTTTTTAAATGGATTATGCATTTTTGAATATTGTGTAGTGTTGTATAGTAAATAAAGATTCCTGCGCAGTTTGCCAAAGGACTTGTCGAGATGAAGTGTCGGACAATGCCTATAGTCTGTGTACTAACCACAACCTGTTTTCAAATCTAAAACAGATTTACATGAGTAGATGTTCTAATATTTTAATATTTACTAGTCACAGAAATATTCCAGGACACTGCATGGGGGAAAGGCTCGACAGGCATGGTAGAGGGTCATTTTTTCGGTTTCGAAAGTAAAGCTGAATAAAACACACACAACGACAAATTTTTTGATGAACATTTTAATTCATTATAAAGTTTGGACTTTGCCATTACGTGTGAAATAGCCGCCTCGGGAAGATTCGTAGTATGCGATTCTTTTGAGATAATTTTTAACCACTTTTTCGCACATTTCAGGCGGTATCTCGGCCATAACTTGAGTAATGTTGGTTTTTAATGCGTCTAGAGTTCGGGAATTCAACAAACGTAAATAAGGTCAAATCACATGATATTGGTGGCCAATTGACGTCGCCAAAATTTGAAATTACGCGACCAGATAACTTCTCACGCAATAAATCCATAAGTGGTAGTATTGTGTGGCTTGTTGCACCGTCTTGTTTGAACCACATATCGTCCAAGTCATGATCTTCAATAGTCGGCCAAAAGATATCGGTCAAAAACGTTCAACTGCTGCGAAAGTCGGGAAATCGATAAATTCGGATCATCAGGAATAGTTGCTTTTACAGAACCAATATTTTCGACTGAGTAGCGCTTCCAATTTCTTCAAATTTCTTCACAATTTTACCGATTGCTTATGACGACATAATCATCACGTAATCCGCGAAAAGTGGTTACGTTTAAATCACCACTTTGTATTAAGTTTTAATAACTTGAACGAGTTGTTCGTTTGTTAAACTATCCATTATCGTTAATGACAAACATTGGACTTATATTATGGCACTTGAAATGACAGCTGAGTTTGGCAGGTGTCAAATGCCAGCGCTACCAACTTAAAACCACGAAATGAATGACTATGTACTATTATACCAAGGTGGTTTACTAGTAAGCCTTTCTCTGCACTTAAACTGTATCTTCAGCTCTGTTTGTGCCATAACAATATACTATACTGTCTCTTTGGTAGTCAAATTTTTTCTGTAGGACCTACAAGGGCGTGATCCCTCTTAATAAAAAAAACCTAACCTCGGTGACTTGGCATAGTGATTCAGACTCCAGTTGAGTTTGTTCTATCCATAGAACCATTGCTCTAATCAGATCCCTTTCGGATACCACAATCCTTTCGTTCATATATCCATACATCAGAAATATCCACAGAACAGAGTGTTTGGCTTAAAGTAATATTATCCTTTTCATCACCCATTTGCTGTATTAATGCTTCGAGTAGTTGATGAGTATGTACCATATATTGAATATACTTTTTGTATATTTGCACTAATAACCAACTAATCAATGTATATCTTCGACTTATAAGTTCATACATAAACCTTATATTTACATAATACATATATTTATATATGATTTGTTTATATCTAAGTGTAGTAAAATTTTCGCACTAATTGGACAAATATAATTTGTTGCTTCATGAAATTTGAATTTTTTTTTTCTTTCTTTCTTCTTCTTATTTAAAGGGTTAATCTACAGAGCTTGAAAGTGGACGTATAATGAATATAAGGAGAGGCGAGAATGGGTTTCTAAATAGACACACAAATTATTTTTAATATTAATATAAAAACAAAGAAATATAAAAATTGTACAATAAATTGAAGTTGAAAGTGTACATATGTACTTGGAATGAATTAAACTGTTAGGAAAATTTGTTTTTTTTTTTTTTAAGAGAAAAGAAAAACTTAAAGCTAAGACCAAAATAAGAATTTTTACTTTTACTACTTATTTTTTATTTACTAAATGTTCTAATTAATAACGAATTTTATGCGATGGATGATTGTTAAAATAATTTAAATGAAATTTGATTCAATAAGAATGTAAAAAAAAAAAAATTTCCTCAAAAATAATGGCTGTTTCTTGTAGTAGCTATGTATGTATAAAAATAATGATTGACTAGAATAATTATAAAAATAAACAAAAGTGAATAAAGAGATAAGAAATCAATAAATTAAATTAATTTTTCTAAGAGAATATTGCGTTTTATTTGGAGTTAGTCATGTTGCTATATTTTAGGGTTATTCGGAATTATTCGGTGAGTGTTTGGAAACTCACTTCGAACTCTCACTTCATGGAAGCCCTTGACAAAGTTAGAATCTTCTCATCGACCAGCAAAAGTCTAATTGGTTACAAATAGTGTGTAAACCCCAAGGGGATGCTATGGCTTTACACAGTCATAACCTGATAAACATTACACGAATATAAAAGTTCTACTATTTAATGCTGTATCTAAAGGAACATTTTTTACTTGAGAAGCTTTTCCAGAACAGTTTTACTTTCGAATGTTTGTCAAACGCTCGTAAGATTTGGGGGAGTGAAAGAAATTCTTAGGTGTGGGCAAGGGATTGAATCTGGAAGCCCTTGCTCCGTACTCCAAAGCACTAACTACTTGGGCCATGACACCCACAATGACAAAACACAAAGCAAAAATATGTATTACAGGTGGAATATGAATGAAAATCTTCATCTACACAACTATAGGCACGTGTAACTCCCTAACCTAAGCGAAAATCTCTTCTATAGAACTATGTCTCAGAGAAAGTAAAAATAAATCCTTAACAAGCAGAAACATCTACTATATTCTCTCTGATAGCAAAGCTTCTCTTCTAGCCATTAAAGTCTTAAAAATAACTACAGAACTAGTATTAACCTGTCTTTAACGACTTACATCACTGGCCACGAGTAACAGAGTTCATCACATTTGGGTGCTAGAACATAATGTATGATATGGCAGACCTACTAGCCAAAAAAAGATCTGCATCGACTTTTATGATGCATAGACCTTTCTGTGGATAGCTAATAATACTGCAAAATGATAGATTGGTAAGTGGGTGAAAACAAAGCTGACTAATACCAAACCTATGGCAATAATCCAACTTAACACTGTTAGAATGTGTCACAAGGATGAAGAAACAGGGGAAAATGGTCCCACTTCTTGGGTGAGCTCTAATTTGGAGAAAATCAAAAAGGGGCCGCCTGTGGCTACAGTGGTATGGTTAGGTGCTCCCAACTTCAGAGTTTAATTTTAACTAACCTAATGCTCCTTTAATGGAAGTAAGATTAAGACATGCTAACAAATTTAAATATCAAGCAGAAAGTACTTGATAGATACAATATAGATACACCTTGGTACGAAGCTAACCCATGTCCTTTAGAACTTAATCGACATAAAAGTACTGTCGTGAATTTGCTTTTTCGTATAAGCAAGGACTCGGGAAATATTGGAAATTCTAAAATATACTAAGGTATCCTAGAAAGAAGTTAAGTAATACTAAGAAATGAGGACAAATTATACATAACTAGCCCTTCTAAAAATACCATAACAGTGGTATTGGTTTTCTTCAAAAATCTAATAGGATTTTTACTAACAATTATGAGGAAACATTACGCTCATGCTTACAAATCCACTTATTCCACTCTCATTTTACTGTTTCATTCTATGAACTATCTTCCCAATATATGTTAGACAAGAAGACATTCAAGAAGGCCATTCTTATCCGAGTCAATTAGATGGTCCTGCACCACTTTGTTGACGACATAGTCTTGAGCACGTACCTATAAATATGTAAACAATCTTGAACAACACCTCATTACAATCAATTGAAAGGTCTGCCAACCCAAAAGGCATAAGCCTGTTAACAATTAAATTAAGTTAAATAGAATTCTGTTACCTATCCATCAAAAGAATACAAAATTGTCGACAAACAGTGTTTTGTAGCCTGTACTTGGTATTTGATCACCTTTTTAACTACGGCTTCTTAATGTCAGGAAACGTGATTGACGTAGTTATAATAATTAGTTTTAAACATGAATACATCATCATTAGACAGAATGGCATATGTCTTCACCAAAATCTATGCTTTTTGTTAGTCTGAATGCTTGGAAACCAAAAATGATTAACATTCCCACCATTGAAGAATAAACTTAAGTTTCCACACCCGAATTCGAATGGTATCCGAACCAAATATTCCAAAAAAAAATCTAAAATAGCCCTTCAAAGGATTAGGGCTCAGAATCACTGCATCTACCTTCAAACTATCGGTTTCACAATTCTTTATTCAAACAAAGATTTGTGCTCTACAAATGAGTAAATCAGATAGATTTGAATCTAAACTTGTTTGGAATTGTCTGTCCATTCTCTCATGGTGGTAAAAGAACAATTCAACATTCACTCATGCTGGATGAAGGCCATTCTGAGAGATTTAACAGCCCCATTAAAAGGCTCGTTCCTTAATTGACCTCAATGAATAGGCACTCTATACTTACGTGTATTCGTTTCTTTCATTCCAAATTAGGGTTGTTGTATTGCCAATTTAAAATTTCCCCTAACTTAGCCGCCAATTAGAGTACTGAAATCAATTCAATTCAGCAATTTCGAATATTCCATTTCAACATGTGCATTGTACAAATGCACAAAAAGACAATACAATGCAATTACCGTCAAGGCTGGTATACGTATCGTTTGTAATGCTAGTTAAATAACTAGCCCGCCATTACCCGGGAATTACTGAATCGTCCGTTGCAAGAAATATGTCAGAGAAGGGTAATTAAAAATTAATGAGATGTTAAAGGAATTGCAGTTATAGAAATGAACTCAACGCACAAGAAAATCGATCGATCGAACCGGAGTCTTGGTTGAGTGACAAATGCTACACGTACTACCAACCATACTATCCTTTCTTCAACTAAATGTTTAATGAATCATGTACAATTGCTCTTGATGTTACATATTACCATATTTATGTAGATCGAACTTAATGAAGGGTAAATTTTATGATGAACTTATTATTTTCCCGTTCAAAGTATTTGTCAGATAGCAACTTTTTAAAAATATGAATGACGTGCCGAAGGAAATATTTAATGTAAGAGAAAATCCTGGAAATAATTCTCCGAGTCAATTGCAGATACTAGTTAGGCAAGAATCCGAAAGATACTGGTTCAACAATTAGTTCAAGTAGTTCCCAGCTTAATCAAGAAATCGTATGGCTCATTGGCGGAAAAGTGGAGCTGAAGTAAGGAAAACTTTGGTTGGCATCCAATTTCCAGCATTCTATAACGAATGGGTACTCAGAAATCATTGTATAGATAACAAATTGTGCTAAGGATGCACACAGAAACAGAATATCTGAATGGAGTACTCCCATGAGTTCTTGGGTGCCAGTATCAGGTTCGGTGGCGTATACGTAACAATTTTTTCTCAGATTTTTGATTACAATATTTTTTTTTTTAACCATTTTGAGGCTTTTTTGTTTGCGCCTAGGATGCCCAGAAACGAAATATCTTAATGTAGTTCTGCGACGAGAACGGAGATTTCGGATGCGCGTATCTGGTCCTCTGGCATCGTAGGTAACACATTTCTTCATACATTTCTTGGTTGAAAAATTTTATATTTAATGCACATACACCGAGATAGAAGCTAACTTCATTTGTGCATGTATAGACAGAAAAAGAAAATCTGAACAAATTTGAAATTTCTGTGCCGAAAAATATTTTGTTACGTATACGCCACCGAACCGGGTCCTGAATCTACATTTCGATTTGAGAGATTTGAGTTTGTTTCAAAAAATTGAGAATCAGAATTCTGTCGGTTGTATACATTCATGAGAATATAGCCCCCAGATGATTCATCACCTTACGTCACACCATCATCATTTTAAATGTTAAACTCAAAGGTAATTAATTAGTCAGTCTTATTGGTAGGACACTGTTTCCTAGTTATCATCCCGTTGGCTATTGTTCTCTGAAATACACAAAATGCATCTATTGAATGGAGACATTCATCTGCATTAATTTATTAGATTGTTTATATCTTAAGACGATGTGTTGGATCTTTTTATACTCTTGAGAGCTATAGATACAGTCGTACAGAGAATTTACCATGATTTTTCTTTCATACCGTCCAACATTGTTTCTACTCCTCTCTATTAGATGCATGGTCCTTTAATAATAGGCACACTGCTAATATAGACTGACATCCCATCTTCCTTTCTAAGTTTTGACAGCATTCTCATTAGCATATTTGATTCAAAACCTTCCAGTAAACCTTTCTTGTTGAAAGTTAAAATTATGTCTTCTCCATAAATAAACGTTAAAAAGGACTACAGTCCTGGATGTCAGTTCCAATCCCTCTTTTGACAATTCCTTATAATTACGTCCACCGCTCTTGCGTAAAGGTGATAAATTCATTGTCACCGACGGCTCTTAGGACAGTAATTAGATATACCCCTCTACCATACTGGACTGTGTATCTCTGAAAATTAAATTTTCCTATAATGCTCATTGGGCGCAATTGACCTTGTAGTCATTACTAAAGTAAACCCTTTCCACAATGGGAATATTTATTGAAATCCTGAGAAAATCTTTTATTTACGAAAATAATGAACTCTCTTAGCAGAAAGAAGAAAATCCTTAACACACTTTCCCTTTTGCTCAAGGACACAAACTGGGTTAAGTTCTGTTCGAAGGTAAAGCCCATAATTAAATTCGATAGTTACGTTCTAAGTTTACCAAGGATTTAATTTCACTACGTATTAAGTTGTCAGATTTCCTTTTGTACTTTTTGGATACAGAGCACACTTCCATAGTTAGATGGCATTGTTGTAGGTTTCATATAACCAGTTGACCTTTCTTGCATACATGATTAAGGTGGTTATGTGATATTTGACATTTGGCTTTCTCTAAT
The DNA here is from genome assembly GCA_963583995.1 of Xylota segnis. NCBI lineage: Eukaryota > Metazoa > Arthropoda > Insecta > Diptera > Syrphidae > Xylota > Xylota segnis. The sequence continues at coordinate 26,285,902 of OY757236.1, read as the reverse complement.
AGAAATTAATTTGGCAAGAGTCTTGCTGAAGGACATTTGGTCACGTACTGTACCTATATCATGAACGTGAAGTAGGGTATTTGTATCTTACGTTTTGGCATCGCAGTATGATAAGGGAAGCAATTGAGTGAAGTTGGTAATTTTCTTAATTATCTTGCCAGGGGAGAGTAAAATAGCAACGAAGGATAGGTGATATGGTAGATGGTTGAGAAATACTGGACAGATGGTCTATAATTCAATTGGATTGTAACAATTGTTCATTAATTTTATTTAGGTGGTTGTGTGGAGTAACTGTGTCAAGGTGATGAAGTATTTATGCGGTACTGTGATTGAAATGAGTCCTTTAGGTGACATTGGTGAATTTAATCCATTATCTAGAAATGTGGCTGGGTTATCGAATCTCTTCAATGAGGTTCGATACATAGCCGAGAAATTTTCAATTTTCAAATCTGATACTATAAAGGGGTTTCCAATAAGGACATAACAATTTTGTACTTAATATATAGTAAGGAATAGTAGATATATCGATCTGAACTTTATTCCCAAAATATAGTAAATATGTTAAATTTAAGCATGAGAATCTTGTTAATATGACCACTGCGAATTCGTTTACAGGGATCGATTCCTTGGAGCTAATTGCCCACAGGTCTTCGACTTATATTGGTCGGAACGTTAGCAATTCCGCATTCGATACTATTGCTGAGTTCGTCTAGCGTTGAAAACTTTTTGGCATAACAATTTAACGTAAGACCACAAAAATAAATCCAAAGCCATTAAATCGCATAAGCAGGGTGACCATTCGATTAAACATTTTATCGAGACTACAATATTACCGAATAACGCCTTCAGGATATCGATTGTGTAACCAGCTGTGTTGCATATAGCACCATTTTATTGGAATCCCATATCACTAATATCAAGTCCATCCAATTCTGGGCAAAAATACTCTCCTGTGTGACCACACGATCAGTTTTTGTGGATGCAATATACTCTCTTGAATGGCACATGGGCTGGTTGCTGCACAATATCACCTATTTTGCTTATTGACAATCCCATTAAGTCAAAAATGAGCTTCATCCGCAAAGATGATCTTTCAATGAAATTCAAACTTTTGAAGACAACTTCCTTTTAAATAATAGCGGGCCATAGTAGGTGAAGGTGAAGTATAATTTATTTGGAGGTTAAAATCAAAATTCCAATTTTGACTTTAATTCTGGCCCGCAGACTCCAGATATGAAGTTTGAAGAAAATCCGTCTAGACTCTAAGGCTGCAGAAAAGCCTGTAATATAGGAACTACCAGCGCTATAAAAACCGACCGCAATCGAAGAATATCTCGATTTTCAAGCACGGGTCTAAAACTAACGAAGGAATAGGCTCTGGCATATATTCATCTGAATCCGAAATTGCCCGATCTTTGAGACTTGCAAGCCACGGCAGTGTTTTTCAAGCAAAAGTACTTGGAATAGCAGAATCACGAGAACTATTCACGAAACTGCACTCTAGTAAGACGATCGACATCTATATTGACAGTTAAGCCCCCATGAAGGCCATCTCATCCACAGTCGTCAAATCAAAACTGGTTAAGCGATGCTTTGAACAACTTACAGGAGTCACGGCAAACTATGACGTCTTACTACTTTAGGTTCCAAGACTCAGTTGCATTCAAGGGAACGAAATGGCGGACGAATTTGTGGGAAAGGGGTCCGAAGAAAATCTGACACTGGTCAACGCCTGCGTTCTTCCACCCCTAGCTCTTGTTGAACGCAATGTAGAAAAAACCTTCCTGAGACTAGCTAAAGAGAGATGAAAAGCACGGCCGTCTTAACGTGTCTCCAGAAAACACTGGACAAGAACTGATATTGCCAAAACCAAACAAATTCTGGCGCTTAACAGACACAACTTAGCACTTTACACGAGGATCATTACCCCCCCACAACCTCCGCCATGAGATTCACCGTAGTCGAATGCGAACAGAAACTGGGGCAAAAGCCTATGCAGAATTTGAAAAAGCGAAACTAGGCGACCTGTTTGGAAAGCCACTATCAACAATCCTGAAATTTATAACAACTTCAGCGTGGTTCAGGGAGGCCATGTAGCGACCCCGTTCTACCTACCTACTTACTAATCCGACCAAGGCTACATCTGCTTCGTTGCTTATAATGATTTTTTGGCAAAAATGGTGTTCGTCTATACTGAGTCTTGAAGTCCACTTTCTTGCAACGCTGCTGCGTAATATACATATTGTTATCGCTGTGCATGTATCTCAATCACTGCCAAATGCAAACTGATAAATATACCGGTCAAATAAAATCGGCCTGGAACATAAAAAACACTCTGAATATCCGAAACCTATTAGTTTTCAGGTACGCACGTGTTGAAAAATCACTGAATTAATTTTAGAAGTCATAAACTCGGAATATATGTAGTTACACACCAACGTAGTCAACAGGTTAACGCTATGAAGCAGGTATACGTTTTCTGTTGAAGGAATTAATTACCATCTTCATAGGTAAGATCAGGCTAAAATTTCTGTTTATATTTTTATTTCCATGTTATGTACGAGTACTCATATATTGCTATAAAACTTGTTTTGATATATCAGTACCGAGGTAAAGGTAAACAACTATTAAGAGCTTTCAGATGAGATGCTAAGTTCAAACAAATTAAATTATCATATCTATTTGACGCATCAGCTTTACTAACTCGTAGGCATTCGGTTAAGTCGGTCTGTGATTTCTCTGTGATTTTATTTGCATACGAAGATGTTATTTCCATCGTCGAAACAACCTTACCTGATATTTTTATCAGTTGTCTTATTTTTGGTAATAATTCAGTGTAACTCAGTGGGTAGCACATCAATCATTGCTCCAACAAGACCACCTCCACCACCACCACCACAGAGACCAGTTTTTCCTACGAAACCTGAATCCAATTCTACAGAAGGTGAAGATGCGACTACTCCTGCTAGTAGTTCAGGTTGTCCCCAGCCTTTGGATGACCAGGGCAATTGTCCAGTTGGATACTTAAATCCATTTACTTTAAAAACAATCACAGGATAACCGAACGTGTATCTGGATTTAAAAAGAATTTATTTTTCACTCAAACTCCAAATAATAAATAAATTATGAATCACGAATGAGTCTTATTTGTCATTATAATTCAATGTGAGGCAAAGTACGGGTTAGTATAGCTTTCAATTAAAAGTTGACCTGTCAGTAACAGAGAGGAAGTCCCACTGGACATCATAACTTTCAAGCTGCCCTTACATATGTTGGTTTATTCACAAATATAGTGTTCGTCGGAGTTCGCAGAACTATAATCGAATAAAACTTCCTGCCTCCATTGGATGCATATGACAACTGACAGCACCGGCTGTGCCTATAGTGCATAGAGACATATTGCCTCTGATGTAAAACTACCAACAGAACTCTCTTCAAAGTCTAAAACGAGTTACAAATTGGCTTCCTGTTCATGCTATACTGAGGTGGATTCATAAGTACAAGTCCCCAGATCAAATTCGGAAGTGAGTACCCATGTGACAGCAGACAGAATGGGGATATCCTCACAAACATAGATTGATTTATTCAGAAGTGTAGTTACATAACACTGAAAACTGTGTTCCCATTCGATGTCCTGCAATTTAATTGTGCAACTCTACGACGGTATGTCAGTACTAAAATTTTGTGATTTGTCTATTCCAATGAAGGCTTTCAATAAGAGTTCAATAGCGTCGTAACAATAGCCTTAATTCAACTTAATTGTTCACTTACTTACTTATTGTATGTAGGTAAGTTGGAGTTATTTTCAAAGCACTTTTGCTGGCATGGAGAAAAGGCATTGGATCCTCCGTTTAGAACGTTCTGTTTTTGTACATAGTAATCTGCACGATTTTTGAAAACTATAACGGCTAAGAGATCTCAACCCGGGCAGAACGTCCTCCCAAAAGTTTGTATCTTAGAGGTTCTTTTGCAGGACATTTACATAGAAGGAGCTTGACTCAATTATGGCATTGGTAGTTTTGGAAGTTTGAAGACTTTTTCACATGGTGCTTTAATAACCTAGAAAGTTACTTCCTTCCCAACTTGTCCATGCCTTCGTGTCCAGAGGTATGTTGCAATGCTCAGATAGCTAAAATAGGTTGACCTAAGAGGACGTTGGCAGGATGATTAGTTTATCCTTGATTTTTCTTACCAATTTTCTTGCCTGAGAAAGTAAGGCCTTCTCCCACCTATATCCAAAGAATTGCTCAAGCTAAATGAAATGAAAGAACGGATATTAGGTCAGAAATTGGGCCAATATTAAGGTCATTAGACAGACTTGGTCTAAGAAATTAATCTTAATAACAAGATAAGACCAAAGACGTCTAAGACGTCTGGCCATGTTTACTAAATATCAATTTTAATTATCCTCCCCTTACTTCACGACAGGACATTAACTTTACCACAGGACCACGTTCAAACTGAAAACTTTGAAGGCACGATGCACTTAGACTCTCTGCACCAGTGGATGCTAAAATTTACACGTATTCATTTCAGATATCAATTTTCTGCAGACAATTTTATCCAAGTGTAAAAAAAAGTTCAAATCCCCAGGGCTTACGATAACTTCAAATTATCCCGACGACACTTTTCTGTCGGCGAGGAATTTTTATGCGATTACTTGCAGACAGTTTGGTTAGGATGAGAACATCTGGTGCAGAGCAGTGCCATTGCCCTTTAACAGTATCCCGCCACGACTAGTCGTTTAAATTGATTTATCGAGTGTCAATTGGCGCATTGAATATCCAACAAAGAAGGGCCAAGACCATGGAGTATCGAGTAATTTAACTATTAAGGGATGTTTTTATTGACATGCACCTACTATGGAGTCAAACATCGAAAGGTAATTGACTGGAAACTGTTTGAAATGTGCAATAAATGGAAGTGATAATGAACTATTCAGAGAGTTCCAGTTCCATTTTACGATGCCGATGCAGACACTTGGCTGGGCATGTAATAAATGTTCACTTATAAACCTATGTTGTTTTATGTGTCTGGATATCGACAGTGAAAGAATTTAGTGCTGCATATCTTTAATCTGAACAGGCATTGTAAGGCTTATCCTACACTGGACGGATACATAGTTAAAGTTTTCAAGAATGGGTGATATCAGCAGTGTTTCTTCCGTAGGTAGTGGCATGAGTGAGTTAACGTCTTCTGGGAGCAACCAGCAGGCCTAAAAGTATGTCACATAAATTATCAGAGTTTATCTGAAAATAAAATTCACAAATTTAATAGGTTTCAATGTATATACATACATATGTATGTATCGTATGCGTTTCGGGGACTTACTCAATGCGGGACAGCAGATTACTTACTTACTTACTTACTTAGGTGGCGCTACAGTCCGGGGTGGACCTGGGCCTCAACCAACAAGCCTCTCCAGTTAGCGCGGTCTTTGGCTAACTGCCTCCAGTTACGCACTCCAAGTTGGTTGAGGTTCTCTTCCACTTGTGCACGCCACCTAAGGCGAGGTCTTCCTCGACTGCGTTGTCCCTCCGGGATGGATTCGAAGACTCTTCGGGTCGGAGCGTTGATGTCCATCCGCTCTACATGTCCTAGCCATCTTAGACGGCTAATGCGTACTTTTCTGACTAGGTCGATGTCGCTGTACAGCTCGTAGAGTTCGCTGTTAAATCTCCTTCTCCATAGCTAGTCAACGCAAATGGGACCGAATATCATCCGAAGGATTTTGCGCTCGAAACGACCAAGGATATCTTCATCCATCTTGGTTAACGTCCATGTTTCTTGGTGCTTCTTGACAAGGCCTTACTACTCAATTGCCTTCTTAGGCCAAAGAAACAGCGATTGGCAAGAGTGATTCTTCGTTTGATCTCTGAGCTGATATTGTTGTCAGAGTTTATAGCGGAGATTACTACACCTACATTTTATTTTCATATCCTTGTGAACTCAATACACCTTTGCCACGAACAGTTGGCACAACTGCTAGGCGGTTTTACTTTTTCTGTAGGATCCAATTTTTGGGCACAATCGACCAACAGGTGGTAGTACAACATACCCTTCATTCAAATAATAATAGAAACAGTTTGTCCCATATTCTCGTTTTTGATGAAATGGCTTAGTATATGGAATGACTTACCATATAGAACAATTGTCAAACGCTTCGTCAAAAAAAAACAATGGTTCATATGTCCTATGGCGATACACATTCAAATTCTGTCAACCCTAAAAAGTAAGTCTATCCATGATCCATATCAATAGCGAACACGATTGCAAAGTTCGCCCAACCCCACGTTACCACTTTTTGATTCTCAAATTTTGAGTTAAGAGGCTGAATTTCAAATACATGTATGATTTTATTGGAATTAAATATCAGTAGCATATTGAAATACTAAAAATTGACACATTTATGATTTCTTGTTTTTCGGCTTTTTCGAACAACACTTGGTCCAGACCTTCCTTGACACGAATTTCACCAGAATCTTAAGCAATTTATAAAGTAAGAACACCACCAATAATAGAAAGGCCACAACATCAACGCTCATGTACTGCAAAGTACTCAAATGCACCAAAGGACTCTGCAAGTGATAGGCTCCCTTATGTCTAATAACATACTCAATCCAATACGCCGCGGTAGCCCTGGCTGTCATAGGTCTGTCCCTATAGATTGCCGAAAATCGCATGACATTCTCTTTATATATTGGATTCTCTAGAACACTGAGAATAGCAGATGTTAAACTCTCCACAGTCATGGTGTTGCGATCAACTTTCACACCGAAGCCGTTAGTCACAAGACGATCAGCATTTTGAAATTGATCGCTAAAGAATGGTATGGCTACCATAGGGATTCCATGGTACTGAGACTCAGTGATACCTCCCTTACCAGCGTGCGTTATAAAAAGTCTTAGATTCGGGTGGGCCAACATGTCATCTTGTGGCACCCATTTTCGATAGTAGATGTTTGAAGCATTTCCTAGGCTTTCCGAGATATCCCACTTCCACACTACTGTTTGGTTTAGACCAGCCATGGTCTCGTAAATTATTTTAAAAATATCCGGGCTCAAATTTCCACTTCCAAGATTGGAACCAAAGCTGAGGTAGATGACACCATGCTCCGATGAGGCATTGAAGATTTCTTGGAGATCCTTCGGAAATCTAGTTAGTTTCTTGTAACACTATATGGGAGTCATCATTCCTTACCCTCGGCAACGGATCTGGCTTGTCCTTAATTTGAATACCGCCGACTTCAATGGCAGCCGGCACGTTTGGACGAATGATACCCTCGGAAAAATGCGAGTTGCATATTAAAAGGGACACCTTTTTGCTGGCTTCCTCTAGCGCTGGATATTGCGGCGATGAGAAAAGATCCCTACAGAGAGATGAAGCTAAAAATTACTGATAATACGAAATGCATCAAACTTACTTGTAGAATCCATTCATTTGGCGCCTAACGAATATATCGAATATTTTCGAATTTCCTCCTACCAAGAAGTTGACTAGTCTTCCCTTAAATGTCAGTTGATTCTTTTGATATCGTAGTGGTGAAGCCTGTACATAAGATATCTCTTGTGGATTTCCAACATACAGATCGACAAATACAATGGACGCAAATATCCAACTTATGATAATAGGACACTTGAAGTGAACCCCTAATCCGATTTGATAATCGTTGAACAAGTAGCCCATGATCACCAAATCGAACTTATTGTTCGGATTGTGCAATAAATCCTGAAACCGTTGATCTTTAAGAGCGTCGTATTCAATAGTTGAATAATCCAAAAAAGCCTTCAAAGCTGTTACCATCGATAAGAAAGCCCCGTCAGATTTGGTTACTTTCAGCATTATCTTATTTGCTTCCTTAATCGCGGCCTTATTTGGTGGTATGAAGATATGATGAAATCGCGGATTCTTGTCCTTGAGTGGATGAGTAGTAACAACTGTTACATTGTGTCCTCGATCAGCCAAAAGTCTAGCGTACGACATGTGAATAATCAGATGCGATGGACTGAAAGTGGTGAAAACACCAAGAATATTGGCAGATTCAGCTGTAACGAGAAACCCAGTCACCAAGCCAAACAAAACTAAAATTTTGATACTCAACATGATGCCCGATAGAACCAACTTAAACTGTATCTTAAATTGAAATAAACAGGCTGCCGAGAGTAACTTGCTGCTACCTAGTTACTACCAAGGTTTATCTCATCATATTTGATCTAGGACTTGCGTGCTTAAAGGCAGTCAAACTCTTTTTCCGGCGTAACACACGCCATTTTTACCGACACAGTACATTCCAAAAAAAGACTACCAACAAAAATCCAACAACATTTAGGCTGTGTTTGAGTTACGCGTCAGATGGTTAAGAGTTGGGTAATTCTGTAATTTGATCGATCGCACTTAAGGCTGCGTTATTTTCGATACTTTTACAGGAAAAGACACATTCACTGGTCAATATGTTGGCTTAAAGTTGGGTCTGTCAAACAAGAATCTCTGTAGTAATTTGTAAAAATATTTAAAAATTGCTCGTTCTTGACGTTTTGACATTGACAGATCGTAAAAAGAGTATAAGGTTGCATTGGTATTAAAAAACATAATATTGAAAGGTCCTTTATAACAATTGCAACATCTGATTAAAAGATACTATGTATTAAAACATGTAAATATCTTTAATTTTTGACAGATTGTACTGTATTTACGATCAATGAAAGGATTTAAAAAGGCATTCCCATTAGAAAAATTAAATATCGATTATTAGAGTGATTAACTGTGATGATAAAACTTTTTTTTTTGTCGATTAAGTAACTAAAACAAAGGTCTCGTTATCGCCATGGTTAATTGAGTGAACTTTATTTTTTTCCCTTAAAGCTAAACTTAATTTAGATTAATTTCTTATTTCATTATCAAGTTCCCTTTTTTGTCTAGCACTATCAGATCTGTACCATTCAGTGCTGGTGTTAGTATGTACTTAGTAAAACTAGAACCAGACTACTATCAAAACAAGCACATAATACAAGGTGGCTATAACTTTTGCAAATAGGGGCAACTGTCAATTTGGTTTTGACACTTGTGAAGCAAGCGGATGCAGAAAACACATCGATAAGCCACGGGATGATCGTTAAATGCTTTATTTTACTAATTTTGTAAAATAGCGTCGGAAGATGCTCGTTTGAGACAAGTATTTAGCTTCCGGTTTAAGGTACAACTTTCCTTTTTTTAGTTTCTAATAAAACTGGGGACTATGTTGGCCAAATAACGATTTATTTTTACCGGCTGTTGAAATGATTTATTGTACAGTAACGTAACTATTCACATATAAGCAAATTACAGATACAATGTTGTTCCATTGCAGTAAAGCTGATACTAATCTTGCAAGCAACCAGTATCAACCAGCCGACTTCGGAGACTGATTTACTGTGACTTGTTATAATGACTGTAAAGATGAAAGCTGTCAGAAGTCATGATGTCAGAAGTTCATGATAGATTAAAACATGTTATCGCATGAAGCTGCTTCTTTGAATTTCCTAGAATAAAGCAATCGGAAGTTGTAAAAGGTGTCCTTAAAATGAAATCGAAAACTGTTGGTGGTGGTGGGATCCAAACACATTTCATAAAAATGACTTTACCTTACATCCTTCCAGTAGTAATCCATCCCATTGTACTGTGTCGTGGAAAGTCGCAAATACCATCCGAATCCTTGAAAAGAAAGCACCAAGTAAAACCCAGAAGAAAATTGACATATCTCAGGTGTCCTTAAAATGAAATCGAAAACTGTTGGTGGTGGTGGGATCCAAACACATTTCATAAAAATGACTTTACCTTACATCCTTCCAGTAGTAATCCATCCCATTGTACTGTGTCGTGGAAAGTCGCAAATACCATCCGAATCCTTGAAAAGAAAGCACCAAGTAAAACCCAGAAGAAAATTGACATATCTCAAGTCATAGTTCGCCTATATCCGTCAAAATGCTTTGCTTTATACATATTGCAAGCTGCGTTTAAGAGCATAACTCCGAACTTATGCGAAAGTCGAAGGCTGTGCAGATCTAGCAAAATGGCCCTAGGCGTATATTACTTCGGAGACTTGGGCGACTTTTTAGGAAAGCCACCATTGCCCATCTTCAAATCTATAACGATTTCAGGTTGATTAAGGACGCTATTGAGTTCTACTGGTTAGGGTTTCAACCGGAGTGTTAATTGCAAATGCAGCCTCCCCTCCTACTTACTTACTTACCTAGGTTTTATAACCCTTTAAGTTAAAATTGAATTGGATCTACTCTTCTGCAAGGATATCTTCCATCATCTTCCATGAATTCTGTTTACCCTATAAAGTAAGTTTACTCATGATCCATATCAATAGAGAAAACGATTCTTGTGTTCGTCCGACCCCACGTTACTACTTTTTGATTCTCACATTTTGAGGTAGGAGGACAAATTTCACATGCATGACTTCTAAGGAGTAAGAAGTGAAGAAATTTAAACATTTTTGAAATTGGCCCACTGCACTAAATTAAACTGAAGGATCAGTCACTTATATATATATAATATCAACAGTCGTATTACAATAGTGAACCGAGTTTGTGGAGATTAATAAATATATACACATACAGGAAACATAGAACGCAAATTCTAGAAGTCTAAGAGTCTATTTACTGGTCATACACTATCAGCTAACGTTCAATATATAATTCTTTTTAAATTGCTAGCAATCTACACTAAATATTATTGAAATTAAATATCCGTAGCACATAGAAATACTAAAACTTGACATATTCATGTTTTTTTGGTCTTCGGCTTTTGCACTGCAGTCTTGGAGAAACACTTGTTCCAGATCTTCCTCGATACAAATTTCACCAGAATCTTAAGCAATTTATAAAGTAAGAACACAACCAGCAATAGGAACGCCACAACATCCACGCTCATGGACTGCAATGTACTCAAATGCACCAAAGGACTCTGCAAGTGATAGGCTCCCTTATGTCTAATAACATACTCAATCCAATACGCCGCGGTAGCCATGGCTGTCATAGGTCTGTCCCTATAGATTGCCGAAAATCGCATGACATTCTCTTTATATATTGGATTCTCTAGAACACTGAGAATAGCAGATGTTAAACTCGCCACGGTCATGGTGCTGCGATCAACTTTCACACCGAAGCCGTTAGTCACAAGACGATCAGCATTTCGAAACTGATCGCTAAAGAATGGTATGGCTACCATAGGGACTCCATGGTACTGAGATTCAGTGATACCTCCCTTACCAGCGTGCGTTATGAAAAGTCTTAGATTCGGGTGGGCCAACATGTCATCTTGCGGCACCCATTTTCGATAGTAGATATTTGAAGCGTTTCCCAGGCTTTCCGAGCCATCCCACTTCCACACTACTGTTTGGTTTAGACCAGTCATGGTCTTGTAAATTATTTCAAAAATTTCCGGGCTCAAATTTCCACTTCCAAGGTTGGAACCAAAGCTGAGGTAGATGACACCATGCTCCGATGAGGCATTGAAGATTTCTTGGAGATCCTTGAGAGAACTAGTTAACTTGTTGTAGATATATTTAGAAGTCATCATTCCTTACCCTCGGCAATGGATCTGGCTTATCCTTAATCTGAATACCGCCGACTTCAATGGTAGCTGGCACGTTTGGACGAATATATTCGGAAAAATGCGAGTTGCATATTAAGAGGGACACCTTTTTGCTGGCTTCCTCGAGCGATGGATATTGAGGCGAAGGAAAAAGATTACTACGAAGGGATGAAGTTAAAAATTACTGGTAATACAAAATGCATCAAACTTACTTGTAGAATCCATTCATTAGACGGCTAACGAATATATCGAATATATGAAAGACTCCTTCCAAAAAGAAATTGACTAGTCTTCCCTCAAATGTCAGTAGATCCTGTTGACGTAGTAGTGATGTAATCCGTACATAAGATATCTCTTGTGGATTTCCAACATACCGATCGACAAATACATTGGACGCAAATATCCAACTTATGATTATAGGACACTTGAAGTGAACCCCTAATCCGATTTGATAATCGTTGAACAAGTAACCCATGATCACCAAATCGAACTTATTGTTTGGATTATGCATTAAATCCTGGAACCTTTGATCCTTAAGAGCGTCGTATTGAATAGTTGAAAAATCATAAATTGCCTTCAAACCTGTTACTAATGTTAAGATAGCCCCTTCAGGTTTTGTTAATTTCAACATTATCTTATTCGATTCCTTAATCGCGGCCTTATTTGGAGGTATATAGACATGATGAAATCGCGGATTCTTATCCTTGAGAGGATGAGTAGTAACAACTGTTACATTGTGTCCTCGATCAGCCAAAAGTCTAGCGTGTGACATGTGAATAATCAGATGCGATGGACTGAAAGTGGTGAAAACACCAAGAATATTGGCAGATTCACTTATAACGAAGAACCCAGTCAGCAAGCCAGACAAAGCTAAAATTTTGATGCTCAACATGACGCCCAATAGAACCAACTTGAACTGTATCTTAAATTGAAATAAACAGGCTGCCGAGAGTAACTTGCTGCTACCTAGTTACTACCAAGGTTTATCTCATCATATTTGATCTAGGACTTGCGTGCTTAAAGGCAGTCAAACTTTCCTTCCGGGGTAACACACGCCATTTTTACCGACACAGTACGTTCGAAAAAAAGACTACAAACAAAACCCAATAATAAAACCCAATCCATGGTTGATAAATGCACCCTTCGTCTCTCTGCAGTTTCATGACTGCATGATCGTGAAGAATCGTTTTATTATCTCGTATCATGCTTCGATCTTGTCCATATAACCATAGCGATCACGTTTGCTGCGATCTATTGTTTGGAGTCAATTCTCCATCACTCTTCCACACTTATCGGCCGAATTGTTGGCGATCTCGCTTTCATTGTTGTTCCTGAACTCCGTCTACGTTACTGACTTGTTGGTGTAAGCCAAAGACTGAACGTGACTTTACCCCATAAAACAAAATTCATTCGACCTAACGAGTTCTAGCGACTACACGGTTACTGAAATTCCCCTCCAATAGATCAATTGTTTGGTCAACCATCTGTGTATCGAGTTTCAACAAGACTATGGACTAAGGAGTTTCAATTTCAATCCCTAGACAACATAAAACTAGAACATAATCTAGACTATAAACTAGAACAGAAGATTCATTATCGTCATGTATAGTTGAGTGAACTTGATTAACTATGTACTTGCACATATACCTATAAGGCAAGCAAAATAAATAAATAAATAATTGGCGCAAAAGGTCGATGGGACCTTCTCACAACCATTCGTGTTGTGCGTGTTATATTCTTTACACGAATAGAGGGGGCCTACTGTTTAATACCGTATCCGAAGGGCAATTTGGTATTTGAGAAGCTTTCTCAGGACATTTGTACTCTCGGATGTTTATCAGACGCTCGCGAGAGGTGGGGCCGTGTAAAACTTTTAGGTATTCCAACTGGGATTCGAACCTCGAACCTCTTGCTTCATAGTCCAATGCACTAACCACTGAGCCACGGCGCCCACATATATATAAGGCAAGCATTGGTTTCGTGAAATATTTCGAACTCAAGATTTTGGACAGAAAAGTGGGTCAATTCTCGATTCAAATACAGCTGTTTCTCGGGTATTGCTTTGGCGATTGGTCTTGAAAATGATATTCGGTGTTTATAAAACAAATTCGAAGTAATGGTGTATCCAATTTCTTTTTATATTGCCTGACTCACTTTTAAAACTTTATTTTTTTTTAAAAATCTTCAATAGAAATCGAAAAAATTTGGTTTGTCAAAATTTATAGGACTTGCAGTATATGGCCATATATGGCCACGCCCAAAGAAATTATGAAATCTCCACATATACCATCAGTCCACGCCCACTTTATGAGAACAAGACTTGAGCACTAACGTCCAAGAACGTACGACCTAGTCGTATATTTCATTTTCTATCAGATCTGTGTCATAGGGTGGTTAATTCTAGCACCTCCATGAACTCCATATCCCTCTATCTACACAGGATTGACGGACTGGAATTTTTTTTTACGTTTACTGGTGAGGAAGGAATTGGAATAGTGGCATGTTACGGCAGTCGATATGTTTAGAGTTTTTAAATTTCTTTTTACTTTTAGAAATGCCAATTTCATTTCGGTCTTGTTTCGTCTTGCAGATTTCCACTGGCCCGCTTTGAGTCACGGGGGTAAGAAAACAAGTCATAGATTCTTGAAGGTCTCATAGAGACTACCCGACTACAGTGCGAGGACTTATTGCCTGAAGTTCTCGCCAAATGATCATCAACCATGACGATGTCCACTTGAACGATATTATCTTCAAAACGTTAAGAAAAAAAAGTTATGAAACTATGTCGTTTCATTTTAAATATATGTATAGCGAAACAACTTCAAATTCTGTTGAGACAAATACCTTCCGGCTTAAGGTACAACTTTTCTTTTTCATCAGTATCCAATAAACTTGGGACTATGTTGGCCAAATAGTGATTTATTTTTACTGAGTTTACCTTTCCAAAAGAAAATGATTTAGTATACAATAAAGTAACTTTAACTTTGTTCACATGCATTCAGATTACAATACAATGTTGTTCCGTTGCATTAAAGCTGTTACTACTTTTGCAAACAACCAATATCAGCCAACTTCGCAGACTGATTTACTGTGACTTGTTATAATGACTTTAAAGATAAAATCTAAATGAAGTCCATAGTTCATGATAGTTTTCTGGTATTCATGTTTATGAAATACATACCTTGGTAAGTGGGAGTTTTCCAAACTGATCAATGCACGAGTATCATTATCATCATCACTATATTTTCTAAATATAGTGAAAGTAGTATTGTCAGTGAAAACTTTGTTTGCTATATTGCGTCACAACATACATGTGCTTGCCAAGCAGTAGATAATTTTCGTGGAATATTTGAAAATCTGAAAAAGCAGATCAAGTTGGTTTATGTCACTGTCATACGTCACGTTCATATGCAAACTGGCCTAGACTTTGACATGTATAAATATATCACAAATCGTCAGCACCTAACTTTAATGAAAATCCAACCTCTATTGCAGGTTTCCCCATACTTACCATTTGTATCATGGAAAGACATGTTTTTGAAATGCCAACTCAGTATAATTTTAATCGTTGAATTGGGTCACATCGTAACATCGTGCTGCCGGTTAAGAACAGTCGTTCTGTAGTGTTAACTCAACGTGCATATCGTCGAAAATATCGTGGCCAAGAAGCACCGTCTGACAACACTATTCGCCGTTTAGTGTCAAATTTTGTTGAGCACGGGACAGTGGGAGATCGTCGACATCAGAGAGTGTTGCCAATAACCTACATATATCGTGGTACACAGATACGCTTAGAGCCTGCAAACATGTGTGCAGAAAAATGGAAAATATTGAAAATTATTTGTAAAAATATTACGTATACGCCATCAATATAGGCCAAGATCTTCCTAATTCTAACTCTCAAAAGACAGGTGCTAGGCTACCCTGTACATCGAGCATAGATACGCTTAGATCCTACAAACTTGTGTGCAGAAAAATGGAACATATCAACAAAAATTTTGTAAAAATATTACGTATACGCCACCGATCTAGGCCTACATCTTTCTCATTCTACCCACGGTTAAGGAGATTTAACTTTCAGAAGACAGGTGCTAAGCTGGCATGTATTTTGTGCACAGATACGCTTAGATCCTGCATACTGTTCATTAACCCCCAAAACGGCCATTATGTGTGTGAAAAAGGTTTGAACAATTACCGGTTTCAACAAGATGGTGCATAATGCCACACTGCAAATCAAACAATGCAGTTTTTGAAACGAAATTTCTTTGGACGTGTCCTATTAAAAAAATGGCGATATTGACAGGCCACGTAGATCTTCAGATTTGACTCTCCGGACTTCTTTCTGTGGGGTTGTTTGAAAACTTCAGACCATTGACGAGCTCAGGGCAAACATTCGAGCCGAACTCATTGCTATGCCACCCGAGATGCTCGAAAAAGTGATGGAAAGCGCAGCAAAACGTGCACATTCTGCATTGATCAATGTTGATGTTGTATTCGAAAACTTGTCCAAAAAATTTTAAAGGACGAAGTTAAATAAAAATACCTCAAATATGCAAAACGGTTGTTTCCTTTCTAAAGTTATTCAATATTCACATACAGACATACAAGATGGCGCACCCTGTGCATACCCCTTACATTCTGTTAGAACCTACATATAAATCAAGTTCACGAAACTTGGCAACCGGCTAATTAAGTCCACAACTTCCAACTCATCACGTTCTGTTTACAAGTTTTGTTCCAGCTATTTACCACTTCGAACTGACAATGGACCGTCCATGTGTGAGGGGTGTTTGTGTCACGAACTGGAATTAATCGTATAGGTACAGCTATGCAGAACAACTAAATGATTAGCATTTATTAATTGAACAGGTTCAAGAACGTCATTTTTTTTTTTTGTAGGAACGCACCTTAAATAGCAGTTACCTGCGACACCAACACCAGCTTAGAAAAAGGATTCAAACACTAAAGAAACATGAACAAACTATGCGGCTATCTTCATCAAAGATACATATGTACATATATTTTCTTAATTATTCACAAGATTATTTATTTTTTCATCATTTTGTTTGGCATAATTACAGAGCATTTTTTTTTAATATTATAACATTTATCCAGTTAGTCCAGCCACTAGCTCGGAAGTTATTTGCACACATTCACCATAGGAATCATGATATTTGCATTTTCCAGATGTCGATTCTACCGGAGCCGATGGCGAGGCTAGCAATAGTTCACCCTCCTCCGGGCGGGGTATGACGAAATTGGATAAATTCGAATTTGCAGGATAGCAATTCACCGCAATGGTGAGTGTTAAGAAAAGAAAAGCGAAAGCGAAAATTTTCACCAAAGACATTCTTAGAACGGAAACCTTTATGCACACTCTTTGAAAAAAGCAACACCAAAGTCAGATACAGAATAGATACTGACATTTCAACTAAATGACGATTCGAGGAAAGGTGTTCGTACGTTTCTGAGTAAACCCGTTTTAGTTTTCGTGTCTAATTAATCTTATTATTGTTGGTATGCAAATGGGATATGCTCTTGAACCATGTGACCAAATTAGCAGGGAAGAGAACTAACGAGTAGATGGTGGTAGAACCGATGGAATATTGAGCCATACGAGTACAGACCTAAACAGGTGGTGATGCTCGTAAAAGTGATTTTAATTGCATTTGCCTAAGATTAATTAAATTTGACTTCCGTGACTAATATCCGGTTGGTATGTACAGCACAAGAAGAATTAATTAACATCGAGCACTATGACATTTAATAGATTTATGTTGCTTTGTTTAATAATTGTCTTATTTTCTTGGAAATTCCCAACCACTCAATAAGCGAATTGAATTGTAGAGAGTTTACTGCTAAACATAGAAACGCATTTGCTGGTGAACCGGAAACCGATATGAATTTTTCCCTTGCATACTTCTTGGCAGGATGCTTTAACAAACATAAAATAAAATTATGATGTAACAGCGAATGGGTTTTTAAAAATAAAAAAATGTTCACACTGTACCTAGTAGTTCACAATTCGCCTCCGAAGAAGGACCAAAACTAAAAATTGGTACAACCGATACGGGCTAATAGGACTGTGCCTAAAAGCATGCCACAGATAATGCCCCAACTGGACAAGTTGAAAGTTGAATCATTATATGAAAGTATTTGCAATTTGTACAGGGTGCACTCTCTACCAACTGAGCAACAAAATCGACCTGAAATTTTCTGTTTCAATTTATTATGAAGCACACAAATGCCCCAAAAATAAACAACCAGGAACAGGACCCTGTACTGTTTCATTTCAATTGATCATTCATAAACATTTGTAAAATTTTCAAGGAATTAACTTCCTTCCTTGGTTGACTCGTGACACGTGAAGAGTCTCGACCTTCTAGTCTCTTCGATCCCGGTAACGTTCTTTGTCTACGCTCTGAGATCCATGACACCTTGATCTTTAAAACGTATGATCGGTCTTCTTTATCGTCTTGAACTTAGGAGCTGTGACTCGAAGATCCTCTTTACTTAAGCATTATTATCATCGGTGTGGTCGAGTCAATGTTGTCAAAGTAACAGTGGTCAAGAGTTTTCTGTGGATAGTAGTTTGTTTGGTGCTCGACATTATGCCTTCTATCCTTGTTAACTTCTTGAATATAGTTCTTTGAACATTTATTCCAGCCCTGTTCACCGAACCGAGCTTGTCCTTTGAAATTCTTCAACCTTCTCCAAGATTTGTATTAGGAGGACGAATCTTTGAACGAATGCCTGGTTGATAGCTATAATGTAACATACCCAACAGTATGTTGAAAAATTGGCTTTCAGATCAACTTCTAGTAATTTAGACATAAAGAGCTCTTAATCCTTACTTAGAAAGCTTACAGCACTTCAATCCTTATTTTATACGAACATTTTTATTTACCTTTTGGGAACTTGATTATAGACCATTAGGGGATTGATTTTTGGCCATATGGCTAACATTGCGACCTGAAAGTATCAAGGGGTATGTATAGTTTCATATCATATGTAATAGTCGATAGTACATCCTTTTTCGCAGAGCAGATCAAAAAACCGATTTTCATGAGACTTTGGATCAACTAACATTCGAAAATATTGGTACAATTTAACAAAAAATGTCGTGCAGCCACGCCCACATATGAGCTGCATAGGAAGGTGTATAGGGTATCATACAATCCGATCCAGATTTTTATGTTTTGGACTTGAGCCGAGAGTTTTTAAGTGTCCCGCAAGGTCACCTGGCTTATATGTATATTCTAGCAGCAGCTTAATAGCCCATTTAGCTGTCGTTTTCTTAATCAAGATTTATATAATTGAAAGCCTCACGAAGATTGCTAATGCTTTCGCAAGGCAGGTACACATGACATCTGAACCGTTTAAGGACTTTCGACTGCAAAACAAAATGTACGTGATAATGGGGGTAATATACATAAGTACAATGTATAATGTTTGTATTTAGTTCTCCCGTAATGACGTCTTACTAGCGATGCATTCGATGGCCGACTTAATATGAGAACTTCAGCAAAAGCGTTTGTGAGAAAGACACTGATTTGTTTGACCTCACTGGAAAAAACTTAAGTGGTACCTTTGATCGTAATAGGTACTAGATTGACTAGTGTTCTTTTGGTATTAGTCACCAGATCAGTCTTGAAATAATAGGGCTGCTGTAGCATTCCAAAACGTGTATGATACTAGAAATGAATACCGCCATGTCAGCAACAAAACGAATGGTGATCTAGCTTCATCTTTGTAGATACTCCTCTTTGGTCATAACTCTTAGATGCGGGCTTAGACATTGATACTCCTCTAGAGGAGGAAGAAATAATTTGACTTAGATTGGTTGAATCCTTGATACCTCTTCTACTAATTTGTTTTGATACTGAATCGAACCCAGTTTAACAAATTGACCCTCAAGGGGAAGGTATAGTTACTTTCTTAACGGGCTCCCGACCCGTGAAGAGTCCCTGCCTGAGGCACGCCAGCCTTGGATTCCCTTCCATCCCGGGTACGCTACTTCTAGTTGGCCAGATCAAGCGCACTGGCATCCGCGATAATTTGGTCCATAAAACCGAGGTGCGGTTTTCCTTGTCGTCTCGAACCTGGAGGCCGTGATTCGAAGATTCTCTATGCTGGAGAACTATACGAGTAGTCCATTCTCTCGATATGGCCAAGACATAGTCGGCGTATTTTGTCTTTTTCTACTTCATCCACATCTTGGTACAGCTCATAGAGTTCGCGGTTATATCATCTCCTCCTCGTATACGGGACCGAAAATTCGACGAAGATTTTTCCTTTCGAAAGTACCCAAAATCTGCTCTGCTTTCCTGCTTATCGTCCAGCACACGGCACCATATAGCAGAACTGGCAGGATCAATGCTTTGTAGTGCATAAATTTCGTCCTCCGAGGTATGACTTTATTTTCGCCGAATCTCCACTAGGGTGTCGTTCGTTCCTTAACTGCCTCAAAGTTACTGTTGCCAACAGTGACGTTTTGTCCTAGACGGTGGACCGATGCTTCTTTGTTTGTTGACAACAGGTACTTGGTTTCGTCCTTATTCACTTCAAAGCCAACTCAAAGCTGTTCCCAAATTGCACATTGCATCGCGTGTTTTCCAGCATCACGCGACATAGCTGGATAAGCTTTGCTGGGATCCCGAATTCGGCCATCGCCTTGTAGAGCTCAAGACGATGAAGGCTTTCGTATGCGGCTCTAAAGTCGATAAAGAGATGGTGAGTCTCGACTTGAAATTTGTTGGCCTTTTCAAAGATTTGCTTAAGTATGAAAATTTGGTACATTGTCGATCTGCCGGGCCGGAAGCCATACTGCTACGTGCCCATTAGTGTGTTGCAGAAAGGTTTCAAACGTTCACATAGTACATCAGATAGGATCTTATACAGACAGCTATTTTCTTGAAATGAAAAGATCCTTCTTTAAAAGAAGCCTCTTACAGTTTAATGTCTCCCTTTAATTTACATAGATTGAGTAATGTCTAAATTCGAAGATACCCAAGGTTTAATGTCTCAACTATCCCCACGCTCTTGAGAAAGGAAAAGTACCAAACCCACTACATCCTTAAATTTTTATATCTCCTGGCGGAGTGAAGTACAATAGTAGTCAACGCTTAAGTGGTAAGTAATTTTTATTGTACGACATACAGAAAGTAAAAAGCCAGCCAATTAACAATTAACTTTTAACGACTCACAAAATGTCGCTTAAGCCCTCCCGTGTGTATTCATGGAGAAATGCAAATATTAAACAAAGACTAAGTTACCACACCTACTGGCCGGAAGGTCCATAAACCTCTGCATTGGGAGTGGTATTTAATAGACTATTTCAGACATATGTGCTGTAAAAGTTGCAACAAGTAGACACTTGGAGTCCGCCCTTGAAAATGGCCTACCCTATGTCAACCACTTCAAACGGTTTTTTTTTTTTTTAAAAG
Organism: Xylota segnis; assembly: GCA_963583995.1. Taxonomy (NCBI): domain Eukaryota; kingdom Metazoa; phylum Arthropoda; class Insecta; order Diptera; family Syrphidae; genus Xylota; species Xylota segnis. The sequence goes on along the minus strand of OY757236.1, from coordinate 26,264,876 downwards.
CCAATTGTAATTAGTTATATGCCGACTTAATTGACCACCGAGGATTAGTAACAATTTGCGCACGTTTAACAAAGGCTAGGTATCGGAACGAAGCGTATAATTGCTGCCTGATGGAATAATCACGATTGCAAATTTAATTGTGTTATTGGCTGGCTTTGAGTTCATGCCATTGAAGAAATGAGCCATGTGCATTTAGTTAACACAGAATCATCAAGCGATTAATAATAGTGTGAATGATAGTTATTAGCTGTGTCATATCTGCTTTCAATGGCGGTAATTTAATTTGAATTTGATACGGTTAATCTCATTATGAATATGCACAAATATATTAAATAAAAATTATTAAAATTCGATTGTGATGGCATGTCATACAGGTCAGACAAATTTTGAAAGGAACATAAATCTACATAAATATTTTCTTCAAAACATTTACATATGTATAACACAATAGTTTATGTTATGAATATATCACAGCGAAATCCTTTCAGCAGTACTTGTCTTAAAATTCAATTTGATTGCACTCTGTAACAAAGTCGGTCTAGTTCCTTAAATGGGTGTCATACCAAGTTACTATGAACAATATGAGGACCCCTAAGCCGAGCTACAAAAAGCATCACCGATGTGGGTGGATCACCGTCTCACACTGGGAATCATCTGCCCCTTTCTATGAAGGAGCTAATCTTAGCAATGCAGGCGGTACTGAGATCGGAAAGATCGTTGCCAAATGCAAGGAATGTCCGTAGGAGGTGACTAATGGTCTCGTCTTCCTTTTCGTTCCTACACCTTCCACAGGAGTCGTTGTGGAGGATGCCTAGTCTTTGAAAATATCTTTACCACGAGTTAGGGTGTTAACTGTCTTGAAAAGGGTTCCTCTCTTGCGTTAAGGTCTTGTTTTCTATTCAGGTCGTCTAGAGCAGCCTAGAGGTATAGCATTGATCAAGTTGATGCAATCGAGGATTGGGCACCTCTAACGCTTCGGCTTTGATAAGATGTTTAGCATACGATGTTGGCACCTCGATGTCGGTAACGTGTATTCAATTTGAGCCAGAGGAGCCTACCTTAGCTAGTGCGACAGCCTCACAATTTTCTGGTATATTACAGTGACCTGGTACCCAGGTAAGGTGGAAATGTCTAACTATTTCTTTAAGACATACACCGCAGTCTTTCACTGCCTTAAATCTCATAGTGCTGGATGCGAGAGATTGGATGGATGCCTGTCTGTTAATGTTAATCCAGTCAATCAGTTGCTTGGCGACTGGCATTGATTTTGGCTAGAAAATTGCTGCTGGTTAAAGGAGAGGTTGATGCATGGGTCGTCTAAGAAGACTCCGTTCAGGTCCATTCAGGTTTGTTTGGTATCGAAAATTTTTAGTCCCTATTAAAGTAATGTTCGATAGGCACGTGACCGTTGACCTGTGGCAAATGGAAACTTATTACCTGATTCATTCTCTTGCGATTTAGTTCTGAAGTTCGCAACAGATTTGGAAGTAGAAAAACTCCTAGAATATAAATTTCTGTGCAGTCAACACCTTACTGCAGCCAAAGTACGAATGTGGATATCTTAAGTGAAACAGCAAAGAAAATGTAATACTAAAAAGTAGCCATCGCGAGAGGTGTATCTTGCAGTCTCTCAACGACTCCCATTCAGTTAAAAGAGCTTTGCCTTCACTAGAATTAAAACAAAAGCTGGTTAGATAGATCGTATGTCACAGTCGACTTTAAGGTTATATGGGACTTTGTCTATATTGACTGTGCTGTTATCGTTGACAATAGCACCTCAGTAGAACTCAACGTACAACTCATGTTGATACCTCTTAACGCTGAAAAGGCAACACATAAATAGCTATGAGTTATAAAGATGGTAGTTAGGTCCTATTCCGAGCAACTCAGAAAATTCTATATAAAACCTTGCTCATCTCAATCTTTCTTTTTTGTGTCAAATCATGGACTTTATCAAAACCAAATGACGACATATTCAATCTTTTCAAAAGCATAATTTTTCGTACGATATTCTGTCCTCGAAGGAGGAGATTCAACGACAAACTTTACTATGTACAGCGACTTCAAGTTAATCGAAATACTGCGCTTCATTCGTCTGAGGCGGCATGCATAAATAGTGTATAACTGAAAGTACTTGAAATAGTAACATAAGACTGGGCTGGAGTGCCGGCAAGTACATGCAGCTTAAGAAGAGGTATACAAAACGTTGCTCCAAGGAAGTAAGAGGGCTTCTCGTGAAGTCTAGGAATAGAAGGGACGAGAAGTACATCGGCTTTTTCGAAAGACATTGAGAGACACCGAGGCATATTTAGCTTCATTTGTACCTATGATGCAAACAAACAGAATATCTGAAAGGACTTCTGGCGAGATAAGGTAAAATTCAAATGCAAGTACCTTGTACTGTGGCGTATACGTAACTTTTTTTTTATAAAGTTTTTGTTTAAAAAATTTTGTATTTTTTTAACACACGCCGAGACAACAGCTTACTTCGTATTCAAGCTAAGATCTGACAAGACTGCTGCAAGTGACGGCTTACCAACTGAGGTATTCAAAGCACCTGGAAATAAATTGGTATAGAGCATACACCGACTCATTTCTAAGATTTCGTCAGATGGGTGTATGCCTGATGAATTTAATCTCAGCACCGTTTTCCCGATCCAGAAGAAAGGGGACCACTCAATTGCGCCAGTCAGTCTTCATCGCGTATAAGATCTTATCGGTTATCTTATAGAAAAGTCCAGGTCCACAATCAGGTTTAGTCGCTTAAGCAGATCCTGATGAAAATACCAGAAGTTTAAGTCGATATTTAAAATATTTTTACCGATTTTAAGGCGTCATATGGCAACATTTATAGAAATAACCTGTACAGACCTCGTCGTAGGTGGCGCGCACAAGAAAAGGATCTTAACCAACATGTAATCCGCAACTGGACCTAACGACCAGGGTAACTAGAGAAGGTTGTTAGTTGAGGCCCAGGTTCATCCCAAATTATAGCGCCATCTACAGATATAAGTAAGTAAGCACATGGCTAACTGAATAGGCACTATTTTTTCATTCCAAGCTCAACCTATGCTTTAGTGGTACTCAATTAAGTAAGTAAATATTCAAATAAAACGTAATGGAGAGTGGGGCGCTGTGGCTCAAGTTGGGCTACGGAATAGGGGATTCGAGGCTCGAATCCCAGAGAAAACACCTAAAAGTTTTTTCACGGCCCGCCTCTTGCGAGCGTCCGGTAAACATCCAAGAGTCATGAAAAAGCTGTCAGGACGTCCTTTCCATTCGTAAAGAATATAACACGCTCAACACGAATGGTTGTGAGAGGCTAGGTCCTAGGTCCCATCGACCTCTTGCTCCAAAAATTTGTATTTGTAATCAGCTGAAAATTAGAAAATCACAATTTTCACAATCTGGGACTTTATAGCTTCAAACACGATGCTTGTAAATATAACTATCCCGTCTGTAATGATTTAAAATAAATTTAAAAATTATCATACCGTTGTTTTCCTAAACTCTAGTTTGTATTATTTAAAAAAACAAAAACAAAAATGTACGTATATATAGGTAAAACTTACAAATCTTACACAAATATACGAAACCTGACACTAGTGCCTAAAGCTAAAAGATAAATCTTAGACTACACTGTAAGATGATCGATAATGAACTAAAAAACTTCAGACTTAGCTCTGCAAATCTTAACTAGACCTAATTGGCTAAACTAGGAAACCAGATACCTGAATTCAAATGTATCTCCGAAGGTCAATAAAATAACAGAAAGCAGACCAGATTGACCATTAATCTATAACGAAATGTATACCAACCTTTATACATATACCAATAAAATATAAAGAAGATAAAATTATTTGAAAACATCTAAGAATAATTATTATACCAATAAAATATTTAAATTCGCACACTTTACCAGAGCCAATGAATAAATCAATCGTTTTATACTGTATCTTTGCGTACCTGCGTACATAATTAATTTAAAGAAGAAATTCCTGAGAAAATCCAGAAAAAAAAAACAAATATGTTTCGGATAAACATAATTAAAGAAACAATGATCTCGCTCTTATACTTATGTATCCATGAATCCATTCGAAACACGATTCTACACGATATTATTAGTTAATTGTGTAGTCTCTTGCTGGCGCCATTATCAAGATAGGTTCAGTATACATATTGTATCTAATCTAAATCACAAGAAAAGAAAAATAATTTAAATTAATAATTCAGTAGATTCATGGTCATTGCCATAAAATTAGTATTCAAATCTTTTTCTCTGATTTAATAGTTTTTATTTTTTCTTTTTCTTAATTTACATTAAAATGAGTCGTCCAGTGACGCATTCGATATCCTTCGCTTAGATTTATGAAATCCACGTGCATACATTTTACGTATGCATTTCATATTATGTAAAGAATGAGAGCAGAATATTTAAGAGTAATACATTTTTTATGTTTAACATTTTGGTATACAAAAAAGTATAAAAAGCAAAAAAGGTTTGAATGTGCTTACGCAATGGCTCTTGGAATGATCTAATTGTATTGCTGTCAGACAATTTACATACTTTCGTTGACATTTTATTGTTTTTCTTTTTCCAAAATAAAAGAATTGATTTCTTTTAAACTTTATTATGCTATTCATGTATATCTTTTCGATTACGGCAAGATTACGGCTAGAGAGTTGAAGTTAAGTAACACAATTTCACTTATGATTTACGTTTATAAGCCATCCGACAGGCCCTAAAGAAAATACCTAAATACATAATAATAGTACAAGGCTATCGCATACTTAGGTAGAATGTCGTAATAAAGCATGCGGTTTCTACCCTATTTGACAGTTTTGAACCATCACTGTACCTATCAGTACGATTTGAGGACAATCCCTTTTAAAAACATAGAAAAGCTACAATCGATTTGGAATCACATCCTGTTTTTTAAGCAGCCCTTATGAAATGGGCGTGGTCCCACAGAATTTTAAGTCCAATTGCAAAGATAACTTCCAATTATTGAAGAAAATCAGTTTTTATGATAAAAATTGTACAAAATTTGAGATTCTAAAGAATTTGTTTTAATAAAATTTATCGATGTCATGCAAACTAGTAAAGTTATGAAAAAGTCAGCATGGGAGTGGCTTCTATTTCTCCAAAGTCCAGATATTAAATTTAATCCTCCTAGCTCAAAATTTAAGGCCCAAAAACTGGTGCAATTTAGACGAACTGACATCTATTGATGCTCATCACGAATAAACACACTTCACCTCAATTATTTCTTTATGTTACGAACTACATGTGCCAAAGTTAATATGCGAGTATAAAAGTCTAGTGCTGACTAAGAAGGTATGATGTTTCCAATTTTGACTTGCATTAATAGGGCAAGAATTGATTTCCTGAAAATTTTCGAACTCAAGATTTCAGGACAAAATTTACATTACTATGAGAGAGAAGTGGGTCCACCAATTCTGTCTGTCTGTATGTACGTTCGACTGGACGGATTTGATCTGAGCTTCATATCTGGAGTCCAATTTCATCGGTTATTTTCTGAACCTGGTCAGTTGTCGAATGCTTGATTCTCAACTTCAGTGGATGGTGAGGTATGAGATTTCTTAGAGGAGTCTTAGCAGTCTTTCAAATGCCTTGGATATTATTGAAAGGACCTATATTGGTCTGTACGATTTTTTGGGAGTTTTTCCCATTTTTATTTTATATTTGTGTCTGCCAACTTTTTTGATTCTCAGATTGAGTGCGAGCTGACAACTAGTTTGTTGACGACAACAGTCAAAAACATTAGTTTACCTCAAGTGCTATCTGGGATTATTTCGAAGGAAAATATTACTGACAATATTAAGCAAAGAATTTCTTGTTTGGATGCGTTAAAAATGTTGGACAAAGCCTACAGGGACCCTGTCGAGAACAAGACCATTTGAGTGGTATAAAGCGTTCAAACAGGGCCGTGAAGTAGTTGAAAACTTGCCTCATCCGCAACGGCCTGTAATACCAATAACTAGAGAAAACACACAGACTTAGTGAGGAAAAATGTGTTCAAAGATCACTATACCTAGTTAAAGGGAGCTCGCACGAACCAGTTTTTCACATTTTAAGTGATGTATTCCGTATTATATTTTGTGGGTGGCAGGGTGGTTCATTCCAAAAAAGGTGAATTTTCATCTCACAAATTCATCCTTTCGAGCGACTTTTTAACCAAAAATGCTACTAATGGTAGCGTTTACAAAATTTTCTGAGAAATATTGGTAATTCATGCAATTGTCTGATACTTAGGACACAATTTTCATATGTAAATCTACCCATATTTGCAGATCTGGCAATCGTCTGAACATAACTTGAGGGTTATATGACAAATCCAAAGCAATAATGTACAAAATTTTGAAAACGACTCGCCCATTAAAAAAATTTCAAAATTTTAATTTTTTTCAAATTTTTTACTAGAAGTCAAAAAATTCAGGCAAATCGAACTATTTAACCTGGACGATGAAGACTCAGACTTCCGTCCACCCAACCAGCAAGAAGTGAGGATAGCAATATCCAAAGTTAAGTCCAACAAAGCTCTTGGATCAGACGGCCGCATCTCTTTAGGGCAGTTGGGTACTGATTTGGTGGAGAGCATATGCTAACTCATTTCTAAGATCTGCACACTCGTCAGATTGTTTGCTGTTTCATAAAGTTTGGAAAAAATCTTACCCAAATTTTTGATCTCAAGAAAGGATTCAGACAACGTGATACGCTGTCATTTCAATATTATACTCAAAAAAATTGTGTAAAACTTACAAACCAACACTAGAGGTACTTGCGTAAGCTGATGACATTGATATCCTCGGCAGGACACAGCGAGCTGTCACTGGAGCGTTTACAAGTATTGAAGCAGAGGAAAATGTGTTTAGCTGTGAATGAGGGCAAAACCAAGTAAATGCTGTCAAAAAGAAAAATATCAACGAATTGGTAGAACGTCATAATAGACAGCTGTATCTTTAAGGTCCATAGTTATGACTGTCTTCTACCTTACTTTGCTCTAAATTCTGACAATAAAATAACTTCAGAGATCAAACGAAGAATTGCTCTTGCTAATCGATGTTTCTTTGGCCGAAGAAGGAAATTGAAATTGTCGAGAAATACCAAGGAAACTTTATATAGGTAAAACCCTCATCATCTCTAGTCCTGGTTTATGGTGCAGACCTTGGTTTTTCGAACAATTTTTGGTCTCGCTTACATTGACAGGCTTTACAGGAAAAGAATTTAACAGTAAACTTTAAATCGATCTGGTCAGAAAAGTACCCAAGATATCTAGGACATGTAGAGTGAATATACACCGACGCTCCACCTAGCCTTAGATGGCACGCACAAGTGGAAGAGGACTTTAATCAAGTTGGAGTGGGCAACTGGAGTTAGCCAAAGAGTGGGCTAACTGGAGAGGCTTTCTGGTTGGGGTCCAGCTTCACCCAGGGACTATAAAGCCATCTATGTACCTAAGTAAGTTCATAAGTAAGTGATACTTCCTATAGGTATGTATGTACGTGAATAATGTGTGATAGTCGTATGACTTGGAAACTATCCCAGAAGTACTTTCTACATTTTTCTACACACTGGTGTTCACTATACTATGCAGCATCCTTGTCCATACTTGTTCCACTTCAATATAAAGGGTTTTTGGCTTATACCAGTTTTATTGTTATCGTTTTCTGAGTGATCCTATATTTTCAATATGACTTCATCTCCTGGTGGTCAAGAAAGGAATACATGAAGCATATTCCCTGCATAGCACCATATATTGAACACAGTCTCACTATGGATCTTCTATAATTCCTGCTGAAAGTCAGGTCACTTCATTGAAGTTCAGCTTGACATTTTGCTAAAGAACTTGTTCTGTTTACCAAGATGAAGTGATGCATTATCATAGCAAAACTACTTGGTTCGATCAGTCTACCAAACGATTACCATTTGGTCTATTTAGTGAGCTATGTCCAGGTGCCATCCTAAACGTTGAATTTCTACCTTGCTGCATTGTATCTTCACATAAGCTGAGCACATAATATATGTACATACAATGCAACTAACATGGGTTCATTGGTGCTTGTTCCAAGGCAACATAAATACACTACCTATGTGTAAGAAATACCATACAAGACCAGTTTTGGATGCAACAATACAATTCAACTGGTGCATAAGCTGGTTTTCTTCATACTAGTATCGGCTTCACCTTCACCTGCATCATCGGAGGAGAAACTTTAGATACTTTTGTTTTTTTTTTCAGTCCAATCAACTGCAACCACATAAGCTGCCCATATGGATGGACGTTGGCTTCTTGTAACTGGTTTGACCTTTGGTGTTAATTATGACAGATTTTGCAAAGCTATTTCTAACATCATCGACCTCATTGAAAGCAGCGACATAACGCCAGGCACGATTCGCTGATTTTCAATTTCACAGAATCATCTTGAAGTAAAAAATAATAGCTTTTGTTTGGAAAAGAATTAAAAAAAATAAAAAAAAACCAAACCACAAATATGCTTATTTCTGATCGTTAAGCACTTGATCATCACATACTTGATCAAAAGAACCGAGGGAATTGACCTTTTAATAGCAGTTAGCCGCTTATGTGTCTCTTATTCGTTGCGCGATGATCGTTAAAACATTTGCTAACCGGTCGTCGAACTATCCAATAACGAAACAAAAGAAAATCAACTATATATGTATACATATATATACATATGTATATATGTAAACGAGAAGAAACCACATGGGCGTGCCGCCGTCGCCGACGCCGCCACCATCAGAGACCAATAGACTATTTATGAGTTGCCACAGGCCACGAGCATAAGGAGTGGGCTTCAACTCAATGAGTTTTCTAGAACATGTCTATGACGCACTATCGATACATATAAGCCCTCATTACTAAGTAGATTCGCTGGAATCGACTAGCAATTAACATTGCAAATAAAATAAATAAAAAAAAAAATGCTCACGGGTGTTGCAACGATTTGTATCTTTGCAAATTCCTAGTAAAGACATACGAGAATTGTAGGACGTGGGGTTCTTACAATTCTATGGACATATGCGCCGTCTAATGCGCAATCAAGTCAACTGGAACTGCCTGATGTACAACAAGTACCAGGAACTGAGGAGAATAATTGTTCTTTTCAAGGTAAAATAATTTTTACTACCCGGTTTCTTAAAGCCAGTTTATATACAGAGAGAGAGATACATTCTCGTGTCCAACAATAAAAGAGTTTACAAGGAAAGAGTGTTGCTCCTGATGTGGAAAGTATTTTTGTCTTACCACATTTTTTTTTTTCAATTAAAGCCAATCGGTGTAAAACCTTATAGTGATTACGACTCTCTAATAAAGTGGTAGTATTCTGTAGAATACCAAGCCCATACTATGCTACCCACTACTGGAGTATATAGATTGGATTGCAGCTCACTTAGCTGTTTAGCCATGAAAAATTAAAAATTCTTCAGAAAGCCAATAGTCATGTGAGTCATTCAACGTAAACTACGTACTAAATGATTTATTATAGATAAACAATTTGCACGCTAAGTGAATTTAGAGCTGCATTTAATTAAGACTAAATCGTGGCAAGAATTTTTATAATTTTGTTATCTTGTTCTCATTGCTGTGAGTCATCTTTCGAATTTCATACTGAAGGACATAACAGACGTAATGCTTACGTATGATCTTTATACTGGAAATCTAAATGGTTCCATCGAAAAATGTATAAACAACAATATGTTTAGAGACAAGTTTCAGGCTCAAAACCTTGAATCCTTGGCCCAGTAGCTCTCTCAAAAAAGTCAGCCTGTATACTGAAAACTTTTCCTCTTATTATTACTAATTGAAGGAGGGTGTATGTTGCACTGCGACTTGTTCATTGTGCCTCGAAAGAACACTTTGGCGAGGTATAGTCCAGTATTATAGTTTCCCTTGTATGATGGTTCCTTTCAGAACAATTTTAAAACCATGTACTTCTACAATGCCCTTGCGAAAGATATCCGTCCTAGAGCACTCTCTCCGATCCGGTTTTCTTAAAGGATATAAGAATGGAAGTTGGCCCAAGTAAGTGCATTTCCTCATGTGCTAATTGGTTCTTCCCCAAGTTAAGATCCGAGGCAATGTTTTGGGATTTCACGGAACTCATCGCAGAGGTCTTCTTTAGATACATCAAATGTCCTTACCTTTTGATTATGCTGCCCTGGAGGATTCTTGGCTAGTTTCATGTCCTGAAATATAATCCAGGGTCTTGTTCTACTTCCATCTCTAGTTTTTCCCATTTTTCTTCAAATATTATGGTCCCTCATTCAGCAGAACGGTTCATGCTTTCCTTCAATTAAGTTGGGCATTTCATTATTCTTCATTCACCCATAGGCAGGTATCCAAGAGGAGGTCACCTTTTTTCTACTACTTTCCCAACACTCGCAAAAAATTTAAGCTAAATGACATAGGAATCAAGTGCCATGATAGCAACTAGCCTATCTGACACTATAGCCATATCACAATATGGCTTCTATTTTAGCCTACAAAATGCAAAGGAGCCATTTCCAATAGAAATTGGACAAGATTCATGGCTCCTGTAATATAGAGGCGTGGTAGTCTTTGGACTTCATTAAGTCCCTCCCTTGTGGTGGTATGACACCATGTGTTACTCGAAAGACTCCTAGGAAAATTGGATTGATTTTTATTAAAGGAGGTCCAGACCAGAGACCAGCTTGATTTTGATGGGTAGTATGGCACGGTGTAGCATCCGTTTGTAGTCGCATGCATTTCAGTTGGATTCGATGCAAGAAAATTGTAAAATATGATACAAGGTGGTCCAAAATCTATCACCCTATCAAAAGATGCGGAAAATTTATTTTTAAATGGTGCCAAATGTCAGCTTCATTTTGGTGGATGTGAAGTAAGTGGATGCAGAATACATGTCGACAAGCCAAATAGCCACACTATAGTCCTCAAGATTGCGGAATAATCTATCAGGATTACTTCATCTGAGCCCTTTAGCCACTCGTCTCAAAGAGGCAGGAACACACATGACAGAAGAGTCGCCAGTTTCGACTAGACTATCGCTATTGTAGCTGGATACCATGAGTAAGATCAACAAGATTTTATTGCCAAAAATGGATGAATTGGAACAGAATAGCATGTAGTTACAATAAGATGGTGAAACAATACACACAGTTCGAGCGACAATGGACAGTTTGAAGGATGCTTTTCAGGGTCACCTAATGTATCATTCTGGCCATTTCCACGGGCAAGATCGCCCAAATTTGTTACTTCAGACTACTTTCTTTGACGATTTCAAACAGAATATCCGACAAGAGTCCTAAATTCCCACCAAAACGATTGAAAATGCGGTTAAAAAATCGCGAATGATCATCAACGTCCATTTAACTGATATAATCTTCAAAAATAATAAAACAAAGGATCAAATCATGTCGTTTTATTTGAAAGATATTGCAAAACAACATCGTGTGAGTGTTTGGCCACCCTGTGCGAGTGGAATAATTCCGAGTTTAGTGGGAAGCCAAAAATAATTTGTACTTTTTGATTCAAAAAAATCGCTGTCGTCATTTCAAATATTTTCGATTTGTCTTTACACATTTCCAAATTTTTTTTGCAAGCCACTTAGGATAAATCGAAAAGAAAACGTTTAAGAAAAAAAATAGTTTGCATCTTTATTGTGTCAAAAAATAAATCAAAATTCCAAAATCTATATGTAGTTCATGCGGTGTACACATGAATGTTTCCAGTTCCCCAATTTCACTGAAAACAAAATTAAATAAAACTAAAAATAATTTGTTTTCCAATTTTAAACAAAATACATTAGTTTTGTTTTTATTTTCCTTTTAAATAAAATTTCTTTAATTTTTCGTACAGCGAGAGGTACAGTCAAACTATTTATTTTATAAAAATACGTGAAACTTGGAATATCTTATGCAGTTTCAATGAGTTAAAAACAAAAAAAAAATAAAATTAATTAATTTCAGAACTTAAATGTCATTCACTCGTGTTGTAGCGTTTTAACTTCACAAAATTTTCAGTTTTTTTTTTTTTTCTTTTCTTTACTTTTCTGACCTATTACATATATTAGACATTTTAAGATCTAGTTATCACCCAACCACTTCGTCACAAAATTTATTGGCTTTCTGATGAAACTACTGGTGCTACTGGTGTCTTGCTTGCATCATCTGCAACGGATGGAACAGCAGCGGGTTCGGCTGCTTCTACGACGGGCGAGGCTGGAGCAGGAACACTTGCGTCGTCTTGTTTAACCTCTTCAACGACAGGCGCTGCTGGTGCCTCTGATGGTGTGGCATCAGCTACCGATGGGGTAACAATGATGACCTTTGGTGCTTCTTCGGCGGCAGCTGGAGCAATAATCTCCTCTGTGTCAAGTGCTTTAGCATTGATGGCTACTTCAGGTACTGCCACAGAAGGGGATGCAGCTGCGTCTTCCACAATAGCCACTACAACTGGTTCGGCCGCAGTTATTACAGCTGGCTCAACAGCAGCTTCTACTGCTGCAACCACTGGTTCCACTGCTGGTTCGACGATAGATTTTACTACTGATTCTGCGACTGCGTCAGCAATTGGTGTTACTGCTGGTTCTGCTACTGCCTCGGCAACTGGTGCTGCAGCGACTTCCACTGATGCCACCACTGGCTCCACAACATTTTCCACGACTGCTGCTGCTGCTACTGGTTCAACTGGTGCAGCTACCACCACAGGTTCCACACCTGCAGGTGCTGCGACAACTTCTTCAACCTTAACAGGCACTTCGTTACTTGGTGCAACTGGTACTCCGGTGGCATGGACTTCTTCACTGCTTTCATTGCTGATGTCCTTATCCGATGATTCTGACGACTCTACCGAACTGCTTTCATCACTACTCTTATTAGCTCCTTCTTCAACAACACTCTTGGCACTGTTCTCTACTGAGACGACAGATAGAATAGTTGATCCAGTATCCTTTGCCGCCTCTGAAACCACCGCTCCTTTATCACTTTCAACAACAACAGGAACTTCAATCGATTTAACAGCCTTATCGGCAACTTCTACCTTAACCACTGGAATATCCTCCCCAGAATCCTCTAACGATGATGAATCCACCAAAGACGCGTAAGGACGACTCTGTACAACGGCAACCAAAAAGCCGATTGCAATAGCAAACACAATTTTATTCTTCATATTATTATGAGACAACATTTCGATCGAGCGTACCGATTGACTACGAACTTAAAACTGTTTTTGTGCCTGAGAAAAGTCAAATATTTTGTTTTTCAACCGGTTCTCATTGACTTGACCAGAAACCAGAAATATATAAGAAAAAGCGTTGGGAAGTAGAAGAATACTTGTTTGCCTAGGCAAAAAATTGCATAATACATGAAGCATTCTCTTTTGGATCTGTGTTTTTATACACACCAGTGTGAGACTCTGAATACTGATTATAAATGATTAAAAAAAAAAAAAAACAAAAACGGCCAACAACAAAACAAAATACATAAAAACATAAAAAGTAAAAAAAAAAATAAAAATGTTTTTTTAATGACATCTCAGCAGAGATTTGAAGTCGCGCTGGAATGGCTTAAAATGGTCGCGCTGGCTACTAGTACATAAGTCCATTAGACTTCTTGTTATTGTATCTTTGTATCTTTTTTACCTTTGTGTCTTTGTGGTTTTGTCGATGCTTTTGCTGGTGGTTGTTATATTTGTTGTTGTATTTAATTGGTATAAGTACGATGCTGCTGGTGGTAAATAAGATATTCTCTTAAAAGTGTGTTAAGGTTTCAATGCGCGCAAGATGTTACTTGATATCGTTTTGATACTCGAGATAAGATTTATGACACACGAGATGCTGAAATTCTTGGAATACTTCAATTCTAATGAACCACTGATTCATTTTGGATATTATTATTGGTATTTTTCCATCGAAAGAAGTAAAGTGTATGACACTTAAGAAGTAGGTCGGTTGGGTGGTTACAATGGGTACATAACTAAACTAGCCTGAACTTGACAGTGAATACTTTTAGAAAGTCACTATTTCAAGGCGCCTACTAGCTACATATATTGTTTGCAATTATTTATTTAGAGAAATGCGGAAAATATTTTGACAATAGCTGCAATATGATGGTAAAATTATTACTATTTTCCATATCATTAATTCACTGACCGGTCAATGATTTCCGCGAAATATAAAAACAATTGAATATGTACAACAATACGTTTTAATGTAAAACAATATACATAATATTTACAAGGAAATACCTGATAAAGTGGAATTTAAATTTTCCTATAAAGTTTGTATTTCTGGGAATTGGTAAATGTGGACATAAACAAATACGAAGAATTCATGCGCTTTTTATAGGATGCTGATAGTATTTCAACCATTTTCGAATGCAAAGTTTTTCAAATCACCTACATAAGTGGGCAAGTTGTTATTGGCTCTATTCATTCGAGACATTCAAATTTTTCTGAAAAATTAAAGAATACTTTTCCAGGCAAACATCACTAACTACATAAATATATGCATTTACGTATGGTACTCCTTTTCGGACTCCAATCCAATAATGAGTAATGGCCTGAGACTCTACGCCAAGTTTCCTTGTTACCTCGATCTTAAGGAAACGGACTTAAAGATTATTGTCATCTATTCGTTTAACGTCAGATCAGTAATGAAGTTTCAAAGTAGTCGCAGAGCCTTGGAAAAGAGATGGTGGTGGAGCAGCCCATTGTGGGCCAGTGACAGCACTCTTATCCTAGCCGAGGGGTAACAAATTCAGCAAGTCGCGTCTAAATGTACGCGATTACCTCCACAATTTACTCCAGTCTTCCACGTGAAGGTAAAAAAGCACAATTGATGTGCTGCTACAAAATTGGACAAAGCCCGATTGACGGGAGTCGCCTAGCTCACCTATTCAGTCTGCAAGGACATCGACATTCCGATCTGAACGTGGAATGATCAGACTCTTAATGGAAGTGCCCGAACAAAAGAAGAATAAAAACAATAATTTTTTATATGGTAATTGCTATAGGAAGCCGGAATAGTACTTATTCGGACAGTGATCTATCATATGCGATAAACTTAGTCAACCAGTCTATAAGCTTTTGAACCCAGCTCATTGAACTCATTATAAAATATGGTTCCAGTAAGCAGAGTAATCAAACTTGACATTACTATGATGGAGATGTCCAAAACAGTGGTTCTGCCAATCCTGTAAGTCTATCTCTCTATATGTCTGTTGGTCTGTCTGTCTGTCTATACCCTCGACTTCAGCCTGAACGATTGGATGGATTTGATTCAAATCCTGCAGGCTGTTGAGCCACAATTCAAGGTAAACTCAAATTTTTCATTCTAGCCATTAAGTTAAGAGTATTTTACTTAGAGCCGATTTTAGTAAAAATCGATTTTCTCGAAATGGGCTAAAATAAAATAATACATACGATTAGTGCGAATATAGGATAATAGATGGCCAACCACGTTTGTCTGTAAACATACGTATGCTTGTGAAAATCGAGTTATTTTCTGAGCCAAAATTTAGCTTTTTATCAAATTTTTACTTGAAATCGAAAAAAAATATTAAAACCCAATTTGTAAACCCTAAAAATTTCTTTAATTAATCTGAGCTCCATATATGGCCACGCCCATTTTTGAAGATGTTTTTATAAAAATATAAAAATTGTAAAAGCTTCTAGAATCATTATGATTCCATCAAAAATGTAGCATGCCACGCCCACTTTAGTTTGCCTGATGTATAAAAAGAGCAAGACTTGAACATCAGTCCTCATAAGATTGTATATTTATGGCACAAGTAGAAGGGTGCAGATACGTACGACCCAGTGGTGCACTTTATTTAAATTTATCTACGCAGTATTTTTTGTGCTTTCTCTTCATTTTCTTCCTTGTATAGCATTTTATTTCACTTTCACTATTACGTTAGTTGCGTTTAGTGTTATGCGTGCCTTTCAAACGCCGTACTAGCCATCCAACAGTCCTGTGGTGCATTTAAGTGTGGTTTCTGCATTGCAGGTAATGTGATCTCAAATTGTTCCTTTTGGAAACAGGTATGCCAATCCTTGTCATTTCCACTTATCTGGAGTACTTTTTATACCACCAAGTACATTGCATATATGAAAAAACACGTCTAGGTATACTGCTATAGGGTCATTCAACAGAGCTATGATTTAGTTAATTGGAAAAAAAACCTAATATTTTTATTTAAATATAAAGTATGTACCATCTCTGTATTTCGCGAATAGCAACTCTGATATTTTCTTTTAGTACATGGATCGTTAGTAGAGTGTTGACGTTAAGTTTATCTTAAACGAAGCCTCCCTCATATCTTGGGAGCACTTATGTATCAAAAATTATAACTATTCTAAAAATGGACTATTCATCAAAGGATTAAAATTTAAAATAACACCTCTAGTTGGATCACCTTTTTCACGTTTCTTGGTTATTTGAGGTAACAATCGGGTGTTTCGATGAACTTTTTGGTAAAGATTGCCCATGCAGTTCCCTGAAAGTGACCTACACATACTGCATATAGAACCTCCGCACTTGATGGGACTGCATACCTTATGAAATCTTCCAATTATGTTTCCTCATTTAATAAGAAGATCTGCTCCTTATCAAAGAGGCATCGGAAACCCTATTCGATTTGCCTGATTCCAAGCCTTCTTTGTCCTGTCGCGTCTTGTCCTGATCTGGTACATATGTTCGAATTACACAAATAGTAAAACATTTCAGTAAATATTTAATATTCAACTTCTATTACAAAAAGATAAAAAAAAAATCAACAATTTTAAATTATTAATTCATGTATTCTGCCCTCATTATTGTGTATCTCTAATTCTAGCCACTATGACTAAATTCCTCAGCAGCGAAGTTGATACATAGTGATACCAAAATGGAAATCCGCAAATTAACAACATTTTTGCATACCATTAGTTATTTGCGAAATTCTAGCACATGGGGGCATCGAACTGACAAAAATTTTTCGCAATGGAAAAATAAATCAATTCAGTTTACATTTCGTGATGTTAATTAAACTAGAGGAAATATTTACCCTACAGCGGGCTACCCAATTTATTATATTCTATATTGACCTCTCGGTAAATAATGTTACTTAACCTTATACATTTAATCGCATCTATATACTTACCTATAGTAGTTTTTAGAATTCGAAAGCAGTTCCAAATTTATCAGTATGATGTACATACATTTAAATATGTAACTACCCACAATAGAGATAAAATCCTTAAAGTTTGGCTAATGATTGAATGGATTTATGCTATGTTATGTAATGAACCTATAACTCTCCAGTTCAACTTACGATTTTAATATAATTATTCTTTGGTTGTCTTCATCTCATCATGGTATAACATCTATCTAAGCTATCTAAGCTGGCAATAACTTAGTTCCAGCAACATGTAACAACCTAGGGCTTAAGAGTTGATTTTGACTCGCCCTCTATGTCAAATCCACCTTTTTTTTTAAAAAAAAATCCACTAAACAGATGGTTACTTTTCTTAGCAAAATTCTAGTGGAATATTCTGTTTCTGTGCATTATAAGCACAAACAAGCTGAAATAGCTACTCTGTATGGGTATTGGAAGCAGAAAATTTTTCAGTCCAAAAATGTGTGAATAAATGGGTTACCTATAGCCCACAGGACCAGCTACGCACATCCTGAAAGTTACTTTTCCTAGCCCAATTCTAGTGGAATATTCTGTTTCTGTGCATTATAAGCACAAACGAACTGAAATAGCTCCTCTGTATGGGTATTGGAAGCAGAAAATTTTTCAGTCCAAAAATGTGTGAATAAATGTTTTACCTATAGCCCACAGGACCAGCTACGCACATCCTGAAAGTTACTTTTCTTAGCCCAATTCTAGTGGAATATTCTGTTTCTGTGCATTATAAGCACAAACGAGCTGAAATAGCTCCTCTGTATGGGTATTGGAAGCAGAAAATTTTTCAGTCCAAAAATGTGTGAATAAATGGGTTACCTATAGCCCACAGGACCAGCTACGCACATCCTGAAAGTTACTTTTCTTAGCCCAATTCTAGTGGAATATTCTGTTTCTGTGCATTATAAGCACAAACAAGCTGAAATAGTTCCTCTGTATGGGTATTGGAAGCAGAAAATTTTTCAGTATAAATATGTGTGAATAAATGGGTTACCTATAGCCCACAGGACCAGCTACGCACATCCTGAAAGTTACTTTTCTTAGCCCAATTCTAGTGGAATATTCTGTTTCTGTGCATTATAAGCACAAACGAGCTGAAATAGCTCCTCTGAATGGGTATTGGAAGCAGAAAATTTTTCAGTCCAAAAATGTGTGAATAAATGGGTTACCTATAGCCCACAGGACCAGCTGCGCACATCCTGAAAGTTACTTTTCTTAGCCCAATTCTAGTGGAATATTCTGTTTCTGTGCATTATAAGCACAAACGAACTGAAATAGCTCCTCTGTATGGGTATTGGAAGCAGAAAATTTTTCAGTCCAAAAATGTGTGAATAAATGGGTTACCTATAGCCCGCAGGACCAGCTACGCACATCCTGAAAGTTACTTTTCCTAGCCCAATTCTAGTGGAATATTCTGTTTCTGTGCATTATAAGCACAAACGAACTGAAATAGCTCCTCTGTATGGGTATTGGAAGCAGAAAATTTTTCAGTCCAAAAATGTGTGAATAAATGTTTTACCTATAGCCCACAGGACCAGCTACGCACATCCTGAAAGTTACTTTTCTTAGCCCAATTCTAGTGGAATATTCTGTTTCTGTGCATTATAAGCACAAACGAGCTGAAATAGCTCCTCTGTATGGGTATTGGAAGCAGAAAATTTTTCAGTCCAAAAATGTGTGAATAAATGGGTTACCTATAGCCCACAGGACCAGCTACGCACATCCTGACAGTTACTTTTCTTAGCCCAATTCTAGTGGAATATTCTGTTTCTGTGCATTATAAGCACAAACGTGCGTTGGACTATTTGGCAAGAGATTCGAGGTTCAAATTTTTCACGGCCCCACCTCTCGCGAGCATCTGACAAACATCTAAAAGTACAACTGTCCTGAGAAAGCTTCTCAAATAACAAATTCCCCTTCGGATACGTGTAAGCAATATAGCACGCACAACACGAATGGTTATGAGAAGCTAGGCCTTGGTTCCCATCGACCTATTGCGCGAAGTATTTATTTTTTTTTTTATACAACTTAGCTAGGATTCGGAGTTTTCGGTCTTTCAAGGAGTGGTTTTCGCTATCGAGCTCTGTGTCAGAGAGTGTATTAGAAGAAATCTCCGAAGAACAGATATAAATATTCTATCGTACAACCAAGTAGCTCTAAAAGCTCTCATCTCCTTTGACTTTGAGTCGAAGCTGGACTGGAATTATTTTCATTGTTTTCATTCCATTGCCGGATTAGTAGTATCTAACAGTATTTTTGTATATCCTTTGATGTACTAGGTGTAGCAGCCTCATCAACGTTTGATTTCTTGCGCCTCATGGAGGTTTCGAGCTCGAAACACCACAGCCTCTAATGGGTTCCACTTGATTAGACAAAACCTTTCCCTTGGAACTTATAGTGAAGGTTGAATCTTGTTTAATGGCTTCAACATTAAGCTCATTATTTACGAATCGCTTTACTCCCAGACCTAGTGTAGATGATTATCTTTTTTTTCCTGATCGGGCTTATGCTCAGATAAAGCAATTAAGTGCTATCTTAAAAACTTCTCCAAGCATTCTGGTTATACATAGTAGCCAACGATGTACTGTTTTTCTTCAAAAATTCAAAGCTCAGCCCCAATTTTTTTTTTACTAATCATCGACTATAGTAAAGTTGGTAACGTCACCGTGGTAGCTCCTTGTATCTCAAAGTCTAAGTGTCTGACTCACTTCCTACAAATAGTGTGTAGCTTGGAAGACTTTTCGACCTAATCTCCTAAAAAATTCCACAAATTTTAAATCGAAACCGAGCACCTGCTTTACCTGACAGCATTCATCCTCTGCAGCTCTATAAAGCGATACTTGTGCAACCATTGAAGGTGACAAAATCCCACACAAAATCAAACTCCTCGGACTTCCAGCTTTGACTATTAAGGATGTTTGATCTTCGAATTGACTGTAAAAGATGTCGAGTTGTTCATTTCCGTATATGACCTAGAGGTTTACGCAGGATATACACTCACTTACAGCAGTCTGACTTCGGGATACTCCTTAGTTAGTCCCAACAAAAGTTCAAGATTAAGAGTGATATGTTGTTCTATTCTCTAGTTTTCCAGCTTTTTGTAGAGAAAACATGACTTTCTAAATTGATATGAAAGACTTCATCATACTTACCCTTTAAACAAGCGAAGACTTTATCGATATGGTATCTATAGCCTGCTGAATAGCATTATTTGAAACGCACAACATTTTCCAATGCACAACACCGGTTTAGTTAAAAAGCGAAATTTCAAAAAAAAAAATTAAGTATACGCCACCGAAAAAGTTGTCTATCTGAAAAAATAAAAAAGAAACTGCCAATTGCCAAAAATGTAGGGACTAGCATATATAGAAATAAACAACACCGTGAGAACAACGTTATCGCTGGACCAGTCTCAAATACCGAAGGGCTTCAATAGATCCTAAGAAACTCGGAACAAGGGATTACAACTATGACTTTTCCGCAGGATAGCAGAATACGAATTCAATGGTCTAACCAAAGTCAAGTCAAGATTCATGTACACATACATACATATTTAGATACTTAGATTCTAAGGATCTCATCCGCGAGGATGTCTATGGAAACCATTCCAGCTATGACAAAAGCAGCTTCGTTTATAATTTTGATAATATTGTCATTCCTGTTTCCCTCGTGGTTGGTATCCTTGCTCAAACCTGAGCTGATTTCGAGGTTCCCATGGGTATTTTTATTTCTTCATTTTATCTATATGTAGATAGCTATCTGGAAGGGTTCACCAAAGGATCTATTGTGAACACATGTCGTTTTGCTGAACCATCTTCCAAAACCCGCAGACTCGGAAAGGGTCATCTCGTCGCATTCTTCTACGGTGACTCGCCAAGAGGTTGTGGTCGGTAATAATCCTCCCGAAAAGCGCTAGGTTGGGTCTACTAAGCTTGGTTTTGGTCAAAGTTTTCTGAAGTTCTCTGAGTAGCTAATCTCACAAAAGGCGTGTTCTATATTGGACTTCACAAGAACTAGGGGTGCTAGAACAGAGGTAGATATCATTGTCTGGTTCTGTCCTGGTCATTTCTCTGAAAGTCGGTATGTACTGCATTTGTTGCTAAACTAGTATTGCTATCACCGTGATGTATTACTCAAGGCTGTAGCTAATAATATTCGAAAGTGCTTACATACACAGAGCTTCTGGGAAATAAATAGTCTAATAGAGACCTTGTAACAAAATTGAGTGCAGTTCAATCATATTTTCTTTAGCGCCTTACGATAT
Source organism: Xylota segnis (assembly GCA_963583995.1). NCBI lineage: Eukaryota > Metazoa > Arthropoda > Insecta > Diptera > Syrphidae > Xylota > Xylota segnis. The sequence goes on along the minus strand of OY757236.1, from coordinate 26,243,418 downwards.
GCCTTAAATCTACAATGGTTCCATAATGCTGAAACAAGCATCTCACATCTGTATCCACACCTCGGTATTATGTAGCATCTCTCGCAACTCGTCGATACCGAGATCAACTTCAAATGAAGATAAATTTACACAACAGCCGAACGTCTGCATCGGTTTAGATAATTTAAGTTTTTAAATTCTTTAAAAGCAAGGTCCTTTTTATAGTTTAAATCCTTATATACAAAACTCAAAATTTCATTTCCTCGTTTAAATGCAAAACATTAGCTCATCAGCATAAGTCGATGCGTCAAAAAATGCATTCTTTTCTAATAGATTTCTTCCTTTCCATAAAGTTCTTTTTGTTACGAAGTATGTACTAAAAAGAATATACCCTACACGAAATGGTTCCAATTAATTCTTCTTGTTTATAACTAATTTATAACAGAGATTTTAATAATTCTCTAAAAGTTTAATGTTATCGATTTTATAGTCTACTTTGAATCCAGAAGTAAGGAAGACAATAATAAATTCTTAATTCAGTGGTGATGTTTCATTTCACTAAGAATCTTATCCGGTTTTTCTTTTGAGTTGGTGGTACCACCAAACAGGAAAACTATGATTCTGAAGAGACCTTGAGAACGATGTTCATTAATTCATTGATATCTGTTATGTTAGTGGGAAGGTTGAGAAAAATGTCAAAAGAGCTATAAAAATAAACGATACAATTAATTAATTAAAATTAAAGTATTATTAATGATTAGCGGTAGGATTTTTGTCGTGTTAAACTGGCACTGTAGGAAATGGTGGCGGTAACTCGCGAGCACTGCAAACGAAAGAAAGATATTGGCGTCAGGAAGTATTTCTCCACCTTTGATAGGGGTATGCCCAATTCTGAGTGAGCAACTGAGTGAACCAAAGTCTAAATCATCCGATTTGGATTTTCTGGTCAAGTTTTTTGTGCAATTTCGCCAAGGGAATGGAGATGGGTGCCGATATTGGATTACAAAGGATCCAGAGTTTATTTTCACCCTTCATCGGGGTATACCCCGATTCTGCCCAAATGGTAAGAGTGCACCAAGGTCTAAATCATCCGATTTAGATTTTCTGGTCATCTTTTGAATTTCGTCCACTTGGCCCAAATCGCCAAGGGAAGGGAGATAGGTGTCGATATCCAGAGATTTTCTACACCCTTCATCGGGGTGTACCCCTAATCCTACCCAAATGGTAAGTAGTGAGCAACTGAGTGAGCCAAAGTCTAGATCATCCGATTTGGATTTTCCGGTCAAGTTTTTATTCAATTTCGTCCTTTCGGCCCAAATCGCCAAGGGAAGGGAGATAGGTGCCGATATTGGATTACATAGGATCAAGAGTTTATCCTCACCGTTCATCGGGGATTCGCCCGATTCTGCCCAAATGGTAAGAGTGCACCAAGGTCTAAATCATCCGATTTTGATTTTCTGGTCATCTTTTGAATTTCGTCCATTTGGCCCAAATCGCCAAGGGAAGGGGGATATGTGTCAATATTGGACTGAATTGTATCCAGACTTTTTTTCCATCCTTCTTCGGGGTATACCGCAATTCTCCTCAAATGCTAAGTGCAACTGAGAATTATATATTTCTAAGGTGCTTCTTAAGGCTTTTTCAAAGCCCATTACCTCAATTGGCTTTATTTGGTTGTAAATAATTTATATTGCAATTATTTCCCATAACCACTCAGTGATACGTTACGCATCTCAAACACATTTGGAATCTCATATTTCATGTACAGCAAACTTTGGTGCAAGAAAACTTTCATCTAAACTATTTGAAATGGTTTTAGAAAGTGCATCCGATTTATTACTGATCCAACGATTTCCATAAATCCGTCGGTACATTTGTGTGTTCGTCCAAATGAGTGATTGCATGGAATCCCCTTCGATCAAAGAACCACCTGCCAGTCTCAGATTCTAAATCTAATTATAGAAAATTGTATAATCATTAATCAGAAAATTAGCGATTAAATCAAGATACTAGTCGGTAAATAATCATCCTACACCATTTGTGGTCAAGTCAATTAGTCACGTGAGGCGGTTCAATATTGTGGTGATGGATTCATTTGTTTCGATGGTGTTGAGAGAGTTACGCACGATCTAGGATCATTTGCAATGTATCTATCAATTACACATGTTAATTTGTTGAAAGATAAAAATATTTAGATTTCCTTGGCATCGTATACTATGAATGGCCCGCCTGTTTCTAGAGGGTGTCTAGTTAATAACTTGTGGCAATGACCTGTGGCCTCTTTTTGATCAGTAAATACACAGATGTTCAAGAACTATCCAAGTGCCTGCTCATTTCTATAGGAATCCCCTGATAGCATCACCAGTGGAATGAGAAAACACCAAACCAATGTCTCATGATGTCGTCATTTAAAGATGACAACTGACTCTTGATGGTGACTTTGCAACTTACAGCCTAGTTGTGAAAATCATCATACATATATCTGAAGTGACTAAGATGATGCCAATGACTAATCTTCCCAAATTGTGTGTGAGTTCAAGCTTATATCTTGGGCGTCTATATCGATTGTCCAGGCCCGCCAGTCAATTTCTCTCAAGCCGGCGCTGTAAAGGGCGCTATGGTAGGACTATTAGGAAATTGGTTTTCGATTGTATCTATTCTCTTCCTACTAAGCTCACCGAGTACAGGTGAAAAATGAAACATTAGGTAGGCATTTTCTTTAAGATATTTGAATGAGAAGGAGGTTTAATTTTTTTTTATAAAAAATGTGCAAGTCTGATCCTAGACTGGACTGGGCGGAAGGCTGAACGTCATGGAAGATATAAGAATATCTGAAGAAGTCCCTAGATTTAGAAAATAGTTCTCGGGAACATGGGTTGAATTTTCCAGCGTCTTCGGGAAGAACATTCATTTGGTTCTGGAACACTAAAGGTTTTCCTCATTTCCTTTGTGATTCTCCTGCTTGTGTTCAAAATGTTATTAAACCTCATATCTGAAATTCGAGTAAATTCCATAAAATAAGTAAAACTAGATCTAGTTTATTGGTAGCATAGTGAAACAGTTGCCTCTAAGTGCTATAAAAGAAAGTCGTAGGTTGGCAGCTTTAGTGAATACCACATATTTATTTATCTGGAGGATAAGGACAAAACTGGAGACTGCCATGTCAAGATACCCACTATTTCCTGACGAAACATCACTAAAAATCAAGGCTAATGTTAATGCGATCCTTTAAGTACCCTCGTCTTTATAAAAAGGTCTGGTTGGTTATGAATTCTTTGGCTCTCAGTGGTTCATACATTATACTACTGAACAGAAAATTCGAGGTTGGAACACCAAAGTTTTTAGCACGATTTCAGCTTGCGTTCGCCTGACCAATATCCCAGAGTTATGAAAAGCAAAGTCAAGGGTGTTGTATTTTCTTGGAATATTAAGACCCATTGATAAATTTTGGTCAATTAGTGGAAATAACTAACGCTCTCTGAATTATCCTATTGTGTCCACGCTTGATAGAATCAGTATGGCCTTGAGCAGTTCAAATTATCCAGCTTAGTCAAATATTTGGATAAAACCAATCAATATTCTCAGACAAATCTAATTAAAGAGTTGAGTCTCTTCCCAGTAAAGCTTCAGAAAGAGACGTAATGCGTTTTGACACAAGACAGTATCTTTTGGAACTGAATCAACGAGTCTTGAGGAGCCTAGACGGTTTAAGTCCTTTAAAGTAGTCTTTTGGTATAAGATTCTAAGCCATCTTAAGGAATATGAAAGCGTTACCCTTTTAGCATAGCGTAGCTACACACTTGCTGCCAAAAATTCATTGAGAAGATGTTTGAAACTATCTATGACATCGTATTATATTGAGTTTTACTAAAATTGTCATTGTGGCCCCCAATCCCATGATTTCTTTTAGCTAGTTCAACCCATCCTTATCCGTCTTTAATTTAAAGCTCTTTATATCATGAGTTCTTGCTCATAAATGACAGCTACTTGAGAACTGTCTTTTCAATGAGACCCTTCACATTTTGGTTTCAAGAAGGAAATGTTAGAAGTGAATTGGTTTCTAAATAGCTTTGCTGCCCAGATAGATTTCATTGCAGCACGATTGGTGTCTGAACTTATTGGACGTGTTTGGTGGAATAAGTTGTTCCAGTCAACTTTTCCTTATTATATTTCAAATGGGGCGGCGTTTGATGATCTGCCCCAAATTCAATTCACCCTAGGACCAGCCCTGCTGATGAACCATAACATGCTGATTCATATGTCTCAATTTCGTCAATTTGTCCAATTCACAACCGGTCGTAGGTAAACTTTCATTTGAATAAATATCTTGCAAAGCCAGAAAATCCATCATTTCCAACTAACGTCTCACAAACAATTTACCAAAATGGCATTTAACTATCAAAAAAGTGTTTTATTCTGCATTCTTGCAATTGTGTTCTTTCTCAGTTTTACGAATTTAGCCAGTGTACCTTTGGTGACGGAAAAGTATATGCACCCAGAGCTTACGGAGCAGCCTTCTATACTGTCGGACGACATAGAAGATGATAACGTTGAGGATCAAACACCAAATTATGATATTGATACGCAATCGAACGAGACTGAAGTGGTGCCGATGTTCATGATCAACGCAAGGACTTTAAAAATAATTTTAAGTTAATTTTTAAGAAATTTTTACATTATTTCCAAGAAATAACAAGTATTAAACACAAAAGACTTACATACATGTGAAATTATTTATTTATTTATTTAGTGTTACTTTGTACAATTTTTACAAAATATAGTTTTATTTGCTATGGAAATAGCAAAGTTTTGAAATTTTTTTGAATGCAGTTTTTTATTTTAAGAGGTGCAATATGCCCTTACGAGTCATATAAGCTTGGCTATGAATGAAAAAGCCAAAATCATCATAAAACAAGTTGTTTCTCTAATTCATAACAAAATGGTGATAGTAAAGATTTAACTTACTTTTTATCACTTTTACAAAAGCAAAACAAAAAAGTTAGGGTTAATAAATTTTTTTTAAGTCTGGCTTACAGAGTTATTTGGATAAATTTAAGTGCTGCGTTAAACGGGGTCATATCGTGCATTTGACTCAAAATAGAATGACGCAACAAAATAGGACTGCGTAGTGCAAAAAATATCCAAAAAATATAAACTCCAATACACTGCATTCTAATTCGAAACATAGTCCTAGCCCGATTGGAAGAAAAAGAAAATCTGACATTTTCCAAAAATGTTTGAGAGTACCCTGTTAATGTTGGTATGACCTGTTAATGTATCTGGGATTAAATCACTGAGAGCTGTTTTGAAACTGGAAAAGACAAATAATTTTATCCCTCAAAAGTGTTGGTTGTGACTTATGTATTTAGTAGAAGACAAAACCTCAAGGTTAGATGGTTCCCAGAGTAAGAAGGTGACCCACCCACCTCACACATCGGCAGTACAATGGACCTTCTTTGGCCTAAGTACATTCTCACCGAGGGCCGGTCTAAACCAACCAAACAAATAGAGAACGTTCACTTTGTAATTATTTTATAAATTAATGATCAATAGTCGTTCAAAAGTCCCTGACCAGGTAAGAATGATGGGACAAAAAATTTAAATAAAACAACAATGGGGTGAGACATAAACTTTAGTCTGACTTCATTTTGAAGCTAGATTCTTGTCATTATGTGTGGAATAGCACGTCAGTCAAAAGACCACATCGGCTTCACTCGAAATGCTGCAAGAGATTAGTCTAATTTTTGATGAATTAGTCCAATATGTGCGGCGTTATCCCGGCAATAGTGTCCCGAATGTTGGGGTCGAGCTTTTCCAAAGCGATTGGCTTGTTAGGGTAGTTCAAGGACTTGACGTAGCCGCAGAGAACATCATCAAATGGTGTCAAATCACATGGTCGCGGCGACCAATTGATGAACGCTCGCTGTTAGATGACCCAGTCGCCAAATTTCTCCTTGACAACTGCGAGCGTTGCGTCTCTTGTATGGCATGTAGCGCCATCTTATTGGAACCAGAGCTCGGATATATCAATGTTGTCGAGCTCTGCCCTAGAAAGTCGGTTCACATCCGATGATGCCATAAACCCCACCAAACAGTGGGCAATAATGGCAATTCTGTTGTTGACATAACCTCTGCTGAGGCAAAAATGAGCATCGTCCGAGAAGATAATTTGTTGGCCAAACATTTTCGATCAACATGGAGGTCCAAATCCAACCGCAAAATAAGCCAAGGTAACTCTCTGGCAACTTTACGACGGTTATGTTTTCTACAGTTCGCGACCTCTGTCTGGTTGGTGGCATAAAGACGAAAATAATGTACTCGCACTCAAATTTTTAAGTGACTACTAGATAAGTAATCAGAAGGTTCCTAAGTGCAGGTACCTCAGCATTGGAAAACGATGAGTTTGTACAAGGAGTCCCAAAGTGTCGGCCCAGTATAGTAGTTCCATGTAAATTAACACAATATATTAAACTAGTGAAAATTCACTACAAAAACGAAGAAGATATCGCGGGAACGTTTAATAAAGTTCGTACTGTTTTTGGTCATTGTGAAGCTATGTATAATAAGTTTGAACGTCTGAGACAGGTTGGTTATACGATGGACCCAAAACTCATGCTCGATCGGCAAGGTGACAATGAAGATATTTCCGGTGCTGTTAAGAGTGTGACCGAAAAACTTAATTCGTCCATTTCGATACGATCACAGGAAAAGGGTCAGTTGACACGAAAATTTGAAGCGTGGTCACGTCTCCGTACTTTCCTTGATGGAGTATTGAAAATGAATGAAGATGATATTTTTTTGTTCAGAATTGTTCTGAGTGATTAGGCTAATTTTTCAACAAACTATTGCATCTAGGGCTCCCAAAACCCCAAATGAAATAATGGCGCAATCCGCAACCTGTGACAGCTACATATGTAGGTGCGGTTTCAGGATTAGCAGTGCTGTGAGCGCTTCAGTGAATGGATTGCGTAACGATGTTGATTTACTTTTTGTTTGCACCTATACCTAAAGGGCATGTATTGGTTTCCTGAAAATTTTCGAACTCGAGATTTTAGTCAAACTTGATATTACTCTGATAGAGAAGCTCAATAAAGTGGGTCCGCCAATTCTGTCTTTCATTCTGTCTCTCCGTATACTCGACTGCACCTTAAACGCCTGTACACATGTATATACATATTTACTTTAAACTTTGGGGCCACAATTCGAGGCGAAATTGGAATTTTCATTTTATCCTCAAAATTAAGGTAACGTTACTTAGGGCCGATTTTAGTTAAAATGGATTTTCCCGAAAAGAGCTTAAACGATTTTGATAAAATTTAGTATTGAGTTTAGGTTGGATATATGGTAAGAGATGGCGTACCACGTTTTTTCCCAAAAGAACGTATAACTGCTATTTCTCAGTCATTTCTTCAGTGATTGGGCTTAAATGTATTTGAACGGTAATGGCTACGCCTACTTCCAAAAAAACCTACTTTTTTCAAAATGTTTACTAGAAATTGAAATAAAAAATTGTCGAAGCAAATTAATAGGTCTTAAAATTTTCTATAATTCACCCAAACATCCATTTATTCATGGCCACGCCCACTTTTTGAAGACGTTTCAAAGAATAAATTCTTTGAGCTGCTTCATACTTAACATATGTACATATGTAGAGTCATAATGTTTTATTCCATCGAAGATGCGGAGTGCCACTCCAACTTTACTGAAAAGAGTAAGGCTTTCATTTCAATCCTCATAACAATTTATATTTATAGCATTGAGGTACAAGTACGTACGACCCTGTCAAGTACTTTATTTTTCCTGAAATTCATACTTGAATGACTTGTAAGATTTATCAATTTTGAGATTTAAATTGGTCGCCTAAATTTAGGTTCTTGATTAGAACTTCGGGTATAGAATGTAGTTCAAAAACTCACTCTATTACTGTCTGGCTTAGCCGTTATAACGGACCCAGTTCTTTTTGCTCCATTCCAACCCAGTTCTTTGTAGGTTTTTAACATCCCTGCAATTTTTTCGACTGCACGTTATCTATTACATTAGTAGCTTCACGATCAGTAAAAGTATCTTATCCGACTCTGCTCCATTTCCCATCAAAATAACTGAGGCTCGAGAATTGTAGGGCCATGTAGAGTTTTCAGAGCAGATTTTGTGCCATCCATGACCCCAGACAATATGCCTGATTAGTCACATCTCCAAAAAAATGTGTCAAATATAACAGAATTAAAGATGAATAATTTATTCCAACGCCATAACAATTAATTCTAAGCTTATGATGTATCTGAAAGCTCATGACGCGCTTCACCCGGTTGAGTTCAACGCCTTTTAACTGTACCAAACAGAAGCCCCATACATACATTTAAAAAGCACTTAAGAGCAACAATCCCCAAAGCTTTCGAATAACCTTTTTATTTTGTTTCTGATTTCAACACGAATCCATCGATGGCACATGGTACGACAAGATGCTGCTGTATCTTTAGAGAGCATCACCATTCTCTTTTGGAAGAGTAGGTGGCTATCTCACTATCTAGATCCACAAACAATCAAATTCACTTGATAACCTTCGAACAGTCCGAATATTTACAAAACAGTAAGTAAAAATACTACAATTACGTGTAGAAAAATAAAACAAGTAAACAATTTGTAAAAAAATATGTACACTTTATTTAGCACTTAACTTGTTATGGGTTTGGTTTTAGCCAGTTACCGTCTTAAGTGTCATAAGATTCAATCGATTCGTTAGAAATGAGTCATTTTGAAAAGCTTCAGTTCGATTTGAATCACTTTCGAAATGATTTAATGGATATGTCTCATTAAATAGCGGTTCTGTTGTATTTGAATAAATTTCCGGTGGAGAGATTGGTTCAGTTGAATTTGATTGAATCGCCAACCAATCGTTGTCGATGTTGAATATAAGCTTTAGATTCTCCTGATAGGTCTCATTGATCTCGTTTTCGGCTTCAGAAGGTAGATACTCCGGTGCTATATACGAAACACGTTCAATGTCGCGACAAATCACGGTCAACGCCAATAGCACTATAAACAATGTAATAATTAGGTAACTTTTAACAATCTGATCCGTCATTTTTTTCGTTTTTGAGCAGCACGCTTAAAGATCGTAAACTAGGAACTGCTCTTTTGGAATTCAAAACCGACTGAAAGACGCATCTAATTTAATTTGTTTACTACATACATAATACTTAGTGCTTAACCGGTTTCTCGGAATTGCCAATTCGTTTTCTGGGTAATTGTCGAAGTAAAGCGATTTATTTGAAGTTACCTACCGCGTCGCTCACACCGTTCGTCATTAGCAAATGATTTGGAGATTCTCTTGATTATGTAGATTTTCATTAATCATTGCGTTCGAAAATATAATTTTGTCATTTGGGGGAAATTTTGTTTTTTTATTTTTAGGTTTCAAGTTTACATTGGTCACCTTGAATGCTGAATTAAACAACTTAATGGACGAAGCATTTAATTGAATAATAGACGGGGCAGAGCGATGAAAACATATGACTACTGGTCAATGACGGTGGACTGTTTTTGTTTTTTGAAATTGTTGACGAATATGATGACAAATTGGACCAGAAATTGGTTTAGTTTATCAATTGACACCCAGTTGTTTACAGAGGTATGTAGGTACATTTGTATGTGCTTATAACATCGTGAAAACAAGATAAAGGGAGACGTATCACTGAAATTGGCCAAAAGAAATCTGAAGGCCTATTATCTCGTAACTTTCTGCGCACTTTGTATCTATCTCACAAGTCAATGGGAAGGGTTTTCCACAGCAGTTTCACTGTACTATACCTAGAGATGAACATCAAATTCCCCCGAAATTTGTAGAGATTTGATGCCTTTATGAAAAAAGTAATTTTTACTTAAAAAATGGTAAAACATCAGGTGCCGTAGGTAGGTAGAACGGGGTGGCCACATGTGCAGATAGCACTCGGATCACTGATGGATCCATAGTGAGCCCCTGTCGTGAGTTTACCTGAAATACAAATAAAATAAAATGTTTGGTTATTATCTTTGGCGTAGCTACAAGGCCGCCCTGAACCAGCCCGATAGTGCTATAAATTTCAGGATGGTTGATGATGGCTTTCCTAAGAGGTCCCCCAGGTCTTTGAATTGATATTCATCAAGAGCCGTTTATTTAGTTCTGCATAGGCTTGTCTATTCCCAGAGCAAGTACAAGAGTACATTCCATTGAAACTATGGAAAGCCATGAGGTTGATAATCCCTGTGAAGAGTGTTAAGTTGGGTTATTCTCGTCAAGGTTCTCTCTACGTTTCGTTTAACAAGAGCTAGAGGCGGTCGAACATAGGTGTTGACCAATGTCAGATACACAGAAACAGACAAAATGACTAGAATTGTGCCTCGAGAAGGCAGATTGGAGATGTAAGTGTCTGGTGGCGTATGTGTAACCAATTTCCCATATATTTTTTAATGAAAAAATTTCGAATATTTTTCACGCAAACTGAGACAGCAACCAGCCTTGTTTGTGCTTCAGTTTCACAGAAACAGAATAAATAACTGGAAAAAGACTCTGCCAGGAAAGATTCGGTTGTCTTCCAATTATGTCGGAAATGCCTGCCAAAACTTAGTTATTTATTCAGTATGGGAAATCAACAAGTGTGTACATAGATCCTGGTTCTTCTAATTTTATTACTCTTTTCATTAAATTTATGATGGTGAGACCTATAGAAGGGACTAAGTAGACGTGACTTGAAGCTCCATCTCAACTAGGTCATGAGTTACCGTAATGCTAGTCAGGCTTCCGTGACGGTTAGTTCTGACATTCTCCTGATCTTTAACAGATCATAAAAGCAGTTTCTTCAAAGCACTCTGCCGTCTGTTTATCATACACTTTTGCAATAAAACTGAAATATTTGCCTCACTATACCCTGCCGACAAAAGGAATGTGCCCAGTGTGACCTTTAAGACCATCTGCCACCACGAAGAATATTCATATATTCTTCTGCTTTGGCCATAAAACGTATCTCCACTGATCGCATACATAATTCGAATAACATCAAAGCTTGTTTCGACAACCACTACTCAGGCTATTATGCAACCACAATCGTTAAAGCCATGGAAATGTCATTTCCCATATCTCCATCATCGCTTCCAAATAAAAACATGACCAGAAATGTTACAAATAAAAGTGAAATCCATCCTCATCTCGTCATAGTATCTAATTGCCCTCATCCACGCCCGCCTTTCATTTGCATGTCAGTGATACAAAAAGTGAAAACGCCACCAACAACACTCGTACTCGTAAAACCAAAAACATAAATCTCGTATCATAGCAATGAAGAGTGAAAATTTCGCATAATATCTGCGGCGACAGCCGCTAATTTATCCAATTCACATGCCACTAACCGCTCTTACTCTTAGACCAGTCACTTAACCAAAACATCTCACATCGATGCGTTGACAAATAAAAAGTCACCAATTAGCGTAACGCTAGTAAATACACTTTCACATGCACTGTTGACAATGAAAGTTCTTCGACGGGCTTCAACGTAGGGCTTCAGGGAGACACGCACTGTCCCTAACCCTAGCCCTACTGCAGTGAAGTGGTTTGCTTAACCCGAAAACGTCTCTAACGCATAACGCATTCGATCTGTCAAATGTCAGTAATCAACGTTGATTCGATCTGTTTCCCTGCAGTACCTAGTTCTCGTTCCGATCACTCATCCATAGGTAGACTAATGACAACATATTAGTTTCCGTATTGACCAGTTCGTTACCATCGGCCTGGTGACCTGGAATTTCCATGACAATATACGCTGCACTTGTTGCTGTGCCCAGCACCCTGGCATTACGCCGTCCGAGTGTCTATTTGACGAGAGTTGAATATTAATTAAACTTGGCAAAGTCATCCATCACTTGACAGCCGTTTAAATGGGTTGGTTTGCTAAGAGGCGGGCGGGAATTTTCCTCAATTCGAATTGAAGATAATAGTTGACACTGTGTGTGACAGGTGAAGAAAGTTTTACGAGGTCGACAGAGTTTTAAAAACAAAAATCGATGAATAGCTGGCGTTCTTGGCGGAGGAAGTACTCGTAGTTGGTGGTGCTCGTTAGTGGCGTTTTGGCATGGACTTGTAGCAGCGCAGCCTTAAAAAGATGAATGAAAAACTGGAACGGGGATTTCTCTTTTGTTGGTGGATTGGTCTTGCTTCGATGGATAATTTTTGTCCAACATGCATGTTAGTGATGCGCTCATGACGACAATGACGGTGGTGGTGACAGTGGCTGTGCTGCTGATGATTATGATTAAGCTGTCACCCAGATGTGCAGCGATGGAATGATTTTGTAGTCGGTAGGGTGTACTTAGTTGAATGAGTTTTAATATACCTACATATATGAATGCAGATGGGTTTCTCTCCGCAGGTGGTACAGAGTGTACCACCAAGTACATATATAATTTGAGAAGGTTGTTGATCAAGCTGCTGAATCGAGTGACTAGAACCAAGACCGCGTGAATTAATTAATTTTATAACGACCATGACATGGATAGGTGCAGATGCAGAGAACTAATTAAAAGTGAAAATACTTTGACTAATCAAGTCGTTGGTGTTTTGAGTTTGGTTTAGTTTAACCGTCCAGTAAGGTGGATACAGTGCGTTTGATTTGGCTGAAACAAAATGTTAATATTCGGTTTAATCTCGCTTGACAGGTAGTAGGAGACACAGCGAGAGAAAGATGGTGAACTAGTCAAGTGGTTATGTCAGTTCGAAGTACTTCGTGAACGATTCTGTGAACTCCTCTTCAATAGTACACAATCCGCGTATCCTGGCACAATTGAAGGAGGAATAAAGGAATTGTAATTTATACAGTACACAGAGAATGGGCGTGGCTCAATGTTTTTTGCACCCGGGGTTATGATATCCAAAGGAGGAGAGAATCATACTTACTCTGTTCCCCGAAGACTTAACCAAGAAAAAATTGGCCACAAATTCGATAATAAACAACATTGTCGCAGTAGGGTAAACCACATAACATCCACATTGATTGATGTGGGTCTCATACTATTAGGTACATTGGCCCATACGTCTTCTTCATTGATGCTGGCAATACAGACTGTGCCTGCGAATTATGTTGACTGACTATTTTTGGGATTAATTTGGAAAAGGATGACAGTAGTTACATAGTTTAAACAAGATGGGACTAAATGTCACATAGATGACCACACAATTGAGTTATTGAAGTCCATTTTCTGCGACCCATTTGTGGGATTGGACCCCTTTGGACTTTTGTCCTTGGGGCTATGTATGTCAAGTTTTTGCATCACTGCAAAGCACCTTCACTTATCCCGGTTGAGTTGGATATAAATCTCAAAAGAAACAAATGGGACCTATGCATGTCACTGCGCCAAGAAAGCATATGAGCCACGAACAGAAAATATGAGTATGAGCATCGTATCCTGGTCATGAAGTCAGGCGATTGCAACGTCTGAATGGGGCTTAAGTATCAGGAATGAAATTACCGTTTCGAGCTTACAGATCCTGATGAAACAACTAACATTCATAAAGAACTTAGTACTTGTCACATCCTACACGAATTTAAGCGAAACTGAAGACCAAACGGGACCGAAAATATCCCAAAAGTCATGTATCATGGCTGTCCGAGAGAAGTTTTTTAATGACTGACCCTGCTCCTAAAAGGAAAGAAGGCACTGCAAGACCCTTTCTCACCCAGAGCACAGTACATCTTGGATACGATGGAAACCATTTTGGGCTAATTAGTAGATGCTTTAATAGAACATTACCGACAAGCAATCCAAACGATCTACCCAGAACTGAAAGCATTTCCACCGAGCTCCATCGGCCACTCAAAGTGGAACACACCTTTTTTCATTGCAAAGGAGGAATTTTTTGAAAACGACCCTTCCCCTGGAACATCAAGTTCTGATGTGCAAAAGTTCAGCCAGCTACATATCCAGAAGTTAATTCCACCATAAACACAAACGGGAAGAAAATGCCGCTGAGGAACAAACAGAAAGCGCAAGGAAAGTACCTGAAGAAGGGGCCGATGGTGGCCGAGGGTAATGACGAGGATTTAACTCCCAAAGTGCACTTTGCCAAAAGTTAAATTGAATATACATACATATAAAGCTGTATCTTCTCTATCGCTGTCGAGCCTGCTGTGACAGAAGTGACTATTGTTTCACCATCAATTCGGAGTGGACCGTGGGAGCATCCTTCTATTCTGCACAGATTTGGGTTGTCTTAGGCATTGTCTAACGCCAAAATAGTCATAATGCGAGGAATGAAATACTCCCCAGACCAAGACGAAATACCCAACAGACCCTTGTTTGATCATACATATGTTTCAACCTTTGCTGTCCACTAACGGTGCAGACATACTAGGTATAATCAGTTCACGCTTCGTGGAATGTGAACACTTTGTCCATCAGATGACTGACTTGTATGATGAAGAATGAAGTATAAGACTTGCGAGTGTGGTCACAATTGAAAAATAAGTAAGAACCTCTCGAGAGAAAAAGAGGTCAGAGAGCTAGACTAGAACGAGGTGAACCTAACAAATAAAAACCCTGCAATTGACTACCTACGGGTGTAACCACAAGTTATGACAGTGGTCCTTGCACTCATTCTCTATTTCCACTCAATTCAGCTAAAAAAAAAAGATTACAACAAAACATGTTGCAACCTGCGAAATATCTTTTGACTTAATCGAGCTCGCAAATACCCCATCACTTAGGCGAAGCTTCCACCGCAACATATTACAAAACATAATTCATTTGTTCAGTTAACCAAAGAGTTAACCAAAATGAACATCCATAAAAGCCTATTACACAAAAACTCGCACGAAAATCATAATTCTCCACAAAAGATACATGCCTCCCTCAACTTTGTCTACCTCAGCAAATAACCCAACAAAGTAATTGCCTCACTGAACAATCATACTTTAAATTACTTAAAATGTAAGTACACCCACTACAACTTGAAAGAGAAATGTTATACCTGCCTAATCTACCGAACAGCGATCATCTACATTAAAGCACCATAACGCCTCGCAGCGAATCTAAATACTTAACTTTTACTTTCTTTTCGATGATAAATTAGAAAATTGCCTGCGACACAGCACACCTTCCATAGTAAGACCTTGCGTTCTGCGTCTACCCACGAGTGAATTCGCTACAATCACTCATCCATTTGTTGGGAATTAAAAGCGCATCTTCATCTTTGTATCTATGATGCAACACTTGGTTGGAATTGTTTACCAAAAAAAAAAAAAAAATAGGAAATGATGAATAGTTTGCTAATAACATCTATTATGCCTTCAGTTCCGTTTTGCGGATTATATTTCATCAATTTTGAAAGTTCCCCATACAGAACTGATAGATGCTAAGTCAGTTAAACGGTTGAATCCGTCAAAACAAAACAGATGGCAAACAATATTCTGACCCCTGACGGCACCCATTATTCATTGCCTAACTGCATCGTTACAGATTAAAACTAGCTATGCAATCTGTAACTGACCAAACGACAACAAACCAGCAACACATGTTCGATTGCCCATTAAAGAGAACCCAACACCTGTTTGAATTCATGCACTATAGGTACATACGTCACATCTGTAAGCGATTTTTACGATCAAAACTTACGATATTACTATAAGCCATCCATACATTGGACCGGGTAAACAACTTTTCTCCTCTCTCTCTCGATATCTGAAAGAAGAGAGATAGGCAGCAAAAACAATCCAAACCATTGGAAAGGTAGGTAGAGAGGGTTTGAAAAGAAGAAAAGAAGGAAAAAAAAAACCCACTAAACCAGCAACCTCCATCCAATGTCACAGTAAAAGAATCTGAGATACATCCGATTCCCCAGCTTCAATTCGAACCAGTCAGCCGAGCATCATACCACACCACAACTGCTCTTGATAATAAATTCGTTTTTCTTTTCCATCGCGATCGGTTGCCTTTTGTAAACCGATCACGTTCCACTCGCATATGTGCGCTTTCGCTAAAGTGTAATGACTGCTGCTGTTTCGTCTTCGTCACTCGTCGATTGGCACAAGACAGTCACACGGAAATGTTTAGATACTTTGGTCGATCTTGCTTGTGGTACATACTCGTAGTCGCCGAATGAATTAATCGCGATCGGTAGATACTATATATCATTACATCTAAAAAAGTATCTGAAAGATATTCTTGAAGAACGCGCGGTAAATACTATACATATTGTGTGTGTTCAGTGCAATTCGAAACCAGTTTGTGTGAGTGAAACAGAAAATAAAGTATCGATCATATGTTTTGATAGAAAATATTCAGTGAAAGGATTCAGGGAATAAAGAAAAAAGTATCTTTCACTTGTCAGAGGAAAATATCTGAGCGAATTTCTCGCCAAACGAGTGTGAAAGTCATTTACAAATTCAGACGTACACCTTACCAACTTCATCCGCAAATCTTTGGAATATTTTAGCCAAAACCTTAAGGTGAGTCTACACTATTTTCTACCAAGTGTATCTATACCGTGTTTTAGCTCATTTGGCTTACTTTTTAGCTTCAAAACTTGTACACAGATACTCATCTAAGTGTATAGATACTTCATTGCAGAAGTGCCACTATGAAGCACTGATTGATGTAGTGCTGAGGCTTATAGTCTGCAATCTAATTTTCACTTTACACCGGAATAACAATATGCGTATCTCCATGCATTTCTACAAAGAAACTTTTCATCTACACTGGTATAGATACCGATGCAGTTTCATGAACGACATTCGTGTTGTGCATTTTGTTAATACCGGACAAAATTGGAAAATGCTAAAGATACAGTACGTGTTTATGAATTCCTTAGTGGATGGAAATATTGTGAAAGTCTTTGTCAGTAGCTCCAGCAATTAAGAGGTTAACAATAATTATGTTTTGTTGCTTCTTCTATGTCGTCGTCGTCGTCGTCGTCGTCTATTTCTGGTCCCACTAGGGCGGTGATTGGCTTTTGAGTGGACATAATAACTTATTCATGGGGCTATGACGGGTGCTACCAATAATATTATTACGAACAAAATTGTTGGAATGCGTGTGAAAGCTTAACGGTAGCATTGTTTTTTTATAAACTCATTATTTATACATTACAGTGGAGATGAGGTGTTAAGTGATATACACAGTGTTGTGGTTATTATCGCTTTATAAGCTGCAGGCGGTAGTAGAAGGTTGTGCTGTAAGTTGCGAAGAGAAAAGGTTATAGGGTTGGATAGACATACATACATATGTGGGTAGATATGGTGTCATAATGTTTACACACGTACACATGCTGCAGTGTATTGTGTTTGTGAGGGAAATTTCACTTTTTTTCTCAAAATATTATGAAAGTGTTGAGTCACAATGTTTAGAGAAGATTGTTAGACTGTCACTGTCCCTTAAGGAAGATGGACCTGGATCCTGTGGGCGTATGTCAAAGTCTCGAGGGACAAACTTTCACGTAAAGGTGTTGTGAATGCGTCTATATGGGGCTTTCATGCAGACAATCGGTTCTGTTGGAGCACTGTGTGGACAGAGCCTCTTGAAGAAGATATTTGTGACGTCAACACGAAATCATAATATGTTTGATGTTCCTAAAAGATTTTTCCATAAGGACATAACAATTTTGTGTTTAAATGAAATACAGAATAATTGCGATATTGGATTGAAATCCATTCCAAGTATAGTATGCATGTTACGTTTATGGAATCTTGTTCCTATCACCACGTTGGTAACGTTTTTAGCGATTGATTCTTTGAAGCCAAGTTTGCACCATTCTGAGCTATTCCTGAGCTCCTCTGAGGTTGTTGGCTTGTTAGTGTAATCCAACGACTTACCTAAACTCCTAATCAAACTCAGTCAGATCGCACTTGACTGAACCATTTTGTTGGAACCACATCTCTCTGATATCAGTTCCAACCAATTCTAGTCAAAATGCTCCTTCAACTTGGAACGACAGCGAACTCCATTGACCTTAACATGGCAATCATTTTCATCAATGAACACATACGGTCCAATGACACCTCCACACCATGAGGTCACTTTCTGTGGATGCCATGGAGTCTCTTGAAGCACATGTGGGTATACTTTGCTCATTGACGAAGGCATTAAGCCAAAAATGAGCTTCATCGTTGAAAAATCCCAATCGGAGTAGAGTCCGGACTTGAAATGGTCAAGAGGCTATAGTTCTTGACTTAATTCGATTTTGTAAGAGTGTAGGCCAAGATCTTTATGCAAATTCGCCACAATGTGGACAAAATTCGTTTCCGATTCCTATGAATGGAGTGGAATCGACTGAATTGGTTCGTTGGTTCGTTTTCCCCCTGGCATAGGAAGAATCAATAGTGAATAAATTGATTCTGTACAAGTCGCATCGTTTTTTATTGTTACTTCGGCTACTACGGCTTCTCTTAAGATCCATTTCAGATCCAGTATCGTGTGCTAATACAGATGTTCAGTGCGCTGGATACGACTATCGCACGTGTATCTGTGTATATGCCTTAAGCAAATTTTTCAAAATCCAGGTTTATTACGTGACACTGATCCCCGTGTAAGGAACTATAGTTCAAATGACTAGAAATAGTAGTATGGTCGTATATGATTCTGGCTGTTATCGGCTGAATGTCAACAGGAAGAAACTGTAGGATAGTATCTAGAACTATCGTAGAAGTGATTTTTGAAGACCCCCTTCGACCTCCTCTATCGGTCCGAATCTGCTTCTATGTCCAGCACATACCATTCACCTGACTAAATATAGGGTGACCAGATAAGAATGATACAAAAATAAATTTAAATAAAACTGCAACGGTGTTAGTTATAAAATTGATTCTGACTTTATATTGAAGCAAAATATATGCCATTACGTGTGAAATAGCTCATTATTCAAATAACCGCCTCGGTTTTGCTGGTATTGCTTCAAGTGGTCGCTCCAATATGTGTGGCGTTATTCTGGCTATAACCCTAAAGGTAGCCCCAGAGAAAATGATCGATCGAAATTCGCCAAATTCCTTCTTCACAACTTCGAGCGTTGTGTCACTTGTATGGCATGTAGTGCCTGCCATCTTGTTGGAACCATAGTTCGGATATATCGATGTTGTCGATCGCACCAAACAGTCAATATTTCTGTATGCATTGATACTTTGTCGAATACTTGTGGATTGTGTGAAACGGGCCTCGTCTTAAAAAAATAATTTTTTGGCCAAAATCCGTGGATCCGGCCAACCGCAAGATAAACCGGGTTGATTTTCTTGCGGTGCCCAATTTACCTAATCGACGCCGAATCGACATTTCTGGGTCTTCTTCGATACTGGCCGGTACGGCTACTTGGTTTTCTTCATTTCGCACCAATCTCTGTCTGGTTAGTGGCTTAAGGTCCAAAAGAGTCTGCTCAAGCTCAAACTTCTCCACGGTGTGGCGAATTGCCTGCCCACTGAAGCGATGATAACATCCGACCTCACGACTAAATTCACATTTTTCAATAATTTTCCCACGTTTGCCCAGTGCGAAACAATGTATGATGAAATTGCAAACCTTATTATATATTCTGACAGCTTTATGTCGTTGGTAGCTTTGACAGCTGCTAATCATTCCTGTCTGGTCCCCCTTTAGTAGTCGGAACATCAAAGTAAGTCTGGCGATTGCCTTGAATGTATATCAAATGGATAACTTGAAGCTAAAGGACTTGAAATAGAGTTTTTGGTACAGTAGTTTCCTCTTGGACCAGGAGTATCTCTATGACTGATGTGAGCCATAGGAATTGTCTTAGCACATCCCTCTGGGAATACACCGACATCATTCCAAATCAATATTTGACTTCCTTTCGGTTAAGGAATATACCAGATGTAGCTCGATTGTATATAGCTTAAGGACGTTCTCAATACCACTATAGTGTACGATAGTAAGATCCTTGTCCTTATACGAGTATGACGGTCGGGATACCTGTAAGAGTATAGACAGTACCTAATATTACACATGTACGTGTCTTTGCTCCTAGTTTCGAAGATGCTAATCTTGAGATATTAGGCCTTGAACTGTTTTTTTAAGTGCCGGACGTAATAACGTGGTAATAAGGAGTCGACATTTGTGGATACATAGCTGGAACTAATGCCCCATCCCTGTTTGCCATGGACATGTCTACCTGCTCCAAAAAGTAGCTGGTGCTTTGGTATATGCAAACAGGCTCCATTGATCCTAGAATTTGACCTACCAATGGTAATTGATTGACGTACAAGGTTAAAACCTCTGCAATGTACAAATTACTGATGGATTTCGTTCATTTATGCGTCATCATGTGGGGTACATGCCCTAGGTATATCGGGTGTCTAATAATTTGCGAACAGACTAGGGAGACACATGAATGGGTGGTGTGAATTGGAGGTGTATAATTGGTTCCATAATAGCACGCAAAAAACGACATCCATTTACAAAATAAAGCTTTTTTTCTCAGAAATTGATTCTGTAACTTGGGTGTGGGAGTTGCGTGTAAATAAATTATGTTTCACGTTACATTGCCTCAAAACGTACTCAAAACGTACTCGCACTGTCGAGTTAGAAGTGCCTGTGTTTTGGTCTTTTCATAGAACCCGGAAGACTGCATTTGCTCTTCTCATCGTGTGTTTGTTGCCTAACCATCCTGGGACATCCTACCAGCGGTATCTTTTTGGGGTTGGCTAGTATCTCTTCCTGGTTTGGGCTACTATTTCACTGATTAATGTACACCGAGGAATTTTTCACTATACCTAATTCATTTATAGTACTATGACACCTCTTATAATACTATGACACCTCTTAGTCCAGTCTTTTTACGGGTGAAGGACGACTATTAATAATGGGGCCCCATTCTTTGAGGCTCTTAAAAACCGCTTAACTTCCCCGCTTCTTCATCAACAACCAGATAAATGGTTTCAATAAAGAATCGGTGTGAGATAGAAACATCTTTGACCGCAGTCAACCAAAACCAACAGATGAAAAAATCCATTCTTGAAAAAAAAAATTCAATGAATATCCCTACCAGATACACAGCCAGTAGGTATCAGTCGTATGTCAATTTAAGTGCCCACTTTATTTTCGCTTTTGTTACTGGACAATCTTCGCAGATACTTAACGAAGAACATTTTTGCCGTTTCTAGGAAATAAATCGCTTAAATTGTTATGACCTTTTGTTTTTTTGTTTAAAAACGTTTTAACTTATAATTAAGAATCATGTCATAAAGTTGACCCATTTACCCTTTAATGGTGAGTCTATATATCTATGCCTTTATATTCCTGGTTTTTTAATTACAAAAAAAAAGAAAAAAATAACCCCTTTCCTTGATAAAGTCATAATTAGCACTTTCTCAGTTTAAACTCGTGCACTTGGTGCACAGATACCCTTTCTATTTGAGACTGGGAAGACATAAATGTCATAATTAAATAAAACAATAGCTAGAACTTGAGCGCACTTCAACTCTTTAACCGTCACTTTTTGTTTGCATTTCGTCATCAACTTATTTGCATAAAATGTTATTTTTCCGCTCTTTGCGTAGAGGTGAAATATAAACATTTATTCATTCGCTATACACCGTGATTGGTTCTAAACAAACTTAAATTGGTGTCATGCCATAATTAAGAGGCTGAGAGGAATGTAAATTTCCTTACCGCTAGGCCATTTGACACAATTTTAGTCCGAAAGATATTGACCAATAAAAGTATCTGTTGGCCAATTTTAGGGAGACTGATTTACTCACACTTCACCTCACCACAGGTATTAAATTCTTAACCTTGGAGGAGTGTATGCTAACAATAAATTTTGTATCAACACCATAACGCAAGAATGAATAAAAGAAAAAGAATACAAATCATAAAAGAAACAAACCACAGAATAATACATGAGTACATCGAGCTTAAGATACTTTATCCTATGAAGTGAAACAATTTTATAGGGCCTTATGTGCTTTATGTACGATGAACTCTTGGCAACAAAGTCTGGCTTAATGGCTTAATTCCAATTGAAAAATGAATAATGATTTTCGTATTTTTATTTTTTTTTGAAGAATAAAACTCGTAAGTACATCGAAATGCGGTATGAATGGTGGTAAATGGAAGTAGATTGACATAAAGTGGAAATGAAAAGGTCTTATTGTGTGAATTCGATTATTGAAATAAAATGATTCTCGTTTAGCAGGTCAGGGGAGGGTACTTTAAGAGAAAGATACTATTTTTCGATATAAGGAATTGGTTACACAATAGTTTTTACTGTCGATAAGGGGTGTTGGCTCTTAAAGTTGGCTAGCATTTATCTCAAGAGACAATTACTAATCGATCTCAATTATTTACAACTCATGCCCACACTCATCAACAAGTCCCAAGTGCAAGTGCGAATGAGCTAGAGTTCTCTAGTGCTCTGCATTGCTGAAAACCACTTAAAAACGAAATCGATGCTGTTCTTTGGATAAGAAATGATTCCCTGTAACAGCTTTCGTCTATTGCAATGGACAGGGACTGCTTTCTGAAATTTCTACATGCTTCTAGGCATAGATGTCGTTCTGTCCGGCAAATACAATAAAAACAACTAAATGTGAGTTTATTCGATATAAACTTTTCAAATGAGGGCAATGAGTTAGTTGCTCTATATCACCCTACTCTGGAAAGCACTAAAGTATACGGAGGTTACTTAGTCCTGTGGAAAAGGCTCCTGAGAGTGCTATATATGGTCAATGTAATTTTAACCATATTCGTGACTGAATTGCATTCTGAAGAAACCCTGCGGGCCCATTTATTGGGAAGACTTTAGTCCAACAACCTTTATTTATAAATGAATCTCATTATCAAGTCACCACCCACTCTTTTGAACAGGTTGACATTCAAACCAACAGCTTCAGAATATTTATGGGATTAAAGCCTAGATATCGTTGCCTTAGCTTTACCCAAGTGAGGTGAACATAAATTTTGATTAACATAGGTAGTCCAGTTTATTATGCAGAGTCTGTGGATGGTTCTCAAGAAAACTCAAAAAAAGAAGTCTGAAACGGTCAAATGGAGCGAACTTGTCGCCCAGTGCAAATCGTTAAAATGAGACATTAGATGACCCGGAAATGGATCCTTCAAAATTTCCATTTACATGCATGCTGTAAGTGCGGATGTATCGTCTTGTTAGCGACTTCCCTGATAAAAGTTTTTGATAGCTGAAGTCCTAAAGCTACAGGTCGTCACTCTTCAATTGAAGGTAGCTGTATCTACCTAGCGACAATGATAGTCAATTGTGTCCACATTCAAATATTTCAGTTAAATGTGCAAAACGATAGTGAGTCCTAAGTATGTAATAGCCGTCAGTAGGCACTAAGCACATGTATGAGTTCAAGGTTTAGCGAGAGGTTCCCGTACTCTATGGCAAAGGATCGGATTGCTACAGCTGTGAGTTACGACAAACATGGAGATGATTTGCGAATACTTCTACCTGGCTGGTGATTCCCAATTAACTTTTGTTTAGAGGAAATTGGCTTGATGTTATCTAATCGGCACCTACTTCTAATCGATTATAAACTAAAGGAAGCTAACACTACATGTCCTTGTACTTGACCTTGAACTCCAAAGCTATTAGATTTAATTTTACATATTTCCTTAGAATACATTTAAAAAAAGGGCTGCTAAGTCTCAGCCAATAAAACCAGTACCAGGATACTACCCTCAGTGAGACGAAAGTGTGTACACTTTCGATCGACATTTTCCTGATAACTAGGCAATGATTGTGTCACAATTTGTTTTTTTCTTCTTTATGGAGTCTATAGCTCTAGAATAGTCTTCCCAGATGGTAGTTGATAACCTAGAGTTCTATATTTTTTCAGATTTAAGTCCTGTATCCCCTTGTGGGTCCTAGGGCCTCGACAATGCCTACGTGCCATCGTGTGCGATTTCTGGAAATATGTCTCAGTTCTCCACAACTTTTTGCCGTGCTTCCTTCTCAACTATTCTGCGCCACGTACTCCTAGGACTGCCATATATCCTGCTATCGGGTTTTATTGCATCGCGTGGTTAGCTATGGACCTGTCACCTTTTCGGAGAGTTTGTCCAATCCACTGCCACTTTCGTCGTCGTATTGTTGTACCTATGTTCATGACCCGTTCTCTGATGGAGTTGTTCATTAGAGATACGGTTTGGCCAGAAAATCCTAAAGATATAACGTAAGCATCTATTGACTAACGTTTGCAGCTTTCTCGTGATAGTAGCTGTCACCCTCCAGGTACCACATCCATATAGCAGCACTGATTCAACATTGGAACGGAACGGTCGTAGCTTGTTGGTTAAGCTAATCGCATTGCTATGCCAAACTGTAGCATCCCAAACGCAGATTTTGCTTTGCCTATTCATCTGGCTACATCCAGTTCGGTTCCGCCATCGGTTGAGACAATACTTCCAAGGTATTGGAAACTCTCAACTCTCTCCACCGCTTGTCCAGCAATGCATACATGACCTGATGAGCTGATAGAGTTCTCTAGCTCTACAGTTAAAAGAATTTCGATTGAGCTGATAAAGAATCTTAATTCCTTTGTACATGTGCTATTATTACGACAAAGACATGCGCCGGGGTACAGCATAAATATCAGCCTGATTCCGGAAATAAACCAGGAGAAGAAGATCCCTGTGTCATCTCATCAAATTGATTCCATAGATGTCACATGAACCTCGGATGCCTACATTATCTGGGAAACATACTATTTACCAACCCAAAATTCTCTCTAAAATGTATAACAATCACGAGATTATTAAAAAATTTAATGAAATGCAATAAAACTTTCACTGAAACTGCTCGATTTTTATGCCCAACTGATTCCTTATATCTCCAGGTACAGATCTCGTAAAAATCTCTGCAAATTCCCAGAACAAATCTCGCTAATGGGACATAAATCGAGCCGCAAACCCTCACACTCTCTCCACGACTCAATCATTTGTGTCAAACTACACCATAAAACCTACAAAAAAAAAGACATTTTGCATTCGCGGTCAAAAATTTATTGTTAATTTAGTCAGTGCAAACAGACACCAGCCACCGGGTTCCCATAGGGCATCTCCATATATCTGCAGATACACGTCAGATACACACCAGCGAAAGTCGCACAACCGGAAACAGAGTCTGAATTTCTTATATTGCGAAAGATCTCCTTTATTTGGACCGGTTACACCATCATCACGTGTCGTGTCGCACCTTTATGTTGTTGAGTCATCGGTGAAATCCTGTAACAGTGTCGCTCAAACTTCAATCGATTTGAGACTAATTCCAATTCTTATGTCTCACCTGCGCGTCACATTCCACGATGGCTTCATTAGTATGTTCTCCTCAAACCACCGATGATGATTACGCCGAACAGAGGAAAAGCGTCAGGCAAAAAGAAAAAGCCACTCATATGATCGGTTTACGACGAAATGCCACAGTGACTGACATTAAACGCAGCAACACCAACAACCAGGTGAAAGCATGGTGATGTTCGTTTTGAGTCCAACAAACCGCGCGTTAATATGCAAACACATGAACTCTTGAGGGATGTGAGTAGGTGAGCCCCGGGTTCGTATTTCATGTTGCATACGAACAAGCACTAGACGTAGACAGTCGACCTTCAAGTGTAAGGCGGTAATTTACACGAAGATACGTCAATTGTCATGCAAAAGACAATGCAAGTGTGAGAGAGTCTTGGTTTCAGGACTTAGAGACACGCCTACGTCACATGAGAGCACTGTGTGGTGGAAAATACTTTCGTGATTCTACATATTTCAAGCACGTGCCGGGTTTTAGTGAAAGTGGATTTCTTGTTTGCATCTTTAATGTTTATTATTTTTGTTTAGGTTTCGCTTTCAGTTTGCATCTTATTAATACTGGATTTCTTATGATTTATTCAACGGCGCTGATAAAACGTTTCGGGGATTTACTTATGGATGTGATGAGATTCAAAAAATGCCATAAATCTTAACTGAAGTTTAATTTTAGTAGTTAGTGGCAGTATAACTTGGAATTGCCTCTAATTTTGTACTCTACTGAAGGGTATACGTACATATGTATAAGATGCATTTAATACCCTTGCTATGCAGAGATCTAAATGGAGAGAGAACCAACCCTGTTTCTGCATGTGGACGGTGTGGCTCAAGTAGTTAATGCGTTGGACTACGAAGCAAGAGATTCGAACTTCGATCCCCAGACAACATCTAAAAGTCATTTTAATGGCCCTCCTCTCGCGAACTTCTGACAAACATCCGAGAGTATAATTGTCAAGAAAAAGCTTCTCAAATCTCAAAATGCCCTTCGGACACGGCATTAAACAGTAGGCCCTTTCTATTCGTCTAAAGAATATGACACGTCCAACAGGAATGATTGTGAGTAGCTAGGCTCTGGGTCCCATGGACCTGTTGGGCCAAAAATTCGTATTTTTTTTAATCTCATACTCAGGTCAATGGAGATTCAATATGGTTACTAAAGGGGAGAGATGTCCCTTGTCCATTAGTTAACCTTGGGCTCACTGTGATGAACTTCCAAACCACTCAGTGTATGATGCATGTAGTTTAAAAGTAGTTTAAAATGTTGTTGGTTGATATACTGGATATTTCTTCCAATTGTTGGTAGGAGTGTGGCCCCAAAAATGTATGTACATATATCTGAGATTGATTAGACCTGGGTACTGACAGAGATACATTAAAAATGGTCAACATCTGGACATTCTTGACATACAATAGCATTTTTGACTTTTTCATGTGGTTACACAGGTTTCTAGAAAGAACTATGTATCTGTTGTTTCAAGCTTGATTTTGGGAAGTGAGATATTTGACTGATGTGGCGGCTTGCTATTGATTCTGGGTCTCTTTTTGTCAATTGATTGGATAAAGAATAGTATTACCTTGTGTTGTGTTCCACAGATAGGACTTCATTTCAATTTTATTCTTGTAGTCTGATTTTATTGCTGCCTTGGTGTCGATGAAATAGGATGTGCCTTCGTGGGTTATTGTCTGTCTTCAAAGCAGTCTCACGGTGTGCCATTGAAATTCTCAGAATCACCGCTCGGAAAACTCTGTCATGGTATGGGCAAAAATATACATTAGTCCATGTACTCTCTATTAGACTTTGATATTGTCTAGATAAGGATGGATTGCGGTTTGGTTAGCTGACCGCTTTTTCATTCTTCTCTGCTTTCGAAAGTACCTATTTGTGAAGGATCTTATGGGTATTTATATGCATATGCAAGAATGATGTCCGTAGTTATGTAAATATTTCTTTTGGATCATAGAATGACCATGTCTAGCTAATTATAATAATCCTTTCTACGAATATATCCACTGGCGCCAAATAGTGGGTAGCCTCTAGTCCATCAAAAGGTGTACCTAGTTCTAAAGCCGATTCACGGCAATTTCTATGTCAAACAGCGATACACTAAGTTGGTTGTCTTACTGGCGGGGACCCAGTGGACATTCATATTGTCTGATATGTTTTTTTTCCAAGTCAAATTTCGTTCGAGTTTACAGGATAATCAGAGCGATGTATGTACCTATTAAGGGTATTGTTTTCTTGTTTATGAAACAGACCATCTATGAGTTATAGTTTAATATACATTTTTCCTCCTGTTGGATGGTTGTTCCTACGTTGAAATATATGAGCGTCAAAGGTCTGTAAAAGAAGTGAATGGTTTTCGGTTCTCATCATCCTGTCTCCAAAGAATCCAAATTATAGTGTGATACATTAACTTAAGTATATCCAGTCTGAAATGTCCTTAAGTCTTCGCAGTTTAAAAATCTTAAACAAGACAACATACTTTCTATTCACTACACTCCAGTCCAAGAAAATAGATTATTTGTAGTAAAAATGTTGGATGGAACATGTCCAACTTCTTTGTTGTCTGCGATGAACGGAAGAGCACACTGAGCGTCGAACCATGAAGAAACTCTAAATAAAGGGACATAAGCCGAACAAATGCGTGTACTTTTACAGTCTGATACTTCATTTGTCCTAAGGAAGCCAATAAGTGAAATATAATAAAACATCCTTTTAAAATTACTCTGTTCCACACCATGGGGCGAATAAACTTTCTACAAGAAATATTGCAGAAAACTGCATTGTATGGATTCCTTTGCAATTTCACTTTGTGTCTGCGACAATATTGATAAAAAGTCAACAATGCTGGTCGTTAAAAGTCATTTTAAATTAATTTTAAAGTACGCAGCAAACGCAGGCAATATTTGTTGTACGTAAAAAGGAGCAGTATCTATTAGTTAACTCGTTCGAATAAAGTCCGTCCAACAACAGTTCCTCTCCTTGATTTTCTGACAACGCCCCCGTAGTCAATTCCTTTCAGTTGAGCAATGTATGTCCTGCATATCCTTGTTGGATCCTAGAGCTTCCACAATGTCTATTACTGTGTCTCAGCTCTCCCCAGTTCTTTAACAATTCCCGTCCTTTCTTCTCTATTGTTCTGCCTCAAGTGCTTCTAGATAATTTATGATAGTAGCGGCTATTCTCCGAATACCAAATCCATATAGCAACAAGGATTCAGTTTATAGGCTAGTGGGGTAGCTTCGGTTAGCATTTATGGTACTAAGCCTATTCCAAAAACAATGATAGCAGGTGACTACTACCATACCCTTCTTCTATTCATCCTCTACTGGGAATAGTAGAATGAGAGATGCACGTCGAAATAGTTCCCAGTATACATATGCCGTCAAGTCCTAGCGCCTTGTTATTTTCAGTTTCAACCTTACTTGGTGATGTTGAGCGCATTTGGCTATATCTTGTCTTGGACACCTCAGTTTGACAGAGGTACAAATTGCTAGCAAACATTCGGTTTAGAGTCATAGCCAAATGCTACTTCTATCCCTTCAGTTGACCCTTATATGATGTACCTAAACATGGTATCTTCTAAATCTTTATCAAATGAATAGCTGCGGTCGCCCAACAGTTCTTTGGTAATTCTACACAAGGTTCTGCTGTCATACCTGGTTGGTGCTCCTACTGCTTCAGCTACCAAATAAATACCATACACCAGCTACCAAATATTCCATTGAAAAGCACAACAAAATGTGTCTTCTTAACTAAAATAAATAACTAATGGTCTAAGCTTCTTCTTGAGTCTTGGCTGAAGCAGCAGCTGCATTTCAAGCTCCTTAATAATTCAATACATTATTTTGGTTTTCCATTCCTCTCAAGTTGCACCTTGAAATACAAAGGGCGGGCTTTAGCTTACTTTTTTCTAGTAAAGGAACACTCGAACACGAACTCTATCAAAAACGTTTTAAAATATCCTCAAGATATTTGGTCCCATTAAGATTGACTCAGTGAAAAAACTCCTTCTCAAACATGAGTTGGAGCTAATGGACAACAAAAACCCTCCGTCCAATGGAGCTATCGAATCCAAACCGAAGGAACAACGCACTAAAGGCTTCTAAAGGACTTTTAAACCGACTTAAGGTACCCAGATGAAGACAGTTAGACACGACCCTGTCTAAATCAATATGCATGTTAATTGAGGCTATAGCTGTACATCGATGTGTAGCAAGACAATGTTTGTTTTACTTTGGTTTAAATCCCAAAGTCCCTTTCGATATTGTACTTAACCCTAAAATAAGGTTCTATTACCATGGACTTTACGATTGCTTGAATAATTTGTAGATGATACCTAGAAAGGTCAAAATCTATCTACGGTCTCTGAAAGTAGGTACACACGTTCATATTGTATAAAGTTAAGGAACTCAGACTTCATAACTGAATCTGCCTTCGGGTTTTGTACAACGAGAGCGCTATCATAGGTTTTGTGTTGACATGAACAAAAATATCTAAAACTCTGTTTTTTAAGCCATAGAGCTGAATATTCATACATGTTGCCTGCATGTTATAGATACGAGTACATACGAATCGGCCATGTATTACCATGACAACAACAAAAAACCTACAACCTTCAAATGCAAGATCCTATTCCAAGGATATTATGTAGATACAGTGCACTCAACCCAATTGAAAATGTCTATTCCCCAGAACTCATTGCATTCTCGAACGTCCTGCAATATTACTTCGTAAAGAAGCCTAATTAGTTCTTCAAAATTGAAAATATCTGAAAGCAGCATGGCATGTTTGCAAACTTTTATTACTTCGTTCAATATCTCCTCTTAGCACTGACATTTCAGTTCATAGGTACTCATTCCTCTTCTTACAAACTACTGCTTCTTTTCAAAACTTCCAACATAAATGAGTTTTCAAAGTTCACAGGAAACTGCACTTAATGAAACAATTCGAATAATCGTCTTAGAACTTTTAAAATGAGAAAAAAAATCAAAGATATTTGACTGAAAAACTTATCGTCTGCCCTGACAAAGTCGAGAAGGGATGAGGTACGACTTTTTTCCAGTAAAATAATTCACAATAGGAATCTAAGGAAAGTTTCATTGCAAGGATAATTCGCCTCCTTGAAGAAAGTTCCTCGTATTTTCGACAATAAGAAAAGAATTTACAATTGTTCTGATTCTCAAATGTTTGGCACAAAATTTAAACGTTTTTTCCTTTTTATTTCTACTTTCAGTTAGCCGGACGTAGTGGCGATAATTCCATACCAAATGACCGTCAAATCATCTTCGAGATGCCAAGACACTCACCGATGAAGATGTTTGATCTCAATATATGTGATACCCGATGGTTGAGGAGGGTGACAGGAGTATTAGTCTTATTTAGCAGTTTAAGTATAGTAGTATGTAGCCATAGTGCAGGATTTAGTGCACCGTTAAATTCGTCAGGATCTGATGATGGCTTTAAGCCGATTATTCCATCACATTTTGATCCAGAGTATATAGCAAGGAATTTATTCACCGAAACGGGACAGTATAGGATATTTTCACCCATAGATAGTGATTTGCGAATGAATCAACATAGACTTACAGGACGAAATGTTCCTGCAAGGGACGAGCCAGTAGAGGTGATAACAACTGAGCAGCCCGAGGCAAGAGAAGATGTTGATATAACTACTTCAACTCCTCAACTTGTTGAGAGTGAAAAAGATGATGATTTTCTGGGGAACGCTTTGAGGTCAGAGCTAAAAGGACTGGAGAGCTTACTCGTGTCGTACTTAGATGAACTGTTTACAAGAAAAATTGCCCAACAGTCTGGTGTTTCTGTGGAAATAAATGAGAACGAGGGCACTCCACCAGAAGCAGATGAAGGTGGTGAGGCTGAGGAAAATCATGCAGTGAGTGGAGATAATTTGGAGAGGAGTTTGAAGAGATTCGTCAGATCTGCTGTGGTCAATGTAGCCCTACCACGAGCTGTGGAAACTGGACGATTATTCTTTTTCTCAGGTAAGTCCATGAACTAAGTGGATGATGAGGCAGAATGTAATGTTTTTTTTCTGCTTTAAGGATTGAAGAAAATACTTTGGCCTATATTCATTGGAATACAAGTTATCAAGTCGCTGTTGTTTGCTCTCTTTTTACCAAGTATCATCGGATCGTTGGGCAAAATCGCTGGACAAGGTAAGAGGCGTATTGTGAAGGATATTTATGTATGAATACCGATTGGTGTTTGAAGGGCACTTAGTTTGAAGGGCGCCCCTATGAAAATTCAAATATCAATAATCAAGTGCTTGGATGGTATAAAATGCAATTGACTTTGATATCTACATACGTATGTACATTTATATGTATATAGGGCCCTTGAAATGTCCTTTGAAATGTCAACATATTTCATTGCACTTGAAACGTGTGACAATTCGATCCACGATGGGTAGTCAATGAGTCCTTCATGGATTTCAATTGTTGTGATAGGCTTTATTGGGAAAATACAGTAAAACAAAAGTTGAAATGGAATTCAATGATGTCATATTAAATGTTATTCAAATCTACTGTAGGAACAACTCGAGTTGTTGATACTCTATATGGCTACACAACTTATAGTTTATAGTAGAACTGCAGCCTTGTACAAATTTAAAACTCTGACTCAGTTCTGAGTGATTATTTTTATATCTTGGGTTTCAACTAGCTTAGATTAGACTATAAGTGTGAGGTGAGAGCATGTCACCATATCCTGCAAAATTAAAGAGCTCTCTCATGATATCCGAGTTCGTGATGAATCCAAGTTTATCTTCTGCTGACCTAGCAGATATATTTTCTACTTCAAGGTAGAATTTACCTAAGTGACGATGACGTGCTCTTATTAGACAGTTACAGTGACACAAAATATGTTCTGCTGATTCTGCGTCCTTGGTTGTATCTTGAGCTAATGCCAGGAGGTGTTTTTTGACTTGACATTGTACAGTGAGGATTTCTGTCAGTTTATAAGTCTGACGTCTACTTAAACCTAAAATTTGTTTCATTCTTCTGAGAGAGATGTTTAGCATGAACCTTTAAACTTTTCTATTACTTTTCTGGCTAGTATGGCTGTAATCTTATTTTCCATATGTCCGTTGTGTCCTGGCACATGATGATGTGTTGTGTAATGACATGAGTATTTGAAAGCAGTCCCATACTAGTTTGATCCAACTCTATAGGCTTTTTGAAGAAGCTTGTCTTGTGTAGACCTTTAATTCGGTTTGTGCCACCATACCGGTGCTGTGGCTATCACAGCATATTTTGGAGGTTTATATCCCAATTCCTACCAATTAGAGCCTTGCTGATCTATAAAGAGATCCTCAGTTTGTCTTTGGTTTTCGTGAGATAAGAGCTCCGGGTGAGTCTTTCGTCAAGAGTTAAGTATTTGACTTTTTTTGAAAACCCTATTACTTCACCGAACATATTTTTTGGACAACTACTTAAATATTTAAGTCAAAGTTTCATATCTGAAATCTGTGGGGTCACAATTCGAGGCGAAATCGGAATTTTAATTTACTTAAAATGAAGGGTACTTCACTTAAGGCCGGTTTTAGTTAAAATAGATTTTCTCGAAAACGGCTCGAACGATTTTGATTGAATCTAGTGTTATGATTAGTTTGGATATATGCCAAGAGGAGGCATATTGCGTTTTCTTCATAAGTACATATGAAGTACATACAAGACCGATATACAGGGTGGGCCAAATACAAGTTTCTTTTTGGAAAAGCAATGAGGTGAACAAAATTTTTCCATGTACATGTACTTAAACAACGTTGTATTCCACAATTAATGGGAATGTTTGCTCTTACTAATAAAGCCATAAGACATGGACAAAATTTAATGTTGTTCATTTGTTTGCATTTTAAAAAAAAAACTTGTATTTGGCCCACCCTGTATATCGGTCTTTTCTGCAGCGATTGGGCTTAAAATTAATATCAGGAAGCAGGGTAATGGCGTACCAAATTTTGGAACAGCTAAGATATATTTTTTTTAAGACCAATTGCTTATACGTATTTTTTGAGAAATGTTTGGTACGCCATCTATTAGCATATGTCCAGTCTGACCCCAAATTTGAATACCAAATTTCGAGAATACTTATTTTCACTAAAATCTACCTTCAGTAAAGTACCCTTAATTTGAAAGTTAGACTGATAATTTCGCCTCGAATTGTGACCTCACAGAGTCCAAATGTGAAGCAAATTTTTGAACTTCTCCATCAAAGTCAAGTTTGATTAAAATCTCGAGTTCAAAATTTGTTAGGAAACCAATACTTACTCTATACATTTGCAAGTAGTATCAGAGTAGAAGTTTACTCGGATGGTTGCGGATGTCCAGATAATTAAAAGTATCTGCTAGTTTAGAACAATTCAACAAGTTAAGTACCTGAATAGTGCGACACAGTACGATATTTGGATACTTCTCTTACAGATAGATGAGTTCAAAATCCGAGTACTGGGACGACAGTTTGTCAAAAACTTAAAATTTTACTAGAAATCCAAAAAAAAAGTTGTTTCAAATAACGTTTCTGTTTATTTTATTAAATTCTTGTTTGTACATGGAAAAAACTCTCATTTCCCGTTCGCTCTCTCTCATTTTCAGCAATAGAAAAATAACATTTTTGACAGTTGATGCATTGCATTTCAATAATATATCTATGTATTCGTATATCTAGATTTATATGCATTACATGCCAACACTTGAACAGTCAATGATCAAGGTTCACTAGGCCAAAAAAAAATACTGAAGATACCACAAAGTTTTTACATCCCCACCTTTCGCGAGCATCTGACATACAGCTAAGAGAATAACTACCATAAAGAATTTTCTTTAGCTGTAGTTCGCTCCCATTCGCCTAAGGTTGTGGAAAACTAGGCCTAAAATATTCGCATTTTTTAAGGCATTTTCGGGACATCAGTAGGTAAAACATATTCGTACACATACAGATGTATAAGCTTGCTATTTTATTTCTGAACATACAAATAAAACTACTCCGCTTCTGCTCAAAAATCAAAAGTTTCCCCAGTGGTTACCTTCCCTTCCTTTTCTAGGTTGAACCTATTGAGGTTTTGGTCAAAATACTGCCACTGTTATCACGCTGCTTCTCAGTGATCTGTGTGTCCATCTATTGTATACGCGCTTACAGGCTTACTTTTTAGAAAATGCTTTTATTTAGTGACGTCTATGCTGCTTACAAATACTATTCCCATTTTCTCAGTTTAATAGTTTCACTCCCTTAACATTCAAATGGTTTTAGTAGTATTGTCACCTTTCTGTAGCATCCTGGGAATAGTTCAGTAGCTGGACTCGACAGCCAGCCAGAGTTACAACAAAAGGAAAACTTATACTGCATTGCACAAGTCAGTAAATTATTTTTTCATTCCAATAGCACTACAGAAAATACCATTCGAATCTGACAAAGCACTTTAGATAGCTGAACAAGACGCATTTCCAACAAATCAATATCTAACAGCTACTGTCAGAATTTTATCATAATAGATATTCCTCCGACGCACGGAGTTGAAAGCATCTCCCCTTGACCTTCGCAATAAACATGGAATGTACTTGGCCAACTGTTGTCCATGAATCAAGAAAATTGCAAGTCAAAGTTAATAGCATTCCATTCACTGAGACAACTTTCACTGTGATTGACTTTACTGTCCTGTCACAGCGAGGGATAAGGGAAGTCTTTTCTTTTTCGTTTGATTACAGTTCTTTCTGTTTCAGCAGTTTTCTGTCAATAGCCAGGATAGCATCAAAATCCGTATGTCATTTTTTTTCATACAGACTTGTCATTTAAAGTTCATCCCAAAGGTAATAGGTACTCTATGTCCTTTCCAATTACAGGTTCGGCATCAGTAGCTGGCTTCAATCGACCATCAGAAACTGTGAGTGATTTGAATTTCAAGGATAACTTTGAAGATGACAGCAAATTTTCGCTTATGAACGGTGGATATGCATACAATCAACCAGGTACTTGTCAACGTATTACTGGTCATCAGAATTATTTTTAATTTTGGATTCCATTTCAGAGGCATCTACGAATCACTTCTCCACACAACTCCTCGATGCAGCTGCGTCGAATGACAATAATGCCCTTTCCAGGTTCGGTATGACAGATCAAAGGGATAACTACATGAACTCAATTGGATACGATGGATATAAGAAGGCAAATTCAAATCTGGATCCATCAGTGGCACAGGGCTATATGGCTTTCAAAAAGGTTCCCACATCCTCGCTGTTGTTATCCAATTACGATCCGTTCTATAGTCCTTTGCTATCGCGTTTGGATTCGGTATTCATGCAACTGGGATTGGTGTCAACCGACGAGAATTGCAGGGAAAAACTCATTTGCTCGATGTACGCGAATCCAGCGAAATACGCTCCTTACAGCAATCTCGTATCTGCTCAGCTTAGCCGGTGAGTTGTCATTTATTAATGTCCTGAGGGTTTCCCATGTCATTTGTATCTGCAGCAGATGCGATTTGAACTGTTCTTTGCTTTTGAAAAATCGTACGTAATTCTGTTCTAATTTATTGGCCAAAAGAAACAGACACTGTACATGTGTACGTGAAAGCCATTAAATTTTATAATGACTGTCCGAAAATATCTCGACCGATAGTGGAATAATGAGATTCATGAATGATTCAAGACTAGCCCGGCTGGTAGCTCATGTACATATTCATTATAAATTGCCAAGGTAACTGGCCCACAAGTTATTTAAATTTGGCTTCTATAGATTTTTATGGAAGGGAATATTTATGTGCGGAAATTAAAAAATATAAAAACCGCAAAAAAAAAAAAACATCGTTACGACCGTCATTAGGATGTGAAAGTTTCCAACCCAAATTACCTTGTTCAGGAGCTGGCTGAAATCGAGACACAATGGGAAAGTGGAAACGATCGAGACATTAAATATTTATCTTTAAATGTTGGCACATTAAAATTTTGTTGCGGATTTCCAAAGTTGTTACGGATTATTGAAGAATAAACCATAACCAGAAGGGAAGAGTTTTATGCAAGAGGATAGGAGCATTTAGGTTCCTCAAGATGCAACGTTTACGTACATAGGATTACGGTGGTAAATAAGGGCATTAAGTTCATTTTTGTTGACTTGTAAAATTTGCTGAAAAGAAGAGATAGGGAGGTGTATTTATTGCTGTTCATTGATTTTCTTGAGCCAAAATAGGATCTCTTGAATCGCCATTAAAAACTCCTTGGAATCTTTCTCTAAGAATTCGACAGTTGCTCTAGTCTGCCGCTTATCTCTATTAGAGATGGCACAGCAGCTTCATATTCAGCTTTATTGGGTGCCGGGGCATAGAGATATTCCAGGGACTTGTAGAGCCAACGAACTCGCCAAGGAACTACGGTACCTATATTTTCAAGTAAGGATACGCTACCAGTTTTTTTACACATTTTTTGGAGGAAACATTTTCTGTTCCCATCATGCCCTGCGATTCATGAGTGAAGCTGGTATGCGCTTAGGATGCACAGATAAGGAATATCTTGCAGGAATTGTGTCTTGAGACAAAATATTTTGAAAGCGTGCACCTGGTTCGGTGGCGTATACTGAACCTGTTTTTTCATACATTTTTTTGAGGAAAAATTTTCTGTTCCCATCATGCTCTGCGACTTATCAGTGAAGCTGGTGTGCCCTTAGGGTGCACAGGAAAGGAATGTCTTGCAGGAATTGTGTCTTGAGACAAAATATTTAGAAAGTGTGCACCTGGTTCGGTGGCGTATACTGAACCTGTTTTTTCATACATTTTTTGGAGGAAAAATTTTCTGTTCCCATCATGCTCTGCAACTTATCAGTGAAGCTGGTATGCGCTTAGGATGCACAGAAAAGGAATATCTGG
The DNA here is from genome assembly GCA_963583995.1 of Xylota segnis. Lineage (NCBI taxonomy): Eukaryota > Metazoa > Arthropoda > Insecta > Diptera > Syrphidae > Xylota > Xylota segnis. The sequence continues at coordinate 26,206,288 of OY757236.1, read as the reverse complement.
CAAGAATTGTGTCTCGAGACAAAATATCTAGAAAGTGTACACCTGGTTCCGTGGCGTATACTGAACCTGTTTTTTTCATACATTTTTTGCAGGAAAAATTTTCTGTTCCCATCATGCTCTGCAACTTATCAGTGAAGCTGGTGTGCGCTTAGGGTGCACAGGAAAGGAATGTCTTGCAGGAATTGTGCCTCGAGACAAAATATCTAGAAAGTGTACACCTGGTTCCGTGGCGTATACTGAACCTGTTTTTTTCATACATTTTTTGCAGGAAAAATTTTCTGTACCCATCATGCTCTGCGACTTATCAGTGAAGCTGGTGTGCCCTTAGGGTGCACAGGAAAGGAATATCTTGCAGGAATTGTGTCTTGAGACAAAATATTTAGAAAGTGTGCACCTGGTTCGGTGGTGTATACTGAACCTGTTTTTTTCATACATTTTTTGGAGGAAAAATTTTCTGTACCCATTATGCTCTGCGACTTATCAGTGAAGCTGGTGTGCCCTTAGGGTGCACAGGAAAGGAATGTCTTGCAGGAATTGTGTCTCGAGACAAAATATCTAGAAAGTGTGCACCTGGTTCCGTGGCGTATACTGAACCTGTTTTTTCATACATTTTTTTGAGGAAAAATTTTCTGTTCCCATCATGCTCTGCAACTTATCAGTGAAGCTGGTATGCGCTTAGGATGCACAGAAAAGGAATATCTGGCAAGAATTGTGTCTCGAGACAAAATATCTAGAAAGTGTACACCTGGTTCCGTGGCGTATACTGAACCTGTTTTTTTCATACATTTTTTGCAGGAAAAATTTTCTGTTCCCATCATGCTCTGCAACTTATCAGTGAAGCTGGTGTGCGCTTAGGGTGCACAGGAAAGGAATGTCTTGCAGGAATTGTGTCTCGAGACAAAATATCTAGAAAGTGTACACCTGGTTCCGTGGCGTATACTGAACCTGTTTTTTCATACATTTTTTGGAGGAAAAATTTTCTGTACCCATCATGCTCTGCGACTTATCAGTGAAGCTGGTGTGCCCTTAGGGTGCACAGGAAAGGAATGTCTTGCAGGAATTGTGTCTTGAGACAAAATATTTAGAAAGTATGCACCTGGTTCGGTGGCGTATACTGAACCTGTTTTTTCATACATTTTTTGGAGGAAAAATTTTCTGTTCCCATCATGCTCTGCGACTTATCAGTGAAGCTGGTGTGCCCTTAGGGTGCACAGGAAAGGAATGTCTTGCAGGAATTGTGTCTCGAGACAAAATATCTAGAAAGTGTGCACCTGGTTCCGTGGCGTATACTGAACCTGTTTTTTCATACATTTTTTTGAGGAAAAATTTTCTGTTTGATAGTCTGGAAAGATTTGCCCTAGACTGATTCTGAATCGCTCTTAGACTCTGTCTCAGAAGACTTCATATTAGCACCATAGTAGACATCATCACTAGACATTGTCTAATAGGGAAGTACCACACTAGACCGCCAGAAGTTGCAGAGATGTAGGGCACTTTCCCTCCTTTATCTCAGAAACGAAAGCTTCACTTAGAAGCCTCTTTTTTCAATAATCTTAGTGATCTTACTGATATCGACATTAAGACTCTACTATCATTAGAAGCTCAAATTGGTGTCACCAGTAGGTATGGAGGACCTATTGGTCTAGTTGGCAGCTACTTCTAACCTAACATTAAGTTGATCGATTCCAAGAATTTGATAGGCACTTGGGTATCCGAAAAGAGGCGGACATCTCTAGCTGATATCACTTTTTCCTTAAGGTAAGATAGAACTTTTCTTAAGGAAGCTTCACGGAGCCCATAGAATATGGTATGAGCCCACCCTTCTAGTTCATGGCATGTCAGTCTTGAATAGTTTATAAATCACTAGCATATGTCTATATATGTATATGTTCACCTTTACTTAAAAATTAACATTTTTAATTTTTTTTTTCAGAGAATTGGATGAACTACGCAAGCCCACATCGGAGAATCCTGAAATTCTTAGATTTTTCAAATACATGAAAGCGGCCAAAGATGGCCAAGATGGCGTACAGTGTGAAGTTACCTATTCTATTTGCACCGAATTCAAAGATTTTGAAGACCCAGCCATGATAAACACATATCATGACATAAATAAATTAGTTGAAGCAAGAAAATTAATTTAGGAAAAATGTGTAAATGAATGGTCGTGGGGTTCTCTACTTAAAGGAGGTCGTCAAGGACGTACTCTGAATCTTCGAAGCACTAGATTTGAAAAGAACCATTTTAAATATTTAAGAAAATCCAAACCACAATGTACATAGCTTTGTGACTAAATGTAATGTAAAATAATGACTAGTGTTAAGTTTATTTCTATTTATTGTATTTATTTAAATTATTTATTTGTTTTATTATCTTTTTATGGTACTTTTAAGAAATAGAAAAACGAACGAAAAAACTACGAAAATTCGAATGGCGTTTTACTTAAAACCGCAGTGGGAAACGGATCTGCTATGAACTTGTTTAAAACGTATGAAAGCCCAATTGCCTCATTGTATGGAGTTTAGATTTTTTTTAAAAAAATGTCCACATGAAAGGCCAAGTCACAAGTCGTCATTCCGGCGAATGCAATGAGGGACAAGTAAACATTTATCAACCGGCTCAGTGAACATAGGTTGTAGAATACTTTTTAATTTGACACCTGGAACAACATCAAAAGAATTGATCAAGGAGACAAGTCAACGACATCATAGTCTAGATGTAGACCGCAGAGTCTTGACTTCAGTTTACACTTCCTAGTCCGGATCCAATCAAACCGATCCGATTTCAAAATGCTGCTCTACAAATGCGGTGCAAGAAACCATCTTTCTTGAATTGTAAAATAACAGGGTACAACCTCTTCCTGAGGGGGAAATTGATCGAGCTGCATCGACTATTCTTGCCTTCTACCTCTTTTAAGCTTTCAAGGCTTTAAGATGTGAAGATTTTTACTTCTGTATATAAACGTCGAAGATGTGAAGCACATGATATTTTATTGCCCAGGCCTTTGGACTCAATGTCAGAGCCCACCACCAATCGGTGGTAATTTTTACAGACGGGTTCAAAACTGAGGACGGATTTAGTGCCGGAGTTTTCTTAGAGGACTAAGGCATCTACCTTTCACACATTGCAGCGTTCTTCAAGCCGAAATTAATGCCATTCGTTAAGCACCTGATTGGCTGGCGGTTAATGCAATATCAGAATAGGATATTGTCATCTACATCGACAGTCAACCAGCCATCAAATCCTTCGCATTACGAGATCTAAGGTAGTGAAAGGCTGCCGCGCATCTCTTAATGAGATAGCTGATCATTACAACCTCACACTTTGTGGGGTATCGTATCGATGAGACATACCGGGGAATTGTGAAGCAGACTTTTAAAATGCAAGAGAGAAACCTTCTCCTTTAACACCCTAACCGGCCACTGTGCTATAGGAAGACATGTTCAAAGACGACTTAAACAGAAGTTCTATGTACGAAGAGTAAGAGGAGAACATCAGTCACTTCCTATGCCCATGCCCAGCACTGGCCAATATCTTGTCTGCCAGACAAGTGAAAGACAGATGAAGGTACAGTCGCAAGAACTTTTTCAGAGGAACCACACATTGTCCGGTCCATAAAACTCCCCAACCGATGTCTGCAGAAGCGTATCTACTCTGGAAAGTCACCATCGAAGTCACCACTTCCGAAACGAAAATGTCCATGAGTTAGTGAGAACTGCCTCAGAATCAAGTAACATCCCGACGGACCACTCGGTCCTACCGCCTATTAGCCTCCTTTCCTGCAGGATCTCAATGCACTTCCGTAACATGGCCAAGGGTAAGTATAACGCATTCTCCTCCTGCCATGTTTTGAGGCTACTCTAGGCCCAATATAACAAAAAAAAAAACCTCCAAACCTTGGGAGAAACATTTTCTCTATGAACTCTATGAACTAGCTAACATGCCTCCTAAAACCACCTTAAAATTTATAACGAAAACGGGTTCGTTCAGGAGCGCCGCTCCCGCCAACGAGTTAGAATTTCTGATTTCATATTCTATCAGGTACCACACTGGGAAACAGATTGGATCCGTCGAGATCCGAGTGAGACTGGTCCTTACTCGTGATTTTTGCAAGTCACCCCCTTAACCTAACTTAACCTAGTCTAATGTTGTACAAAAATGAGTTATACCTAGTTGGTGCCCCAAAACTTCACGCAAGTAGTGATTTTGATAAAAACACAAATTTTTTACTTTAAATTGCCACAACGACTTGGCTAGGACATACGCACTATTATGTCCAACGTTTGCATGCCAATTTTCCACAAATGTGACTGGATTTCATTGATACATCGATCTACTTCGTCCTTCAAGATGCGGGTGGTGATGTCCTTGTTGAGATAAACTATAGACTTGAAGAAAGTCCAATTGTGTTAAATTTTATAAAAGGAGATAACCAACCGTTTTTGTTCATTACTCGAATCCTTAGCACCACAACTCTCTGTCATATGCATGTGTTCCATTCTATACTAGGTGAGGTGATGCATTATGGTCAATTCGTGGCAAAAATCCATTACTCTTTGGACTTTTCCCAGTAGATACTCAGACTTTTGCAATTTCCTCAGTAATATTTTTTCATCACATTTAAGAATCAATCTTCAGGAGAAATGTTCCATTATGCAAGTTGCACACGCTATGACCGTAAAATTTATTTTCAGTTTCCTTTTTTTCCATTTATGTATTCCTTCCTTTTGGGTATGCAAATGCACGTAAACTTTCATATTTTCATTCGTGATGCACTTTGAATTTTATTCCCCCAACGACGGACAACATTTGTTGAGATATTTTCCTCAGAATCTTATAATCACTTCCTTTTGCATGGAATGCTTCTTGGAACACAGATTTATTTTTCCGTAGAATGTTCAAAGTAGGAAAACTCTTATTAAAACTTTTATTTTAAGTTTTGAAGTTGACAATGTCTATATGCTCTTAAGTTCAAGCAAGTAGTTAAAGATAGATATGTATCTAATTAGGTATTCTACTTTCCATCGAATGAAAGAAGTTAATTTTACTTTCTAACATAAGAGTACGAATCATTATTTGTAAAAACTCCTACATATGTTATTATTTACATATTTGTTCAGGTAAAAGCTTAAAGGATTGCCATCCTCTAGAAGTGGATTGAATTTCCAGTAATGGGAAGGAGTATAAGAGAAATAATCCCTAAAGAATACTAAGAGGGGTGCAGATATAACCATCTTAAAGCCCCTATATAGATACTATGATAAAAATGCTAACAGAGCATTATTTAAAGAAATTTTCAACATCATGTATATCATCATCAATATTTTCATTTTGACGATCTTAATCGGCTTAATCAACAGTCAACTTACAAATTATAAGCCGGATCCCTTTAAATCGCTTTTAATAAGAAAACATTATCGTAACTAATCTTTGCGAGTCGAATGGCATCTAAATGGGTGTACGAGATACTCAAGGCGACATAGAGAGGCCACTCAAACGTACTTAAAACTATAAATCATAACATAGCTAGTAGATACCCAGAAGTGAGAGATCTCTCTCTTGGTTGAGCCTCAACAAGCCTCAGCCTATGCTATTGATATAGTAACAGTCACCAAATGTTCACTTTTAGGGAACACAAAGTGTATAACATAGTTTAGCCTGTCTATTTTCTAAAACTGGACGGCATCAATGTTCAGTAGAACATTTCCGTTTTGCAGTTGGTGAACCCGTTTGAACTTATTGTTGTCAAAAGTGAAATTTTATCCTAGAGGGTGAACAGATGCTTCTTTGTCAGTTAGCAATCTGGACTATGCGTTGGACTATGGAGCAAGGGGTTAGAGATTCGAATCCCAGTCGGAGAAGACCTTTTCACGGCCCCACCTCTCACGAGCGTCTGACAAACATCCGAGAGTAAAACTGTCCTGAGAAAGCTTCTCAAATAACAAATTGCCCTTCGGACACGACATTAAACAGTAGGCCTCTTCTATTCGTGAAAAGAAAATATCACGCACTGCACGAATGGTTGTGAGAACTAGGCCTTGGGTCCCATCGACCTGTTGCGCCAAGTATTTATTTTTTTTTTTTTTTATCTCTGGGAGGAGCACCTACCATCCTGGCCCACCCATTGCTATTGACACCATTGACGCCATTGATTGTCTATTGTCTGTTTAATGCTGTGGATATCTGTGACATTGTCATTGTTTGGTGCGATTTTAGTGTCTCCAATCTTAAATGGGGTACATCTGATGACGAGTTCAACTTCATCTCAACAAAATCCCTTCTCAGAGAAAGAGATTATTTTCATTACCTGACCCTAACTAATTTTCGTGAAACTGACTTCACATAACTGAATAGCTTGCTAAGTAATGTCGATTTCAACGCTATTCTTGGAAATCCAAGGACTAGTGTCGACAATACCCTCGAGTTGTTCTACTACGAAATGATCAACCATTTCATGCAATTTGTCCAATTTGTACTCCAAAAGAACTCTTCGCCTTCTTCACTGGTACACTTAAGACTACATTCGCTTCGTTATGTATGAAATAAACTCTAGCCCCTTAAATCTCGTCTGCACTCTGACATATCCAACTAGCTCTAAGGATCCACCCACTTTTCCGAACTCTGTGAATCACTTTAATTCGAATATCTCAATCGAATCCACTGCAACGTAATCTCAAACCCTAAACATTTTTCCAACGTAGCCAATACAAAAAAGAAATCAGATATCTGTCGTTCCACTTTGAAATTGTCTAATACCTCCTGGAGTGATCCAAAAATGTGACTGATGTTGGTCTCGATTACTTCTCTTATCTGCATACCGCTAAATTCTCCTGGATAGGTACCAAAGCTCTTCGAAAACATTGTTTATGATGCGGTTTCTTTTTTATTTCTCTTTTCTCCAAACCAACACGGATTTTTCAAAGGAAGATCAAAACTTTACGGAATTTGTACCTAACACTCTGTGCGCATTAGAGGATGTTAAGGAAGTCGATGTAATTGCCACCGACGTTGCCAAAGCCTTACACAACTCTTGGGTTTCAGTCTGGTTTTATAGTAAGATCAAATCTTACCTAAGGAACAACAATACAAAGTCCTCTTTAGATCTTCTCTGTCTAAGCCCTTAATCGTCACTTTTGGAGTCCCTCAAGTCCCTCATTTGATAGATACAACCTTCAATGTTAAGAATTCTGCGTTTGGCAAACTGCATTCAACTCTTCTCCCTTGTTTATTCGACTCCCTTGGATACCTAAGTGTCAACGTAGAATAATCTAAATTTTAAAGGTGGACCCTTCGATCACAAAAAAGGAAAACACAAAAAAAAAAACGATGAGCCTTAAGATTTATTGCTAACCTGCTTGAAGTCAAGTCAAATATTTGGCGCAACAGGTCGATGAGACCCAGGGCCTAGCTTCTTACAACCATCCGTGCTGTGCGTGTTATATTCTTTACACAAATGGAAGGGGCCGATTCCGAAAGGCAATTTATAATTTGAGAAGGTAATGTTTGTCAAATCCCCACGAGAGGTGAGGTCGTGAAAGAAATTTCAGATGTTGTCTAGAGTTAGAACCTGGAACCCCTTGCTCCATAGTCAAACGCACTAACCACTTGAGCTCCTATGCCAAAAGTAGAGATTTGACTCGATTTGAAAAACTCCGATGTTCCTCTTCAGCGTCAAACCCTTCTATTTTTACTCTATCGCTTTCCCTACATGATGCAAACTAAGCACTGACTGTAAGAGCTTCTTCAAAAAAATCTGGACTTTGGTGATAAGTAATTCCTCACCAAATCTTCTTCGAAGAGCCTGTGTTCTAGCTCAGAAGTCGGTTTTTTATGTTGCTTCTACCGGATAGTTCTTTGATGACCATGAGGTAGCAGACTGCCTTTTCTTCAATATCTTCTCCTCTCTCTTCTTCTGGCTTTATTGTCTTCCCGCACTGCCCTTTGTTTATATTGCAGCCTCTGTAGATCTACATTTCCTGTCAACTCGATATTCTAATACGAATCACAGGACACTGAATACTAATATGTTGATGACTTTCTATATGAACTACACATACAAAATTTGATAACAGATAATTTGAAAACGTTTTTCAAGGCCCCAACTATCGTTGGGGTCTGACGAACATCGGAGAGTGAAACTGTCACAATGAAGCTTCTCAAAGCCATAATCTAGTGCCAGTGATTGTGAAAAGCTGAGTTCATGAACCTGTCGTGCAAAGTCCTTGTATTATATTTTGTTTGTCCTTCACAAAGGGTATTCGACGGTTAAGGCTTCAGTCATGTGGTTCAAGTTCAAGGAATCATACATTTGTAGACAGCTCCAATTCGAGACAACCATGGACTTGACAAAAGCAAAAATATATCATCGGAGCCAGGCAACTGCAAGAGAAAGGTATCTAATACATATACATATGTAGATAGTTGATCTACTAGGTATATATTAAGCTACCCGTCGGGTTGCATTTATCTGTTATGAACAGAAAGTATGAACATCGATATGTCTTTTCTTCAAGGAGATGGTTGAACCTGACGGGAGAACCATAAAGGATAAAGAGTAATACATCATGGACCAATGTATGTAGGTCCTTTCAGTTTATTTTCCTTCACATGTCCTCGACCTCACCTATTGTGATATTAAATAAAAAAAAAAACCCTCATATGTCAATCCAGTTTATAAACAGTTAACATCTTGGTAAAAACAAAAAATAATGCAATTCCAATATTTATCAAATCCATCAAGTAGGAAAGCCCCTATCCTTGACACGTATTTTACCCGAAAATTCGTCACTCTCAGGTGAGGTACATATTTCACATACAATACGTCAAATTTGTTGACACCTATCGACGTAATACTCTGTCGTAGACCAAAAATTCATCATCAACATCAAAGTGGTCCACTTCGCTGGAACTAAAGTATGCCATAGCGACGTTAAACCAAAAATTTGCCAACAATCAGTCAGAGACACTTCACGTAATCCAACTGTCAACCACAACAGCACGAGCTCTCGATCGTAATTACCATAAAAATAAGTTCAAAGAGGAACACAAAAATAAACCGCCGAAACGTCACTAGCATCCATCGTAACCAGAAACCTCATCGAACCTATACAATGCACTCCCTTAAAGTCCCACTCAGATAAAAGTGAAAGTGAAGCATTCGAGACACCATGCCACACCGTATGCCCGGTGTCATGTTTTTCTTTTTTTTGTTTACTCTCCACGAAAGTGCAAAAACCTCCAAGAAACCCTCCACGCTAAATGATGAGTCATAGCGTCGACCGGCATTACCAACAAACTTATGCAATGGTCTTACCGGACCTGCTGTGACTAGATTGGCAGTTGAATAACATGCATTGGCCCACACCACACGATGGTGTATGTATAGTTGAACAAACTTTGACTTTGCACTATCAACGAACCGGTGTGTGATGGTAGTCTACTGTTACAAACTACTGTAGCCCTAACTTTGTCTTTCCTTGCATAAGTTTTTGTTGTTTTCTTCGAAAGGATTGCCCAATAGTGGGTAAGTCCAAATCCAAGCCACTGGCTGAGATTCACGTTCCACAACTGAAGGAGCAAGAGCGAGAGAGTGCAAGCACTCGTAGCGATGTATCGATGTATCTCAAGGCTTCTGGGGTTTTCTCAAGGTATTCAGACGTACATTGCCAATGGTAGGGTCGGTCTTGATTGTTTTTGCTTTTTGAGACAAAATTTACTTTCATATAAAATGTTTGGCGCTCGTCAGTGTGGTACACAGTTTGTGACTAGAGCCTTAGTGAAGAAGTGTTGACAACTCCGCTGTGAGATAATTTGTGTAAGGATACCAAAAGGATACACGGAATTAGCTGAGGTAATTTTTATTTTTTTTTGTAATTCATGATATCCAGTGACTTTGGAAGGAATAGTGTATATAAGTATCTTTTTTTGTGAAGTGCGAAGAATATATGAAAAGGTGCATGTTTTAACAAACAAATTTATGAGTTTCGAGTAGGATTATTACATTTGTATCATTAAGTAAGGATTCGAATGTCCTTTCAGTACTCTCTTTTGTTGTTCTTTCAAAAAATAAGCCGGGAATGCCTAATGTGTAAAATTTCATTGAACAGTGATTGTATAATTTCAACTATGTGGCATTGTATCTGTTGAGATAATCTTAAACCAAACGTTTCTGATTAAGTATCGCAATGCAAAGCAATTCCATGTGATACTTTGGAAACAGTAACTTTTTTGACATTAGAAATAGTTTGTCATCTCAAATAATAGTTTGACACTTGCTTGTCCTTGTGTGTGCCCTCTGTTTCAGGACTAAGGACTTGGAACATCCATAGTGTATTCCAAGAAGCCCCTGGTAACTTCGAAGCAGTTAATTTTAAATATGGCTTGTTATTAATTTTGTGGGCCAAATCTTAGCAAATCTGATACACAGAAAGTGAAAAAATTGTTTATCACAGTCAGCCGCAGGCTTGTGGTAGATTTTGGGCCTCCAGTATGTGACATGATCTTAGCTATATCTCTCGCAATATCTATGACTACTATGACTGAAATCTTCAATAAAATAATCACCAACTATTCAATCGTCAAAAACATACCTCTCACCTAATCATTTTGTTGAAGAGCAGTTCATTATATGGTTTTACAAGCTTCTACTTAATAATTTTGAATAGAAGTGGTCCCAACACAGACTCTTGCGTGACTCCTACGGTTCACACCTACCTCTTTGCAATTTGTTGTCAGTCGCTTTCTCCAAAACCTTCTCCATTGACTATCTTTTGAAACATTTACATTTATGCTTCACTTAGGAGCGCATCTAAAAATTTTGGATACCGCTTTTCATTTCTTTTGATAGTCGTACCTCTCCGCAATATGGTTGACATCGTCCTATTGCCATACGTAGTTGACTGTGTTTTAAAGAAGTCATATTGACACTCTAGTGGTGTTGTCTAGTCTGTTGAGTACTAGCCTTAGCCTATTTTGGAATGACTTAGCTCGAGTCTTATTGGAATTTGGAGTTTGAGTTCTCTATTCTGAATCTGCTGCAAAGGTGACCATGTAGCCTCAACTGTAGTTTCCTTGAGTAGAGTGATCCCTCTTTGAGGTAGGTTTAGGCTACTTTTCGCCGTAGAATAGAACGGACGTTTTTTTATTTTCAAAGTGTACCTAGATACCTCGTCTTAAATGCTGGCCTGGTCCTATCAACTATAAAGTAGCAAATCATCGATATATCATGAACCAAGTGACTTTCTTAACATGGTGCCTGTAAGCACATTGAAAACTGCTTCAAAACTCCCACTTAAGTCTTCAAAATTTCTACGATTATTGGACTTTTGGTTTCTGTAGAATAGATCTGATCATCTGGAAACACTTCCTGGTCAAATTCGAACCAACTACCTCTGCATAATTGAACTGAAATAAGATGCAGACACCAGGAAACTAGGAAAGTTCAATGATACCTCCTTTTGAAAGGTTATCTGGTTAGAAAGCATAGTCTGTAGAAGCGAAATTAACCCATCCACTATTCTTAAAGTGGTACATTACATTGAAACGCAATCCCTAGATGGTCTAACTACTACATCCTAAAAAAATGTACTCATACTTATGCTTATATGTACTTTTCTGCGAACAATACTTGTGTGTGTAGTAGTTGTTCGTTCAGAGCTGATTGGATTATGTTCTGAATAGAACATCCAATGTTTTTTTGTGATAATGTAAGATTTCATATGACTTGCTTCTAACATTTTGAATGCCTCGAGCAAGTCGCCATCAACTCAAGCTCCTTTAATGATAAATTCTAAGCCTTTTACCATTTCCCTCATCGAACTGGATCCTATTCTCAACCAAAGTTGATCCCTCTCAGTGCATTCCCATTGTTCGGAAGTACCAGTGCACCTAAGGGAAATGCAATCATCGCATCCATTCGCCTTGTAAGCTTAGGTGCTCTGATTTTCTCGGTCTTTGTTGTGCTCATGTGAGGAATAAAAGGTTAGAATTGTAATCCAAGAATGACCTCAGGGCTAGTACTATTTCTGTGATAAAGCAATTAAACTACATAAGTACCTACCATAAATGTAGGTACACTCCATATGAGAAAAGCATTCACCTTTCATCACCAGAGGCAGTCGTATATGTAACACATGCCACCCATATCTGCCTCTTTTAAAACTTTTTTTTCAGTATTCACGATTACCACTTAACAGAAACCGCCAAGCACGCATTTCTCTTGAGGGGCCTTTGCACTCATCGTTGATTATTTCACACCTTACATAATTCGTGGCCTTCAAATTTCAAAGTAACTCATAGATACACACGACTGTTGCATCATATCTATGGCCATTCAAAGTTGTTTTGACTTTTCGTTTGAGTTTGGGAGTTTTTCAAACTTAATTAAAACAGAAGGGAAATTTAAATCCTTTGGGACTTAATGAAGAAAATATGAAATGGAGGAAACGGATTCCAGTTCCATGATTTCATGGTCTCCACAGTCAGTTAAGTAACTTCGCTCACAAAGGATTAGCGAAAGGATTTCTTAGAACCTGCAACCGCCTTTATCGGCATCCTTTTGCATTGTGTTGTAAGCAAAATAGACCATCGACACGGGGGAATAGCAAAAGTTTTTCTTATTTTTTTTTTTTTTTTTTTTAAGAAAAAGGGTCGACCTTTTGTTTGACTACAAAAAAAAAAGGAGAGAATATATTGCAAAGGGGAAATTCAAAGGGATTATCTGTGGGTATTTTAGTAGAAATCTAGGTAAATTTGAAGAAATTTATTGTCAAGGTTTTTTGAGTAAATTTGTTCCGCAGGTTTCTAGTTAATTTTAATTATTCCATTCTGTCGCATTGTTATTGAAATTTTGGTGAAATTCCTTGGGGAAATTTTGGATTAAACAACAAGATAAGTTTTGCGTATGCTTTTAGGCGACGTATTTATCTTTCGTGGGTTTGCATTGGCACCTTTTTGGAGTATAGTTTGAGGATGTTGATTGTAGATATTTTTACTGATAGCTAAATCCTTACATATGTATGTATGTAGGTATGCGTGAACAGTATAAAGGACACACATTTGATAGAAAAAATACTTTGATGAAGGAATTCGTGTGAAATATCATTAACATTTGCTGAAGGTTTTGGTGGATATTTCTTTATTTTATGCTTGAAAGCCTTAGTGGTATCTACTTACTGGTTCCAACTGATTAAATCTCTGATGCATAGCTGAATAGGAAACTTTTTTTATTTTCTGGTTCACGACACAACTCCTGCATCAAAAAGCTGCTCGAATAAAACCTCAGACGTCCAACTAAACTTGATTGAAGTATGGTTGTCCATACTGGTTTTGAAAAGAAGAGTCTGCGTGTCAGAGCTATAGTGCTCATCATCTTGCCATGGTGATCTGAGACAACCAAAAACCATTTATGTGACTAGGGTAATGTTGCTGCATATTTCGACCAGCTACCCCAGAAGAGGGACTACGACTTTATTCTTTCTTTTACTCTAATAACCGTAACTACGTCTTCTTCGGGTTTTAGTCAGCTGTATAAGCGCTCAAAGGTGGTTTACCTGGTTAGCTAGAGTCCAACTTTTGCTCAGTAAGCATCGAATTTTTGTCACACCTGGCCCCAACAAAATGCTTCCTTTCTTATTCGAGATAGCCTATGCAAGGCCAGAAGGTCTGCTCCAGAGTCTATTATACAACTTCTTGGTGGTGATTTAAGCGTTGAGTTTGCCTTAAAGATGAGATACGGTTTTCTGAATTTGAATTTATCAAATAATTTTAGCCATGATATTCGATACTGGATTATTATTTAAGTCCAAAACTATTTTCAGGACACTAAGACCAATGATAGGTTCGTTGTGATAGTCCTTGTTGTGATATTTCAGCCTAATTAAGGCTAGTAGACACCAAATGTCTATAATAATAAGATCGCCAAGATTATTCATCGTTTAAATACACACCAAGAATTTCCTATTAGACGATGTCTAGTGGTGACACCTATTATAGCCATGATATCCAGTTTGCAAAGAGAGATCAATATCTTAGAGCGTTTCAGATCAAGCTTAGACCAAATCTGTTTTGTTATTAGGCTCGTTATGCCATTTATCTACGCGAGATTAGATCTCTCGAGAGCATCCAGTTCTTAATTAAGTTTTGGAAAGATTTGGAAAGATGGAATTAAAAAATTGAAAAACCCCACCAAGTTTTTCCTAATACCTAACAGGTTCAGTGGTTTCATGGCTGTTGAGCTCATCGGCCCTTCATTTAAATGGACCACGTCCCCTGCCCAACAAAGGTTAATATTAAACTGCTCTGCCATCTCTAAGAGAGACTAATGCCAGGCTAGAGCAACAAGCAAAAAGATTTCAAGGATTTGATAGCTGCTTAGTTGTCTGAGATCCTGAAAGAGGCTCGTTTTTGATAATTTTTTCCTCCGAAAATGTTCTAAATGGTCATTCGGATGTTGTTCGTAGAGTTCAACCATGGAATATTCTCTATTTTCAGGAGCTATTTCGAAATTATTTAGAATTTTCCGTGCAAAAGTATACATATACCACTTGTTTCTGAAAACTTGTATGGTTTGAGCAGCTGTGTAACTAGGTACATACCTGAAAAGTCTATAGCGAGTAGAAGGCTTAATGATTCTTTGCTAGAGTGCTCTGTATTTTTGAGATAACTAGTCATTCATGGATTTGTTTAGAGAATATACTTAGCTATGAAGCTTCAGAGGTGTCGCCTCTCTTACCACAAAAGAGCCTCCACGATTTTCGTTTTGCTTTTCTTGGTTCTTTTTTTTTTATATTTTTTGATATTCTTTAGACGAATCTTGTGCTTTTTGCATTTTTTAGAATATTATTTCTGAACTGAGGCTCCTCTAGACCTTATGTTTAGTAAGACGCCAGGAAATATCCATAAGTGCTCAAGTGAAATCCTCAACCTTGCAATTCAGCTCCTTCATATAACAGGGAAGCCTGAGGATATTTTTTTGTTACTATGTTTCTAAAAGTCGGTTTTTGTGTGCATTCCGAAAAGAATAAAGATATCGATTGATATCTTTCAAGTCAAAGACTTAACCTACTTACATTTTGAACAAATAAGTCTATATCTTAGGAATTTCTACAACACTCCACCATTTGCATACTAAATCTAGGTCATCGATACGAATTCGAGTTCTCTATCGAAACCCGTGCCATTAAAATGATCCGACGTCCTTTATTCGTCTCGTTAGTGCGAAAACTTCAAAAATTTCATTTTCAATGACACAATTGCTCAAAAGCGATTCGCAATCAACTCGGCACCCAGCGAACAATTGACTCATCAGTCGAGCAACTACACGAAATCGACTGGCACTTTCGACTTTCTTAAATAATCGCTTGCACGCTCACTCACAATCGAAAGTGAACACAAATATTCGCTCATTCAATTAGCACGCCATTCATAATGGTCTGAGTTCCCGAGAATCTACACCAAAAAAATAAAAAAAAAAAAATACAAAAGCATGTAACGAGGCCAACCGAAATCGGTCAACAATGCGATGGCAACCGACACCGATAAAATCATAAGATTTCACTTCACCTCGCCAAGCCTGGCCCACTCAGAGGAGTCTGAGATTGGCTTATTCCGCACATATCTACCGTCTAACTCTTCGCCGTTTCAGGTTCATTGGTCACATCTTGCTTTTTGTATTTAAATTGAAGGGGACTACCACTCGGATAGAGTTGAATCCATCAAATAGCTTATGAATCGAGGTGAATGACTAGAAAACGCACGAAGAAAGTTTCTGAAAAGAATAAACCAATCGAACGGAGAACGATGATAGAAAGTGAGAGTCGTACGTGATCACAAACAAGTCGCAAGCAATGGTGTGCAGTTAGAGCTGATCTTCTAATTGTGTGGCAATCCTAAGGTATATACCCATGATCTTGAAAGATCTATGATCTTTTATATGTGCAGCGGTCTGATTCGTTTCATTTGGAATGCACTTATGGTCGTGTCGGGTGTGCAGAGTAGCAGAAGATTAGTTGACCATAACCGTAACGGGATAGATACATGAAAGCAGTCTTGCGAGTCGGTTTTCATTTGACGTTGGATGTATCTATGCAATGCATCGCATAGACAAACTGCAGTTAGAAATTGTTTTTGGTGGAATGTGCTCTAAGTGTAATTATGGCGATATAGCGCAACAGACATGGCCAAAGAAATGGAGCACTGATCGGGTTTCGTTGAAGAGTTACTGGTTTGAGAGGGAATTCACTTCTTAGTTTTACTGTGGAAACTGAACCCATTTTGAATGAATACGATTGGGCTTTCCCTCTATATGAACGAAACATGAAAATGGTCTAAAGTGCTGATGGGACCTTCTATATTTCTAGTCAAAGTGCTTCAACACCTACATACATATATTGATAGCACAGCCATATCCCCAAGACTGCTTTTTTTCATGATAACGTGTAATAATCACGAAAAATTGGCGGAAACCATACACACTATGCCACAAGTACGATCTATGTATATAGTTTTATAATAACGACATAACAATTTTTTATTTAAATAAAATGGAGAAGAATTGAGTTATCGGTATGAGGTTAATTCCAAAAGTAGAATACGTGTCAAATTCGTATAAAATTTGATTTTGTTCATATGACCACCTCAAACACGTTTGCAGCGATCGATTTTTTGGGGCCAATTTTCCACCACTCTTCCGTACATATCGGTTGATAGGGGACCATTGGCGATTTTGGGTTCGATATTGTTCCTAAGTTGTTGGATTGTCGACATAAACTATCGACTGAACGTAACGTGGAAAGCAATCTAATAGCGTAAGATCTCGATTTTACACGATTATGGAACTTCCGCTTCAATAGAACAACTGCTTGACCAGCTGTGTGGCGTATAGCTCCATCTTGCTGGAACCACATATCACAGATATCAAGACCATCTAATTTTGACCTAAAATAGTCTTTCAACATGGCACGATAGCGAACTCCATTGACTGTAGTAACACGACGATCAATTTCATCGCCAAGAAATAAGGTCACACACGGTCACTTTTTCTGGATGCAATGGAGTGTCTTGAAGCACATGCGAGCTTGTAGCTATCCAGTAATGCATATTGTAACAAAAATGAACTTCATCGCTGAAAATGATTTTTTTATGAAATTCAGGCTTTTCTTTAAAATTTTGCAGAGCCCAATCGGAGGAGTATTGCCACTGGATATGATCAAGAGGCCTTAGTTCTTCAGTTAGTTTCATCCGTAAGTGTGTGGGCCAAGTAGGTCCCCACTATGTGGGCTGAGTGATACCCAATTTCTCTGAACGGCGTGGAATCGACTGATTTGGCTCAACTGGTGCATTGTCTCACTGTCATAGTAACATTCAGTAGTGAATAAACTGACTCGAATTTACACACCATAGCAGGCCGTAACTCAACTCAGAATGTTGATAGAAATTTGTAATAATTTTCAAATGTTGCTTGTTCGTGAACTTCATGATTATAAAACTGCAAACGTTTTCTAACGTTCTGACATTAACAAATTATACAAAAAATTTAAGTGTGCCTTTATATTAAAATATTAAATTGTTATATTCCTATTGGAAAACCCTTTATAACTATTATACTAGTACTCACGTGGAACCATATACACTTTACTCTTTATGTCCTAGAGTACTATATACATATGTACATGTACATATTTTTCCTAAGAGTTTATTAAGTCCTAATGAATTTTTATATCCCCCCTTGCGTCACCTGAAAAGATTCGACTTAATATAACTGAACTGCTTTTCATCAAGAAAAGTATTTCCAATTTTGTCTCAGAATTAGACCACATGTATGTAGTACATATGTATATCACATGAATTGTATGAATATTGCCATTACCGAGTCAGAAAAATAATTGAAATTCAATTTGTAGACCTCTATGGAATTTCTGTACAAAATTCGATCTGCAGTTGATACCCAGTGAATAGCTAGCTATTCCCCCCACAACACAGAATATCACGATTTGTTTTTCTTAAAGGTATACATACCTAGATATACCCAATTTATTCACCGCATCAATCTTCATCTATTAGTGAATTGACTCCATCGACATGGGAATATCTTGTCCCGGAACAGGTGAATCATGTTTGTGACATCCATCGGGATAACATACATATAAGCCAGCAAAAAAGAGGAGAAAGAGGCCTGAAATACATCCTTCTTTGCTTTGACATGAATGATTTATAACCAAACAATACCATGTTCCCCGTTGACAACCAATTTAAGTTGAACCATCACATGTACCTACATGGACGTTGTGATGATTGAAATTCGATGGTATTACGTGCTAAAACGCATTCATGCCTCAGGGCACACACTACCAGCAACCAGTACTCCCACAAAACGAATTCAAAAAAAAGTACAAAAAATAAAAGACTGCGAGTTTGAAAAAGGCACTCCCCAAGTTCAAGACTGTGCCCATTCCTAACGGGTTCCATCAGTAAGATACAGACTGGTGGTGTGCGTATTATACGGGCCAAAACGATTTTGGATTTCTGCACCATTTTTTTTTATTTGTTTTTTTTTTTCCTTCATTCGTTGTCTCTTGGCGGCACTGAAGCAGCGCACTCACAGAGAAGAGAAGATTTTGTTTTTTGGTCAGAAGACAACGACATGGCACCGGAGCTAAGCACAGAGGTTTGTTTGAGTGCAGATACATTTTATTTTTACCTCTTTCTCTCGGTTATCGGATAAGTTTGGCCGGTTTCGATGTACCTACCTACCATGTGAGTTTGTGCAACTTCCCTGCAAAGAGCTCTGGTGTCTCTGTTTTGGTTGTTGCTGTGGCTGAAACCAGCAAACAGAGATTTGTATACGACAATCGCTCTGGCGGTGGCAGTGGGATTGACAGTGTATCTCGAGGCAGAAACAAATGGACGACAGAAAGAAGAAAAAAAAAATCATGAACGAAAAAATTAGTGTAAACCCGTGTTTGGTCCATTTCGGATGCCAGTGCAGTTAAGTGTGTGTGCTTGTTAAGTGAAATTTATCAGCCCGCCGACTGACAGAGAGTGAGGGCCAAAATAGAGATATGACTGACCATAGATAGATTTTTTTTTATAGAAAGTGTGCCAGGTGTTTCGCCGTACGAGTGAAAATAGCGAGAGTGCTTTGCTTGCGCGCTCCTTAGTCGCCAAAGACTGAACGTGTCTAGCCGATTTAACAAGATCATTGATTACCAATTAGCGAGGCGTTTTGTTTGTGTTTTTGTTTGTTTTTTTTTTTGTTTCTCCCATGATGCGTCCTTGCCGAACAGTGTAATAATCTCGCTGACATCCTTTTGCAACTGACACCACTAAAACAGAAAATGTGTTTTTTTTTTGTATCCTTTTTAGAAATGGAACTGAGAAATAAGTTAACGTGGACATTCGTTGTGGTGACTCTGCTTTCATTTGATTCCATCGATGGGGATGGATTGCGGTTGCCCGATCAGCAGTCGAATGTACAACCTATTCAGCAACAGCCTCAAGGCAATGGTGCACCAATTTTCGGAGAAGAACGTGGCCGCCAAAGCAAAGGACTGCTGGATTTGTTTGGACTGGGAACTGGATCTAATGTTGATCCTTATGTAGCGAAAACGAATCAGAATTGTCTGACTGGAGATTTGTCAGAGTGCTTCAAGACGCAGGCTTTGAATAGTTTTGATGAGATTTTCGTTAGAGAGGCCTATCCGTAAGTGGTTCGATAGTGAAGTGCTTTTGAGAGTTGATGATAGATAAATTTTGTATTATTCTAGACTTTCGGACTTTGCCCGTGTCGTACGAACGCCGGAGTCACAACAAAGATCGCTATATCAGGAACCATTTGAGTATTCAACAGAGCCGAGACAGGCCGACACTGACTGGGATCAATTGGTCAAATATGCCTTGCGAAGGGCTGAAAGGTAAGTTGACCTTATTTCTTGGTAAATATTAGTGTTTCATGCTAAGTAGTACTGTTTCAAGAGCTAAACCAAGTTCTTTTTTAAGGAACTTTTGAGAAAAATCAGTTTATAGTTTTCACTTAAATATTTTCTATCAATACTCACTTTTGGGCACCGTGGCTTAGTGGTTAGTCCGTTGGAAAGGTTTCGAGGTTTGAATCCTAGTCGAAACACCTAAAAGTTTTTTCACGGGTCCACCTTCCACGAGCATCTGGCAAACATTCGAAAGTAAAAAGGAATAGGGAATGATAAGTGCATTACACATACCATTCCTGCCCTGTCCTAGAGATGATATCATTAGAAGGTTCAACCTCCGAAAGAATTTCGCTATCAATCTCAGCTATAGCAGGTCCAGGACCACATACTTTATACCCATGGGCCACCAGCATTTTGCAGGCTGAAATCTATGCCATAGACCAATGTGTCCAAACCTGTCTATCCTATCCTTAGTTCGAAGCCATGTTCGTCAGTTAGTCTCTCTGTATGTCACCCACTTTGGGTATTGTTAAGAAAAAATAGATTTTGATGATATTTTGAAACTCGAACGTCTGTACTCGTACATCTACAGACATTCGCGTTTATCATTGTATCTCTGTGTAAAAATATAGTAAGGCCACGTTCACTTTAATAGGACTGCTACAGGGAAAGGAAGATAGGCTTTTATATCATTCATTTCAGGCAGATTACAGCTTTCCATAGGATTGTATTTGATACCTAAAATAGGAAAAAAAAAAAAAAAAAACATTATTTCGGGTCAAAGTCGTTTCGATGTCACTGTCATTTAGAGTCCAAGAAGATCACGAAAACGTCTACACGGCTGAGTACGCTAACCCCAACTTGCCATGCCTTTTGTTTAATTTGGGCTGCTTAATTTGGGCTGCTTAGATGCTCGATTTGACGTCCTTTGGAAAAAAAAGTCCAGATGCTTTAAAATACATGAATGAGACACTTTTCCATTTCTGAATACAACAAGATCACCGAACTCGATTCGTAGCGATCTTCCCATTTCGTGAGTGTACCTAAAACTTGTCATAAATGGCTTTGGGCTGCTGACTTACCTAAATTCATAAAACTTCCAAGGATAATAACTAGCATACTTAGGTATGAAGTGAAAAAACTCAAGTTATCTAGTTACTTAAGCCAGATAACTTCAATTGAGGATACGAGATGTCGATGATATGGAAATAACATTCAGATACTCATTTAATCTTTGTACTAAGAGTTCCCATGACATCGACAGTCATAGTACCTTCATGTACTCATTTTGTGAAAGCATTTTAAATGTTCCACGGTTCAGGAAAATATACAACTTTTTAAGACTTTAGTATCTTTTAGTCCAGACAGTGCTTATTGCTTTATAGCAGATCCATCGATCATTTCGAGAAAATTCAAATATCCATCACCATCAATCACCTACCTTGAAGACTCGTATCCGCTTGTCTAATTTTATAAATCGTTGTACAAGTTGTATGAGATGCCAGTGAAAACTTTCGAAAAGGTGTGACTTAAGTTGTAAAACTACAATTTGAATCCTTGATTCGTACGAAAACCCTGATCTCCAGACTAGAAGGAACATACTTACCTCTTTCTCTTCTTTAATAAGATTGACAGTACCACCAAAACATGCCGACTGCAAGAATACTCTCTAAGACTCAAGAGTGCTAAACAGTGTCCTTAAAAACTCATGTTGTACTAAGGCAGAATCAGAAGTAGAGTAACTACAAGTAGCAAATATCTTTGACAAAAGTACGATTGACAAACTGTGGTTTCAAACATAGTCTACGGTCTTATACATAGTATTCTCTTTCATCAAAGGCTGTAAAGCCTTGGGAAAGCTATTCTTTGCACTCTTTTAGGATCTTCAGTCAATATCCTCAAATTGGGAATGAATTGGCTTCGTTACTTGGTGACTACGAGATTTGGTGTTGGAAGTTGGGTCGAATTTGACTTTTCTTTATCAGCTCTATTTTATTTAGCAGAGTATGTTCTATTCCGAGTTAGAGACGTAGTAGGTACTTTACAAAACTACAACAATCTAACGTATACCGGCGACAAGAAGATCAGAAGTCTTCATGGGTCCTACCAATAGAACATTCAAACTTGTCGCACCAGATTCATAAGGAATATCGTTTGGTAGGTTGCTTGTCATACCTAGCAGGAGAATCATGGAATCTGGAAGGTGTTCAAGGATAGGAATGCTTGAAAGTTCCTTAGGCGATGATTGGAAACACCTATTCCCGTCAAAAAGAAGCTTGAAGAACTATACAACGTTCTCACTCAATTGAGTGAACGCTGAGTGGGCAAGTTATTCATTATCCTTAAAGTATGTTCACACAACGTGTTATGAGAGAAACTCATTTAAATTTTTCTCAGATGTGTGTATGTATGTTACTCAAGATTATTGTTTAAAATCCATCAAGATGTGAGCAAAGTTTCATGTGCCAAAGGCACTTACAACAATGTATACACAAATCCTCAAATAGGATTTCTATCAAAAGACTCTAGAATTATTTCTAAAAATCATTTTAATCACATTTTAACACCAAAATGATCAATCTACCCACATCCATACACTCTGCCTTTGGTGATTAAAAAAGAAATTTACATTCCACACAAACGAGGGGACAAGGTTAATTTACTTGCAGGTCCTAATTAATGTGCAAATACATGGCTTAGAAACCATTATTTGTTGGGACCTAAAACCTGTCACCGTTGCTTTGTTTGGATAGGTCTGTAACACCTCGTCTGCCGCGCCGTCCAATCAAAAGTGCCATAAACATATTCGTCAAAATTACTTGCGATGAATTTATTTTGACCTTGTATAGGGGTTTTCTAGCAGACCCTTGAGTTGTCTAGAAATGGTCCTTCAACTAATTACTATTCATAACAATAAGCATCACACCGTGAAATAAAGTTAGCCCCTCTTTAGATACCCGTCAACTTGATCCGATTATAGTCCTGCTCAAATAACTAACCCAAATTGCTTTCATGCACTGTTCTACCCACATGAGGTGTCCTTTCTGCGAATCTTACTCATACATATGTATATAGACCGAAATTGTGAGGAATACCCCAGTCCCTGGAACCGCCGCGAGGTCAACAACACTCAGTACACACACATTCAGGACTCCCATCAAAATTTTTTTGGACCTTCATAAGACACCACATAACAAGTTCAAGTGGAGACTTCCCGAAGTCAACAACTTGATGAATTAAATTCCACCCGAAGCAGTTTTCGTAGGTAATTCGCAATATGAAATACAAACACATCCGTAAGATACTTTGAAGAGGCTCGCAAAAACTCTCTCTTTCAATTCGCCCATCTGCAATTGATTAAGGTAAACGAGGCTAACAAAATTAAAGTTGAAAAAACAAAAAAATTATGAACATCTATCAAATGATTTTGCAACGTAACAACGTTGAGTAGTAGACGACCTGAATCTCTACATGAGAGGATTTCTTGGTAATCCCGTAGTGGGATCCTTTAATCAATCACTTGTCCGTCGTCAAATGAAATTTCCGGATGTTTTGTTTTGATTTGTTGCGCTTGAGTATTTTTTTTTTGTTTGGACTTTTATGTTTTATTATTATTTCCGGATATTTGTTGTGTTCCTTAGAATCCCAGCATAGCAAGATTCTTATTAAAGCCAAGTTAAAGCAACTGCGAGTGATGAAGGAGAGGTTTGCGTGTTTCAAATTTGTTAAACGAATCGTAGCGCATAAATAAATTCTTTTTATCGTATATTTCCCAATGCAATTAAACACCATTTAATGTCAGTCAACAAAAACATGGTCCAAAGGGATTCGCATCAGACTGAGGGAGAATATATAAAAATTCCCGTTCAAAGAAGCTGGCCTAAGTAAACATATTTATGGTTGTGTAGGGAGAACTTTTTCCCCCAAGGATATTATCATGGGAACACTTGGAAAAATAAAAATTTTTATTTGAAATAGAGATCTCAATTTTGGGTCTACGATGATGTTGGTTTTCAATTAAAATTTTTGACATAGTTTCGCATTACTTTTTATTTGAAGTATGTATGCCACTTGGCCAGTGGGGAAATGCTGTTTATGGGCGTAGCACCCAGTAGGTTGTATCAGAGCTCATTTGCATTTGTCAGTTTAGTAGATACTATCGTACACACTAGAAGATACATACTTACGTAGTACTATTCGAAGTACCTCAGTTCGTCTATTCAAATATCTATTTGATATAACTCATCTGGTCAACATCTTTTATAGTCGGTAAAGTCATATCGGATTCGTATTTGTTTCCCTCTCTTCGATCTCTTGCACACTGCTCCAGTTGTCCAGACCAAGCGCTCTTGCATCCGTGTTACCTTAGTTAGGTCTTACTTGTGGTCTTCAACCGGGGTGGTGTTTACATATGTATATCTTCTCGTCCATTCTCCTACAGGACCGATAATTCAAAGAAAAATTTTTCTCTCGAAAGTGCTCAAAATCGGCTCTGCTTTCCTGCTTATCGTCCAGCATTCGGTTCCATATGGGGCGGCAGAACTGGGGCGGAAAGTTTTTCGACGTTTGATAGGATCATATATGCGGCATTAGGATCGCCTTGAGATCACTGGATATATCAACCAAATTCACAGTGAGCTCGTTACTTCAATTCAATTTAAAAAGTTTATTGCATTAACCAAGCCACTAACTCTGTCTTGTCTTTCACTGATTCATTTGCTTGAGAGCCAAATATAATCTATCCTTACCTTAACCATGAGTAGAACCTGAACATTGTACAAGTGATTGATGGATTTTTCTAGTAAGAGCCTTATCTCTTTGGTTTGTCTCACAGTCATATAACCCAGCTTAAAGCTAGGTCAGCTTAGAATTCCTGAAAGCAACTTACTTATCAGAAAACCTGTTTAAAATTCCAATTTCGAATTCTTGCAGTAAAAGGACGCTCACTCCAGTGGAGGTCACAAATATTGATGCTTTCAAAACCATAGTCAGTCTACTCAAGACTATAGGTAGTTTGATCAGTTAATTTAAATTCATATGATCTTGGCTTTAAGCCTCTAAAATTAGCTCTTCTGTCTTAAGGGGTTTTCCGCGAATATTATCCTTACACCTTCGATCAATTGTTCTAACAAAATTGTAGAAATTATACCTCCATAAGCCTTCTAGAGTCATGATGCATACATATATGTTGTAGTATATGTATCTGCTTTAAGAAACTCAATTCCAGTAAAGTGAGGTTGATGGACTTTCATGTTAAGGCAGATTTAATTTAGCAGATTAGGTTTGTCAAAAAGCCGTCAAATCTCCAAGAAGACAATAAGATCATTCATGGATATCCATCAGCGGCAAGAACAGTCCTTGATCAGAAATGAGCACAGGTCATAATTATGAATATTTTTTAGACTGAAGGCTTCGTGAAATCTCCTTCATTCTCGAGAGAGCTAGCTAGTTAAGTAAAGCAGAGTTATAAATTCCTCATAAGAAATTGCACACTATAGTGAGCCCATTCCGATCCCTGGAAGACCATTACATTTCTTCAATGCATTTGATATCCTTACAAAATTTTACTATCTCCCTAATCTAGGTCTCAGACTCCAATTCTCTTAAGTAGTCAAAGATATACTTTCCAAGGTATTTAAGCCTCCGTCAACCCATGCCTTGGAATCCATAGAATAGAGTAGTATATCTGCATATATACATTTTTGATAATGTTTATAATTTTTTATGTCCAGGTGCTCAGTTTAAGCTGACTAGGCTCTTCATACTCCATGCTCTATGGATAGATATTTAACAGACAAACATTATATCTAAAGCCTTTTGGCTGAAAACAAGACAAATCCTGTCAGCCCCATGGAATTTGTAATGCCTTCGTTCAAGTTGGTAAGAGGCCTCAAAAAGTATCCATGTAGTTCCGTCAGCTCTCGGAATATCAAAGTTACCTCTTGCGAATAGTACTCTTAGTTGTGATGTATTTCATTAACTTGGAAGTAGTTTCTAAACATCACTTAAACTGTTCCATTAATAGCGTTCGTCCTAGGACTTTATGACTTGTACGGTTCATCAATAGTTTCTCCACCCAAATTCATGCACTACTAAGTGCTTTCCACTTGAATGAGTATGAAAAGAAGAAATAAAGTACTTTAAGGAAAAGAAAAATTACTAAAGTGCTTCAACTTTAAAACTTTTAAAGCGTTATGCTAGCAGTATACTTCAATATCCTTGTCATTGATTTCTTTGTTGAAACTCTTGTGACAAACCAAGGAAATACACAAAAAAGATTTATCGCGCTCCATTCCATTAGCATTTCTTTTCCTTTCAAGAGGGTGGTTTGAAAAAAAAAACTTTTACACATCCCACACACACATACAATGAATCTGTTAATAAAAAAATGTTCGTCCTTACCTTTACAGATTCATCAAGTCAACCGCATTGGAAGTGCACATCCCCGAAGAGCTAACCGATAGCGGTAGATACCAAGCACGTTTCATTGGCGACATTGACAGTGAGATTGATGTCATCGAAGACAAACATGCTCCACTTCTAAGTATGATTGTTTGCATCTTGTAAGTGACACATTGAACTGCAACTTTTCTTTTCTCCTTCAATATGTAGATCGCAAGAAGTTGAAGAAACTCATCATTCCCCTGCTGTTGGTGCTGAAGATTTTCAAGTTGAAATTGCTCCTTTTCCTGCCTTTCATCCTGGGTATTGCTGGACTTAAGAAGATTCTTGGATTGGCCGCTATCATTTTGCCAGGACTCTTTGCATATTTTAAGCTCTGTCGTCCACAAGGTGCTGCTGGATTTGGTGGAGGCGGAATCGGTGGTTTTTTCAATCAGAAGAACAATTTCCCCGAGTATACTCAGCAGGGTATTGGTGCTGCAAGCTATCATCATCACGAACACTTTGATGGCGCTAATCAGTACTATCGACAGGAGCCAACTTTTTCGAAGCCATACACTGATTATTACAGTAAGAATACCAATGTGAATGGAGTCAGCTTTGGAGAGTCTCCAGCGGACTTAGCGTACCAAGGATACTCACAGTATAGAAATAATGAAAAGGATATAAAGAGCACAAGCTAAGGGCATAGTGTGGGAAGGAAATGTACAATGTGTGGCCATTGTTTGAACAGATTATGTGTTCAGAATTTGTTATTATGTTATTCGCCAATTTGAATTGTGTTTAAGTGATTATTTAATGAACTTTTTGTATAGTATCGTATTTATTTGAAATAAAATAATTATTGTAAAAGTAAAAAGAATCGTGATCTGGAGATACAAATTGTTATCGAAAAGGATCTTTCCAGCCAAAGGGGATACATTTTCTTTTCAATGGTGATTGACTATTGACTTCGTCATGCCAACCATTTTTATGGAATTTCTTCATAATCTTCAATCGTCTTTTAAAAATATTGGAAAAACATATCGTCGACTTATTCCAGAGTTTCAGTATTCATCCAACCATGATCATAAATTCGAAAACAATGTTCTTGCATTTTTCTCCAGGAAAAGGAAACACTATACTTGAAGCAAGTTTAAGTTTCACGGTGTATCATGTCCAGCATTTCAAAAAGAAGCTATATTAAGCGCCTACGAGAGATACTAGACCTTTAAGTCAGTGGTCTAAGGTCAACTCGTCACTACGACACAATTCGGATTCCACATACTATGGTGAAGAGATTTTAATAAGAGTCTCATAAACAGTGGTTCCAAATACGTTTACTACTGGAAAGCAAGTATATCAAATTCAACTTACACAATACTAAGACTTTGCGGGTCCATTAAACTGCCCAATCACATGAGTGTACTACAAGCAGAAGTATTTGGTATCAACGAGACCAGCTGGAGCCTATTTCTTCTGAAAAAGAAGAAGGATATTGACATCTACATTGACAGCTAAGTAGTCATCTAAGTCACCACTTCCATCTAGTCCAACTCAAAACTGATCAAGAGATGTAAAGTGGAACTCAAATCTCCTCAGTTTGAGGGGGAAAAATAGAAATCTTTTTGGAACAATAAATGTATGGAAATGGGTTATATAAGCGCCCCCGAATCAGGTATTGACATCCTCAATGTGAATTCTCGAGGCAGAATTCTAGCCAGGTTATCGGTTTCTGTGAATCCGAAGTACAAACAAGCCTCAGTTTGCGTGAGAATTATTCGAAATTTTTTCACCGAAAATTGTACGAGAAATGGAATACGCATACGCCACCGAATCAGATACTGACATCCCCAATCTGAGCAGGTAATCGGTTTTTTTGATTCCGAAGGACAAACGAGCTAAGCTGCTGCCTCAGTTTGCGTGAGAAAAATAGAACTTATTTAAGCCAATAAATGTATTGAAAAATGGGCTATCTAAGCGCCACCGAATCCGATACTAACACCACAACAATTCTAGCCAGGTAATCGGTTTCTGTGAGTCCGAGGTACAAACAAGCTAAGATGCTGCCTCAGTTCGCGTAAGAATTATTCGAAATTTTTTGACCGAAAAACGTATGAGAAATCAGTTACGCATACGCCACTCAATCAGATAGTGACATCCCCAATCTGCCTTCTGGAAGAACAATTCTGGCCAGGTAATCAGTTTCTGTGTATCCGAAGCACAAACGAGCTTAGCTGTTGCCTCAGTTTGTGTGAGAATTATTCGAAATTTTTTCGCCGAAAAATATATGCAAAATGTGTTACGTATACGCCACCGAATCGGATGTTAACTGCTCAATATTATGACGTTCTTGTAAGTCAGGTTCATCATTTTCTATTCCAAGCCAAGGCTTAGATGATTGGATGTCAATTGCATCTGATATTATCCGGAAAGATCTTCTTATTTCTGCCTATCGCTTACCATTACAAAAATTTCATATTAGTTGGTATATGCCTTACTCTCTTAATTTTTTTAAAACTTTGGTAGGAACTAAAGCTTCGTCAATCCGATGAAATATCAGAATCTGGTCGCACTCACTTGGCGTTGACTGAGATGTCCGGGACTGCTAGTCTAGATTTGAGAGACTTTTCATTTCAGTTTTTTGCCAGATTGGCAGACTATTATTCACTCATTCGTAGAACTGTCAGTTCATGTCTATGCTATTCCATATCGAGGTATACAAATTTTTAATCCTGAGTGTCATATATGTACATACACATATGTATCTGTTAACCAGATTCCACTCCTTTAGTCTGACTGTATTAAATAACTCCAGTAGTAAATGTATCTCAGAGATGTGTTCTCTCGCACAGACAGAAGAACGCGTATAACCTGAACTAATAAATCTCATCATCACAACACAGTCGTGCTCCAGTTTAATTCCCAAGATAAACAATCAATTTGCATACACAACCATATTAAACGATCCTGCATTATGCATTTAATCATCACTATCGACGTTATGGTCGCATTCCGATGCGAGAAATCTCCACCTTTATCCATTTCGGTTTGGCGTAGGCCGTATCTGCAAAACTGGATTCCTTACCACGGTTTCCATTAGAAAGCGTTGTTTACATTTTTATTAAAAAAAAAAAACACACAATATTGCAGTTTTCCCTCCATCCTCGTCGATGAGTATCGACATTAGTAACCTACATAACCTCAATACCATTTCAGGTTCAGTTGCAATGACAACTTTAATCCCAGTGAACTACTCGGCAGTTTGATTGCATTCACGAATGATGAGATGATGAGAGATGTGGAAATTCATGTCCAAGGAACGAACCGACAAGATATCATCATCAACCGAAGACGACCAACGGCGACGAATGACAGCGAAGGATGGATGGATCGTAAGACTCGTCTGGCTGGTTCTCCTTAAGGGGGTTCCCATCTGAAACAGAAACACTTGCATTGGTGTACCATCCACACAGCTAAGGTTTGTGTCGGCTGCTTATCTAGCACGAATCCAGAATTTCTCCTCATATGAGGCAGGCTGGCATCGTCTCCATCTCTTCTCAGTCCCTCTACGCGTGCAAGTCTGTTGCATCCAATCGAGTGTGAAATAAATTCAATGATGTTTGCTTTATCACACAAACGCTACATGGATCTGGTTTTTTCGCTCGAGTAGCGATGTTGGGGTGGAATGTATCTGATGGCATCTGTTGCCCAGAGTCAATATAAACTTGAAACCATTTCGCAGAGTTCGCATTAGGTTGTCTTATATCATGAGGATGTCATCAGCACCTGTGTTAGCTTCAAGGTTCATCACATAGTTGTGTTTCAGTTTCAATTAAAGATTTACCAAAGTGAGAAAAAAAAAAAACCAAAAACCAAATTGTGGATATCCCTGTTTTCATGAAGTGAATTTTTTGTGTTTGTGTGAAAGAAGGAAAGAATTGCTAATCCTTGACAAAGTGTAAACAGTTTAAAAATTAAATAAACCAAATCAGGACATCAAAACCAAAAAAAGAACACGACAGCGATGAAGTTATTCTGGATATCTGTAATAATAACAACAATCCTTGCAGCTAAGGCGAATCCTGCCATTAATTCCAGTGATAATTCGGTACTGTTTCATATTTATTAAAATTTTTTTTGCATATAAGGATTTTGAGTACAATGATTTTATTTAAAAAAAAAATATATATAAAAAAACTTTGCGGCTACTGTAAAGGATACGTATCAAAGGGTCCTTAACTTGTCCAATGTGTAACAAATATATTTTTTCTGGTGCAGTTCTGTGGTTACAAGCTAGAACAATTTTTTCTCTGGAAGGGAAAATCATAGAAAGACATTGCAGAAGCATATACGATGTTGTGAAAAACTTTAGTCCTGTAACAAACCTCTAACGAACGCTTATTTTTAAGGAATCGAACCTAGTCGTTGGCTATTTCTAATATCGTAAAATGTATAGGATATACCTTGTCTGTCGATTATTTTTTTGGTTAAACATGCTAATTTTTTGATTTATACCTACCTACTGTAATATACTATAAAATATATTTTTAGTTTTACTAGTTGCTGTCTTTCTAGGTAAAGGTGGTTGAGATGCCTAATTCTACCATTTAATAGTTCGATATTAGTTGCTATTGCCAACGTTTCTTCAACACCATGTACAGCAGTATCATCTACAAATGTTTGCACTTTCTGGTAGATCGCTAGTAAATTGAAGATATATGTACGAAGAAGTGGACCTAGAGTACTACCCTGTGGTACACCAGCTTCAATATCTCTTACTGTTTCTGTTTTAATTCTGAAGGTTCATTGCAATATATGAAATTTTAGAATTTTCTAGTACTGCGTCGGCAGTTGGTCTTGCAATTTATGGATCAGTCCTTCGTGCCAGACTTTATAGAAAATTTTATCAAGAAATATAGTAAGGCATATCTTTTTTCCCTTTGAACGCATTTTCGATTTTATCTGATCCCTGATAGATCGTAGAGTAGAGTGGAATACACTGGCGATTTCTCCTTTTGCCAGGATTTTTTTTTTAAATAATTTGGACAAGATTGGTAGTAGAAGTTACTTCGCCAGAAGGTTTGCCAGTTTTCGAAATCATTATTGGCTGCACGACTTTCCTAATGCTGGGCATGTATGTGCCTTTAAATAGATTATACGCTATTAGTTCTGGTTTGAAGCACGATTTGTTCCAAAAGTCGAGAAACGTCATAAAATAATAACAATTTTCAGATTTCCTAGTGTTTTTTTTTACCCAAAGTCCCTTTTTCAATATCCAAAGAGGTACCAAAACTGTTGAGTCAAAGGAAACCGGGAATCGGGGTAATAAACTCATAAACAGCGAATAGTTCTTGTCTTTTGGACCTAATTGTGTGCTTTACACCAGAACTGATAGTATGTACTCTATTTTACCTGAATGCCGCATTTATAGTTATTTGCTCTAATAATTTTTTTTTTGAAATAGTCCTAGAATTTCTCCCATAATTAGATCATCCTCGGTTCTTTTCTTATTTATACCTTCTTTTATTTCTTCGGTAAGTTCTGTGACCGACCAAATAAGTCAGTTATCTTCGCACGTATCTTCTAAGTATTTCTTGATATTTTTTATCTTCATAAGGTTGAAAGACATACTGCAGATACTCAGAAAAAATATTTGCCTTTTCTTGGGTACTTTTTGCCCAGATATCTTTTGTGGTTTTTACTTGCGGATTGTGGTCTATTTATTGCCTTTGTTCCCTTTTAGAAAGTCAAGAATATGAAAAATAATTTAGGCATTTAAATTTATGAAGTTAAGTCGATTTCTCTTTAACCCTGAGTTGAAGCCATGAAGATGTAAAGAAGTGATGGTGCATGGATTATGCAAACAATTTGGCAATTGTTACACAGACAGCATTACATTCCAATTGATTATAATAATTTATCAATTCTTAAAACAATTCCCTGCAATATTTTAGAACATTTCAGATGTTTTTATTAGACGTTTGACAGAGGTGAGACTTTAATAAAAAAAACTACTTTCAGCGCATAGAGTCTTAGAAGTCCGACTAACTCACCACGAGGCGACTATAAAAGTTGATAGAGTTTTCCCTTTCATGTTATTGATTTACTTTTTGTTCGAAAGTTATGCAATCCTAAGAAGATATTTTAATATCATAATACAGAGAAATTTTGAAATTTTGACTGAATGTTTCATCGGACTGGGTTCATTCTTGTGCGTCAGGTGCCGGACTTTAAAGTACAATAGTTTGATACACAGCCGCCCTAACTGCACATCAAATGGTTGTCCAACATTTTCCAATAGGTTACGAAACACATACATATAAAGCTACTGTCAGAATCGGATTGATAACAGTACCCGACTCTATATGGATAGTTGTGTTCTACACAACTTCTGGTTGTGAGTGAAACACACTCGACAGTATGTCGAAATTATACTTAATTTACATCTATAGTTACTACTCTCGCTGTGGTGGATAACTTTAAACAATGTATTCCTGGTTGAAGGACACATGATCGAGAATATTTCGTGAGTTTCTTAAGATTGTATACGAGTGCATAGTCATGGTATTATTAAGACCATTGGGGGCGTGTACACATATATTGCAGCGATTATTTTATGGTTTACTTGATTTATTTGAATCCTGTGCTTGGTTTCACTATATGGTGGTTAGATGTACATATGTCCCGTTCAAACCCCATTTTTGCACAGAGTTTTTAAGAGGGAGAATACGAATTTCCAAATCTAGTACTTATTTTCTTTTTCTTTTTTTGCTTCAAAACCATGTTCCGAAATGCATGAATTTTCCAAATTTCCCCTGCCATCAACGACCATTAAACCATGACCAGGACATTATATCTTTTCCCAATGTTTAACAAAGACCTATTGAACAGATATTGATTTCTTCTTAATTTCGAAATTGACATTTTAATGACACTTTGACCAGATTTGACAACATTCTGTGCGTCTGTCTGCCGGTCTGTCACATCAATCTAAACAAGTAAACGGATTTGCTTCGAATCTTATATCTAGAGACTGTGGTATCGTATTTTGATAAAATTTCATATTTTGACATATAAATGCCTTATCTGCGTAGATTAGCCTTAAAACTAGTATTAAGGAGTCGTGGTTCAAGTGGTGAGTGCCTTGGACTATGGAGAAATTGGTTCGAGGTTCGAATCCCAGCCAGAACACTTAAATGTTTTTTTCACGATCGCACCTCTTGCGAGCGTCTGACAAACATTCGAAAGTATAACTGTCACGAAAAAGTTTCTCAACTAACAAATTGGCTTTCGGGTGGGGCATTAAACAGTAGACTCCTTCCATTTTTGTAAAGAATATGACACGCACAGCACCAATGGCTGTGAGAAGCACGGCCCTGGATACCGTAGACCTGTTGCCCCAAAAATTTGTATTTTTTTTTTGTGAAGATTATAGAAAATATGCAAAGATAATGATGTACTAAATATCAATCAATACTTCTAGAATTCTCTATAATTCACTCAAAAATCCCTTTGTAACCTTTGTATTGTCTTGGAAACTGTTTTAAAGAGAATGAAACTATGCACTTAAGTATATTTTTGAATCTTATTTTATAAGGTTACCATTTGGTATGTAGACTTAATCAAATTTTATAATTTTTTTTACTTAATTCATTTCAAGGCCGGATAGAGGCTTCACTTACTTTGTAAAACGACCCAACTAAATTATTTCGTCGATTTACCTTAAAGCACTTGTTTAGAGTAGTTAAGAGTTTTAAATAAAAGCTATTTGACCAAAAATCTAAGTTGAAAAAAAAGGATTTAATAAATTTTTCTGGAAAAACCAAAGATACTCCCATGTATTTCAATAAAGTGCAAGCCACCTACTTACACCACCGAAAGTTACACGCAAAATAGAACAAATTTTTGTTTGAAAGGATAACAAAAAAGGATGCCTCTAGAACCACTTGCTTTGAACGCAATATATTAGGTAACATGTGTAAATTCTTGAATCCAGTTTCTTTTTGTCCTTGAGCCATCTGAACATGACGAAATATGACAAAGTATATCCTTGATACAACCACAACCATCCCTAAATTGCCTCCTATTTCGTATGACGACGCAAATCGTGCTTACCATATCCTAGAAACTCTATTTTTTTTTGATATTGTTATTGGAATCTCAAACATTTCGTTTATTGGGATTTGTTGTAATTTCAGATCCAAGCAGTCAATCGGAATCTACTGGAGGAAGGGTTTGTTCAAAAGCTCGATACAAAATGTCGTCAAAGGGACAATCACTCGTGCATGATGTCGAAATTGATCGTCTATATGAATCGATTAACCAAAAAGTCTTCGATTGATGTCAATGAGAATATTAAAGTCATCGAGAACCGGTAGGAATTTTTTTTCTGACATAAATTGATAAGTATCCCCAATTCTAAGAAATTCATTCCAGTGGAGTTATTATCCCCGATGATCCGGATGAAGACATGCTGTTGGCCCGTTCGCTGCAGTCGGACGATGAGACTCTTGGTTTGTTGCTGGCTGGTAAGATTTGGCGCTTTATTCGCAGTCGAACTTTACGCTATAAGGTGACGGATAATGCTGAGTTTATTGTTACAACCGAGCCGAAGGGTAATCTGAACTTTGGCCTTTCTGTGAGCCCCACCGAGGTACTCGAGGAGGGTCGTGGTAAAATGAAAAACATGGGACCACTAATGGCGATGATTGCAACGAAGGCGGGTATTGTTGGTGCTATTCTCATTAAGGGCTTGATCCTCCTCACCGGAAAGGCGTTAATTGTTTCGAAAATTGCCCTACTATTGGCTGTCATCATTGCACTCAAAAAGCTATTAGACAAAAAACACGTAGCCTATGTAGAGCCACACCACGAGGCTCACAGCTCGGGTTGGGGTCGTGCTTTAGATGGGTTTATTGAAGGATTTGCCGATGTGCCAGCCAAAATGTTAGATGTCCATGATATGGCATTTTCCGCTCATAAGCCAGTTCCGTTTTAAGTCTTTCTAGCCATGTGTCTTGTTGATTTTGTCTAGCGTAGAATATTATCATTTATTTTTCTCCATCTAAACTATTTATTTTTGTTATTGTTTTGCGTTTCACTTTTTTGTTATTTGTTTGCCTGTTTTTTCTATTCTACTTTCTGCCGATACCACTGTGATACGAATACTAATAGTGTTAAAAAAAATTCTGCTTCAGTACTAATTTATTTTCTATATTTTCGATATATTTATTTTTCTCCTTTGTCTCGTTGTTAAAATATTTGTAATTATATTTATTTTGTATTTATTATTTATTTAAATTCCTATTGTAATATATTATTGAGTTTTAATTTAATTATTAAATGAAATGATTTATCGAATTAAAATAAATAAATAATTTATGGAACTATGTACTGTCTAAATTGATTTAATGGTTGTCGTCTTCGTTACTGTCGAACATTATACATGGGTCGTGAGGGTAAGTAATTATACAGGAAAGGTCTCGCTGCACCTGAAAAAAAAAAATATATTAAAAATACAATTGAAGTATGAAAAAAATATCTAAGTTGGATTTAAGTTGCATGGTTTTTTTTCTTTAGCTTGTCTAGATTCTTAACTATGACCGAACATTGGTTGGCAATGAAAAGACCGATTCTTCAGTCTTCTCAAGATCGAAATTATTTAGTGTTAAAGAATACTACAGTTGGATGTCAAAATTAAAGTCTTTGATCAAAGCTTGTCAAGAGTATGACTATACAAGATCATTGGTTTTATCCAGTTGGTACTGTACCAAAGAGAAAAGTGTACAAATATGCAAGACATGGAAATTATGGCTGAGAAAGGTCCTTAGTTCTCGTCCAGATTAACTGGATATTACTACCTAAGCATAATAAAGTTTTGAACGTTTATACCGACTCTACGATATTAACAAGTCGTCTGAGCAATAACAAGACACATTAAGTCAGAACCTGCTCCCATACATATGACTACAATCTAGTGTAGATATCTTTTAATTAAAGATGTGCTCATAGCAGATGATTTAAATTAACATTTATTATTTAGAAATTCAACGTACCTATCACGAAGTTGTGTTAGGAAATCAAACTAAATGAACATTTGTAAAAAATCAGAAAAGTATTGGCTGTAATGACTACAAGCAACTTTCAGGTGGTCTCCATACTTTGAATCACTTCATGTGACCAAGATCCTGAGAATCCGATAACTGACAAAGTGTTCCCCGATTTATTTTACTTATTTTTATTTATTTTATAATTTTCGTCATCTAGTGATCTAGACTGGATGCTTGACTAGAGGTATCTACGTTTTAAAGCAGTGCCTACAGTACACTATTCGAAAATATTTTCACCCTGGCTCAAGAAGAGGTACCCATTTTAGCCTCTTGGATAAATCATGTTAAACTTTTAAGGTTCAGTAAAATCCCACCATTGGGTAAGAGTGATCAATCTTCTGCTAAAACGAGCTATGAGAAGCATACTCAATGTTCTTGGTTGGTCTACTCTGAAGCAGATTATAAATAAATAATTACTTGGCGCAACAGGTCGATGGGACCCAGGGCCTAGTTTATCACAACCATTCGGGTTGTGGGTGTTATATTCTTTACACGAATGGAATGGACCTACTGTTTAATGTCGTGTCCGAAGGGCAATTTGTTATTTGAGAAGCTTTCTCAGGACAGTTTTACTCTCGGATGTTTGTCAGACGCTCGTGAGAGGTGAGGCCGTGAAAAACTTTTAGGTCTTCCCCGACTGGGATTCGAACCTCTAACCCCTTGCTCCATAGTCCAACGCACTAACCACTGAGCTACGGCGCCCACTGAAGCAGATTAGCTGGATATTTTTCCTGACTTGTTCATGTTTATTTTTTGGTTCATAATAATGGAGATGCAACATCGGGTGCACAACTTTTATGATTCCAAGATCTGTTGAAACACTATGTACTATCAAATTTTAGCAGAATTATGGACAATTATTTAGTACTAAGGAGACTTGTGTATCGAAACCCTGGTTCATCCTGAAGCGCACTGTCAGTGAAAGTTTAGGACTTTAATATTCGTATGAGAGTTCGTAGGATATAACCGGGATTTGCTTAGGATCTCATTTCCTCTTTGTTTTAAGGAATTGTTACACAGTGAAAGAATTGTGAAAAGCTCGTGTTTACTTAAATTTGATAAAAAGTTTAAATCTCCTGTTGCATCCATTCGTTCAACAGGATGGAGATCTATTGTGAGAACTTTGAGGAAAATCCGAGCCCCAAATGAACGAAGGGCCAAACGGATAAAATATGCCAAATGTTAGAGAACCCAGTTAATCGATATTGAACATAAGTTTCGATAATGATACGCCGAATATGGCATTGGTTAACTCAATAGTATCCCGAGGGAATACAGTTTGCTTTATAGATATTTTACTTGCTCTAATATATATAGGGTGACCAGATACCAATAATATTTTTTCAATTGTTATGCTTATTAACATTAATTATTAACATAAATATTAATTAACATTAGTTATTAAAAATAATATTGAAATTCCAAGCCAGTTGTACAACGTGAATCTTCTCGTGAAAAAGTTTTTGGAAAAGTTTGAGCATGAGTACACTCTTTTTGACCTTAAGCCATCAACCAGACATAGAGGTCAGTATCGAAGAAGACCCAGAAATCTCGATTCTGCGGCGATCACTTGAATTGCGGTTGAATTTGTTCCTACATTCGTATAAGATTGTGCTGATCGAAGAATTGAAGCCGGACGACCATAGACAGTACGCAGCGTAAATTTGCTTATTGGGCGTTGAAAATGATGTCCGGAAATCCGGATTTTGGTCAAAAAATCATCTTCTCCTATGAGGCCCATTTTCGACTCACCGGTAATGTCGACAAGCAGGATTACCATTATTGGAGCGAACACTATCCATAAGTGTTCGACCAAGCATCAAAGCATCCACAAAGATTGACTGTTTGATGCGGTTCATGGCATGTGGACATCAGAAGACACCGTTCCGTCAATGGTGTCAGGTATAGAGCGATATTAATAAACTTTCGGTGGACAGAACTCGTCAACATTGATACATACATACATATATCCGAGCTGTGATTGACACCACTCGATTTTTTTCTCTGTGACTACGTGTGACCCTTAGTCTACCCTAACGAGCCAACCACTATTCCAGGAATACCGCCACACATATTGAACCGAGTCATCAAAAATTTTACCTAAAATTTGAATGATAGGCTATTCCACACATAATGACATGAATGTAGCTTCGAAACAAAGTCAGAATCAATTTTATATCTCACACTGATGTTATTTTATTTATTTTTTTTTATTTCTATTGTTCTTATCTGCTCACCCTGTATATACTTCCATATGTGCATATGTCTTAAATTGCGCTTTCGGTTAGCTATACCTGCATATGTATGTACATAGGACAGCATCTCTAAAAATAGGTTGCGACAATGCTCTGTGCTTAATGCTCGTCCTCTATGGTTAGTATGATGTAATCATGTATAAGTTTGGAAAGGAATTGATTTGTTTCACTACATTGGTATTACATTTTCAAATTTAAATTATATTTAATAATAACTAGGCTAGGCAAAGGAGTAAGGACATTTCTGACAGTTAAATGATGAAATACCATAGTTAATGAATATAACCAGCTTAATCACACATTTTACCTTCAACATTAAGACTAAGTTGAGAACAGCTTGTTTGTTCTTACAGAACTCTGTAAGCCAGAGCAAAGAAAAGAGCACAGTTAAACACAGAAGCCTTGTACAGTTCCTTATTTCTACTTAGTTGCCTACTTTCACTCGCCGTTCTCATAGATATTATCGACAAGTTTTTCACCATTTTTTTTATTTTCATTCAAATTGGATACGACTTTAACGTTACAACCGCAAATAAAAAGCCAACGCAGAGATGGGTATCTGAATCTTCTAGCATTGAAATGCCTTCCAAAAGTGGAAGGAGGTACTAAACACACAAACCAAAGAAGTCGATGAATGGTAATCAAAATTTAACAACCAAACTTATATGTCTGCATAAAAGCCATCACAGATTCATAATCCATTTTAAAGAAGCATCTACCTCTACCATTTGCCAAAGACATCTTTCTGATTGTGTTTACCAGAAAGGTAATTCATAATTGATTTTATGTACATATATACCAACATGGCAAGCTAACAACAATTCATATTTGGATAGATACTAACCAGAAAGGAGAAACCAATACCAGAGGCGTGGGCTTAACAATTACTTTATTGGATATACAATATATACATATGTATGTTGTATGTGTGTCTATGCATATTAAGGTCAAACTTTACCATCATTTTCCTAACCCCAAACTCTGAATTGTTCTTTGCTATTAGTTAGATTGGAATTTTTAGAATAATACTAATTTAGTAGGATAGTTTTTAACACTATAATACAATACAGACAGGAATAAAGCGAAAGAGAAATCGTGCCAAAAAAGAATCCAAAAAGTATAGCAAAGAACAAATATAATAATGAAAAGGTCACCTTAAGATATGTATAAATAATGGAACGATTCGTGCTGTTCTCGAAAAAGAAAATATGGTAACAAATGTTTTACCATGCACTATATCATGGTAATCAGCGGAAATTGGATTCTTCTTTGAAGGAGGCTGTCAAAGTTTTAAATGACAAGATACCAAAAATCGAAGGTTACTAGATACGTGCAAGAATATCCAAGCACTTTATCGATGGAAGTTTGGCTTATTATGATTTTCCTAACTGAAATATGGATTCTATTTTCTGTACCCAAAAAGGATCTGAGTGAGAAGAAAGGACAGAAATAAACAAAATATATTTTATGAGCGCCACTTAATGGAAAAGAGAATGACAAGGAGAATATTGACGTTGTAGTTGCAGTATTCGAAAGGCAGGCTTTAATACAGGGTAAACCATTTAAGACTTTGGCAGGTGAAATGCGAACTCTGAATATACATATTTCACTTCAAATTTCCAGAAATCAAAGCACTTCTTCAAATCATCTTATGATCAGGATTGAATTCAAAGAAGTGAGTTTCAATAAAAATACGAAACGAAACGAAACTACTTCGTTGTCATTGTCTCAAATTGCTGAAGACTAAATGAATGGTCATGATCCAAAAAAAACGAAACAACCTTTCAGAATTCTACTGCTCATTCTTTCAGAACTTCGAGATATCTTTTAACTCTTTTGTTTTTATTTTTGACTTAGCTGAGTTTTACCACTTACCTGTTTTTTATAACGAAATAAACGTTTTTCAAATTATAACAATTGTTGTATTTTTTCACTGGAAGAACGTCATAATCAAAAATTGGGCTGGATTTTTGGTTATGGAACACTTAGTAGAAACAATCGAATCTCAAATTAAACTTTAACCCTTGTGTCAACACCCAAAAAATTATACATCAACATACACCCAACACACCCGGGTGTGTCATACGTTTTTTATGTCCACGGGCATCGGAAGGAGTTGGAAGGACTCGATTGGAGTCGGACGCTTTTATTTTTGATGCAACGCATTTGAGAAAAAATTTTTCAAGAAGTAAGCATACAGGCTATCGGTCGTTTAGGTACCAGCAACGTAAACAAACTGACAAAGCAGCAGCCATATGTGACATTTTCCTTATGTTAAATAGCAACATCCAGGATATCTATAAAGCAGGCAACGTTACTGTTGATGAACAACTTTATCCTTATCGTGGTGCCACCGGATTCACTCAATATATATGTACCTTCAAAACCGGCCAAATATGGAATTAAGGTTTAGTGGGTATGTGATGCTATTACTTCGTATCCAGTCAAAGGACAAATTCATAATGTTATGGCACCTTCTGGAGAAAGAGAAAAAAATCAAGGTGAA
Source organism: Xylota segnis (assembly GCA_963583995.1). Taxonomy (NCBI): domain Eukaryota; kingdom Metazoa; phylum Arthropoda; class Insecta; order Diptera; family Syrphidae; genus Xylota; species Xylota segnis. Next base: position 26,165,109 of record OY757236.1, on the reverse strand, counting down.
CGTGTGGTCAAAGATTTGTCTTGCAATCTGTTAGGTGAAAGTGCTCGAAACGTCGTATGTTGCAACATTTTTACAAGCTTTAATTTGGCTTCTACTTTGATGTTTTTAGACTACAATTTGTCAATATTTAGAACTGTAAATAAAAGACGTACATTTGTACCAGCCATTGTACATTCCCCAGCAACATAAGTATGTGCTCATATGTTCCGAAAAAGAACAAATCGGTTGTGGTTCTTTCCACTTCGTATTATAGTCCTAAAAGAAAGCCAAAAATGATACTCGATTACAACAAAAGCAAAGGAGGTGTTGACAATATGGCCAAGTGCCTTGGTGAATACACTACGAAGAGAAGAACAAAGCGATGGCCTTTGGCTTTTTTTTTTATAACATTGTGGATGTGGCTGCATTTGCAGCATTCGTGATATACATGGAAAATAATCCACACTTAAAGACCTCCTACAACAGTTGAGTGAACAATAAGCCATTACAAAAATCCAGTATCGTTTAGAAAATGCCCAAGTCATGCGAAATTTTCAATCACGTAGTGAAATTGAAAATATGTTGGGCCACCCAGTAACACCGACTGTTGAAAATCTTCTACTAAGGGCTCAAGAAGGACTTGACAATTCTGGCAGAATCAAGCAGACAGGAAATTGTTACCTACTTATGTATGTCCCAGAAGAATACTAACACGAAAAGTCAGCAAAGAATGCAAAAAGCCTGTTTGTGCTGAATCTATCAATGTGATAGATGTCCATTATAAAATAACAATTTTTGATATAAAATGTAATATTTTCCTTTTTTTCCAATCAAAATGAAAAAATAATGTCAAATGAATAAAAAATATGAATTTATAATGAAAGAAAAGTTCTTTTCTGCATTTCTAGCCAACAACTTACATGCACACCCGGGTGTGTTAGGTGTTGACAGAAGAGGTAAAACGCAAAAACTGCTTTTAAATCTTGGCCGAAAAAGAAAATTTTAACTTTTTTTTGAAATATGATAAAAAACAATATTTTGGGAGGCTATTGAAGATCCTAAGTCGATACAGCACAAAGAATTCAAAATATATTAATTTGAAAATGAAAAACACACCCGGGTATGCGGGTGTTGACACAAGGGTTAATTTGATTACCAGATGTTATCCGCTCAATGAGCTTAAAATTTCAGATTTTTGAGTTAAGTACATTCACATTGAACATTAACCAACATTGTTTTAAGAACAATTTTTTTAAAACAACGTTTCGTCGTAGACGTTCTGTTTGGTACACGCGACACTTTTAGATCGAAAAGAACAAAACCAATTTAACGGACACTTAGTTAAAATAATTAAGATCAGGTAAAAAAAATTATCTCCTGCCTTGTAGAGCAAATAATTTAAATGTGTGAACAAAACAAAAAGAGGCGTTAGTGCGTATAGCATTGTTCTATATGTGCAGGGTAACAAAAAAAGAAAAAAAAGCAGCAAGTAACCAAGTTAATAAAGCAATTATGATGGAATGCACGGAATGAAACAAATTAAACGACATAACATAATCATGGCATACGGCTGTATTGAGTTATTTAAGAGGATTGTATGTTAAATAAAAGAAATAGAGTGGATGCATCCACTAGCATTTGTTCACGTAGTTTCTGGTCTTCTTTCTAGTTTATGTTTTATTTGGAAATTATAATTGGTTTAGGATGGCTATCAGGGGCTAAAAATATCCACATTTGCCCAAAATTACAAGGAAAAATGTCAACCAGTACCTACCATGTACATATAAATGGTTTTTCAATAAGGACATAACAATTTTGTATTTAAATAAAATGTAGAATGATTGAAATTTTGGGCTGAAATTTATTACACGTATAGTACACATGTTAAGTTTAAGTATAAAATTCAATTGCATTAGTATATGTACTTACTCTGCCTCGTTTGCAGCGATCGATTTTTTGCAGCCGATTTTCCACAACTCTACCTAATATATCACCCGAAATGTTGTTCCAGAGCTCCTCTAACGTTGTTGGCCTATTACCATAATCCAACGCCTTATGGTAATCCCCAACGATTGCCCAATTCTCGAAATTACATGATTACCGCACTTCCTCCTCATATATCAAATGTTTGACCAGCTGTATGGCATATGGTATCATCTAATTGGAACCAGATATCACTGATATTCAGTCTTTCCAATTCTGACCAAAAAAAGTGTTCTATCATGACACGATATGGAACTTCATTGGCCGACAACAAAAAGCAATCCAGTTAAACCTCCGAGATTCAGGTCTTTCTTTAAACTATTGCAAAACCCAATCGGACAAGTTTTAACGGCTTTTAATAATCAAGAAGCCTCAGTTCTCGATCTTTGATCTTGTGAGGGTGTAGGCCAAAATCTTTCCCAAATTTTATCAGAATGTGGACTGAGAGATCTAAAATTTCTGTGAACGGCATGGAATTGACTGATTTGGGTCATACTGAACTGAAGCACGTACGTTTGGGATATTTTCGATATTTCAACTCACTGGCACAGCAACATTCAATAATAAATATGCTGACTCAAACAAATATACTTTGTCATGAACAGACTGTGTGTTGGGATGGTTAATATGACCAAGAATTCGAGTAAGCCCTCTTAAAGTGTTGCGACAACCGACTCGGAATTTCAGTATTAAACTTTTATCATTTCTAAACCTTGGTTATTCGTAAACTTTACTGAGATAAAAATGTAAATCTTGATTGACGTTTTGACATTAAATGAACATAGAAAAAATTTAAAGGTGTATTTTTATTAAATTGCAAATTAGTTATGTCTCTATTGAAAAACACATTAGAATACACAAATGAACATCTATCTACCACTTCCCAAAAATTTACTGTCGGCAACTACAATTCCAAAGAGGTTAAGGAGTTCACCTACTTCGGAGTAAATGTTAACTGCAATTTAGTTAGAAATTTCTCTATCAAGCTGGAGCTGCTTTGTTTAAATAAAAAAACTTTGTATTGACTTATCATGCAAGCGCTGGGGCCATATTAAAACCTAGTTCTATAAATATTCGGGTCCCTATGCAAGGAGGAAGAATAGTGGAGAATATTCAACTGCAAACTTGACAAGTGATGAAAGGTTAAAAAAACGAGTTCTTAATCTCAGTTTCAAAACGAGTTAAGTTGTAGGTCCTTGGCATTATTGCGTGAGGTTTTGGCTTCAAAACTGCATCAATCACTTGTACGTCCTAGATATTTCAGGTGCTATAGGTAGAGCAGAACTCCTTTCTCTCCACTTTCTTTTTAGTCGATTTATTTTGCTCAATAAATTGGTTTCTTGGTTTATGCGATGGACAACGGAGTGAAATCTTCAAGGTCCGATTCCCACATAACATGGCCCCAAATCTCGTGAGCGTCCGAAAGTATAACTGTCATGAAAAGTAATCTGTAACAGCAAATAATATTTGGAGTACTAAACCGCAGGAACCTTCTATACGTGTAAAGAGTATAACGTCCACAAGACGAGTGGTTGTGGGAAACTAGACCCTGGGTCGCATGGATCTGTTGCGCCAAATATTTTTTCTGTGTTCCCTATTTGACTGACCCCTTCTGTTGGTGTTATTCCATAAATTGTCAGATTATTTTTCAATAGAAACTCAGCTCTCCAACATACCAAGTCCTTGTAATATTCCTTTCATCGTTGCGTGTTCGGTGTCATTATGTCTCGATGACAGTGTGTAGTGGGACAGTCGTGGGAAAGACAACACCTCCTATTTCATGAACCACTTTTTTCCCAGTAATCCTTATTAAACTTCCAAGACAATATTATTAAGCCAAGTAGGGTCATTAAAAGTTGCCGTTTGCACAAGTTTCTTACTAAGCCAAAAAGTATCTCTCGCTTTTCCCAGAACTGCTTGTCTCATAAACTCTAGCTACAGGGGTAAATAGCAGTAACTCTAAGCTTGGAATGAAAAATTATTTAATCATGTTCCATTTCTGGAAAGTTTGCTTAACAAATTTCCATACCATGCCGCCCGCATCAATTTTGTGGATAGTTTCGTCTTAGAAACCGTCCAGGAAAAACTTTCACACAACACGGAAATCGTATTCCTTTTAAGAAAACTTGATTGTAAACACCAACAACAATCTTCCAAACTGATTTCGAGTTTCCTCAAAGTTTTCTCAGTACGGAGGATTTTTCTCATACCGCGACTTGGATTATCGACAAAAATTACTCAGAAAAGGAAGCAAGTTAACTCACCCATCCATGTATCGTCTCGTTTAATCTTCTGGTTCTGGCCGATTTGTTTCGCCAGGCCGGCAAGAATTTGTGTTCCGTTCTGCACATCCACCACTTGATGCATTTTACTTTCAGCGCCAATGTTCTCCAATCCCTGGTGTTGGTGGCCACCTGTGGCAGCTGCTGCAGCCGCCGCTGCCAAATGCAATGGATACATCTCGCCTGTGGCAATATCCGCACCTTGCATTGCGTGCATTCCGTAATCCATGTTATAGGGCATTATAAAGGGTTGGGGTTCCGGGTAGTGAGGGAACATTAATCTGTGAACAAAATCCAGGAGTGAGTAGATATGGGATTACCGGGTGACCCACTCACTTCTCGGATGCGTTATCCATTAGTTTCTTGATTACAACCAATGCTGCAACTATGAAGGCCAACTTAGAGATAGCCAATGCTTTTAGGGTAAGCAATCCAACAGCCTTTATTGCTAGCATCGTCCAACCGAAGGTAGTTGCGGCCAAATACATTGGCACAAACATTTGGAATTGCTTTTTATCCTTATGACCTTGACGATTTCCTATTCGGCTGCCAAGACCGCCACCGCCACCGCCTCCGCCTCCTCCACCACCCTGCCTCCTACCTTTACAAGGAGAGTGGTTGAGTATCCTTTAAGAGTGGTTGAATCTGGTACTCACCTTGGTTTGATGATTTCTTGAGAAGAGCAATCTCAATGTAATCCCCATCGTCAGATGCTCTCTGCACACTGAATACCATCGGTCCGACTGGTATACGTATGGCATTGCCACCCAGAAATCCAACAAATCCTGAGGATCTGCCAACCGTTGAAGATGAATTCAAAGCTGGCAGTTTTTCCACATCGAAAAGTCCAAAATTAACTACTTCGCCTCGCTTGTATGAGGTTAGAACACTATTTGCCACGGAATACAGGCAACTCGCGTTATTCGCACAACTCCAGGACATGTTATCCACGAGAACTGAGTTCACCCGGTCACTAGCATGTCTGGCGGTGTTTATTGTTGCAAGCACTATCGCTGGTGGCACTACACAGAAAATCACTATAAATCTAACAAAGTTCGTCATTTTGAAACCCAACCGCAAAGGACTCCCAAGGATATATGCACGTAGGCACTATTAAAAAGAATTACACTGCGTTCGACTGCACTCGTTCCCGATTGTCAATATTGAATGGCCTTCGCCTTTGAGGAGAATATAATATCAACTAATTACCTGGTTATAAGCGCATCGCTGTTTTATTGTGTCTCCACATCTGGCTGCACAAGCCCCCACTCTCTCTGCTGCAGATAGTCTTAATTACACTGATCTCGAGGAGGCAGGAGGGCTACTTAAACTTCTATTTACTTTTTTTTTTCGTATTTGCACGCAAAAACAAAAAAAAAAAATGAATCCGAGCATCGATATGACGGACGGATGTACCTATGTATCTAAGCCTGCATTCAACCATCCATGCATCTGTGTAGTGTTCATTGGCGTTGCAATCCAATACCGTGTGCAATGGGTGACGATATGGAGAGCCTAAGAGATTCACTTTAGGAATCATGAAAGCAAAACTTTTTTTTAGAAATTGGTCAATGTAATTAGATCTCGGCACATAGAGTGTATCGTGTGAAGCCTGCGCTGGTATTTCTACACGAACCTATGGAGTTGGTGTGCGGTTTTGAGTTTCCAAGGGCGGTGTGGGCAAAAAAATCACTGCCATTCGATGTTTTGTGGTTCGTTTGATGTCCGTGCATGGTGGAGGGTGTAATGGTTTCAGACACAAAGAAGCAATGAACTTCAGTTAAGTGGTTAACGATCCTTACGGTAGGTGAGTGTTATGGGCATTACAGTGCGTGTAAGTTGAGTTACATGGTTTTCAGTTCAATGTTGGTATTTGCTTTCCAGGTGAAAAGTGTTAATGGTTGAACTTGTGGGAGTTGAACCGTTGTTACACGTTGAGAGATAAGTTGCCGAAATATTTGTCTTGCGACAGGTGCTGTTTACAGATTTTCGTTTCGGAATTCGGGTAGGCATTCCATGTTTCCTTGGCCATTAACTTCAATAAGGATGTGTTAATGTTGGAAACAGATGGAGTATGAACGAAGCTTCTCAAAACTTTGTATCCAAGCATTAATGTAGTTTAAAATGTTGCAAAAACTTAGCGAAGTATCTACATATGTCGGGGAATGAAAAGTGGGTGCGATGGGGCAATGAAAATGAAAATAGCAACCCAACGAAGAGTGTTCCACAAATTGGAAAACATCTTCAGAGTTCTTTCTCTCAAAAGAGTGCCGGGCTACCTCCAGAAAACAATATGGTATCACTTGGTATATGAAGTAAGAAGTACACTACCGCACTCGGCATCCCCCTTAGTTATCTACGGGGTCCGCTGCTATGGAACCTGAACTAAGTAAGTTGATAATTAGGCAATTTTGTAGGAGTAGGTTTGTATTAAAACCTTGCCAACCACCCGCCAGTAGGGGTTTTTGATGCGTTGGAATACGGGAAAAGGTGTGGCAGGTCCAATTCCTAGCCAACAACTAAAATTCCTTTCACGGTTCTACCTCTCGCGAGCTTCTGACAAATATTCGAGAGTACAACTGTCGTGAGTAAGCTTCTCAAATTCAAAACTGCTCTTGGGATGCACCCGCCTGACAATCGATGAAGGATCACTATCACTCTGCCACCCTGCTCATTTACACCCACATTGGGTTACAATGAAAAAGGCAATGAACAATGTCATCTGAGTAACTATTTTGAACGAAAATCAAAGACATTTTGAGTCCTTATACTCTTTAGAAACCAAAATCTCGAATAGCATAGAATTAAAAACAAAATCGAATGAAAAATATTTGGAAATCATATCAATTTTAAAAACAATTGTAACAAGTCTCATGCACAGGGATATAAGAGTTATGGACCTATATCTCACCGTATTGAACCTACAATACTTAACATTTTACCAGTCATGACATCGCGGACCTAAATCTTCCAAAATTCAAATTAGTCAAGACATGCAATCATAAGAAATTATTTATTTCTTGTGAGGAGTCACAATAAACATAAAAATTTACGTTCTCTCTAACGAAACTTACCAACAGTTAAGCCTACCCAATCGATAGAGAGATATCCAGGAAGTCAGAAAAGATCAAGATTCTTTGCGAAGAAGATTCAACCGAATGGTGAGTGAGTGACGACACCAGCAACCGACGGTATCCTAGTTACATTTGCTCCCCGATTGATATTCGAAATCAGTTCCTCAGTTTAAGGACTTTTATTTTGGCATTGGATGGCTGTACGTTGGACTACAGAAAAAAGGGTTCGAGGTTCGAATCCCCGCCAAAACACCTGAAAAGTTATTTTACTTCTCGCGAGCGTCTGATAAACATCACAGAGTATATCATTGTCATGAGAAAACCCAACAAATAAAAAAATTCCCTTCGGACACTGCATTAAACAGTACCTACCGTCCAAATAACAGGCACAACACGAATAGTTGCAGGAAGCTGGGCCCTGGGTCCTATCGACCTGTTAGCCAAATATTTTTCTTTGGAAACTACCTCACTACTCCCCCCAAAAGGAGAAGTTTCATCCAGTACTGTTAAACACAAAAACAGCCTCGTCAACGATTATTTTCTGTGACTAGTCTATTTTATCGAAGAACAACGATCCTTAGATACATATTTCGTCAAGAGCAATTACAACCAACCAAAACAGTGAAATTGCAGCTACAGCAACACAAAGGTTCCATCGGTAAATGAATACAGTCACTGGAACCCTGCGAAATTGAACTTAAGCTCCAAATGCTCAGAGTTCGTTGAAAACGATGGACCAGCTGAAAGGCGGATATTATAATAAATAGTATTCATGTAAAAATGATGTCATTATACACACATGTAGCTACAAATGTTCCAAACATTAGAGTCTGTTCACGCAGAATTGTCGAACTGAAATTTTTTTTTGACGTTTGAAAATGTCAACCGCTGTCAGTCGACAAAAAGTTTCATCCGTAAGTTAAAAACTGAGAAACTCACGAATTAAACAATAGAAATACGAAAGTAAACTAATTTAGTAGGACAGTAACTGAGGATTTTCTTGAAAAAAGAATTTTTTGCTAAGACTTAACCAACTTCATCAGCGAAAGTGTTCAGACAGGACTGACAATCTAAACACGCTAATGTTAAAAAAAATCCAATATGTCAATCCTGTGTGAAAAGGCTCTTAATAGGATAAAACATTGAGCGACGCTATGGGCTCATACCGAAACCTTGACCCACTTTTTTAAGGTGAGACCTAACATATGGAACGTCAAACTGACTTAAAAAGTAGGTGACATTTCATACGTCATATGTCGCTTCCTAACTTCTAGTTTTGACTTTAGTGTGAAAACCATCTTACTGAAAACCATCTAAGTGGAAAAAACTAATTTTTTTTTATTTTTTCTTAAAATGTCTCCTCCACCTAAATCTTAGACTTGTGTTTTAATGTAAAGTAAATGGAAACACTCTAAATATTGAACAAATTTATCATATCCTGTGTTTGTATCGAATCGTAGATCACATCATCGTAATTTATTTAGAATGTAATTATTTTATACATCATCTGTCCAATCTATAAAGCATAGCTGAACAATAAAGAAAATTGATCAGCTGATTCTTGACATTTCGGAGACTCACTTAAAAGGCAGGGAGAATTTTTTTACCTACTTACCTACATCCTCCACTACTTCAAAAAAATAAATGCCTTACTTTTCTATCAAATTTGACTCTCTCGACCTTTAGTTAGACTATCTGTCAACATTTTTGACATTTGAGTGACTCCGATTAGAAAATGGTTGCTAATGGATGCGTTCAGTACAAAGGTGCATAAAGTAAATGAGTTTTAAGAACTCCTGTATGTCTTATTCAGGATGTTAAGTGGATGATAGGTAAAAATATAAATGAGTTTTCAAAGAATGAATATTCCCTTGAGGATAAAAGTTACCCTTCATCCCTTAAATCTCATTTCTCATATTACAACGAGACGTGTTTATCATATCTACTTATGTATGGACGTCATTTACCTTTTCCCATTAATACTTGACTGAGATTCTGACACGAGTTCGATGTGCCTTCATCCATATTGTGAGATTTTGGCTTACATCCAGTCAAGGGTTAAGTATCTAAAGACGACTGCAAGCAATAGGGTTGTATGCCCCAGAATCCATTGTCAAGAAAACCACTCAAAGGACGATCACACCAAGTCCATCAAACTCTTTTTTTGTTTGTTAATTTAATACATGATACACAAAACAATGAAAGTAACTTTTCATTTTTTTTCCATTTAACACACATAAATTAACGGTAATTAGCTTTGATGTATTCACACTTACCCGCAGAGTATCTACGAGTAGATATTTTAAATAAAATTTCAAATTCATGTTCAAATATCATGCAAATGAAGCTGCGCAGGATGCCACGCATGGATCGAATACCAAAATGTGTCAGTGAAATCAATGACTTCCACTTGAGTGATTTTCGATGTATCTGCTATCTTAACACATTTAATAACAATAACAACATCACAGAAACGAAGAAAAAAAAAATCGCAAATTGGGTATTAATTGCTGGATTGCGCAACAAGCACTTTAAATGATTTTCTCCTACTTTCGTGGCGTTTTTCACTTCGGTTTTGGTTGCATGCATTACAAATATAAGCCGACTGCGAATTGAACCGTTAAAGCTTTACATTTAAGTAAAAAATAAGAAAAAAAGTGAAAAAAACGAAGGAAAATATATTCGATGCCAATGTATTTGTTCTGAACAATAAATCAATGGAGAAATTTTCTTTTTATTTTCTGGTGGAATTCGAATTTGAGAAGCTAATTTAGTATCTCTGAACAAAATACTTTTGAAATCGCATGTTACACTTAGGCATGCAAGGTATTTTTTGTATCTTCTCCTTTAACTGAAGCGAAATTAATATGAATTTCATTAAATACAGAGGAAAATGTGTGTGCATGTCTCTGTATTCGATTGATATAGGATAAGTCGATGTCTATCGGAAGGTAGATATGGAGGTAAGTTAGTTCACATTTGTTTACCCGAAGGCTGTAAGCTGGCTCATACCGAAGGCAAAAAGAACACAAACAAATCAGTTACTCCATATCCTACGGCAGAAAGTAATGACTTTTATATCAAATTTCTAAATTGAATTGAAATAAGCAGAAATCATTGAGTAAAGAGATATTAAACTTTCGTCCCTCTTGCCTGCAAAAACCCTTTTGTTTACATTGTTTTTGTTGTAATTTGCTTCTCGTCTGTAAATACATGTGAGCATTGGCAAAAACCTTTGGGGCTTGTCTAAACTACTCTCAATAGATGTCAGCACTCAAAAATGAATTTGGCTGAATGTAACCCCTTATAAGCTATGGTGAAACAATATATTTTGATAAATTTTTGACAAAAATTGTTACTGTCAATGCTTGGCAACAACAATTTGTTAGTGGGGAAGCGAGTACGTTTACGGATGTGCTTACATAAAACGGAAACATTCAACTTAAATTTACTAGAAAAATTGTTCATTGGAAAGAATTCTGGAAAATCAATTCGAAATGAAAAAAAATATCAGCATTTCAATGATAGTTTTTGTTTTTTTTTTTCGAATTAAGTAACATGATAAAGGTAGAGGATTGTAATAAACGTACGAAAATTTAGCTCGTTGATATTTTGTGCGTTGTTTGTGTTATGGGTGTAGTATGGTCTTATGGTTTTTGTTAGGGTCCATGTTTCACGTCTATTCTTTCGACATTGATTTTGCGTATGTGCATAACGTACTGAATTATTATTCATTGATTTGGTCTGTTCCCTTATGTTCTGACTAAAAATCGTAAATTCTCAGAGAGAGGTAAAAATACGAACGTTTGACACAACGAATGCTACCTATTCTGAAACGTCTACAGCAAAGACACTTCAAAATTAATGAAATAAAATCTGAAAAAAGGACAATATTTCAAATCAGTTTGACAAATTGTACACCACATACCAACAGAAATTTGTGGGGTAAAAAGTCGTAAGTTTTGTACTGAGCGAAAATGTTTTACCCTGTTTTGTTCTCTCCCTTTTACGATTTTCTTGTGTAAGGGAAAGGAGTTAGATAAGGAATCTATCGTTCGAATTCTTACGATTTTTCGAGTAAGGGAACGTGTAACAAGTACATAAAAACATAGACAACATTAGAAACTTTATATTAGGTAAGCTAAACTACATATGTTCTAGTGGGTGCCTTGGCTCAGTGGTTAGTGCGTTGGACTATAGAGCAAGAGGTTCGAGGTTCGAATGCCAGTCGGAAACACCTAAAAGTTTTTCACGGCCCCACCTCTCGAGAGCGTCTTAAGTACAAATGTCCTGAGAAAGCTTCTCAAATATCAAACTGCCCTACGGCCCTATTATTATAATTCATCCACAATCTTTGGCAATTGTTGTTTGCGAAACTTCTATATATTAAAGCAATTATGTATACGTTTTTCAAAAAAATTCAATAAATTTTATATATTAATTTGCCATAACAATTGTTTCAACCTGTTCGCAATTGGCTGAATATCGTTGTAGTAATCTTTCTGTTTTTGTGTTTATTATTTTTCAAAAGAATAAAATATCTGAAAACATATATTTTGATTTTTACATTTTCGGTCAACCGACGAAATTTAAATTTTTCTCGTCTTTTACTAAAGAATACAAATTTAAATATTTGCAATATCTAAGGAACGGCCCCAAATTACTTTCCAGCTCCTTCCATAAATTCAGAAATCGGTTGTCATCGCCCGTCAAATAACTAGTTGTTGTTGTGATTTGAGTTGAAATTGTTCGATTTGTTGTTGTGATTTAGGGGTGAATTCACCAAGTCAAGCAAATGTGCGTGAAAATGTAACAATATGCGTGAAAATAGCTTGTAGCCAACTGGAAAAAGCCGGGAAAGTTTAATATCTCGTTGTTCAATGATTTCTGGAAATAAGTTATAGCTCGTCGGAGTATAGCCCATCGGATCCCTAACTGAAGACTCTGTACACGCAATTCAAAATCCAAGAATAGATTGCGTAGAAGCAGCAGATCGACTCTTAGTATAAAGCAAAGTTGATCTTAAGCCGAACTTAAAACAAATAAATCTGTGCCGCACCTAAACCAACGCAGTTGCCGCAGCCAAATAATTGTATCTATCATGAGTGGTTATGATTTTCTTAGATAATTTCGAGGAAAGGCAGGTATGTATATCCAAGAGCCAGACTCTCACAATATCTGATAACATTATGTTTTAGGATAAGCCATCATATAGAGCGTTCAGGGCAAGAGAAACAGTATCCTGTAACAACAAGAGTATATTATGTTTGCAGCAGAGAGAAATAATCAAGACAGATGCTATGAAGTATGTACATCAAGACTTTCCTGAAGCTCACGGATTGCGAGATGAAAATGCGACTCGTCAGAAAAGATGATATTTCGCCCGAAATCATTGTCCAATTTAAGCTGATATAAGGCCCAAACTACGAAGCGATAACGAAGAATATCTTCGTGCGCCTTCAGTCGTAGAGACAAATCGACCTTGTAAGCGAATAATCAGAGATCTTTGTGCAAAATACCCCTTAGGGCAGTGCGTGAAATGATCTGTTGGGATCAATGACTACGCAGAAACAGAATGTCGTGCTGGAATTGTGCTAAAAGATGGGATTTCCACGATGCGCGTACCTGGTTCGGTGGGCTATGGGTAACCCATTTACTCACACATTATTGGATTGAAAAATTTTCTGATTCCAATTCTCGTAGCAAGGCGTCCTCGTCGATTGTTTGTGCTTAGGTTACGCAGAAACAGAATATCCTGCAGGAATTGTGCTGAGAGATGGGATTTCCATTATGTGCTTACCTGGTTCGGTGGGCTATGGGTAATCCATTTACTCACACATTTTTGAACTGAAAAATTTTCTGTTTCCAATTCTCGCAGCGAGGCGTCCTCCTCGATCGTTTCTGACTAGATTACGCAGAAACAGAATATCCTGCTGGAATTGTGCTAAGAGATGGGATTTCCACGATGCGCGTACCTGGTTCGGTGGGCTATGGGTAACCCATTTACTCACACATTTTTGGACTGAAAAATTTTCTGATTCCAATTCTCGCAGCGAGGCGTTCTCGTCGATCGTTTGTGCTTATGTTACGCAGAAACAGAAAATCCTGCTGGAATTGTGCTAAGAGATGGGATTTCCACGATGCGCGTACCTGGTTCGGTGGGCTATGTGTAACCCATTTACTCACACATTTTTGGACTAAAAAATGTTCTGTTTCCAATTCTCGCAGCGAGGCGTTCTCGTCGATCGTTTGTGCTTATGTTACGCAGAAACAGAAAATCCTGCTGGAATTGTGCTAAGAGATGGGATTTCCACGATGCGCGTACCTGGTTCGGTGGGCTATGGGTAACCCATTTACTCACACATTTTTGGACTGAAAAATTTTCTGATTCCAATTCTCGCAGCGAGGCGTCCTCCTCGATCGTTTGTGACTAGATTACGCAGAAACAGAATATCCTGCTGGAATTGTGCTAAGAGATGGGATTTCCACGATGTGCGTACCTGGTTCGGTGGCGTATATGTAACCCATTTACTCACACATTTTTGGACTAAAAAATGTTCTGTTTCCAATTCTTGCAGCGAGGCGTTCTCATCGATCGTTTGTGCTTATGTTACGCAGAAACAGAATATCCTGTGGGAATTGTGCTAAGAGATGGGATTTCCATGATGCGCGTACCTGGTTCGGTGGGCTATGGGTAACCCATTTACTCACACATTTTTGGACTGAAAAATTTTCTGATTCCAATTCTCGCAGCGAGGCGTTCTCGTCGATCGTTTGTGCTTATGTTACGCAGAAACAGAAAATCCTGCTGGAATTGTGCTAAGAGATGGGATTTCCACGATATGCGTACCTGGTTCGGTGGGCTATGGGTAATCCATTTACTCACACATTTTTGAACTGAAAAATTTTCTGTTTCCAATTCTCGCAGCGAGGCGTCTTCCTCGATAGTTTGTGCATATGTTACGCAGAAACAGAATATCCTGCTGGAATTGTGCTAAGAGATGGGATTTCCACGATGTGCGTACCTGGTTCGGTGGCGTATACGTAACCCACTTACTCACACATTTTTGGACTGAAAATTTTTCTGTTTCCAATTCTCGCAGCGAGGCGTCTTCCCCGATAGTTTGTGCATATGTTACGCAGAAACAGAATATCCTGTGGGAATTGTGCTAAGAGATGGGATTTCCACGATATGCGTACCTGGTTCGGTGGGCTATGGGTAACCCATTTACTCACACATTTTTGGACTGAAAAATTTTCTGTTTCCAATTCCCTCAGCGAGGCGTCCCATTCGATAGTTTGTGCTTATGTTACGCAGAAACAGAATATCCTGCTGGAATTGTGCTAAGAGATGGGATTTCCACGATGTGCGTACCTGGTTCGGTGGCGTATATGTAACCCATTTACTCACACATTTTTGGACTGAAAAATTTTCTGTTTCCAATTCCCTCAGCGAGGCGTCCCATTCGATAGTTTGTGCTTATGTTACGCAGAAACAGAATATCCTGTGGGAATTGTGCTAAGAGATGGGATTTTCACGATATGCGTACCTGGTTCGGTGGGCTATGGGTAATCCATTTACTCACACATTTTTTGAACTGAAAAATTTTCTGTTTCCAATTCTCGCAGCGAGGCGTCCTATTCGATCCTTTGTGCTTAGATTACGCAGAAACAGAATTTCGTGCTGGAATTGTGCTAAGAGATGGGATTTCCATGATGCGCGTACCTGGTTCGGTGGGCTATGGGTAACCCATTTACTCACACATTTTTGAACTGAAAAATTTTCTGTTTCCAATTCTCGTAGCAGGGCGTCCTATTCGATCCTTTGTGCTTAGATTACGCAGAAACAGAATTTCGTGCTGGAATTGTGCTAAGAGATGGGATTTCCATGATGCGCGTACCTGGTTCGGTGGGCTATGGGTAACCCATTTACTCACACATTTTTGGACTGAAAAATTTTCTGATTCCAATTCTCGCAGCGAGGCGTTCTCGTCGATCGTTTGTGCTTATGTTACGCAGAAACAGAAAATCCTGCTGGAATTGTGCTAAGAGATGGGATTTCCACGATATGCGTACCTGGTTCGGTGGGCTATGGGTAATCCATTTACTCACACATTTTTGAACTGAAAAATTTTCTGTTTCCAATTCTCGCAGCGAGGCGTCCTCCTCGATCGTTTGTGACTAGATTACGCAGAAACAGAATATCCTGCTGGAATTGTGCTAAGAGATGGGATTTCCACGATGTGCGTACCTGGTTCGGTGGCGTATATGTAACCCATTTACTCACACATTTTTGGACTAAAAAATGTTCTGTTTCCAATTCTTGCAGCGAGGCGTTCTCGTCGATCGTTTGTGCTTATGTTACGCAGAAACAGAAAATCCTGCTGGAATTGTGCTAAGAGATGGGATTTCCACGATGCGCGTACCTGGTTCGGTGGGCTATGTGTAACCCATTTACTCACACATTTTTGGACTGCAAAATTTTCTGTTTCCAATTCTCGCACCGAAGCGTTCCCGTCGATAGTTTGTGCTTAGGTTACGCAGAAACAGAATATCCTGCTGAAATTGTGCTAAGAGATAGGATTTCCACGATGTGCGTACCTGGTTCGGTGGCGTATACGTAACCCATTTACTCACACATTTTTGGACTGAAAAATTTTCTGTTTCCAATTCTCGCAGCGAGGCGTTCTCGTCGATCGTTTGTGCTTATGTTACGCAGAAACAGAATATCCTGTGGGAATTGTGCTAAGAGATGGGATGTCCACGATATGCGTACCTGGTTCGGTGGGCTATGGGTAACCCATTTACTCACACATTTATGGATTGAAAAATTTTCTGTTTCCAATTCTCGCAGCGAGGCGTTCTCGTCGATCGTTTGTGCTTATGTTACGCAGAAACAGAATATCCTGTGGGAATTGTGCTAAGAGATGGGATTTCCACGATATGCGTACCTGGTTCGGTGGGCTATTGGTAACCCATTTACTCACACATTTTTGGACTGAAAAATGTTCTGTTTCCTATTCCCGCAGCGAGTCGTCCTATTCGATCGTTTGTGCTTATGTTACGCAGAAACAGAATATCCTGCTGGAATTGTGCTAAGAGATGGGGTTTCCACGATGTGCGTACCTGGTTCCGTGGCGTATACGTCACCCATTTACTCACACATTTTTGGACTGAAAAATTTTCTGTTTCCAATTCTCGCAACGAAGCGTTCCCGTCGATCGTTTGTGCTTAGGTTACGCAGAAACAGAATATCCTGCTGGAATTGTGCTAAGAGACGGGATTTCCACGATGTGCGTACCTGGTTCGGTGGCGTATACGTAACCCATTTACTCACACATTTTTGGATTGAAAAATTTTCTGTTTCCAATTCTCGCAGCGAGGCGTCCTATTTGACCGTTTGTGCTTATGTTACGCAGAAACAGTATATCCTGTGGGAATTGTGCTAAGAGATGGGATTTCCACGATATGCGTACCTGGTTCGGTGGGCTATGGGTAACCCATTTACTCACACATTTTTGGACTAAAAAATGTTCTGTTTCCAGTTCTCGCACCGAAGTGTTCTGGTCGATCGTTTGTGCTTAGGTTACGCAGAAACAGAATATCCTGGTGGAACTGTGCTAAGAGGTGGGATTTCTACGATGTGCGTACCTGGTTCGGTGGGCTATGGGTAACCCATTTACTCACACATTTTTGGACTAAAAAATGTTCTGTTTCCAGTTCTCGCACCGAAGTGTTCTGGTCGATCGTTTGTGCTTAGGTTACGCAGAAACAGAATATCCTGGTGGAACTGTGCTAAGAGGTGGGATTTCTACGATGTGCGTACCTGGTTCGGTGGGCTATGGGTAACCCATTTACTCACACATTTTTGGACTAAAAAATGTTCTGTTTCCAGTTCTCGCACCGAAGTGTTCTGGTCGATCGTTTGTGCTTAGGTTACGCAGAAACAGAATATCCTGCTGGAATTGTGCTAAAAGAGGGGATATCCACGATGTGCGTACCTGGTTCGGTGACGTATACGTAACCCATTTACTCACACATTTTTGGACTGAAAAATTTTCTGTTTCCAATTCTCGCACCGAAGCGTTCTCGTCGATCGTTTGTGCTTATGTTACGCAGAAACAGAATATCCTGTGGGAATTGTGCTAAGAGATGGGATTTCCACGATATGCGTACCTGGTTCGGTGGGCTATGGGCAACCCATTTACTCACACATTTTTGGACTGAAAAATTTTCTGTTTCCAATTCTCGCAGCGAGGCGTCTTCCTCGATAGTTTGTGCTTATGTTACGCAGAAACAGAATATCCTGGTGGAATTGTGCTTAGAGAAGGGATTTCCACGATGTGCGTACCTGGTTCGGTGGGCTATGGGTAACCAAATTACTCACACATTTTTGGACTGAAAAATGTTCTGTTTCCAATTCTCGCAGCGAAGCATTCTCGTCGATCGTTTGTGCGACGGACCGACTGACTAAACCTCCCACCCACGGACCGACCGGCTGACCGACCTACCGAACGAATGACAAAACCTCCCTCCCGCTGACCGACCGACGTACCGACTGACCCAACCTCCCACCATCGGACCGACCGACTGACCGAGCTACCGATCGAATGACGCAACCTCTCTCCCACTGACCGACCGACGGACCGACTGATCCAACCACCCCCTGACCGACCGACTGATCCAACCTCCCACCCACTGACCGACAGACTGAACGACTGGAAAAATCTGAAAATAAAAAGAAAATTATATTCCTGAAAAATAAAAAAAGAAAAAAGATAGAAATAATCTGAAAAATAAAAAAAATATATATTTATGAAAAGTAAAGAAAGGCACTATGTCACACGCGAGGCAGTACTGACCGACAGACCGACTGACCCAACCTCCCTCCCACCCACGGACCGACCGACTGACCGAGCTACCGAACGAAAGACCCAACATCCCACCCACTGACCGAGACCGACGGACCGACTGATCCAACCTCCCACCCACTGACCGACAGACTGAACGACTGGAAAAATCTGAAAATAAAAAGAAAATTATATTCCTGAAAAATAAAAAAAGAAAAAAGATAGAAATAATCTGAAAAATAAAAAAAATATGTATTTATGTAAAGTAAAGAAAAGCACTATGTCACACGCGAGGCAGTACTGACCGACGGACCGACTGAACCAACCTCCTACCCACGGACCGACCGACTGACCGAGCTACCGAACGAAAGACCCAACCTCCCACCCACTGACCGACCTACCAAACGACTGGAAAAATCTGAAAATAAAAAAAACATTATATTCCTGAAAAATAAAAAAAGAAAAAAGATAGAAATAATCTGAAAAATAAAAAAAATATATATTTATGTAAAGTAAAGAAAAGCACTATGTCACACGCGAGGCAGTACTGCCCGACGGACCGACTGAACCAACCTCCTACCCACGGACCGACCGACTGACCGAGCTACCGAACGAAAGACCCAACCTCCCACCCACTGACCGACCGACCGACTGACCGACCTACCAAACGACTGGACAAATCTGAAAATAAAAAAAAAATTATATTCCTGAAAAATAAAAAAAGAAAAAAGATAGAAATAATCTGAAAAATAAAAAAAATATATATTTATGTAAAGTAAAGAAAAGCACTATGTCACACGCGAGGCAGTACTGACCGACGGACCGACTGAACCAACCTCCTACCCACGGACCGACCGACTGACCGAGCTACCGAACGAAAGACCCAACCTCCCACCCGCTGACCGAGACCGACGGACCGACTGATCCAACCTCCCACCCACTGACCGACCGACTGAACGACTGGAAAAATCTGAAAATAAAAAAAAAATTATATTCCTGAAAAATAAAAAAAGAAAAAAGATAGAAATAATCTGAAAAATAAAAAAAATATATATTTATGAAAAGTAAAGAAAAGCACTATGTCACACGCGAGGAAGTACTGACCGACAGACCGACTGACCCAACCTCCCACCCACGGACCGACCGACCGACCGACCGACTGACCGAGCTACCGAACGAAAGACCCAACCTCCCACCCACTGACCGAGACCGACGGACCGACTGATCCAACCTCCCACCCACTGACCGACCAACTGAACGACTGGAAAAATCTGAAAATAAAACAAAATTATATTCCTGAAAAATAAAAAAAGAAAAAAGATAGAAATAATCTGAAAAATAAAAAATATATATATTTATGTAAAGTAAAGAAAAGCACTATGTCACACGCGAGGCAGTACTGACCGACGGACCGACTGAACCAACCTCCTACCCACGGACCGACCGACTGACCGAGCTACCGAACGAAAGACCCAACCTCCCACACACTGACCGAGACCGACGGACCGACTGATCCAACCTCCCACCCACTGACCGAGACCGACGGACCGACTGATCCAACCTCCCACCCACTGACCGACCAACTGAACGACTGGAAAAATCTGAAAATAAAACAAAATTATATTCCTGAAAAATAAAAAAAGAAAAAAGATAGAAATAATCTGAAAAATAAAAAATATATATATTTATGTAAAGTAAAGAAAAGCACTATGTCACACGCGAGGCAGTACTGACCGACGGACCGACTGATCCAACCTCCCACCCACTGACCGACCAACTGAACGACTGGAAAAATCTGAAAATAAAACAAAATTATATTCCTGAAAAATAAAAAAAGAAAAAAGATAGAAATAATCTGAAAAATAAAAAATATATATATTTATGTAAAGTAAAGAAAAGCACTATGTCACACGCGAGGCAGTACTGACCGACGGACCGACTGAACCAACCTCCTACCCACGGACCGACCGACTGACCGAGCTACCGAACGAAAGACCCAACCTCCCACCCACTGACCGAGACCGACGGACCGACTGATCCAACCTCCCACCCACTGACCGACCAACTGAACGACTGGAAAAATCTGAAAATAAAAAAAAAATTATATTCCTGAAAAATAAAAAAAGAAAAAAGATAGAAATAATCTGAAAAATAAAAAAAATATATATTTATGTAAAGTAAAGAAAAGCACTATATCACACGCGAGGCAGTACTGACCGACGGACCGACTGAACCAACCTCCTACCCACGGACCGACCGACTGACCGAGCTACCGAACGAAAGACCCAACCTCCCACCCACTGACCGAGACCGACGGACCGACTGATCCAACCTCCCACCCACTGACCGACCGACTGAACGACTGGAAAAATCTGAAAACAAAAAAAAATTATATTCCTGAAAAATAAAAAAAGAAAAAAGATAGAAATAATCTGAAAAATAAAAAATATATATATTTATGTAAAGTAAAGAAAAGCACTATATCACACGCGAGGCAGTACTGACCGACGGACCGACTGAACCAACCTCCTACCCACGGACCGACCGACTGACCGAGCTACCGAACGAAAGACCCAACCTCCCACCCACTGACCGAGACCGACGGACCGACTGATCCAACCTCCCACCCACTGACCGACCGACTGAACGACTGGAAAAATCTGAAAATAAAAAAAAAAATTATATTCCTGAAAAATAAAAAAAGAAAAAAGATAGAAATAATCTGAAAAATAAAAAAATATATATTTATGAAAAGTAAAGAAAAGCACTATGTCACACGCGAGGCAGTACTGACCGACAGACCGACTGACCCAACCTCCCACCCACGGACCGACCGACCGACCGACCGACTGACCGAGCTACCGAACGAAAGACCCAACCTCCCACACACTGACCGAGACCGACGGACCGACTGATCCAACCTCCCACCCACTGACCGACCGACTGAACGACTGGAAAAATCTGAAAATAAAAAAAAATTATATTCCTGAAAAATAAAAAAAGAAAAAAGATAGAAATAATCTGAAAAATAAAAAAAATATATATTTATGAAAAGTAAAGAAAAGCACTATGTCACACGCGAGGCAGTACTGACCGACAGACCGACTGACCCAACCTCCCACCCACGGACCGACCGACTGACCGAGCTACCGAACGAAAGACCCAACCTCCCACCCGCTGACCGAGACCGACGGACCGACTGATCCAACCTCCCACCCACTGACCGACCGACTGAACGACTGGAAAAATCTGAAAATAAAAAAAAAATTATATTCCTGAAAAATAAAAAAATTAAAAAGATAGAAATAATCTGAAAAATAAAAAAAATATATATTTATGAAAAGTAAAGAAAAGCACTATGTCACACGCGAGGCAGTACTGACCGACAGACCGACTGACCCAATCTCCCACCCACGGACCGACCGACTGACCGAGCTACCGAACGAAAGACCCAACCTCCCACACACTGACCGAGACCGACGGACCGACTGATCCAACCTCCCACCCACTGACCGACCGACTGAACGACTGGAAAAATCTGAAAATAAAAAAAAAATTATATTCCTGAAAAATAAAAAAACAAAAAAGATAGAAATAATCTGAAAAATAAAAAAAATATATATTTATGTAAAGTAAAGAAAAGCACTATGTCACACGCGAGGCAGTACTGACCGACGGACCGACTGAACCAACCTCCTACCCACGGACCGACCGACTGACCGAGCTACCGAACGAAAGACCCAACCTCCCACACACTGACCGAGACCGACGGACCGACTGATCCAACCTCCCACCCACTGACCGACCGACTGAACGACTGGAAAAATCTGAAAATAAAAAAAAAATTATATTCCTGAAAAATAAAAAAAGAAAAAAGATAGAAATAATCTGAAAAATAAAAAAAATATATATTTATGTAAAGTAAAGAAAAGCACTATATCACACGCGAGGCAGTACTGACCGACGGACCGACTGAACCAACCTCCTACCCACGGACCGACCGACTGACCGAGCTACCGAACGAAAGACCCAACCTCCCACACACTGACCGAGACCGACGGACCGACTGATCCAACCTCCCACACACTGACCGAGACCGACGGACCGACTGATCCAACCTCCCACCCACTGACCGACCGACTGAACGACTGGAAAAATCTGAAAATAAAAAAAAAATTATATTCCTGAAAAATAGAAAAAGAAAAAAGATAGAAATAATCTGAAAAATAAAAAAAATATATATTTATGTAAAGTAAAGAAAAGCACTATGTCACACGCGAGGCAGTACTGACCGACGGACCGACTGAACCAACCTCCTACCCACGGACCGACCGACTGACCGAGCTACCGAACGAAAGACCCAACCTCCCACCCACTGACCGAGACCGAAGGACAGACTGATCCAACCTCCCACCCACTGACCGACCGACTGAACGACTGGAAAAATCTGAAAATAAAAAAAAAATTATATTCCTGAAAAATAAAAAAACAAAAAAGATAGAAATAATCTGAAAAATAAAAAAAATATATATTTATGTAAAGTAAAGAAAAGCACTATGTCACACGCGAGGCAGTACTGACCGACGGACCGACTGAACCAACCTCCTACCCACGGACCGACCGACTGACCGAGCTACCGAACGAAAGACCCAACCTCCCACACACTGACCGAGACCGACGGACCGACTGATCCAACCTCCCACCCACTGACCGACCGACTGAACGACTGGAAAAATCTGAAAATAAAAAAAAAATTATATTCCTGAAAAATAAAAAAACAAAAAAGATAGAAATAATCTGAAAAATAAAAAAAATATATATTTATGTAAAGTAAAGAAAAGCACTATGTCACACGCGAGGCAGTACTGACCGACGGACCGACTGAACCAACCTCCTACCCACGGACCGACCGACTGACCGAGCTACCGAACGAAAGACCCAACCTCCCACACACTGACCGAGACCGACGGACCGACTGATCCAACCTCCCACCCACTGACCGACCGACTGAACGACTGGAAAAATCTGAAAATAAAAAAAAAATTATATTCCTGAAAAATAAAAAAAGAAAAAAGATAGAAATAATCTGAAAAATAAAAAAAATATATATTTATGTAAAGTAAAGAAAAGCACTATATCACACGCGAGGCAGTACTGACCGACGGACCGACTGAACCAACCTCCCACCCACGGACCGACCGACCGACCGACCGACTGACCGAGCTACCGAACGAAAGACCCAACCTCCCACACACTGACCGAGACCGACGGACCGACTGATCCAACCTCCCACCCACTGACCGACCGACTGAACGACTGGAAAAATCTGAAAATAAAAAAAAAATTATATTCCTGAAAAATAAAAAAACAAAAAAGATAGAAATAATCTGAAAAATAAAAAAAATATATATTTATGTAAAGTAAAGAAAAGCACTATGTCACACGCGAGGCAGTACTGACCGACGGACCGACTGAACCAACCTCCTACCCACGGACCGACCGACTGACCGAGCTACCGAACGAAAGACCCAACCTCCCACACACTGACCGAGACCGACGGACCGACTGATCCAACCTCCCACCCACTGACCGACCGACTGAACGACTGGAAAAATCTGAAAATAAAAAAAAAATTATATTCCTGAAAAATAAAAAAAGAAAAAAGATAGAAATAATCTGAAAAATAAAAAAAATATATATTTATGTAAAGTAAAGAAAAGCACTATATCACACGCGAGGCAGTACTGACCGACGGACCGACTGAACCAACCTCCTACCCACGGACCGACCGACTGACCGAGCTACCGAACGAAAGACCCAACCTCCCACACACTGACCGAGACCGACGGACCGACTGATCCAACCTCCCACCCACTGACCGAGACCGACGGACCGACTGATCCAACCTCCTACCCACGGACCGACCGACTGACCGAGCTACCGAACGAAAGACCCAACCTCCCACACACTGACCGAGACCGACGGACCGACTGATCCAACCTCCCACCCACTGACCGAGACCGACGGACCGACTGATCCAACCTCCTACCCACGGACCGACCGACTGACCGAGCTACCGAACGAAAGACCCAACCTCCCACCCACTGACCGAGACCGACGGACCGACTGATCCAACCTCCCACCCACTGACCGACCGACTGAACGACTGGAAAAATCTGAAAATAAAAAAAAAATTATATTCCTGAAAAATAAAAAAACAAAAAAGATAGAAATAATCTGAAAAATAAAAAAAATATATATTTATGTAAAGTAAAGAAAAGCACTATGTCACACGCGAGGCAGTACTGACCGACGGACCGACTGAACCAACCTCCTACCCACGGACCGACCGACTGACCGAGCTACCGAACGAAAGACCCAACCTCCCACACACTGACCGAGACCGACGGACCGACTGATCCAACCTCCCACCCACTGACCGACCGACTGAACGACTGGAAAAATCTGAAAATAAAAAAAAAATTATATTCCTGAAAAATAAAAAAAGAAAAAAGATAGAAATAATCTGAAAAATAAAAAAAATATATATTTATGTAAAGTAAAGAAAAGCACTATATCACACGCGAGGCAGTACTGACCGACGGACCGACTGAACCAACCTCCTACCCACGGACCGACCGACTGACCGAGCTACCGAACGAAAGACCCAACCTCCCACCCACTGACCGAGACCGACGGACCGACTGATCCAACCTCCTACCCACGGACCGACCGACTGACCGAGCTACCGAACGAAAGACCCAACCTCCCACACACTGACCGAGACCGACGGACCGACTGATCCAACCTCCCACCCACTGACCGAGACCGACGGACCGACTGATCCAACCTCCTACCCACGGACCGACCGACTGACCGAGCTACCGAACGAAAGACCCAACCTCCCACACACTGACCGAGACCGACGGACCGACTGATCCAACCTCCCACCCACTGACCGACCGACTGAACGACTGGAAAAATCTGAAAATAAAAAAAAAATTATATTCCTGAAAAATAAAAAAAGAAAAAAGATAGAAATAATCTGAAAAATAAAAAAAATATATATTTATGTAAAGTAAAGAAAAGCACTATATCACACGCGAGGCAGTACTGACCGACGGACCGACTGAACCAACCTCCTACCCACGGACCGACCGACTGACCGAGCTACCGAACGAAAGACCCAACCTCCCACCCACTGACCGAGACCGACGGACCGACTGATCCAACCTCCTACCCACGGACCGACCGACTGACCGAGCTACCGAACGAAAGACCCAACCTCCCACACACTGACCGAGACCGACGGACCGACTGATCCAACCTCCCACCCACTGACCGAGACCGACGGACCGACTGATCCAACCTCCTACCCACGGACCGACCGACTGACCGAGCTACCGAACGAAAGACCCAACCTCCCACACACTGACCGAGACCGACGGACCGACTGATCCAACCTCCCACCCACTGACCGACCGACTGAACGACTGGAAAAATCTGAAAATAAAAAAAAAATTATATTCCTGAAAAATAAAAAAAGAAAAAAGATAGAAATAATCTGAAAAATAAAAAAAATATATATTTATGTAAAGTAAAGAAAAGCACTATATCACACGCGAGGCAGTACTGACCGACGGACCGACTGAACCAACCTCCTACCCACGGACCGACCGACTGACCGAGCTACCGAACGAAAGACCCAACCTCCCACCCACTGACCGAGACCGACGGACCGACTGATCCAACCTCCTACCCACGGACCGACCGACTGACCGAGCTACCGAACGAAAGACCCAACCTCCCACACACTGACCGAGACCGACGGACCGACTGATCCAACCTCCCACCCACTGACCGAGACCGACGGACCGACTGATCCAACCTCCTACCCACGGACCGACCGACTGACCGAGCTACCGAACGAAAGACCCAACCTCCCACACACTGACCGAGACCGACGGACCGACTGATCCAACCTCCCACCCACTGACCGACCGACTGAACGACTGGAAAAATCTGAAAATAAAAAAAAAATTATATTCCTGAAAAATAAAAAAAGAAAAAAGATAGAAATAATCTGAAAAATAAAAAAAATATATATTTATGTAAAGTAAAGAAAAGCACTATATCACACGCGAGGCAGTACTGACCGACGGACCGACTGAACCAACCTCCTACCCACGGACCGACCGACTGACCGAGCTACCGAACGAAAGACCCAACCTCCCACCCACTGACCGAGACCGACGGACCGACTGATCCAACCTCCTACCCACGGACCGACCGACTGACCGAGCTACCGAACGAAAGACCCAACCTCCCACACACTGACCGAGACCGACGGACCGACTGATCCAACCTCCCACCCACTGACCGAGACCGACGGACCGACTGATCCAACCTCCTACCCACGGACCGACCGACTGACCGAGCTACCGAACGAAAGACCCAACCTCCCACACACTGACCGAGACCGACGGACCGACTGATCCAACCTCCCACCCACTGACCGACCGACTGAACGACTGGAAAAATCTGAAAATAAAAAAAAAATTATATTCCTGAAAAATAAAAAAAGAAAAAAGATAGAAATAATCTGAAAAATAAAAAAAATATATATTTATGTAAAGTAAAGAAAAGCACTATATCACACGCGAGGCAGTACTGACCGACGGACCGACTGAACCAACCTCCTACCCACGGACCGACCGACTGACCGAGCTACCGAACGAAAGACCCAACCTCCCACACACTGACCGAGACCGACGGACCGACTGATCCAACCTCCCACCCACTGACCGACCGACTGAACGACTGGAAAAATCTGAAAATAAAAAAAAAATTATATTCCTGAAAAATAAAAAAAGAAAAAAGATAGAAATAATCTGAAAAATAAAAAAAATATATATTTATGTAAAGTAAAGAAAAGCACTATATCACACGCGAGGCAGTACTGACCGACGGACCGACTGAACCAACCTCCTACCCACGGACCGACCGACTGACCGAGCTACCGAACGAAAGACCCAACCTCCCACCCACTGACCGAGACCGACGGACCGACTGATCCAACCTCCTACCCACGGACCGACCGACTGACCGAGCTACCGAACGAAAGACCCAACCTCCCACACACTGACCGAGACCGACGGACCGACTGATCCAACCTCCCACCCACTGACCGAGACCGACGGACCGACTGATCCAACCTCCTACCCACGGACCGACCGACTGACCGAGCTACCGAACGAAAGACCCAACCTCCCACCCACTGACCGAGACCGACGGACCGACTGATCCAACCTCCCACCCACTGACCGACCGACTGAACGACTGGAAAAATCTGAAAATAAAAAAAAAATTATATTCCTGAAAAATAAAAAAACAAAAAAGATAGAAATAATCTGAAAAATAAAAAAAATATATATTTATGTAAAGTAAAGAAAAGCACTATGTCACACGCGAGGCAGTACTGACCGACGGACCGACTGAACCAACCTCCTACCCACGGACCGACCGACTGACCGAGCTACCGAACGAAAGACCCAACCTCCCACACACTGACCGAGACCGACGGACCGACTGATCCAACCTCCCACCCACTGACCGACCGACTGAACGACTGGAAAAATCTGAAAATAAAAAAAAAATTATATTCCTGAAAAATAAAAAAAGAAAAAAGATAGAAATAATCTGAAAAATAAAAAAAATATATATTTATGTAAAGTAAAGAAAAGCACTATATCACACGCGAGGCAGTACTGACCGACGGACCGACTGAACCAACCTCCTACCCACGGACCGACCGACTGACCGAGCTACCGAACGAAAGACCCAACCTCCCACCCACTGACCGAGACCGACGGACCGACGGACCGACGGACCGACTGATCCAACCTCCCACCCACTGACCGACCGACTGAACGACTGGAAAAATCTGAAAATAAAAAAAAAAATTATATTCCTGAAAAATAAAAAAAGAAAAAAGATAGAAATAATCTGAAAAATAAAAAAAATATATATTTATGAAAAGTAAAGAAAAGCACTATGTCACACGCGAGGCAGTACTGACCGACGGACCGACTGAACCAACCTCCTACCCACGGACCGACAGACTGACCGAGCTACCGAACGAAAGACCCAACCTCCCACCCACTGACCGACCAACCGGCTGACCGACCTACCAAACGACTGGAAAAATCTGAAAATAAAAAAAAAATTATATTCCTGAAAAATAAAAAAAGAAAAAAGATAGAAATAATCTGAAAAATAAAAAAAATATATATTTAGTCAAAGTAAAGAAAAGCACTATGTCACACGCGAGGCAGTACTGACCGACGGACCGACTGAACCAACCTCCTACCCACGAACCGACCGACTGACCGAGCTACCGAACGAATGACCCAACCTCACTCCCACTGACCGACCGACGGACCGACTGATCCAACCTCCCACCCACTGACCGAGCGACTGAACGACTGGAAAAATCTGAAAATAAAAAAAAATTTATATTCCTGAAAAATAAAAAAAGAAAAAAGATAGAAATAATCTGAAAAATAAAAAAATATATATTTATGTAAAGTAAAGAAAAGCACTATGTCACACGCGAGGCAGTACTGACCGACGGACCGACTGAACCAACCTCCCACCCACGGACCGACCGACCGACCGACCGACTGACCGAGCTACCGAACGAAAGACCCAACCTCCCACCCACTGACCGAGACCGACGGACCGACTGATCCAACCTCCCACCCACTGACCGACCAACTGAACGACTGGAAAAATCTGAAAATAAAAAAAAAATTATATTCCTGAAAAATAAAAAAAGAAAAAAGATAGAAATAATCTGAAAAATAAAAAAAATATATATTTATGAAAAGTAAAGAAAAGCACTATGTCACACGCGAGGCAGTAATGACCGACAGACCGACTGACCCAACCTCCCACCCACGGACCGACCGACCGACCGACCGACTGACCGAGCTACCGAACGAAAGACCCAACCTCCCACCCACTGACCGAGACCGACGGACCGACTGATCCAACCTCCCACCCACTGACCGACCGACTGAACGACTGGAAAAATCTGAAAATAAAAAAAAATTATATTCCTGAAAAATAAAAAAAGAAAAAAGATAGAAATAATCTGAAAAATAAAAAAAATATATATTTATGTAAAGTAAAGAAAAGCACTATGTCACACGCGAGGCAGTACTGACCGACGGACCGACTGAACCAACCTCCTACCCACGGACCGACCGACTGACCGAGCTACCGAACGAAAGACCCAACCTCCCACCCACTGACCGAGACCGACGGACCGACTGATCCAACCTCCCACCCACTGACCGACCGACTGAACGACTGGAAAAATCTGAAAATAAAAAAAAAATTATATTCCTGAAAAATAAAAAAAGAAAAAAGATAGAAATAATCTGAAAAATAAAAAAAATATATATTTATGTAAAGTAAAGAAAAGCACTATGTCACACGCGAGGCAGTACTGACCGACGGACCGACTGAACCAACCTCCTACCCACGGACCGACCGACTGACCGAGCTACCGAACGAAAGACCCAACCTCCCACACACTGACCGAGACCGACGGACCGACTGATCCAACCTCCCACCCACTGACCGACCGACTGAACGACTGGAAAAATCTGAAAATAAAAAAAAAAATTATATTCCTGAAAAATAAAAAAAGAAAAAAGATAGAAATAATCTGAAAAATAAAAAAAATATATATTTATGTAAAGTAAAGAAAAGCACTATATCACACGCGAGGCAGTACTGACCGACGGACCGACTGAACCAACCTCCTACCCACGGACCGACCGACTGACCGAGCTACCGAACGAAAGACCCAACCTCCCACCCACTGACCGAGACCGACGGACCGACTGATCCAACCTCCTACCCACGGACCGACCGACTGACCGAGCTACCGAACGAAAGACCCAACCTCCCACACACTGACCGAGACCGACGGACCGACTGATCCAACCTCCCACCCACTGACCGAGACCGACGGACCGACTGATCCAACCTCCTACCCACGGACCGACCGACTGACCGAGCTACCGAACGAAAGACCCAACCTCCCACACACTGACCGAGACCGACGGACCGACTGATCCAACCTCCCACCCACTGACCGACCGACTGAACGACTGGAAAAATCTGAAAATAAAAAAAAAATTATATTCCTGAAAAATAAAAAAAGAAAAAAGATAGAAATAATCTGAAAAATAAAAAAAATATATATTTATGTAAAGTAAAGAAAAGCACTATATCACACGCGAGGCAGTACTGACCGACGGACCGACTGAACCAACCTCCTACCCACGGACCGACCGACTGACCGAGCTACCGAACGAAAGACCCAACCTCCCACCCACTGACCGAGACCGACGGACCGACTGATCCAACCTCCTACCCACGGACCGACCGACTGACCGAGCTACCGAACGAAAGACCCAACCTCCCACACACTGACCGAGACCGACGGACCGACTGATCCAACCTCCCACCCACTGACCGAGACCGACGGACCGACTGATCCAACCTCCTACCCACGGACCGACCGACTGACCGAGCTACCGAACGAAAGACCCAACCTCCCACACACTGACCGAGACCGACGGACCGACTGATCCAACCTCCCACCCACTGACCGACCGACTGAACGACTGGAAAAATCTGAAAATAAAAAAAAAATTATATTCCTGAAAAATAAAAAAAGAAAAAAGATAGAAATAATCTGAAAAATAAAAAAAATATATATTTATGTAAAGTAAAGAAAAGCACTATATCACACGCGAGGCAGTACTGACCGACGGACCGACTGAACCAACCTCCTACCCACGGACCGACCGACTGACCGAGCTACCGAACGAAAGACCCAACCTCCCACACACTGACCGAGACCGACGGACCGACTGATCCAACCTCCCACCCACTGACCGACCGACTGAACGACTGGAAAAATCTGAAAATAAAAAAAAAATTATATTCCTGAAAAATAAAAAAAGAAAAAAGATAGAAATAATCTGAAAAATAAAAAAAATATATATTTATGTAAAGTAAAGAAAAGCACTATATCACACGCGAGGCAGTACTGACCGACGGACCGACTGAACCAACCTCCTACCCACGGACCGACCGACTGACCGAGCTACCGAACGAAAGACCCAACCTCCCACCCACTGACCGAGACCGACGGACCGACTGATCCAACCTCCTACCCACGGACCGACCGACTGACCGAGCTACCGAACGAAAGACCCAACCTCCCACACACTGACCGAGACCGACGGACCGACTGATCCAACCTCCCACCCACTGACCGAGACCGACGGACCGACTGATCCAACCTCCTACCCACGGACCGACCGACTGACCGAGCTACCGAACGAAAGACCCAACCTCCCACCCACTGACCGAGACCGACGGACCGACTGATCCAACCTCCCACCCACTGACCGACCGACTGAACGACTGGAAAAATCTGAAAATAAAAAAAAAATTATATTCCTGAAAAATAAAAAAACAAAAAAGATAGAAATAATCTGAAAAATAAAAAAAATATATATTTATGTAAAGTAAAGAAAAGCACTATGTCACACGCGAGGCAGTACTGACCGACGGACCGACTGAACCAACCTCCTACCCACGGACCGACCGACTGACCGAGCTACCGAACGAAAGACCCAACCTCCCACACACTGACCGAGACCGACGGACCGACTGATCCAACCTCCCACCCACTGACCGACCGACTGAACGACTGGAAAAATCTGAAAATAAAAAAAAAATTATATTCCTGAAAAATAAAAAAAGAAAAAAGATAGAAATAATCTGAAAAATAAAAAAAATATATATTTATGTAAAGTAAAGAAAAGCACTATATCACACGCGAGGCAGTACTGACCGACGGACCGACTGAACCAACCTCCTACCCACGGACCGACCGACTGACCGAGCTACCGAACGAAAGACCCAACCTCCCACCCACTGACCGAGACCGACGGACCGACGGACCGACGGACCGACTGATCCAACCTCCCACCCACTGACCGACCGACTGAACGACTGGAAAAATCTGAAAATAAAAAAAAAAATTATATTCCTGAAAAATAAAAAAAGAAAAAAGATAGAAATAATCTGAAAAATAAAAAAAATATATATTTATGAAAAGTAAAGAAAAGCACTATGTCACACGCGAGGCAGTACTGACCGACGGACCGACTGAACCAACCTCCTACCCACGGACCGACAGACTGACCGAGCTACCGAACGAAAGACCCAACCTCCCACCCACTGACCGACCAACCGGCTGACCGACCTACCAAACGACTGGAAAAATCTGAAAATAAAAAAAAAATTATATTCCTGAAAAATAAAAAAAGAAAAAAGATAGAAATAATCTGAAAAATAAAAAAAATATATATTTAGTCAAAGTAAAGAAAAGCACTATGTCACACGCGAGGCAGTACTGACCGACGGACCGACTGAACCAACCTCCTACCCACGAACCGACCGACTGACCGAGCTACCGAACGAATGACCCAACCTCACTCCCACTGACCGACCGACGGACCGACTGATCCAACCTCCCACCCACTGACCGAGCGACTGAACGACTGGAAAAATCTGAAAATAAAAAAAAATTTATATTCCTGAAAAATAAAAAAAGAAAAAAGATAGAAATAATCTGAAAAATAAAAAAATATATATTTATGTAAAGTAAAGAAAAGCACTATGTCACACGCGAGGCAGTACTGACCGACAGACCGACTGACCCAATCTCCCACCCACGGACCGACCGACCGACCGACCGACTGACCGAGCTACCGAACGAAAGACCCAACCTCCCACCCACTGACCGAGACCGACGGACCGACTGATCCAACCTCCCACCCACTGACCGACCAACTGAACGACTGGAAAAATCTGAAAATAAAAAAAAAATTATATTCCTGAAAAATAAAAAAAGAAAAAAGATAGAAATAATCTGAAAAATAAAAAAAATATATATTTATGTAAAGTAAAGAAAAGCACTATGTCACACGCGAGGCAGTAATGACCGACAGACCGACTGACCCAACCTCCCACCCACGGACCGACCGACCGACCGACCGACTGACCGAGCTACCGAACGAAAGACCCAACCTCCCACCCACTGACCGAGACCGACGGACCGACTGATCCAACCTCCCACCCACTGACCGACCGACTGAACGACTGGAAAAATCTGAAAATAAAAAAAAATTATATTCCTGAAAAATAAAAAAAGAAAAAAGATAGAAATAATCTGAAAAATAAAAAAAATATATATTTATGTAAAGTAAAGAAAAGCACTATGTCACACGCGAGGCAGTACTGACCGACGGACCGACTGAACCAACCTCCTACCCACGGACCGACCGACTGACCGAGCTACCGAACGAAAGACCCAACCTCCCACCCACTGACCGAGACCGACGGACCGACTGATCCAACCTCCCACCCACTGACCGACCGACTGAACGACTGGAAAAATCTGAAAATAAAAAAAAAATTATATTCCTGAAAAATAAAAAAAGAAAAAAGATAGAAATAATCTGAAAAATAAAAAAAATATATATTTATGTAAAGTAAAGAAAAGCACTATGTCACACGCGAGGCAGTACTGACCGACGGACCGACTGAACCAACCTCCTACCCACGGACCGACCGACTGACCGAGCTACCGAACGAAAGACCCAACCTCCCACACACTGACCGAGACCGACGGACCGACTGATCCAACCTCCCACCCACTGACCGACCGACTGAACGACTGGAAAAATCTGAAAATAAAAAAAAAAATTATATTCCTGAAAAATAAAAAAAGAAAAAAGATAGAAATAATCTGAAAAATAAAAAAAATATATATTTATGTAAAGTAAAGAAAAGCACTATATCACACGCGAGGCAGTACTGACCGACGGACCGACTGAACAAACCTCCTACCCACGGACCGACCGACTGACCGAGCTACCGAACGAAAGACCCAACCTCCCACCCACTGACCGAGACCGACGGACCGACTGATCCAACCTCCTACCCACGGACCGACCGACTGACCGAGCTACCGAACGAAAGACCCAACCTCCCACACACTGACCGAGACCGACGGACCGACTGATCCAACCTCCCACCCACTGACCGAGACCGACGGACCGACTGATCCAACCTCCTACCCACGGACCGACCGACTGACCGAGCTACCGAACGAAAGACCCAACCTCCCACACACTGACCGAGACCGACGGACCGACTGATCCAACCTCCCACCCACTGACCGACCGACTGAACGACTGGAAAAATCTGAAAATAAAAAAAAATTATATTCCTGAAAAATAAAAAAAGAAAAAAGATAGAAATAATCTGAAAAATAAAAAAAATATATATTTATGTAAAGTAAAGAAAAGCACTATGTCACACGCGAGGCAGTACTGACCGACGGACCGACTGAACCAACCTCCTACCCACGGACCGACAGACTGACCGAGCTACCGAACGAAAGACCCAACCTCCCACCCACTGACCGAGACCGACGGACCGACTGATCCAACCTCCCACCCACTGACCGACCGACTGAACGACTGGAAAAATCTGAAAATAAAAAAAAAATTATATTCCTGAAAAATAAAAAAAAGAAAAAAGATAGAAATAATCTGAAAAATAAAAAAAATATATATTTATGTAAAGTAAAGAAAAGCACTATGTCACACGCGAGGCAGTACTGACCGACGGACCGACTGAACCAACCTCCCACCCACGGACCGACCGACTGACCGAGCTACCGAACGAAAGACCCAACCTCCCACCCACTGACCGAGACCGACGGACCGACTGATCCAACCTCCTACCCACGGACCGACCGACTGACCGAGCTACCGAACGAAAGACCCAACCTCCCACACACTGACCGAGACCGACGGACCGACTGATCCAACCTCCCACCCACTGACCGACCGACTGAACGACTGGAAAAATCTGAAAATAAAAAAAAAATTATATTCCTGAAAAATAAAAAAAGAAAAAAGATAGAAATAATCTGAAAAATAAAAAAAATATATATTTATGTAAAGTAAAGAAAAGCACTATGTCACACGCGAGGCAGTACTGACCGACGGACCGACTGAACCAACCTCCTACCCACGGACCGACCGACTGACCGAGCTACCGACCGAAAGACCCAACCTCCCACACACTGACCGAGACCGACGGACCGACTGATCCAACCTCCCACCCACTGACCGACCGACTGAACGACTGGAAAAATCTGAAAATAAAAAAAAAATTATATTCCTGAAAAATAAAAAAAAGAAAAAAGATAGAAATAATCTGAAAAATAAAAAAAATATATATTTATGTAAAGTAAAGAAAAGCACTATGTCACACGCGAGGCAGTACTGACCGACAGACCGACTGACCCAATCTCCCACCCACGGACCGACCGACTGACCGAGCTACCGAACGAAAGACCCAACCTCCCACCCACTGACCGAGACCGACGGACCGACTGATCCAACCTCCCACCCACTGACCGACCGACTGAACGACTGGAAAAATCTGAAAATAAAAAAAAAATTATATTCCTGAAAAATAAAAAAAGAAAAAAGATAGAAATAATCTGAAAAATAAAAAAAATATATATTTATGAAAAGTAAAGAAAAGCACTATGTCACACGCGAGGCAGTACTGACCGACGGACCGACTGAACCAACCTCCTACCCACGGACCGACAGACTGACCGAGCTACCGAACGAAAGACCCAACCTCCCACCCACTGACCGACCAACCGGCTGACCGACCTACCAAACGACTGGAAAAATCTGAAAATAAAAAAAAAATTATATTCCTGAAAAATAAAAAAAGAAAAAAGATAGAAATAATCTGAAAAATAAAAAGAATATATATTTATGTAAAGTAAAGAAAAGCACTATGTCACACGCGAGGCAGTACTGACCGACAGACCGACTGACCCAATCTCCCACCCACGGACCGACCGACTGACCGAGCTACCGAACGAAAGACCCAACCTCCCACACACTGACCGAGACCGACGGACCGACTGATCCAACCTCCCACCCACTGACCGACCGACTGAACGACTGGAAAAATCTGAAAATAAAAAAAAAATTATATTCCTGAAAAATAGAAAAAGAAAAAAGATAGAAATAATCTGAAAAATAAAAAAAATATATATTTATGTAAAGTAAAGAAAAGCACTATGTCACACGCGAGGCAGTACTGACCGACGGACCGACTGAACCAACCTCCTACCCACGGACCGACAGACTGACCGAGCTACCGAACGAAAGACCCAACCTCCCACCCACTGACCGAGACCGACGGACCGACTGATCCAACCTCCCACCCACTGACCGACCGACTGAACGACTGGAAAAATCTGAAAATAAAAAAAAAATTATATTCCTGAAAAATAAAAAAAAGAAAAAAGATAGAAATAATCTGAAAAATAAAAAAAATATATATTTATGTAAAGTAAAGAAAAGCACTATGTCACACGCGAGGCAGTACTGACCGACGGACCGACTGAACCAACCTCCCACCCACGGACCGACCGACTGACCGAGCTACCGAACGAAAGACCCAACCTCCCACCCACTGACCGAGACCGACGGACCGACTGATCCAACCTCCTACCCACGGACCGACCGACTGACCGAGCTACCGAACGAAAGACCCAACCTCCCACACACTGACCGAGACCGACGGACCGACTGATCCAACCTCCCACCCACTGACCGACCGACTGAACGACTGGAAAAATCTGAAAATAAAAAAAAAATTATATTCCTGAAAAATAAAAAAAGAAAAAAGATAGAAATAATCTGAAAAATAAAAAAAATATATATTTATGTAAAGTAAAGAAAAGCACTATGTCACACGCGAGGCAGTACTGACCGACGGACCGACTGAACCAACCTCCTACCCACGGACCGACCGACTGACCGAGCTACCGACCGAAAGACCCAACCTCCCACACACTGACCGAGACCGACGGACCGACTGATCCAACCTCCCACCCACTGACCGACCGACTGAACGACTGGAAAAATCTGAAAATAAAAAAAAAATTATATTCCTGAAAAATAAAAAAAAGAAAAAAGATAGAAATAATCTGAAAAATAAAAAAAATATATATTTATGTAAAGTAAAGAAAAGCACTATGTCACACGCGAGGCAGTACTGACCGACAGACCGACTGACCCAATCTCCCACCCACGGACCGACCGACTGACCGAGCTACCGAACGAAAGACCCAACCTCCCACCCACTGACCGAGACCGACGGACCGACTGATCCAACCTCCCACCCACTGACCGACCGACTGAACGACTGGAAAAATCTGAAAATAAAAAAAAAATTATATTCCTGAAAAATAAAAAAAGAAAAAAGATAGAAATAATCTGAAAAATAAAAAAAATATATATTTATGAAAAGTAAAGAAAAGCACTATGTCACACGCGAGGCAGTACTGACCGACGGACCGACTGAACCAACCTCCCACCCACGGACCGACCGACCGACCGACCGAGTGACCGAGCTACCGAACGAAATACCCAACCTCCCACCCACTGACCGAGACCGACGGACCGACTGATCCAACCTCCCACCCACTGACCGACCAACTGAACGACTGGAAAAATCTGAAAATAAAAAAAAAATTATATTCCTGAAAAATAAAAAAAGAAAAAAGATAGAAATAATCTGAAAAATAAAAAAAATATATATTTATGTAAAGTAAAGAAAAGCACTATATCACACGCGAGGCAGTACTGACCGACGGACCGACTGAACCAACCTCCTACCCACGGACCGACAGACTCACCGAGCTACCGAACGAAAGACCCAACCTCCCACCCACTGACCGAGACCGACGGACCGACGGACCGACGGACCGACTGATCCAACCTCCCACCCACTGACCGAACAACTGAACGACTGGAAAAATCTGAAAATAAAAAAAAAATTATATTCCTGAAAAATAAAAAAAGAAAAAAGATAGAAATAATCTGAAAAATAAAAAAAATATATATTTATGAAAAGTAAAGAAAAGCACTATGTCACACGCGAGGCAGTACTGACCGACAGACCGACTGACCCAACCTCCCACCCACGGACCGACCGACCGACTGACCGAGCTACCGAACGAAAGACCCAACCTCCCACCCACTGACCGAGACCGACGGACCGACTGATCCAACCTCCCACCCACTGACCGACCGACTGAACGACTGGAAAAATCTGAAAATAAAAAAAAAATTATATTCCTGAAAAATAAAAAAAGAAAAAAGATAGAAATAATCTGAAAAATAAAAAAAATATATATTTATGAAAAGTAAAGAAAAGCACTATGTCACACGCGAGGCAGTACTGACCGACAGACCGACTGACCCAACCTCCCACCCACGGACCGACCGACCGACTGACCGAGCTACCGAACGAAAGACCCAACCTCCCACCCACTGACCGAGACCGACGGACCGACTGATCCAACCTCCCACCCACTGACCGACCAACTGAACGACTGGAAAAATCTGAAAATAAAAAAAAAATTATATTCCTGAAAAAAGAAAAAAGATAGAAATAATCTGAAAAATAGAAAAAATATATATTTATGTAAAGTAAAGAAAAGCACTATGTCACACGCGAGGCAGTACTGACCGACAGACCGACTGACCCAACCTCCCACCCACGGACCGACCGACCGACTGACCGAGCTACCGAACGAAAGACCCAACCTCCCACCCACTGACCGACCAACTGAACGACTGGAAAAATCTGAAAAAAAAAAAAAATTATATTCCTGAAAAATAAAAAAAGAAAAAAGATAGAAATAATCTGAAAAATAAAAAATATATATATTTATGTAAAGTAAAGAAAAGCACTATATCACACGCGAGGCAGTTCTGACCGACGGACCGACTGAACCAACCTCCTACCCACGGACCGACCGACTGACCGAGCTACCGAACGAATGACCCAACCTCACTCCCACTGACCGACCGACGGACCGACCGACCTACCAAACGACTGGAAAAATCTGAAAATAAAAAAAAAATTATATTCCTGAAAAATAAAAAAAGAAAAAAGATAGAAATAATCTGAAAAATAAAAAAAATATATATTTATGTAAAGTAAAGAAAAGCACTATGTCACACGCGAGGCAGTACTGACCGACGGACCGACTGAACCAACCTTCTACCCACGGACCGACCGACTGACCGAGCTACCGAACGAAAGACCCAACCTCCCACCCGCTGACCGAGATCGACGGACCGACTGATCCAACCTCCCACCCACTGACCGACCGACTGAACGACTGGAAAAATCTGAAAATTAAAAAAAAATTATATTCCTGAAAAATAAAAAAAGAAAAAAGATAGAAATAATCTGAAAAATAAAAAAAATATATATTTATGAAAAGTAAAGAAAAGCACTATGTCACACGCGAGGCAGTACTGACCGACAGACCGACTGACCCAACCTCCCACCCACGGACCGACCGACCGACTGACCGAGCTACCGAACGAAAGACCCAACCTCCCACCCACTGACCGAGACCGACGGACCGACTGATCCAACCTCCCACCCACTGACCGACCGACTGAACGACTGGAAAAATCTGAAAATAAAAAAAAAATTATATTCCTGAAAAATAAAAAAAGAAAAAAGATAGAAATAATCTGAAAAATAAAAAAAATATATATTTATGTAAAGTAAAGAAAAGCACTATGTCACACGCGAGGCAGTACTGACCGACGGACCGACTGAACCAACCTTCTACCCACGGACCGACCGACTGACCGAGCTACCGAACGAAAGACCCAACCTCCCACCCGCTGACCGAGATCGACGGACCGACTGATCCAACCTCCCACCCACTGACCGACCGACTGAACGACTGGAAAAATCTGAAAATTAAAAAAAAATTATATTCCTGAAAAATAAAAAAAGAAAAAAGATAGAAATAATCTGAAAAATAAAAAAAATATATATTTATGAAAAGTAAAGAAAA
The DNA here is from genome assembly GCA_963583995.1 of Xylota segnis. Taxonomy (NCBI): domain Eukaryota; kingdom Metazoa; phylum Arthropoda; class Insecta; order Diptera; family Syrphidae; genus Xylota; species Xylota segnis. The sequence goes on along the minus strand of OY757236.1, from coordinate 26,124,851 downwards.
GCACTATGTCACACGCGAGGCAGTACTGACCGACAGACCGACTGACCCAACCTCCCACCCACGGACCGACCGACCGACTGACCGAGCTACCGAACGAAAGACCCAACCTCCCACCCACTGACCGAGACCGACGGACCGACTGATCCAACCTCCCACCCACTGACCGAGACCGTCGGACCGACTGATCCAACCTCCCACCCACTGGCCGAGCGACTGAACGACTGGAAAAATCTGAAAATAAAAAAAAAATTATATTCCTGAAAATTAAAAAAGAAAAAAGATAGAAATAATCTGAAAAATAAAAAAAATATATATTTATGAAAAGTAAAGAAAAGCACTATGTCACACGCGAGGCAGTACTGACCGACAGACCGACTGACCCAACCTCCCACCCACGGACCGACCGACCGACCGACCGACTGACCGAGCTACCGAACGAAAGACCCAACCTCCCACCCACTGACCGAGACCGACGGACCGACTGATCCAACCTCCCACCCACTGACCGACCGACTGAACGACTGGAAAAATCTGAAAATAAAAAAAAAATTATATTCCTGAAAAATAAAAAAAGAAAAAAGATAGAAATAATCTGAAAAATAAAAAAAATATATATTTATGTAAAGTAAAGAAAAGCACTATGTCACACGCGAGGCAGTACTGACCGACGGACCGACTGAACCAACCTTCTACCCACGGACCGACCGACTGACCGAGCTACCGAACGAAAGACCCAACCTCCCACCCGCTGACCGAGATCGACGGACCGACTGATCCAACCTCCCACCCACTGACCGACCGACTGAACGACTGGAAAAATCTGAAAATTAAAAAAAAATTATATTCCTGAAAAATAAAAAAAGAAAAAAGATAGAAATAATCTGAAAAATAAAAAAAATATATATTTATGAAAAGTAAAGAAAAGCACTATGTCACACGCGAGGCAGTACTGACCGACAGACCGACTGACCCAACCTCCCACCCACGGACCGACCGACCGACTGACCGAGCTACCGAACGAAAGACCCAACCTCCCACCCACTGACCGAGACCGACGGACCGACTGATCCAACCTCCCACCCACTGACCGACCGACTGAACGACTGGAAAAATCTGAAAATAAAAAAAAAATTATATTCCTGAAAAATAAAAAAAGAAAAAATATAGAAATAATCTGAAAAATAAAAAATATATATATTTATGTAAAGTAAAGAAAAGCACTATGTCACACGCGAGGCAGTACTGACCGACAGACCGACTGACCCAACCTCCCACCCACGGACCGACCGACCGACTGACCGAGCTACCGAACGAAAAACCCAACCTCCCACCCACTGACCGAGACCGACGGACCGACTGATCCAACCTCCCACCCACTGACCGACCAACTGAACGACTGGAAAAATCTGAAAATAAAAAAAAAATTATATTCCTGAAAAAAGAAAAAAGATAGAAATAATCTGAAAAATAAAAAAAATATATATTTATGAAAAGTAAAGAAAAGCACTATGTCACACGCGAGGCAGTACTGACCGACAGACCGACAGACCGACTGACCCAACCTCCCACCCACGGACCGACCGACTGACCGAGCTACCGAACGAAAGACCCAACCTCCCACACACTGACCGAGACCGACGGACCGACTGATCCAACCTCCCACCCACTGACCGACCGACTGAACGACTGGAAAAATCTGAAAATAAAAAAAAAATTATATTCCTGAAAAATAAAAAAAGAAAAAAGATAGAAATAATCTGAAAAATAAAAAAAATATATATTTATGTAAAGTAAAGAAAAGCACTATGTCACACGCGAGGCAGTACTGACCGACGGACCGACTGAACCAACCTTCTACCCACGGACCGACCGACTGACCGAGCTACCGAACGAAAGACCCAACCTCCCACCCGCTGACCGAGATCGACGGACCGACTGATCCAACCTCCCACCCACTGACCGACCGACTGAACGACTGGAAAAATCTGAAAATAAAAAAAAAATTATATTCCTGAAAAATAAAAAAAGAAAAAAGATAGAAATAATCTGAAAAAAAAAAAAAATATATATTTATGTAAAGTAAAGAAAAGCACTATGTCACACGCGAGGCAGTACTGACCGACAGACCGACCGACCGACTGACCGAGCTACCGAACGAAAGACCCAACCTCCCACCCACTGACCGAGACCGACGGACCGACTGATCCAACCTCCCACCCACTGACCGACCGACTGAACGACTGGAAAAATCTGAAAATAAAAAAAAAATTATATTCCTGAAAAATAAAAAAAGAAAAAAGATAGAAATAATCTGAAAAATAAAAAAAATATATATTTATGTAAAGTAAAGAAAAGCACTATGTCACACGCGAGGCAGTACTGACCGACGGACCGACCGACTGACCGAGCTACCGAACGAAAGACCCAACCTCCCACCCACTGACCGAGACCGACGGACCGACTGATCCAACCTCCCACCCACTGACCGACCGACTGAACGACTGGAAAAATCTGAAAATAAAAAAAAAATTATATTCCTGAAAAATAAAAAAAGAAAAAAGATAGAAATAATCTGAAAAATAAAAAAAATATATATTTATGTAAAGTAAAGAAAAGCACTATGTCACACGCGAGGCAGTACTGACCGACGGACTGACTGACCCAACCTCCCACCCACGGACCGACCGACTGACCGACCTACCGAACGAAAGACCCAACCTCCCACCCACTGACCGAGACCGACGGACCGACTGATCCAACCTCCCACCCACTGACCGACCGACTAAACGACTGGAAAAATCTGAAAATAAAAAAAAAATTATATTCCTGAAAAAAAAAAAAGAAAAAAGATAGAAATAATCTGAAAAATAAAAAAAATATATATTTATGTAAAGTAAAGAAAAGCACTATATCACACGCTGGGCAGTACTGACCGACGGACCGACTGAACCAACCTCCTACCCACGGACCGACCGACTGACCGAGCTACCGAACGAAAGACCCAACCTCACTCCCACTGACCGAGACCGACGGACCGACTGATCCAACCTCCCACCCACTGACCGACCGACTGAACGACTGGAAAAATCTGAAAATAAAAAAAAAATTATATTCCTGAAAAATAAAAAAAGAAAAAAGATAGAAATAATCTGAAAAATAAAAAAAATATATATTTATGAAAAGTAAAGAAAAGCACTATGTCACACGCGAGGCAGTACTGACCGACAGACCGACTGACCCAACCTCCCACCCACGGACCGACCGACCGACTGACCGAGCTACCGAACGAAAGACCCAACCTCCCACCCACTGACCGAGACCGACGGACCGACTGATCCAACCTCCCACCCACTGACCGACCTACTGAACGACTGGAAAAATCTGAAAATAAAAAAAAAATTATATTCCTGAAAAATAAAAAAAGAAAAAAGATAGAAATAATCTGAAAAATAAAAAAAATATATATATTTATGTAAAGTAAAGAAAAGCACTATGTCACACGCGAGGCAGTACTGACTGGCGGACCGACTGAACCAACCTCCTACCCACGGACCGACCGACTGACCGAGCTACCGAACGAAAGACCCAACCTCCCACCCACTGACCGAGACCGACGGACCGACTGATCCAACCTCCCACCCACTGACCGACCGACTGAACGACTGGAAAAATCTGAAAATAAAAAAAAAATTATATTCCTGAAAAATAAAAAAAGAAAAAAGATAGAAATAATCTGAAAAATAAAAAAAATATATATATTTATGTAAAGTAAAGAAAAGCACTATGTCACACGCGAGGCAGTACTGACTGGCGGACCGACTGAACCAACCTCCTACCCACGGACCGACCGACTGACCGAGCTACCGAACGGAAGACCCAACCTCCCACCCACTGACCGAGACCGACGGACCGACTGATCCAACCTCCCACCCACTGACCGACCGACTGAACGACTGGAAAAATCTGAAAATAAAAAAAAAATTATATTCCTGAAAAATAAAAAAAGAAAAAAGATAGAAATAATCTGAAAAATTAAAAAAAAATATATTTATGTAAAGTAAAGAAAAGCACTATATCACACGCGAGGCAGTTCTGACCGACGGACCGACTGAACCAACCTCCTACCCACGGACCGACCGACTGACCGAGCTACCGAACGAAAGACCCAACCTCCCACACACTGACCGAGACCGACGGACCGACGGACCGACTGATCCAACCTCCCACCCACTGACCGACCGACTGAACGACTGGAAAAATCTGAAAATAAAAAAAAAATTATATTCCTGAAAAATAAAAAAAGAAAAAAGATAGAAATAATCTGAAAAATAAAAAAAATATATATTTATGAAAAGTAAAGAAAAGCACTATGTCACACGCGAGGCAGTACTGACCGACAGACCGACTGACCCAACCTCCCACCCACGGACCGACCGACTGACCGAGCTACCGAACGAAAGACCCAACCTCCAACACACTGACCGAGACCGACGGACCGACTGATCCAACCTCCCACCCACTGACCGACCGACTGAACGACTGGAAAAATCTGAAAATAAAAAAAAAATTATATTCCTGAAAAATAAAAAAAGAAAAAAGATAGAAATAATCTGAAAAATAAAAAAAATATATATTTATGTAAAGTAAAGAAAAGCACTATGTCACACGCGAGGCAGTACTGACCGACGGACCGACTGAACCAACCTCCTACCCACGGACCGACCGACTGACCGAGCTACCGAACGAAAGACCCAACCTCCCACCCACTGACCGAGACCGACGGACCGACTGATCCAACCTCCCACCCACTGACCGACCGACTGAACGACTGGAAAAATCTGAAAATAAAAAAAAAATTATATTCCTGAAAAATAAAAAAAGAAAAAAGATAGAAATAATCTGAAAAATAAAAAAAATATATATTTATGTAAAGTAAAGAAAAGCACTATGTCACACGCGAGGCAGTACTGACCGACAGACCGACTGACCCAACCTCCCACCCACGGACCGACCGACCGACTGACCGAGCTACCGAACGAAAGACCCAACCTCCCACCCACTGACCGAGACCGACGGACCGACTGATCCAACCTCCCACCCACTGACCGACCGACTGAACGACTGGAAAAATCTGAAAATAAAAAAAAAATTATATTCCTGAAAAATAAAAAAAGAAAAAAGATAGAAATAATCTGAAAAATAAAAAAAATATATATTTATGTAAAGTAAAGAAAAGCACTATGTCACACGCGAGGCAGTACTGACCGACCGACCGACTGACCGAGCTACCGAACGAAAGACCCAACCTCCCACACACTGATCGAGACCGACGGACCGACTGATCCAACCTCCCACCCACTGACCGACCGACTGAACGACTGGAAAAATCTGAAAAAAAAAAAAAAATTATATTCCTGAAAAATAAAAAAAGAAAAAAGATAGAAATAATCTGAAAAATAAAAAAAATATATATTTATGTAAAGTAAAGAAAAGCACTATGTCACACGCGAGGCAGTACTGACCGACGGACCGACCGACTGACCGAGCTACCGAACGAAAGACCCAACCTCCCACCCACTGACCGAGACCGACGGACCGACTGATCCAACCTCCCACCCACTGACCGACCGACTAAACGACTGGAAAAATCTGAAAATAAAAAAAAAATTATATTCCTGAAAAAAAAAAAAAGAAAAAAGATAGAAATAATCTGAAAAATAAAAAAAATATATATTTATGTAAAGTAAAGAAAAGCACTATATCACACGCGGGGCAGTACTGACCGACGGACCGACTGAACCAACCTCCCACCCACGGACCGACCGACTGACCGAGCTACCGAACGAAAGACCCAACCTCCCACCCACTGACCGAGACCGACGGACCGACTGATCCAACCTCCCACCCACTGACCGACCAACTGAACGACTGGAAAAATCTGAAAATAAAAAAAAAATTATATTCCTGAAAAATAAAAAAAGAAAAAAGATAGAAATAATCTGAAAAATAAAAAAAATATATATTTATGAAAAGTAAAGAAAAGCACTATGTCACACGCGAGGCAGTACTGACCGACAGACCGACTGACCCAACCTCCCACCCACGGACCGACCGACTGACCGAGCTACCGAACGAAAGACCCAACCTCCAACACACTGACCGAGACCGACGGACCGACTGATCCAACCTCCCACCCACTGACCGACCGACTGAACGACTGGAAAAATCTGAAAATAAAAAAAAAATTATATTCCTGAAAAATAAAAAAAGAAAAAAGATAGAAATAATCTGAAAAATAAAAAAAATATATATTTATGTAAAGTAAAGAAAAGCACTATGTCACACGCGAGGCAGTACTGACCGACAGACCGACTGACATAATCTCCCACCCACGGACCGACCGACTGACCGAGCTACCGAACGAAAGACCCAACCTCCCACACACTGACCGAGACCGACGGACCGACTGATCCAACCTCCCACCCACGGACCGACCGACCGACTGACCGAGCTACCGAACGAAAGACCCAACCTCCCACCCACTGACCGAGACCGACGGACCGACTGATCCAACCTCCCACCCACTGACCGACCAACTGAACGACTGGAAAAATCTGAAAATAAAAAAAAAATTATATTCCTGAAAAATAAAAAAAGAAAAAAGATAGAAATAATCTGAAAAATAAAAAAAATATATATTTATGAAAAGTAAAGAAAAGCACTATGTCACACGCGAGGCAGTACTGACCGACAGACCGACTGACCCAACCTCCCACCCACGGACCGACCGACTGACCGAGCTACCGAACGAAAGACCCAACCTCCAACACACTGACCGAGACCGACGGACCGACTGATCCAACCTCCCACCCACTGACCGACCGACTGAACGACTGGAAAAATCTGAAAATAAAAAAAAAATTATATTCCTGAAAAATAAAAAAAGAAAAAAGATAGAAATAATCTGAAAAATAAAAAAAATATATATTTATGAAAAGTAAAGAAAAGCACTATGTCACACGCGAGGCAGTACTGACCGACAGACCGACTGACCCAATCTCCCACCCACGGACCGACCGACTGACCGAGCTACCGAACGAAAGACCCAACCTCCCACACACTGACCGAGACCGACGGACCGACTGATCCAACCTCCCACCCACGGACCGACCGACCGACTGACCGAGCTACCGAACGAAATACCCAACCTCCCACCCACTGACCGAGACCGACGGACCGACGGACCGACTGATCCAACCTCCCACCCACTGACCGACCAACTGAACGACTGGAAAAATCTGAAAATAAAAAAAAAATTATATTCCTGAAAAATAAAAAAAGAAAAAAGATAGAAATAATCTGAAAAATAAAAAAAATATATATTTATGAAAAGTAAAGAAAAGCACTATGTCACACGCGAGGCAGTACTGACCGACCGACCGACTGACCGAGCTACCGAACGAAAGACCCAACCTCCCACACACTGATCGAGACCGACGGACCGACTGATCCAACCTCCCACCCACTGACCGACCGACTGATCGACTGGAAAAATCTGAAAATAAAAAAAAAATTATATTCCTGAAAAATAAAAAAAGAAAAAAGATAGAAATAATCTGAAAAATAAAAAAAATATATATTTATGTAAAGTAAAGAAAAGCACTATGTCACACGCGAGGCAGTACTGACCGACAGACCGACTGACCCAATCTCCCACCCACGGACCGACCGACTGACCGAGCTACCGAACGAAAGACCCAACCTCCCACACACTGACCGAGACCGACGGACCGACTGATCCAACCTCCCACCCACGGACCGACCGACCGACCGACCGACTGACCGAGCTACCGAACGAAATACCCAACCTCCCACCCTCTGACCGAGACCGACGGACCGACGGACCGACTGATCCAACCTCCCACCCACTGACCGACCAACTGAACGACTGGAAAAATCTGAAAATAAAAAAAAAATTATATTCCTGAAAAATAAAAAAAGAAAAAAGATAGAAATAATCTGAAAAATAAAAAAAATATATATTTATGAAAAGTAAAGAAAAGCACTATGTCACACGCGAGGCAGTACTGACCGACCGACCGACTGACCGAGCTACCGAACGAAAGACCCAACCTCCCACACACTGATCGAGACCGACGGACCGACTGATCCAACCTCCCACCCACTGACCGACCGACTGAACGACTGGAAAAATCTGAAAATAAAAAAAAAATTATATTCCTGAAAAATAAAAAAAGAAAAAAGATAGAAATAATCTGAAAAATAAAAAAAATATATATTTATGTAAAGTAAAGAAAAGCACTATGTCACACGCGAGGCAGTACTGACCGACAGACCGACTGACATAATCTCCCACCCACGGACCGACCGACTGACCGAGCTACCGAACGAAAGACCCAACCTCCCACACACTGACCGAGACCGACGGACCGACTGATCCAACCTCCCACCCACGGACCGACCGACCGACTGACCGAGCTACCGAACGAAAGACCCAACCTCACACACACTGTGACCGAGACCGACGGACCGACTGATCCAACCTCCCACCCACGGACCGACCGACCGACTGACCGAGCTACCGAACGAAATACCCAACCTCCCACCCACTGACCGAGACCGACGGACCGACTGATCCAACCTCCCACCCACTGACCGACCAACTGAACGACTGGAAAAATCTGAAAATAAAAAAAAAATTATATTCCTGAAAAATAAAAAAAGAAAAAAGATAGAAATAATCTGAAAAATAAAAAAAATATATATTTATGAAAAGTAAAGAAAAGCACTATGTCACACGCGAGGCAGTACTGACCGACAGACCGACTGACCCAATCTCCCACCCACGGACCGACCGACTGACCGAGCTACCGAACGAAAGACCCAACCTCCCACACACTGACCGAGACCGACGGACCGACTGATCCAACCTCCCACCCACGGACCGACCGACCGACTGACCGAGCTACCGAACGAAATACCCAACCTCCCACCCACTGACCGAGACCGACGGACCGACGGACCGACTGATCCAACCTCCCACCCACTGACCGACCAACTGAACGACTGGAAAAATCTGAAAATAAAAAAAAAATTATATTCCTGAAAAATAAAAAAAGAAAAAAGATAGAAATAATCTGAAAAATAAAAAAAATATATATTTATGAAAAGTAAAGAAAAGCACTATGTCACACGCGAGGCAGTACTGACCGACAGAGCGACTGACCCAATCTCCCACCCACGGACCGACCGACTGACCGAGCTACCGAACGAAAGACCCAACCTCCCACACACTGACCGAGACCGACGGACCGACTGATCCAACCTCCCACCCACGGACCGACCGACCGACTGACCGAGCTACCGAACGAAATACCCAACCTCCCACCCACTGACCGAGACCGACGGACCGACGGACCGACTGATCCAACCTCCCACCCACTGACCGACCAACTGAACGACTGGAAAAATCTGAAAATAAAAAAAAAATTATATTCCTGAAAAATAAAAAAAGAAAAAAGATAGAAATAATCTGAAAAATAAAAAAAATATATATTTATGAAAAGTAAAGAAAAGCACTATGTCACACGCGAGGCAGTACTGACCGACCGACCGACTGACCGAGCTACCGAACGAAAGACCCAACCTCCCACACACTGATCGAGACCGACGGACCGACTGATCCAACCTCCCACCCACTGACCGACCGACTGAACGACTGGAAAAATCTGAAAATAAAAAAAAAATTATATTCCTGAAAAATAAAAAAAGAAAAAAGATAGAAATAATCTGAAAAATAAAAAAAATATATATTTATGTAAAGTAAAGAAAAGCACTATGTCACACGCGAGGCAGTACTGACCGACAGACCGACTGACCCAATCTCCCACCCACGGACCGACCGACTGACCGAGCTACCGAACGAAAGACCCAACCTCCCACACACTGACCGAGACCGACGGACCGACTGATCCAACCTCCCACCCACGGACCGACCGACCGACCGACCGACTGACCGAGCTACCGAACGAAATACCCAACCTCCCACCCTCTGACCGAGACCGACGGACCGACGGACCGACTGATCCAACCTCCCACCCACTGACCGACCAACTGAACGACTGGAAAAATCTGAAAATAAAAAAAAAATTATATTCCTGAAAAATAAAAAAAGAAAAAAGATAGAAATAATCTGAAAAATAAAAAAAATATATATTTATGAAAAGTAAAGAAAAGCACTATGTCACACGCGAGGCAGTACTGACCGACAGACCGACTGACATAATCTCCCACCCACGGACCGACCGACTGGCCGAGCTACCGAACGAAAGACCCAACCTCCCACACACTGACCGAGACCGACGGACCGACTGAACCAACCTCCTACCCACGGACCGACCGACTGACCGAGCTACCGAACGAAAGACCCAACCTCCCACCCACTGACCGAGACCGACGGACCGACTGATCCAACCTCCCACCCACTGACCGACCGACTGAACGACTGGAAAAATCTGAAAATAAAAAAAAAATTATATTCCTGAAAAATAAAAAAAGAAAAAAGATAGAAATAATCTGAAAAATAAAAAAAATATATATTTATGAAAAGTAAAGAAAAGCACTATGTCACACGCGAGGCAGTACTGACCGACCGACCGACTGACCGAGCTACCGAACGAAAGACCCAACCTCCCACACACTGACCGAGACCGACGGACCGACTGATCCAACCTCCCACCCACTGACCGACCGACTGAACGACTGGAAAAATCTGAAAATAAAAAAAAAATTATATTCCTGAAAAATAAAAAAAGAAAAAAGATAGAAATAATCTGAAAAATAAAAAAAATATATATTTATGAAAAGTAAAGAAAAGCACTATGTCACACGCGAGGCAGTACTGACCGACAGACCGACTGACCCAACCTCCCACCCACGGACCGACCGACCGACTGACCGAGCTACCGAACGAAAGACCCAACCTCCCACCCACTGACCGAGACCGACGGACCGACTGATCCAACCTCCCACCCACTGACCGACCAACTGAACGACTGGAAAAATCTGAAAATAAAAAAAAAATTATATTCCTGAAAAATAAAAAAAGAAAAAAGATAAAAATAATCTGAAAAATAAAAAATATATATATTTATGTAAAGTAAAGAAAAGCACTATATCACACGCGAGGCAGTACTGACCGACGGACCGACTGACATAATCTCCCACCCACGGACCGACCGACTGACCGAGCTACCGAACGAAAGACCCAACCTCCCACACACTGACCGAGACCGACGGACCGACTGATCCAACCTCCCACCCACGGACCGACTGACCGAGCTACCGAACGAAAGACCCAACCTCCCACCCACTGACCGAGACCGACGGACCGACTGATCCAACCTCCCACCCACTGACCGACCAACTGAACGACTGGAAAAATCTGAAAATAAAAAAAAAATTATATTCCTGAAAAATAAAAAAAGAAAAAAGATAGAAATAATCTGAAAAATAAAAAAAATATATATTTATGTAAAGTAAAGAAAAGCACTATGTCACACGCGAGGCAGTACTGACCGACGGACTGACTGACCCAACCTCCCACCCACGGACCGACCGACTGACCGAGCTACCGAACGAAAGACCCAACCTCCCACCCACTGACCAAGACCGACGGACCGACTGATCCAACCTCCCACCCACTGACCGACCGACTGAACGACTGGAAAAATCTGAAAATAAAAAAAAAATTATATTCCTGAAAAATAAAAAAAGAAAAAAGATAGAAATAATCTGAAAAATAAAAAAAATATATATTTATGTAAAGTAAAGAAAAGCACTATATCACACGCGAGGCAGTACTGACCGACGGACCGACTGACATAATCTCCCACCCACGGACCGACCGACTGACCGAGCTACCGAACGAAAGACCCAACCTCCCACACACTGACCGAGACCGACGGACCGACTGATCCAACCTCCCACCCACGGACCGACCGACCGACTGACCGAGCTACCGAACGAAAGACCCAACCTCCCACCCACTGACCGAGACCGACGGACCGACTGATCCAACCTCCCACCCACTGACCGACCGACTGAACGACTGGAAAAATCTGAAAATAAAAAAAAAATTATATTCCTGAAAAATAAAAAAAGAAAAAAGATAGAAATAATCTGAAAAATAAAAAAAATATATATTTATGTAAAGTAAAGAAAAGCACTATGTCACACGCGAGGCAGTACTGACCGACGGACTGACGGACCCAACCTCCCACCCACGGACCGGCCGACTGACCGAGCTACCGAACGAAAGACCCAACCTCCCACCCACTGACCGAGACCGACGGACCGACTGATCCAACCTCCCACCCACTGACCGACCGACTGAACGACTGGAAAAATCTGAAAATAAAAAAAAAATTATATTCCTGAAAAATAAAAAAAGAAAAAAGATAGAAATAATCTGAAAAATAAAAAAAATATATATTTATGTAAAGTAAAGAAAAGCACTATGTCACACGCGAGGCAGTACTGACCGACGGACTGACGGACCCAACCTCCCACCCACGGACCGACCGACTGACCGAGCTACCGAACGAAAGACCCAACCTCCCACCCACTGACCGAGACCGACGGACCGACTGATCCAACCTCCCACCCACTGAACGACTGGAAAAATCTGAAAATAAAAAAAAAATTATATTCCTGAAAAATAAAAAAAGAAAAAAGATAGAAATAATCTGAAAAATAAAAAAAATATATATTTATGTAAAGTAAAGAAAAGCACTATTTCACACGCGAGGCAGTACTGACCGACGGACCGACTGACATAATCTCCCACCCACGGACCGACCGACTTACCGAGCTACCGAACGAAAGACCCAACCTCCCACACACTGACCGAGACCGACGGACCGACTGATCCAACCTCCCACCCACGGACCGACCGACCGACTGACCGAGCTACCGAACGAAAGACCCAACCTCCCACCCACAGACCGAGACCGACGGACCGACTGATCCAACCTCCCACCCACTGACCGACCAACTGAACGACTGGAAAAATCTGAAAATAAAAAAAAAATTATATTCCTGAAAAATAAAAAAAGAAAAAAGATAGAAATAATCTGAAAAATAAAAAAAATATATATTTATGTAAAGTAAAGAAAAGCACTATGTCACACGCGAGGCAGTACTGACCGACTGACCCAACCTCCCACCCACGGACCGACCGACCGACTGACCGAGCTACCGAACGAAAGACCCAACCTCCCACCCACTGACCGAGACCGACGGACCGACTGATCCAACCTCCCACCCACTGACCGACCGACTGAACGACTGGAAAAATCTGAAAATAAAAAAAAAATTATATTCCTGAAAAATAAAAAAAGAAAAAAGATAGAAATAATCTGAAAAATAAAAAAAATATATATTTATGAAAAGTAAAGAAAAGCACTATGTCACACGCGAGGCAGTACTGACCGACAGACCGACTGACCCAACCTCCCACCCACGGACCGACCGACCGACTGACCGAGCTACCGAACGAAAGACCCAACCTCCCACCCACTGACCGAGACCGACGGACCGACTGATCCAACCTCCCACCCACTGACCGACCAACTGAACGACTGGAAAAATCTGAAAATAAAAAAAAAATTATATTCCTGAAAAATAAAAAAAGAAAAAAGATAGAAATAATCTGAAAAATAAAAAAAATATATATTTATGTAAAGTAAAGAAAAGCACTATATCACACGCGAGGCAGTACTGACCGACGGACCGACTGACATAATCTCCCACCCACGGACCGACCGACTGACCGAGCTACCGAACGAAAGACCCAACCTCCCACACACTGACCGAGACCGACGGACCGACTGATCCAACCTCCCACCCACGGACCGACCGACCGACTGACCGAGCTACCGAACGAAAGACCCAACCTCCCACCCACTGACCGAGACCGACGGACCGACTGATCCAACCTCCCACCCACTGACCGACCAACTGAACGACTGGAAAAATCTGAAAATAAAAAAAAAATTATATTCCTGAAAAATAAAAAAAGAAAAAAGATAGAAATAATCTGAAAAATAAAAAAAATATATATTTATGTAAAGTAAAGAAAAGCACTATGTCACACGCGAGGCAGTACTGACCGACGGACTGACTGACCCAACCTCCCACCCACGGACCGACCGACTGACCGAGCTACCGAACGAAAGACCCAACCTCCCACCCACTGACCAAGACCGACGGACCGACTGATCCAACCTCCCACCCACTGACCGACCGACTGAACGACTGGAAAAATCTGAAAATAAAAAAAAAATTATATTCCTGAAAAATAAAAAAAGAAAAAAGATAGAAATAATCTGAAAAATAAAAAAAATATATATTTATGTAAAGTAAAGAAAAGCACTATATCACACGCGAGGCAGTACTGACCGACGGACCGACTGACATAATCTCCCACCCACGGACCGACCGACTGACCGAGCTACCGAACGAAAGACCCAACCTCCCACACACTGACCGAGACCGACGGACCGACTGATCCAACCTCCCACCCACGGACCGACCGACCGACTGACCGAGCTACCGAACGAAAGACCCAACCTCCCACCCACTGACCGAGACCGACGGACCGACTGATCCAACCTCCCACCCACTGACCGACCGACTGAACGACTGGAAAAATCTGAAAATAAAAAAAAAATTATATTCCTGAAAAATAAAAAAAGAAAAAAGATAGAAATAATCTGAAAAATAAAAAAAATATATATTTATGTAAAGTAAAGAAAAGCACTATGTCACACGCGAGGCAGTACTGACCGACGGACTGACGGACCCAACCTCCCACCCACGGACCGACCGACTGACCGAGCTACCGAACGAAAGACCCAACCTCCCACCCACTGACCGAGACCGACGGACCGACTGATCCAACCTCCCACCCACTGAACGACTGGAAAAATCTGAAAATAAAAAAAAAATTATATTCCTGAAAAATAAAAAAAGAAAAAAGATAGAAATAATCTGAAAAATAAAAAAAATATATATTTATGTAAAGTAAAGAAAAGCACTATGTCACACGCGAGGCAGTACTGACCGACAGACCGACTGACCCAACCTCCCACCCACGGACCGACCGACCGACTGACCGAGCTACCGAACGAAAGACCCAACCTCCCACCCACTGACCGAGACCGACGGGCCGACTGATCCAACCTCCCACCCACTGACCGACCGACTGAACGACTGGAAAAATCTGAAAATAAAAAAAAAATTATATTCCTGAAAAATAAAAAAAGAAAAAAGATAGAAATAATCTGAAAAAAAAAAAAATATATATTTATGAAAAGTAAAGAAAAGCACTATGTCACACGCGAGGCAGTACTGACCGACAGACCGACTGATCCAACCTCCCACCCACGGACCGACCGACCGACTGACCGAGCTACCGAACGAAAGACCCAACCTCCCACCCACTGACCGAGACCGACGGACCGACTGATCCAACCTCCCACCCACTGACCGACCGACTGAACGACTGGAAAAATCTGAAAATAAAAAAAAAATTATATTCCTGAAAAATAAAAAAAGAAAAAAGATAGAAATAATCTGAAAAATAAAAAAAATATATATTTATGAAAAGTAAAGAAAAGCACTATGTCACACGCGAGGCAGTACTGACCGACCGACCGACTGACCGAGCTACCGAACGAAAGACCCAACCTCCCACACACTGACCGAGACCGACGGACCGACTGATCCAACCTCCCACCCACTGACCGACCGACTGAACGACTGGAAAAATCTGAAAATAAAAAAAAAATTATATTCCTGAAAAATAAAAAAAGAAAAAAGATAGAAATAATCTGAAAAATAAGAAAAATATATATTTATGAAAAGTAAAGAAAAGCACTATGTCACACGCGAGGCAGTACTGACCGACAGACCGACTGACCCAACCTCCCACCCACGGACCGACCGACCGACTGACCGAGCTACCGAACGAAAGACCCAACCTCCCACCCACTGACCGAGACCGACGGACCGACTGATCCAACCTCCCACCCACTGACCGACCGACTGAACGACTGGAAAAATCTGAAAATAAAAAAAAAATTATATTCCTGAAAAATAAAAAAAGAAAAAAGATAGAAATAATCTGAAAAATAAAAAAAATATATATTTATGTAAAGTAAAGAAAAGCACTATGTCACACGCGAGGCAGTACTGACCGACAGACCGACTGACCCAACCTCCCACCCACGGACCGACCGACCGACTGACCGAGCTACCGAACGAAAGACCCAACCTCCCACCCACTGACCGAGACCGACGGACCGACTGATCCAACCTCCCACCCACTGACCGACCGACTGAACGACTGGAAAAATCTGAAAATAAAAAAAAAATTATATTCCTGAAAAATAAAAAAAGAAAAAAGATAGAAATAATCTGAAAAATAAAAAAAATATATATTTATGTAAAGTAAAGAAAAGCACTATGTCACACGCGAGGCAGTACTGACCGACGGACTGACTGACCCAACCTCCTACCCACGGACCGACCGACTGACCGAGCTACCGAACGAAAGACCCAACCTCCCACCCACTGACCGAGACCGACGGACCGACTGATCCAACCTCCCACCCACTGACCGACCGACTGAACGACTGGAAAAATCTGAAAATAAAAAAAAAATTATATTCCTGAAAAATAAAAAAAGAAAAAAGATAGAAATAATCTGAAAAATAAAAAAAAAATATATATTTAAGTAAAGTAAAGAAAAGCACTATATCACACGCGAGGCAGTACTGACCGACGGACCGACTGAACCAACCTCCTACCCACGGACCGACCGACTGACCGAGCTACCGAACGAAAGACCCAACCTCACTCCCACTGACCGAGACCGACGGACCGACTGATCCAACCTCCCACCCACTGATCGACCGACTGAACGACTGGAAAAATCTGAAAATAAAAAAAAAATTATATTCCTGGAAAATAAAAAAAGAAAAAAGATAGAAATAATCTGAAAAATAAAAAAAATATATATTTATGAAAAGTAAAGAAAAGCACTATGTCACACGCGAGGCAGTACTGACCGACAGACCGACTGACCCAACCTCCCACCCACGGACCGACCGACTGACCGAGCTACCGAACGAAAGACCCAACCTCCCACACACTGACCGAGACCGACGGACCGACTGATCCAACCTCCCACCCACGGACCGACCGACCGACTGACCGAGCTACCGAACGAAAGACCCAACCTCCCACCCACTGACCGAGACCGACGGACCGACTGATCCAACCTCCCACCCACTGACCGACCAACTGAACGACTGGAAAAATCTGAAAATAAAAAAAAAATTATATTCCTGAAAAATAAAAAAAGAAAAAAGATAGAAATAATCTGAAAAATAAAAAAAATATATATTTATGAAAAGTAAAGAAAAGCACTATGTCACACGCGAGGCAGTACTGACCGACAGACCGACTGACATAATCTCCCACCCACGGACCGACCGACTGACCGAGCTACCGAAGGAAAGACCCAACCTCCCACACACTGACCGAGACCGACGGACCGACTGATCCAACCTCCCACCCACGGACCGACCGACCGACTGGCCGAGCTACCGAACGAAAGACCCAACCTCCCACCCACTGACCGAGACCGACGGACCGACTGATCCAACCTCCCACCCACTGACCGACCAACTGAACGACTGGAAAAATCTGAAAATAAAAAAAAAATTATATTCCTGAAAAATAAAAAAAGAAAAATGATAGAAATAATCTGAAAAATAAAAAAAATATATATTTATGAAAAGTAAAGAAAAGCACTATGTCACACGCGAGGCAGTACTGACCGACTGACCGACTGAACCAACCTCCTACCCACGGACCGACCGACTGACCGAGCTACCGAACGAAAGACCCAACCTCCCACCCACTGACCGAGACCGACGGACCGACTGATCCAACCTCCCACCCACTGACCGACCGACTGAACGACTGGAAAAATCTGAAAATAAAAAAAAAATTATATTCCTGAAAAATAAAAAAAGAAAAAAGATAGAAATAATCTGAAAAATAAAAAAAATATATATTTATGTAAAGTAAAGAAAAGCACTATGTCACACGCGAGGCAGTACTGACCGACAGACCGACTGACCCAATCTCCCACCCACGGACCGACCGACTGACCGAGCTACCGAACGAAAGACCCAACCTCCCACACACTGACCGAGACCGACGGACCGACTGATCCAACCTCCCACCCACGGACCGACCGACCGACCGACCGACTGACCGAGCTACCGAACGAAATACCCAACCTCCCACCCTCTGACCGAGACCGACGGACCGACGGACCGACTGATCCAACCTCCCACCCACTGACCGACCAACTGAACGACTGGAAAAATCTGAAAATAAAAAAAAAATTATATTCCTGAAAAATAAAAAAAGAAAAAAGATAGAAATAATCTGAAAAATAAAAAAAATATATATTTATGAAAAGTAAAGAAAAGCACTATGTCACACGCGAGGCAGTACTGACCGACAGACCGACTGACATAATCTCCCACCCACGGACCGACCGACTGGCCGAGCTACCGAACGAAAGACCCAACCTCCCACACACTGACCGAGACCGACGGACCGACTGAACCAACCTCCTACCCACGGACCGACCGACTGACCGAGCTACCGAACGAAAGACCCAACCTCCCACCCACTGACCGAGACCGACGGACCGACTGATCCAACCTCCCACCCACTGACCGACCAACTGAACGACTGGAAAAATCTGAAAATAAAAAAAAAATTATATTCCTGAAAAATAAAAAAAGAAAAAAGATAGAAATAATCTGAAAAATAAAAAAAATATATATTTATG
Organism: Xylota segnis; assembly: GCA_963583995.1. Classification (NCBI taxonomy): domain Eukaryota; kingdom Metazoa; phylum Arthropoda; class Insecta; order Diptera; family Syrphidae; genus Xylota; species Xylota segnis. Next base: position 26,105,893 of record OY757236.1, on the reverse strand, counting down.
AAAAGTAAAGAAAAGCACTATGTCACACGCGAGGCAGTACTGACCGACAGACCGACTGACCCAATCTCCCACCCACGGACCGACCGACTGACCGAGCTACCGAACGAAAGACCCAACCTCCCACACACTGACCGAGACCGACGGACCGACTGATCCAACCTCCCACCCACGGACCGACCGACCGACTGACCGAGCTACCGAACGAAATACCCAACCTCCCACCCACTGACCGAGACCGACGGACCGACGGACCGACTGATCCAACCTCCCACCCACTGACCGACCAACTGAACGACTGGAAAAATCTGAAAATAAAAAAAAAATTATATTCCTGAAAAATAAAAAAAGAAAAAAGATAGAAATAATCTGAAAAATAAAAAAAATATATATTTATGAAAAGTAAAGAAAAGCACTATGTCACACGCGAGGCAGTACTGACCGACCGACCGACTGACCGAGCTACCGAACGAAAGACCCAACCTCCCACACACTGATCGAGACCGACGGACCGACTGATCCAACCTCCCACCCACTGACCGACCGACTGATCGACTGGAAAAATCTGAAAATAAAAAAAAAATTATATTCCTGAAAAATAAAAAAAGAAAAAAGATAGAAATAATCTGAAAAATAAAAAAAATATATATTTATGTAAAGTAAAGAAAAGCACTATGTCACACGCGAGGCAGTACTGACCGACAGACCGACTGACCCAATCTCCCACCCACGGACCGACCGACTGACCGAGCTACCGAACGAAAGACCCAACCTCCCACACACTGACCGAGACCGACGGACCGACTGATCCAACCTCCCACCCACGGACCGACCGACCGACCGACCGACTGACCGAGCTACCGAACGAAATACCCAACCTCCCACCCTCTGACCGAGACCGACGGACCGACGGACCGACTGATCCAACCTCCCACCCACTGACCGACCAACTGAACGACTGGAAAAATCTGAAAATAAAAAAAAAATTATATTCCTGAAAAATAAAAAAAGAAAAAAGATAGAAATAATCTGAAAAATAAAAAAAATATATATTTATGAAAAGTAAAGAAAAGCACTATGTCACACGCGAGGCAGTACTGACCGACCGACCGACTGACCGAGCTACCGAACGAAAGACCCAACCTCCCACACACTGATCGAGACCGACGGACCGACTGATCCAACCTCCCACCCACTGACCGACCGACTGAACGACTGGAAAAATCTGAAAATAAAAAAAAAATTATATTCCTGAAAAATAAAAAAAGAAAAAAGATAGAAATAATCTGAAAAATAAAAAAAATATATATTTATGTAAAGTAAAGAAAAGCACTATGTCACACGCGAGGCAGTACTGACCGACAGACCGACTGACATAATCTCCCACCCACGGACCGACCGACTGACCGAGCTACCGAACGAAAGACCCAACCTCCCACACACTGACCGAGACCGACGGACCGACTGATCCAACCTCCCACCCACGGACCGACCGACCGACTGACCGAGCTACCGAACGAAAGACCCAACCTCACACACACTGTGACCGAGACCGACGGACCGACTGATCCAACCTCCCACCCACGGACCGACCGACCGACTGACCGAGCTACCGAACGAAATACCCAACCTCCCACCCACTGACCGAGACCGACGGACCGACTGATCCAACCTCCCACCCACTGACCGACCAACTGAACGACTGGAAAAATCTGAAAATAAAAAAAAAATTATATTCCTGAAAAATAAAAAAAGAAAAAAGATAGAAATAATCTGAAAAATAAAAAAAATATATATTTATGAAAAGTAAAGAAAAGCACTATGTCACACGCGAGGCAGTACTGACCGACAGACCGACTGACCCAATCTCCCACCCACGGACCGACCGACTGACCGAGCTACCGAACGAAAGACCCAACCTCCCACACACTGACCGAGACCGACGGACCGACTGATCCAACCTCCCACCCACGGACCGACCGACCGACTGACCGAGCTACCGAACGAAATACCCAACCTCCCACCCACTGACCGAGACCGACGGACCGACGGACCGACTGATCCAACCTCCCACCCACTGACCGACCAACTGAACGACTGGAAAAATCTGAAAATAAAAAAAAAATTATATTCCTGAAAAATAAAAAAAGAAAAAAGATAGAAATAATCTGAAAAATAAAAAAAATATATATTTATGAAAAGTAAAGAAAAGCACTATGTCACACGCGAGGCAGTACTGACCGACAGACCGACTGACCCAATCTCCCACCCACGGACCGACCGACTGACCGAGCTACCGAACGAAAGACCCAACCTCCCACACACTGACCGAGACCGACGGACCGACTGATCCAACCTCCCACCCACGGACCGACCGACCGACTGACCGAGCTACCGAACGAAATACCCAACCTCCCACCCACTGACCGAGACCGACGGACCGACGGACCGACTGATCCAACCTCCCACCCACTGACCGACCAACTGAACGACTGGAAAAATCTGAAAATAAAAAAAAAATTATATTCCTGAAAAATAAAAAAAGAAAAAAGATAGAAATAATCTGAAAAATAAAAAAAATATATATTTATGAAAAGTAAAGAAAAGCACTATGTCACACGCGAGGCAGTACTGACCGACCGACCGACTGACCGAGCTACCGAACGAAAGACCCAACCTCCCACACACTGATCGAGACCGACGGACCGACTGATCCAACCTCCCACCCACTGACCGACCGACTGAACGACTGGAAAAATCTGAAAATAAAAAAAAAATTATATTCCTGAAAAATAAAAAAAGAAAAAAGATAGAAATAATCTGAAAAATAAAAAAAATATATATTTATGTAAAGTAAAGAAAAGCACTATGTCACACGCGAGGCAGTACTGACCGACAGACCGACTGACCCAATCTCCCACCCACGGACCGACCGACTGACCGAGCTACCGAACGAAAGACCCAACCTCCCACACACTGACCGAGACCGACGGACCGACTGATCCAACCTCCCACCCACGGACCGACCGACCGACCGACCGACTGACCGAGCTACCGAACGAAATACCCAACCTCCCACCCTCTGACCGAGACCGACGGACCGACGGACCGACTGATCCAACCTCCCACCCACTGACCGACCAACTGAACGACTGGAAAAATCTGAAAATAAAAAAAAAATTATATTCCTGAAAAATAAAAAAAGAAAAAAGATAGAAATAATCTGAAAAATAAAAAAAATATATATTTATGAAAAGTAAAGAAAAGCACTATGTCACACGCGAGGCAGTACTGACCGACAGACCGACTGACATAATCTCCCACCCACGGACCGACCGACTGGCCGAGCTACCGAACGAAAGACCCAACCTCCCACACACTGACCGAGACCGACGGACCGACTGAACCAACCTCCTACCCACGGACCGACCGACTGACCGAGCTACCGAACGAAAGACCCAACCTCCCACCCACTGACCGAGACCGACGGACCGACTGATCCAACCTCCCACCCACTGACCGACCGACTGAACGACTGGAAAAATCTGAAAATAAAAAAAAAATTATATTCCTGAAAAATAAAAAAAGAAAAAAGATAGAAATAATCTGAAAAATAAAAAAAATATATATTTATGTAAAGTAAAGAAAAGCACTATATCACACGCGAGGCAGTACTGACCGACGGACCGACTGACATAATCTCCCACCTACGGACCGACCGACTGACCGAGCTACCGAACGAAAGACCCAACCTGCCACACACTGACCGAGACCGACGGACCGACTGATCCAACCTCCCACCCACTGACCGACCGACTGAACGACTGGAAAAATCTGAAAATAAAAAAAAAATTATATTCCTGAAAAATAAAAAAAGAAAAAAGATAGAAATAATCTGAAAAATAAAAAAAATATATATTTATGAAAAGTAAAGAAAAGCACTATGTCACACGCGAGGCAGTACTGACCGACAGACCGACTGACCCAACCTCCCACCCACGGACCGACCGACCGACTGACCGAGCTACCGAACGAAAGACCCAACCTCCCACCCACTGACCGAGACCGACGGACCGACTGATCCAACCTCCCACCCACTGACCGACCGACTGAACGACTGGAAAAATCTGAAAATAAAAAAAAAATTATATTCCTGAAAAATAAAAAAAGAAAAAAGATAGAAATAATCTGAAAAATAAAAAAAATATATATTTATGAAAAGTAAAGAAAAGCACTATGTCACACGCGAGGCAGTACTGACCGACCGACCGACTGACCGAGCTACCGAACGAAAGACCCAACCTCCCACACACTGACCGAGACCGACGGACCGACTGATCCAACCTCCCACCCACTGACCGACCGACTGAACGACTGGAAAAATCTGAAAATAAAAAAAAAATTATATTCCTGAAAAATAAAAAAAGAAAAAAGATAGAAATAATCTGAAAAATAAAAAAAATATATATTTATGAAAAGTAAAGAAAAGCACTATGTCACACGCGAGGCAGTACTGACCGACAGACCGACTGACCCAACCTCCCACCCACGGACCGACCGACCGACTGACCGAGCTACCGAACGAAAGACCCAACCTCCCACCCACTGACCGAGACCGACGGACCGACTGATCCAACCTCCCACCCACTGACCGACCAACTGAACGACTGGAAAAATCTGAAAATAAAAAAAAAATTATATTCCTGAAAAATAAAAAAAGAAAAAAGATAAAAATAATCTGAAAAATAAAAAATATATATATTTATGTAAAGTAAAGAAAAGCACTATATCACACGCGAGGCAGTACTGACCGACGGACCGACTGACATAATCTCCCACCCACGGACCGACCGACTGACCGAGCTACCGAACGAAAGACCCAACCTCCCACACACTGACCGAGACCGACGGACCGACTGATCCAACCTCCCACCCACGGACCGACTGACCGAGCTACCGAACGAAAGACCCAACCTCCCACCCACTGACCGAGACCGACGGACCGACTGATCCAACCTCCCACCCACTGACCGACCAACTGAACGACTGGAAAAATCTGAAAATAAAAAAAAAATTATATTCCTGAAAAATAAAAAAAGAAAAAAGATAGAAATAATCTGAAAAATAAAAAAAATATATATTTATGTAAAGTAAAGAAAAGCACTATGTCACACGCGAGGCAGTACTGACCGACGGACTGACTGACCCAACCTCCCACCCACGGACCGACCGACTGACCGAGCTACCGAACGAAAGACCCAACCTCCCACCCACTGACCAAGACCGACGGACCGACTGATCCAACCTCCCACCCACTGACCGACCGACTGAACGACTGGAAAAATCTGAAAATAAAAAAAAAATTATATTCCTGAAAAATAAAAAAAGAAAAAAGATAGAAATAATCTGAAAAATAAAAAAAATATATATTTATGTAAAGTAAAGAAAAGCACTATATCACACGCGAGGCAGTACTGACCGACGGACCGACTGACATAATCTCCCACCCACGGACCGACCGACTGACCGAGCTACCGAACGAAAGACCCAACCTCCCACACACTGACCGAGACCGACGGACCGACTGATCCAACCTCCCACCCACGGACCGACCGACCGACTGACCGAGCTACCGAACGAAAGACCCAACCTCCCACCCACTGACCGAGACCGACGGACCGACTGATCCAACCTCCCACCCACTGACCGACCGACTGAACGACTGGAAAAATCTGAAAATAAAAAAAAAATTATATTCCTGAAAAATAAAAAAAGAAAAAAGATAGAAATAATCTGAAAAATAAAAAAAATATATATTTATGTAAAGTAAAGAAAAGCACTATGTCACACGCGAGGCAGTACTGACCGACGGACTGACGGACCCAACCTCCCACCCACGGACCGGCCGACTGACCGAGCTACCGAACGAAAGACCCAACCTCCCACCCACTGACCGAGACCGACGGACCGACTGATCCAACCTCCCACCCACTGACCGACCGACTGAACGACTGGAAAAATCTGAAAATAAAAAAAAAATTATATTCCTGAAAAATAAAAAAAGAAAAAAGATAGAAATAATCTGAAAAATAAAAAAAATATATATTTATGTAAAGTAAAGAAAAGCACTATGTCACACGCGAGGCAGTACTGACCGACGGACTGACGGACCCAACCTCCCACCCACGGACCGACCGACTGACCGAGCTACCGAACGAAAGACCCAACCTCCCACCCACTGACCGAGACCGACGGACCGACTGATCCAACCTCCCACCCACTGAACGACTGGAAAAATCTGAAAATAAAAAAAAAATTATATTCCTGAAAAATAAAAAAAGAAAAAAGATAGAAATAATCTGAAAAATAAAAAAAATATATATTTATGTAAAGTAAAGAAAAGCACTATTTCACACGCGAGGCAGTACTGACCGACGGACCGACTGACATAATCTCCCACCCACGGACCGACCGACTTACCGAGCTACCGAACGAAAGACCCAACCTCCCACACACTGACCGAGACCGACGGACCGACTGATCCAACCTCCCACCCACGGACCGACCGACCGACTGACCGAGCTACCGAACGAAAGACCCAACCTCCCACCCACAGACCGAGACCGACGGACCGACTGATCCAACCTCCCACCCACTGACCGACCAACTGAACGACTGGAAAAATCTGAAAATAAAAAAAAAATTATATTCCTGAAAAATAAAAAAAGAAAAAAGATAGAAATAATCTGAAAAATAAAAAAAATATATATTTATGTAAAGTAAAGAAAAGCACTATGTCACACGCGAGGCAGTACTGACCGACTGACCCAACCTCCCACCCACGGACCGACCGACCGACTGACCGAGCTACCGAACGAAAGACCCAACCTCCCACCCACTGACCGAGACCGACGGACCGACTGATCCAACCTCCCACCCACTGACCGACCGACTGAACGACTGGAAAAATCTGAAAATAAAAAAAAAATTATATTCCTGAAAAATAAAAAAAGAAAAAAGATAGAAATAATCTGAAAAATAAAAAAAATATATATTTATGAAAAGTAAAGAAAAGCACTATGTCACACGCGAGGCAGTACTGACCGACAGACCGACTGACCCAACCTCCCACCCACGGACCGACCGACCGACTGACCGAGCTACCGAACGAAAGACCCAACCTCCCACCCACTGACCGAGACCGACGGACCGACTGATCCAACCTCCCACCCACTGACCGACCAACTGAACGACTGGAAAAATCTGAAAATAAAAAAAAAATTATATTCCTGAAAAATAAAAAAAGAAAAAAGATAGAAATAATCTGAAAAATAAAAAAAATATATATTTATGTAAAGTAAAGAAAAGCACTATATCACACGCGAGGCAGTACTGACCGACGGACCGACTGACATAATCTCCCACCCACGGACCGACCGACTGACCGAGCTACCGAACGAAAGACCCAACCTCCCACACACTGACCGAGACCGACGGACCGACTGATCCAACCTCCCACCCACGGACCGACCGACCGACTGACCGAGCTACCGAACGAAAGACCCAACCTCCCACCCACTGACCGAGACCGACGGACCGACTGATCCAACCTCCCACCCACTGACCGACCAACTGAACGACTGGAAAAATCTGAAAATAAAAAAAAAATTATATTCCTGAAAAATAAAAAAAGAAAAAAGATAGAAATAATCTGAAAAATAAAAAAAATATATATTTATGTAAAGTAAAGAAAAGCACTATGTCACACGCGAGGCAGTACTGACCGACGGACTGACTGACCCAACCTCCCACCCACGGACCGACCGACTGACCGAGCTACCGAACGAAAGACCCAACCTCCCACCCACTGACCAAGACCGACGGACCGACTGATCCAACCTCCCACCCACTGACCGACCGACTGAACGACTGGAAAAATCTGAAAATAAAAAAAAAATTATATTCCTGAAAAATAAAAAAAGAAAAAAGATAGAAATAATCTGAAAAATAAAAAAAATATATATTTATGTAAAGTAAAGAAAAGCACTATATCACACGCGAGGCAGTACTGACCGACGGACCGACTGACATAATCTCCCACCCACGGACCGACCGACTGACCGAGCTACCGAACGAAAGACCCAACCTCCCACACACTGACCGAGACCGACGGACCGACTGATCCAACCTCCCACCCACGGACCGACCGACCGACTGACCGAGCTACCGAACGAAAGACCCAACCTCCCACCCACTGACCGAGACCGACGGACCGACTGATCCAACCTCCCACCCACTGACCGACCGACTGAACGACTGGAAAAATCTGAAAATAAAAAAAAAATTATATTCCTGAAAAATAAAAAAAGAAAAAAGATAGAAATAATCTGAAAAATAAAAAAAATATATATTTATGTAAAGTAAAGAAAAGCACTATGTCACACGCGAGGCAGTACTGACCGACGGACTGACGGACCCAACCTCCCACCCACGGACCGACCGACTGACCGAGCTACCGAACGAAAGACCCAACCTCCCACCCACTGACCGAGACCGACGGACCGACTGATCCAACCTCCCACCCACTGAACGACTGGAAAAATCTGAAAATAAAAAAAAAATTATATTCCTGAAAAATAAAAAAAGAAAAAAGATAGAAATAATCTGAAAAATAAAAAAAATATATATTTATGTAAAGTAAAGAAAAGCACTATGTCACACGCGAGGCAGTACTGACCGACAGACCGACTGACCCAACCTCCCACCCACGGACCGACCGACCGACTGACCGAGCTACCGAACGAAAGACCCAACCTCCCACCCACTGACCGAGACCGACGGGCCGACTGATCCAACCTCCCACCCACTGACCGACCGACTGAACGACTGGAAAAATCTGAAAATAAAAAAAAAATTATATTCCTGAAAAATAAAAAAAGAAAAAAGATAGAAATAATCTGAAAAAAAAAAAAATATATATTTATGAAAAGTAAAGAAAAGCACTATGTCACACGCGAGGCAGTACTGACCGACAGACCGACTGATCCAACCTCCCACCCACGGACCGACCGACCGACTGACCGAGCTACCGAACGAAAGACCCAACCTCCCACCCACTGACCGAGACCGACGGACCGACTGATCCAACCTCCCACCCACTGACCGACCGACTGAACGACTGGAAAAATCTGAAAATAAAAAAAAAATTATATTCCTGAAAAATAAAAAAAGAAAAAAGATAGAAATAATCTGAAAAATAAAAAAAATATATATTTATGAAAAGTAAAGAAAAGCACTATGTCACACGCGAGGCAGTACTGACCGACCGACCGACTGACCGAGCTACCGAACGAAAGACCCAACCTCCCACACACTGACCGAGACCGACGGACCGACTGATCCAACCTCCCACCCACTGACCGACCGACTGAACGACTGGAAAAATCTGAAAATAAAAAAAAAATTATATTCCTGAAAAATAAAAAAAGAAAAAAGATAGAAATAATCTGAAAAATAAGAAAAATATATATTTATGAAAAGTAAAGAAAAGCACTATGTCACACGCGAGGCAGTACTGACCGACAGACCGACTGACCCAACCTCCCACCCACGGACCGACCGACCGACTGACCGAGCTACCGAACGAAAGACCCAACCTCCCACCCACTGACCGAGACCGACGGACCGACTGATCCAACCTCCCACCCACTGACCGACCGACTGAACGACTGGAAAAATCTGAAAATAAAAAAAAAATTATATTCCTGAAAAATAAAAAAAGAAAAAAGATAGAAATAATCTGAAAAATAAAAAAAATATATATTTATGTAAAGTAAAGAAAAGCACTATGTCACACGCGAGGCAGTACTGACCGACAGACCGACTGACCCAACCTCCCACCCACGGACCGACCGACCGACTGACCGAGCTACCGAACGAAAGACCCAACCTCCCACCCACTGACCGAGACCGACGGACCGACTGATCCAACCTCCCACCCACTGACCGACCGACTGAACGACTGGAAAAATCTGAAAATAAAAAAAAAATTATATTCCTGAAAAATAAAAAAAGAAAAAAGATAGAAATAATCTGAAAAATAAAAAAAATATATATTTATGTAAAGTAAAGAAAAGCACTATGTCACACGCGAGGCAGTACTGACCGACGGACTGACTGACCCAACCTCCTACCCACGGACCGACCGACTGACCGAGCTACCGAACGAAAGACCCAACCTCCCACCCACTGACCGAGACCGACGGACCGACTGATCCAACCTCCCACCCACTGACCGACCGACTGAACGACTGGAAAAATCTGAAAATAAAAAAAAAATTATATTCCTGAAAAATAAAAAAAGAAAAAAGATAGAAATAATCTGAAAAATAAAAAAAAAATATATATTTAAGTAAAGTAAAGAAAAGCACTATATCACACGCGAGGCAGTACTGACCGACGGACCGACTGAACCAACCTCCTACCCACGGACCGACCGACTGACCGAGCTACCGAACGAAAGACCCAACCTCACTCCCACTGACCGAGACCGACGGACCGACTGATCCAACCTCCCACCCACTGATCGACCGACTGAACGACTGGAAAAATCTGAAAATAAAAAAAAAATTATATTCCTGGAAAATAAAAAAAGAAAAAAGATAGAAATAATCTGAAAAATAAAAAAAATATATATTTATGAAAAGTAAAGAAAAGCACTATGTCACACGCGAGGCAGTACTGACCGACAGACCGACTGACCCAACCTCCCACCCACGGACCGACCGACTGACCGAGCTACCGAACGAAAGACCCAACCTCCCACACACTGACCGAGACCGACGGACCGACTGATCCAACCTCCCACCCACGGACCGACCGACCGACTGACCGAGCTACCGAACGAAAGACCCAACCTCCCACCCACTGACCGAGACCGACGGACCGACTGATCCAACCTCCCACCCACTGACCGACCAACTGAACGACTGGAAAAATCTGAAAATAAAAAAAAAATTATATTCCTGAAAAATAAAAAAAGAAAAAAGATAGAAATAATCTGAAAAATAAAAAAAATATATATTTATGAAAAGTAAAGAAAAGCACTATGTCACACGCGAGGCAGTACTGACCGACAGACCGACTGACATAATCTCCCACCCACGGACCGACCGACTGACCGAGCTACCGAAGGAAAGACCCAACCTCCCACACACTGACCGAGACCGACGGACCGACTGATCCAACCTCCCACCCACGGACCGACCGACCGACTGGCCGAGCTACCGAACGAAAGACCCAACCTCCCACCCACTGACCGAGACCGACGGACCGACTGATCCAACCTCCCACCCACTGACCGACCAACTGAACGACTGGAAAAATCTGAAAATAAAAAAAAAATTATATTCCTGAAAAATAAAAAAAGAAAAATGATAGAAATAATCTGAAAAATAAAAAAAATATATATTTATGAAAAGTAAAGAAAAGCACTATGTCACACGCGAGGCAGTACTGACCGACTGACCGACTGAACCAACCTCCTACCCACGGACCGACCGACTGACCGAGCTACCGAACGAAAGACCCAACCTCCCACCCACTGACCGAGACCGACGGACCGACTGATCCAACTTCCCACCCACTGACCGACCGACTAAACGACTGGAAAAATCTGAAAATAAAAAAAAAATTATATTCCTGAAAAATAAAAAAAGAAAAAAGATAGAAATAATCTGAAAAATAAAAAAAATATATATTTATGTAAAGTAAAGAAAAGCACTATATCACACGCGAGGCAGTACTGACCGACGGACCGACTGACATAATCTCCCACCCACGGACCGACCGACTGACCGAGCTACCGAGCGAAAGACCCAACCTCCCACACACTGACCGAGACCGACGGACCGACTGATCCAACCTCCCACCCACGGACCGACCGACCGACTGACCGAGCTACCGAACGAAAGACCCAACCTCCCACCCACTGACCGAGACCGACGGACCGACTGATCCAACCTCCCACCCACTGACCGACCAACTGAACGACTGGAAAAATCTGAAAATAAAAAAAAAATTATATTCCTGAAAAATAAAGAAAGAAAAAAGATAGAAATAATCTGAAAAATAAAAAAAATATATATTTATGTAAAGTAAAGAAAAGCACTATGTCACACGCGAGGCAGTACTGACCGACGGACTGACTGACCCAACCTCCCACCCACGGACCGACCGACTGACCGAGCTACCGAACGAAAGACCCAACCTCCCACACACTGACCGAGACCGACGGACCGACTGATCCAACCTCCCACCCACTGACCGACTGGAAAAATCTGAAAATAAAAAAAAAATTATATTCCTGAAAAATAAAAAAAAAAAAAGATAGAAATAATCTGAAAAATAAAAAAAATATATATTTATGTAAAGTAAAGAAAAGCACTATGTCACACGCGAGGCAGTACTGACCGACGGACCGACTGAACCAACCTCCTACCCACGGACCGACCGACTGACCGAGCTACCGAACGAATGACCCAACCTCACTCCCACTGACCGACCGACGGAACGACTGATCCAACCACCCCCTGACCGACCTCCCAACGACTGGAAAAATCTGAAAATAAAAAAAAAATTATATTCCTGAAAAATAAAGAAAGAAAAAAGATAGAAATAATCTGAAAAATAAAAAAATATATATTTATGTAAAGTAAAGAAAAGCACTATGTCACACGCGAGGCAGTACTGACCGACGGACTGACTGACCCAACCTCCCACCCACGGACCGACCGACTGACCGAGCTACCGAACGAAAGACCCAACCTCCCACACACTGACCGAGACCGACGGACCGACTGATCCAACCTCCCACCCACTGACCGACCGACTGGACGACTGGAAAAATCTGAAAATAAAAAAAAAATTATATTCCTGAAAAATAAAAAAAGAAAAAAGATAGAAATAATCTGAAAAATAAAAAAAATATATATTTATGTAAAGTAAAGAAAAGCACTATGTCACACGCGAGGCAGTACTGACCGACGGACCGACTGAACCAACCTCCTACCCACGGACCGACCGACTGACCGAGCTACCGAACGAAAGACCCAACCTCCCACCCACTGACCGAGACCGACGGACCGACTGATCCAACCTCCCACCCACTGACCGACCGACTGAACGACTGGAAAAATCTGAAAATAAAAAAAAAATTATATTCCTGAAAAATAAAAAAAGAAAAAAGATAGAAATAATCTGAAAAATAAGAAAAATATATATTTATGAAAAGTAAAGAAAAGCACTATGTCACACGCGAGGCAGTACTGACCGACAGACCCAACCTCCCACCCACGGACCGACCGACTGACCGAGCTACCGAACGAAAGACCCAACCTCCCACCCACTGACCGAGACCGATGGACCGACTGACCGACCGACTGAACGACTGGAAATATCTGAAAATAAAAAAAAAATTATATTCCTGAAAAATAAAAAAAGAAAAAAGATAGAAATAATCTGAAAAATAAAAAAAATATATATTTATGAAAAGTAAAGAAAAGCACTATGTCACACGCGAGGCAGTACTGACCGACAGACCGACTGACCCAACCTCCCACCCACGGACCGACCGACCGACTGACCGAGCTACCGAACGAAAGACCCAACCTCCCACCCACTGACCGAGACCGACGGACCGACTGATCCAACCTCCCACCCACTGACCGACCAACTGAACGACTGGAAAAATCTGAAAATAAAAAAAAAATTATATTCCTGAAAAATAAAAAAAGAAAAAAGATAGAAATAATCTGAAAAATAAAAAAAATATATATTTATGAAAAGTGAAGAAAAGCACTATGTCACACGCGAGGCAGTACTGACCGACGGACCGACTGAACCAACCTCCTACCCACGGACCGACCGACTGACCGAGCTACCGAACGAAAGACCCAACCTCCCACCCACTGACCGAGACCGACGGACCGACTGATCCAACCTCCCACCCACTGACCGACCGACTGAACGACTGGAAAAATCTGAAAATAAAAAAAAAATTATATTCCTGGAAAATAAAAAAAGAAAAAAGATAGAAATAATCTGAAAAATAAAAAAAATATATATTTATGAAAAGTAAAGAAAAGCACTATGTCACACGCGAGGCAGTACTGACCGACAGACCGACTGACCCAACTTCCCACCCACGGACCGACCGACCGACTGACCGAGCTACCGAACGAAAGACCCAACCTCCCACACACTGACCGAGACCGCCGGACCGACTGATCCAACCTCCCACCCACGGACCGACCGACCGACTGACCGAGCTACCGAACGAAAGACCCAACCTCCCACCCACTGACCGAGACCGACGGACCGACTGATCCAACCTCCCACCCACTGACCGACCGACTGAACGACTGGAAAAATCTGAAAATAAAAAAAAAATTATATTCCTGAAAAATAAAAAAAGAAAAAAGATAGAAATAATCTGAAAAATAAAAAAAATATATATTTATGAAAAGTAAAGAAAAGCACTATGTCACACGCGAGGCAGTACTGACCGACCGACCGACTGACCGAGCTACCGAACGAAAGACCCAACCTCCCACACACTGATCGAGACCGACGGACCGACTGATCCAACCTCCCACCCACTGACCGACCGACCGACCGACTGACCGAGCTACCGAACGAATGACCCAACCTCACTCCCACTGACCGACCGACGGACCGACTGATAGAACCTCCCACCCACTGACCGACCGACTGAACGACTGGAAAAATCTGAAAATAAAAAAAAAATTATATTCCTGAAAAATAAAAAAAGAAAAAAGATAGAAATAATCTGAAAAATAAAAAAAATATATATTTATGAAAAGTGAAGAAAAGCACTATGTCACACGCGAGGCAGTACTGACCGACGGACCGACTGAACCAACCTCCTACCCACGGACCGACCGACTGACCGAGCTACCGAACGAAAGACCCAACCTCCCACCCACTGACCGAGACCGACGGACCGACTGATCCAACCTCCCACCCACTGACCGACCGACTGAACGACTGGAAAAATCTGAAAATAAAAAAAAAATTATATTCCTGGAAAATAAAAAAAGAAAAAAGATAGAAATAATCTGAAAAATAAAAAAAATATATATTTATGTAAAGTAAAGAAAAGCACTATGTCACACGCGAGGCAGTACTGACCGACGGACCGACTGAACCAACCTCCTACCGACTGACCGAGCTACCGAACGAATGACCCAACCTCACTCCCACTGACCGACCGACGGAACGACTGATCCAACCACCCCCTGACCGACCTCCCAACGACTGGAAAAATCTGAAAATAAAAAAAAAATTATATTCCTGAAAAATAAAGAAAGAAAAAAGATAGAAATAATCTGAAAAATAAAAAAATATATATTTATGTAAAGTAAAGAAAAGCACTATGTCACACGCGAGGCAGTACTGACCGACGGACTGACTGACCCAACCTCCCACCCACGGACCAACCGACTGACCGAGCTACCGAACGAAAGACCCAACCTCCCACACACTGACCGAGACCGACGGACCGACTGATCCAACCTCCCACCCACTGACCGACCGACTGGACGACTGGAAAAATCTGAAAATAAAAAAAAAATTATATTCCTGAAAAATAAAAAAAGAAAAAAGATAGAAATAATCTGAAAAATAAAAAAAATATATATTTATGTAAAGTAAAGAAAAGCACTATGTCACACGCGAGGCAGTACTGACCGACGGACCGACTGAACCAACCTCCTACCCACGGACCGACCGACTGACCGAGCTACCGAACGAAAGACCCAACCTCCCACCCACTGACCGAGACCGACGGACCGACTGATCCAACCTCCCACCCACTGACCGACCGACTGAACGACTGGAAAAATCTGAAAATAAAAAAAAAATTATATTCCTGAAAAATAAAAAAAAAAAAAAGATAGAAATAATCTGAAAAATAAAAAAAATATATATTTATGTAAAGTAAAGAAAAGCACTATGTCACACGCGAGGCAGTACTGACCGACGGACCGACTGAACCAACCTCCTACCCACGGACCGACCGACTGACCGAGCTACCGAACGAATGACCCAACCTCACTCCCACTGACCGACCGACGGACCGACTGAACCAACCTCCTACCCACGGACCGACCGACTGACCGAGCTACCGAACGAAAGACCCAACCTCCCACCCACTGACCGAGACCGACGGACCGACTGATCCAACCTCCCACCCACTGACCGACCGACTGAACGACTGGAAAAATCTGAAAATAAAAAAAAAATTATATTCCTGAAAAATAAAAAAAGAAAAAAGATAGAAATAATCTGAAAAATAAAAAAAATATATATTTATGTAAAGTAAAGAAAAGCACTATGTCACACGCGAGGCAGTACTGACCGACGGACCGACTGAACCAACCTCCTACCCACGGACCGACCGACTGACCGAGCTACCGAACGAATGACCCAACCTCACTCCCGCTGACCGACCGACGGACCGACTGATAGAACCTCCCACCCACTGACCGACCGACTGAACGACTGGAAAAATCTGAAAATAAAAAAAAAATTATATTCCTGAAAAATAAAAAAAGAAAAAAGATAGAAATAATCTGAAAAATAAAAAAAATATATATTTATGTAAAGTAAAGAAAAGCACTATGTCACACGCGAGGCAGTACTGACCGACGGACCGACTGAACCAACCTCCTACCCACGGACCGACCGACTGACCGAGCTACCGAACGAATGACCCAACCTCACTCCCACTGACCGACCGACGGACCGACTGAACCAACCTCCTACCCACGGACCGACCGACTGACCGAGCTACCGAACGAAAGACCCAACCTCCCACCCACTGACCGAGACCGACGGACCGACTGATCCAACCTCCCACCCACTGACCGACCGACTGGACGACTGGAAAAATCTGAAAATAAAAAAAAAATTATATTCCTGAAAAATAAAAAAAGAAAAAAGATAGAAATAATCTGAAAAATAAAAAAAATATATATTTATGAAAAGTAAAGAAAAGCACTATGTCACACGCGAGGCAGTACTGACCGACGGACCCAACCTACCACCCAGAGACCCACTGACCGACTGTGTCAACCTCCCACCCACACACAGTAAAGGCCGCCCGATAGACCGAAAGTCGAACTAAGAAACTGATTGAGAGGACATACTAGTAGCATTGAGCAAGGGGGGTGAGACACCGCCGACTACCCGCCACCCAACCATTCACCTCACCGGGGACTGAGTCAATGACCACAGGAGCGCATCAACCGCTCAGGATGGATGACCGCTGACGACTGACCCTCGGTATGGACCGACCGATCGATGGACCGACGGAGTGTCGAGTACCATTGAGGAAGAGAGGTGAGACACCAACGACCACCCAGCACCCAACCATTCACCTCATCGCGGACTGACTCAATAACTACAAGAGCGCATCAACCGATGGATGGCCACTGATGACTGACCCTCGGTATGGACCGACCGATCGATGGACCGACGGAGAGTCGTGTACCATTGAGCAAGAGAGGACGACGGACGACCACCCACCACCCAACCATTCACCCCACAGCGGACTGACTCAATGACTACAGGAGCGCTACAACCGCTCAGGATGGATGACCACTGACGACTGAGCCTCGGTATCGACCGACGGAGGGTCGAGTACCATTGAGCAAGAGAGGTGAGACACCGACGACCACCCACCACCCAACCATTCACCTCACAGCGGACTGACTCAATGACTACAGGAGCGCATCAACCGCTCAGGATGGATGACCACTGACGACTGAGCCTCGGTATCGACCGACGGAGAGTCGAGTACCATTGAGCAAGAGAGGTGAGACACGGACGACCACCCACCACCCAACCATTCACCTCACCGCGGACTGAGTCAATGACCACAGGAGCGCATCAACCGCTCAGGATGGATGACCGCTGACGACTGACCCTCGGTATGGACCGACGGAGTGTCGAGTACCATTGAGGAAGAGAGGTGAGACACCAACGACCACCCAGCACCTAACCATTCACCTCATCGCGGACTGACTCAATGACTACAAGAGCGCATCAACCGCTCAGGATGGATGGCCACTGATGACTGACCCTCGGTATGAACCGACCGATCGATGGACCGACGGAGAGTCGTGTACCATTGAGCAAGAGAGGTGAGACACGGACGACCACGCACCACCCAACCATTCACCTCACAGCGGACTGACTCAATGACTACAGGAGCGCTACAACCGCTCAGGATGGATGACCACTGACGACTGAGCCTCGGTATCGACCGACGGAGGGTCGAGTACCATTGAGCAAGTGAGGTGAGACACCGTCGACCACACACCACTCAACCATTCACCTCACAGCGGTCTTACTCAATGACTACAGGAGCGCTTCAACCGCTCAGGATGGATGACCACTGACGACTGAGCCTCGGTATCGACCGACGGGGGGTCGAGTACCATTGAGCAAGAGAGGTGAGACACGGACGACCACCCACCATCCAACCATTCACCTCACAACGGACTGACTCAATGACTACAGGAGCGTTTCAACCGCTCAGGATGGATGACCACTGACGACTGAGCCTCGGTATGGACCGACCGATCGATGGACCGACGAAGTGTCGAGTACCATTGAGGGAGAGAGGTGAGACACCAACGACCACCCAGCACCCAACCATTCACCTCATCGCGGACTGACTCAATGACTACAAGAGCGCATCAACCGCTCAGGATGGATGGCCACTGATGACTGACCCTCGGTATGGACCGACCGATCGATGGACCGACGGAGAGTCGTGTACCATTGAGCAAGAGAGGTGAGACACGGACGACCACGCACCACCCAACCATTCACCTCACAGCGTACTGACTCAATGACTACAGGAGCGCTACAACCGCTCAGGATGGATGACCACTGACGACTGAGCCTCGGTATCGACCGACGGAGGGTCGAGTACCATTGAGCAAGAGAGGTGAGACACCGACGACCACACACCACCCAACCATTCACCTCACCGCGGACTTACTCAATGCTGACAGAAAGAGGAGCAGCGCAACCGCCCAGGATGGAGGACCATTGAAGACTGACCCCATGGAATGGACCGACCCACCGATGGATCTACCAAGAGAGTTGAGAGACCGGCGACCACTCACCACCCAACCATTCACCTCACAGCGGACTGACTCAATGACTACAGGAGCGCTTCAACCGCTCAGGATGGATGACCACTGACGACTGAGCCTCGGTATCGACCGACGGAGGGTCGAGTACCATTGAGCAAGAGAGGTGAGACACGGACGACCACCCACCACCCAACCATTCACCTCACAGCGGACTGACTCAATGACTACAGGAGCGCTTCAACCGCTCAGGATAGATGACCACTGACGACTGAGCCTCGGTATCGACCGACGGAGGGTCGAGTACTATTGAGCAAGTGAGGTGAGACACCGACGACCACACACCACCCAACCATTCACCTCACCGCGGACTTACTCAATGCTGACAGAAAGAGGAGCAGCGCAACCGCCCAGGATGGAGGACCATTGAAGACTGACCCCATGGAATGGACCGACCCACCGATGGATCTACTAAGAGAGTTGAGAGACCGGCGACCACTCACCACCCAACCATTCACCTCACAGCGGACTGACTCAATGACTACAGGAGCGCTACAACCGCTCAGGATGGATGACCACTGACGACTGAGCCTCGGTATCGACCGACGGAGGGTCGAGTACCATTGAGCAAGAGAGGTGAGACACGGACGACCACACACCACCCACTCATGCCACCGCCGACTGAGTCGATGACGACTGAAAGGAGAGAGCTACAACCGCTCAGGACGGAGTACCATTGGCGACTGACCACCAACTCATAGAGAACCATGGAAGATTGCTCACCCACTCAGCATGGCATACAAAACGCCACTGACTATGAGTACAAAGAGACTCGAAATTGAGTATCGTGATTACGAGTATATTTCTTAAATAATTTTATAATAAACAATATTCTACGATTTCTAGTTTCTACATTACTAAGAGATTTACAGTGCAATGTTCTTATTCCAACAATTTTCATTTAAACAGACTGAGTCTGATATGAGCCACGAAGATATCTAAGACAATTCGAAGGTGTTTTCGAGCGAGCAACTGATATTCGCGAGAAAATCTGAAAAATAAATTTATTTAAATTTTTATTTATTCCATCGAAAGCAACACAAAAATATAAAAAAAATTACCGGTTTCCGAATTTTGCGTTCCGTGGGTGTTTTCATCCCTTCGAGTGATCGACTGATATTCTCGAGGAAATCTGAAAAATGAATTTATTTAAATTTTTATTTATTCCATCGAAAGCAACACAAAAATATAAAAAAAAATACCGGTTTCCGAATTTTGTGTTCCGTGGGTGTTTTTATCCCTTCGAGTGATCGACTGATATTCGCAAGGAAATCTGAAAAATAAATTTATTTAAATTTTTATTTATTCCATCGGAAGCAAAACAAAAAATAAAAAAAATTACCGGACTCCGAATATAGCCTTCCGGGGTGTTTTCGCCCCACCAAGCGAGCGACTAATATTCGCGAGGGAATCTGAAAAATAAATTTATTTAAATTTTTATTTATTCTATCGGAAGCAACACAAAAATATAAAAAAAATTACCGGTTTCCGAATTTTGTGTTCCGTGGGTGTTTTCATCCCTTCGAGTGATCGACTGATATTCGCGAGGAAATCTGAAAAATAAATTTATTTAAATTTTTATTTATTCCATCGAAAGCAACACAAAAATATAAAAAAAATTACCGGTTTCCGAATTTTGCGTTCCGTGGGTGTTTTCATCCCTTCGAGTGATCGACTGATATTCTCGAGGAAATCTGAAAAATGAATTTATTTAAATTTTTATTTATTCCATCGAAAGCAACACAAAAATATAAAAAAAATTACCGGTTTCCGAATTTTGTGTTCCGTGGGTGTTTTTATCCCTTCGAGTGATCGACTGATATTCGCAAGGAAATCTGAAAAATAAATTTATTTAAATTTTTATTTATTCCATCGGAAGCAACACAAAAATATAAAAAAAATTACCGGTTTCCGAATTTTGTGTTCCGTGGGTGTTTTTATCCCTTCGAGTGATCGACTGATATTCGCGAGAAAATCTGAAAAATAAATTTATTTAAATTTTTATTTATTCCATCGAAAACACAAAAATATAAAAAAAATTACCGGTTTCCGAATTTTGTGTTCCGTGGGTGTTTTTATCCCTTCGAGTGATCGACTGATATTCGCGAGAAAATCTGAAAAATAAATTTATTTAAATTTTTATTTATTCCATCGAAAACACAAAAATATAAAAAAAATTACCGGTTTCCGAATTTTGTGTTCCGTGGGTGTTTTTATCCCTTCGAGTGATCGACTGATATTCTCGAGGAAATCTGAAAAATGAATTTATTTAAATTTTTATTTATTCCATCGAAAGCAACACAAAAATATAAAAAAAATTACCGGTTTCCGAATTTTGTGTTCCGTGGGTGTTTTTATCCCTTCGAGTGGTCGACTGATATTCGCAAGGAAATCTGAAAAATAAATTTATTTAAATTTTTATTTATTCCATCGGAAGCAAAACAAAAAATAAAAAAAATTACCGGACTCCGAATATAGCCTTCCGGGGTGTTTTCGCTCCACCAAGCGAGCGACTGATATTCGCGAGGGAATCTGAAAAATAAATTTATTTAAATTTTTATTTATTCTATCGGAAGCAACACAAAAATATAAAAAAAATTACCGGTTTCCGAATTTTGTGTTCCGTGGGTGTTTTTATCCCTTCGAGTGATCGACTGATATTCTCGAGGAAATCTGAAAAATGAATTTATTTAAATTTTTATTTATTCCATCGAAAGCAACACAAAAATATAAAAAAAATTACCGGTTTCCGAATTTTGTGTTCCGTGGGTGTTTTTATCCCTTCGAGTGGTCGACTGATATTCGCAAGGAAATCTGAAAAATAAATTTATTTAAATTTTTATTTATTCCATCGGAAGCAAAACAAAAAATAAAAAAAATTACCGGACTCCGAATATAGCCTTCCGGGGTGTTTTCGCCCCACCAAGCGAGCGACTGATATTCGCGAGGGAATCTGAAAAATAAATTTATTTAAATTTTTATTTATTCTATCGGAAGCAACACAACAATATAAAAAAAATTACCGGTTTCCGAATTTTGTGTTCCGTGGGTGTTTTCATCCCTTCGAGTGATCGACTGATATTCGCGAGGAAATCTGAAAAATAAATTTATATAAATTTTTATTTATTCCATCGAAAACACAAAAATATAAAAAAAATTACCGGTTTCCGAATTTTGCGTTCCGTGGGTATTTTCATCCCCTCGAGTGATCGACTGATATTCTCGAGGAAATCTGAAAAATGAGTTTATTTAAATTTTTATTTATCCATCGGAAGCAAAACAAAAAATAAAAAAAATTACCGGACTCCGAATATAGCCTTCCGGGGTGTTTTCGCACCACCAAGCGAGCGACTGATATTCGAGAGGGAATCTGAAAAATAAATTTATTTAAATTTTTATTTATTCCATCGAAAGCAACACAAAAATATAAAAAAAATTACCTTTTTCCGAATTTTGCGTTCCGTGGGTGTTTTCATCCCTTCGAGTGATCGACTGATATTCGCGAGAAAATCTGAAAAATAAATTTATTTAAATTTTTATTTATTCCATCGAAAGCAACACAAAAATATAAAAAAAATTACCGGTTTCCGAATTTTGCGTTCCGTGGGTGTTTTCATCCCTTCGAGTGATCGACTGATATTCTCGAGGAAATCTGAAAAATGAATTTATTTAAATTTTTATTTATTCCATCGAAAGCAACACAAAAATATAAAAAAAATTACCGGTTTCCGAATTTTGTGTTCCGTGGGTGTTTTTATCCCTTCGAGTGGTCGACTGATATTCGCAAGGAAATCTGAAAAATAAATTTATTTAAATTTTTATTTATTCCATCGGAAGCAAAACAAAAAATAAAAAAAATTACCGGACTCCGAATATAGCCTTCCGGGGTGTTTTCGCCCCACCAAGCGAGCGACTGATATTCGCGAGGGAATCTGAAAAATAAATTTATTTAAATTTTTATTTATTCTATCGGAAGCAACACAAAAATATAAAAAAAATTACCGGTTTCCGAATTTTGTGTTCCGTGGGTGTTTTTATCCCTTCGAGTGATCGACTGATATTCTCGAGGAAATCTGAAAAATGAATTTATTTAAATTTTTATTTATTCCATCGAAAGCAACACAAAAATATAAAAAAAATTACCGGTTTCCGAATTTTGTGTTCCGTGGGTGTTTTTATCCCTTCGAGTGGTCGACTGATATTCGCAAGGAAATCTGAAAAATAAATTTATTTAAATTTTTATTTATTCCATCGGAAGCAAAACAAAAAATAAAAAAAATTACCGGACTCCGAATATAGCCTTCCGGGGTGTTTTCGCCCCACCAAGCGAGCGACTGATATTCGCGAGGGAATCTGAAAAATAAATTTATTTAAATTTTTATTTATTCCATCGAAAGCAACACAAAAATATAAAAAAAATTACCTTTTTCCGAATTTTGCGTTCCGTGGGTGTTTTCATCCCTTCGAGTGATCGACTGATATTCGCGAGAAAATCTGAAAAATAAATTTATTTAAATTTTTATTTATTCCATCGAAAGCAACACAAAAATATAAAAAAAATTACCGGTTTCCGAATTTTGCGTTCCGTGGGTGTTTTCATCCCTTCGAGTGATCGACTGATATTCTCGAGGAAATCTGAAAAATGAATTTATTTAAATTTTTATTTATTCCATCGAAAGCAACACAAAAATATAAAAAAAATTACCGGTTTCCGAATTTTGTGTTCCGTGGGTGTTTTTATCCCTTCGAGTGGTCGACTGATATTCGCAAGGAAATCTGAAAAATAAATTTATTTAAATTTTTATTTATTCCATCGGAAGCAAAACAAAAAATAAAAAAAATTACCGGAATCCGAATATAGCCTTCCGGGGTGTTTTCGCCCCACCAAGCGAGCGACTGATATTCGCGAGGGAATCTGAAAAATAAATTTATTTAAATTTTTATTTATTCTATCGGAAGCAACACAAAAATATAAAAAAAATTACCGGTTTCCGAATTTTGTGTTCCGTGGGTGTTTTTATCCCTTCGAGTGATCGACTGATATTCTCGAGGAAATCTGAAAAATGAATTTATTTAAATTTTTATTTATTCCATCGAAAGCAACACAAAAATATAAAAAAAATTACCGGTTTCCGAATTTTGTGTTCCGTGGGTGTTTTTATCCCTTCGAGTGGTCGACTGATATTCGCAAGGAAATCTGAAAAATAAATTTATTTAAATTTTTATTTATTCCATCGGAAGCAAAACAAAAAATAAAAAAAATTACCGGACTCCGAATATAGCCTTCCGGGGTGTTTTCGCCCCACCAAGCGAGCGACTGATATTCGCGAGGGAATCTGAAAAATAAATTTATTTAAATTTTTATTTATTCTATCGGAAGCAACACAACAATATAAAAAAAATTACCGGTTTCCGAATTTTGTGTTCCGTGGGTGTTTTCATCCCTTCGAGTGATCGACTGATATTCGCGAGGAAATCTGAAAAATAAATTTATTTAAATTTTTATTTATTCCATCGAAAACACAAAAATATAAAAAAAATTACCGGTTTCCGAATTTTGCGTTCCGTGGGTATTTTCATCCCCTCGAGTGATCGACTGATATTCTCGAGGAAATCTGAAAAATGAGTTTATTTAAATTTTTATTTATCCATCGGAAGCAAAACAAAAAATAAAAAAAATTACCGGACTCCGAATATAGCCTTCCGGGGTGTTTTCGCACCACCAAGCGAGCGACTGATATTCGAGAGGGAATCTGAAAAATAAATTTATTTAAATTTTTATTTATTCCATCGAAAGCAACACAAAAATATAAAAAAAATTACCTTTTTCCGAATTTTGCGTTCCGTGGGTGTTTTCATCCCTTCGAGTGATCGACTGATATTCGCGAGAAAATCTGAAAAATAAATTTATTTAAATTTTTATTTATTCCATCGAAAGCAACACAAAAATATAAAAAAAATTACCGGTTTCCGAATTTTGCGTTCCGTGGGTGTTTTCATCCCTTCGAGTGATCGACTGATATTCTCGAGGAAATCTGAAAAATGAATTTATTTAAATTTTTATTTATTCCATCGAAAGCAACACAAAAATATAAAAAAAATTACCGGTTTCCGAATTTTGTGTTCCGTGGGTGTTTTTATCCCTTCGAGTGGTCGACTGATATTCGCAAGGAAATCTGAAAAATAAATTTATTTAAATTTTTATTTATTCCATCGGAAGCAAAACAAAAAATAAAAAAAATTACCGGACTCCGAATATAGCCTTCCGGGGTGTTTTCGCCCCACCAAGCGAGCGACTGATATTCGCGAGGGAATCTGAAAAATAAATTTATTTAAATTTTTATTTATTCTATCGGAAGCAAACAAAAATATAAAAAAAATTACCGGTTTTCGAATTTTGCGTTTCGTGGGTGTTTTCATCCCCTCGAGTGATCGACTGATATTCGCGAGGAAGTCTGAAAAATAAATTTATTTAAATTTTTATTTATTCCATCGAAAGCAACACAAAAATATAAAAAAAATTACCGGTTTCCGAATTTTGTGTTCCGTGGGTGTTTTTATCCCTTCGAGTGATCGACTGATATTCGCAAGGAAATCTGAAAAATAAATTTATTTAAATTTTTATTTATTCCATCGGAAGCAAAACAAAAAATAAAAAAAATTACCGGACTCCGAATATAGCCTTCCGGGGTGTTTTCGCCCCACCAAGCGAGCGACTGATATTCGCGATTGAATCTGAAAAATAAATTTATTTAAATTTTTATTTATTCCATCGAAAGCAACACAAAAATATAAAAAAAATTACCGGTTTTCGAATTTTGCGTTCCGTGGGTGTTTTCATCCCCTCGAGTGATCGACTGATATTCGCGAGGAAGTCTGAAAAATAAATTTATTTAAATTTTTATTTATTCCATCGAAAGCAACACAAAAATATAAAAAAAATTACCGGTTTCCGAATTTTGTGTTCCGTGGGTGTTTTTATCCCCTCGAGTGATCGACTGATATTCACGAGGAAGTCTGAAAAATAAATTTATTTAAATTTTGATTTATTATAACGAAAGCAACTCAAAAATATAAAAAAAATTACCGGTTTCCGAATTTTGCGTTCCGTGGGTGTTTTCGCCAATCCGAGCGAGCGACTGATATTCGCGAAAAAATCTGAAAAATAAATTTATTTAAATTTTTATTTATTCCATCGAAAGCAACACAAAAATATAAAAAAAATTACCGGTTTCCGAATTTTGTGTTCCGTGGGTGTTTTTATCCCTTCGAGTGATCGACTGATATTCGCAAGGAAATCTGAAAAATAAATTTATTTAAATTTTTATTTATTCCATCGAAAGCAAAACAAAAAATAAAAAAAATTACCGGACTCCGAATATAGCCTTCCGGGGTGTTTTCGCCCCACCAAGCGAGCGACTGATATTCGCGAGGGAATCTGAAAAATAAATTTATTTAAATTTTTATTTATTCTATCGGAAGCAAACAAAAATATAAAAAAAATTACCGGTTTTCGAATTTTGCGTTCCGTGGGTGTTTTCATCCCCTCGAGTGATCGACTGATATTCGCGAGGAAGTCTGAAAAAAAAATTTATTTAAATTTTTATTTATTCCATCGAAAGCAACACAAAAATATAAAAAAAATTACCGGTTTACGAATTTTGCGTTCCGTGGGTGTTTTCATCCCCTCGAGTGATCGACTGATATTCACGAGGAAGTCTGAAAAATAAATTTATTTAAATTTTGATTTATTATAACGAAAGCAACTCAAAAATATAAAAAAAATTACCGGTTTCCGAATTTTGTGTTCCGTGGGTGTTTTTATCCCTTCGAGTGATCGACTGATATTCACGAGGAAGTCTGAAAAATAAATTTATTTAAATTTTGATTTATTATAACGAAAGCAACTCAAAAATATAAAAAAAATTACCGGTTTCCGAATTTTGTGTTCCGTGGGTGTTTTTATCCCTTCGAGTGATCGACTGATATTCTCGAGGAAATCTGAAAAATAAATTTATTTAAATTTTTATTTATTCCATCGAAAGCAACACAAAAATATAAAAAAAATTACCGGTTTCCGAATTTTGTGTTCCGTGGGTGTTTTCAGCCCTTCGAGTGATCGACTGATATTCTCGAGGAAATCTGAAAAATAAATTCATTTAAATTTTTATTTATTCCATCGAAAGCAACACAAAAATATAAAAAAAATTACCGGTTTACGAATTTTGCGTTCCGTGGGTGTTTTCATCCCCTCGAGTGATCGACTGATATTCGCGAGGAAGTCTGAAAAATAAATTTATTTAAATTTTTATTTATTCCATCGAAAGCAACACAAAAATATAAAAAAAATTACCGGTTTCCGAATTTTGTGTTCCGTGGGTGTTTTTATCCCTTCGAGTGATCGACTGATATTCTCGAGGAAATCTGAAAAATTAATTTATATTTATGTAAAGTAAAGAAAAGCACTATGTCACACGCGAGGCAGTACTGACCGACAGACCGACTGAACCAACCTCCTACCCACGGACCGACCGACTGACCGAGCTACCGAACGAAAGACCCAACCTCCCACCCACTGACCGAGACCGAAGGACCGACTGATCCAACCTCCCACCCACTGACCGACCGACTGAACGACTGGAAAAATCTGAAAATAAAAAAAAAATTATATTCCTGAAAAATAAAAAAAGAAAAAAGATAGAAATAATCTGAAAAATAAAAAAAATATATATTTATGAAAAGTAAAGAAAAGTACTATGTCACACGCGAGGCAGTACTGACCGACAGACCGACTGACATAACCTCCCACCCACGGACCGACCGACCGACTGACCGAGCTACCGAACGAAAGACCCAACCTCCCACCCACTGACCGAGACCGACGGACCGACTGAACCAACCTCCCACCCACTGACCGACCGACTGACCGAGCTACCGAACGAAAGACCCAACCTCCCACCCACGGACCGAGACCGACGGACCGACTGATCCAACCTCCCACCCACTGACCGACCGACTGAACGACTGGAAAAATCTGAAAATAAAAAAAAAATTATATTCCTGAAAAATAAAAAAAGAAAAAAGATAGAAATAATCTGAAAAATAAAAAAAATATATATTTATGAAAAGTAAAGAAAAGCACTATGTCACACGCGAGGCAGTACTGACCGACAGACCGACTGACCCAACCTCCCACCCACGGACCGACCGACTGACCGAGCTACCGAACGAAAGACCCAACCTCCCACCCACTTACCGAGACCGACGGACCGACTGATCCAACCTCCCACCCACTGACCGACCGACTGAACGACTGGAAAAATCTGAAAATAAAAAAAAAATTATATTCCTGAAAAATAAAAAAAGAAAAAAGATAGAAATAATCTGAAAAATAAAAAGAATATATATTTATGTAAAGTAAAGAAAAGCACTATGTCACACGCGAGGCAGTACTGACCGACAGACCGACTGACCCAACCTCCCACCCACGGACCGACCGACTGACCGAGCTACCGAACGAAAGACCCAACCTCCCACCCACTGACCGAGACCGACGGACCGACTGATCAAACCTCCCACCCACTGACCGACCGACTGAACGACTGGAAAAATCTGAAAATAAAAAAAAAATTATATTCCTGAAAAATAAAAAAAGAAAAAAGATAGAAATAATCTGAAAAATAAAAAAAATATATATTTATGTAAAGTAAAGAAAAGCACTATGTCACACGCGAGGCAGTACTGACCGACAGACCGACTGACCCAACCTCCCACCCACGGACCGACCGACTGACCGAGCTACCGAACGAAAGACCCAACCTCCCACCCACTGACCGAGACCGACGGACCGACTGATCCAACCTCCCACCCACTGACCGACCGACTGAACGACTGGAAAAATCTGAAAATAAAAAAAAAATTATATTCCTGAAAAATAAAAAAAGAAAAAAGATAGAAATAATCTGAAAAATAAAAAAAATATATATTTATGAAAAGTAAAGAAAAGCACTATGTCACACGCGAGGCAGTACTGACCGACAGACCGACTGACCAAACCTCCCACCCACGGACCGACCGACCGACCGACCGACTGACCGAGCTACCGAACGAAAGACCCAACCTCCCACCCACTGACCGAGACCGACGGACCGACTGATCCAACCTCCCACCCACTGACCGACCAACTGAACGACTGGAAAAATCTGAAAATAAAAAAAAAATTATATTCCTGAAAAAAAAAAAAAGATAGAAATAATCTGAAAAATAAAAAAATATATATTTATGAAAGGTAAAGAAAAGCACTATGTCACACGCGAGGCAGTACTGACCGACAGACCGACAGACCGACTGACCCAACCTCCCACCCACGGACCGACCGACTGACCGAGCTACGAACGAAAGACCCAACCTCCCACACACTGACCGAGACCGACGGACCGACTGATCCAACCTCCCACCCAGTGACCGACCGACTGAACGACTGGAAAAATCTGAAAATAAAAAAAAAATTATATTCCTGAAAAATAAAAAAAGAAAAAAGATAGAAATAATCTAAAAAATAAAAAAATATATATTTATGTAAAGTAAAGAAAAGCACTATGTCACACGCGAGGCAGTACTGACCGACGGACCGACTGAACCAACCTCCTACCCACGGACCGACCGACTGACCGAGCTACCGAACGAAAGACCCAACCTCCCACCCGCTGACCGAGACCGACGGACCGACTGATCCAACCTCCCACCCACTGACCGACCGACTGAACGACTGGAAAAATCTGAAAATAAAAAAAAAATTATATTCCTGAAAAATAAAAAAAGAAAAAAGATAGAAATAATCAGAAAAATAAAAAAAATATATATTTATGTAAAGTAAAGAAAAGCACTATGTCACACGCGAGGCAGTACTGACCGACAGACCGACTGACCCAACCTCCCACCCACGGACCGACCGACTGACCGAGCTACCGAACGAAAGACCCAACCTCCCACCCACTTACCGAGACCGACGGACCGACTGATCCAACCTCCCACCCACTGACCGACCGACTGAACGACTGGAAAAATCTGAAAATAAAAAAAAAATTATATTCCTGAAAAATAAAAAAAGAAAAAAGATAGAAATAATCTGAAAAATAAAAAAAATATGTATTTATGTAAAGTAAAGAAAAGCACTATGTCACACGCGAGGCAGTACTGACCGACAGACCGACTGACCCAACCTCCCACCCACGGACCGACCGACTGACCGAGCTACCGAACGAAAGACCCAACCTCCCACCCACTGACCGAGACCGACGGACCGACTGATCCAACCTCCCACCCACTGACCGACCGACTGAAGGACTGGAAAAATCTGAAAATAAAAAAAAAATTATATTCCTGAAAAATAAAAAAAGAAAAAAGATAGAAATAATCTGAAAAATAAAAAAAATATATATTTATGAAAAGTAAAGAAAAGCACTATGTCACACGCGAGGCAGTACTGACCGACAGACCGACTGACCCAACCTCCCACCCACGGACCGACCGACCGACTGACCGAGCTACCGAACGAAAGACCCAACCTCCCACCCACTGACCGAGACCGACGGACCGACTGATCCAACCTCCCACCCACTGACCGACCAACTGAACGACTGGAAAAATCTGAAAATAAAAAAAAAATTATATTCCTGAAAAATAGAAAAAGAAAAAAGATAGAAATAATCTGAAAAATAAAAAAAATATATATTTATGTAAAGTAAAGAAAAGCACTATGTCACACGCGAGGCAGTACTGACCGACAGACCGACTGACCCAACCTCCCACCCACGGACCGACCGACTGACCGAGCTACCGAACGAAAGACCCAACCTCCCACCCACTGACCGAGACCGACGGACCGACTGATCCAACCTCCCACCCACTGACCGACCGACTGAACGACTGGAAAAATCTGAAAATAAAAAAAAAATTATATTCCTGAAAAATAAAAAAAGAAAAAAGATAGAAATAATCTGAAAAATAAAAAGAATATATATTTATGTAAAGTAAAGAAAAGCACTATGTCACACGCGAGGCAGTACTGACCGACGGACCGACTGAACCAACCTCCTACCCACGGACCGACCGACTGACCGAGCTACCGAACGAAAGACCCAACCTCCCACCCACTGACCGAGACCGACGGACCGACTGATCAAACCTCCTACCCACTGACCGACCAACTGAACGACTGGAAAAATCTGAAAATAAAAAAAAAATTATATTCCTGAAAAATAAAAAAAGAAAAAAGATAGAAATAATCTGAAAAATAAAAAAAATATATATTTATGTAAAGTAACGAAAAGCACTATGTCACACGCGAGGCAGTACTGACCGACAGACCGACTGACCCAACCTCCCACCCACGGACCGACCGACTGACCGAGCTACCGAACGAAAGACCCAACCTCCCACCCACTGACCGAGACCGACGGACCGACTGATCCAACCTCCCACCCACTGACCGACCGACTGAACGACTGGAAAAATCTGAAAATAAAAAAAAAATTATATTCCTGAAAAATAAAAAAAGAAAAAAGATAGAAATAATCTGAAAAATAAAAAAAATATATATTTATGAAAAGTAAAGAAAAGCACTATGTCACACGCGAGGAAGTACTGACCGACAGACCGACTGACCCAACCTCCCACCCACGGACCGACCGACTGACCGAGCTATCGAACGAAAGACCCAACCTCCCACCCACTGACCGAGACCGACGGACCGACTGATCCAACCTCCCACCCACTGACCGACCGACTGAACGACTGGAAAAATCTGAAAATAAAAAAAAAATGATATTCCTGAAAAATAAAAAAAGAAAAAAGATAGAAATAATCTGAAAAATAAAAAAAATATGTATTTATGTAAAGTAAAGAAAAGCACTATGTCACACGCGAGGCAGTACTGACCGACAGACCGACTGACCCAACCTCCCACCCACGGACCGACCGACCGACTGACCGAGCTACCAAACGAAAGACCCAACCTCCCACCCACTGACCGAGACCGACGGACCGACTGATCCAACCTCCCACCCACTGACCGACCAACTGAACGACTGGAAAAATCTGAAAATAAAAAAAAAATTATATTCCTGAAAAATAAAAAAAGAAAAAAGATAGAAATAATCTGAAAAATAAAAAAAATATATATTTATGAAAAGTAAAGAAAAGCACTATGTCACACGCGAGGCAGTACTGACCGACAGACCGACTGACCCAACCTCCCACCCACGGACCGACCGACTGACCGAGCTACCGAACGAAAGACCCAACCTCCAACACACTGACCGAGACCGACGGACCGACTGATCCAACCTCCCACCCACTGACCGACCGACTGAACGACTGGAAAAATCTGAAAATAAAAAAAAAATTATATTCCTGAAAAATAAAAAAAGAAAAAAGATAGAAATAATCTGAAAAATAAAAAGAATATATATTTATGTAAAGTAAAGAAAAGCACTATGTCACACGCGAGGCAGTACTGACCGACGGACCGACTGAACCAACCTCCTACCCACGGACCGACCGACTGACCGAGCTACCGAACGAAAGACCCAACCTCCCACCCACTGACCGAGACCGACGGACCGACTGATCAAACCTCCCACCCACTGACCGACCGACTGAACGACTGGAAAAATCTGAAAATAAAAAAAAAATTATATTCCTGAAAAATAAAAAAAGAAAAAAGATAGAAATAATCTGAAAAATAAAAAAAATATATATTTATGTAAAGTAAAGAAAAGCACTATGTCACACGCGAGGCAGTACTGACCGACAGACCGACTGACCCAACCTCCCACCCACGGACCGACCGACTGACCGAGCTACCGAACGAAAGACCCAACCTCCCACCCACTGACCGAGACCGACGGACCGACTGATCCAACCTCCCACCCACTGACCGACCGACTGAACGACTGGAAAAATCTGAAAATAAAAAAAAAATTATATTCCTGAAAAATAAAAAAAGAAAAAAGATAGAAATAATCTGAAAAATAAAAAAAATATATATTTATGAAAAGTAAAGAAAAGCACTATGTCACACGCGAGGCAGTACTGACCGACAGACCGACTGACCCAACCTCCCACCCACGGACCGACCGACCGACTGACCGAGCTACCGAACGAAAGACCCAACCTCCCACCCACTGACCGAGACCGACGGACCGACTGATCCAACCTCCCACCCACTGACCGACCAACTGAACGACTGGAAAAATCTGAAAATAAAAAAAAAATTATATTCCTGAAAAATAAAAAAAGAAAAAAGATAGAAATAATCTGAAAAATAAAAAGAATATATATTTATGTAAAGTAAAGAAAAGCACTATGTCACACGCGAGGCAGTACTGACCGACAGACCGACTGACCCAATCTCCCACCCACGGACCGACCGACTGACCGAGCTACCGAACGAAAGACCCAACCTCCCACACACTGACCGAGACCGACGGACCGACTGATCCAACCTCCCACCCACTGACCGACCGACTGAACGACTGGAAAAATCTGAAAATAAAAAAAAAATTATATTCCTGAAAAATAGAAAAAGAAAAAAGATAGAAATAATCTGAAAAATAAAAAAAATATATATTTATGTAAAGTAAAGAAAAGCACTATGTCACACGCGAGGCAGTACTGACCGACAGACCGACTGACCCAACCTCCCACCCACGGACCGACCGACTGACCGAGCTACCGAACGAAAGACCCAACCTCCCACCCACTGACCGAGACCGACGGACCGACTGATCCAACCTCCCACCCACTGACCGACCGACTGAACGACTGGAAAAATCTGAAAATAAAAAAAAAATTATATTCCTGAAAAATAAAAAAAGAAAAAAGATAGAAATAATCTGAAAAATAAAAAGAATATATATTTATGTAAAGTAAAGAAAAGCACTATGTCACACGCGAGGCAGTACTGACCGACGGACCGACTGAACCAACCTCCTACCCACGGACCGACCGACTGACCGAGCTACCGAACGAAAGACCCAACCTCCCACCCACTTACCGAGACCGACGGACCGACTGATCCAACCTCCCACCCACTGACCGACCGACTGAACGACTGGAAAAATCTGAAAATAAAAAAAAAATTATATTCCTGAAAAATAAAAAAAGAAAAAAGATAGAAATAATCTGAAAAATAAAAAAAATATGTATTTATGTAAAGTAAAGAAAAGCACTATGTCACACGCGAGGCAGTACTGACCGACAGACCGACTGAACCAACCTCCCACCCACGGACCGACCGACCGACTGACCGAGCTACCAAACGAAAGACCCAACCTCCCACCCACTGACCGAGACCGACGGACCGACTGATCCAACCTCCCA
Source organism: Xylota segnis (assembly GCA_963583995.1). Lineage (NCBI taxonomy): Eukaryota > Metazoa > Arthropoda > Insecta > Diptera > Syrphidae > Xylota > Xylota segnis. The sequence continues at coordinate 26,071,268 of OY757236.1, read as the reverse complement.
CCCACTGACCGACCAACTGAACGACTGGAAAAATCTGAAAATAAAAAAAAAATTATATTCCTGAAAAATAAAAAAAGAAAAAAGATAGAAATAATCTGAAAAATAAAAAAAATATATATTTATGTAAAGTAAAGAAAAGCACTATGTCACACGCGAGGCAGTACTGACCGACGGACCGACTGAACCAACCTCCTACCCACGGACCGACCGACTGACCGAGCTACCGAACGAAAGACCCAACCTCCCACCCACTGACCGAGACCGACGGACCGACTGATCAAACCTCCCACCCACTGACCGACCGACTGAACGACTGGAAAAATCTGAAAATAAAAAAAAAATTATATTCCTGAAAAATAAAAAAAGAAAAAATATAGAAATAATCTGAAAAATAAAAAAAATATATATTTATGTAAAGTAAAGAAAAGCACTATGTCACACGCGAGGCAGTACTGACCGACAGACCGACTGACCCAACCTCCCACCCACGGACCGACCGACTGACCGAGCTACCGAACGAAAGACCCAACCTCCCACCCACTGACCGAGACCGACGGACCGACTGATCCAACCTCCCACCCACTGACCGACCGACTGAACGACTGGAAAAATCTGAAAATAAAAAAAAAATTATATTCCTGAAAAATAAAAAAAGAAAAAAGATAGAAATAATCTGAAAAATAAAAAAAATATATATTTATGAAAAGTAAAGAAAAGCACTATGTCACACGCGAGGCAGTACTGACCGACAGACCGACTGACCCAACCTCCCACCCACGGACCGACCGACCGACTGACCGAGCTACCGAACGAAAGACCCAACCTCCCACCCACTGACCGACCAACTGAACGACTGGAAAAATCTGAAAATAAAAAAAAAATTATATTCCTGAAAAATAAAAAAAGAAAAAAGATAGAAATAATCTGAAAAATAAAAAGAATATATATTTATGTAAAGTAAAGAAAAGCACTATGTCACACGCGAGGCAGTACTGACCGACAGACCGACTGACCCAATCTCCCACCCACGGACCGACCGACTGACCGAGCTACCGAACGAAAGACCCAACCTCCCACACACTGACCGAGACCGACGGACCGACTGATCCAACCTCCCACCCACTGACCGACCGACTGAACGACTGGAAAAATCTGAAAATAAAAAAAAAATTATATTCCTGAAAAATAGAAAAAGAAAAAAGATAGAAATAATCTGAAAAATAAAAAAAATATATATTTATGTAAAGTAAAGAAAAGCACTATGTCACACGCGAGGCAGTACTGACCGACAGACCGACTGACCCAACCTCCCACCCACGGACCGACCGACCGACTGACCGAGCTACCGAACGAAAGACCCAACCTCCCACCCACTGACCGACCAACTGAACGACTGGAAAAATCTGAAAATAAAAAAAAAATTATATTCCTGAAAAATAAAAAAAGAAAAAAGATAGAAATAATCTGAAAAATAAAAAAAATATATATTTATGTAAAGTAAAGAAAAGCACTATGTCACACGCGAGGCAGTACTGACCGACGGACCGACTGAACCAACCTCCTACCCACGGACCGACCGACTGACCGAGCTACCGAACGAAAGACCCAACCTCCCACCCACTTACCGAGACCGACGGACCGACTGATCCAACCTCCCACCCACTGACCGACCGACTGAACGACTGGAAAAATCTGAAAATAAAAAAAAAATTATATTCCTGAAAAATAAAAAAAGAAAAAAGATAGAAATAATCTGAAAAATAAAAAAAATATATATTTATGTAAAGTAAAGAAAAGCACTATGTCACACGCGAGGCAGTACTGACCGACGGACCGACTGAACCAACCTCCTACCCACGGACCGACCGACTGACCGAGCTACCGAACGAATGACCCAACCTCACTCCCACTGACCGACCGACGGACCGACTGATCCAACCACCCCCTGACCGACCTACCAAACGACTGGAAAAATCTGAAAATAAAAAAAAATTATATTCTTGAAAAATAAAAAAAATATATATTTATGTAAAGTAAAGAAAAGCACTATGTCACACGCGAGGCAGTACTGACCGACGGACCGACTGAACCAACCTCCTACCCACGGACCGACCGACTGACCGAGCTACCGAACGAAAGACCCAACCTCACTCCCACTGACCGACCGACGGACCGACTGATCCAACCACCCCCTGACCGACCTCCCAACGACTGGAAAAATCTGAAAATAAACAAAAAATTATATTCCTGAAAAATAAAAAAAGAAAAAAGACAGAAATAATCTGAAAAATAAAAAAAATATATATTTATGTAAAGTAAAGAAAAGCACTATGTCACACGCGAAGCAGTACTGACCGACAGACCGACTGAACCAACCTCCTACCCACGGACCGACCGACTGACCGAGCTACCGAACGAAAGACCCAACCTCCCACCCACTGACCGACCTACCGACTGACCGACCTACCAAACGACTGGAAAAATCTGAAAATAAAAAAAAAAATATATTCCTGAAAAATAAAAAAAGAAAAAAGATAGAAATAATCTGAAAAATAAAAAAAATATATATTTATGTAAAGTAAAGAAAAGCACTATGTCACACGCGAGGCAGTACTGACCGACGGACCGACTGAACCAACCTTCTACCCACGGACCGACCGACTGACCGACTGACCGAGCTACCGAACGAAAGACCCAACCTCCCACCCGCTGACCGAGACCGACGGACCGACTGATCCAACCTCCCACCCACTGACCGACCGACTGAACGACTGGAAAAATCTGAAAATAAAAAAAAAAATTATATTCCTGAAAAATAAAAAAAGAAAAAAGATAGAAATAATCTGAAAAATAAAAAAAATATATATTTATGAAAAGTAAAGAAAAGCACTATGTCACACGCGAGGCAGTACTGACCGACAGACCGACTGACCCAACCTCCCACCCACGGACCGACCGACCGACTGACCGAGCTACCGAACGAAAGACCCAACCTCCCACCCACTGACCGAGACCGACGGACCGACTGATCCAACCTCCCACCCACTGACCGACCGACTGAACGACTGGAAAAATCTGAAAATAAAAAAAAAATTATATTCCTGAAAAATAAAAAAAGAAAAAAGATAGAAATAATCTGAAAAATAAAAAAAATATATATTTATGTAAAGTAAAGAAAAGCACTATGTCACACGCGAGGCAGTACTGACCGACGGACCGACTGAACCAACCTTCTACCCACGGACCGACCGACTGACCGAGCTACCGAACGAAAGACCCAACCTCCCACCCGCTGATCGAGACCGACGGACCGACTGATCCAACCTCCCACCCACTGACCGACCGACTGAACGACTGGAAAAATCTGAAAATAAAAAAAAAATTATATTCCTGAAAAATAAAAAAAGAAAAAAGATAGAAATAATCTGAAAAATAAAAAAAATATATATTTATGAAAAGTAAAGAAAAGCACTATGTCACACGCGAGGCAGTACTGACCGACAGACCGACTGACCCAACCTCCCACCCACGGACCGACCGACCGACTGACCGAGCAACCGAACGAAAGACCCAACCTCCCACCCACTGACCGAGACCGACGGACCGACTGATCCAACCTCCCACCCACTGACCGACCGACTGAACGACTGGAAAAATCTGAAAAAAAAAAAAAAATTATATTCCTGAAAAATAAAAAAAGAAAAAAGATAGAAATAATCTGAAAAATAAAAAAAATATATATTTATGAAAAGTAAAGAAAAGCACTATGTCACACGCGAGGCAGTACTGACCGACAGACCGACTGACCCAACCTCCTACCCACGGACCGACCGACTGACCGAGCTACCGAACGAAAGACCCAACCTCCCACCCACTGACCGAGACCGACGGACCGACTGATCCAACCTCCCACCCACTGACCGACCGACTGAACGACTGGAAAAATCTGAAAATAAAAAAAAAATTATATTCCTGAAAAATAAAAAAAGAAAAAAGATAGAAATAATCTGAAAAATAAAAAAAATATATATTTATGAAAAGTAAAGAAAAGCACTATGTCACACGCGAGGCAGTACTGACCGACAGACCGACTGACCCAACCTCCCACCCACGGACCGACCGACCGACTGACCGAGCTACCGAACGAAAGACCCAACCTCCCACCCACTGACCGAGACCGACGGACCGACTGATCCAACCTCCCACCCACTGACCGACCGACTGAACGACTGGAAAAATCTGAAAATAAAAAAAAAATTATATTCCTGAAAAATAAAAAAAGAAAAAAGATAGAAATAATCTGAAAAATAAAAAAAATATATATTTATGTAAAGTAAAGAAAAGCACTATGTCACACGCGAGGCAGTACTGACCGACGGACCGACTGAACCAACCTTCTACCCACGGACCGACCGACTGACCGAGCTACCGAACGAAAGACCCAACCTCCCACCCGCTGACCGAGACCGACGGACCGACTGATCCAACCTCCCACCCACTGACCGACCGACTGAACGACTGGAAAAATCTGAAAATTAAAAAAAAATTATATTCCTGAAAAATAAAAAAAGAAAAAAGATAGAAGTAATCTGAAAAATAAAAAAAATATATATTTATGAAAAGTAAAGAAAAGCACTATGTCACACGCGAGGCAGTACTGACCGACAGACCGACTGACCCAACCTCCCACCCACGGACCGACCGACCGACTGACCGAGCTACCGAACGAAAGACCCAACCTCCCACCCACTGACCGAGACCGACGGACCGACTGATCCAACCTCCCACCCACTGACCGACCGACTGAACGACTGGAAAAATCTGAAAATAAAAAAAAAATTATATTCCTGAAAAATAAAAAAAGAAAAAAGATAGAAATAATCTGAAAAATAAAAAAAATATATATTTATGAAAAGTAAAGAAAAGCACTATGTCACACGCGAGGCAGTACTGACCGACAGACCGACTGACCCAATCTCCCACCCACGGACCGACCGACTGACCGAGCTACCGAACGAAAGACCCAACCTCCCACACACTGACCGAGACCGACGGACCGACTGATCCAACCTCCCACCCACGGACCGACCGACCGACTGACCGAGCTACCGAACGAAAGACCCAACCTCCCACCCACTGACCGAGACCGACGGACCGACTGATCCAACCTCCCACCCACTGACCGACCGACTGAACGACTGGAAAAATCTGAAAATAAAAAAAAAATTATATTCCTGAAAAATAAAAAAAGAAAAAAGATTGAAATAATCTGAAAAATAAAAAAAATATATATTTATGTAAAGTAAAGAAAAGCACTATGTCACACGCGAGGCAGTACTGACCGACAGACCGACTGACCCAACCTCCCACCCACGGACCGACCGACCGACTGACCGAGCTACCGAACGAAAGACCCAACCTCCCACCCACTGACCGAGACCGACGGACCGACTGATCCAACCTCCCACCCACTGACCGACCGACTGAACGACTGGAAAAATCTGAAAATAAAAAAAAAATTATATTCCTGAAAAATAAAAAAAGAAAAAAGATAGAAATAATCTGAAAAATAAAAAAAATATATATTTATGAAAAGTAAAGAAAAGCACTATGTCACACGCGAGGCAGTACTGACCGACAGACCGACTGACCCAACCTCCCACCCACGGACCGACCGACCGACTGACCGAGCTACCGAACGAAAGACCCAACCTCCCACCCACTGACCGAGACCGACGGACCGACTGATCCAACCTCCCACCCACTGACCGACCAACTGAACGACTGGAAAAATCTGAAAATAAAAAAAAAATTATATTCCTGAAAAATAAAAAAAGAAAAAAGATAGAAATAATCTGAAAAATAAAAAAAATATATATTTATGAAAAGTAAAGAAAAGCACTATGTCACACGCGAGGCAGTACTGACCGACAGACCGACTGACCCAACCTCCCACCCACGGACCGACCGACCGACTGACCGAGCTACCGAACGAAAGACCCAACCTCCCACCCACTGACCGAGACCGACGGACCGACTGATCCAACCTCCCACCCACTGACCGACCAACTGAACGACTGGAAAAATCTGAAAATAAAAAAAAAATTATATTCCTGAAAAATAAAAAAAGAAAAAAGATAGAAATAATCTGAAAAATAAAAAAAATATATATTTATGAAAAGTAAAGAAAAGCACTATGTCACACGCGAGGCAGTACTGACCGACGGACCGACTGAACCAACCTTCTACCCACGGACCGACCGACTGACCGAGCTACCGAACGAAAGACCCAACCTCCCACCCACTGACCGAGACCGACGGACCGACTGATCCAACCTCCTACCCACGGACCGACCGACTGAAAATAAAAAAAAAAATATATTCCTGAAAAATAAAAAAAGAAAAAAGATAGAAATAATCTGAAAAATAAAAAAAATATATATTTATGAAAAGTAAAGAAAAGCACTATGTCACACGCGAGGCAGTACTGACCGACAGACCGACTGACCCAACCTCCCACCCACGGACCGACCGACCGACTGACCGAGCTACCGAACGAAAGACCCAACCTCCCACCCACTGACCGAGACCGACGGACCGACTGATCCAACCTCCCACCCACTGACCGACCGACTGAACGACTGGAAAAATCTGAAAATAAAAAAAAAATTATATTCCTGAAAAATAAAAAAAGAAAAAAGATAGAAATAATCTGAAAAATAAAAAAAATATATATTTATGAAAAGTAAAGAAAAGCACTATGTCACACGCGAGGCAGTACTGACCGACAGACCGACTGACCCAACCTCCTACCCACGGACCGACCGACTGACCGAGCTACCGAACGAAAGACCCAACCTCCCACCCACTGACCGAGACCGACGGACCGACTGATCCAACCTCCCACCCACTGACCGACCAACTGAACGACTGGAAAAATCTGAAAATAAAAAAAAAATTATATTCCTGAAAAATAAAAAAAGAAAAAAGATAGAAATAATCTGAAAAATAAAAAAAATATATATTTATGAAAAGTAAAGAAAAGCACTATGTCACACGCGAGGCAGTACTGACCGACAGACCGACTGACCCAACCTCCCACCCACGGACCGACCGACCGACTGACCGAGCTACCGAACGAAAGACCCAACCTCCCACCCACTGACCGAGACCGACGGACCGACTGATCCAACCTCCCACCCACTGACCGACCAACTGAACGACTGGAAAAATCTGAAAATAAAAAAAAAATTATATTCCTGAAAAATAAAAAAAGAAAAAAGATAGAAATAATCTGAAAAATAAAAAAAATATATATTTATGAAAAGTAAAGAAAAGCACTATGTCACACGCGAGGCAGTACTGACCGACGGACCGACTGAACCAACCTTCTACCCACGGACCGACCGACTGACCGAGCTACCGAACGAAAGACCCAACCTCCCACCCACTGACCGAGACCGACGGACCGACTGATCCAACCTCCTACCCACGGACCGACCGACTGAAAATAAAAAAAAAAATATATTCCTGAAAAATAAAAAAAGAAAAAAGATAGAAATAATCTGAAAAATAAAAAAAATATATATTTATGAAAAGTAAAGAAAAGCACTATGTCACACGCGAGGCAGTACTGACCGACAGACCGACTGACCCAACCTCCCACCCACGGACCGACCGACCGACTGACCGAGCTACCGAACGAAAGACCCAACCTCCCACCCACTGACCGAGACCGACGGACCGACTGATCCAACCTCCCACCCACTGACCGACCGACTGAACGACTGGAAAAATCTGAAAATAAAAAAAAAATTATATTCCTGAAAAATAAAAAAAGAAAAAAGATAGAAATAATCTGAAAAATAAAAAAAATATATATTTATGAAAAGTAAAGAAAAGCACTATGTCACACGCGAGGCAGTACTGACCGACAGACCGACTGACCCAACCTCCTACCCACGGACCGACCGACTGACCGAGCTACCGAACGAAAGACCCAACCTCCCACCCACTGACCGAGACCGACGGACCGACTGATCCAACCTCCCACCCACTGACCGACCAACTGAACGACTGGAAAAATCTGAAAATAAAAAAAAAATTATATTCCTGAAAAATAAAAAAAGAAAAAAGATAGAAATAATCTGAAAAATAAAAAAAATATATATTTATGAAAAGTAAAGAAAAGCACTATGTCACACGCGAGGCAGTACTGACCGACAGACCGACTGACCCAACCTCCCACCCACGGACCGACCGACTGACCGAGCTACCGAACGAAAGACCCAACCTCCAACACACTGACCGAGACCGACGGACCGACTGATCCAACCTCCCACCCACTGACCGACCGACTGAACGACTGGAAAAATCTGAAAATAAAAAAAAAATTATATTCCTGAAAAATAAAAAAAGAAAAAAGATAGAAATAATCTGAAAAATAAAAAAAATATATATTTATGTAAAGTAAAGAAAAGCACTATGTCACACGCGAGGCAGTACTGACCGACAGACCGACTGACATAATCTCCCACCCACGGACCGACCGACTGACCGAGCTACCGAACGAAAGACCCAACCTCCCACACACTGACCGAGACCGACGGACCGACTGATCCAACCTCCCACCCACTGACCGACCAACTGAACGACTGGAAAAATCTGAAAATAAAAAAAAAAATATATTCCTGAAAAATAAAAAAAGAAAAAAGATAGAAATAATCTGAAAAATAAAAAAAATATATATTTATGAAAAGTAAAGAAAAGCACTATGTCACACGCGAGGCAGTACTGACCGACAGACCGACTGACCCAATCTCCCACCCACGGACCGACCGACTGACCGAGCTACCGAACGAAAGACCCAACCTCCCACACACTGACCGAGACCGACGGACCGACTGATCCAACCTCCCACCCACGGACCGACCGACCGACTGACCGAGCTACCGAACCGAAAGACCCAACCTCCCACCCACTGACCGAGACCGACGGACCGACTGATCCAACCTCCCACCCACTGACCGACCAACTGAACGACTGGAAAAATCTGAAAATAAAAAAAAAATTATATTCCTGAAAAATAAAAAAAGAAAAAAGATAGAAATAATCTGAAAAATAAAAAAAATATATATTTATGTAAAGTAAAGAAAAGCACTATGTCACACGCGAGGCAGTACTGACCGACTGAACCAACCTCCTACCCACGGACCGACCGACTGACCGAGCTACCGAACGAAAGACCCAACCTCCCACCCACTGACCGAGACCGACGGACCGACTGATCCAACCTCCCACCCACTGACCGACCGACTAAACGACTGGAAAAATCTGAAAATAAAAAAAAATTATATTCCTGAAAAATAAAAAAAGAAAAAAGATAGAAATAATCTGAAAAATAAAAAAAATATATATTTATGTAAAGTAAAGAAAAGCACTATGTCACACGCGAGGCAGTACTGACCGACGGACTGACTGACCCAACCTCCCACCCACGGACCGACCGACTGACCGAGCTACCGAACGAAAGACCCAACCTCCCACCCACTGACCGAGACCGACGGACCGACTGATCCAACCTCCCACCCACTGACCGACCGACTGAACGACTGGAAAAATCTGAAAATAAAAAAAAATTATATTCCTGAAAAATAAAAAAAGAAAAAAGATAGAAATAATCTGAAAAATAAAAAAAATATATATTTATGTAAAGTAAAGAAAAGCATAATATCACACGCGAGGCAGTACTGACCGACGGACCGACTGACATAATCTCCCACCCACGGACCGACCGACTGACCGAGCTACCGAACGAAAGACCCAACCTCCCACACACTGACCGAGACCGACGGACCGACTGATCAAACCTCCCACCCACGGACCGACCGACCGACTGATCGAGCTACCGAACGAAAGACCCAACCTCCCACCCACTGACCGAGACCGACGGACCGACTGATCCAACCTCCCACCCACTGACCGACCGACTGAACGACTGGAAAAATCTGAAAATAAAAAAAAAATTATATTCCTGAAAAATAAAAAAAGAAAAAAGATAGAAATAATCTGAAAAATAAAAAAAATATATATTTATGAAAAGTAAAGAAAAGCACTATGTCACACGCGAGGCAGTACTGACCGACAGACCGACTGACCCAACCTCCCACCCACGGACCGACCGACCGACTGACCGAGCTACCGAACGAAAGACCCAACCTCCCACCCACTGACCGAGACCGACGGACCGACTGATCCAACCTCCCACCCACTGACCGACCAACTGAACGACTGGAAAAATCTGAAAATAAAAAAAAAATTATATTCCTGAAAAATAAAAAAAGAAAAAAGATAGAAATAATCTGAAAAATAAAAAAAATATATATTTATGTAAAGTAAAGAAAAGCACTATATCACACGCGAGGCAGTACTGACCGACGGACCGACTGACATAATCTCCCACCCACGGACCGACCGACCGACTGACCGAGCTACCGAACGAAAGACCCAACCTCCCACCCACTGACCGAGACCGACGGACCGACTGATCCAACCTCCCACCCACGGACCGACCAACTGAACGACTGGAAAAATCTGAAAATAAAAAAAAAATTATATTCCTGAAAAATAAAAAAAGAAAAAAGATAGAAATAATCTGAAAAATAAAAAAAATATATATTTATGTAAAGTAAAGAAAAGCACTATGTCACACGCGAGGCAGTACTGACCGACGGACTGACTGACCCAACCTCCCACCCACGGACCGACCGACTGACCGAGCTACCGAACGAAAGACCCAACCTCCCACCCACTGACCGAGACTGACGGACCGACTGATCCAACCTCCCACCCACTGACCGACCGACTGAACGACTGGAAAAATCTGAAAATAAAAAAAAAATTATATTCCTGAAAAATAAAAAAAGAAAAAAGATAGAAATAATCTGAAAAATAAAAAAAAATATATTTATGTAAAGTAAAGAAAAGCACTATGTCACACGCGAGGCAGTACTGGCCGACAGACCGACTGACCCAACCTCCCACCCACGGACCGACCGACCGACTGACCGAGCTACCGAACGAAAGACCCAACCTCCCACCCACTGACCGAGACCGACGGACCGACTGATCCAACCTCCCACCCACTGACCGACCGACTGAACGACTGGAAAAATCTGAAAATAAAAAAAAAATTATATTCCTGAAAAATAAAAAAAGAAAAAAGATAGAAATAATCTGAAAAATAAAAAAAACATATATTTATGTAAAGTAAAGAAAAGCACTATGTCACACGCGAGGCAGTACTGACCGACGGACTGACTGACCCAACCTCCCACCCACGGACCGACCGACTGACCGAGCTACCGAACGAAAGACCCAACCTCCCACCCACTGACCGAGACCGACGGACCGACTGATCCAACCTCCCACCCACTGACCGACCGACTGAACGACTGGAAAAATCTGAAAATAAAAAAAAAATTATATTCCTGAAAAATAAAAAAAGAAAAAAGATAGAAATAATCTGAAAAATAAAAAAAATATATATTTATGTAAAGTAAAGAAAAGCACTATATCACACGCGAGGCAGTACTGACCGACGGACCGACTGACATAATCTCCCACCCACGGACCGACCGACTGACCGAGCTACCGAACGAAAGACCCAACCTCCCACACACTGACCGAGACCGACGGACCGACTGATCCAACCTCCCACCCACGGACCGACCGACCGACTGACCGAGCTACCGAACGAAAGACCCAACCTCCCACCCACTGACCGAGACCGACGGACCGACTGATCCAACCTCCCACCCACTGACCGACCGACTGAACGACTGGAAAAATCTGAAAATAAAAAAAAAATTATATTCCTGAAAAATAAAAAAAGAAAAAAGATAGAAATAATCTGAAAAATAAAAAAATATATATTTATGTAAAGTAAAGAAAAGCACTATGTCACACGCGAGGCAGTACTGACCGACAGACCGACTGACCCAACCTCCCACCCACGGACCGACCGACCGACTGACCGAGCTACCGAACGAAAGACCCAACCTCCCACCCACTGACCGAGACCGATGGACCGACTGATCCAACCTCCCACCCACTGACCGACCGACTGAACGACTGGAAAAATCTGAAAATAAAAAAAAAATTATATTCCTGAAAAATAAAAAAAGAAAAAAGATAGAAATAATCTGAAAAATAAAAAAATATATATTTATGAAAAGTAAAGAAAAGCACTATGTCACACGCGAGGCAGTACTGACCGACAGACCGACTGACCCAACCTCCCACCCACGGACCGACCGACCGACTGACCGAGCTACCGAACGAAAGACCCAACCTCCCACCCACTGACCGAGACCGACGGACCGACTGATCCAACCTCCCACCCACTGACCGACCGACTGAACGACTGGAAAAATCTGAAAATAAAAAAAAAATTATATTCCTGAAAAATAAAAAAAGAAAAAAGATAGAAATAATCTGAAAAATAAAAAAAATATATATTTATGAAAAGTAAAGAAAAGCACTATGTCACACGCGAGGCAGTACTGACCGACCGACCGACTGACCGAGCTACCGAACGAAAGACCCAACCTCCCACCCACTGACCGAGACCGACGGACCGACTGATCCAACCTCCCACCCACTGACCGACCGACTGAACGACTGGAAAAATCTGAAAATAAAAAAAAAATTATATTCCTGAAAAATAAAAAAAGAAAAAAGATAGAAATAATCTGAAAAATAAAAAAAATATATATTTATGTAAAGTAAAGAAAAGCACTATGTCACACGCGAGGCAGTACTGACCGACGGACTGACTGACCCAACCTCCCACCCACGGACCGACCGACTGACCGAGCTACCGAACGAAAGCCCCAACCTCCCACCCACTGACCGAGACCGACGGACCGACTGATCCAACCTCCCACCCACTGACCGACCGACTGAACGACTGGAAAAATCTGAAAATAAAAAAAAAATTATATTCCTGAAAAATAAAAAAAGAAAAAAGATAGAAATAATCTGAAAAATAAAAAAAATATATATTTATGTAAAGTAAAGAAAAGCACTATGTCACACGCGAGGCAGTACTGACCGACGGACTGTCTGACCCAACCTCCCACCCACGGACCGACCGACTGACCGAGCTACCGAACGAAAGACCCAACCTCCCACCCACTGACCGAGACCGACGGACCGACTGATCCAACCTCCCACCCACTGACCGACCGACTGAACGACTGGAAAAATCTGAAAATAAAAAAAAAATTATATTCCTGAAAAATAAAAAAAGAAAAAAGATAGAAATAATCTGAAAAATAAAAAAAATATATATTTATGTAAAGTAAAGAAAAGCACTATATCACACGCGAGGCAGTACTGACCGACGGACCGACTGACATAATCTCCCACCCACGGACCGACCGACTGACCGAGCTACCGAACGAAAGACCCAACCTCCCACACACTGACCGAGACCGACGGACCGACTGATCCAACCTCCCACCCACGGACCGACCGACCGACTGACCGAGCTACCGAACGAAAGACCCAACCTCCCACCCACTGACCGAGACCGACGGACCGACTGATCCAACCTCCCACCCACTGACCGACCGACTGAACGACTGGAAAAATCTGAAAATAAAAAAAAAATTATATTCCTGAAAAATAAAAAAAGAAAAAAGATAGAAATAATCTGAAAAATAAAAAAATATATATTTATGAAAAGTAAAGAAAAGCACTATGTCACACGCGAGGCAGTACTGACCGACAGACCGACTGACCCAACCTCCCACCCACGGACCGACCGACCGACTGACCGAGCTACCGAACGAAAGACCCAACCGCCCACCCACTGACCGAGACCGACGGACCGACTGATCCAACCTCCCACCCACTGACCGACCGACTGACCGAGCTACCGAACGAAAGACCCAACCTCCCACACACTGACCGAGACCGACGGACCGACTGATCCAACCTCCCACCCACGGACCGACCGACCGACTGACCGAGCTACCGAACGAAAGACCCAACCTCCCACCCACTGACCGAGACCGACGGACCGACTGATCCAACCTCCCACCCACTGACCGACCGACTGAACGACTGGAAAAATCTGAAAATAAAAAAAAAATTATATTCCTGAAAAATAAAAAAAGAAAAAAGATAGAAATAATCTGAAAAATAAAAAAATATATATTTATGAAAAGTAAAGAAAAGCACTATGTCACACGCGAGGCAGTACTGACCGACAGACCGACTGACCCAACCTCCCACCCACGGACCGACCGACCGACTGACCGAGCTACCGAACGAAAGACCCAACCGCCCACCCACTGACCGAGACCGACGGACCGACTGATCCAACCTCCCACCCACTGACCGACCGACTGAACGACTGGAAAAATCTGAAAATAAAAAAAAAATTATATTCCTGAAAAATAAAAAAAGAAAAAAGATAGAAATAATCTGAAAAATAAAAAAATATATATTTATGAAAAGTAAAGAAAAGCACTATGTCACACGCGAGGCAGTACTGACCGACAGACCGACTGACCCAACCTCCCACCCACGGACCGACCGACCGACTGACCGAGCTACCGAACGAAAGACCCAACCTCCCACCCACTGACCGAGACTGACGGACCGACTGATCCAACCTCCCACCCACTGACCGACCGACTGAACGACTGGAAAAATCTGAAAATAAAAAAAAAATTATATTCCTGAAAAATAAAAAAAGAAAAAAGATAGAAATAATCTGAAAAATAAAAAAAAATATATTTATGTAAAGTAAAGAAAAGCACTATGTCACACGCGAGGCAGTACTGGCCGACAGACCGACTGACCCAACCTCCCACCCACGGACCGACCGACCGACTGACCGAGCTACCGAACGAAAGACCCAACCTCCCACCCACTGACCGAGACCGACGGACCGACTGATCCAACCTCCCACCCACTGACCGACCGACTGAACGACTGGAAAAATCTGAAAATAAAAAAAAAATTATATTCCTGAAAAATAAAAAAAGAAAAAAGATAGAAATAATCTGAAAAATAAAAAAAATATATATTTATGTAAAGTAAAGAAAAGCACTATGTCACACGCGAGGCAGTACTGACCGACGGACTGACTGACCCAACCTCCCACCCACGGACCGACCGACTGACCGAGCTACCGAACGAAAGACCCAACCTCCCACCCACTGACCGAGACCGACGGACCGACTGATCCAACCTCCCACCCACTGACCGACCGACTGAACGACTGGAAAAATCTGAAAATAAAAAAAAAATTATATTCCTGAAAAATAAAAAAAGAAAAAAGATAGAAATAATCTGAAAAATAAAAAAAATATATATTTATGTAAAGTAAAGAAAAGCACTATATCACACGCGAGGCAGTACTGACCGACGGACCGACTGACATAATCTCCCACCCACGGACCGACCGACTGACCGAGCTACCGAACGAAAGACCCAACCTCCCACACACTGACCGAGACCGACGGACCGACTGATCCAACCTCCCACCCACGGACCGACCGACCGACTGACCGAGCTACCGAACGAAAGACCCAACCTCCCACCCACTGACCGAGACCGACGGACCGACTGATCCAACCTCCCACCCACTGACCGACCGACTGAACGACTGGAAAAATCTGAAAATAAAAAAAAAATTATATTCCTGAAAAATAAAAAAAGAAAAAAGATAGAAATAATCTGAAAAATAAAAAAATATATATTTATGTAAAGTAAAGAAAAGCACTATGTCACACGCGAGGCAGTACTGACCGACAGACCGACTGACCCAACCTCCCACCCACGGACCGACCGACCGACTGACCGAGCTACCGAACGAAAGACCCAACCTCCCACCCACTGACCGAGACCGATGGACCGACTGATCCAACCTCCCACCCACTGACCGACCGACTGAACGACTGGAAAAATCTGAAAATAAAAAAAAAATTATATTCCTGAAAAATAAAAAAAGAAAAAAGATAGAAATAATCTGAAAAATAAAAAAATATATATTTATGAAAAGTAAAGAAAAGCACTATGTCACACGCGAGGCAGTACTGACCGACAGACCGACTGACCCAACCTCCCACCCACGGACCGACCGACCGACTGACCGAGCTACCGAACGAAAGACCCAACCTCCCACCCACTGACCGAGACCGACGGACCGACTGATCCAACCTCCCACCCACTGACCGACCGACTGAACGACTGGAAAAATCTGAAAATAAAAAAAAAATTATATTCCTGAAAAATAAAAAAAGAAAAAAGATAGAAATAATCTGAAAAATAAAAAAAATATATATTTATGAAAAGTAAAGAAAAGCACTATGTCACACGCGAGGCAGTACTGACCGACCGACCGACTGACCGAGCTACCGAACGAAAGACCCAACCTCCCACCCACTGACCGAGACCGACGGACCGACTGATCCAACCTCCCACCCACTGACCGACCGACTGAACGACTGGAAAAATCTGAAAATAAAAAAAAAATTATATTCCTGAAAAATAAAAAAAGAAAAAAGATAGAAATAATCTGAAAAATAAAAAAAATATATATTTATGTAAAGTAAAGAAAAGCACTATGTCACACGCGAGGCAGTACTGACCGACGGACTGACTGACCCAACCTCCCACCCACGGACCGACCGACTGACCGAGCTACCGAACGAAAGCCCCAACCTCCCACCCACTGACCGAGACCGACGGACCGACTGATCCAACCTCCCACCCACTGACCGACCGACTGAACGACTGGAAAAATCTGAAAATAAAAAAAAAATTATATTCCTGAAAAATAAAAAAAGAAAAAAGATAGAAATAATCTGAAAAATAAAAAAAATATATATTTATGTAAAGTAAAGAAAAGCACTATGTCACACGCGAGGCAGTACTGACCGACGGACTGACTGACCCAACCTCCCACCCACGGACCGACCGACTGACCGAGCTACCGAACGAAAGACCCAACCTCCCACCCACTGACCGAGACCGACGGACCGACTGATCCAACCTCCCACCCACTGACCGACCGACTGAACGACTGGAAAAATCTGAAAATAAAAAAAAAATTATATTCCTGAAAAATAAAAAAAGAAAAAAGATAGAAATAATCTGAAAAATAAAAAAAATATATATTTATGTAAAGTAAAGAAAAGCACTATATCACACGCGAGGCAGTACTGACCGACGGACCGACTGACATAATCTCCCACCCACGGACCGACCGACTGACCGAGCTACCGAACGAAAGACCCAACCTCCCACACACTGACCGAGACCGACGGACCGACTGATCCAACCTCCCACCCACGGACCGACCGACCGACTGACCGAGCTACCGAACGAAAGACCCAACCTCCCACCCACTGACCGAGACCGACGGACCGACTGATCCAACCTCCCACCCACTGACCGACCGACTGAACGACTGGAAAAATCTGAAAATAAAAAAAAAATTATATTCCTGAAAAATAAAAAAAGAAAAAAGATAGAAATAATCTGAAAAATAAAAAAATATATATTTATGAAAAGTAAAGAAAAGCACTATGTCACACGCGAGGCAGTACTGACCGACAGACCGACTGACCCAACCTCCCACCCACGGACCGACCGACCGACTGACCGAGCTACCGAACGAAAGACCCAACCGCCCACCCACTGACCGAGACCGACGGACCGACTGATCCAACCTCCCACCCACTGACCGACCGACTGAACGACTGGAAAAATCTGAAAATAAAAAAAAAATTATATTCCTGAAAAATAAAAAAAGAAAAAAGATAGAAATAATCTGAAAAATAAAAAAATATATATTTATGAAAAGTAAAGAAAAGCACTATGTCACACGCGAGGCAGTACTGACCGACAGACCGACTGACCCAACCTCCCACCCACGGACCGACCGACCGACTGACCGAGCTACCGAACGAAAGACCCAACCTCCCACCCACTGACCGAGACCGACGGACCGACTGATCCAACCTCCCACCCACTGACCGACCGACTGAACGACTGGAAAAATCTGAAAATAAAAAAAAATTATATTCCTGAAAAATAAAAAAAGAAAAAAGATAGAAATAATCTGAAAAATAAAAAAAATATATATTTATGTAAAGTAAAGAAAAGCACTATGTCACACGCGAGGCAGTACTGACCGACGGACTGACTGACCCAACCTCCCACCCACGGACCGACCGACTGACCGAGCTACCGAACGAAAGACCCAACCTCCCACCCACTGACCGAGACCGACGGACCGACTGATCCAACCTCCCACCCACTGACCGACCGACTGAACGACTGGAAAAATCTGAAAATAAAAAAAAAATTATATTCCTGAATAATAAAAAAAGAAAAAAGATAGAAATAATCTGAAAAATAAAAAAAAATATATTTATGTAAAGTAAAGAAAAGCACTATGTCACACGCGAGGCAGTACTGGCCGACAGACCGACTGACCCAACCTCCCACCCACGGACCGACCGACCGACTGACCGAGCTACCGAACGAAAGACCCAACCTCCCACCCACTGACCGAGACCGACGGACCGACTGATCCAACCTCCCACCCACTGACCGACCGACTGAACGACTGGAAAAATCTGAAAATAAAAAAAAAATTATATTCCTGAAAAATAAAAAAAGAAAAAAGATAGAAATAATCTGAAAAATAAAAAAAATATATATTTATGTAAAGTAAAGAAAAGCACTATGTCACACGCGAGGCAGTACTGACCGACGGACTGACTGACCCAACCTCCCACCCACGGACCGACCGACTGACCGAGCTACCGAACGAAAGACCCAACCTCCCACCCACTGACCGAGACCGACGGACCGACTGATCCAACCTCCCACCCACTGACCGACCGACTGAACGACTGGAAAAATCTGAAAATAAAAAAAAAATTATATTCCTGAAAAATAAAAAAAGAAAAAAGATAGAAATAATCTGAAAAATAAAAAAAATATATATTTATGTAAAGTAAAGAAAAGCACTATGTCACACGCGAGGCAGTACTGACCGACGGACTGACTGACCCAACCTCCCACCCACGGACCGACCGACTGACCGAGCTACCGAACGAAAGACCCAACCTCCCACCCACTGACCGAGACCGACGGACCGACTGATCCAACCTCCCACCCACTGACCGACCGACTGAACGACTGGAAAAATCTGAAAATAAAAAAAAAATTATATTCCTGAATAATAAAAAAAGAAAAAAGATAGAAATAATCTGAAAAATAAAAAAAAATATATTTATGTAAAGTAAAGAAAAGCACTATGTCACACGCGAGGCAGTACTGGCCGACAGACCGACTGACCCAACCTCCCACCCACGGACCGACCGACCGACTGACCGAGCTACCGAACGAAAGACCCAACCTCCCACCCACTGACCGAGACCGACGGACCGACTGATCCAACCTCCCACCCACTGACCGACCGACTGAACGACTGGAAAAATCTGAAAATAAAAAAAAAATTATATTCCTGAAAAATAAAAAAAGAAAAAAGATAGAAATAATCTGAAAAATAAAAAAAATATATATTTATGTAAAGTAAAGAAAAGCACTATGTCACACGCGAGGCAGTACTGACCGACAGACCGACTGACCCAACCTCCCACCCACGGACCGACCGACCGACTGACCGAGCTACCGAACGAAAGACCCAACCGCCCACCCACTGACCGAGACCGACGGACCGACTGATCCAACCTCCCACCCACTGACCGACCGACTGAACGACTGGAAAAATCTGAAAATAAAAAAAAAATTATATTCCTGAAAAATAAAAAAAGAAAAAAGATAGAAATAATCTGAAAAATAAAAAAAATATATATTTATGTAAAGTAAAGAAAAGCACTATGTCACACGCGAGGCAGTACTGACCGACAGACCGACTGACCCAACCTCCCACCCACGGACCGACCGACCGACTGACCGAGCTACCGAACGAAAGACCCAACCTCCCACCCACTGACCGAGACCGATGGACCGACTGATCCAACCTCCCACCCACTGACCGACCGACTGAACGACTGGAAAAATCTGAAAATAAAAAAAAAATTATATTCCTGAAAAATAAAAAAAGAAAAAAGATAGAAATAATCTGAAAAATAAAAAAAATATATATTTATGAAAAGTAAAGAAAAGCACTATGTCACACGCGAGGCAGTACTGACCGACAGACCGACTGACCCAACCTCCCACCCACGGACCGACCGACCGACTGACCGAGCTACCGAACGAAAGACCCAACCTCCCACCCACTGACCGAGACCGACGGACCGACTGATCCAACCTCCCACCCACTGACCGACCGACTGAACGACTGGAAAAATCTGAAAATAAAAAAAAAATTATATTCCTGAAAAATAAAAAAAGAAAAAAGATAGAAATAATCTGAAAAATAAAAAAAATATATATTTATGAAAAGTAAAGAAAAGCACTATGTCACACGCGAGGCAGTACTGACCGACCGACCGACTGACCGAGCTACCGAACGAAAGACCCAACCTCCCACCCACTGACCGAGACCGACGGACCGACTGATCCAACCTCCCACCCACTGACCGACCGACTGAACGACTGGAAAAATCTGAAAATAAAAAAAAAATTATATTCCTGAAAAATAAAAAAAGAAAAAAGATAGAAATAATCTGAAAAATAAAAAAAATATATATTTATGAAAAGTAAAGAAAAGCACTATGTCACACGCGAGGCAGTACTGACCGACAGACCGACTGACCCAACCTCCCACCCACGGACCGACCGACCGACTGACCGAGCTACCGAACGAAAGACCCAACCTCCCACCCACTGACCGAGACCGACGGACCGACTGATCCAACCTCCCACCCACTGACCGACCGACTGAACGACTGGAAAAATCTGAAAATAAAAAAAAAATTATATTCCTGAAAAATAAAAAAAGAAAAAAGATAGAAATAATCTGAAAAATAAAAAAAATATATATTTATGTAAAGTAAAGAAAAGCACTATATCACACGCGAGGCAGTACTGACCGACGGACCGACCGACTGACAGAGCTACCGAACGAAAGACCCAACCTCCCACCCACTGACCGAGACCGACGGACCGACTGATCCAACCTCCCACCCACTGACCGACCGACTGAACGACTGGAAAAATCTGAAAATAAAAAAAAAATTATATTCCTGAAAAATAAAAAAAGAAAAAAGATAGAAATAATCTGAAAAATAAAAAAAATATATATTTATGAAAAGTAAAGAAAAGCACTATGTCACACGCGAGGCAGTACTGACCGACAGACCGATTGACCCAACCTCCCACCCACGGACCGACCGGCCGACTGACCGAGCTACCGAACGAAAGACCCAACCTCCCACCCACTGACCGAGACCGACGGACCGACTGATCCAACCTCCCACCCACTGACCGACCGACTGAACGACTGGAAAAATCTGAAAATAAAAAAAAAATTATATTCCTGAAAAATAAAAAAAGAAAAAAGATAGAAATAATCTGAAAAATAAAAAAAATATATATTTATGTAAAGTAAAGAAAAGCACTATGTCACACGCGAGGCAGTACTGACCGACAGACCGACTGACCCAACCTCCCACCCACGGACCGACCGACCGACTGACCGAGCTACCGAACGAAAGACCCAACCGCCCACCCACTGACCGAGACCGACGGACCGACTGATCCAACCTCCCACCCACTGACCGACCGACTGAACGACTGGAAAAATCTGAAAATAAAAAAAAAATTATATTCCTGAAAAATAAAAAAAGAAAAAAGATAGAAATAATCTGAAAAATAAAAAAAATATATATTTATGTAAAGTAAAGAAAAGCACTATGTCACACGCGAGGCAGTACTGACCGACAGACCGACTGACCCAACCTCCCACCCACGGACCGACCGACCGACTGACCGAGCTACCGAACGAAAGACCCAACCTCCCACCCACTGACCGAGACCGATGGACCGACTGATCCAACCTCCCACCCACTGACCGACCGACTGAACGACTGGAAAAATCTGAAAATAAAAAAAAAATTATATTCCTGAAAAATAAAAAAAGAAAAAAGATAGAAATAATCTGAAAAATAAAAAAAATATATATTTATGTAAAGTAAAGAAAAGCACTATGTCACACGCGAGGCAGTACTGACCGACAGACCGACTGACCCAACCTCCCACCCACGGACCGACCGACCGACTGACCGAGCTACCGAACGAAAGACCCAACCTCCCACCCACTGACCGAGACCGACGGACCGACTGATCCAACCTCCCACCCACTGACCGACCGACTGAACGACTGGAAAAATCTGAAAATAAAAAAAAAATTATATTCCTGAAAAATAAAAAAAGAAAAAAGATAGAAATAATCTGAAAAATAAAAAAAATATATATTTATGAAAAGTAAAGAAAAGCACTATGTCACACGCGAGGCAGTACTGACCGACAGACCGACTGACCCAACCTCCCACCCACGGACCGACCGACCGACTGACCGAGCTACCGAACGAAAGACCCAACCGCCCACCCACTGACCGAGACCGACGGACCGACTGATCCAACCTCCCACCCACTGACCGACCGACTGACCGAGCTACCGAACGAAAGACCCAACCTCCCACCCACTGACCGAGACCGACGGACCGACTGATCCAACCTCCCACCCACTGACCGACCGACTGAACGACTGGAAAAATCTGAAAATAAAAAAAAAATTATATTCCTGAAAAATAAAAAAAGAAAAAAGATAGAAATAATCTGAAAAATAAAAAAAATATATATTTATGTAAAGTAAAGAAAAGCACTATGTCACACGCGAGGCAGTACTGACCGACAGACCGACTGACCCAACCTCCCACCCACGGACCGACCGACCGACTGACCGAGCTACCGAACGAAAGACCCAACCTCCCACCCACTGACCGAGACCGACGGACCGACTGATCCAACCTCCCACCCACTGACCGACCGACTGAACGACTGGAAAAATCTGAAAATAAAAAAAAAATTATATTCCTGAAAAATAAAAAAAGAAAAAAGATAGAAATAATCTGAAAAATAAAAAAAATATATATTTATGTAAAGTAAAGAAAAGCACTATGTCACACGCGAGGCAGTACTGACCGACAGACCGACTGACCCAACCTCCCACCCACGGACCGACCGACCGACTGACCGAGCTACCGAACGAAAGACCCAACCGCCCACCCACTGACCGAGACCGACGGACCGACTGATCCAACCTCCCACCCACTGACCGACCGACTGACCGAGCTACCGAACGAAAGACCCAACCTCCCACCCACTGACCGAGACCGACGGACCGACTGATCCAACCTCCCACCCACTGACCGACCGACTGAACGACTGGAAAAATCTGAAAATAAAAAAAAAATTATATTCCTGAAAAATAAAAAAAGAAAAAAGATAGAAATAATCTGAAAAATAAAAAAAATATATATTTATGTAAAGTAAAGAAAAGCACTATGTCACACGCGAGGCAGTACTGACCGACAGACCGACTGACCCAACCTCCCACCCACGGACCGACCGACCGACTGACCGAGCTACCGAACGAAAGACCCAACCGCCCACCCACTGACCGAGACCGACGGACCGACTGATCCAACCTCCCACCCACTGACCGACCGACTGACCGAGCTACCGAACGAAAGACCCAACCTCCCACCCACTGACCGAGACCGACGGACCGACTGATCCAACCTCCCACCCACTGACCGACCGACTGAACGACTGGAAAAATCTGAAAATAAAAAAAAAATTATATTCCTGAAAAATAAAAAAAGAAAAAAGATAGAAATAATCTGAAAAATAAAAAAAATATATATTTATGTAAAGTAAAGAAAAGCACTATATCACACGCGAGGCAGTACTGACCGACGGACCGACTGACATAATCTCCCACCCACGGACCGACCGACTGACCGAGCTACCGAACGAAAGACCCAACCTCCCACACACTGACCGAGACCGACGGACCGACTGATCCAACCTCCCACCCACGGACCGACCGACCGACTGACCGAGCTACCGAACGAAAGACCCAACCTCCCACCCACTGACCGAGACCGACGGACCGACTGATCCAACCTCCCACCCACTGACCGACCGACTGAACGACTGGAAAAATCTGAAAGTAAAAAAAAAATTATATTCCTGAAAAATAAAAAAAGAAAAAAGATAGAAATAATCTGAAAAATAAAAAAAATATATATTTATGTAAAGTAAAGAAAAGCACTATGTCACACGCGAGGCAGTACTGACCGACAGACCGACTGACCCAACCTCCCACCCACGGACCGACCGACCGACTGACCGAGCTACCGAACGAAAGACCCAACCTCCCACCCACTGACCGAGACCGACGGACCGACTGATCCAACCTCCCACCCACTGACCGACCGACTGAACGACTGGAAAAATCTGAAAATAAAAAAAAAATTATATTCCTGAAAAATAAAAAAAGAAAAAAGATAGAAATAATCTGAAAAATAAAAAAAATATATATTTATGTAAAGTAAAGAAAAGCACTATGTCACACGCGAGGCAGTACTGACCGACAGACCGACTGACCCAACCTCCCACCCACGGACCGACCGACCGACTGACCGAGCTACCGAACGAAAGACCCAACCGCCCACCCACTGACCGAGACCGACGGACCGACTGATCCAACCTCCCACCCACTGACCGACCGACTGAACGACTGGAAAAATCTGAAAATAAAAAAAAAATTATATTCCTGAAAAATAAAAAAAGAAAAAAGATAGAAATAATCTGAAAAATAAAAAAAATATATATTTATGTAAAGTAAAGAAAAGCACTATGTCACACGCGAGGCAGTACTGACCGACAGACCGACTGACCCAACCTCCCACCCACGGACCGACCGACCGACTGACCGAGCTACCGAACGAAAGACCCAACCTCCCACCCACTGACCGAGACCGATGGACCGACTGATCCAACCTCCCACCCACTGACCGACCGACTGAACGACTGGAAAAATCTGAAAATAAAAAAAAAATTATATTCCTGAAAAATAAAAAAAGAAAAAAGATAGAAATAATCTGAAAAATAAAAAAAATATATATTTATGTAAAGTAAAGAAAAGCACTATGTCACACGCGAGGCAGTACTGACCGACAGACCGACTGACCCAACCTCCCACCCACGGACCGACCGACCGACTGACCGAGCTACCGAACGAAAGACCCAACCTCCCACCCACTGACCGAGACCGACGGACCGACTGATCCAACCTCCCACCCACTGACCGACCGACTGAACGACTGGAAAAATCTGAAAATAAAAAAAAAATTATATTCCTGAAAAATAAAAAAAGAAAAAAGATAGAAATAATCTGAAAAATAAAAAAAATATATATTTATGAAAAGTAAAGAAAAGCACTATGTCACACGCGAGGCAGTACTGACCGACAGACCGACTGACCCAACCTCCCACCCACGGACCGACCGACCGACTGACCGAGCTACCGAACGAAAGACCCAACCGCCCACCCACTGACCGAGACCGACGGACCGACTGATCCAACCTCCCACCCACTGACCGACCGACTGACCGAGCTACCGAACGAAAGACCCAACCTCCCACCCACTGACCGAGACCGACGGACCGACTGATCCAACCTCCCACCCACTGACCGACCGACTGAACGACTGGAAAAATCTGAAAATAAAAAAAAAATTATATTCCTGAAAAATAAAAAAAGAAAAAAGATAGAAATAATCTGAAAAATAAAAAAAATATATATTTATGTAAAGTAAAGAAAAGCACTATATCACACGCGAGGCAGTACTGACCGACGGACCGACTGACATAATCTCCCACCCACGGACCGACCGACTGACCGAGCTACCGAACGAAAGACCCAACCTCCCACACACTGACCGAGACCGACGGACCGACTGATCCAACCTCCCACCCACGGACCGACCGACCGACTGACCGAGCTACCGAACGAAAGACCCAACCTCCCACCCACTGACCGAGACCGACGGACCGACTGATCCAACCTCCCACCCACTGACCGACCGACTGAACGACTGGAAAAATCTGAAAGTAAAAAAAAAATTATATTCCTGAAAAATAAAAAAAGAAAAAAGATAGAAATAATCTGAAAAATAAAAAAAATATATATTTATGTAAAGTAAAGAAAAGCACTATGTCACACGCGAGGCAGTACTGACCGACAGACCGACTGACCCAACCTCCCACCCACGGACCGACCGACCGACTGACCGAGCTACCGAACGAAAGACCCAACCTCCCACCCACTGACCGAGACCGACGGACCGACTGATCCAACCTCCCACCCACTGACCGACCGACTGAACGACTGGAAAAATCTGAAAATAAAAAAAAAATTATATTCCTGAAAAATAAAAAAAGAAAAAAGATAGAAATAATCTGAAAAATAAAAAAAATATATATTTATGAAAAGTAAAGAAAAGCACTATGTCACACGCGAGGCAGTACTGACCGACCGACCGACTGACCGAGCTACCGAACGAAAGACCCAACCTCCCACCCACTGACCGAGACCGACGGACCGACTGATCCAACCTCCCACCCACTGACCGACCGACTGAACGACTGGAAAAATCTGAAAATAAAAAAAAAATTATATTCCTGAATAATAAAAAAAGAAAAAAGATAGAAATAATCTGAAAAATAAAAAAAAATATATTTATGTAAAGTAAAGAAAAGCACTATGTCACACGCGAGGCAGTACTGGCCGACAGACCGACTGACCCAACCTCCCACCCACGGACCGACCGACCGACTGACCGAGCTACCGAACGAAAGACCCAACCTCCCACCCACTGACCGAGACCGACGGACCGACTGATCCAACCTCCCACCCACTGACCGACCGACTGAACGACTGGAAAAATCTGAAAATAAAAAAAAAATTATATTCCTGAATAATAAAAAAAGAAAAAAGATAGAAATAATCTGAAAAATAAAAAAAAATATATTTATGTAAAGTAAAGAAAAGCACTATGTCACACGCGAGGCAGTACTGGCCGACAGACCGACTGACCCAACCTCCCACCCACGGACCGACCGACCGACTGACCGAGCTACCGAACGAAAGACCCAACCTCCCACCCACTGACCGAGACCGACGGACCGACTGATCCAACCTCCCACCCACTGACCGACCGACTGAACGACTGGAAAAATCTGAAAATAAAAAAAAAATTATATTCCTGAAAAATAAAAAAAGAAAAAAGATAGAAATAATCTGAAAAATAAAAAAAATATATATTTATGTAAAGTAAAGAAAAGCACTATGTCACACGCGAGGCAGTACTGACCGACAGACCGACTGACCCAACCTCCCACCCACGGACCGACCGACCGACTGACCGAGCTACCGAACGAAAGACCCAACCGCCCACCCACTGACCGAGACCGACGGACCGACTGATCCAACCTCCCACCCACTGACCGACCGACTGACCGAGCTACCGATCGAAAGACCCAACCTCCCACCCACTGACCGAGACCGACGGACCGACTGATCCAACCTCCCACCCACTGACCGACCGACTGAACGACTGGAAAAATCTGAAAATAAAAAAAAAATTATATTCCTGAAAAATAAAAAAAGAAAAAAGATAGAAATAATCTGAAAAATAAAAAAAATATATATTTATGTAAAGTAAAGAAAAGCACTATATCACACGCGAGGCAGTACTGACCGACGGACCGACTGACATAATCTCCCACCCACGGACCGACCGACTGACCGAGCTACCGAACGAAAGACCCAACCTCCCACACACTGACCGAGACCGACGGACCGACTGATCCAACCTCCCACCCACGGACCGACCGACCGACTGACCGAGCTACCGAACGAAAGACCCAACCTCCCACCCACTGACCGAGACCGACGGACCGACTGATCCAACCTCCCACCCACTGACCGACCGACTGAACGACTGGAAAAATCTGAAAATAAAAAAAAAATTATATTCCTGAAAAATAAAAAAAGAAAAAAGATAGAAATAATCTGAAAAATAAAAAAAATATATATTTATGTAAAGTAAAGAAAAGCACTATGTCACACGCGAGGCAGTACTGACCGACAGACCGACTGACCCAACCTCCCACCCACGGACCGACCGACCGACCGACTGACCGAGCTACCGAACGAAAGACCCAACCTCCCACCCACTGACCGAGACCGATGGACCGACTGATCCAACCTCCCACCCACTGACCGACCGACTGAACGACTGGAAAAATCTGAAAATAAAAAAAAAATTATATTCCTGAAAAATAAAAAAAGAAAAAAGATAGAAATAATCTGAAAAATAAAAAAAATATATATTTATGTAAAGTAAAGAAAAGCACTATGTCACACGCGAGGCAGTACTGACCGACAGACCGACTGACCCAACCTCCCACCCACGGACCGACCGACCGACTGACCGAGCTACCGAACGAAAGACCCAACCTCCCACCCACTGACCGAGACCGACGGACCGACTGATCCAACCTCCCACCCACTGACCGACCGACTGAACGACTGGAAAAATCTGAAAATAAAAAAAAAATTATATTCCTGAAAAATAAAAAAAGAAAAAAGATAGAAATAATCTGAAAAATAAAAAAAATATATATTTATGAAAAGTAAAGAAAAGCACTATGTCACACGCGAGGCAGTACTGACCGACCGACCGACTGACCGAGCTACCGAACGAAAGACCCAACCTCCCACCCACTGACCGAGACCGACGGACCGACTGATCCAACCTCCCACCCACTGACCGACCGACTGAACGACTGGAAAAATCTGAAAATAAAAAAAAAATTATATTCCTGAAAAATAAAAAAAGAAAAAAGATAGAAATAATCTGAAAAATAAAAAAAATATATATTTATGAAAAGTAAAGAAAAGCACTATGTCACACGCGAGGCAGTACTGACCGACAGACCGACTGACCCAACCTCCCACCCACGGACCGACCGACCGACTGACCGAGCTACCGAACGAAAGACCCAACCTCCCACCCACTGACCGAGACCGACGGACCGACTGATCCAACCTCCCACCCACTGACCGACCGACTGAACGACTGGAAAAATCTGAAAAAAAAAAAAAAATTATATTCCTGAAAAATAAAAAAAGAAAAAAGATAGAAATAATCTGAAAAATAAAAAAAATATATATTTATGTAAAGTAAAGAAAAGCACTATGTCACACGCGAGGCAGTACTGACCGACGGACCGACCGACTGACAGAGCTACCGAACGAAAGACCCAACCTCCCACCCACTGACCGAGACCGACGGACCGACTGATCCAACCTCCCACCCACTGACCGACCGACTGAACGACTGGAAAAATCTGAAAATAAAAAAAAAATTATATTCCTGAAAAATAAAAAAAGAAAAAAGATAGAAATAATCTGAAAAACAAAAAAAATATATATTTATGAAAAGTAAAGAAAAGCACTATGTCACACGCGAGGCAGTACTGACCGACAGACCGACTGACCCAACCTCCCACCCACGGACCGAGACCGACGGACCGACTGATCCAACCTCCCACCCACTGAACGACTGGAAAAATCTGAAAATAAAAAAAAAATTATATTCCTGAAAAATAAAAAAAGAAAAAAGATAGAAATAATCTGGAAAATAAAAAAAATATATATTTATGTAAAGTAAAGAAAAGCACTATGTCACACGCGAGGCAGTACTGACCGACGGACCGACTGAACCAACCTCCTACCCACGGACCGACCGACTGACCGAGCTACCGAACGAAAGACCCAACCTCCCACCCACTTACCGAGACTGACGGACCGACTGATCCAACCTCCCACCCACTGAACGACTGGAAAAATCTGAAAATAAAAAAAAAATTATATTCCTGAAAAATAAAAAAAGAAAAAAGATAGAAATAATCTGAAATATAAAAAAAATATATATTTATGTAAAGTAAAGAAAAGCACTATGTCACACGCGAGGCAGTACTGACCGACAGACCGACTGACCCAACCTCCCACCCACGGACCGACCGACTGACCGAGCTACCGAACGAAAGACCCAACCTCCCACCCACTTACCGAGACCGACGGACCGACTGATCCAACCTCCCACCCACTGAACGACTGGAAAAATCTGAAAATAAAAAAAAAATTATATTCCTGAAAAATAAAAAAAGAAAAAAGATAGAAATAATCTGAAAAATAAAAAAAATATGTATTTATGTAAAGTAAAGAAAAGCACTATGTCACACGCGAGGCAGTACTGACCGACAGACCGACTGACCCAACCTCCCACCCACGGACCGACCGACCGACTGACCGAGCTACCGAACGAAAGACCCAACCTCCCACCCACTGACCGAGACCGACGGACCGACTGATCCAACCTCCCACCCACTGACCGACCAACTGAACGACTGGAAAAATCTGAAAATAAAAAAAAAATTATATTCCTGAAAAATAAAAAAAGAAAAAAGATAGAAATAATCTGAAAAATAAAAAAAATATATATTTATGTAAAGTAAAGAAAAGCACTATGTCACACGCGAGGCAGTACTGACCGACGGACCGACTGAACCAACCTCCTACCCACGGACCGACCGACTGACCGAGCTACCGAACGAAAGACCCAACCTCCCACCCACTGACCGAGACCGACGGACCGACTGATCCAACCTCCCACCCACTGACCGACCGACTGAACGACTGGAAAAATCTGAAAATAAAAAAAAAATTATATTCCTGAAAAATAAAAAAAGAAAAAAGATAGAAATAATCTGAAAAATAAAAAAAATATATATTTATGTAAAGTAAAGAAAAGCACTATGTCACACGCGAGGCAGTACTGACCGACAGACCGACTGACCCAACCTCCCACCCACGGACCGACCGACTGACCGAGCTACCGAACGAAAGACCCAACCTCCAACACACTGACCGAGACCGACGGACCGACTGATCCAACCTCCCACCCACTGACCGACCGACTGAACGACTGGAAAAATCTGAAAATAAAAAAAAAATTATATTCCTGAAAAATAAAAAAAGAAAAAAGATAGAAATAATCTGAAAAATAAAAAAAATATATATTTATGTAAAGTAAAGAAAAGCACTATGTCACACGCGAGGCAGTACTGACCGACGGACCGACTGAACCAACCTCCTACCCACGGACCGACCGACTGACCGAGCTACCGAACGAAAGACCCAACCTCCCACCCACTGACCGAGACCGACGGACCGACTGATCCAACCTCCCACCCACTGACCGACCGACTGAACGACTGGAAAAATCTGAAAATAAAAAAAAAATTATATTCCTGAAAAATAAAAAAAGAAAAAAGATAGAAATAATCTGAAAAATAAAAAAAATATATATTTATGTAAAGTAAAGAAAAGCACTATGTCACACGCGAGGCAGTACTGACCGACAGACCGACTGACCCAACCTCCCACCCACGGACCGACCGACTGACCGAGCTACCGAACGAAAGACCCAACCTCCCACCCACTGACCGAGACCGACGGACCGACTGATCCAACCTCCCACCCACTGATCGACCGACTGAACGACTGGAAAAATCTGAAAATAAAAAAAAAATTATATTCCTGAAAAATAAAAAAAGAAAAAAGATAGAAATAATCTGAAAAATAAAAAAAATATATATTTATGTAAAGTAAAGAAAAGCACTATGTCACACGCGAGGCAGTACTGACCGACAGACCGACAGACCGACTGACCCAACCTCCCACCCACGGACCGACCGACTGACCGAGCTACCGAACGAAAGACCCAACCTCCCACACACTGACCGAGACCGACGGACCGACTGATCCAACCTCCCACCCACGGACCGACCGACCGACTGACCGAGCTACCGAACGAAAGACCCAACCTCCCACCCACTGACCGAGACCGACGGACCGACTGATCCAACCTCCCACCCACTGACCGACCAACTGAACGACTGGAAAAATCTGAAAATAAAAAAAAAGTTATATTCCTGAAAAATAAAAAAAGAAAAAAGATAGAAATAATCTGAAAAATAAAAAAAATATATATTTATGTAAAGTAAAGAAAAGCACTATGTCACACGCGAGGCAGTACTGACCGACGGACCGACTGAACCAACCTCCTACCCACGGACCGACCGACTGACCGAGCTACCGAACGAATGACCCAACCTCACTCCCGCTGACCGACCGACGGACCGACTGATAGAACCTCCCACCCACTGACCGACCGACTGAACGACTGGAAAAATCTGAAAATAAAAAAAAAATTATATTCCTGAAAAATAAAAAAAGAAAAAAGATAGAAATAATCTGAAAAATAAAAAAAATATATATTTATGTAAAGTAAAGAAAAGCACTATGTCACACGCGAGGCAGTACTGACCGACGGACCGACTGAACCAACCTCCTACCCACGGACCGACCGACTGACCGAGCTACCGAACGAAAGACCCAACCTCCCACCCGCTGACCGAGACCGACGGACCGACTGATCCAACCTCCCACCCACTGACCGACCGACTGAACGACTGGAAAAATCTGAAAATAAAAAAAAAATTATATTCCTGAAAAATAAAAAAAGAAAAAAGATAGAAATAATCTGAAAAATAAAAAAAATACATATTTATGAAAAGTAAAGAAAAGCACTATGTCACACGCGAGGCAGTACTGACCGACAGACCGACTGACCCAACCTCCCACCCACGGACCGACCGACTGACCGAGCTACCGAGCGAAAGACCCAACCTCCCACCCACTGACCGAGACCGACGGACCGACTGATCCAACCTCCCACCCACTGACCGACCGACTGAACGACTGGAAAAATCTGAAAATAAAAAAAAAATTATATTCCTGAAAAATAAAAAAAGAAAAAAGATAGAAATAATCTGAAAAATAAAAAAAATATATATTTATGTAAAGTAAAGAAAAGCACTATGTCACACGCGAGGCAGTACTGACCGACGGACCGACTGAACCAACCTCCTACCCACGGACCGACCGACTGACCGAGCTACCGAACGAATGACCCAACCTGAAAAATAAAAAAAGAAAAAAGATAGAAATAATCTGAAAAATAAAAAAAATATATATTTATGTTAAGTAAAGAAAAGCACTATGTCACACGCGAGGCAGTACTGACCGACGGACCGACTGAACCAACCTCCTACCCACGGACCGACCGACTGACCGAGCTACCGAACGAATGACCCAACCTCACTCCCGCTGACCGACCGACGGACCGACTGATAGAACCTCCCACCCACTGACCGACCGACTGAACGACTGGAAAAATCTGAAAATAAAAAAAAAATTATATTCCTGAAAAATAAAAAAAGAAAAAAGATAGAAATAATCTGAAAAATAAAAAAAATATATATTTATGTAAAGTAAAGAAAAGCACTATGTCACACGCGAGGCAGTACTGACCGACGGACCGACTGAACCAACCTCCTACCCACGGACCGACCGACTGACCGAGCTACCGAACGAATGACAAAACCTCACTCCCACTGACCGACCGACGGACCGACCGACGGACCGACTGATAGAACCTCCCACCCACTGACCGACCGACTGAACGACTGGAAAAATCTGAAAAATAAAAAAAGAAAAAAGATAGAAATAATCTGAAAAATAAAAAAAATATATATTTATGTAAAGTAAAGAAAAGCACTATGTCACACGCGAGGCAGCACTGACCGACGGACCGACTGAACCAACCTCCTACCCACGGACCGACCGACTGACCGAGCTACCGAGCGAATGACCCAACCTCCCACCCACGGACCGACCGACTGACCGAGCTACCGAACGAAAGACCCAACCTCCCACCCACTGACCGAGACCGACGGACCGACTGATCCAACCTCCCACCCACTGACCGACCGACTGAACGACTGGAAAAATCTGAAAATAAAAAAAAAATTATATTCCTGAAAAATAAAAAAAGAAAAAAGATAGAAATAATCTGAAAAATAAAAAAAATATATATTTATGTAAAGTAAAGAAAAGCACTATGTCACACGCGAGGCAGTACTGACCGACGGACCGACTGAACCAACCTCCTACCCACGGACCGACCGACTGACCGAGCTACCGAACGAATGACCCAACCTCACTCCCACTGACCGACCGACGGACCGACTGATAGAACCTCCCACCCACTGACCGACCGACTGGAAAAATCTGAAAATAAAAAAAAAATTATATTCCTGAAAAATAAAAAAAGAAAAAAGATAGAAATAATCTGAAAAATAAAAAAAATATATATTTATGTAAAGTAAAGAAAAGCACTATGTCACACGCGAAGCAGTACTGACCGACAGACCGACTGACCCAACCTCCCACCCACGGACCGACCGACTGACCGAGCTACCGAACGAAAGACCCAACCTCCCACCCACTGACCGAGACCGACGGACCGACGGACCGACGGACCGACGGACCGACGGACCGACTGATCCAACCTCCCACAAACTGACCGACCGACTGAACGACTGGAAAAATCTGAAAATAAAAAAAAAATTATATTCCTGAAAAATAAAAAAAGAAAAAAGATAGAAATAATCTGAAAAATAAGAAAAATATATATTTATGAAAAGTAAAGAAAAGCACTATGTCACACGCGAAGCAGTACTGACCGACGGACCGACTGAACCAACCTCCTACCCACGGACCGACCGACTGACCGAGCTACCGAACGAATGACCCAACCTCACTCCCACTGACCGACCGACTGAACGACTGGAAAAATCTGAAAATAAAAAAAACATTATATTCCTGAAAAATAAAAAAAGAAAAAAGATAGAAATAATCTGAAAAATAAGAAAAATATATATTTATGAAAAGTAAAGAAAAGCACTATGTCACACGCGAAGCAGTACTGACCGACGGACCGACTGACCCAACCTCCCACCCACGGACCGACCGACTGACCGAGCTACCGAACGAAAGACCCAACCTCCCACCCACTGACCGAGACCGACGGACCGACGGACCGACTGATCCAACCTCCCACCCACTGACCGACCGACTGAACGACTGGAAAAATCTGAAAATAAAAAAAAAATTATATTCCTGAAAAATAAAAAAAGAAAAAAGATAGAAATAATCTGAAAAATAAAAAAAATATATATTTATGTAAAGTAAAGAAAAGCACTATGTCACACGCGAGGCAGTACTGACCGACAGACCGACTGACCCAACCTCCCACCCACGGACCGACCGACTGACCGAGCTACCGAGCGAAAGACCCAACCTCCCACCCACTGACCGAGACCGACGGACCGACTGATCCAACCTCCCACCCACTGACCGACCGACTGAACGACTGGAAAAATCTGAAAATAAAAAAAAAATTATATTCCTGAAAAATAAAAAAAGAAAAAAGATAGAAATAATCTGAAAAATAAAAAAAATATATATTTCTGTAAAGTAAAGAAAAGCACTATGTCACATGCGAGGCAGTACTGACCGACGGACCGACTGAACCAACCTCCTACCCACGGACCGACCGACTGACCGAGCTACCGAACGAATGACCCAACCTGAAAAATAAAAAAAGAAAAAAGATAGAAATAATCTGAAAAATAAAAAAAATATATATTTATGTAAAGTAAAGAAAAGCACTATGTCACACGCGAGGCAGTACTGACCGACGGACCGACTGAACCAACCTCCTACCCACGGACCGACCGACTGACCGAGCTACCGAACGAATGACCCAACCTCACTCCCGCTGACCGACCGACGGACCGACTGATAGAACCTCCCACCCACTGACCGACCGACTGAACGACTGGAAAAATCTGAAAATAAAAAAAAAATTATATTCCTGAAAAATAAAAAAAGAAAAAAGATAGAAATAATCTGAAAAATAAAAAAAATATATATTTATGTAAAGTAAAGAAAAGCACTATGTCACACGCGAGGCAGTACTGACCGACGGACCGACTGAACCAACCTCCTACCCACGGACCGACCGACTGACCGAGCTACCGAACGAATGACAAAACCTCACTCCCACTGACCGACCGACGGACCGACCGACGGACCGACTGATAGAACCTCCCACCCACTGACCGACCGACTGAACGACTGGAAAAATCTGAAAAATAAAAAAAGAAAAAAGATAGAAATAATCTGAAAAATAAAAAGAATATATATTTATGTAAAGTAAAGAAAAGCACTATGTCACACGCGAGGCAGCACTGACCGACGGACCGACTGAACCAACCTCCTACCCACGGACCGACCGACTGACCGAGCTACCGAACGAATGACCCAACCTCCCACCCACGGACCGACCGACTGACCGAGCTACCGAACGAAAGACCCAACCTCCCACCCACTGACCGAGACCGACGGACCGACTGATCCAACCTCCCACCCACTGACCGACCGACTGAACGACTGGAAAAATCTGAAAATAAAAAAAAAATTATATTCCTGAAAAATAAAAAAAGAAAAAAGATAGAAATAATCTGAAAAATAAAAAAAATATATATTTATGTAAAGTAAAGAAAAGCACTATGTCACACGCGAGGCAGTACTGACCGACAGACCGACTGACCCAACCTCCCACCCACGGACCGACCGACTGACCGAGCTACCGAACGAAAGACCCAACCTCCCACCCACTGACCGAGACCGACGGACCGACGGACCGACTGATCCAACCTCCCACAAACTGACCGACCGACTGAACGACTGGAAAAATCTGAAAATAAAAAAAAAATTATATTCCTGAAAAATAAAAAAAGAAAAAAGATAGAAATAATCTGAAAAATAAGAAAAATATATATTTATGAAAAGTAAAGAAAAGCACTATGTCACACGCGAAGCAGTACTGACCGACGGACCGACTGACCCAACCTCCCACCCACGGACCGACCGACTGACCGAGCTACCGAACGAAAGACCCAACCTCCCACCCACTGACCGAGACCGACGGACCGACGGACCGACTGATCCAACCTCCCACAAACTGACCGACCGACTGAACGACTGGAAAAATCTGAAAATAAAAAAAAAATTATATTCCTGAAAAATAAAAAAAGAAAAAAGATAGAAATAATCTGAAAAATAAGAAAAATATATATTTATGAAAAGTAAAGAAAAGCACTATGTCACACGCGAGGCAGTACTGACCGACAGACCGACTGACCCAACCTCCCACCCACGGACCGACCGACTGACCGAGCTACCGAACGAAAGACCCAACCTCCCACCCACTGACCGAGACCGACGGACCGACTGATCCAACCTCCCACCCACTGACCGACCGACTGAACGACTGGAAAAATCTGAAAATAAAAAAAAATTATATTCCTGAAAAATAAAAAAAGAAAAAAGATAGAAATAATCTGAAAAATAAGAAAAATATATATTTATGAAAAGTAAAGAAAAGCACTATGTCATACGCGAGGCAGTACTGACCGACAGACCGACTGACCCAACCTCCCTCCCACCCACGGACCGACCGACTGACCGAGCTACCGAACGAAAGACTCAACCTCCCACCCACTGACCGAGACCGACGGACCGACTGATCCAACCTCCCACCCACTGACCGACCGACTGAACGACTGGAAAAATCTGAAAATAAAAAAAAAATTATATTCCTGAAAAATAAAAAAAGAAAAAAGATAGAAATAATCTGAAAAATAAAAAAAATATATATTTATGTAAAGTAAAGAAAAGCACTATGTCACACGCGAGGCAGTACTGACCGACGGACCGACTGAACCAACCTCCTACGAACGGACCGACCGACTGACCGAGTTACCGAACGAATGACCCAACCTCACTCCCACTGACCGACCGACTGAACGACTGGAAAAATCTGAAAATAAAAAAAACATTATATTCCTGAAAAATAAAAAAAGAAAAAAGATAGAAATAATCTGAAAAATAAGAAAAATATATATTTATGAAAAGTAAAGAAAAGCACTATGTCACATGCGAGGCAGTACTGACCGACAGACCGACTGACCCAACCTCCCACCCACGGACCGACCGACTGACCGAGCTACCGAACGAATGACCCAACCTCACTCCCACTGACCGACCGACGGACCGACTGATAGAACCTCCCACCCACTGACCGACCGACTGAACGACTGGAAAAATCTGAAAATAAAAAAAAAATTATATTCCTGAAAAATAAAAAAAGAAAAAAGATAGAAATAATCTGAAAAATAAAAAAAATATATATTTATGTAAAGTAAAGAAAAGCACTATGTCACACGCGAAGCAGTACTGACCGACAGACCGACTGAACCAACCTCCTACCCACGGACCGACCGACTGACCGAGCTACCGAACGAATGACCCAACCTCACTCCCACTGACCGACCGACGGACCGACTGATCCATCCTCCCACCCACTGACCGACCGACTGAACGACTGGAAAAATCTGAAAATAAAAAAAAATTATATTCCTGAAAAATAAAAAAAGAAAAAAAATAGAAATAATCTGAAAAATAAGAAAAATATATATTTATGAAAAGTAAAGAAAAGCACTATGTCACACGCGAGGCAGTACTGACCGACAGACCGACTGACCCAACCTCCCACCCACGGACCGACCGACTGACCGAGCTACCGAACGAAAGACCCAACCTCCCACCCACTGACCGAGACCGACGGACCGACTGATCCAACCTCCCACCCACTGACCGACCGACTGAACGACTGGAAAAATCTGAAAATAAAAAAAAAATTATATTCCTGAAAAATAAAAAAAGAAAAAAGATAGAAATAATCTGAAAAATAAAAAAAATATATATTTATGTAAAGTAAAGAAAAGCACTATGTCACACGCGAGGCAGTACTGACCGACGGACCGACTGAACCAACCTCCTACCCACGGACCGACCGACTGACCGAGCTACCGAACGAATGACCCAACCTCACTCCCACTGACCGACCGACGGACCGACTGATAGATCCTCCCACCCACTGACCGACCGACTGAACGACTGGAAAAATCTGAAAATAAAAAAAAAATTATATTCCTGAAAAATAAAAAAAGAAAAAAGATAGAAATAATCTGAAAAATAAAAAAAATATATATTTATGTAAAGTAAAGAAAAGCACTATGTCACACGCGAAGCAGTACTGACCGACAGACCGACTGACCCAACCTCCCACCCACGGACCGACCGACTGACCGAGCTACCGAACGAAAGACCCAACCTCCCACCCACTGACCGAGACCGACGGACCGACTGATCCAACCTCCCACCCACTGACCGACCGACTGAACGACTGGAAAAATCTGAAAATAAAAAAAAAATTATATTCCAGAAAAATAAAAAAAGAAAAAAGATAGAAATAATCTGAAAAATAAAAAAAATATATATTTATGTAAAGTAAAGAAAAGCACTATGTCACACGCGAGGCAGTACTGACCGACGGACCGACTGAACCAACCTCCTACCCACGGACCGACCGACTGACCGAGCTACCGAACGAAAGACCCAACCTCCCACCCACTGACCGAGACCGACGGACCGACTGATCCAACCTCCCACCCACTGACCGACCGACTGAACGACTGGAAAAATCTGAAAATGAAAAAAACATTATATTCCTGAAAAATAAAAAAAGAAAAAAGATAGAAATAATCTGAAAAATAAGAAAAATATATATTTATGAAAAGTAAAGAAAAGCACTATGTCACATGCGAGGCAGTACTGACCGACAGACCGACTGACCCAACCTCCCACCCACGGACCGACCGACTGACCGAGCTACCGAACGAATGACCCAACCTCACTCCCACTGACCGACCGACGGACCGACTGATAGAACCTCCCACCCACTGACCGACCGACTGAACGACTGGAAAAATCTGAAAATAAAAAAAAAATTATATTCCTGAAAAATAAAAAAGAAAAAAGATAGAAATAATCTGAAAAATAAGAAAAATATATATTTATGAAAAGTAAAGAAAAGCACTATGTCACACGCGAGGCAGTACTGACCGACGGACCGACTGAACCAACCTCCTACCCACGGACCGACCGACTGACCGAGCTACCGAACGAAAGACCCAACCTCCCACCCACTGACCGAGACCGACGGACCGACTGATCCAACCTCCCACCCACTGACCGACCGACTGAACGACTGGAAAAATCTGAAAATGAAAAAAACATTATATTCCTGAAAAATAAAAAAAGAAAAAAGATAGAAATAATCTGAAAAATAAGAAAAATATAAATTTATGAAAAGTAAAGTAAAGCACTATGTCACACGCGAGGCAGTACTGACCGACAGACCGACTGACCCAACCTCCCACCCACGGACCGACCGACTGACCGAGCTACCGAACGAAAGACCCAACCTCCCACCCACTGACCGAGACCGACGGACCGACTGATCCAACCTCCCACCCACTGACCGACCGACTGAACGACTGGAAAAATCTGAAAATAAAAAAAAAATTATATTCCTGAAAAATAAAAAAAGAAAAAAGATAGAAATAATCTGAAAAATAAGAAAAATATATATTTATGAAAAGTAAAGAAAAGCACTATGTCATACGCGAGGCAGTACTGACCGACAGACCGACTGACCCAACCTCCCTCCCACCCACGGACCGACCGACTGACCGAGCTACCGAACGAAAGACTCAACCTCCCACCCACTGACCGAGACCGACGGACCGACTGATCCAACCTCCCACCCACTGACCGACCGACTGAACGACTGGAAAAATCTGAAAATAAAAAAAAAATTATATTCCTGAAAAATAAAAAAAGAAAAAAGATAGAAATAATCTGAAAAATAAAAAAAATATATATTTATGTAAAGTAAAGAAAAGCACTATGTCACACGCGAGGCAGTACTGACCGACAGACCGACTGACCCAACCTCCCACCCACGGACCGACCGACTGACCGAGCTACCGAACGAAAGACCCAACCTCCCACCCACTGACCGAGACCGACGGACCGACTGATCCAACCTCCCACCCACTGACCGACCGACTGAACGACTGGAAAAATCTGAAAATAAAAAAAAAATTATATTCCTGAAAAATAAAAAAAGAAAAAAGATAGAAATAATCTGAAAAATAAAAAAAATATATATTTATGTAAAGTAAAGAAAAGCACTATGTCACACGCGAGGCAGTACTGACCGACGGACCGACTGAACCAACCTCCTACCCACGGACCGACCGACTGACCGAGCTACCGAACGAATGACCCAACCTCACTCCCACTGACCGACCGACGGACCGACTGATAGATCCTCCCACCCACTGACCGACCGACTGAACGACTGGAAAAATCTGAAAATAAAAAAAAAATTATATTCCTGAAAAATAAAAAAGAAAAAAGATAGAAATAATCTGAAAAATAAAAAAAATATATATTTATGTAAAGTAAAGAAAAGCACTATGTCACATGCGAGGCAGTACTGACCGACAGACCGACTGACCCAACCTCCCACCCACGGACCGACCGACTGACCGAGCTACCGAACGAATGACCCAACCTCACTCCCACTGACCGACCGACGGACCGACTGATAGAACCTCCCACCCACTGACCGACCGACTGAACGACTGGAAAAATCTGAAAATAAAAAAAAAATTATATTCCTGAAAAATAAAAAAGAAAAAAGATAGAAATAATCTGAAAAATAAAAAAAATATATATTTATGTAAAGTAAAGAAAAGCACTATGTCACACGCGAGGCAGTACTGACCGACGGACCGACTGAACCAACCTCCTACCCACGGACCGACCGACTGACCGAGCTACCGAACGAAAGACCCAACCTCCCACCCACTGACCGAGACCGACGGACCGACTGATCCAACCTCCCACCCACTGACCGACCGACTGAACGACTGGAAAAATCTGAAAATAAAAAAAAAATTATATTCCTGAAAAATAAAAAAAGAAAAAAGATAGAAATAATCTGAAAAATAAAAAAAATATATATTTATGTAAAGTAAAGAAAAGCACTATGTCACACGCGAGGCAGTACTGACCGATGGACCGACTGAACCAACCTCCTACCCACGGACCGACCGACTGACCGAGTTACCGAACGAATGAACCAACCTCACTCCCACTGACCGACCGACTGAACGACTGGAAAAATCTGAAAATGAAAAAAACATTATATTCCTGAAAAATAAAAAAAGAAAAAAGATAGAAATAATCTGAAAAATAAAAAAAATATATATTTATGTAAAGTAAAGAAAAGCACTATGTCACACGCGAAGCAGTACTGACCGACAGACCGACTGACCCAACCTCCCACCCACGGACCGACCGACTGACCGAGCTACCGAACGAAAGACCCAACCTCCCACCCACTGACCGAGACCGACGGACCGACTGATCCAACCTCCCACCCACTGACCGACCGACTGAACGACTGGAAAAATCTGAAAATAAAAAAAAAATTATATTCCTGAAAAATAAAAAAAGAAAAAAGATAGAAATAATCTGAAAAATAAAAAAAATATATATTTATGTAAAGTAAAGAAAAGCACTATGTCACATGCGAGGCAGTACTGACCGACAGACCGACTGACCCAACCTCCCACCCACGGACCGACCGACTGACCGAGCTACCGAACGAATGACCCAACCTCACTCCCACTGACCGACCGACGGACCGACTGATAGAACCTCCCACCCACTGACCGACCGACTGAACGACTGGAAAAATCTGAAAATAAAAAAAAAATTATATTCCTGAAAAATAAAAAAAGAAAAAAGATAGAAATAATCTGAAAAATAAAAAAAATATATATTTATGTAAAGTAAAGAAAAGCACTATGTCACACGCGAAGCAGTACTGACCGACAGACCGACTGACCCAACCTCCCACCCACGGACCGACCGACTGACCGAGCTACCGAACGAAAGACTCAACCTCCCACCCACTGACCGAGACCGACGGACCGACTGATCCAACCTCCCACCCACTGACCGACCGACTGAACGACTGGAAAAATCTGAAAATAAAAAAAAATATATTCCTGAAAAATAAAAAAAGAAAAAAGATAGAAATAATCTGAAAAATAAAAAAAATATATATTTATGTAAAGTAAAGAAAAGCACTATGTCACACGCGAGGCAGTACTGACCGACAGACCGACTGACCCAACCTCCCACCCACGGACCGACCGACTGACCGAGCTACCGAACGAAAGACCCAACCTCCCACCCACTGACCGAGACCGACGGACCGCTGATCCAACAACCCCCTGACCGACCTCCCAACGACTGGAAAAATCTGAAAATAAAAAAAAAATTATATTCCTGAAAAATAAAAAAAGAAAAAAGATAGAAATAATCTGAAAAATAAAAAAAATACATATTTATGTAAAGTAAAGAAAAGCACTATGTCACACGCGAAGCAGTACTGACCGACAGACCGACTGACCCAACCTCCCACCCACGGACCGACCGACTGACCGAGCTACCGAACGAAAGACCCAACCTCCCACCCACTGACCGAGACCGACGGACCGACTGATCCAACCTCCCACCCACTGACCGACCGACTGAACGACTGGAAAAATCTGAAAATAAAAAAAAAATTATATTCCTGAAAAATAAAAAAAGAAAAAAGATAGAAATAAACTGAAAAATAAAAAAAATATATATTTATGTAAAGTAAAGAAAAGCACTATGTCACACGCGAGGCAGTACTGACCGACGGACCGACTGAACCAACCTCCTACCCACGGACCGAACGAATGACCCAACCTCACTCCCACTGACCGACCGACGGACCGACTGATCCAACCACCCCCTGACCGACCTCCCTACGACTGGAAAAATCTGA
Source organism: Xylota segnis (assembly GCA_963583995.1). Lineage (NCBI taxonomy): Eukaryota > Metazoa > Arthropoda > Insecta > Diptera > Syrphidae > Xylota > Xylota segnis. Next base: position 26,027,289 of record OY757236.1, on the reverse strand, counting down.
AAATAAAAAAAAAATTATATTCCTGAAAAATAAAAAAAGAAAAAAGATAGAAATAATCTGAAAAATAAAAAAAATATATATTTATGTAAAGTAAAGAAAAGCACTATGTCACACGCGAAGCAGTACTGACCGACAGACCGACTGACCCAACCTCCCACCCACGGACCGACCGACTGACCGAGCTACCGAACGAAAGACCCAACCTCCCACCCACTGACCGAGACCGACGGACCGACTGATCCAACCTCCCACCCACTGACCGACCGACTGAACGACTGGAAAAATCTGAAAATAAAAAAAAAAATTATATTCCTGAAAAATAAAAAAAGAAAAAAGATAGAAATAATCTGAAAAATAAAAAAAATACATATTTATGAAAAGTAAAGAAAAGCACTATGTCACACGCGAGGCAGTACTGACCGACAGACCGACTGACCCAACCTCCCACCCACGGACCGACCGACTGACCGAGCTACCGAGCGAAAGACCCAACCTCCCACCCACTGACCGAGACCGACGGACCGACTGATCCAACCTCCCACCCACTGACCGACCGACTGAACGACTGGAAAAATCTGAAAATAAAAAAAAAATTATATTCCTGAAAAATAAAAAAAGAAAAAAGATAGAAATAATCTGAAAAATAAAAAAAATATATATTTATGTAAAGTAAAGAAAAGCACTATGTCACACGCGAGGCAGTACTGACCGACAGACCGACTGACCCAACCTCCCACCCACGGACCGACCGACTGACCGAGCTACCGAACGAAAGACCCAACCTCCCACCCACTGACCGAGACCGACGGACCGACTGATCCAACCACCCCCTGACCGACCTCCCAACGACTGGAAAAATCTGAAAATAAAAAAAAATTATATTCCTGAAAAATAAAAAAAGAAAAAAGATAGAAATAATCTGAAAAATAAAAAAAATATATATTTATGTAAAGTAAAGAAAAGCACTATGTCACACGCGAAGCAGTACTGACCGACAGACCGACTGACCCAACCTCCCACCCACGGACCGACCGACTGACCGAGCTACCGAACGAAAGACCCAACCTCCCACCCACTGACCGAGACCGACGGACCGACTGATCCAACCTCCCACCCACTGACCGACCGACTGAACGACTGGAAAAATCTGAAAATAAAAAAAAAATTATATTCCTGAAAAATAAAAAAAGAAAAAAGATAGAAATAATCTGAAAAATAAAAAAATATATATTTAAGTAAAGTAAAGAAAAGCACTATGTCACACGCGAAGCAGTACTGACCGACAGACCGACTGACCCAACCTCCCACCCACGGACCGACCGACTGACCGAGCTACCGAACGAAAGACCCAACCTCCCACCCACTGACCGAGACCGACGGACCGACTGATCCAACCTCCCACCCACTGACCGACCGACTGAACGACTGGAAAAATCTGAAAATAAAAAAAAAATTATATTCCTGAAAAATAAAAAAAGAAAAAAGATAGAAATAATCTGAAAAATAAAAAAAATATATATTTATGTAAAGTAAAGAAAAGCACTATGTCACACGCGAAGCAGTACTGACCGACAGACCGACTGACCCAACCTCCCACCCACGGACCGACCGACTGACCGAGCTACCGAACGAAAGACCCAACCTCCCACCCACTGACCGAGACCGACGGACCGACTGATCCAACCTCCCACCCACTGACCGACCGACTGAACGACTGGAAAAATCTGAAAATAAAAAAAAAATTATATTCCTGAAAAATAAAAAAAGAAAAAAGATAGAAATAATCTGAAAAAAAAAAAAATATATATTTAAGTAAAGTAAAGAAAAGCACTATGTCACACGCGAGGCAGTACTGACCGACGGACCGACCGACTGACCGAGCTACCGAACGAAAGACCCAACCTCCCACCCACTGACCGAGACCGACGGACCGACTGATCCAACCTCCCACCCACTGACCGACCGACTAAACGACTGGAAAAATCTGAAAATAAAAAAAAATTATATTCCTGAAAAATAAAAAAAGAAAAAAGATAGAAATAATCTGAAAAATAAAAAAAATACATATTTATGAAAAGTAAAGAAAAGCACTATGTCACACGCGAGGCAGTACTGACCGACAGACCGACTGACCCAACCTCCCACCCACGGACCGACCGACTGACCGAGCTACCGAGCGAAAGACCCAACCTCCCACCCACTGACCGAGACCGACGGACCGACTGATCCAACCTCCCACCCACTGACCGACCGACTGAACGACTGGAAAAATCTGAAAATAGAAAAAAAATTATATTCCTGAAAAATAAAAAAAGAAAAAAGATAGAAATAATCTGAAAAATAAAAAAAATATATATTTATGTAAAGTAAAGAAAAGCACTATGTCACACGCGAGGCAGTACTGACCGACAGACCGACTGACCCAACCTCCCACCCACGGACCGACCGACTGACCGAGCTACCGAACGAAAGACCCAACCTCCCACCCACTGACCGAGACCGACGGACCGACTGATCCAACCTCCCACCCACTGACCGACCGACTGAACGACTGGAAAAATCTGAAAATAAAAAAAAAATTATATTCCTGAAAAATAAAAAAAGAAAAAAGATAGAAATAATCTGAAAAATAAAAAAATATATATTTAAGTAAAGTAAAGAAAAGCACTATGTCACACGCGAGGCAGTACTGACCGACTGACCCAACCTCCCACCCACGGACCGACCGACTGACCGAGCTACCGAACGAATGACCCAACCTCCCACCCACTGACCGACCGACGGACCGACTGATCCAACCTCCCACCCCCTGACCGAAATACCAAACGACTGGAAAAATCTGGAAATAAAAAAAAAAGTATATATCTAAAAAAATAAAAAAAGAAAAAAGATAGAAATAAACTGAAAAATAAAAAAAATATATATTTATGAAAAGTAAAGAAAAGCACTATGTCACACGCGAGGCAGTACTGACCGACGGACCGACTGAACCAACCTCCTACCCACGGACCGACCGACTGACCGAGCTACCGAACGAATGACCCAACCTCACTCCCACGGACCGACCGACTGACCGAGCTACCGAACGAAAGACCCAACCTCCCACCCACTGACCGAGACCGACGGACCGACTGATCCAACCTCCCACCCACTGAACGACTGGAAAAATCTGAAAATAAAAAAAAAATTATATTCCTGAAAAATAAAAAAAGAAAAAAGATAGAAATAATCTGAAAAATAAAAAAAATATATATTTATGAAAAGTAAAGAAAAGCACTATGTCACACGCGAGGCAGTACTGACCGACGGACCCAACCTACCACCCAGAGACCCACTGATCGACTGTGTCAACCTCCCACCCACAGACAGTAAAGGCCGCATGATAGACCGAAAGTCGAACTAAGAAACTGATTGAGAGGACATACTAGTAGTATTGAGCAAGGGGGGTGAGACACCGACGACTACCCGCCACCCAACCAATCACCTCACCGGGGACTGACTCAATGCTTATAGAAAGAGGAGCGCCGCAACCGCTCAGGTCGGATGACCGCTGACGACTGACCCTCGGTATGGACCGACCGATCGATGGACCGACGGAGTGTCGAGTACCATTGAGGAAGAGAGGTGAGACACCAACGACCACCCAGCACCCAACCATTCACCTCATCGCGGACTGACTCAATGACTACAAGAGCGCATCAACCGCTCAGGATGGATGGCCACTGATGACTGACCCTCGGTATGGACCGACCGATCGATGGACCGACGGAGAGTCGTGTACCATTGAGCAAGAGAGGTGAGACACCGACGACCACCCACCACCCAACCATTCACCTCACCGCGGACTGAGTCAATGACCACAGGAGCGCATCAACCGCTCAGGATGGATGACCGCTGACGACTGACCCTCGGTATGGACCGACCGATCGATGGACCGACGGAGTGTCGAGTACCATTGAGGAAGAGAGGTGAGACACCAACGACCACCCAGCACCCAACCATTCACCTCATCGCGGACTGACTCAATGACTACAAGAGCGCATCAACCGCTCAGGATGGATGGCCACTGATGACTGACCCTCGGTATGGACCGACCGATCGATGGACCGACGGAGAGTCGTGTACCATTGAGCAAGAGAGGTGAGACACGGACGACCACCCACCACCCAACCATTCACATCACAGCGGACTGACTCAATGACTACAGGAGCGCTACAACGGCTCAGGATGGATGACCACTGACGACTGAGCCTCGGTATCGACCGACGGAGGGTCGAGTACCATTGAGCAAGAGAGGTGAGACACCGACGACCACCCACCGCCCAACCATTCACCTCACAGCGGACTGACTCAATGACTACAGGAGCGCATCAACCGCTCAGGATGGATGACCACTGACGACTGAGCCTCGGTATCGACCAACGGAGAGTCGAGTACCATTGAGCAAGAGAGGTGAGACACCGACGACCACCCACCACCCAACCATTCACCTCACCGCGGACTGAGTCAATGACCACAGGAGCGCATCAACCGCTCAGGGTGGATGACCGCTGACGACTGACCCTCGGTATGGACCGACCGATCGATGGACCGACGGAGTGTCGAGTACCACTGAGGAAGAGAGGTAAGACACCAACGACCACCCAGCACCCAACCATTCACCTCATCGAGGACTGACTCAATGACTACAAGAGCGCATCAACCGCTCAGGATGGATGGCCACTGATGACTGACCCTCGGTATGGACCGACCGATCGATGGACCGACGGAGAGTCGTGTACCATTGAGCAAGAGAGGTGAGACACGGACGACCACCCACCACCCAACCATTCACATCACAGCGGACTGACTCAATGACTACAGGAGCGCTACAACCGCTCAGGATGGATGACCACTGACGACTGAGCCTCGGTATCGACCGACGGAGGGTCGAGTACCATTGAGCACGTGAGGTGAGACACCGACGACCACACACCACTCAACCATTCACCTCACAGCGGACTGACTCAATGACTACAGGAGCGCTTCAACCGCTCAGGATGGATGACCACTGACGACTGAACCTCGGTATCGACCGACGGGGGGTCGAGTACCATTGAGCAAGAGAGGTGAGACACGGACGACCACCCACCACCCAACCATTCACCTCATCGCGGACTGACTCAATGACTACAAGAGCGCATCAACCGCTCAGGATGGATGGCCACTGATGACTGAGCCTCGGTATCGACCGACGGAGGGTCGAGTACCATTGAGCAAGAGAGGTGAGACACGGACGACCACCCACCACCCAACCATTCACCTCACAGCGGACTGACTCAATGACTACAGGAGCGCTACAACCGCTCAGGATAGATGACCACTGACGACTGAGCCTCGGTATCGACCGACGGAGGGTCGAGTACCATTGAGCAAGAGAGGTGAGACACGGACGACCACCCACCACCCAACCATTCACCTCACAGCGGACTGACTCAATGACTACAGGAGCGCTTCAACCGCTCAGGATGGATGACCACTGACGACTGAGCCTCGGTATCGACCGACGGAGGGTCGAGTACCATTGAGCACGTGAGGTGAGACACCGACGACCACACACCACTCAACCATTCACCTCACAGCGGACTGACTCAATGACTACAGGAGCGCTTCAACCGCTCAGGATGGATGACCACTGACGACTGAGCCTCGGTATCGACCGACGGGGGGTCGAGTACCATTGAGCAAGAGAGGTGAGACACGGACGACCACCCACCACCCAACCATTCACCTCACAGCGGACTGACTCAATGACTACAGGAGCGCTACAACCGCTCAGGATGGATGACCACTGACGACTGAGCCTCGGTATCGACCGACGGAGGGTCGAGTACCATTGAGCAAGAGAGGTGAGACACGGACGACCACCCACCACCCAACCATTCACCTCACAGCGGACTGACTCAATGAATACAGGAGCGCTACAACCGCTCAGGATAGATGACCACTGACGACTGAGCCTCGGTATCGACCGACGGAGGGTCGAGTACCATTGAGCAAGAGAGGTGAGACACGGACGACCACCCACCACCCAACCATTCACCTCACAGCGGACTGACTCAATGACTACAGGAGCGCTTCAACCGCTCAGGATGGATGACCACTGACGACTGAGCCTCGGTATCGACCGACGGAGGGTCGAGTACCATTGAGCAAGTGAGGTGAGACACCGACGACCACACACCACCCAACCATTCACCTCACCGCGGACTTACTCAATGAATACAGGAGCGCTACAACCGCTCAGGATGGATGACCACTGACGACTGAGCCTCGGTATCGACCGACGGAGGGTCGAGTACCATTGAGCAAGAGAGGTGAGACACCGACGACCACCCACCACCCAACCATTCACCTCACAGCGGACTGACTCAATGACTACAGGAGCGCATCAACCGCTCAGGATGGATGACCACTGACGACTGAGCCTCGGTATCGACCGACGGGGGGTCGAGTACCATTGAGCAAGAGAGGTGAGACACCGACGACCACCCACCACCCAACCATTCACCTCACCGCGGACTGAGTCAATGACCACAGGAGCGCATCAACCGCTCAGGGTGGATGACCGCTGACGACTGACCCTCGGTATGGACCGACCGATCGATGGACCGACGGAGTGTCGAGTACCACTGAGGAAGAGAGGTAAGACACCAACGACCACCCAGCACCCAACCATTCACCTCATCGCGGACTGACTCAATGACTACAAGAGCGCATCAACCGCTCAGGATGGATGGCCACTGATGACTGACCCTCGGTATGGACCGACCGATCGATGGACCGACGGAGAGTCGTGTACCATTGAGCAAGAGAGGTGAGACACGGACGACCACCCACCACCCAACCATTCACATCACAGCGGACTGACTCAATGACTACAGGAGCGCTACAACCGCTCAGGATGGATGACCACTGACGACTGAGCCTCGGTATCGACCGACTGAGGGTCGAGTACCATTGAGCACGTGAGGTGAGACACCGACGACCACACACCACTCAACCATTCACCTCACAGCGGACTGACTCAATGACTACAGGAGCGCTTCAACCGCTCAGGATGGATGACCACTGACGACTGAGCCTCGGTATCGACCGACGGAGGGTCGAGTACCATTGAGCAAGAGAGGTGAGACACCGACGACCACCCACCGCCCAACCATTCACCTCACAGCGGACTGACTCAATGACTACAGGAGCGCTACAACCGCTCAGGATGGATGACCACTGACGACTGAGCCTCGGTATCGACCGACGGAGGGTCGAGTACCATTGAGCAAGAGAGGTGAGACACCGACGACCACACACCACCCACTCATGCCACCGCCGACTGAGTCGATGACGACTGAAAGGAGAGAGCTACAACCGCTCAGGACGGAGTACCATTGGCGACTGACCACCAACTCATAGAGAACCATGGAAGATTGCTCACCCACTCAGCATGGCATACAAAACGCCACTGACTATGAGTACAAAGAGACTCGAAATTGAGTATCGTGATTACGAGTATATTTCTTAAATAATTTTATAATAAACAATATTCTACGATTTCTAGTTTCTACATTACTAAGAGATTTACAGTGCAATGTTCTTATTCCAACAATTTTCATTTAAACAGACTGAGTCTGATATGAGCCACGAAGATATCTAAGACAATTCGAAGGTGTTTTCGAGCGACCAACTGATATTCGCGAGAAAATCTGAAAAATAAATTTATTTAAATTTTTATTTATTCTATCGAAAGCAACACAAAAATATAAAAAAAATTACCGGTTTCCGAATTTTGCGTTCCGTGGGTGTTTTCATCCCTTCGAGTGATCGACTGATATTCTCGAGGAAATCTGAAAAATGAATTTATTTAAATTTTTATTTATTCCATCGAAAGCAACACAAAAATATAAAAAAAATTACCGGTTTCCGAATTTTGCGTTCCGTGGGTGTTTTCATCCCTTCGAGTGATCGACTGATATTCTCGAGGAAATCTGAAAAATAAATTTATTTAAATTTTTATTTATTCCATCGGAAGCAAAACAAAAAATAAAAAAAATTACCGGACTCCGAATATAGCCTTCCGGGGTGTTTTCGCCCCACCAAGCGAGCGACTGATATTCGCGAGGGAATCTGAAAAATAAATTTATTTAAATTTTTATTTATTCCATCGAAAGCAACACAAAAATATAAAAAAAATTACCGGTTTCCGAATTTTGCGTTCCGTGGGTGTTTTCATCCCTTCGAGTGATCGACTGATATTCGCGAGGAAATCTGAAAAATAAAATTATTTAAATTTTAATTTATTCCATCAGAAGCAACAACAAATAAAAGCTTTCTCAGACATGTTTGTCAGACGCTCGAGAGAGGTGGGGGCGTGCAAAACTTTTAGGTGCTCTCCGACTAGGATTCGATCCCGAAACCCTTGCTCCATTGTTCAACGCACTAACCACTGAGCCACTTCGCCCACATATACGCAAACCCAAATACATATTGTAATATAATGCTTTCCTCTTAGCCCTAACTCGCAACTAAACTTTAAGTTAACGCAGTTCTTATCTTTGCTTTACACTTGTTTTTTTCGGTTGTCAAACAAGTGCATAAGCTTTCCCGCGTTTTCTTCTGATCTCCTTTTGCATTTCTGTACAGTCGCCTGGTAGTCAGTATTGATCTTATACTTAAAGAGGCAGCAACTAACTACGTACATCTATATTTACCTGTAAATGTGTAATTGAAAAATAAAAATTAATAAATAAACTATCTACATATATCTGGCGCAGTCGGGAAAAGTTGGTTAAAATAAACTCGCAGAAAAAAATACACGTGGTGTGTTTAAACTCGAGTAACTAACATAAAAGCTCCTAACGAAATAAAACAACGATAAAAATATACATTGAGAATAAATAAATACAATTCATACATCCATAATAAATGACAAAAAAATAAATAAAAGTACAACGTGCAAATGTATCGTCGCGCGAGTCTCTTCGCACGTGCTTTCCATCATCCTACATTTCTGGCATCCTAGAAAAAAAGCAGCTTCAAGCATTTAAGAACGAACGAATCATGTACTGTTGACTTTCTGGACAGAATTGACTGGCTAGCAGCCACATTTGGCGATTTCGATGAGTCTTCTAAACTAGTTTTAACAGGTTACATCGAGGACAAAATTGTAGGCAAAGCCAAATATGAACTCCAAAGGCATGGCAGAGTTGGTACTTGGACAGAGATAAGAGAGATCTTGAGAAATAGTTTCGGAGAAAAGCTTTCAGTCAGTGCTCTTTTGGACCATATTAGAACAGCTAGGGTAGAAACAACAATAGAAAACTATTATAATGATATTAACATACTTTTAAGCAGAATTAACAATGCATATTTACTAAATAACAATATAATTAATAATGAAATGATTTTGTCTAATGGTAGGATAGCCTTAGAGGCATTCAAAAGTAATCTTCCAGAGCCAACAAAAACAATAGTATATAGCAGAAACCCCCAGACCTTAAATGAAGCCTACAAAATTATTGTAGAAATTAATCAACATTTATTAGGACCCAATGGTAATAGGTATAAACAATACAATTCGAATAACTATTTATCGACTAATACTAAATTCAGACAAATTCGTAATTATACAACAAATAACAATCATGTCCAAGCCAGTCAGATGCAACAGGACGACAATTATGTACAAGGACATCGTAATAACTACACACAGACTAGACAAACACAACCAAACAACTATTACACACAAATTGGGCAATCGCGACGGGACGATAACTATACACATAGTGGACAATCGCGACTCGGCAACAACTATACACGTAGTGGACAATCGCGACAATCGCATAGATTTAGGAGTAGCAAAATCGAACCCATGGACATAGGTCTCAATCAGCACAATGATCATATTGATCATAATGAACCTGCCTACAACGTGCGTCCAAATTTTCGAAACGGGTACCGAAACAACTACCCTATATAGTCGTAAGTAGTAATACTAGGCATCTTAGATTTATAATTGATTGCGGTGCAGAATATAGTATAATTAATGAAAATTTATGTAGTCCTAAATGGAAAATACAATCTAAAAATTACAATCTTAATGTCCTCGGTCACAAAATACAAACAAATACACAATTCAGAATACCCCTATTTAAAGAATTTAATAAAGAACATTTTTACGTAGACTTTCTAGAATACCAATTTCATGACTATTTTGATGGCCTGATAGGAAACAATATTCTTCTTGAACTTAACTCAATTATTAATTACAAAACTAGGTCTCTCACAACAGACGACATAAGCATTCCAATATATTTTAGCAGAGACGAAGAAGTCTATGCTAAATATTGCTCTTTCGAAGAAACTCCCAACGTATTCTTTGGTGAAGTTTTCGAAACTGAGATTGCCGACAAGGTATTTGCGAATCATCTAAGTAACTCTGACGTGTCCAAATTGAAGTCATTACTTTATTCGTACAAATCAATTTTTTACAAAGGTGATAATTTGGGCTTTACGAATGAGATTAGACATCAGATTAACACGAAAACAGAAATTCCAATATATAGCAAGCTTTACAGATACCCGGAAATTCACGCGGAAGAAATTGGTAGGCAGATTAAGGAAATGTTGCAACAAAAAATAATTAAGCCAAGTCCCCAAAAAAGATGATAATAGTGGACGGAAACAATGGCGAATTGTAATGGACTATAGGAAGCTAAACGAACAGACAATAGAGGATAGATTCCCTATGCCTAATATTGACGAGCTATTCGATAAACTTGACAAATGTAATTATTTTTCAACTATCGACTTGGCGAAAGGCTTTCACCAGATAGAAGTCGATCCGCGTGACAGACCTAAAACTGCTTTTTCAAACAGAAACGGGCATTATGAGTTTCTTAGGATGCCGTTTGGCCTAAAGAATGCTCCTGCAACTTTTCAAAGGTTGATGAATTCGGTATTAAAGGACTTTATAAACAAAATCTGCGTCGTTTACTTAGACGATATTCTCGTTTTCTCCACTAGTTTCGAAGAGCATTTAGACTCATTTAAGAACATTTTCCAAAAGCTCAAACAATGTAATTTGAAGGTTCAAGTAAATAAGTGTAGCTTTGCTCAGTTATCTACGAATTATTTAGGGCACATTATTGTATATAATGGAATTAAACCGGATCCAAGTAAGGTAAAAGCAATAACCTCAATGAAACTGCCAACCGACAAAAAAGGCATACAAAAATTTTTAGGTATCACAGGTTATTACAGGAAATTTATCAAAGACTACGCGAAATTTGCGTATCCTTTAATAAAATATTTGAAAAAATCTGAGAAGGTAAATAGAGCTGACCCTCAATATGTTAAGGCGTTTCAAAATTTAAAAACTTTGTTAATGTCTGACCCAGTCCTAAAAATGCATCCAACTATGCTTTAGGGGCCGTGCTAAGTCAAAATAATCATCCACTTTGTTATGCTTCTCGCACCCTAAACGGACACGAACTAAATTATTCAACAATAGAGAAAGAACTTCTCGCAGTTGTGTGGTCCATCAAATATTTTAGAACTTATTTGTATGGGAGGCGATTCACAGTTAGGACAGATCATAAACCCCTTGTTTGGCTCAATAGTATAAAAGAACACAACATGAAGCTCCAACGTTGGAAAATTTGTCTCAATGAGTACGAATTCGACATTGAGTACATAAAGGGAAAGGAAAATTACGTAGCAGATGGCCTTAGTAGATACATCGAACAGGAAAACACCAGTAAAGACATGTCAACTACGGACGTTGAAGTTACCTTAGGGGACATATTCCATACCGAAACTCTTGGTCACAGTAATAACGATGAAGTTATTGCACCAACTGTAAGGATAAGAGATAATTATGTGACATCAACCAGTGCTACCATCCATAGCGCAAAGGAGGACGAAACCCAGCACATATACATATATATCCGAGAAGCCTATAAACCAGAGAAAAAGTGTTTATGAAGATAATTCATAAAAAGGTTCAGAACCATGTACAGGTTAAGGAAAATAGCGATCTACTCGATATAATGAAAAGGTTTCTTATTAAAAAAGGACTTGTCTGCGTATACTGTAACGATTTGCCGTTGTTTGTTAGATTCCAGGAATTATACGTTAAATACTTTTCATCGAATAACCATTTGAGGGTATTAAGATCCACTACTAAACTAACAGACATCGTTGATAAAAATAAAATTATAGAAATTATTAAGAAAGAACACATTATGAAGAATCATAGGGGTATAAACGAAATTTTTTTCGAATTAAAAAATCTATACTTTTATCCCAATTTGCAAATTGAAATACAAAAATATATCAATAATTGCGATATCTGTACCCTAGCCAAACACGATGGGCAACCTCTACAAATTCCAATGCAAATTACCGAAACACCTGAGTATTTTAACGATATAATTCACATAGATATATGGTTTCCTGAACGAAACAAAATGTATCTAACAACGATAGACAAATTTTCCAAATATGCAACTATTCACAAATTAGAAGATAGGAATTGGATAGCACTTCTGGCTTCAATAAAGCAACGAATACAATTTTTAGGAAAACCCAATAAAATTGTATCCGACGGAGAAACCTGCATTTTACACTCTGCAGTTGAACAGTTTTTTAAAGAAAACAGTATTACTTTTCATAAGACAACAGCTTCACATAAAACTGGTAATGCCGATATAGAAAGATTACATGGTACATTAAACGAGCATTTGCGGATTATGAACGCAGCTAATGATAACTCTGACTTAGATGACAAACTATACAATATAATTAACATCTACAATAGCACAATTCACTCAAAAACTAAATTAAGACCAATAGACTTTATTAACAAGAACATGAGTGAGGAAGACATTAGGTCATTAGCAGAAAAATTCAAACAGGAAAAAGAAACTAGGATTCAAAATTTGAACAAAAAAAAACAACGCTGACCTTAACCTATGTTCAAACATAGTTCAAAATAGAACCGTTGGTAAAAGTAAACAAAAGTATAAGAAACTACCAAATTTTAGAACTGAGGGTAATTATGCTATAGACGAGTCGACAAAGAGAAATACGAAATATTATAAAAAACAATTTAGGCGACGATATAAATACCAAAAAGTATGAAATTCACAGATGCATACATATATCCACGTCAACGTACAGAAGAACATCGTATTTAAAAAAGACGGCGTTTTCTTGAAGAGTAATGTAGAATCTTGAATTGTTGCAACTCCTTAATGTACCTAGAATCCAAAATACATTTACCGTTTTGTACGAAATGATACACCTATTAATAAATTTCACTTTACATCTACCTGAATTCGCCAAGGAAGCACCTTCTTTTCTTCTTTTTTTTCTCCTAATTATTTCATATTTCCATTTCCCCTTCATTACCTTACTATAGGTATTAGATCCTTTATCTTTTTATTATTTTGGAGCTCCCATATTTATCATCTTACTCCATTTCTTTGTAAAAAAAAAAGTTATTAAGTTTGGGTCTGGCGCCTCGTTTCCCATTTTAAATCTGATCCGATATACGGTAATTCCGTGTGTGGTAGCTATTTAAGTCATAACTGACATGTCGATGGGTGCATCCACACAAATTTTGGTAGAACTACGTCTTGTAGCATTCAGCACTCACTTTGCTTAAAGAAGTTTGGAACAAATGTTACTGGGACAAGACATTTATGAACAATTTAAAGTAGAATTAGTAGTGTAGGTGAGAAAGTAAGTAAATAACGATATGAAAATAAAATCTCTTTATTTCTGCCAGACAACGATGCTATGTAAGTAGGTATAATAAGATCTTAGTGGTTGTAGGTGAGACGCTTTGTCCAGAACGTACTGCAAAACACAGATGTAATGCAAAAAAAAAAAAATACTACATTCGCCATGTGTATGAAATAAAAAAATAATTGATTTTTAGAAAATGATAGTACTAAGATATTTATTATTTAAATAACAGAAAATGTTTTGATTTATATAAGTAAATATACAAAAAAAAAAAAAATTGTAAATAATACATTAACAAACTTAAGTATAGAATAAAATAGGCAAAAAAAATAAATAAATAAATAGTGAAAAAAAAGGTTAAGTAATAAGAAATAAATGTTTGAGTAAAATAACAAAGTAAAAAAAAAAAATATTAAAACAAAGATAAAATAAAGATAAAATAATACAATATTTCATTATTGTGAAGTCTAATGAAAATCACTTTCACAAATGTTTAGCATATAACTTACTTACGCCTAAATAATTAACTTGTTTGATTACTATCAACTTATTACTACACATAAATTGTAAATTTCATTTAATTTATAATAATTTAATCTACATATGTATTAAATTAGTTCTAATAATTAAAATTATATTTATGGCATTTTCTGAATTTATGTTGCTGACCCTATTGTAATTTTTAAGGATCAAGAGGTAAACTGATTAATGCAGAAATAAATTTAATTATTTTTGGAGACCAAAAATACTTGGGGCGGGAGGTGTAATATAATGCTTTCCTCTTAGCCCTAACTCCCAACTAAACTTTAAGTTAACGCAGTTCTTATCTTTGCTTTGCACTTGTTTTTTCCGGTTGTCAAACAAGTGCATAAGCTTTCCCGCGTTTTCTTCTGATCTCCAACTTGCAAGTACTTTTGCATTTTTGTACAGTCGCCTGGTAGTCAGTATTGATCTTATACTTAAAGAGGCAGCAACTAACTACGTACATCTATATTTATCTGTAAATGTGTAATTGAAAAATAAAAATTATTAAATAAACTATCTACATATATCTATATAAAAATTACCGGACACCAAATTCTGCCATCTGGGGGTGTTCTCATCCCTCCGAGTGATCGAGGAAAACTGAAAAATAAATTTATTTTAATTTTACTATTTCCATCGGAAGCAACAACAAATATAAAAAAATTACCGGACTTCGAAAGAAAAACAAAAAAAAGTTTAACAAGATCTGCGTTCGGGCCAGATTTTTTTGGGTAATGTTCCCCCGAGCCGAGCCAGCAACTTACTGCTCTGGAAAAATCTGAAAAATAAAATACTATTATATTTTTGAAAAGTAAAGAAAAGCACTATGTCACACGCGAGGCAGTACTGACCGGCGCCATTTTCACAGCAGTTCTTAATTTCGAGATGTAAAGGTTACGATTCTTAGGTTACGAAGAAACAGAATATCGTGCTGGAATTGTGCTAAGAGATAGGATTTCCACGATGTGCGTACCTGGTTCGGTGGCGTATACGTAACCCATTTACTCACACATTTTTGGACTGAAAAATTTTCTGTTTCCAATACTCGCAGCGAGGCGTCCTCCTCGATTGTTTGTGCTTAGGTTACGCAGAAACAGAATATCCTGCTGGAATTGTGCTAAGAGATGTGATTTCCACGATGTGCGTACCTGGTTCGGTGGGCTATGCGTAACCTATTTACTCACACATTTTTGGACTGTAAAAATTTTCTGTCTCCCGCAGCGAGGCGTCCTATTCGATCGCCTGTACTTATGTTACGCAGAAACAGAATATCCTGCTGGAATTGTGCTAAGAGATGTGATTTCCACGATGTGCGTACCTGGTTCGGTGGGCTATGCGTAACCCATTTACTCACACATTTTTGGACTGAAAAATGTTCTGTTTCCAATTCTTGCAGCGAGGCGTCTTCCTCGATAGTTTGTGCATATGTTACGCAGAAACAGAATATCCTGCTGGAATTGTGCTAAGAGATGGGATTTCCACGTTGTGCGTACCTGGTTTGGTAGCGTATACGTAACCCATTTACTCACAAACTTTTTGTACAAACTTACGTACAATAGGCGCGGTTGGTGCGTCATTTTGGCCAAATCTTCTTTTCAAAAAACGCACTTTTTGGGCTACACTGCACTTATTTTGGAAATAAGTTTTCACAAGGTTGTTCAAGGGTAAAGCGACTCCAGTTCAGCATGAAAACTTCCCTTATAGGACAGAATTCAGAATAATTGTTTTCGATGTTAACCCATGGCTTAATTTGCCTTAATCAAAAAACAAATTTGCCGATAATGTCTTAATTTTAAAGTTTCCTTTATTGGTTACTTTTGGTATCTTATGTATCCAGGATCGTACCAATGTAAGCATAGGAATCGGCTTTAATTTTATTTTGTACAATTCACGTGCACGTTCAATTAAATAAATTTCTAATACATAATGTATCTAAGTGTTTATAGTGCATACTTTGCGGATAGTAAAAAAATCATTGCCTTCATCACAAAAGTCTGCAATGCTAAGAGCTACAAGAACAATGCTCACCACGTTATATTCCACCTCATCACAGTTAAACTTTTGAAATTTCAAATCAAACTGAACTTGGAAAACGGACCCAAGCCACTCGATATAAATCGCTTATGTATCTAATAAAATCTGATTTTATGCTCCGGATATACCATCAGATACAGACAGTTACAGATACAGATAGTTTTTAGTTTTAATACCCTTTTGTTGGCACATACAAACGATTGCTGGCAATAAAATCATCATCGTAACCTTCGTGTGTAGTGGCACTTAACTCCGCTTTCAACCAATAAAAGTCTGTAGCTGCTTAGCGCGAAACAAGTCCGGATTCCTCTCTTTTGCACAGTTAATGGGACCATTTATTGCAATGGAATGGATTAGTGAAAGACTTAAAGAACAACCTAAAGGCTGTGACTGTGATGCTTGAACTTTATTTTTGTACCATATTGATAAACAGTACCGTCTTTTAGCCATTATTCCTTTTTAGATTGTCTGTGTCTGTTGAGAGCTAGGTTGATTGGCGTATTATGGCCTGACCTTATCTCTGTGTTTAATGGTATTCCATAAATTATAATTGATGCTTCTGCTGCTTCGTAAATGTGACGTAAAGTCATTTGAAATCCTCGATAGTTGCAGATTTGAGGTTTATAATGGATTTTGTGGAAGGACTTGCCCGAGTAGACAAAACAAACATAAACAAATTCAAGGGTACGTGGTTTTTAGTCAATTGGGTCAGATATCACAGGACTAGAATCCTCAATCTAACCGGTGAACCAACTCGCTAGAGGCGGCTAATGGTTAATGCTTGCCAAATATGTCGAAGAAGTATTTTTTACCTAGACAGCGGTACAGAGCCGTAAACCATCATGGTTTTTGAAACTCGATCCAGCTTTCCAGTTTATTAACATATTTCAGTAAGAGGCCGTATTTGTGAGTACCAGAGGGGGGCGTTAAGTTTCGGTGGAACAAAGTCAAGAACTTTGTACTTCTTCTTGAATATGAACCCCCAGTTCTCGTTTTTCAGTCCATTCAGAGCTTAGAAAGAGCGTTCTGCAGATGATCCTTAAACAAAGTGGGGTGTTTTCTTTAAGACAGCAATAGAAACATTATGATCTCTTTATTAATATCACTCTACAGATCAGGCTTGGAGCTTGTAAGGTGCAATTGAGTTGATAATAGATATTTTCTTTTCAATTTGGTTTTAGATGATCCTTCTGGTGAGGCTGACTGTTATTTCATCGCAAAGGAGCTACACGCTGAGTCTTATACTGGCCTGTTGCATCCACTATTTGGACTAATCATGCAAATTCGAATTTTGTTCTGGTAGTTCTGGAAATAAGTTTAAAATTCCTTTTGTATTTCAAAATATGTATGCAGTGTAGTAGGGTCTTCAAAATAAAGTAAATCGTGGATCACACTTTTTTGTCAATCTCTAGAATAGTGGACCTTGATATAATGGACACCTTTCATGGGCTGAAACTCTAAGATGTATGTTTTGGTTATGGCATTCCAGACCACTGCAATCGTAATTTGTGTAGGACATGCACTGTTTCGTATAGTTCACGAAGTTGAATCACAGGACCTATTCTATGGATTATCTTCCTTGTAAATCCATCGAGTGTCTGTACTACTTTAGTGATTTAGATAGCAGAAGGATCAGTACCATACTCGATGGTCAATCCCAACATGGTACGTGCGATTTCTCTACCGAATCTTTGTCAGTCAATTTTCTAATGAGCTTGGGTTCCAATAAAGATTTGCCTTGAAAATGCATTGTAGATTTAGACTGTCTAAGATTGTCCCTTTTGATTTCATGGTCACTGAACGCACCACGATTACCACCATCGACCCATCCTGGAAGATAATTACAAAAATCTCATTTTGGACCTATGTAGCAACATCAAGTTACTCAGTTCCTTACTGCTTATTTATATTATGAACTGCACTTCGAACTAATGAAATTATTTACAAAGGACATGCTGCAATATTTGCATATTAATATTTCATAATAAATCTTGGCTCACTTTAACTTCTACATCACTCTTTAACAAACACGACACTGTGGCTATGAAAATTGTGTTAGAATATGCAGTATCAGTTTTGAAACTTTGTTAAGAGAATTTTCAATACTGGGTAGAGTTTTGTGTTTTGTGGTAGTTGATCCGATATCCTTCAACTTTTGTATAATCGAGTTATTAAAGTATGCAAACAAATTCTTTGGGGGAACATAAAACATGTACATATTTACTTGTACAGGTTACTATAAATTTGTATGAAATACTAAAATACCCCACAAATTAGGTTGAAAATTCGTAGAGCAGGGGATTGAAATACTAGTTTTCAGTCGACTTTATTTCATAAAAATACTTTGGGAGCATTATTCTATACACTTACTGCAAAACCATAACTTTCCTTTCCATCGTACGAGTTAATATCATGTTGTCAAAAAGTCTTCTTAAAAAAAAAAACACTGGACTTACCTTTATCGATGCCGGCTCAAGGAATGTAAGAAGTCTTAATCGGGTCTCACCACATCTAAGTCCATTTTAAAGCCATCAATGACACCATATACGTTTATGGAGATATACTTTAGAAGGACTATTTAGATGGGCTAGTGGGCTATTAAATGCCTATTCTTACTATGAAAGGATACATCACCTTCATATAAGGCTTCAAAATGGTTGAAGCTAATATCAAAGCAACCCAGTAGAGAAAGATCCCTGTTAGAGGAGTTGAATTGATATTAGATTCAACCATTCTAGTATCTAAATAACTCGACTTAGCTAAATGCCATGTTTCGGAGAGAGAGGCTTCTTGATTATGGAAGATATTCAGTTAAGATAACAGTTTCACATAAGTACGAAGGACGGATGGAAGATATGAGTGATGCAAAAAATAAACAGCGAGGACTTACTTTAAGTAAGTTAGTGTTCAAATCTACATTAGGTTGGGTTGGGTTGAGTGCCTGTCGCCGCTCACCAGTGTGGAAAAATCGGCTTACCAGCACCGAAGAACTTCATAAGGACTTTCTGTTTGAGACAGATTGCACTGCTATTGTTTTCAGAGTGGACACATGGCGAAGAGTTATAATTTTTGGTTTAGGCATTAAACCAGTTAGACCCGAAGACGAAGCTTTTCATTTTGTTTAAGCCGTGATTCCTTAAGTCGTCATCATTTTAGGGTTTTCCATCTCAAGACTATTGGGCAGGACAAATATACAGAAGATGTGATATACACTTACACTTGTTGACGGTTGAGAGGGAAGTTACGGTATATTACGGTATGTCTTAAGGTAGCTCGTCCGATCTGCATTTCCTTGAAACATTGAAACATCCTTGTAGCCTGGAACCCAGAACAGTGATACGTTACTCGTCTGTATGCATCTCTGTCACAAATTTCAAAATTTCTTCCGAAGCTAGAAGGATTAATTTCGAGACTAGGACTATTCGTCCAGTTTGCTTCCGTCATCTTAATGCACAAGATTAGAACTATCTCATTTATTATCATTAACCACAATTGAGGTGCCTGTCTAGCGATCTTTTCATTGGACAGGACAGAAGGTCAGCATGGATAAGCTTAGCAAAGCAAAGATAGAAACTTCAAGAAACAGTCGTGAAATTCTTGTTCTCAAAAGTGTGCAGTGTAGACTCTACTGATCCAAATTTAATCAAATCTGGATGTCGATCAGTTTTTAATAAAAAGGAAGATAGACTGATCTGTTGAAAATCTCACCAACTTTATGAATGAACACTACTCTGGCCCCCTTCCGAATCAAGTGGTGTCAAAGTTTGAACAGCTTCCAAAAATAATGGTCAGCCAAGGACTGGATGTGTTTAAACATTGCCCTTGAGACCAGACGAAGTGTATGGGAGGAAGCCCTACACTGCCCATTGTACGAGCATTTTCTTGGGAGTGACAATGTCCAATGTCCATTGTCACTATAAATTGGACTCTCTTATGGTTTCCCAGATAACGTACTGTGTGTGTTTTACTGAACCTAGTTCTGTTGCAATTCTGTTTTTTAATGTAACGAAGAAAAGTCCACATTAACAGTTTTTGATCAATCATCAATCGTCAAAAGAATTGGAAAAAATGTTTGTATCCTAGAAGATAAGGTGTAAGAGCTGATCTGAGTAGATAGGACGTGTCGGTGCAATGGCTTTGAAACGTTTAGCTTTGTGAAACTCAAGTCGGAGTAAAATATTGGAAGCTATGGTCGATAGCATTGATTCTCCATTGAACTCAGCCTTCCTTATACTTGAAATAACTGCTAAGTAACCCATTACTAACTAAGGGAGTGAATAACAAAGTGTCAAACACAACCAATTTTGATCAGTGAACTCTCAATTCGAATTCAGAGGATTAGGGAGACTTGTCTTGAGAGATGACGTTAGCTTAAGAGCTTAGTTTGAAATACATTAGAAGTCGCTTATATCGACTGTGAAGGGAGCAAGGAAATAGGGTCCTTGTAACCAGTGACCGTTATATCGTAAAACGATATATCTGACGGAAGAATAGCCCCAAATACAATGAAATCAACCAAATGAAAGGAAAGTGAACATTATAAGCGACTGGTCGTTATAAGCGGTCACCACTGTATTTAAATTTTTCTCTCTGGGAAAATTAGAGTTCCATCTAGATAGAGCCCCATACTATAGCTGTACAAGTGTATTTAAGGGCGACCAGGATCATAGGAAGTTATTCCCCTGATGTAAGCCTTGTGTGTGTAATCGAAAAGTAAGATAAATGTTTCGCTCTCATGGGCGCATCTCCAATGACGTATATGTAGATACTTGCCAACTTTCACCTTTTCGTTTGATGTCCCTTGACATCTCCCTTGTGAATTACGTTAAAAGCCTAAAATAAGACACTCGCACACCATCATCCAGTTTGTGTGAGGATTTCGTAAGCCAAAAAAAAAAAAAAATCAATTAACTTCATAGCTCTTCCGGTTGCCGTCATAAATCAATCTACGCTCGCTTTCCGATTGTTTGCCAATAAAACAATTAACCAAGAAACGGTTGATGAAAATCAATATCCACCACTAAGTCTGGTAGCAGTAGCAGCGCACCAACCGTGCCGAAACGTAGGGAAAGTTATATTTTTCCGCATAATGTGATGTTTGCGTGTGCACCTGCCTCCGCCGCCCGAATGTGGGTTTGCCTTGCCTTGCGTGTTCATCACATCGATCCAGTTGTATCTATGCATCCAGTATACTTTTGCAAATGTATCTGTGTGATCCGGCTAGCAAGGCGTGGGTCTAAAGTATCTATAAGTAATCTGTATCTATTAATTTATGTTTTTTTTTTTTTTTTTGTTTTTTCTCCGAACCCACACAGACACGCAGAGGCAAGAAGAAAAAAATTTCAGATAGTTACCGGTATCTATATACCTCTTTGTATCTATTACAGATTTGGAACATGTTTATAACTTTCTTCTTTGGCAGCTGATGCTAACTGTGGCAGCGGTGGCGGCTCGAGTTGCGTTACCGAACTTAGATGCTTGTATTGATGCTGGCGGCGGCCTGCTATTCCTATTGCTATTGCTACTGCTTGTTCTTGTTTTCTTTCGAAGAGAGTGAAAGTTGTTGCTGGTCCCCGGGTTTCTTCATCTCTTTGTAGGTATTTTCTTCAGTTTTCATTTGATTTAAATATTTAACAGATCTCATTTGTTTGCTGGATAATTGTTGTTGGCACGAATTCTACCTGCGTTTTTGTTGACTCGTCTGACTGGAGACGTTCTTTCTTTTCTTTTGATTTTTTTTTTTTTGGTTTTTTTTTTTTTGCTTCCTACGATATCGAAATTCAAAATCTTAATTATGATGTAAATTAATCGGAAGTTGGGTTTTGTTGTCTAAGATTTTCACATGCCGCCCCACAGCAAATAACTTTCGCTTTTCTTTGGGATTTTTTTTGTTTCTTTTTTTTGTTTTTGAAATTCAATGGTAATTATATTTAGTAAAGAAAATAAAACAAAGAATACTCGATGCCACCAGGTTAAATGAGAAAACCAAAACTATGCCATTCTCAGCAATTAATTCAAATTATTTTTGCCTCAATCTCAATGTATCCGATGCGTGTAGGTAGTTTTATAACATACTAAACAAAAATTTAGACTTTTACAATAAATATGCAAGAATTTGAATTTTTCTTTCCAAGAAGAAAGTTACTCCCAATAAAGTCAAAAAAAAAAAAAAATGCAGAAAACATCTGTTAATGGTCACAAAAAAAGTTTCACTCATTAATAAATTCGAAAATTAAATACAAAAAAAAAAATGTATATAAATGCAATAACAACATCATGGTAGAATTGATGTATTGGAAAATTTAAAATCAATACTAAGATGCGCATGAATAGTTTAAAGAGTTCGGCGGGTAGAAAGCTATGCTGTTTTAATTATGTTTACTGTTTTATTTATTTTAATGGGAGGCTAAGATTCAAAATGGAATTAATTAAATGAGACAAGTGTGGGACTTTAATGTCTGCCTTGGGTTTGGGTTTCTTGAAGAGTGCTGGCCAAGAGGAATTGTGTCGTGCTTGCGCTTGCAGGTGTTGTAGAAATTATTGAATAACAAGACAAATGTTTCTGGAGCCTGATGAGGCTAAGTTATGTAATATTTATTTACTTTTGTAGGGATAAGTTACCTTGACACACTGCAGTGATTCTATACCGATTTTATTTTGCAAGGCTGCTAGTCAAAGCTGTGGAGCTGACACATTGGATAGAAGAGGCTCCTTTAGTTTAGATAGCACAAACGTCGCCGATATCGATGCGTCCGTCAACGTTTTGGGCTGAGTACCTTATCAACCCCGATGCGGTGAGTGTCAACCATTAATTATTGGTGGCAACAGCTTGACAAATGCAACACCACTAGACCATTCTGGCTGACCTTAAACAAGAACAGTACCTTCGGACTACTAAAACACAAGGGAGGAACGCTCTCCAAGATAGTTAACACCACTGTATTACAATGACTTCTGAGGAAGCTATAGAGATGAAGAGGAAGGGGAGACCATCAATCAGCTCCCGTGGATATGCTCAGCACTTGTCAATATCAGGAAGGCTACACTAGGTGAATACACTTTCAACGATCTCAACACATGGCTAAGATTAGCTCCTTCACATAAAGAAGCGGATAGTTCCTAGAGTGAGAAGGTGATTCACCGATTTTACGCAACAGCTGTATAATGGACCTTCTCTGGTCTATGTGTATCCCTACCAAGGACGGGTCTAAACCAACCAACCGATCTAGTCCAAGCTAGCTCACCCAGACATTGCCCTAAAATAAACCACAGCTGAACTACTTGAAATTACAAAAATGTGCAACTTGAGCTAAAACTTCAAGTTTACACTCTCAGATCGCCACGATTGGGAACAGACCAAATCAACACTTGTTACCGAGTGAAGGAGTTGGTGCTTGTGGGTACATACGGTGTCAAGTCAAAAAATACCTCTTGACGAGTGTCACGTTCCTGACGTTCCTGACTAGCTGAGAAGATATAGCACCCTTGATATCCTTCTTAGGTTTAAGTTAGCGCAAATCTCAATGACATGAAGTTCAGCCTAGAAAACTGTGGGACACATTCCAATAGGTATTAAGACTTTGGTGTCAGTGAACCAGACCATACCCCTGGGGTCCAGTAAAAAATGTTCAGATGTCGCACATGGTTCAGTCATACAACTTGATAACCACGTTAATGATGACGACTGGAATCCTATAAGTTGCAGCCCTTAGCAAGATCAACTTGAAGTGTGTTCCTTTGAAAATTGGAGAACAAAATAAAGTCACTAACAGTGGATCCATCAGTAATATTCATGTAAAGTGTCTCCATGGAAATTGATTCAAAAACCATTAGGCAATTTCGATATATGTATGTATATATGTTTGGGAAATTGGGAGGATGAAGGACTTTTTCGAGCTGACAAGTCAATGTCATTGTACAGTCCGTCGTCGAATCTCCTCTTCCGAATTCCGTCAATGCAAACGGGACTCCAGATCTAAAAAATAATTTTTCTCACAAGGCGACTGAGGATAACTTCGTGCACCTTAGATCGACTCTAAGCAACAGCGCCTTAAAGCAGGATTGGGTGTTCAAAGTCTTACAGAATATTTCCTGAGTTCTTCGGGATAAGACTCGGCTTCTCAATAGCCTTCTCAGTCCAATGAAACACCGATTGGCAAGAGTAACTCTTACTTAATATCAAAATTTAAAGCAGAGATGAAAAAGGCCAATGTCCTTTACTACTAATCTATAAACCTTAAAGTACTAGCTATCGATCGTGACGTTCTGTTCATTTCACCAATGTTATGGATCCCTTATCGTAAGCAGCTTCCGTTTCAAGACTAGAGAAAAATTAAATAATATCTATATCATTGGGATACGCTAGTAGTTGCACAGACTTTTGTATTTTTGTTGGCTTCTTTGTTTCACAGAACGCATTTTTAGTTCAGGAACATCCTCAACTGTGGCAAATCCTACACAATAGCCTAACTCCATAGCATCCGTAGTTGGTAGTGCCTACCGAAATACATATTCTGAAACAAATTTAAACCAAAGTAATGCGCTCTTTGACTATATAATCCATTCGATTAGAAAAATCTATCAGGACAGTACCGGACTGATGATATTAACAAATTGACAGAAATCATTGGGGCTCCCATTGAAGGCTTTATAAGTTTTAAGCCAGAAGATACCCTTACGAGAGTTTACGAGCAAATACATTCGAGTTCCTCTTAGTTAAGCAGGTTCACTAAAGATCTAGATGAACTCAGTAACAACATGGAACTAATCAAGAAGCAACTTTCATATCGCCATTACCTGGTATCTTATTTGTGTTCCCAATTAGCCTAGTCCTCACATAATGTAAAAGCCGCCAGTGAAAACTCTAATGTCTACGATTACAGAGAGTTAACTCTTAAATGGTTTGGTCAGAGATACCTAATTCGATAGAATTTACTGAAATTATTGTAAGCTAGCCACATTAAAGCGCCATGAAGCCTCCATTCGAACACCACCTTACTGTATCTTTTAATTGCAGCACGTTCACCACAGATATCACTAATTTTGGGTAGGCACTGTGGCCACGTATACTCGTATAAAACCATCTATCCGGGACTCTTCAAATTGATCAACAAATAAGATAGCAGCCAACCACCAACAAGTGGCTTAGATACCAAAACCCAACATTAAACCACCGCAGCACTGATAGCACTTGTTAACTCGAATGACTGCTACTTCAGTGGCATTCATCGCCTCAGTAACTTGGAGGCGTTCCAACACACACAAACATGGGGAGAAGATAAATCCACGGCTTATTACACTACATTCGTAAGCCCCCCTCCTGTTTTGCTTCAGGAAAAAAGCATCCATGATTCATGGCCTTAATGGTCTTGATCTTGCACTTGAAGAAACCAAAACGAATTCAACAGGCGACTGCAGAGAGAGGATTGTTTGCCAGAGTTGATGTGCTGTGGAATGGAGCTAATATTTTACGGTCTGATTGTTGCCCAAAGTAACACGGCCGCCCGGGGGAATTGGTACGACACGATGGATAAGAATCCGCGTGCCCCCTACATTCGCAAAACCCTCCATTTAGCGGTGGTAGTTGGGTGCTGTTTCTGGTTAATAATTTTGTTACCAGTCTCCTTTGGCAAAAGAAAAGTGTAAGTAATGCTGACTTTGGTACTAAATAAACGCCAGTCAAGCAGACGGATTCGTTAATAACATCAAATGGAATTCAGTCAAGTGGAAGCGTACATTTCTGCAGTGGGATTTATTTTGATGGAAATTCGTAGTGGGATTTCCCGAGGGATGGAGGCAGACAGATGGGTTTTAATGGTCAATAGAACATGACAGGGGGTGGGGCAATTAATTGATGTTGTTTGCCTTAAGCATTCAGTTGGGTGGGGATTTATTTTGAAACAAATTGATTGAAATTCGAAGGATTCAGGAGAGGTAGATTCTGGACGAGGATCCAGGAAGTCAAAGTTAATCATCCTGGGTAGGGTCTTATGACAAAGAAGGATTTGCAATGAAAAATGAAGCAAATATCTTCTGATATTCGGTTTCTCAGGAATCATTAGGTTGTATTCCGAGAAAATTCAAGGATAGTGGGAAGAGAAATGGACAGAGGACTGCAGTAAAAGATAACAATTTGTGAGAGTAAAATGCAACTTAAGGTATTGATTTGATCCACAGCTGACGGTATTGGTACCACTGTTGCGTATTTGTGAAACCATAACCACCATTTATGTCTGCCTTTCTCGATGGATAAGACTTTAGAAAACCCCAAGGCAGTGTGCATACCTAGGTATGTATTTTTGAGATTCCTGCAAAACTCGTCTTGTTGTGCAGGATGACGATGGAGAATTTACGCTACTCCATCAAGGTAGGGAAAGACCTTACCAAACTTTTGATGTCAAAAAAGAATATTGACAAGCCGACGAGCTGTCATGGTATATCTTTACCATGGTTCTTGAAAGAATTGAACAGAGCTCACACGCCAACATCAGACGGACAAACTTACAAAAATTCGCAATGCAAACATGCCGATGATAGTGACAGTAGTGCATTTGTGAGCATTGAACGGAAAGTGCTTATTGGATAATGAGATCAAAACGAATTATATGCTGTCAACCAAAAGGGACACACAACATTGATGTATCGACTAGAACGTCACCCTGGACAGATATAACTTTGAGGTAAATAAGAACTCTATCTATCTAGGAACCGCTCAAAATTGAATTAACGACACTAGCGCTGAGATACGATGCTTATTTGGGCTAAGAAGACAATTGTGTAGCAAAGTCATCTGTGGAACACGTAAAGTATCTCACTCCTGCTCTAAGGCGCAGAGCCATGGACTTCGTCAAGAGCAAAATACTTCGGTGGTTTTTAGTCCCATATGCATAGAGGGAAAGTGAAGAAGATACAAATGTGAGCTGTATAGTGACATCGACCTAGTCAGAACAGTTCAAATACAATGACATACATACATAGATAGCCGGGTGATGTTCAGTGGATGGATAACAATTCTCCGACTTGAAGGTCTTGCTGACTGGAAAAGCTTGTTGGTTGAGGCCCAGGTCTACCCTAGACTGTAGTGCCACCTTAAGTTAGTAAGAAGGTGCGAAAGGTTCGTAGGGGAAGCAAATAAAGGCGCCGTAAGGGCGAGTGTCAAAGAAGACCCAGAAATGTCAATCCGGTGCCGAAGAGCCGAATTGGGCATCGCCAGAGGGTCAATCCGCCTTATTTTGGGACTGGATTTGGGGCTACATACGAATAAAATTATGCTGACGTAAGAATTTAAGTTGGACAACCGTAAACAATGCCGTGAGCTCGCTAGTTGGGCGCTGGAAACGTTGGCCGGAGATCCGAATTTTGGCCGAAAAAACATCTTTTCGGATGAGGCCCATTTTTGGTGTCGTTAAAAGGAACACAATCCACAAGTGTTCGACTTGTTGGTGGGGCTAATGGCATGTCATTATCATACGATGTTAACTGACATTTTGTGACCACAGCTCGACATCGTAGATATACCCGAGCTGTGATTCCAACAAGGCGTGTAGGAGACATTTGGTGACTTGGTCATCTCACGGCGAGCATTTAACAATTGGCATCACTTGATTAATTTTTCTGGGGTTTCGTCAAATCCTTAGCCTATCCGATACTTTATTGTTGGAATAATGCCGCACATGTTGCATCGAGTCATCGAAAATTGGATCGAAGGACTGCCAGCAAACTCAGCCATTTGAATAATTCCTCACATAATGACATGGATGTAGCCAGAATTTCCTATCCCACACCATTGCTCTTTTATTTAAATTTTCTTTCCTTTTGTTCTTATCTGTTCGAATAAAGTGCAAACCCACGCCCAATCAAGTCCTTTCGAAGACGGTTTCTGAAGGCTACCACCCCACAGTATCTATGGTGTAATACCTGCCCCCAAACCAGCAACACGTCTGCAATAATATTATTCCAGTCATCTGTTTTCCTAATCCTTTACGACAACAATGTTCATTTTCAATCAGGCACCATCGTTCCATACACATACACTTCAACTTCAATTCCAACATGGATTAAGTGCTCAAACTTTCCACATCAACTTACGTATCTCTAAATTGGTTCATATCTTTTATTACACTTACTTATCCACACACACACACAGAGATACACCTAATCGAAAGGACTTAACTAACCATCCTTGCTAAAGATTGGCAAACACACGTTCCCAATTAGGCTCATCTCCGTATTGTATGTATCGCAGTTTCGAAAGTGTTGTGTTTGTCTTTCAGGAACTTTCGGGTCAATATCCTGAGAATTTATGCAGATGTTACGTTTAAGATTCTGTCCTCATCCACAATACCTTCGTCCTTTTCCTGGATTCATTGGTTATTGAACTTTTCTAATGGAAATTATGTTCCTCCAAGGGTTATCGATAGCCGATGATTCTACAATCATCTCTGCACCATATGGAAAGTTTCAGAACATAGGATACAAAAAAGTCAATTGGGCCACTTTATTGCGTCTGTTTTGTATCTGTCGTTGTTTTTACGTCTACATGCTTCATCAAGCGTTTAAATCTAATTTATTTTCTTCGTCCCCCCGTTTGCATGACTGGCATTTGGATTCAGTAAGGCTGTGGAAGTACAAAAACAAAAACCCAGAACCTCTCTCGGCACAACCTTGACGATTTGGAGAAAGGGCACAATCATAGACAATTGCGGGCCTCAGAGCGAAGAAACAATAACATGGAATGTGACATAAAACGTACCATAATCGCTGTAATGAAAACTTCTGCGAAGAAATTGGAAAATAGGCGTTCCCGCCTGCCGTGTACATTTCCGTGGATCATGTTATTGTGTTTCCTCCCTTCTGGCGGTGGTGGGCTTCTTGGGCCACTTTCATGACCGCGGAGAACAGTAAGTAGTTTGTTCTTCTTGATTGGTAAATTGTATCTCGGTATAAAATCTACCATTGTACTTGGGCTATTGTTCAGTTGTGCGGTTAGTTTCGAGATTGACAGATTAAGTAGTTATGAAGTATTCGGTGGGAGTTGGGTTTATCCTTTTGTTATCCTTGTGCTCGTCGAGAGTGGCTGGCGAGGATTGTGGGAAAAGGATATATTTTCTGTGCTATGGTTCCCGGATGATACGTAGTTTTATGGACACACTTAGTCAGTCGCATAAGCCAGTGGTCATATTTCCAGGACTAGAGATCGTATCGACGGTTAGTGCAAATGAAACGGATAATATGATCGATTCGGAGGATGATACGATAATTGGACGTATGGCCAATTACCTGAGGCATCATGAAATCAACATTAAATTATCGGATCTGTGGGATACAACGAAACTAATGAAATACATGGGCGGTGAAGTGGAGCAGAAACAACTTGTTACTGGTAAGCATTACTGCTATGGTTGTGGGTGCTAGTTAGGTGGTGTTTAATTGGAGTGCAATTGATTGTTTGATTAGCTGTGAGATTGGATGTTTGCAATGGTTCATTTTCTAGTTCAGTGAATGGTTAAAAATGTGTAAAATGTACTCAATTGTTTGGGTTGAATATGAAATTTTATTTTAAAGACCAAATGGCTGTGCTTAAGAGTAATTTAAAGAAATGAATAAAGTCGGGATTGGGTGGATTGGGTCTGGTATCCACTAAAATAGACTTCAGTGAAGTTTGCGTTAAACACAGAGTTACGACCTATTCTGAGGTGTAAAGTTGCATAGTGATGACAAACGACATTGCAATAGCTTTAATCTGCCAACAAAAATGAATTGTTGTAAACTCAAAGTTCATCACGTAATCCTCCCTAAACAGAATCAAAATGTTAGGGCACTTCTTGCCAAAATGGAGAGTTATTTGCCAAATTTCCATTTCCATTCTTCCGTCTTCCAGACTATCAAGGATGGTGGCAATGTCCTAGTGAAAGTAGAACTTAATATCTGATGGTCAAGGGACTAGAAAATCCTTTAAATTTTCACATTTGTCTTGACCTGACCTATTCTACTGTACTGGGTGCGGAGATATTCGAAAATTCGAAGCAAGAAAACTTCAGGGTTAATGAGCTTCACAAACTTGATACTATCTTACAGACCATTAAAATAGATGAATTCGACATCCAGTGCCATTTCAATAGACAAGCTCGGTTTAGAATATGTACATGGAATACTTGGTAAAATTGCCATAAATTGTACTATGGTACAAAAATAGGAGGGGTTTTTCAAATGACTCCAGCAGAAGCTGAAACGAGCAGAAGGAAGGGACGATTTTCCATATTCTATAAGGCGTCATCGGTCTATTAGTAAGAACTAAAGTTCCAAGATTCATATCAAATCTCTATTCGATTTCTAGACCTTGGGGGTGATACATTAATAGGCACTTTTTTGCCTCAGGATTTTTTGAGCTATCATGATATGTTTGTTCAGTATTGTTTGACATTTTGCTTCATGGAAAGACTTTGCTCGAAAATCAGGGTTCTATGAGTCTGTGTTTTGTACAATTTATTGTCTACATAATTGCCCTACCGAATGCATGATTCGCTAGTCCATCGAAAGATTGTAGCTATAATTAGACAATACGCTAACAAAGGGATCACATCCAGTGACGTTCTCAACGCCTTTGCTTGTAATATGCAACTTGGCGTATTTTATGTAAGGATCTTGGTTTGAAAGCTTTCAAAATTCAAATCGTTCAAATATTGAAGCAGTTTTACCTTTTGAATGGTCACCCGTTCAGTCCTTGGGCTCTTGAAAACCTTGAAAAAAATCCACGGTTTTCGACAAAAATAGCGATAGGGAACATTTCTGGCTTAATAGGTACATGAAGAAGCAGATTGAAGATTGAAGAGCTGTCATTTCGCTACTTCATCCAGACTTTTGTCTATCAGTTTGGTTAATTTTCAAGAATAGTGGAATGGAATGGGCTCGAGGAGGAGATGTGGAAATTTAAGGCAAGAAATAGATCCGACAGTTTTACAG
This sequence comes from Xylota segnis, assembly GCA_963583995.1. Lineage (NCBI taxonomy): Eukaryota > Metazoa > Arthropoda > Insecta > Diptera > Syrphidae > Xylota > Xylota segnis. Next base: position 25,995,984 of record OY757236.1, on the reverse strand, counting down.
AAGGATTACAGCCCAACCCAAATTTCACTTTACTGAAACTAAGTCTGTAATTGGCGGGAATATCACTGTTGCAACTCGCTGGTTATCCTTAATTCTAGAAATACTACTTCTGTGAGCTTGATTCGATTCAGGCAGCTTGATTTGGAAATAGAATTCGATGCAACTGGAGTTCGTTATGTATGGAAGAAAACTGACTTATTTGATGATCTTGAGAACAAGCAATTGGCAACCTTATAAGCAGTTCAAGACATGAATTACCGATACATACTATAGAATACATATTTTAACCAAAATATATGATTCTGTCAATAAAAAATTATCCTTAAAACAGACTTTTTTTTATGAAAAAGAGTAAATTCTTAAAAGAGGTACGCCTGTATTTGAAATCATTGTGTACCTCAACATTTGACATCCAAATGCTTCACACTCTTTGTGCAACTGCTTCTTGACAGAGTTTCAGTTTTTCTGAGGTCCAGCCATTAGAATTTTTGTATGCTTCTGTGCACTTACTATTTTCCTCGAAAGAAAATCAGTTTTTCACTTTGTTCTTCTCCTACCTTTAATTTGGTGAGTTATTCTCCCCATCATCATGGACATCTCTTTGACTCACACCCCGAGTGGCCTCACACGCAGATGCTCACAGCACTTACATACCACAATGAGATTGTTTCTTGGTACACAAAGGAGTTTGCGTTTCAAAACGTATCTCATTATTCTCGAAGTTAAGTGGAAGGGTTTTAAAAATTTCAAGAAAATTTGTTTCGAAACTTCGTGACTCAAAATGTTTGGCCTCTTCAGATTTTGTGCTTTTCGATTTTTTGCATTCGAGTTTATAAAATTGATTTTCGAATTTTTTCTTTCATTCTGGCTAACGCCTAGCTAACCCTCATAGGTAGATCTGATTTTTGGGTGTACGAAATTAGAGTCCACCCAAAATGGCCCACAATGAGTACACAATCCAACAAGAAATGGACAAGAGTCTGTTAAGCTTATATCTTTCTAGTTCTACCCTCTGCTGGGGAGATCTAGTTCTACCAGTGGAATTAACTCTGAGAAGACAGGTGCTAAGCTGGCCTGTACTTTGTGCACAGATGCGCTTAGATACTGCCTCCTTATGTGCAGAAAAATGGGAAATACTGAAAATTTTCTGAAAAAATATTACGTATACGACACCGATATAGGCCCATATTTTCCTAATTCTACCCTCTGTCGAGAGGATGCAGGATCTAATCTGTGCACAAAGTACAGGGCAACTTACTACTGAGCTGAATCTCCACAGCAGAGGTCAGAATTAAAAATATATTGGCCTAGATCGGTGGCGTATACGTAATACAATTGCAAAGAAATTTTTTTATTTTTCATTTGTCTGCACATAAGGCTCCTGTCTTCTCAGAGTTCAATCTCCTCATAAAAGGGTAAAATTAGGATTATATAAGCCTAGATCCTAGGAGATTGTTAGAGGGTCACCTGCCTCCCTTGGGATGTGATTGTTGCGCAGTACTAACCTCTTATGGGTAGGTGTGGGCTTCTAAATTAAATGCTAGGGATGTTGTGAATGGTAGCTTATCCAATCAAACTGGAGTGCTATGTTAGACAGGGTATTCAAATAAGTATTAACCTAGTAAACTTTTTCTTAGAAGTGCTAGTCTTGGGCATATCTTTCTGCAGTTTCTACACAAAGCATTTGACAGGATCCCCATATTGATGTCATCTCTTCCTATAGTGCAGAGAGATACATACCTGAATATATTATCCATCCTGGAATGTTCTTCTACCCCTATGCAGATATGGTAGATGTTGCAGAAAAGTTATCCTTGTATTTGTATAAGTATGGTTGCTACTTATTAGCTTTATATTTAAGCGTCTCAATATAACTCCAAGGCATGGTGGGTTTTCCTCTTGGTACAATCCTTTGTATTTCACGCAGTAGTTTTTTTAATCGACACCTTTTGAGGACTTTGGCTAGAAGTATGTACATATGTCAACTGTGATCCCATCAAAAATCTTTTCATGGTTGATACTTCATCAGACCTCTTCAACATCGGTTGTACTGCAATAGCGTAAGAGGTTTATGGAGATTTATAAATTTATTTAAACAGTACGAGTAAATATATTTTGTTGTCAATTTATAAGAACCGAAATTAGAAAAGTCATCACCTATGATACACTGCCAGCCATACATTGATTGATAAGATACTATCCGTGTATCTAAACAAAGAATAAACAATTCAATTTTCAATAATAACAATTTTATCTAAGTAATAACCGAACACAATTAATGTCCAACCGTTATATCTTGCAGAAGCCCGGAAGAAGGACAGTAAAATGTACATGGTAGCCATCTCGTTGATGTTCGGAAAACTACTCACCGTTCTGGGCATCGGTAGCATCGGAGCACTTGCAATGAAAGCACTTGGCGTTGCATCGATGGCACTTCTCCTAACCGGTATTATAGGTCTGAAGAGTCTCCACCAAAGTAATGAAGAAACCAGTCATCACGTTCAATACGTTGCCGATGGACACCATAGGCGACGCCGAAGACAGGCGCTTCCACCGCTACCATACCGAGGATGGAAAGGTGCTCCTGTGCAATAAAATTTATACAATACATTGTTAACCCTGCTATATGTCCAATAAATATTTATTTACCACCACACTTCGAGCTGTCTGTCTAGGCTCCCCTGGAAAACGGCTCACTTCAGCAAAAACCTGTAATAGAGTCATTAACACAAAACCCTGAACATTTAATGGCCAAATAAAAAGACGTACATACGTATAATTCAATTAAAAAAACATCTCTGTATCCAAATGGCACGTGCTTTATGCCGATTGTTAACTTGGTCCGTACAACGCGTTACTCTTGAGTGCTATAGCAAGGTAAATGAAACCGGTGTCTGTTGTTGTCAACACGAAGCATCGCCGATTCATGGAACCATGACAAATTGGCATGCTCTGTAGACTGGACTGGTCTCTCGGTTTCGATTGGTAAGAAAGTGAGAGCTTTCATTTGAAAAAGTGATTTCCGTGCATCGTTACTGGCCGGTTGAATGGATGACCATATTTGGTCAGAGTATGGTGGACCTTGCCATGGTCGTTGGTCACTGACCCACTGTTCCATTTCGTAAAACGAGAAGTGGTGCCTGGGTGCTGCCGGGTGGTGGCGTCGTTCATGGAAATACATTTTATGCTTGGAATATTCATATTTCGATATCTGAAGGAGTCGCCGTCTGCGTGGTGGGGCGAGACACTGTGGAAAAAGAAGAAGTTTGCCGGGGAAAGCGGTGGTGGTAAGGCATCACAGTTTTTTCTTACAACCAACTTTCTCCATTGGATGGACTGAATTCTTGAAATTGGGTAGATGAAATTTAAGATGGAATCCGAATGCTGTACAGATAAATAACGGTGCGAAATTGTTAGAGAAGACCAGACAGAGTGACTGCATGAACGAGTATACGTTGATGTAATTTGTGTGTTGATTCATTATGGCATTCCAAAATGCTTTGATTAAGAAGATGTGGTTTGTTTTTTTAATCCAATTGGGTTTGCAATTGACAAGCAAAACAGTAATTTTATGAGACGTACTGATTTGTACGTCTGAACGATGTATAATTCACAAGGTTGTCTCGAAATAGGCATGAAACGATCAGCATCGAGGCAAGGGTTACAGAAATAATTAGCTTTATGTATGCATGTAGCTGCAGAGGAGAGTTTTTTACTTGCACCTATACCTATAGGGCAAGTATTGCAATCGTGAAAAAAATCGAACTCGAGATTTTAATCAAACTTGACATTACTATGATGGAGAAGTCCAAAAAAGTAGGTCCGGCAATTCCGTCTGTCTGTCTGTCGGTCTGTCTGTCTGTCTGTCAGTCTGTCTGTCTGTCTGTATATTCGACTACAGCCTAAACGGCTGAACGGATTTACTTCAAACTTCATATATAGGGTCTGTGGGATATTCCCTAGAGGCGAAATTTGAATTTTCATTCTAACCTCAAAATTAAGGGTAGTTTACTTAAGGCCGATTTCAGTTAAAATGGATTTTCTCGAAAACGGCTCTAACGATTTCGATAAAATTTGATGTGTGGGTTAGTTTGGGTATATGCTATGAGGTGGCATACCACGTTTTTCACGAAAAATTCGAATAACGGTAATATTGAAAATCAGCTGTTTCTCGGGTATTTGTTCGGTGATTGGGCTAAAAATTATTATTTGTAAGTTATAAGACAAGTGCAAAATAATGGCATACCAAATTTTGGAATGCCACGCCCACTTTTATAAAACTTTTTTTTTTCAAAATTTTTACTAGAAATTGAGAAAAAATTATTTAAGCAAAGTAATAGGCCTTAAAATTCTCTATAATTCACTCAAACACCCTATCTGGCCACGCCTACTTTTTATGGGCATTTTTATAAAAACAAAACATTGAGTAAACTCCTACAATGTTATGACTATTATTCCATTATTATTCCATCGAAACGCGGAAAAGTAACGACGATGCTTAATTTTCAAGAGCTTCATCAAATCTTACAGATGAAGTCTGACGTTTTTGGCCAATCTGCTTAGAACGATGGTTTACTTATAGTCAATTATGCTTACTTACTTACATATGTATATATTCATTTATTTCTTTTTACCTCAAATACACACAAGAATTTGAGATATAGGTGCAAGTTTGTACGGCCCAGTCGTGCGGTCATCATAAAGCCATCATTTAAGTTACCGTCAGAAGTATCTATTTCAAGTTGTTAGACTGCAATCTAACAGAAGCAAAAAAATTATGTTTTCACATCCAAATTTTCAATCAATCTAAATTGAGTTAGAATTTTTAGATAAATTATAAGTTTTGGTATAGTGATGTATAGCCATTATAAGATCGTCTTGTCATCATGGATCCTAAGTATGGCGACAAAACGACAAGCTTTTTTGAATGTATAATCTTAATTTCTAAACGGATCTATTCTATGAACTACAACTGTAAGGAGAAAGTATTGTTAAAGATGTTTGAGATTTGTTTAACGTCTTTCCCACTTATACTAAAAATGGAAACAAATCCTCTTCGAACTGTACTCAAGTCTACTATAGTTGACTAAGAAATTTTTTGAGATTCCAAGAAGACTTCAAACAAACTTTAGAATCAAAAAGATTTTATTTGGGTTTGTGGCTCGTAGCAATTATGACACATAATTATCCAATTCACTAGCATATGAGGGATCAAAACCAACCTGCCTAAAGTCATAACCAATAATTGGTGATATTGAAGAAATCATATTTGAGAAGAACTGCAGAAAAGTCCATGAAATTTACGCATAGGTAGTCAACTATCAAATCGTTGTGAAGTCATAGCCAGTTTTGTCTCAAATGGAATATAAGAATATCTGCAAAGAAACAAAGCAAATAATGTATTTCCAAAAAATTTGTTTGTCGTATAAGCCAATGAAGTACCAATGGACTTCATGGACTTATACAATCTAAGGAGGAGAAAGTGTAACATACTCGAAGGACAAAGATTTGTTACAGTCTACCAAAGTCAAAGATTTCTAACTATGCCAAGTTATACCCCTTTGGTTATGATTCTGGCTGAGGCTCAGAATTCGTTATTTGACGTCTTAACTACTTTCATCAAGACCAACTCCTCTCTCAGCAACAGTTGATAAGAAAGCACCTACCTACCATTAAACTTGTCGTCAATCATACGGTCTTGAACAGATCTCAAAGTCATACCAGAACCCCATAGAAATTTTCATTGATCTGTCGGTAGACTACTTCGTAGTTAACTTACTGAGAGAGTCATACTACAGAATGGCAAAAGTGGAACTCACTAAATGTACAACCGTGAACAGCAAACTTTATACCTACCGGGAATACCATAGAAATATTATCCTAACCGGCTACAAGGTGCTTTACAACATCAAACAATTTGGGATGGTTAGATGGACTTACTATGTTACTGTGAAAGAATATTTTTTTTAATGAAATTCAAATTTTCCTGCAATTAAGTGGACGTTACGATAACCTGTGCATATCCTGGACATTTTTTTTTCAAGTCAACATTATGAATCACATCACTTTAAAATAACATCTATCTATATGACTTACCTAAGATGATTCATCTGGTCGTTACCTTAGAAGAAAACATGCCATGAAATTGGAATTATTGAGTACAGCTTTAAGCAGATACTCAAATGATCTACACGTCTCAGAGGCTTTCATACACCTACTCTATGAATGTTAAGACATTACCCGGAGTAGGCTAAATCATCTTGAAAAATGCTATATAACTTAGACGTGGTTGAATCTTTGACCCAAATTTATGATCTATTCGAAATCTGTAGGTACTTTCAGTGCATGGATAAAATAGCTTACGTTTTATACCGTCAAAGTTCCCTTGGGATATCTGTTGGCTCATTATGATGCATAGTGCCTTGCGATAACCTCATGATTTGATCTAACCAAATTAAGCGAAGGATTTGGGAGGACGTTACCATATTACTGCGTCTACAGAAGGGGGTATTGTGATTTTTCTACGTCTTATGATACTCTGCCTAACTTAACATATAGTAGGTATTGCAAATTGATTGCCTTTTTTGAAACTTCGAGAATTGTCCTCCAATGAGTCTTTGGTCGTAAAGATTACAATCGTCATATTAGTATTTCTTAGTCTACCTACAATATAAGATCTTAAGTAACTACTAACTCTTACTAAGTCAGAACAAATCATTGTATAGACGATCTTGGCTAAAAATCTGCACTATAGAGTCAGGCTTATGGTGAATATTAACAAAAAGTTCGAAATGAATGTTTATCTGAGGATCTTGAAGTTCTTTCAACCTACAATTGACCACAAATAGCATTTTATAAGGGATGTGCAGATTTGTTGGCTATGAAATCATTTTCGTTATAGTGTTGGCTTACGACTTCTAATCTACAAACAAGAAAGCATTTGAGTACGAGAGTTCTATCCTGAAGAACTAAGGAAACTCTGTGTAAGACGCTGATCATCCCAGTCCTGCTTTATGGCGCTGAAGCGTGAAATCTGTTATAAGTGGAATCTGTTATAAGCGGATGAAAAGATCCTCAGTCGCTTCGAGAGAAAGATTCTTCGTGTAATGTTCGATCCCGTTTACGTTGACGGACTTTGAAGGAGCAGATTCGACAACGAACTAGACGAGCTATAAAGTGACATCTACCTAGTCAAAAAACTGCTCATCAATCGTTTAAGATGGCTAGGACATGTAGAGCGAATGGAGACCAATGCTCCGGCCCATAGAGTCTTCGAATCAAACCCGGAAGGACAACGCACAAAGAGGAAGACATCGCTTTAGGTGGCACGCACAGTAAGAATGGGACCTCAACTGGATAGGCTAGTTGGTTGATGCCCAGGATCACCCCGAACTGGAGCGTCACCTAAGAAGAAGAATCTACAAACAGCCCATCATCATTTGTAAAACTGAAATACATCAGACCTAATTTTAAAAGTCTGTGAAAGAGAATCATGATTTTTGTGAAAAGTTTTTCACTTTCTGAAATCAGCGGCGCCCATCGCACATTTCATGTTATCCCAATAAATTATGTCGTATTCTACAAGCCTAATAAGCACCCAACACCGAACAGAATGTTCCGGTTTATGCAAATCGATCCATTATTAGTATCACCAAGAGTCGAATGGCTCTCAAATAAAGGTGCGTCCGAGCACTAAGTGAAATAAAAAAAGCGAAAGTTAAAACACATTTTTAGATTCAATGGAAATACTCGGCTAACGCACGAAGATCGAGTGAAACTCTACAGCTTCTTAATCAGCACTGGCACCAAATTCCAAATAACATAAATATTTTTTTTTTTTTTATATTTTTAACCGTTTTGGGTGAGCATAGCAATTTGAAAATCCACATAATGTATCCGTTTTGGATTTCTACTAATTGGCCCACTGTGCTAGTTGGAGCTAGTACGACTTAAGACGAATGGGAAATTAGAAAGAAAAGCCTTTAATTGAAGCGGAAAATGATTACGGTTTGTGTGAAAATTGCTTTTCTTTGATTTTAATTTATTTAATCCCAGCCTAGGTGACATAGATACAATCATTTTAGAATGTTGTCACATAACTAGGATCAAATGCGTTTGGCAGAGAGCTTGATAGATTCTGGCTTATAAGCGAAGTACTGAGTAGGGTATCTTTGATGGTCTAATTCATTCATATTGGAATATCTTACAGGCCACCAAGGATATTTCTATACGATTGTCCATTTCAAAAGCATCACCTAGCCTTCACCATCTGGTACAACTGACTGCTTTCTTTGAAAAAAAAACCCAGTTTATATGTATCTACAGCTTGAATTACTCATGTCAGCGATTCAAGTAATTATTATCTCTCTCCATAGATCGAAGAAAGAAAAAATCAACATGCGCCATCACTTTGCTTTACGTGTTGATATTCCATAAAATTTTAACTACCTTACACAGCTGAGCGCATTAATTTCAATTAAAATATCAATGATCAGTCAACAATCTATAACACATCGTCGATGTTACACTTTTTCCTAAATACAAAAGCAACAAAAAAAAGCCACAATCCTATTAACAAATAATTGATTTATAGAAAGCGTATCGGCAAGTACATGCCAATTAAGATAAGAAAAAATGTATCTTTTCGTTATAGCCACCGTTTACTTTGTTCGATTTTCTTTATACATAATTATTGAACTAATTGTCAACCGGTTAATAAGGCTCGAAGGTAGGATCGATTTGAGTTATTGGACTGATTTCACACACTTTCCATTCTTAGAATTCATTTGATTTGGTAATTTGTAATAATTTCCTTTTCTTTGCCACTCTCAAGGCTTCACTCAAAGGTTGAGTATACAACTAAGTATACTGCCGCCTTAGTCTAGATCAAGCGTTTCAAATTTACGAGCCACATATGAACCTTAACGAACACTTGTGCGAACCAGTCCCAGTCACTACTCCTTACGTGGAGTACCATTTGGAATTCCGATTTCAAGATTAAGGTCTCGAATCTTTATCTGCAAGGTTTAGTTAATGTAGATTTATGAATTTATCAGAAGGCACTATGGACTATAGTGGGCCCATCGCTGCAGCATGCTTAAACCTTAATCACCTCTTCCATGCATTTGATATCTTTAGATATCCACTTAGCCACGCAGACTAGTTATTTTAATCCTCTAACCCTATTGCTTTGTGAAAGCTCTGATCCTTTTTTTCCAGTACGTCAGTCCTTTCGTTCCCCTGACTATAGGACTGTTCAGGCACTCAGTATAATCTGACAAGGCACTGTGTACATAGATCTAATCTGATAGATATGATCTGAGCATTGTGCGGCAATTTCGGATTTTTTTAGATTTTGTGATGTTGGACTCTAACGTCTTAAGCACAGCTTGAATATCACTGTCCATTCCCATCAATAGTAATTTCGTAGGATTCAGTACAATCATAATGCCTCCTTTGAATACACTGAATGTCTCAGGGTCACTCGAAGGTCTATTTCCCTAGAGTATATTCCTAAGCCCGTACCCTTACTGGTTTTGGAGCAGTCCATGTACTTATAGAGAGACGACTCTTTTCTGTCAAATTTCCCTCTCCAGGTACACTACTTTGTATGTTGTATAGAAGTCCAGGGTACCTACTGAAGATGTCACGCGACGGAACTCATTTCCTAAGAAAGGAACTATGTCTCACATTACTGGCATTGAAAAGCCATACATCCAACATACTATGTGAACGTCTGAAAAATGTGGCTTCCGATCCGGAAGATCGAAGGTAGACCGTCAACCAACTTTAAGCCGAGACTCATAATCTCTTCGTTGTCTTTAAAGCCGCATATGATAGCGTTTATCGTCTTGAGCTCTCCAAGGTGATGACCGAATTCAAGATCCCGGCAGAGCTTGTTCGTTCGCTCGTTCCCAGCTCGGTGTTTTATACGCTTTCACAGCAAAAAAAAACGAGTTAGTCTTATGAGGATATGACAGTTGTAGTCCCCGATGTACGTATGTCAGACGATCCCGAAAGGCAGGCCAGTGATAGAAATTTTAGGTGTTGTGTAGGGATTAAATCAGGAAACTCATACCACAAAAAATCTCCGCTTCAGTTTGGCGAAAGAAACGGGAGGATGGAGTGCATTTTCTACAAAGCCCAGATCCTGCCAGTTCTACTATATAGAGCCGAGTACAGGACAATAAGCAGGAAATCAGCGCAAATTTTGAGAACTTACGAGAGAAAAATTCTTTGTCGGACTTTAGGTCTCATGTTTGAAGAAAGCGAATGAAGGGGAAGGTACAACCTAGTATATAGTCAAAAGGACTAGATACAACCTAGTATAGGACAATAATGCTCTAGCAAATGTAAACTCGACCATTAGGATCAAAAGGATAAAAAAAACTTTCGCTTTAAACATCAAGCTATCGGAGATGTTAGAACACTTAGTTTGGACAAGTGAAAGCTGCGTGCTCGGGATCGAGGGGAGTGGAAAGTTGCCTAGTCTCAGGCAGAAACTTTTCAAGACCACTAAGTAGAGTAAAGTAGATCTGTAACTTTGAACATCTGTAAGAGGAACATTTGTCGAGATTGAGGTTCTTGTTTCGCGTACTTTTATGTACCTACTGTACCGGCATGGACGGCATGGCCTTGAGCAAGAGAAGCATCCATGGCTAGCATGCTGCATGTAGTACAACGGAAATTTTAAAGTCGAAAATAGATTAAACAAGGCTTAAATATTTTCACTTCTTCATTTTTCATTGAAATTAAAGAGGTGCTTTATACAGAACCGATGATATACATCAACAGCATGTAAACCGATGAATGCCCTCTTTCAATGCAAGAATGATGACGGAATCCTACTTTACATGCTGATGTCCTGTACACCTTTGTGGGTCCTAGGGCCATCGTGTGCGATTTCTGGAAATTCAGCTGTTCCTTCTCAATTTTTCTGCGCCACATACTCCTAGGACCGCCGCGTATCCTACCATCCTGAGTAAGCGGGTTAGCGATGGAGCTGTCACCCTTTCAGAGAGTATGTCCAAACCACTGCCACTTTAGTCGTCGTATGGTTGTGCCTATAGGCGCATGGCCCATTCTCTGATAAAGTGGTTCGTTAGAGATACGGTTTGGCCAGAAAATTCTAAAGATATAGCGTTGACACCTATTGACAAACGTTTGCAGCTTCCTCGTGAGAGTGGCTACATCCATATAGCAGCACGGATTCAACGTTGGAACGGAACAGTCGTAGCTTGGTGCTTAAATTGATCGCATTACTACGCCAAACTGTCAAAAGCATCCCAAAGCGCAGATTTTGCTTTGCCTATTCGGCTGGCTATATCCAGTTCGCTTACGCCATTGGTCCCAAGGTATTGGAAGCTCTCAAATCTTTCAATCGATTAACCAGCAATGCATATGCTCGTATGATTTGATGAGTTCGCTCCTAGGCTGATGATGACTGAATCCTGCTGCATATTGAATAATGGATGGTGACTTAGCCTCATTGAAGATACCCTTATTTCCGGGTCACTACTTCATATCTGCATCGTATGTATTACTAAAGTGAAATCACCTTTTTGCTCAGAGATCAAGTAAGTATACAACCCGGTTCGACGGAACACTTAAAAAAAAGTTCCTGTGAAACTAAATATACAATTTCAAGATTTCCAGCGAACTCAATTATCTTCCATAGTGCGCTGCGTACTTCGCAAATCAGTCTCTGAAGGAGTCTTCCACCAATTAACCACATTGTATCCGAGAATTGCTAGTCATACGAAAAAAAAGGAAAAAAAAAAAAACCCACTTCACACCATCTCATGAAAAATGGCCGAAAAGTGGTGAAAGTTTTCCTCTTCCTCTTCTCATTTTCTGCACAATTTGAAACGGTCGCTTGTTGTTGTTTGTCACATTCCGTTAAATCTTTTTAGTAAACACACCTCTATCCAAGCACATCTCAAACACTAGACAACCATCACATCGGAAGCAGCCGCACAATCACAAAAACAACAATCAATCTCATTTCTTTAGCTTACGTACTAATTAGCGCCATGCTGTTTCAAATTGATTACTCTTCCTCTCTTCATCTCCTCATTTTCGGTGCTTCGTTAAAATCGAAAGTGTAATTTTCTCAATGTACCGCTAAATGAAAATCAATAAATCCAAAATATATATGCATAGAGAAACGGCATTTCTTTACGATTACGATTTTGTTGCGCAGCATCTTCGAACCTACCACACTTTCCAATTACTTAACTTCCTCAATTTGGGGTCCAACCATTCCATTGACGTTTGAATTTTGGACAAAAAAAAGTTGCTCTTAGTGGGCCCTTTTAACAAGAAAAAAAAACTTGCTCTCAAGTAGACCACAAAGCGGTGCTTATGGATGCAACAGTCCGCGGTACATACAGGTGATCTTCAACAAGAAAAAAAAAAAAAAAAAACCTTAAAATTAATTTACAAGTGAAAAGCATCCAAAGTAGGATTATGTGTCAGTGGCGGTGATGCCGCTCTCAACCAATTCATATGCAGATGAGCCGCCTCTATACGAGACTGTAATCGAAAGAGGGCCGGACGCGATGTTCAACTGTTTTGCAGGTTCGTCGTTTTCGACAGCTAAATTGAGAAGAAGAAAACACTCTTCTCAGGGTATCTGGGTTGAGACTTCTTTATGGTCGTAAATAATTTGATGCCAAATTTTTGTTTTTTTTTTTACCTCTAAATGTAGTATGCAGCTACCGATGTTGTACCACACAGACACGGCACCGGAATGACGGTTGGCCTAAATACCTCGCTGCGGACAGAACTCATATTTATTATGCAAATCGTTAACATTTTGTTGAAGAAATCGAAAACAAATTAGCAAAAGAAACTATGACCAGCGTGTATCGAAATTCCTTTTACATATGTAGCAGGTATGAATGTTCTAGATGTTTTCTTTCCTTTGGATCGTGTTTCGTGTAATACCTGCGAGAAATTTTATGGCCAACATTCGGATGGCATTCTCACTTTCTTTCCAAGGTAAGACGGTCTGGCCGCAAATTTATCTCATCGTCATCGTGCTGGAGATTGGGTTACACGCACATTTTTTGTTTGCCATTTGGATGTTTAATAAAAATTCCTAACGGGCATGGCGATGTGTGAATGAATTAAAAGCTTTGGTACATTTTTTCGGTTTCGAATTAGTTCATCAAAAATTAGAAAGATGACATACCACCATACATTCAACAAAACCGTTGTAGCCTTGATGATACCCACGTATGGTTGTAAAAAGCCTGACAGTTATGTATGGCCATTTGTAGCAAGGTGTGAACATGGCCAGCAGTTCATTGCCCAAATGCATTCGAATCAATTAGTGTGGTACTGCAAGGTGAAAATGGATATGCATCAGCGAACGAATATAGCTAAAGCCATATACAGCACCAGTAGGTACAAGGACATGTCTCTGTCCTTTGGAGAAACAAGCATTTTGTGGAGCGACGAAAACAATGTTAATTGGTTGGGATCGGATGACAAAAGTGGGATAAAAGCATAAAGGTATGGACCCCGATGTCATGGTATGGGGTGGCACTCATAGTGTAATTATAGTTGGCGTTCTGGAGAGCTACGTGGAGGAACACCCCAATTAATCTATGCCTGCATCATGGAGTTGTGAGATATTTTTTCAATAAGCGCATAACAATATTTTATTTCATTAAAACACAGAAAATTTGAGATATCATTCCAATTAGAGCACACATCTCGATCTCGTTCATATGGATACCGTGAGCATGTTTGCAGCAGTCGATTATTTAGAGCCAATTTTCCAACATTTCGCATTCGATATTACTCCTGTTTTCCTATTAACTTGTTTGCTCATTGGCATAAATCAATGACAAAAAGTAATCTTATTTAAAGAAATCTAGCGAAGTCAAATCGTGGCCATTCGACCAGACCATTTCTTGAGATTACCGACCAATTGTTGAACCTTATATTACAGACGTCAAGTTTATCCAATTCTGGCCAAAAATAGTTTCCCAATACAATGACGATCATATTTATGGATGAACAAATTTGGTCCAATCACACTTCCTCTCCTTGTGGATGCGATGGACTCTCTTCAAGCGCATGTGGGTTGGTTGCTGTCCAATATTTAACGGCAAATCCATTGACCAAAAAATTAGTTTTAATACTGAGGATGACTTTTCAATTAAATTCAGAATTTTCTTCAAACTTTTGCAGAACCCAATCAGAAAAGTTTTTGCCTTTGAAATGACTAAGAGGCTTCAGTTCATGAGTTTATTTGATCATGCTAGGGTGTAGCCCAAGATTTGTATGCCATAATTTGGACTAAAAGATTTCCAATTTCTGTGAACAGCATGGAACCAACTCGAATTTATAAACCATACCATTGGAGTAAGTTCTCTTAAAGTTGCAACACTGGATTTTGGGTAGTAATTTTCAGGATTTTGGTAACAATTTTGAACAATTCTTAAAAAAGTATTCAACATGTTAAAAATGTGCATCTCTACGGACGCTCTGACATTAACAGATCATTAAAAAAATTTCAGAGTGTGTCTATATTAAAGTCTAAAATTGTTATGCACCTATTGAAAAAACCTCTAGATTTATTTATTTATATTTTACAAGCATCATGGTGACCGATAATAATAATAATTGACAGCGATCATAATATTTAGAGATTTAATAATTATTTTTATTTATTTTTCATTTATCACGGATTAAACATAGCTTAATACTCATGAACGCTTCATTGAAAGATACCATGGCTTGTGACAGAGGCTCATTAACGCCAAAGTTAGTCCTGTGGATTCTAAGAAAAAGGAAATCTCTCCTTCGAAGCGTTTTCAATGGGACAAGTTATATGATCCTTAATAACTTAATATATTCCCCCAACCATTAAATCATGCATGACTCTTTTAGATTCGAGAAATTTTGCTCCAAGTAGTTGACACCTGGTAAAATATTTTGGAGAGAAATTTCAACGCAATTTACTAAATATATCTATACTTGGTGAAACGTCTCTGTACCCTTTCGAAACGTTAGTAAAAATAAGATACCCAGAATTCAAAACTATGACTGTGTTTATAGTCAAAAATATTTGCATCGTACGACGCGATGGCTTTTCGCACGATTTCAGGCGACATCGCCACCAGCGAAATCGCACGCGATTGAGTGTTTGTCTTTTGACGCTCGCGGTTGTTTGCAATCACTTCCTGTCGATACATTCGCTTTCGCTAACAGCATTGGGTCAGGCGACTCAAATTCGCTTGGGCATAAACACAGCCTATATATGTATGTATATTCGAGAGCCGATCTCGAAAGGCTTAAGAGCATATATGGATCTTTGAACTCCCTCCCATTACTCCTTACAAAATCTACTAATGAGTTGGCTAGAGCTAGAAAACTTTTAAAAATAACTTTAAATCATCAGCATTCCATAGCTACTGACAATTTACTGGGGTACCGCAAAGAAGCGTCCTTGGTCCAATGTTGTATTTATTATATAAATAATTCGCGATACTCCACAAGTAGGAGGGACTGTACTAGTCACATTTGCCGAAGACAATGCTATCTTGGCAGTGGGTAAAACGGTTTAAGATACTACCCGAAAGTTCCAAGAAACATTGGATAGAGCAAGTGAGCGATTGAAGCTAAGTGTTTTGGAATAACACTAGACGCAAAAGCTCAAATGGAAGTCGCACATAAAGAAAAAAATGGAAGGAGTTAGCCAACAGAGAAATGTATTGGTTGCTTGGAAAATATTCCAAGCTCGAGATGACGACCCTCGTAGAGTCTTTTTGAAGATTTTCACCTACCTTTGGAAAAAAAACGACAATTTGCAACTGCATTAACTAACAATACCATTGATAAAGATGTACAATAAGATTGATAAAAAACAAAGGCCCACAGTGGCCACCTTGAGGCACTCCGGATGTACACTTAAATGACCTAAATAGACAAAGAACAGTGTATCTGTGCCCTTTAAGTTCTGCCGATAAAAAATTAATAGATCCAACTTAGCGTCTCAGAATAATTCCAGTTTCCAAATGACAGTGTAGTAATGCGTGAGACAGTAGAACTGTCCATAAGTCCATAATCCATTGTTTCAAATGTTTGTCTACAAACTTTCTTTACCGGATTATGTCACAACGAAAGCTTAATGGGTCTACATTTTGAGCTATAATTCGCCTAATATCTAGGTAGTAGCCTTCGGTAGTCATAACTGGCTTTAATGAGCAATAAAGTCTTACCCACGACTACTTCCTACCCCAAAAAAAAAAAAAACCAGTCCGTTGTAAGTGAATTTTATAATTGATGGTACAATTTCTTAATCGTTACAAATCGTTTTGATTTTTTTTTTCTCTTTTTCAAGATAAAAATAATAATTGTTCGTTACGAGTACGAGTAAGCAGTGAAAAGTTTTTATGCGTAGGAGGCGGCCACTTAGTGTAACAATAGACTGACCATTATTTTGTTGTTCTATACTTTTTCGCATCGAATGCTGTAAGAAGGGAGTTGTGCTGAAAAATTTTGCAAAATGAAAGTAAAAACGCAGAAAAATTTAAGAGTTATTGGCATCGTTTATGAAAACAACAAGAAAAATGTTTTGTAACCATTAAAAGTTTATGGATTTTTGTCCAAAGGAGAATGTCGAATTTTAGAGAAAGAGTCCCTGCGCCGGATACCTCTGTATCTACGACATAAACACTTTACGGATGTAAGTGGAGAAATGTCGACTACTTATCGATTTCGAGAAGGCTCGGGGGCTCGGTAGCCACATGTGCAGCCAACACTCAGATCACTAGTGAATCCATTATGACCCTCTTTCATGAATTTACCTGAAAAGCAAATACAAGGTTGCTTCTTAGCTTTAGGGTCACTGCATGGCCTCCCTGAACCACCCAGAAGTTGCTATAAATTTCCTGATAGGCCACCCAGGTCTCCGATTTATAATTCACCGAGGGCCGCTTTTCTAGTTCTGCATACGTTTTGGGGATTCGCAGAGGAGGTGAAGCCATCATCAGTCTCCACTCGCATTCGACTACGGTGTGCCGCCATGAGGTTGTGTCCGGTAATAATTCCCGTGAAGAGTGTTTGGGTCTGTTAAGCGCTAGAACAGACGATATCATATTCTGTCTAAACTTTTCTGGAGACACGTCAAGATAGCAGTCCGTTCCATCTGTCGTTAGCCAGACTCACGAAGGTCCTCTCTATGTTGTGTTTAACAAAAGCCAGGAGCTTTGACCATTCTTAAGTCCTGTTCGGACCTCTTTCTCGCTAATTGGTCGGCCAGTTCGTTCGCTTGAATGCCGTTGTGTCCTGGAACCCAAAGAAGTGCGATGTCACGGTCTCCCGTGAGCGCTGTGAGTTCTTCGCGACATCGCTTAACCGACGTTTGTGGATGAGATGACCTCCATGGCAGGTTGACTGGCAATAAAGATGTCGATCGTCTTACTGAAGTATAGTTTCGTGGATAGTTCCTGTGCTGCTTCTGCTATTGCTAGTATGTCCACTTCAAACAGACTCAATTTCGGGATCAGATGAATAGATTCTACTCTTTCATCAGGTTTTGACCAGTAGACCCCCATTTTTGACTAAATATGTTGCTATATGTGTAAAGGGCTGTGGGATGCTTTCTTTATTCTTTCCGTCATATTCCCTTTCCAAGTCAGTTTGTCGCCTTGTGAAGAGGCAGTACCTCTGTATGTATATGCAACTTTCTAGCTAGAATGCAAAACAAAATATTCTGCATTCTATCAAATTGATGGGCCAAATGAAAGACCATCTAAGTATGGAAGAATGCAATCCTCACTGATGACTGAAAACTAAGCTCTGTATGTCCCACTTGCTTGTAACAACAAAGTATATCCATGGAAAGTGCATATCAAATCGTTTACAGCGTACATATGTAGATATTAGGTAAACTTCTGAAGTTATTCCGCAGAAACAGATTCTCTATTTGGCGAATGCCAACAGTTCTTTAGAATCATCCGCAGCCGTAAGCATAGTAAAGAAACATTACAAGCAAAGCACAGGGAGTGGAATCATGTCAGCTCATAAACAATAGTGACATGACCCTGACATTCTAGGAAGGGGTTTTAAACCATAGAAAGAAATTTTCGAAATATACAACTCTGTTCAGTTCTGCGCAGAAATTACACAAGTAAATGTCAACTACATTGGCTATGCTGCGTTGGTCAAATATAGGGTGACCAGATAAAAAAGATAGAAATAAAAAATTAAATAAAAAAACAAACATCTAAGATATAAAAATGATTCTTACTTCATTTTGAAACCACATTTATGCCATTATGTGCAAAATAGAACATCATTCAAATAGTCGTCTTAGTTTTGCTGCCAGTGCTTCAAGCGATCGGTCTAATTTTTCATGAGTCAGTTCGATATGTGCGGCCTAATTCCGGCAATAGCGTCCCGAATGTTGGGCTCGAGATCGCCCAAAGTAAGCCAACTACTGTAGTGTAATCCCAGAACTTGACGATGCCCCAGAGAAAATAATCAAATTGATAAACGTCATGAGATGATCCAGTCGCCATACTTCTCCTTCACAACTTTAATCATTGCGCAGCTTGTGTGCCATGTAGCACCGTCTTGTTGGAACCACAGCTCGGATATATCGATATTGTCGAACTCTGGCCACGAAAAGTCTATAAACATCGTTCTATGTCTATTCTGCTTGTTGACATAGTCGCTGAGCCAAATATGGCCCTCGTTCGAGAAGATGATTTTCTGGCCAAAATCCAGACACACAATTAACGAACTCACGCCGTTGTTTATGGTTATCTGGCTTTAATCAGCACAATATTATTCGGATGTGAACGCCGTTGCTCAGTGGTTAGTGCGTTGGACTATGTAACAAGGGGTTCGAATCCCAGTCGGAACACCTAAAAGTTTTTCAGGGCATCACCTCTCGCGAGCGTCTGACAAACATTCGAGAGTACAACTGTCCTGAGAAAGCTTCTCAAATAACAAACTGCCCTTCGGACACGGCATTAAACAGTAGGCCCCTTCCATTCGTGAAAGGAATATAACACACACAACACGAATCTTTGTGAGAAGCTAGGCCTTGGGTCCCATCGACCAGTTGCACCATCTATTTATTCTTATTTTTAATATTATTCGGATGTAGGCCCAAATCCAGCCGCAAAATAAGCCAGGTTGCCTCTGTGACTGTGCCCAATTCAGCTGATCCCGACAGAAGCCACGAACTGCCTGCACACTGAAGCCATAATTATGATCGACCTCTCGACGAAAATCGCGTCGCGTATTTGCAACTGAGCTGGAAATTCAATAATATTTTCTAATAATTTATACAACTATTACAAAAGTTAAATGATTTCCCATAAAATGGCAAATATTACTGAGTATTTTAGCATCCAGATATTATTGGTATCTCTAACAGCTACTGGAACATGTCAATTGAAAATAGTATCATTGCTATCTGGTCACCCTGGTATGGTCACGTACCGCTTTCCATTTGACAAAATTCTTACCCCATACGTAAGTTTCCCTTTAATATTACCCGGATTATGTGCTCGAAACTCTTCTATTTAAAATAACACAGTCAGTCGTTCATACTCCAAAGGACAATAATGGAATTCCAGCCTTC
The DNA here is from genome assembly GCA_963583995.1 of Xylota segnis. Classification (NCBI taxonomy): domain Eukaryota; kingdom Metazoa; phylum Arthropoda; class Insecta; order Diptera; family Syrphidae; genus Xylota; species Xylota segnis. The sequence goes on along the minus strand of OY757236.1, from coordinate 25,976,372 downwards.
TAATGAAATAAGAAATCCCACACCATGCCTAACACCAAAGGGAAATGTATTTAGAAATTTCTTATATTTTATGAAAGACTCATTTTCGCTTTGCTGAATCGTGACAAGACTTATTGTGAAATTGAAATTTCATTTCGAATTCCTGGAGCATGTTTTGGCAATTTTCAAGGGGACTACGCAATCCCCGATGTGCAGAATGTTGGTATACTTTTACATATGTACGTCACGCAGGGCGTATGAGTAACATTTTCAGTGGTGTGAATTTTAATTGGAATCCTTGTAATTATTGTTATGAGATACAACTGTTAACAAGATGATTGACATAGCAAGGGAGAGTCCTTTTTGGAAAAGTTTTTTAATTCATTTATACCGCGGAAACGAAGTACGCAGCTTTTGATAAGAGCAACGTAAATTGTTTGTCATGTGAAAAGTTTATTTATAAAAAATAAGTTGTGGGTTGAGTATGTTTGATGTATTTTTGAGAAATTTTCTTGACATGATGTCATATGTTGGGGATCGTAATTAAATGTATTTAAAGAGCATCCAAATGGGAGTTGAAAGTCATCCAGAAAGGGACAAGCGAACTAAGAAAATATGATTGGCAAAAATTTACCTTTTTACAGAGGTAGGACGCAATCCTTTTGTATTTTCGTCATGCTGCTGAAACTTATTGCGAGGATATACTAGGAGTGTGCTGCAGAATGGACAAAATCGTTCCTCTGTCAAGGTTTAGTACGACAAACAAATAGTAATGTTGCTAAAGATGTGTACATATCTGCAGGCTATGGATTTTTAGACAGATGACGCGTGAGTCGTGTTAACCTGTCATGGTATTTTTGTTCAGAATTGTTCGAACAAAAGAATAGCTTTCGACGAGGAATGTATATAATCGGCCTACCGTAACCTGCTTCGCTATAGCATCCAAAAGTTTGAAACCCAATTTTCATTATTAGTCAAAATACGACCAACTAGACCACATCCAGCACGTGGTATAGAAAATATTGGAGCAGGGACTGAGAGTGTACCCAACCTCCTCTGGACCTGTAGACTGTTTCATTTGGGGCTAAACTCATCAAATACCACTCGAAATGCTAGGATACGTCATCGATAATTGGAACTTCAGAATAAACCACGGCCAACAATTGAAGGAAATAATCTTTGAAAATAAATGTCCAGGATAGTTCTTTCGAGTTCCAGTCAGGATGAATAATTAGTGGAATCCCTATATGAGCTGCTTCTGCACATTTCAATTACTGGACTATAGAGATCTCCAGCACTGAGTTAGGGTGTTGGACAGGAGTTAGTGGCGGAGCAGCTCTCAATGGGCCAATGGCACTACTCAGCTGCCAAAATGGGTTTAGCGGTAAACGAGGGCAAAACAAAGTATATGCTGTCAACGAGAAGGGACACACAATATCGACGAATTGGACAGAACATCACAATCGACAGCTACATCTTTGAGGTAGTAAGGGACTTCGTCTACCTCGGCTCTGCTATAACCTCTGAAAATAGCACCTCAGCAGAAATAAGACGAAGAATAACTCTTGCCAATCGCTGAGATTGGGCTAAGAAGGGAACTGAGTAGCAAAGCCCTATCCTGAAGAACCACGGAGACTCTCTATAAGACCCTGATCATCCCAGTCCTACTTTATAGCGCTGAAGCATGTACTCTGTCTTAAACGGATAAAGAGATCCTCAGTCGCTTCGAGAGAAAAATTCTTCGTCTAATTTTCGGTCCCGTTTTGCGTTGATGGGCTTTGTTGGAGAAGATTCAACGACGTACTATACGAGCTGTACAGCGACATCCGCCCTGGTCAGAAAAATACGCATCCATCGAATGGACACCAATGCTCCGGCCCGTAGAGCCTTCGAATCAAACCCAGAGGGACAACGCAGTAGAGGAAGACCTCGCCTTAGGTGGCGCGCACAAGTAGAAGGGGACCTCAACCGACTTGGAGTGCACAACTGGAGGCAATTAGCTAAGGACCGGACTAACTTAAGAGGCTTATTGGTTGAGGCCCAAGTTCACTCCGAATTGTAGCGCCACCTAAGTAAGTAAGTAAGGTTAACTGACTCCGGAAAACAATACTACTGGTCCTTCAGGTTGGGGGTTGTGCATCGGGGTAACTTCCCTACCACGTAAACAAAAAACTTTAATTCAGAAACACCCAAAATTCTCAACGGATCAGCTGTTGCTCACAGTAAGGAAAGACCTCGCCTTATGTCGGTCTTAGTAGTGGACGAGGATTCCAACCAAGTCGGAGTGTGCAACTGGAGACAGTTAGCCGAATACCAGGCCAACTAGATAACCTTGTTGGTTGGCGACTAGCTTCACCGAGTTATTCAATATTCGCATACCAACATAAAAGATTTATTGAAATTCAACAAGAAGACAAGGAATCGAATGTTCAGGCACCATTATGGATTCTGGTGTTTTGGAAAATATCCTTGTTCTAAGCCTTTGTTCAAGCCTTCTTCCATATAAGTACTCTGCTGAGTAATAAACATGAATCCATGCGTAAAGATGAATAAACTATGGTGTTTCATCCGTTTGTCTTAATTTAGTACATCGATAGTCCAGCAGCACCTCTCCATTATGTAGCAGAGAACTCAATATATGTCTGTACATTACTACGCTGACTTCTCATCTACATTTACTTCCTGCTTCGTGATAAATCCTATTTGATCTAGAAAGCATACATACGCACACCCACAGAAACTTAACACATAATGGTTGCAATATATTAAGTCTTCCTCCAACTATATAGCAACATAACTAACTGATTACTACCTAATGGTATACTTAATTCTATGTAAACGATTTTTGGGTGGACTTAATATGCTGCTCTCGGACAACATCAAAGGACCTGTCTCAAGTCTTATAGTGTCATTTGGTTTGACGTCATATTTCGCCAAATTTAACTTATTATTATCGAAGGACATTGAACTGCTGTATGCGACACAAGAATACAAAGTAGCCCTCATTTAAAAAGTAAAATATGGCGCTCTGGATAAATATGTCAGACTGGATGCCTTTGACATTCAGAATTTAATGGAATTGATACCTACCCACCGTCATTGTTCTTTTCTTCTGCGACTGAATACTGAATAATTAGCTTTTAAATAGTCAATTAGAATTTTCGAGGACACATTTTCAATAATTTTTCGATTACTTACGGCATTAATGCAAATGATATCAGTGGGGTAATGGGGCTTAAAGTCGTAGGCAGAATTTTTGGGACAGGTTCAATGTCACAAGAGAGAGAAATGTCAGTAGGAGATGGTCTGTATTTTCTTGTGTGTAATTAATTCTGAGAATGATGGCATGCCATCTGAAGCAGTTGTTAGGTGTTGTTACCGTCGGTGGAAGGGATTAGATAAGAGTGAGGCCATGCAGAACAGACAGTTTTATTTAATTGCTATTCAAGACAATGTGAAGGATTGCCATGGATTGTGTTAAACAATCAGTGCTGCATATAGTCAATTGCAAATGATACAAATATGGATACATTAAGAGGATGCTTGGGTGAGAGTAGCGCCTGCACTCGAGCTATGTCTTTCACTATTAATTCTCCAAACTATCGAAATTCATGGACACCATGGACTAGCTACTACAAATTGCAAATAAATGAACAAAAAAGTTCGTTTGGTACTTCCCGTAAGTATTTTTTTTTAAGAATTCTACTGACGCAAACCTAACGAATTCATATGGAACACGGTCTGCATCAGCAGCATTATTTGTATTCCATTGGCGCAGTAAATTTGTATAGTCTTGTGCTAAGGAACTGTTTTTGTCGAAAGGAGGGTTTAATTCAGTTGAACTCTAGATCCATTAAGAGACACTTTTTTCATAAATCAGGGTTGATTCTGATTTTCTAATTTTCCATGACCGAACATTTTGAGTGGTATATGATATTTGGGTAATACATGCTTCTAATTTCTCAATCCTACCCAGCTTATCCATGTAAACTTTGGACTACGTAGCTCTAAAGAAAAAAGCCCAGAAGTGTATCGCATGATATAGACTGCCCATTCACTAGTCCGAAGGGCAAAACTAATTGTTTACCGCATTCCACCAGGCCATAAACCACACCAAACCGTTCGTTTTGTCTGAATGTAATGGCAGCCCTTCCATCTTTTTGGGTTGCTCTTCAGCTCAAAGACGGCAGTTTTGCCCTTAAACCAGGGTTTTGAGAACCCAGAGACTGAACCAGTGACGAATTGGTAGGTCAGCCTGCTTCAATAAACAAATACCTCCAGAAGAAGGATGTGAGTCCGCATGACTGTATGTACGTAATATTTTTGCAAAGAATTTTCAGTATTTTTCATTTTTCTGCAGAGATATGGGCCTAGATCGGTGGCGTATACGTAATATTTCCCATATTTTCCATTTTTCTGTACATAAGGATGCGGGATCTAAGCGTATCTGTGCACAAGGTACAGGGCAGCTTAGTACCCGTTTTTTCAGAGCTAAATCTCTCTAGGAGAGGCCAGATTAGAAAGATATTGGCCTCGCTCGGTGGCGTATACGTAATATTTTTACAGAAAATTTTTAATATTTTCCATTTTTCTGTACATAAGGATGCGGGATCTAAGCGTATCTGTGAAGAAGGTACAGGGCAGCTTAGTACCCGTTTTTTCAGAGCTAAATCTCTTTAGGAGAGGCCAGAATTGGAAAGATATTGGCCTAGCTCGGTGGCGTATACGTAATATTTTTACAGAAAATTTTCAATATTTTTCATTTTTCTGTACATAAGGATGCAGGATCTAAGCGTATCTGTGCACAAGGTACAGGGCAGCTTAGTACCCGTTTTTTCAGAGCTAAATCTCTTTAGGAGAGGCCAGAATTGGAAAGATATTTTCCTAGCTCGGTGGCGTATACGTAATATTTTTGCACAACATTTTTATTATTTTCCATTTTTCTGTACATAAGGATGCGGAATCTAAGCGTATCTGTGAAGAAGGTACAGGGCAGTTTAGTACCCCTTTTTTCAGAGCTAAATCTCTTTAGGAAAGGCCAGATTAGAAAGATATTGGCCTAGCTCGGTGGCGTATACGTAATATTTTTGCAGAAAATTTTCAATATGCTCCATTTTTCTGTACATAAGGATGCAGGATCTGATCGTAGCTATGCACAAAGTACAAAGGAGCTTCGTACCTTTCTTTTCAAAGCTAAATCTCTTTAGGAGAGGCCAGATTAGAAAGATATTGGCCTAGCTCGGTGGCGTATACGTAATATTTTTGCAGAAAATTTTCCCAATCCAAAAATTAAACTTATATTTGGCCCACCCTGTATAGTGCAATTGTCTTTTTATTTTACACACAAGCCAAATGCAGACATAATGTAAGAAACTACAAATGTATTAGTTGTCTTACTATGTGAAGAAGACAGTAGAAAGAGTTGAGTCGTAAACGATGTTAGCCCACTGAGTTACACCATTGAATGTGGACTCTGTTCATTCACATAAGTAGGTTAAACTCCGCATAAGTGCCGCCATTTTGAGAGATTCATGACTTAACTTAGCCACAGAATCACAGCACGTGTTCTTGTTACAATACACGCCACTGCCAGAGATCGCCTACTTTTTGATATTCACGCATCAAAATGCAATTAAAGTACTTCAATTGGTTGTCGAAAAAACGAACAGACCATATCAGTAGTCCGCTGAGTTCCTGTTTTTCCATTCTCCAACCGGAAATTGACATCAACTGGGAAAGATATAAAAAAGAAAAATTCAGATATTAATATCTTACAAATCATACATGAGGGAGTAACAAAATAATGTCCCACAAGTACGGTATATCATCGTATTCATCTATAAAGTGTCAGAGTTGCAATTTTGAAATGATGTCAAAGATAAAACCGTAAAAAATATCCTGTCAAGGCTGTCAGACTTAAGTGAAACTCCTACACACCGAATTTGTAATACACAAATACATACAGCAGCACACGTTACCGGTGTTCTTGAACATTTTGTGCTCAGTTGAGCATGTTATTCAGTTATAAAGCAATTCCTACATTAAATTGTTACTCGTGCTTAGGTAATGGTCAAGGACGAGGGTTATGAACATTTTTTTTTTTCTTTTGATCTATTTATGAATTGCTTGTACTTACAGAGGTACAGATACACTTTGATTGAGTGTATTACTGCAGATGTAAGTTAAGTCATTGTGAGTCTACTATTGATACTTAGAAGGATCCAAAGGTACAATGTACCACGGTGTCGAAACATTTTAACACTTTGTGGGATAATTTTAAGAGGAGGTTGGTTAGAAAAGTTCACAGCAAAGTGGAGGATAATTGGCCAGAAATACAAGGTAAAATCAAATACCATAGCCAGGTGCAATGGCCTAAGCATCATTAATTCATTAAAGTGTAGATAGAAGAATTCATTGAAAGAGGTCATTTGGCGGCACTTTTATTTCTATGTTATGTAAGATACTTTACAAAAATGAGGATTTTATGACACCGAATATTTTTGTCATTAGGTAGTACCACTTGGGTAATAAATACACATATCTCTTAGCACTAATGCCAACTTACATATGTTTGACGGAAAATTAAAATAGAGATACCTTAATAGACTGTAAGTGAGTTGGTGCATGACGACCCTTATAAATTTTTTTTTTCACAGACCCTAGCCCATATGGCTGATACTGCGACCTGAAAGATCTATTGCATCTTAGGGTGTATTTTACTCTAAGAGACGTACCTCCTCCCTAATAAAGGAAAGCACGTCCTTAGCCGCAGAGTTACTAATATCTGCTGGCGAGCATGTTACCTTGCCGAAAATGCCCCCAAAATGCTATCTAAAAAGATATATAGATTTTAGCGCCCTTGATACCCTTAGCAAGGTTTAATCTGGCGCAGATCTCAGTTTCATGGAATTTAGACTGGAAAACCGTAGGACACATTTCCAAAGATATCAAGACTTTGGTTTTGGGTCCAAAGACCCCAGCACCCACTCCAGAGTCCAATTTTTGATTCGTCTGTTAACCATATCAGACCCTTAGGGTCCTTATTACAGTATTCCCTGACCATAACGTCGGGAACATTGCAGAACATGTCTCTTTATGGGATTGAGTCAAAAATATTCAGGTGTCCCACGTGGTCACCTGCCTTAAACTTGTATTCTAGTTGCAACTTGTAGGGGATCTGTGAGCCAAAAAGGGTTTAGCGGTAAACGAGGGCAAAACAAAGTATATGCTGTCAACGAGAAGGGACACACAACCTCGACGAATTGAACAGAACATCACAATCGACATCTACATCTTTGAGGTAGTAAGGGACTTCGTCTACCTCGGCTCTGCTATAACCTCTGAAAAAAACACCTCAGCAGAAATAAGACCAAGAATAACTCTTGCCAATCGTTAAGATTGGGCTAAGAAGGCAATTGAGTAGCAAAGGCCTATCCCGAAGAACCAAGGAGACTCTCTATAAGACCCTGATCATCCCAGTCCTACTTTATGGCGCTGAAGCAAGGACTCTATCTAAAACGGATAAAAAGATCATCAGTCGCTTCGAGAGAAAGATTCTTCGTCTAATTTTCGGTCCCGTTTGGGTTGACGGGCTTTGGAGGAGAAGTTTTAACGACGAACTATACGAGCTGTACAGCGACATTGCCCTGGTCAGAGAAATGCGCATCAGTCGTTTAAGATGGCTAGGACATGTAGAGCGAATGAACACCAATGCTCCGGCCCGTAGAGCCTTCGAATCAAACCCGAAAGGACAACGCACAAAGAGGAAGACATCGCTTTAGGTGGCACGCACAGTAAGAATGGGACCTCAACTGGAGAGGCTTGTTTATTGAAGCCCAGGTTCACCCCGAACTGTAGCGCCACCTAAGTAAGTAAGTAAGGGGTGTGAGCCCACGATGGCTTTTAAAGCTGCCGTAGGGCATGTACGCATGACAGGCTATTCTTTGTAACTTCTGAAGCTTGGCTGCCGTTGTCCGTTCAAGTTCTTTCAGCCACCATATGCCATACCATAAGTTCTGCCATAAGGGCTCGAACTACCTCGAGCAAGTTATCCCTTTTAGGTTTAGATCTTTACTTCTTACTTGTACCTATACCTATAGGGCACCCCGACTTTTTAAAAATGTTGATTTTGTTTAAAAGGACCATTTTTTTTAGCCCACTTTTTTAGAGTACTATTAAGAAAAAGCAAAAAAAAAGACAAAAATTTGGCAACATTTTTTGAGTTTTTTGGGAATCGACATACCTGAACCATGCTGTGCGTCGCATGTGAAGGACACAACACAAACCAATTTCTTATCCCAAAAAAGATTTCTTCTATCTGTTTTGATACAAAAATTGTATTAGAAGCGGCATTGGTTGAATGAGAGACTAAGCTATAAACTCATGACTTACTTGAGATACTAGATGCCAGCCTACTAGACCTTAACTTATCATATCTTCATAAAACAATGTACTCTCCTGTTGATATATTTTCATCTGTTGGTAATACCTATCCACTGAACATGGAAATTAAACAAATCATGCCTTGTTGTGTCATACCTATACTAAACGCTTTGATCTATTACAAGATCTAAAATCTAATACTTAATGTGTTCATACATTTATTTGTGAGTTTTTATCGCCTGTATCATCCCTGTATACATATCAAATTTCAACCTCCCCCTTGTAATGGAATTTAATTATTGAATGCCACTGTCATTCAACACCAACCCACGCCCAATATCTGTGGTGTGTACATTAAAGGTACTAAGTACATGCTTCGCTAGTAAAAGAGACTACATTAGCCCAAGTCATTACATGTCAACACGCAATAAAAGAAAGTCCTTTTAAATGACAATACATAAGTCAAAGGCAAACATTACACACAATGACACACTGCTAAGCGCCATAATCACTGATTCACTGTCAGTGTCATTATTTCCACGAAACATCAAAGTTACACAAAAGTGATAAACCTACTACCATCACCACAATACTGCGTCAGCGAAAAATCGTATCTAGTATGTGTATCTATGAATAACTAAGCAGGTGAAAAGAAAGAGAAATTAAAATGAAAAGCGAAATGCAAATGACATCTTACGATTTCTGAATGGAAATCAACCGCATTATCATCTCGTGGTCATCATCATCATCGTCATCGTCATCTCTGACAATATCGCCGCGCCTCGATGACAAGCAGGAAGAGGAAAAATTGTGTCCGCCCCACTGGTTGTGGGGAGCCTGTGCCAGGTGATGTATTGAATTGTGCTGGAGTGCTGATGTTTGTCTTGTGTGTTTCGTAATTGAACTTCTTGTCAAGCACCGTGTTTTCTCCTGCCTTGATTAGTCATTATCAAGGGAAATGTATGAGATTTTTATTCAACCGTTATGTAGGATAAGTATAAGAGGACCGCACCTTACAGTCTCGCAGGTCGAATTTTATTCGTGGGGAGGCGCAGAACTGGAGGCGAAAAGAAGTGTGCTCGTGCATTGGTATTGCGTCAGATGAGTCAACATTTAACATGAAGAACGCTGAGGTATGCAGATTGATTGTTGTTTTAGGTGACTTCAAGTATTGCGCCACCAAATAACTGACCGAATTTTTGAATGTGATAATGAGCCGAACCACGTTGGAAAGTAGTTCTGCCGGATTCACACCAAACACGTGCTAATAAATACTATGTCTGGTGTTTTTTTCCTTTTTTTTTATGTCAGTGATGTCATTTACAAAATTAAAAAAAAAAAAATTGTTTTGATGGCACTGCATTGGCATTGTTGATATATACCTAAGGATGTGCACACCTCGGAGACCAATAGGTGTTGATCTTTTCGTACTTACTTAGCGATTTGATCAGAGATCTCATTTTCCTTAATTCAAGTCTGACCTAAAATCTTGATAAGAGTCGACGGGTTCAGCCTTATGACCATATCCAAAGAGTTCTTACATTCTATATATTTTGGGACGAGTTACGGGGTTAAAAAAAGCAGACTGTCGCTCCAGACGACCCCATTATTTGTAAGACAGGAGCACAGTTGGCTAGAAAGTAGTGAAGTCTAGTTTTATCGGTCTCCAAAAATGCACCACCTCCAGGCCCTTTGAAGCCATCAGTGAAGATTTGAGTACAGCCTGGTACAGGCTCGATTCGAAACACAAAAAACGTCGAGTCTAACTTTGTGCAGGACCAGAAGTTCCAATGTCATTGCATCATACAGCATAGCCATGGAACTAGGGACCTGGGATAAGTGTATCGCAAAGTTATCGAACTACTTACGAGGGTGGAAGATATCGATGGGAGGGAGCTTAGCAAAGTTGAACATCAGGTCCGTCCCCTGTCCAGCCGGCACAGACTATCCTCCAGAAAGAGGAAGCTACATATTTACGCGAAAGACCCTTTCAACACACAATTCTAGAAAATGTCTTAACATAGTCATATCCAGTGGACCTTTTCGGCCATACCCTTAAAGCACTGATTTTGCATTGGATGTCCTCGACTTTACATGGTTTGCCCAAAGAAGTTTGTATCTTATCCAGTGTCTTTCTCAAATATGTTGTTTTATCCAAAATCTATGGTTCAGCGCTAATTGAGTCAGACTAGTCTCGATCATCTTTCTAGTGAAGAGAACAATCTCAGTTTTTGAAGAATAGACCGAAATCTCGTTTCTACTATACCATTTATCGACCATGTCCAAGGCTATCTACGTGCCAGCATTGGCAGTCTGTACAGACTAGGCATGACCTGACAGAAACTATGTGAAACGTTGCATAGATGCTTGAACTATTGCAAGTATGTAATAGTGAGTCGACTACTATACAAGAAGAAAGGAAGCCGTACATGTAGGCCTGAAGCTCTTAGTGAGGGAGTAGTCACCCCTATCTATCTATATGTATACTACTGCTAGATACGCAGTGAGGATTCTATTCAGAGATGGCAATAACAGACTTACATCCTGTTGGACTAAGGCTGGGTACACTCAATCGGTACCAGTTGATTTGAAGCTATACACAGGCCCTACAACAAGTAGTTCGGTTTCAGGTACGTTTTAGGTGTTCTTGACTATGTTCGCTAGTAAACTAGTCTTGATTGTAATATTAAGTAGGCTCATGTTGGTGTTTTAAGATTTCGTTTTTCTATCTCTAATAGTGATTCTCGCTATAGGCATTCTATTCCAGTCTCTGAACAAATAAAAAGAGATTCGTTGTGGCTACCCAGACTGTAAACAGTCTTATCTTACAAGAACCTACTTTATGGAGTTCAGAGATAGATATTAAGTGAAGGCTTTTGTCCAACATTTATGAAATAGTCCTAAGGGTTGAAACGTTTAACTTATTTTCAAACTTTAAATGGCTAAGAACCTAGCCTTAACCTAGTCTTGGTAAGCAGAACTAGCGCTGTGGGATGAACCAAACGTAATGTTATGGTGCCTAAGCATTCGTGGAATAAAGGATTGTTGAGAGATGCTTTCCAATGGTGTGGACAAATGTGGTCAACGTCACTGTAACAAAAAAGTATTCAACGAGTACAACGTTTCTCTAAAATCAGTTTGACAAGCTCTTTCTCAATGTCCTTCCTCCAATAATGAAACGATGAAATTCTTGACTGCAAATTAGCGTTGCTAAGTGATGGGTTTTTTGTATTTTTATGGAAAATACCAGAAATAGAAGATAGTCTCTACATATAACTACTCATCTTCGTCTGCTGGATTTTCTATTCATGGTATGTTCAGTATTACACGTGTAATAATCGTCATAGTAATCTGTAAGGTAGTTCTGTGCCAGTAGCGTCAAACTTTCTCTTTTTCTGACAATGGTCGGTCGCCTTCATGACCTTCATTTTAATCTTATCATTGCTGAGAGTTCTTTGAACTAAGCCATGAAATCGGAATTTCCATACAAGGTAACATACTATCCTTAAAACCTCTTTAACGAAAAATCCCCTCTGAATCCGAAAAGTAGATTCATAAACGTAGTAAGGTTCCTTAATGGTTTGTTAAGTACATCAGAAGCTTATATTATTTTATTTGCTACTATCCTTAGAGGCAATACCATTCTTGTTGCTGTTCCATCATTATCTTTGGTGAAAGATTGCAATGTGCGTTCCCTATTTCATGTTTGCTTTGCTATACCTGAGATCTCAGAATCATTTTACATTAACATATCATTATCATGAATCAAATAACATCTTACAGAGCACTCCACACAGTTGTACTTAGTATCTGCTTTATAATGCAGTAGTAAAAATAGTGTGCAATAACATTTTCTAAAGGAAACATCCTTATCCATCGAACGTTATGCAAATTTTGCAAAATTTCTCATGCGATATTTTATTCCCTAGAACCTTTGTATTCATTTAAATAAACACAGTTCCTCAGCCCACTGAAATTCCAAGGGATTTCATTTGAGCTTGCAAATATCGTCAGTGCAGAGTACAATAAGGATTCCATGCGAAATGCGGCATATAAGTATCTATACGTTGTATACGTTGTATCTTAGAAGAATGTTTGCATTCCCAGTCCCAAAGACTTCATAGTGAATTCCTCGAATATCAAAACACAGCTGTGCGTGGAACAAAAACACAAAGTCGTAGCTGGTTAGATATCCTCCGGAGGCGAACTTGCATAGCAAAAGTAAACTCACAAACTAAGTAGTGTGTGGAAAAGAAATCGCATTGCACATCTTATGGGGGTGAAGTCTCCTGCATGACAATTGTATTCGCTGGGTAATGTCAGGTGAAAAGAATTATCAACCCATCTCTGGAAATAAAATTATTTTTAAGAACTTCATTTTAACCTCACAACAATTAGTGTAGGAGTAAATGTCGTAAGCCAGCTTGCAGTGGTCTGTGACTCCAGTAAAACCAAACACCATTTTCCACAATGTCCATATCGTGAGACTAAGGTAGGACAGGCTAACAGGGGTAAGTTTCCATAGCTATAAAACAAATAGTTTCTATGACGATGAATTAAGAATCGCGTCAAAGGGTAAAATACTCGTTCATAGTCAAAGGCGATATCCTGCAAACTTCCCTTGTGCTTTGGAGATCAGTGGAAAGAGGTTGTGGGAGTAGTTCTTGAAAAGCGGATGCTATTTTTAAATTATACCTTGACCTAAGGACGAGATAGAGTATATACATATGTATACATACAGGGTGCCCCAAGATTCAAACACTAGTCTTCGTCTCGAGCATAATATCCCCACTGTGGATGAAGATGTCGCGGGTAAGTTGTCAGCTTAGACAAGATGACGTGCCACCCAATAGACCATTACACAAGGTGCAAGAGCTTAAGATGTTTCCCTGCAAAATAAGGCCTGAAGATCTCCAATCGAGTCTAAACTAAATTCACGCTCTCCTGAACCTCAAGGACACAGTACGATTTTCGGTCGAAATTCATCATGAACGACGAGCTTCATTTTCATTTGCACTTCAGGATACTGAGAATCCACGTATCATACACGGAGAGTAATCCCAGTCACTTAAGGTTACTGCAACATTTACGCCGGAGGTGTCATCGAGCCTCATTTTTTTGATGACACCATGGGTAACATGATTACTGTGACTTGTGAGCCATTAATGAAGTGGAAATGAAGAACCCTCGTATGATTTCAACAGGACTGGACTGGACTAATGCCTCATTAGAGAAAAAATCGCACAATTTGACCACTCCAGACTTCTGAAGTCACGGCTCTATGAGAATAAGCCATGGATTCTAAAAGCTTTCACAGAGCTTTCACAGAAAAATGCGATAAAAAGATCCCAACGAGGCAATTCTCCCTGATACTCAAGGGAGAGGACGCGGTTATTGAGGTAAAAAACAGGATTTCAACAAAAAAGGAATTCATAAAACCAAGGACATATTGACGGTCACGAAACAAGAGTAAGATGTTGATCTGGAACTACTGACAAGATTTCTTACCCGAATTTGGAAAAAATAAGGAAGGAACTAAGATGAGTCCTTTTAAATCTCTCACCAATGGCAGAATACCTACACAACCGGTACCAAACATTCATCTGTTAGATCAGGCTCAGATTTAACCTAAGCTGTAACCCGATCTACATAAATATGTAAACAATCATCTAAATGTGTTGGTAAGAAACCCTTAGTGTTTTTCATAACAAGCAAATGTAAGCATCCAACTAGTGCTCATACGATAACCTAATCTTTGCTCTAAAATGTGCAAAACGAAGTAAGATGACTCTCGCAAAACTACCAAAGATAAATCTGTTCATTTGTTACTGATTATCATACCACTGAATGGTGTCACACCTCCAATCAGACACAAACATATTTAACCAACTTCAACGACGTCCTAAATAGATATCCTTCTTCAGACCAATAAGATCAGTCCTACAGTTTTCGTCTAGACGATACAGATTATAGACATCTCTTAGGGTACTCTTCCTTTGGGTACGTAGTACAAAAAGCGAACTTAAAACCTTCTAACACTGACGGTCCAATGTAAGCTGTGAATAGCTTTCTACCATCTTTAAGATATTTTACGTATTTGTGTTCTTTAAATAGGCTTCTGTTGCTTTGTTCCACGATATGGTATGGTACGATTTGAACATATTTCAGGATTCAATTCGAAATAGTTTTCCATCACAATACTGATCCCACAAGTATCTTTAGTGCATAGATACTTAATAAATTGAAACTATTCTTAATTGGTGTATATGAGCACACCCTCAAGTGTGAAAAGACGAATTTCGCGGAAACATGAAACCATCTTGGACGCCTCCCGTAAACTACGTATCTGCAAAGTATTTTCTTCACGAAAACTACGTTTAGCTATGCAAAACCCCCGAACAAATTGATTATCCGTCGTTCACTATTATGGGTTTTTGGCAGACACTGTACTGCGGAGTTTTTCGTCCATCCATACAGTGTGTATGGAATGCAAAGTGGCAGATACGAATGCAGACACTGTACTTAGATGAAAACGTACAAAAATGCAAATTGGTGCTCTTGGCATTGTGCCATCCATGTCTTGGCTCATTTACTGTCTAAGGCGATTAGGGTTTAAATTATGTAATAAAACGAATTGCATTACTTCCGCAAAGAAAATACGAACTTTATTATATCTTTCTTAACATCACTTAGCAAACACATTTAAAATATAGAAAAAAAAACACACTTTTAAGTTATTCCTTTGACACGGGGAGCTTCTGAATGCCATCAGCTGGTCTACAACTGCGTGCTAATGTGTTGACTTCCTTGTTAGGTTTTACTATCAACCATCAGCATCTTCATGCGATGATGTCTGACAACACTATGTCAGCATTCGTATAGTTTCACTAAAGTGCCAATCGATACCTTCTGTCGATAACCAATATTAAAAGATACCAACAACAACCAAGAAACCTTACATAAAGTCAAAGTTCTCTTTCACACATTCTCACCTTTCTTCGTTAGCTCTTTCTTCTCTGTAAACAAAAGATCACAGCCACCAACGTGTTCTTCTTCTTAGAGTCGATGCCAAATGACGAGATCCCATACCATAACCATTTTCATCTATCCATCCATGGGCTCACTGAAATAGGGCGGTGGCGGGCGGTACAAGAAGTTAGACTTAACAAATGTATGCTCAATACCTACCTTGAGCTGTGGCAAATAACAAAACTATTAACTAAAGAGTTTTACATGATTTCCTCTTCTTCTCGTTGGGTATTATTAAATTTTTTTTTTTCTTATCTCTACCGAAGAAGGCAGTATAAGGAGAGAAGAAAGCAATGCTTGCCCAAATATCATTCAAAATATATCTCACACTCATACTCATAAATTCCGGGAGTGGGAGATATTACAAAGGCTTACACTCTACTCAATATGAGAAATTATGACTTACCAGCTATATATGTGTGTGTGCGTATGTGTGTGAGATGGCCTAAACACAGGTAGATCGTAGGTATGGCTCAGACAAACAAAAAAAAAAAAAAAACGTTTTCATAATTTTAACTTTTTTTTTTATTATTTCTTCGTTTCGTATTCGTTCATTATTTGTCGCTGCTTTACTACACTCATTTGTTTCTTTTGTTGTTTGTATCTATGTGTGTTTGCATAATTATTCAACTCGATATATTTTGAAAATGTTTAAAAACAGCCTGACACTGTCGAAAAATTATCAAACCGCAGCTAGTTCCATTCGAATGAACACACAGTGAATACGGTGGTGTTTCATTAGAAAAAAAAAAATTACTTTTTTTCCTTTTTTTATTATAATTTACAAACAAAACAAATTTTTAAAAACTCTTTCAATATGAAATTCTTCATTGTATCTATTTGTGTCCTGCTGTTGAGCACTGGAATATATGCAGATACCGAAACTACTCAGGATATTCCCAACCCAAGTGGATTCGCAAAATGTTTGGAAGCCGATTCAATTTCGTGTCTGCAGATGACGGTACGGATTAAGGATTAACACAAAAAAAAATATAAAAAAAACACTAAAAAAAAACTTTTGTGATTAAAATGAAAAGTGAAAGAGATTTGTGAGATTGAAAGTGAATCGATTTGAAACTTAATAACAGTCAAAGGATATTGTGAAGTGAACTTCAAATTGAAGGATTATTTGTAATAATTTTGAACAGTTCCAAATTGTTTTTGTGGCAAAAATTAACTTGATTTCTTGTAACGTTAAGAGGAGCAACTTTGGCTTTTTTCTTTACATCAAGGATATTAAGTTTTAGAAGTGTCCTGGCTTACAGATATTTATTGTGCTAACTTATTGATCGAAAATTATTTCTTTAGTGTTTAAACTTAACCACTATTTATGCCAAAATTTCGATTTCCATTGATCCTGGAACATAAAGATACTTTGTGTCAGCAATCGGTTCTATGCTTTTGGCATGTTGTTCTTTATCTTGGAAATGCTAGGACTTCATCTGCGAATAGGTGTAACACCAAGTTATATTTTGAGCCAACTTTTTGTCCTAAATTTCTGTCAGTTATTGAAAAAACAATAACTTTCGGTGAAAAAAATATGATGATCCGGTTAAACTGCTACCTTTTCAATTTGAAACAAAGTCCAATACATTTACGAAAGTTGGTTCTGTACTAAATCAAAATTTCAATCGAATATTATAAAAAGTTCTGAGCTTTGCAATCCAGTAGAGGTATTTTAAACAACAATTTGGAATTGTTTTCCTTGATTTTGGTCAAAATTTCCAATGCTCCTATTTCAAAGATTTTGAGTTTCCTTCGGCATAAAGCTTCGACATTTGTTTGCATTTTTTTTTTTGAATTAAATTTCCTTTACTGTAGATCACTACTGAAACATGTCTTTGAAGAACATGTGGGTTTCCAACAATCTCAATTGAATTGAAAAGGATTTGTCCCTAAATTTTAGTCTTGCAATTCAGAATGTATAGCAATGTTTCCAAGCAAACGTTTAAAACTTGACATTTTCTTCAAATCTTACATAACTTGAAAAAAAACCAAATTTCTAACCTCATTCAAAATGTTTGTCCCGTTTCAGCTCTTCCGACGAGCCAAGTCAATCTTCGACAATCCACAAATCGAAGTGTTCGGCGGTGTGTCATTGATGAAAAGCAACGAAGGTCGTCAAGGAAAATCGATTGAGGACAACTCCATTGCTGTTGAAGTTGCTCCATCTGTCGAGGCCCGTAACTCCGAATTGGGAACCTATTTCGTTAACAGCCTGAAGAACTTCTTTCAAGAGCGTTCGTTGAGCTTTAACTTTGCCAATACTGCCCGTAGTATTGCTCGTGCCATTCCCGATGATATTAAGGCTGACATTAAGGATTTGGTCGTTGAGGGACGTACCAAGAAGAAGCGTGTTTTGAAGAAACTCTTGCCAATCATCTTGGGCATTGGTGCTAAGGTTGCAGTTTTGGCCATTGGTTCGATGTTCGGTCTGTTGTTGATTGCCAAGAAGGCTTTGATCATCTCAGTTGTTGCCTTCGGTCTTGCCGTATTCGCTGGTATTTCTGGATTGGGACGTGGTGGAAGCAGCGGCGGTGGTAGCGGCGGCGGTGGTCTCCTCGGAGGTTTGGGTGGACTCTTCGGCGGTGGCAAGGGAGGAAGCAGCGGTGGTTACTCCAGCGGTAACAATGCTGGATGGTCAACAGGCGGTTCCGGTGGATGGTCCAGCGGTGGTTCCGGATGGGATTCCCACGGTGCCTACAGCTCACCAGTTGCTCAATCGGTCGCTTATAGTGGCTACAAGCAAGCCAGGCGGTAAAGCCAGGATAGCATAGGATATATCCAGGTTCTCCCTTGATTGAGTGGCGGGAGGGCAAAGGATTTATTGTTTTTGTTTTTAATTTTTATTTTAAATTAATTTATTTAATTTATTTATTTTTTTTTTCATAGAAAATTGTAAAATGATTAATATTATGGAGAGAGTGTGTGTATCGAACACACATTGCTCTAGAAGTAGGGAACAGCAAAGATATAAAACAAAAAATCAATATTTCAGGTTATTACCGATTGTAGTTCTGTGAAACTATGAACGGTTGCATGCAACTAGTCGATATCTACCACTGTTTTCATTCACTCTAATTTTTTTAAAGCTCAACCTGTAGCTGTATCTATTTCTTTCTGTTTTTTTTTTCCACTTAGTTCTATGAATCTATTTCTTTCGAATTTATATTTCTGCCTCTAACTCTAACTCTCTATCTGTGAATCTTTTCTATCACTATCTGTATCTATCTTCCCTCTATGCCATGTAAACCTCATCAAAAACGAAAAACAAAACAACTTATAAAACAAATGCATAATTTCTATCTTTTCATTTCATTGTTGCAGTCTCCTTCATTCTTATCCTTGTTTTCAGATTCTGTTTCTCTTCTCCTTTTTTCATTTTCCACATTTGAACCTCAAAAGTGTTGCATATTGTAATATACTCTTTGGATAACCGAAATAATAAATAAAAAAAAAAAAAAAAACTTTGAAGAACATTTTTAAACGAGAAATTTTGTATCTCTTTATTTTTTTTTTTTTCGAAAGTATCTATAAGCATAACAGATGACTGAAGTGTTATCTCAGTAGTTCCATCTGTTCTGCATTTCTAATTGTTATTTTGTGACTTTTTGATCTTTGTCTTTGGGCAAGAGAGCAGCAATGGCAAATGGATTACGAGCGGTTGCCTACGAGAGTCAAGAACCTTTTGACCCATTTCCATACTCTTAACAAGTCTGAATATGTATGAATGCATGTGTGTTTGTATGGATGTATCTAAGAAGCAAACAAACGAAAATATTCTTTTATTTTTTTTTTTTTTTTATTTATCTCACAATAAGTCATAGATTGGTTTGGTGTTAGAGAAACTGTGCCTTCAGTGGATAACCTGTGAATCTAGGTTTTGAGACCTTTTTGTGCCCAAACACACGAGCACGCATTTTGTTTACGAGTAGCTAGCTACATATATCGGAATCCTATTGAGTGACTTTTTATTTACCTTTGTAGTGTATCTTTCTCTTTGGCAATCACATACGTTTTTTTGTGATGAAATTCATCAATATCGCGCACAGGCATATGTATATCATTGGGCACGGTCGATTTTTATTGACACCTGGAATTATGCTGTATGGAAAGTATGAGTGTATTTTTTTGTTTTTTGTTCGCTGTTGTTGTTTATTTATAAATCTTTCACCTGGGGTTTCACTGAATCGGCGATTGATTGTTGTTGTAACTTTGTTTTGCTGGTTAGGCTTGCGCGCCCAGAAAGAGAAATTTTAAAGTTAATAATTGATTTTTTTGCCGCTTATTTTGTTTGTTGAACTGTTTTGTCAAATGGAATCTTATTGTATTGTCTGGCGGGTTTGTGTGAGTGTTTTTCTTTTTTTTATTTTCAATTTAATGCCTTTTCTTGTATTGCTTGTGAGTTTTTGCGGTTTAGGGGCTTGGAGGATTAGAAAACGTTGGCCAAGTCATCCATCATGAGAAGTGGTTAGGTATTGATGGATTTTTTGCGGCGCTTGACATTGATTCGAAGTATGGTCGTGATGAGGGTAGGGAGGTGTGAAAATGAAAGTTGTGGTGTGCTGAATCAGACGATGAAGCCGCGGAAGATTGGCACACTGACTGGGTTGTTTTAATTGATGAGCACTTAAGTGAAATTCATAACTTTCGCCGAACTTGGTGAATTGCTGTCCGCTTAGCTGGAACAATCCTTAGTTTGTTTGTTTTCGGAAAATAAGGGGGCATTCGAAAAATAATTGAATTTTAATAATTTTTTGTATACTAAAATGCACATGTCTGTACTTAGGGTACAATGGTGTTCTACTTATTTAACAGACTATGGCAATCAGTCGTAGACACACTGATAAGCTAGTATCGCTCAGAAACTTGCAGTAAGGAATTGAATACATGCAGTTCTTCCTATGCTGCTTTGACACATTTGTCCTTTGTGGTACCACTGTCAAAAGGTAGAGGGTAGTTCGGTTGAAACTCCACCACTGTTTCTGAATGTCGTATATTAATGGGATTCCATCAGAGGAAGATTTCAATTTTCTTCAATTTTTCCTCAAATGCTACATAGCAAACAACTGCGTACGCCAAAGTCTAAGTCATGCGATTTACGTTTTTTGGTTAAGTTTTTTGTTGAATTTCGTCCTTTACACCGAAATCGCAAAGGAATAGGAGAGACTTTTTACATCCTTGGCCTGGGTACCTTCAATTTTTCCTCAAATGCTACATAGCAAGCAACTGCGCACGCCAAAGTCTAAGTCATGCGATTTACGTTTTTTGGTTAAGTTTTTTGTTGAATTTCGTCCTTTACACCGAAATCGCAAAGGAAGAGGAGATATGTGGCGATATTGCATTTGAGAGACTTTTTTCATCCTTGGCCTGGGTACCTTAAATTTTTCCTGAAATGCTAAATAGCAAGCAACTGCGTACGCCAAAGTCTAAGTCATGCGATTTACGTTTTTTGGTTGAGTTTTTTGTTGAATTTCGTCCTTTTCACCGAAATCGCAAAGGAAGAGGAGATATGTGGCGATATTGCATTTGAGAGACTTTTTTCATCCTTGGCCTGGGTACCTTCAATTTTTCCTCAAATGCTACATAGCAAGCAACTGAGTACGCCAAAGTCTAAGTCATGCGATTTACGTTTTTTGGTTAAGTTTTTTGTTGAATTTCGTCCTTTACACCGAAATCGCAAAGGAAGAGGAGAGACTTTTTACATCCTTGGCCTGGGTACCTTCAATTTTTCCTCAAATGCTACATAGCAAGCAACTGCGCACGCCAAAGTCTAAGTCATGCGATTTACGTTTTTGGGTTAAGTTTTTTGTTGAATTTCGTCCATTTCCCGAAATCGCAAAGGAAGAGGAGATATGTGGCGATATTGCATCTGAGAGACTTTTTTCATCCTTGGCCTGGGTACCTTAAATTTTTCCTCAAATGCTACATAGCAAGCAACTGCGCACGCCAAAGTCTAAATCATGCGACTTACGTTTTTTGGTTCAGTTTTTTGTTGAATTTCGTCCTTTTCACCGAAATCGCAAATGAAGAGGAGATATTGCATCTGAGAGACTATTTTCATCCTTGGCCTGGGTACCTTCAATTTTTCCTCAAATGCTACATAGCAAGCAACTGAGTACGCCAAAGTCTAAATCATGCGATTTACGTTTTTGGGTTAAGTTTTTTGTTGAATTTCGTCCTTTTCACCGAAATCGCAAAGGAAGAGGAGATATGTGGCGATATTGCATCTGAAAGACTTTTTTCATCCTTGGCCTGGGTACCTTCAATTTTTCCTCAAATGCTACGTAGCAAGCAACTGAGTACGCCAAAGTCTAAGTCATGCGATTTACGTTTTTGGGTTAAGTTTTTTGTTGAATTTCGTCCTTTTCACCGAAATCGCAAAGGAAGAGGAGATATGTGGCGATATTGCATCTGAAAGACTTTTTTCATCCTTGGCCTGGGTACCTTCAATTTTTCCTCAAATGCTACGTAGCAAGCAACTGAGTACGCTAAAGTCTAAGTCATGCGATTTACGTTTTTGGGTTATGTTTTTTGTTGAATTTCGTCCTTTTCACCGACATCGCAAAGGAAGAGGAGATATTGCATCTGAGAGACTATTTTCATCCTTGGCCTGGGTACCTTCAATTTTTCCTCAAATGCTACATAGCAAGCAACTGAGTACGCCAAAGTCTAAATCATGCGATTTACGTTTTTGGGTTAAGTTTTTTGTTGAATTTCGTCCTTTTCACCGAAATCGCAAAGGAAGAGGAGATATGTGGCGATATTGCATCTGAAAGACTTTTTTCATCCTTGGCCTGGGTACCTTCAATTTTTCCTCAAATGCTACGTAGCAAGCAACTGAGTACGCCAAAGTCTAAGTCATGCGATTTACGTTTTTGGGTTAAGTTTTTTGTTGAATTTCGTCCTTTTCACCGAAATCGCAAAGGAAGAGGAGATATGTGGCGATACTGCATTTGAGAGACTTTTTTCATCCTTGGCCTGGGTACCTTCAATTTTTCCTCAAATGCTACATAGCAAGCAACTGCGCACGCCAAAGTCTAAATCATGCGATTTACGTTTTTGGGTTAAGTTTTTTGTTGAATTTCGTCCTTTTCACCGAAATCGCAAAGGAAGAGGAGATATGTGGCGATACTGCATTTGAGAGACTTTTTTCATCCTTGGCCTGGGTACCTTCAATTTTTCCTCAAATGCTACATAGCAAGCAACTGAGTACGCCAAAGTCTAAGTCATGCGATTTACGTTTTTGGGTTAAGTTTTTTGTTGAATTTCGTCCTTTTCACCGAAATCGCAAAGGAAGAGGAGATATGTGGCGATATTGCATCTGAAAGACTTTTTTCATCCTTGGCCTGGGTACCTTCAATTTTTCCTCAAATGCTACGTAGCAAGCAACTGAGTACGCCAAAGTCTAAGTCATGCGATTTACGTTTTTAGGTTATGTTTTGTGTTGAATTTCGTCCTTTTCACCGACATCGCAAAGGAAGAGGAGATATTGCATCTGAGAGACTATTTTCATCCTTGGCCTGGGTACCTTCAATTTTTCCTCAAATGCTACGTAGCAAGCAACTGCGCACGCCAAAGTCTAAATCATGCGATTTACGTTTTTGGGTTAAGTTTTTTGTTGAATTTCGTCCTTTTCACCGAAATCGCAAAGGAAGAGGAGATATGTGGCGATACTGCATTTGAGAGACTTTTTTCATCCTTGGCCTGGGTACCTTCAATTTTTCCTCAAATGCTACATAGCAAGCAACTGAGTACGCCAAAGTCTAAGTCATGCGATTTACGTTTTTGGGTTAAGTTTTTTGTTGAATTTCGTCCATTCCCCGAAATCGCAAAGGAAGAGGAGATATGTGGCGATACTGCATTTGAGAGACTTTTTTCATCCTTGGCCTGGGTACCTTCAATTTTTCCTCAAATGCTACATAGCAAGCAACTGCGCACGCCAAAGTCTAAATCATGCGATTTACGTTTTTGGGTTAAGTTTTTTGTTGAATTTCGTCCTTTTCACCGAAATCGCAAAGGAAGAGGAGATATGTGGCGATATTGCATCTGAGAGACTTTTTTCATCCTTGGCCTGGGTACCTTAAATTTTTCCTCAAATGCTACATAGCAAGCAACTGCGCACGCCAAAGTCTAAATCATGCGATTTACGTTTTTGGGTTAAGTTTTTTGTTGAATTTCGTCCTTTTCACCGAAATCGCAAAGGAAGAGGAGATATGTGGCGATACTGCATTTGAGAGACTTTTTTCATCCTTGGCCTGGGTACCTTCAATTTTTCCTCAAATGCTACATAGCAAGCAACTGAGTACGCCAAAGTCTAAGTCATGCGATTTACGTTTTTGGGTTAAGTTTTTTGTTGAATTTCGTCCTTTTCACCGAAATCGCAAAGGAAGAGGAGATATGTGGCGATACTGCATTTGAGAGACTTTCTTCATCCTTGGCCTGGGTACCTTCAATTTTTCCTCAAATGCTACGTAGCAAGCAACTGAGTACGCCAAAGTCTAAGTCATGCGATTTACGTTTTTGGGTTATGTTTTTTGTTGAATTTCGTCCTTTTCACCGACATCGCAAAGGAAGAGGAGATATTGCATCTGAGAGACTATTTTCATCCTTGGCCTGGGTACCTTCAATTTTTCCTCAAATGCTACATAGCAAGCAACTGAGTACGCCAAAGTCTAAGTCATGCGATTTACGTTTTTAGGTTATGTTTTGTGTTGAATTTCGTCCTTTTCACCGACATCGCAAAGGAAGAGGAGATATTGCATCTGAGAGACTATTTTCATCCTTGGCCTGGGTACCTTCAATTTTTCCTCAAATGCTACGTAGCAAGCAACTGCGCACGCCAAAGTCTAAATCATGCGATTTACGTTTTTGGGTTAAGTTTTTTGTTGAATTTCGTCCTTTTCACCGAAATCGCAAAGGAAGAGGAGATATGTGGCGATACTGCATTTGAGAGACTTTTTTCATCCTTGGCCTGGGTACCTTCAATTTTTCCTCAAATGCTACATAGCAAGCAACTGAGTACGCCAAAGTCTAAGTCATGCGATTTACGTTTTTGGGTTAAGTTTTTTGTTGAATTTCGTCCATTCCCCGAAATCGCAAAGGAAGAGGAGATATGTGGCGATACTGCATTTGAGAGACTTTTTTCATCCTTGGCCTGGGTACCTTCAATTTTTCCTCAAATGCTACATAGCAAGCAACTGCGCACGCCAAAGTCTAAATCATGCGATTTACGTTTTTGGGTTAAGTTTTTTGTTGAATTTCGTCCTTTTCACCGAAATCGCAAAGGAAGAGGAGATATGTGGCGATACTGCATTTGAGAGACTTTTTTCATCCTTGGCCTGGGTACCTTCAATTTTTCCTCAAATGCTACATAGCAAGCAACTGAGTACGCCAAAGTCTAAGTCATGCGATTTACGTTTTTGGGTTAAGTTTTTTGTTGAATTTCGTCCTTTTCACCGAAATCGCAAAGGAAGAGGAGATATGTGGCGATACTGCATTTGAGAGACTTTTTTCATCCTTGGCCTGGGTACCTTCAATTTTTCCTCAAATGCTACATAGCAAGCAACTGCGCACGCCAAAGTCTAAATCATGCGATTTACGTTTTTGGGTTAAGTTTTTTGTTGAATTTCGTCCTTTTCACCGAAATCGCAAAGGAAGAGGAGATATGTGGCGATACTGCATTTGAGAGACTTTCTTCATCCTTGGCCTGGGTACCTTCAATTTTTCCTCAAATGCTACGTAGCAAGCAACTGAGTACGCCAAAGTCTAAGTCATGCGATTTACGTTTTTGGGTTAAGTTTTTTGTTGAATTTCGTCCTTTTCACCGAAATCGCAAAGGAAGAGGAGATATGTGGCGATACTGCATTTGAGAGACTTTCTTCATCCTTGGCCTGGGTACCTTCAATTTTTCCTCAAATGCTACGTAGCAAGCAACTGAGTACGCCAAAGTCTAAGTCATGCGATTTACGTTTTTGGGTTAAGTTTTTTGTTCAATTTGAGCCATGCAAACTCTGTAAGAATATTAGTGATATCGTTAATACATTAGTTGAATCCTTATGTCAATTTTTGCAAAAGTTATGGTCAGTTAATCGGTTGAGGGATTTAAGTATTGTCTGATGGTCATTAAGCCTTCGGTTGTTGTTTAATACGCAGATGTTTTTATTTTTGATTTTAAAAACATGGCAGCTATATTTTGGTTCACCAAATAATTCATCCCTTCGTCATAAATCGGATTGTGTCGTGAGTTTTTCAAAAGGTCACAGTAACAGGTATGAATTGAAATCTTTCTGGAATAAAATAATTGTGAAATGCATAAGTAACTGAAAGTAATGTCAAATAAGACTGATATACATATATATCTCATACAAATATCATTTATGCAGAACGAAGTAAGAAAGCTGCTTTCTGATTTTGATAATGCTTAATAGATTATTGCGAAGCGTGTTATTAATAAAAATTAAAATAAAGTGCACGACTGGGTCATACGTAAAATCCCTTTTATGCTGAAAAAAAACGAGTTCGTGATGATAATCGCACTTGACCTTATTACCATGGAGGAGTTAAAAAGAGTGGCTCCAACATCTGTGGCTCCTCTATCTGTCCGTCTGTCTGCCTGTGCACGACTTTGCTGCTTCGACAGCTTTGGATCAATCTTCATATATATACCTAGATATAACGGCAAAAAAATCGACTTTTGTCAAAATTTGTACTTGGATTTATTGTGACAGTTTGTGTCTCTTGTGTCACGTGTCTCTTCTACCTTCAAACCTTTGCTTTTGATAAATAAATTTCACCTTCAAAAATGTTTAATCTCAACGAGGCACTTCTTTAGGGGAATGATATTCCTTCAGAACCACCAAACCGTAAGTCTGCATGTCACAGTTGACCAACATGAAACCATCGGTAAGGCTTTTTTCCATCTCCAAATTTCGACAATAATAAACTATGAGCCACATACTCTTTTATAAACACTTAAAGCCAAAAACCTAATTGGTAGCACTCACAACACCAAGAGCATGTAATTACCATTCTTAATACTTTTAAGAGTCTCTAATCAAAACCGATAATTAACTAATTACAACACCAGCCGGCTTCATATCCACTAGCAACAAATTAACTATCATCATCTAACTCGATATGAATAGATTTCTGGTAAACGCCTAACCACTTCCCATTTGCCTTAAGAAAGAAAGCAATCTGCCATTAATTTAATCCTTATTGGCCTTCGGATTACGTCATTAGAGCAGTATGTAATTTATGTAACATTGTTACCAAAACATTATGAATCTGTTGTTATAGTATTAAGTGGTGATTATCCGGTTCTCTCAATTAATAAATCAGATTGTGAGTATTTGTTTCATATTCCTGGAGGAAGGGAACAAATTAATCCGGACCTTTTATTTTAGCCAATATCACGTTACGCATTACATCATAATCGTTCCGAGTAATACTCTAAATTGTTTCGTTATTTTGTTTGTAATAATCTTGGATTGAATTACATAATGTCGTCATCCAGTTCCGGGGACAGGGTGCATCTGAAACTCACAGTATGTTATCCTTGTTATCAGGATTAGTGATATTTTTTACGAACATTTTTAAGGAGCAGAACGATGAGCTCAACATTTCCCTACACACTAATACGAGAACAATCCATTTCAAAATGCTTGATTCAAATAATCCTTCCTTCATCTCGTGTACCACTTTCGTCAGATAAGCAGAGTGCTACCGCAGTCATGTGTAGTAGCCTTACAAAGTCTGTCTGCACCGATATGCCCAGAAACCATTTCCATCTACTAGGCGAAGTGCATACATATTTTTCCAGGTTATTGGCAGTTGTTACAGCCATCATTCACATACCAACACTACATCCACAATCCACCTGTGCTAACCGAAGTAAAGCAAATAAAATAAAAAAACTCTTCTTAATACTTCCTTAAAAGCATAGGATGTGTATGGGCATGATAAAGGCAATGTCGTCCTGGATACTGACTTTACAGAAAGCGCCGTATAAGGATCGATAAAGCAATGGTCGTAGGTAGGGTAGAGCGTTGTAGTCACAATGCAGCAATAAGTAAAATTTCATCTTTTGAAAACCAGGTACGGGTATACAGATAATCCACAATGGTTGAAGCCTAACTCCTGTCTAATGGTTCTCCCTTCGTGTATGCATGACCACCTATTAGTTTGAGCTAAGTTCTGCACGTGTTTGAGATTGGAAAGATGGGTTTCCTTTTGTTTTGTTATTCCGTAAAATTTATCACAAGAATGCCAAAACCTATTGAGAGACTAAAGAACGAGCTTCTTAATTTTACTGTGCAAACGAATATAGGTTTTAAAGGATTTGAATGTGTTTTTGGCGAATAACGATGGTGGAAATATCGGTACAAGACCGATAAGCATTCCGACGATGTTTTAGTGAACGAATTTCAATCTACATACATACCAGACACTGGACATGTTGTTACAAACTCAGACAACTATTTGGACGAATAAAAGCTTTAAAAATAGAAGCCAAGAATTGAAAACCCGTTTACACCTCTTGAGGAATCCGAAGCATTTAGCGTCACTTTTTGCAACTTCCGAAATCTGATGATTCTAACGACGGACTGGAATAATTTGGATGCCAAGATATACAAACCGTTTCTCAATACCAGTTTTATTCTTTTAGGGTTGGACTACATAGTATCTACATAGCTTCAGAGACAGGAAACGGCACTGAGTTTTTGTTGAATTGGACTCGATACGGTTTTTTGGACCCAGATTGCATTATTATCGGAGTTGAAGTCGGTAGACATTCGTTACCTGTGAAACTTCACAGCTTGGAGTCTCAGCTTAGGATCTCAGTCATTGGATCGTTAAAGATTAGGCGCAGTCAAGGGTACGGTCATCCACAAAGGAATGGATTGGGCTGTGGTGGAGAGAGATTATGTTGTTAATAAATATTAAAACCATATCGGTGAGAGAGGCCTAAGACCTGTAATACAACAGCATTGGTTGAGAATAAGGTAGAAGGTATGTATATTCGTCAAATACAACTTGTGTTGACCAATTTCTTAAAAAGCTTGCAATCTATGATGTTAGATCCTAGTGACACTGTAAGTTCGGATTTAGGTTAAGAGAACACTGTACCACACACTATCGACAGTTTTAGAGACATCAAAACCAGGTATACAGCAGTTGGCCATATTATTAGACCCAAGTACGAAAATTCACCATTTTGACAAAGTACGTACTTATTATTAAGCTCATTAGTCCAATACTTTCAGAGTCTAAGTACCCTCCTCTGAACCTAAGTATCCTCCTCTGGGTTATAAATCTGTTCAGCACATCATTCTGAACGGCACAGCTTATTCTTCTAGCCCACGGGTGCTGCAATAAATATTTAAGAAAATGCGCTTGGAGGATCAATGTATCTATAGCTCTCTCTGTATTCCGCACTTTACACCTTTTGGTCAATTTATAAGACCATAGGTGGAAATAAGCCCTTCTATCCATTCTCAAAAATCTGGTCACCAGACAGCCACTAGGGTCTAGTTCCCTGTGAGTGCATTAGCCCGTGGTGGTCTACCTGTTTTCTGGAGCTTACAAGACCAGAGACTTAAACCAAAAATTAGAGAATTTTTTTTCTTCTTAAAAGAACACCCACCATATGGGTACAAAAGCCCACACCATCAACCCACAAGCACAAAGTTTATTGCACTTTCCCGGACCTATTATAGAATTGAAACATAACGACTTCATAGCTTTAAGTGTAAAGTACGTGAGCTTTATGACTTTGTTAAGTTCTGCGATCAAGTCACAATAGAAAGTGTACAAGGCTTTGTGAAAAGTTGATCGCTACAACTTTAATGGCTTTCATTCAGCCAAAATGTATGCAGCATTTTATACTCTGGGATATAAAAAGGTTTAATAAAAGCATAGAGTTTGGCGAAAGATAACTTTATTATCTTCTAAAAGCGCCTAAGTAGATACTTTATTGCCAAAGTCAAAGTAACACAATCTGTTGACAGAATTTGAGACTTTAATCTCCGACTAACCAGCGAAAGACGTTTTTTTTCCTGATTTTGGTATTGAAATCACTGGATATGAATTTGTCAAAGCTCCTCCCAGCTAGAGTCTTCCCGATCGCTATCACTTGACGGTGAAATAAGCACAATTCGTGCAAAGTAACCATTAGTTTGGTTTGGTTTGATTTGACTTCAGCTAGTATCTACCCTATTCGCACAGCATCTAGCCATCGAAAACATATTAGTAACTTCGGGTAGCGAGAACTTCTACTTTAAACCTGTTGCACCTGTTTTCTTAAAGTAGGATGCTAAAACTCATATGAAATCCAAAAGAAAAAAGAAAACAAAAATTAAATTCTTCCCCAATCGAGTTCACTAGGTCGATTATCCAATCAATCACAAATACCATGAACTGCTTTATTTTCCAATCCGCCCATCTATATCGCCCATATCGCAAGTGACATGAAAAGTGCAACAATTCTTCCGTCAATAGCGAAAGCAGACAGTTGAATGTCGATGACATACATACTAAATGCAAGGCCACCCCACCCATCGGATGTAGCAGATAGTATCTGTGCTCGCTGAGTTGTCAAACTGTTCAGTTCCTGAAATGCAGATGCCTCATCCAATTGGTCATGCTCCGATGACGTTGTAGAAATTCTATGCTTGTTAGGCACAGTCAAGCACGTTCAATGTAGCAAAGCGAATTAGTTGATTCCTCACTCGGTAAGGTGAAGGCTTCATTGTAACAGTGACATTGATGAAGCTACTTCAATATTCCCAATAGATTCGATACAGTGAGTTACGGGTTAGGTATTGACCGGCTTAGCATTGTACGATGGTAGTTGGCGCTGGCGAACATAGTAGTACGTGCACCCAACTTGTAGTGAAGGTGTCATTGTGCACAATTTGTGGTCTGGACTTGATGTGATGCTATTTGTGCGCTACTGCTGTTGGTAGTCTTTTTTGCGCACACACTGGCACTTAACCTGTGAAGTATAATTTGCAATACATCATCGGAAGGGAACTGAAAGTAGGAAGGATGTATTGATTGTAAGTGCTTTCTATAGCTCCTGCAAGGTGTAAGGGTTAATATCATTAGTGTTTGGATCGAGGAATTTGCTATTCGGTGCAAGAAAATGAATAGAATGGAGACTAGTGTTAAGAAATATACGATATCTGTCCTGAACAAGTTAGGAAATGGGTCGTCATACTTCTTACCAAATCTTACTCTTCTCGTTTCATGAAAGAACTAATTAGTTCTCGTCATTCAGCGAAGAGGAAAAGTATCTACGAATTACAGTCCCAAGGTTCTAGATGACAAGGAAGACCGAACCAAGGAAGTGCAATTACTGTACTGTACTGTTTTTTCTTATGTTTTAGTGTCCCTTTTTCATAGGTACGATGGATCTAACCCCATCGTACATGATCGAGAAGGTGATGAGAATCTTTTTGAACACGTACGCTTTCTTACGATCTTGAGTTTGAAACTCTTCTATGTTTTAGCATCTTAGTCAGTGCAGCAGATATCGTTTTTATCACTTCTTGGATATCGATTCTATATATATATATATGTATATGTGCCTTCGAAATATTGCCCTCATTTGAGATCCACGACTGATCAAATATTTATACTCCAGCAGATATTGCAAAATGTCAAAAGTATGACAAAAAAATTTAATTTTGTCGTCAATACTCAAACCTTTGATATCAAAAAAAGATTGTTCACAAAATTGTGAACAGCAGATGGAAGTTCTTTCAAAACTATCTGGTATTAGCTGTCAGCTTTCTTCTTCTTAATGTCCCAGTTGTTCCTGATTTTGACAATCCTTCCTCATTACCTTCTCTAACCTGAATATGTTTCTCATTTTTCGTGGTCTACTTCTTGGTGTAGTTCATTCAACCTTAACCCGTCCTTTCCTCGTACTTTATTGTGAAATACTTCTCCTTGACCGCTTCACTAAAAATAATACGACCAATCGAAAGAAAACTACGGACAAGTACGATTTACGATATCCTCAGGAAATAAAAGAATTGGTTTACTGGGTCGTACTTACTTGCACCTGAATGCTCAAGTCTTGTTTTCATAAAGTGGGCGTGGCATTCTTCATATTTGAAGCAATTATTGTAAAATCGTACTGATGGTATCTGGGAGATTTCGTATTTTTTTTTTTTTTGCTTTTTTTAAATACTTTAAAAAAGTGAGCGTGGCCATATGTGGTCCTTAAGCAAATTATTGAAAAATTTACTCCATACGTCTATATGATATTCTGGAATCATATTTCGGGAGTAGACTCTTTGGAGCTAGACATGGAAACGAATTCTCCGGGGTCAAACTTACATCGGCCGACGTATTCTTAGGTAGTGATATGCCGAAAGCAAAGGACACTATCCTTACTGCGTTAGTTGATCGAAGAGACACTGTAAAAACACTGAATTAAGTAAATGAATGAACGAGGGACTGGTAGATCATCCCCAAAAAACTAGATCTGTTCACGTGAATTTCACTTTTAGCCCGGACACCTTTTGCGAATGAACCAAAAAATAAAAAATCTGTGAATAATACTCGACGCAGGATTGAGATGGAATGAACACTTGAAAGTAAAACATAAAGATCTCAAAATATGGAGAAAAGTACTGGTTACTCGAAAACATTCTCAGCTCAGTACCGAAAACAAACTGATTTTATCCAAGCGAGTATAAGACCCATGTGGACCTATGTATGCCATACAACATTGGGTTTTGCTAAGGAAGAAAGTTCCAATATTAAACAAACTTTTCAAACGTTTCATTTAGTGATACTGTACGAGCTTAGTACTTTTCTTAGGTGGCTGTCGTTACTTATTGCAATATCGAAACAAAAACAGGTCTATTTCGGCGGTGAGGGTCCAGTCAAGGACTAAGTACTACTGTCTCAGTACTCTTGGAATGCAAATTGTCAGTACTTGAAAAAAAAGCTTTTAGACCAATTCAGCCAACTGGCCAATTTCCCTCGCACAACGGTATTTATTTGAGTCCATTGCTTCATGAAATTTCTAACACTTTCTTGTGATCATGTGAGTGCAACAACACGGTTAGCTCTCTGAAGACAGGTATCTAACATCCAAACAATCCACTTTGGTCGTGCAAATGAGAGTGTGAATACCAATGTGGAATACTTGGCGCAGTTTAAATGGCCAATAACATTGATACTTGCTGGTTCGGAGTATACACTCTCTCACATTAAATTACCGAGGTAACTGCCGGCAAGCGATGTTGTCGTTGACGCTACCGCTATCGCTACCGCAACAGCTCAGAGTTTCTATGCGGTGTTTGGTGTCAGATTGGTTTTTCTTTTACAAAGTGTACACCACCTGAAGGCAAACATAATGGTAATGGCAACGTGGTTAGACGATATTGACATTAGCTAAGCTAATATGAGGACCATGAACTTCAATTTTCATCCAGCAATGACTTTGCTGACTTTGGTCGTGTGTCGGGGTGAATTGGTTTCCCTGCTATACATACATATATATGTATGTATGCTGCACTTGAAGGTGAGTGGAGGTGGGAAATTATTGAAAGTTGTTGCAAATTTTCTCATTTCTCACATTGTTTTCGGATTAGCCTCAGAGATATTGGATGTCGGTAGTATCGTTTGGTTTGGCCATGGAACACATGCAGATAGAAATATTAGTCCTCGATAGAACCTACACTGGATCCCACACATATAGTATGTATACTCAGCTTCCTAAGGCCGGATGTCAAATTAGTAGTTTTTACAAGGCATATGTACATAGTTTGCACATAGTTGGACTCTACTTTGGGATTGTAAACGCACCTATTGTGTTCGCCAATGGCAAGAATCTCCACAGCTACTTTGCTTACCATTCTATTCATATTCCGTTCTTATATCTTATGATTGACGAGTATGCCAGAAGCCCCTTAGACTTTAAGCTTTCCTTCCGAAGGTTTTTCTCCAATCGGGCTCGTAGAGGAGGCGACTCTTCTTGAGATATTTTATCTACTTACCTACGTTGTTGCCATTATTGAATTCACCGTCGCGATAAAAACATATGAACGTTCGTATGACAATCAAGTTCTATTACTGGCAGATGTTACCGTCCCTCTGTGTTATAAATATAATCCATTGATTCAGGCGTTTCTATAGAATCTCCTCCATAGTGAAGCTTTCTCAGCCAAAAGTAACATTGATTCGCCGAAGTAGTTCTTCGTTTAGTTTCTGATACATTATTGCTCCTAAAATAGATAGCAGAGTTATCAGGAAGTAAGATGTTCCCTCTTCTGCATCCCTGTCGTCAAGATCCCGGTAGAGATCATCAGTGTTTAGTCGTGTTCATCTCCGGTGGATCGTCAGGACGTTTTGGCCGGTAATAATGCTCATAAAGAGCTCTAAGTTGGATCTGTTGAGTGCTTAGCCTTGGCATTGCCTAGCCCTGGAATCGCCTAAAAATTTTCCAGAGACACAACAAGATTAGAGTGTGCTCCACCTCTGATTAGTTAATCTCCCGAAGAATTGCTCATATTGGGTTTCACAAGAGCTAGTCCTATCTGGACACCTTTCTTGTCAAATCGTCCGCCCGTTCCTTTCCGTAAATGCCGCTGTGTCCTGGAACCCAAAAAGTGTAACATTGTGGTCTGCTGTAAGTTCTGGGAGTTCTTCACGGCATCGTTTCACAAATTTAGATTTGACGACTGTGGGTGAGTTTGTGCCTTTATAGCTGCTGGGTTTGTACGTATGTGTATACGATGATCATCATCCTTGAGTTCAGTTTCGTTGACAGCTCTCGTGGTCACTTCTGTGATTGCCAGAACTTTTGCTTGGAACACACTGCCATGGTTTAGAAGTCTGAGGGGACGACTTCGAGTTCAAATTCTAGTGCCCCTTACTCCTACGTCAGTTTTCAACCCCTCCGCGATATTATTTGGGTTGGAGTCGCTATCGTCTCTTGAGGGGAAGATTATTTTAACGTTTGGACTCAGTTCGTGGGATGGCGTTATACCTATAATCTGTTTCCGTACCCAAGTACACCCATCTCACCGTATTGTGGTGGTCCATTTCGCCCAAACATTAGATTATTTTAAACGTAGGACACTCTTTGCAGCAGTTTCCTTTAGGTGCAGGTCTAATGGGATCAGTGCGGGTATGGTCTCAACGAGGGCAGTGGTATTGTTGCTGTTATGACCGGAACCCTCCCCCGTTCAATCTTTGACATTCTTGGAATGAAGGGTTTTACCCCCATAGAGTAATGCAAGTGAACTTGTATGTGCCCAAAGGAGGAAACACAATTGCGAACTAAATAGAGCGTGTTGCTTGTAAACCAAGATTACACCATTTATGCTTTTCTTGGCGCGAAACAGCATAAAACTCTTACAGTTTATCCACGAAGCAACACTTAACAGCTAATCAAACACTTTCATGAAAGTAGCCGCGTCACTGAGATTTCTTACCAGATCACGCAATCGTCCAATTACACAAGCCGCACCTACCAATAAATCAGCATTAATCACTTCACGATTCCAAAGAGTTTATCATTTCTCCAGAAGTTCATGATTGCATGATGTCTAGAAAATGAAAGTCTTTTTCGAAAACTTACATAACACCACTCAACATAATGTTTTTTGTCTTTCGAAAATAAAAGTGAAATTTTCAAACAATTAGACCGAGCTATCAAATTTAATTAACAACTTTTACTTTTAGCCACATTACGACGATTAAAATTCCGCTTAACCCTTAAATTGGAGCTAAGTGAAGCGAAATGCTGCTGCGTCATCGTTTTCGTTGCTCGCAGCTAGCCATGCACCAGCCTGGATGTAGTGCGGCTGTGTAATAAATCCAACACGACTTGCATTGGGAAAGCCAGTATATCCTCTCGGATTTGCATGACCGTCAACGAGTAACCTTAGGAAGAAAGTGAAATTGCCATTTCATTGCCACCGGGGAGCGATATTGGCCTCAACTTGTTTCCCTTTTACAATCAGTTCATGGTTGTGTGTGGCAGCGGCCACGGCGGCGGCATCCATCGTCTGCAACAATAAATGGACCAGTTATAGCAGCGGCAACAGCAACAGCAGCAACATCAGACAAATGGCCACTCTTGGCTTATTAGTTTCCACTCCATCAAGCCGAACGTCGTGCTGCAATTCATGCTGTGCCAAATTGAGAATTTATGAATTCCGGAGTCGTCGTAAGTACGAGTATACTCCCGTCCGCCAGGGAGTATCTAGCTGTCTTCTAATTATGCCACATAACAAATAGAAATGGTTTGCGACGTTACAACTCACTCTGGAGAAACTTATCTGCAATTTACTTGTGGAGATTTCGTTTAAAAAACAAAAAAAAAAAAAAACATGTTTACAAATTGATATGCAAATTCTATTTGTTTCGCTCGGTGGCAGTGGGTCAGGCTTGATTTCTTCTTCTTTGGTTTTTACAACCACGCGAAGAATTTGTAATTTTTTTGTTTCTTCTGCTTGTCAGGTGCCTGTTAAATAAATTTTTAAAGTCATAAATATTCTAGTAAGTAAGCTGTAGAGTAGTAGTAGTAGAAAGTATTTGAATTGCAATTACTTACTCACATACTAAACACAAAAGCGACTTGTTAAAGGTTTTTCCGTATCTAAAGTCCGACTTTCATAGCATAGTGACAAAAAACATAGAACAAATCATAGGTTTTAAAAGCTTGTTACTTATTAGCCAACATTTTTTGGAGCAATTGAAAAAGTCTTAGTATAGATACCAGTGACAATTTCATGTACAAATTGCAGATACATATGAAGTCTAAGTAATGTGATAGTTATTTGCAATAACACATTCAGAAGTCTTGGTTATTGTAATCAATTCTTTCAGTTAGGGACATTCAATGGCCTCCTCCATCTTAGATATAGTTTTGTTAAAAAGTTAATTGGCAGGGGAAAGTTGTCTTCTATTCGTCAAAGAGCTTTTTACTCCTGGATAGGACCCTATAATCGGTCAAATTTGGATATTCACTACTTAAGGTTTTTAGTTTATTTTTGTTGGATTTATCTAAAAACTTACTTACTTACTTAACGGGCTCCCGACCCGTGAAGAGTCCCTGCCTGAGACACGGTAGCCTTCCATTCTCTTCGATCCCGGGCACGCTGCTTCCAGTTGTCCAGATCATCCGCAATAGCTTTGTCTTTAAAACGGAGGTTCGGTCTTCCTTGTAGTCTCGAACCTGGGGGCTGTGAGTCGAAGATCCTCTTTGCTGGAGCATTATTGTCCATTCGCTCGATGTGGCCGAGCCAGTGTAGTCGACGTATTTTGGCTTTTTGGACTACATCCGCATCTTGGTACAGCTCATAGAGTTCGCGGTTGTATCTTCTTCTCCGCGCATATGGGACCGAAAATTCGACGAAGAATTTTTCTCTCGAAAGTGCCCAACATGTGCTCTGATTTCCTGCTTATTGTCCAGCACTCGGCTCCATATAGCAGAACTGGCAGGATCAGAGTTTTGTAGAGCATACATTTCGTCTTCCGAGATAGGAGTTTTGAACCCATTTGTTTTGCCAAACCGAAGTAGCAGCGGTTTCCTAGGGTAAGTCTTCGTCGAATCTCCACTAGGGTGTCGTTCGTGGAGTTGATATTTACTCCGAGGTAGGTAAACTCCCTAACTACCTCAAAGTTACTGTTGCCAACAGTGACGTTTTGTCCTAGGCGGTGGACCGATGCTTCTTTGTTTGTTGACAACAGGTACTTGGGCTTGTCCTCATTTACTTTAAGGCCAGCTTGTATCGCCTTTTCTTCAATTGCCGTGAAAGCTTCTATAATGGGCACGCTGGGAGCGACCGATGATTTCGATGTCGTCTGCATATCCCAGCAGCTGGAGGATAGTGCCTTTCGTGTTGACACCTGCCCTGCGCACTATCTGTTCCAGCACTAGATTGAAGAAGTCACACGACAGCGCATCTCCTTGCCAAAATCCGGTGCAAGTTTGGAATAGTTCAGAGGAGCTGTTCCCAAATTGCACATTGCACCGCGTGTTTTCCAGCGTCACGCGGCACAGCTGGATCAATTTTGCCGGGATCCCGAATTCGGCCATCGCCTTGTAGAGCTCAAGGCAATGAATGCTGTCGTATGCGGCTTTAAAGTCGATGAAGAGGTGGTGGGTCTCGACTTGAAATTCGTTGGTCTTTTCTAAGATTTGCATTAGCGTGAAAACTTGGTCGATCGTCGATCTACCGGGCCGGAAGCCGCACTGGTACGTGCCGAGTAGTGTGTTGCAGAAAGGTTTCAGACGTTCGCACAGTACATTGGATAGGATCTTATACGCGACATTTAGCAGGGATATGCCTCGGTAGTTTTTGCAAGACATAGGATCGCCTTTCTTGAAGATGGGGGATCTAAAAACACTGAACACTTCTTTCTCTTTTTGCCATTTCTTAACCGTTTTTGATCGATATAGCTTTATGGCTCGAAATTTCGAGCATTGCGTCGCTTGTATGGCATATGGCGATGTTGTCGAGCTCTGGCCACGGACAGTCGGTTAATATCGCTCTATGAGGTGTCTACTTCCTCATTTCGAAAGAAGTAAGATCCGATAATGCCACCGTTCCATAAACAGCATCAAATGTAGATGCATTGATGCTTGGTTGAACCCTTGTAGACTGCCTTTACTCCAATAATGGCAGTTCTGTTTCTTGACATAGCCGGTGAGCCAAAAATGATAATTTTTTGGGCTAAATCCGGATATCCAACCAACGGCTCCAGCGACCAATTATCGAACTCACTGCATTGTCTATGGTCGTCTGCATTCAATTCTTGAATCAGCATAATATTATACTAATGTAGCCAGGTGCTCCCTGGCGATGCCCAATTCAGCAGATCGGCGCTGAATCAACATTTCTGGGGCTATTTTGATACTAGCTGTATTTTCCTCATTTCGCACCAATCTCTGTCCGGTTGGTGGCTTTAGGTCCAAGGTGAAACTTCTCCACGGTGGGAGGACCGCACCTGCATACTGAAGCCATGATGACGACCGACCTCACTAGGAAATTTACTTTGCGTATTTACAACTGGACAGGATTTTCCTATTCTTTTACATAATTCTGTCCTATTTTTATCGAAATAAGGCCATGAATTTCTTTTGATCCATCTGCTGTTAGACTCTCTTAATACCCGCTTCGAGCTTCAGTGCGCTTCAGTAGATCA
The DNA here is from genome assembly GCA_963583995.1 of Xylota segnis. NCBI lineage: Eukaryota > Metazoa > Arthropoda > Insecta > Diptera > Syrphidae > Xylota > Xylota segnis. The sequence continues at coordinate 25,937,801 of OY757236.1, read as the reverse complement.
TCACCTGAACAGTTTGTCGGCCTTCTTATTACCTGGTATTTTTACTTGCACCTATACCTATAGGGCAAGTATTGCAATCGTGAAAAAAATCGAACTCAAGATTTTAATCAAACTTGACATTACTATGATGGAGAAGTCCAAAAAAGTAGGTCCGGCAATTCCGTCTGTCTGTCTGTCTGTCTGTCTGTCTGTCTGTCTGTCTGTCTGTCTGTATATTCGACTACAGCCTAAACGGCTGAACGGATTTACATCAAACTTCATATATAGGGTCTGTGGGATATTCCCTAGAGGCGAAATTTGAATTTTCATTCTAACCTCAAAATTAAGGGTAGTTTACTTAAGGCCGATTTCAGTTAAAATGGATTTTCTCAAAAACGGCTCTAACGATTTCGATAAAATTTGATGTGTGGGTTAGTTTGGGCATATGCTATGAGGTGGCATACCACGTTTTTCACGAAAAATTCGAATAACGGTAATATTGAAAATCAGCTGTTTCTCGGGTATTTGTGCAGCGATTGGCCTAAAAATTATTATTTGTAGGTTATAAGACAAGTGCAAAATAATGGCATACCAAATTTTGGAATGCCACGCCCATTTTTATAAAACTTATTTTTTTCAAAATTTTTACTAGAAATTGAGAAAAAATTATTTAAGCAAAGTAATAGGCCTTAAAATTATCTACAATTCACTCAAACACCCTATCTGGCAACGCCCACTTTTTATGGGCATTTTTATAAAAACAAAACATTGAGTAAACTTCTACAATGTTATGACTATTATTCCATCGAAACGCGGAATGCCACGCCTACTTTACTGGGAAGAGCAAGACTTGGACTTTAATCCTGATAAAATTATGCACTTATAGCATTACGGTGCAAGTACGTACGACCCAGTCGTGCACTTTATTTTTTTGTGTTCAGGGGCCCAGTAAAGGGTAACCTTGTGTTGTGTTCCAGAAACCTTAGGCTCTTCACAAGCTTGGATTTTATTTCAATAGTAGTAATGGCTTTTTTGCCACCTGGGTGTCGTGGATATAGATGATACTTTTCTATGGTGTGGCCTTCAAAGCTATTGTCACTGCAAGGGTTTCCGGCAGGCGTTGCCTTCATCCATCGTATGCTCAGGCATATTCCCTGAATCATAGCAGTGTTTGCCTTACAGTGACAATAGCTTTGAAGGCCTTACCATAGGAAAGTATCATGGCACGTATACTGGTAGGTATGCAGACTGATTTTTCATTCTTGTCTTCTCCGGAATGAATGTATCTATTGAAGTCTAGGCACGGAGGGAGATAGTCTTTGGCATAAAACTTTCCTAGATTTTTCTCCAGGATCATGATATGACCCATTGCACTACATCTCCAACAATCTGACGGACTTATTCTTATGTCTTACGTTCTGGTCCCCAGGTGTTCCCATATGATCTGCTGCACGTATAAAAAACAATGTACATTGATTAATGATATAAGTACCTACGTACAGTTCAGCTTTTTATCAAGAACGAGTCCTAGGTATCTGGCACTGACCGAGATTCTAAGAAGTGTGTTCCCTGTGAAAGGTAATGTAAACTTAGGAATTTTCCTTTTGTTAGTAAATAATACTGGCTCGGTCTTCTGGGGATAGACCTCTAGTCTATATTTCTTCATCCCAGTGACTAGAGTCTTCAGCGCACCGTTCGCATAAGCAATGAGAACACCTTAACTACATAAAAATACCCAGAGATTTCAAATCACACAACACAAACCGATTTGTGACAAAAGAGCTTTCACACACACCGAGGCAAAAGCTAACTTCGTTTGTAAATAGGACGCAAGGAAACAGAATATATAAAAGGAGTTCTGGCGACTAAATGTTAAATTCGAACGTCAGTACCTGGTTCGGTGGCGTATACGTAACATTTTTTTATTTATTTTTTTTTCCAATCACACCGAGGCATCAGATCGTTTCGTTTGTACCTAGTATGCGCAGGAACATCATATCTGAATGCAGTTTTGCTACGAGAACGAAGATTTCGGATGCGCGTATCTGTTCCTTTGGCATCGTAGGTAACCCATTTCTTCATACATTTTTTGGTTAAAAAACTTACAGATACAATTTTTTTGGCGCAACAGGTCTATGAAACCCAGGACCTAGCTTTTCACAAACATTCGTGTTGTGCGTGTTATATTCTTTACACGAATGGAAGGGACCTACTGTTCCCGAAGGACTCTCTCGGATCTCTATCAGACGCTTGCGAGAGGTGGGGTCTTGAAAAAACTTTAAGGTGTTTTGACGGGGCTCGAACCTCGAAGCTTTTAAAACGACCGATGGCTATAAAAAATGTGAGATGTCAACGGAATAAGTTATAAACTGATTTTCTAGACCATATTTGCATAATATTACCCATTTTGCGAGATTAACTTTTACATCAACTATTTGTGGGGAGCACAGTCAAATGCGATATGTATGTGGACCAATGCCGAGTTCGCCATTATGAAAAGGACATACCACCAGTTTTTTATCTAACAGCCAGCGGTATGGTTAGCGATAAATCAAAATTTGCACAACGTTAAGCGTATACATATGTATATCTTTATTAAGAACTTTAAAATGTAGTTCTAGCGGTTGCAAATAATCCACCAATGCATGTATCTACCTCATGTTCAAATTGAACACCATTGACCAAAATGTTAAATGTTTCACCTGATTTCCGCAAATGCCTGGTACGTGCATAACCAAATATCACCAACCGACTAAACACGCAAATTTCCACATCGTTTAGCACTCAGACCGACGATGTTCATCTAAAAATAAATAGTTTCTGCCCACCGAGAGTTGTTTCCGTTTGCGGTTACCACTATCTGGGATGCCCATCATTGCAGCAGCTACACCCAATGATTTTGAAAGTGAATGCTTTCCCAACGGAACTGCCGAAAAAAAACCAGATACACAAACTAGCGACAATCAACAGCAATAAAACACAAAAAAAAAGATCCGAAAAAACACGTTTTCAGAACTCTCACTTTTTAATTTAATCTGGACGCAATCGTGATTTGTGATTCTTTCTCTTTTATCTTGTCTTTTTTTTTGCGCCTTGAGATATCACCGCCAAAGAGCGGTAGATAGAGATATTACAAGAACTAGAAGGGGGAAGCACCTTAAACAGAAGCGGTTCCGAGGGAAACCAGTGTCACTTACCATGCAAACGCACAAAACAGATCAGAACAGGTGGAGGGCTATGGCAAACATGGTCTAGATGTTGGCCTCTGTAATGGGTACACTCACTATGTGTACCTAGATACGTATAGAAACTTGGAAGAAATTTTGTCCAACAAGACTTGGTTTTTTTGCCTGCATCTGTAGTTTCACTTTCCAACTCTAGAGTAGGTACTGCACCTCAAGCTAAATTGCGGGTTCATTGACATACCAGAGACAAAAAAAAAAAAAAACTCAGAAACCCAACTCTTGCGACCGTGATGGCCAGTAGAAAAAAAGTGGCTTAGACGAAATGTTGAAGTACATTTTTTCTCTTAAGTTGCGTGCACCTGGCCTAGGCTTGATGACTTAATTTTGGTAGAGAGTCTGTGGCTAGGCATGCGGTAATGGCGTGGAACTAATGCAGTTCCGTTTTCTGAATAGGTTTCGTTAATCGGTGTGGTTGTAGGGAAAACTTATTACCATATCCGGTTGTGCATGCTAAAAAGGGTACAAAGTCGTAAATTTTTGTTTTTTTTTTATGATTCATTTGTGAATTGATGAGAAGGTTTGTATGGAGAACTTGTCGTCAGATTTTCCCTAAATAAGTTATTGTCTGTTTGGAACATGTGAACAATCATCTATGGTTGGTTGGTTGGTTGGTTGGTTTGTGCCCTGTGAGTTCCCCTCTGGAAAAGCAAAGTAGTACACGAAGGTAAGTGGAGGAGTGTCATTTAGCTTAATTTGGGGATAAAGTGTCAGTTGGAGCTAAATGATTCGAAGTGCGTCCTGTCCTGTATTTCTAGTGAATCAATCCCTTAATTAGGGACTTAAAATTTTTTTTTTAGAAAAATTGTAAGAATTTGCTCAGAGAAAACCAAGTTATAGGCTTTTGCTTAAGAGTTGTTGACATACTCTTAGCGGAGCGACGAAGTCGCGTGAGCGGCTAGGCCCTGCGGAGAAAAGGGTGAAGTCATGTTAGCGAACGAAGCGAGCCAGCCACCCCAAACTTGAAATACGTCACTCTTGCGTATAGGCGCCTGCCTGGCTGGTCTTGACATAACCTTAGCTGAGCGGCTAATCCCGGCGGAGAAAAGGGTGAAATTCTATTAGCGAGGGAAGCAAGCCGCCTTTCTTAAACTTAAACTCCATCAAATTTTTTTTTTAAATCTTTACTAATATTTGGGATCTATGTCCCTTTATCGGCTCCACTTAAGTGGGATATACATAAATACCAAAAGAAAAAAATGGGACCTATGTCTCTGCCTCTGCCCCACTTGACGCTCTGTGGCAGCGCAATCACAGCTCCACGGGATTTTTTTGTTATCAGATTTAAGGCAAATGATGTGACTAGCGCAAGTCCAAGTGCACTCTTTCATGGTTTGGCCAGCTTTCCAAACTGCCAGCATACAGTATTTTGCCCACGAGATGTTGAAAATCTTTGGGTCATCTTCCTCTGGTATATCGCATTGTTCAGGTTGAAGTTTCCTTCCATTCCTTGGACAATTTGAATTTGGTTCTTGGCTTGACTAGTTGACCATTAGTATTGCTAGACTGTCTGAGTAGATATTAAGTAAATGTCTTTGGATTCCGGTGTCGAGACTACGGTGAAAATCTCTGCTAGTCACGAACTGTTGGATTGCGCGGTTGAGAGATAACTTTTGACAGTAGACCTTCGCTCTGATTTTCCATAGATATTTATTCCTTCTCCTTGGGATAACAATATCTTAATGTAATTGCTCTGGAGAAGTCAACTATATAACTTGGAGTGGGTCTAGATACCACCTGTACTCTCTTCCAGATAAGCCTGTGTATAGGACATAGGTAGATCGTGCGACTGATCTTTTAATCTTTTAATCTCTGGATGGAGTGAGATCAAGATTGTCTCCATTGTAGAGTAGCTTCTAAAGCAAATAGTACGTTGGATATCCTTTATCAGTTGACGAACGTATTTCCTCTTGGCTACTACACAGACAAGAAGGGTCTAACTTGCTTACGTTCGAAACCCCACGTCTTACCTAAATCAATAGGGCATAGCCAGTGTAGGTTCTCTTTTAGTTTCGGTATACCTTCTTTCTTTTTATAATCTTCCTCTAGCATTATATGGAGAGGGCCCAACATACCCTTGATATTGTTTTTTTTATAGTTAACCACACTTACGACGGTATGGCCTGCCCCGTATAAAACTTCGCCTTGGTGTAAGAGAGCTGATTGATGCCCAGGGAGGAACACGAAACGATAGATTTTCACATTAGTCTGCATCCGCTTGTCGTACTTAAGTCTTTTGCTTCAAGAAAATGCCCATGTAGCCTAAGGTCAGGCATGGTCGTGTTTCGCCTGGTAGAGGTAAGAATCTCTAGTCTCTTCAACAACAAGGACAACAGTTTTTGAATCAAAATCGGGATTAGTTGCGACACAAGTTTACACGAAAATTCTACTTGGTGCTGACATTGTTTTGGAGAAAGTTTAGAGCATAGATCCTGCCTCTGAATTTTCTTCTTTATAGATAAGTCAAGTTGATGGTCTGTGGCAAAAAACCACAGATTTAATACTATCTCGAACTGTTTCGACAACCTGAAGTACTGGGGCTTTAAAAATAGCAAATCGTCCTTTGATAAATTGATACTTTCCCAGGCAGTCCTTTTGCCATTTTTTGATCCTTTTTTATCATTCTGACTGAGATTTCCTCGATATCTCCGCAAAATCTTCCATTTTTCATTGGACAGAATGTTAGGATCTCTTCAATCCTCAGCACTGGCTTAGCTCTTAGTCCCAGCAGTCAGAATGCGTTCGTTTCTTTATTTCATTTATTCCTTTTCTGCACTTTTTTCAAATTGGTCTGGAGTTAGAGTAGGATGTGATTTTGCACCTACATATGTCTTATATCCTTTCAACCCCACTTAAGACCTCCATTGTAGTAGTCCTTCCGATGTTAATTTGGGTTCAAATTTTAAACCCCTCTTTAAGAAATACTGCAGGAAGTTTTGACAGCTTCTAACCTAGAATAGGGATAGATGTCAAGACTTACCTGGGTTAGTTTGCTGTCGGATTACAGCTCTTCAAAAAGATTTCACTAAAACACTGATTCTAACTACTTTTCCTTTTAACACCAGCATCGACAAATCATTGTAAACTAACCTAACGCCACCAATAAACTTTAGTGACGAGCACTTAGTTAACACCACTTGAGCAACATCGTGTTCAAAACAAAACAGTCCTATTGTTTAAAAAAAACAAAAAAAAAACTGAAGTTCATTACCTCTTTCTTGCAAACTCTCCTTCGTGTCAATAACTTTCGATTTCCGACCACCAAAGTCGTTCTGCAACCTACGGGGTGTCACGGAAAATCGTACTACGGCAGAAAATTTGTGGTGAATGTGGTAAAAAGGTAAAAAATAAAAAAAAAATAAAATAAATCGAATTGAAAGCAAACCACCAACATAAGGTCCACAAACTTAAAAACGAAAACGAAAGTCTGAAACACAGAAGAAGCAGGAGAAGAAGCAGAAAAACCATTAAACTCACAACAAACAAAACCGTATCTTAAAGTGCACGTCTGAGTTATGGCCTGGCTATTTGTATCCGATGGTCACATCCGTTACTGTCTGGTTTTTTTTTTTTTTTTTTTCTATTGCAACGGTAGTGCTTCTAGTATATTCGTACACGGGGAAACTGGAGTAACACCTTTTAGGGTGGGACGTGTCGATAGTCACTTACCTCTGGACAAGTACATACAATTATTTTTTCTCCTCTCTGGTCTGTGTGCAGACAAAAAGTATCTGCAGATACCTATAATGATGACAGGTGATCATATTTCAAACAACACCATGTAAACACGTATAGGTCTTGTATCACAGGTGAAGATTGTGTTAAAAAAAAAAAAACAAAAAAGCAAAAGTTTCTATACCATGGCGTGGTCCTCTGCAAAATGAAAATGTGGTGCCAGCGCAATTTCACTTTTAAGTGCAATTTTAGTAGTTTGTTTATTGTTTATTGTATTCGAGCTTCTTTTGTGAGATGTTTGACCTCAGAAAGTGTGAAGAAAATAATAATAAAATGGTTTTTTTTTTCTTTAGGATGACGCTGACGCGTTACAGGAATGTAAAAATGTTGGGAGAAATAAAAATTCGGATAAAAGTGAGAGCGAAACAAGCTTGTTTGGGCTGTAAAGGGAACCGCATTTTACGATGAAGGCGGTTTGGGTATTCTTAATTGGATATGCTGAGTGGTTTCTTAATGAAATCTGGGTAGCAGTACCTATGCATGCTCGGTTGAGTCACTTGAATGGCATAAATCTATTGAGTTTAGCTTGACTACGGTAGGCGCAAAACACCTTTGGCCCTCCTGCGGTACGGAGAAGATTCGGATAATAATGATATCTTGCTTAGGCTGATCTGAGACAAGACGTTTTATGGCATAATAATAACGACAGCATGTCATTGTCATTTATCACATTGCGATGAAGTTCGTGAAAGATGATCACAACGCTTTATCCAATTGGAATATTCAGGACTCTATTAGAGACTTCAGGTTCAGGTTATCGGTTCAAGCACAACCATTTAAACGTCAGACTGATACCTTGCCATCAAGGCAATCCAATTATGGACGTTTCGTATATATCTCTTTCTCTCATTAATCTTCCAAAAGGAGCTGGAATTGTTCTGTGTACCATTCCATCTTACAACTGTATTTGGCTCGAGACTTACATACTCCAACAAAGTTGCACGTGAATGGATGCCGGCGACCCCAGAAAATCAATGAAAATTTTCAATATTCCTGAAATTGGAATGACACATCCCCAAGCATTTGGTCAGCAGAGTAGGTCCAACAACATGCAGGCTAGGAATTTAGCAGAAACATTCAAAAGCCAGATCCTTGGCAAGTTTATAACACCAGAAGCGACAAAGTCCTTTCTTAAGGCTGCACCGTATCAGTAAAGTACAGGATACTCCCAGACACTCCCCAATGCCAAAGTGCTGTTAAGTTAAAGTCTAAACATTCACTCAACTTCGAGCCCAGGGCTAGTAATGCTTACAGAAGCTTCTACGAGGGCTGAGTCAGATATAATGAAATGGTAAGGCAACATCTTAGGTAGATGTTAGAATAGGTCTGCCAAGCTTTAAAAGGAAACAAGTTAGACACTTTAAGAATAGTCTAAGATTAAGAAGGGATGCGACTACGTGGGATGAATAGATGGAGATCATCAGAGAATTTAAATACTTTATCAGACAATCCTTGAAACCATTCGGAAGATGATTGCCAAAAACCAGGCAGTACACAGCTTCATGAAGAAATCTCATGACTCTTGGACAGAATGTATCATTGAAGTATCGAAAATGGCAGTGGGAACACTCCAGTAGCTGGTATAATGAATGTGCACTCAAGGTTTATCAATTCGTTCCTAGAGAAGGAGGTGGTGAATCTCGTTATATGGAAGAACTTACGTTGGGCTATTATGTCATTCGGAGCATCCAAGGTACACAGAACAGACAGTATCTTACCAGCTGTCCTTTGCTCTTAGCTGTTTTTTTTTAGACATAGAAGGCAGCTTTAATCACCTGACGAGCGATGCCTGGATGACCGAATATGACTTCCATTACTAGAGGAATCACTCAGGGAGGTGTTAGATCCCCCATTCTCTGGGTTCTATTCATTGATGGAATACTAAAGGAATTAACTGACGGAGGATGGAGGATAGAGATTCCTATACACATTAAGTGGAATGATGGAATCCGATCTTGACAGTCTTGGAAAATGGACTTGCGATTGTGGCACACACTTGCGGAAAACACATGATACCACTCTTCAAAAAGCCGAAATTAGATGGGATGGACCTAACCCTTTCGGTTCGCTTAAGATGTCTTGCCATTGTACTGAACAAGAAGCTAGACTGGAGAGTTAACATACAGGACAAAGTTCACAAGGCTTATGAGCTTCTTATCTGGAAAAGAATAGAGGGGAAACAGTGGGCCTTGAAATTACGAAAATCAAGTCCATTCTTTCATGTACCCATATGGGGCTCTTGTTTGGTGGAAAACCACTTTAAAGAAGAATACACTGGATACGTTGGTGAAGGTACAAACAATGGTGTGTATTGCCATAACCTTCGGGCACTATATCCACGGCAGTAGCTGAGATATTTCTGCGTCTTTTACTATAGGTGCACTCGAGACTTCCATACGCTTACAGTTCATTCCAAGTAAAGGTTCCGCGGAATAACTAGAGATGAAGTCAATACTTTGCAATGTATGGGACAGTGACTAGGCGGAATTGGAGCTATGCTGAAGGATGTTCTGAAGAGTGGCCCTGGTGCACTCAAAGTCAAATGAGTTTTCCAGATTGTTAGCCAAACAAAGCGTATGTATGAGAGTGCGGTGAGAATTGAGAAAAGCAGAAAGAACCTAACTCTTCGGGGATTGGTATAAAGTGAGACCGATGTGAGTGCCGCTGGACTGTCAATGTGACCAGTTATTAAATCATGTAGGAAAAGGAGGTCAGCATTTTCGAGACGTGTTCCGAGGCTTGATCAGTTCTAGGCGTTCAAAGCAGTGAGGTAAATGGAAACGATCAAACAAAGGAAGACCGCGGAGGGTGAACCGTATAAACGTGGATGGAACAGCTGAGGAAAACTCGGCAAGCGTATTCAAGCGTATTCAAGTCTAACGAAGGTGATATAGAGTGATTTGGTGTGAAAATATCTAAGACCAACGTCTTACGTGACTCCTAATCGATGAAGGAATAGGTTCGTTGCAGAGAAAGTAATCCCTATCGAGTGGCGTAAGGCGTTTACGAGGGTATGTAATGAAATGACATTTGTTAGTATCAAGTTTTAGATGATTTTTCTGACACCAGATAAAAAAAAAAAACGGTTCAAGTCTACGTGGAGAAAGCAAAAATCGGTGATGGAAGATATGATTTTAAATATTTTTATGTCATCGGCATAGATATAGATAGAAGTTTTTGATACTAGAAATGATAGTAAAACGGTAAGCTTAAGATTTCTAAAAATAGTTCCAAGGTATGCAACTTACCCGTAATGTAATATTTTTTGAAAAAAAATCTGAAAAAATGTTTGATTACATTTTTAATGTTAATGTCTGCACATGCTAGGTGTTTTAGAAGCAATGTCGCAGACAAAGTTACTTACTTTTATACAATCACTTTAATCACTTTAATTCTCTGTTATAAGACCATAATAGCCACTTACATAACTGGACGGAAAACTTCCCAAACCTCTACCTTCCGTGGACACAAATGCCTACCCATCAAAATTACATGCATGCGGGCGCCCACTAAAATCACTGAGTAAATGACTGACATGCTAATAGATCCAAAATATGTATCTTTTACATTTTATTTACCCACGAACCGTGAAAGGGGGGCGTTGGTGTTCTGCCCAAAACCTATGCTTACCTGGGGAACTATCATTATTCGTTATAAGTGGTAATGACATTGCTCATGAAACGTTTTATCACGCGACTTATTGATAATCAATATTTAAGCTGGTTTCCCATTTGCAACCATATCGCACTCAAACATGGTCACTTACAACTGACGGACTACGGTTCGACCAAGAATATGTATGTGAACCGATTACGTTTATTGATATTAACTGGTAATTTATCGAGTTGAATTGTAACCACCACCCAGAAAGTGGTTGTTGGCCCAGTTATAGGTTTTTGATTATTCAAAATGCTTGGAGGGCGTGCCACTCTTCAGATCGAGACTGAAGTTAACTGTGTTCACCGGCAGATATCCCAAAGCTAGAAATATGATATCGAGTCTTATACATATGTACATATGTATCTATACTCATCCGGCAGTTGGATTGTTTTTTTTTTTTTATTTTTTATTTCGTCGTCTTGTGTTCTCTCAGTATCTGCATCCTCTTGATCGCCATTCGAGACGAAAATAAATGAAAAAAATAAAAAAAAGATCGAGATAAATTTCTTCAGATCCGAGATGCGTATGTGTGTGTACCGGGAATGTAGGTAGAGAGCAGTGGCAATAGCATTGGTGGCGGTCAAGTTGAACGCTTTCTCCGCATGCCGATAAATTGTGTCGCGATTGGTTAGTGGAAATGGCAGATTATTTGTGTAGTGTAATGCAGTTTATTTTTTTTTTTTAATTTTTTTTATTTTGTCTGCCTCTGTAGTAGATAATGAAATTTTATTGGAAAAGGAAATTGAATAAATTCTTGAAAATGTTTAAGGCTAACCATCTGGACGAATAGATTTGGCTTTTACTTGGCTAAATGTGTTCTAATTCGTTGGAGATGGTGAAAGAGTTCGTTTTAAAAATAGGATGTAACTATTTGAAGGAGATGATTTAGGTCCTTCCTTTGACTAGAAACCAAGAGGCACTGATTAGTGTGTGCTGGTCACTCTTCAAACTAGCTCTGATGAAATGATGCCTATTAACCAGTACGATAGCGTGTGGAGGAAGCCGCGTAGTTCAGATTAACTATTAGGCCGTTCAGAAGAATAAAGATTTTGGCATTGAAGAGATACCGAAGATTTTAGGCCCCTCGAGGTTGAAACTACAGCCAACTTCAGGGATAGTGCTGGGCCCAACTTCAAGTGGGTTGAGTTTTGAATTGAATAATCAAAATTTTATAATCGAAGAGTGAAGGAATGCAAGAAACCATCCAATTTTCGACTATAATCAACAAGTTTTTACTGCCGTTGGGACTGCAGGACATGTGGTTCTAAGAGGACGATCCAACCGCATAGATACCTTTGCGACAATAGGTATGTCGCGATGTCTTGTTTCAGGGATTAGCACTGAGAGGAAACATCGCCCGAATTAATTCCTCCAGACGTCGTTCTTTACAGTTTTTCGAGGTCACAAAGGATAACACACAGACTCTGGATGCACTCCCAGGAAATATCCGACAAGAGAGCAGGATGTTATCGCCTAAAGCTCTCCCAAAATAATAAAAAGTGAATACTGGCGCTCACCAAGCCTTATTCTGAGTTCCAACTGGTCACCAAGACCCATACAAAAACTTGTAGGGATGAAGAAGCAAACCTCATGGTAGAGTCACATTCGGTACCAAGAATATGAGATGTTTTTTTGCCACGAAGACCAACATCCCACTATCAGATAGAATGACCCGTTCCACATAGACGATGATAATCAATATGTCCATCCAACTGACCAAAGTGCAGTAAGGATGATAAAATCTAAACTAAACACCAACTTGCTGAACTTAATGGTCAATCATTGTTCAAAGAATCTGGAGATGACATGGTAGAGAGCGTACACTAACTCATCTCTATAATTTAGTCAGACGAGTGGCATACCTGGTTAGTGGAATCTTAGCATGGTTCGTCTGATCCACAAGGAAGGAGATCTCCTGAATTGCGTAAGTAACAAAGGTATTAGTCTCTTGAATATCGGACACAGTATTTTATGTATCACACACATGTCAATGTGGTTTCAGCTCAGGAAAGACCGCAGTCAATCAAATGTTCACACTTTGACAGATCATGAGGTCGACCAAGAAGTCGAAATCGATATCTACCACCTTCTCATCGGTTTTAAGGCTACATATGACAGTATCTATAGAGACGTGTTATACAGAGACATGGGTAGCTATGACATCCCAAACTCGTTCGCCTATCCATCAAAGTCGGTAACGGACTCACAAGATCTGGAGGTTTTTGATGCCAAAAAAGGAGTTGGACAAAGCAATGTACGGAAATGTGACACAATAGTCGACACAAGTCAACAACAGAGGTACAATCTTTCAAAAGTCTAAGTCTGCAGTTGCGCAGACTAACCCCTATCGACGATATTGACATTATTTGCAGAACACAACGTGCTGTCCTAGTGCTTTCTCCAGCATTAATCTCCAAAAATTAAGGAAATTCTTTTCAAAACCTTGATCATTCCAGTCCTTCTTTATCGCTGTCAAGCTTGAACTCTGTCTAAAGGTGATGAATACATCCAACCTCGAAAGAAAGATTCCTCGACGGGCATTAGCCGTACGAGCTATACAGTCACATCGATCTAGTCAAAAATTTAATCATCAGTCCGATGGCTAAGATATGTAGAATGGGTGGATGCAATTGCTTTGTCTCATAAAGTCGCCGAATACAACCGTAAGAGACAAGGCAGTAGAGTAAGACCTCCCCTTAGGTGGTTCGCACAAGTGGAAGGGACGTCCTTCGTGTGTCCTTCGAGTGTCTAACTGAAGGCAGTTAACTAAACTAAATACCTGGCTAACTGGAGAAACTTGGTAATGGATGCCCAGTTTCACCCTGAACTGTAGCGCCACCTAAATAGGTAAGTAAGAGCAGACAGACGATTCGTTGTCTGTTGTAGATATTTGTAAATTTATCAAATAAACTAATTCACTGACAGTGATTACATTTTTCTGGTTCAAGGTATATCAGTCCATACTAATTCAACTGCTTTGCATAGGCCACTTGTTTTGGGAGAATCATGTACATCAGGCAGCGAACGTCCTTCAAAAAAAAAAATATTATTTCAAAAGCTTTGATTGATCTTAAAACACTGACCACCAAATCACCTCTAAGGAATCCCATTGTAATACACATATCCTGTGTATCACCACTGTTAAAACAAATTTCCACTGAAACTCGAATTAGTGCCACACACCCGGTTAACTGTCATTTACCTACGCTCTTTGATCAACTAAACTAAACAAACTTCCATCACACATCCGCCCATGGGTATCCGCACCATCTTCATCATTGAAACCATCGCAATCACCGCAACTCTGTTCGCTGTTTGCTTGGCTGTCGCCTCTGACAGTCACATTGTTTGCCCAACGTACATATTTACCCTCTGCTCCAGCAGCTTGAATTAGCCAATTTACGATTATAAGTTGTCTTATCGCTTCCCATTTTTTTTTTCTTGACATTCACTTGGAAAGTTGTGCGTGTCAATAGTTTCATCCCATCGATGCATATCGCCATAGCGCGATACACAATTGACCCCCATCTCAGGTGCAGCAGAAGCAGTTTGATTTGATTTGAGAAAAAAGAAACCCACATAATTTATAATCAAGGAATGCACTAGCCATGTAGCGGCACATTACACTAATGTGTGAAATGCGAATCCCCATGATTGGCATTCAATTGCCATTGTTCGGAGGCGCGCACTGGTAGCTGCTCCAAGCGAGTCCCACGGTCAAACTTTCACCCAAAGGCGAATACATTACGATTTAGATGATCCCATCAGCGCACGAGCAATCAAACAAAACAATAGCACACACTCACTTGGTGTTGCTGCCATAAAACCGTGAATGTGGGCTAGAGATGGGGCCCGTGGCCAACTTCCGGAAGAGGTGACTTTCCTAAGCCGACGTAGGTTAGATGTGAATGCATCACACGTGTGCGTGTGGCCATTACACAATTTTTTTCACTTCAGAGTAAATATTGGTCAATAATTTTGAGTATTTTTTTTTTTTTGGGAAGTGAACGGCATCCGAGAGTTATATAACCACGCCGAAAGATTTCTCCAAAAAAAAGATACTTTTCGTATATCATTTGTATCTGACATCCAAGCCTCCGAAGATTCTTCGACCTCCCTCAAGTCTCTCGCCAAAAAAAAAAAAAAAACCACGGCATCAACGACGACATTTTTTTTTTTAGGATTACCTCAAAAGAATCTTAGAGTTACGTAACCAGATGTTCTGCCAAGAGATGAACGATGCCTCAGCGAACAGGTGGCCGGCCAAGAGCTGTTGAAATAAACTTTCTTTTGGTCTTGAAAGAGAAAGGGAATTCTGTTGGCCGTCACTGGGTCAGCAGATCAGAAGATTTATGTACATACATCCTCTTTTGCGATGGTCGGTTGTGATTTGGCTCTAAATAAACATCAATCCGCTTATGGTTGGCCATTATTCTTTTCGGGAAACTGTGCGAAATGCCAACGGAATGCCACTTGCTGACGGAATCTTGATCCGAATTCCAATGAGCAGCAGCTCATTTGCATTGTAACACCAGTGGTATGCTGATGCGGCTCTTCAGTTTGGTATCGATAACATCGAAGTGGGTGTGCAGGTCAACAACATGTGCCATAGATACGCAAATTATGTTCATTGATGAGTTTACATCTGTCGGGTGGTTGGAGAAATTGCTTGTTGTTTTGGTGTATCTGTGCAAAAACAAAAAAAAAAACTTTCATCGAGTGTAAACACGGGTCATTAAGTCATAAATTCTGAATGGAACTTGATTTGTGATAAATGCCTTAATATCGGAGAAATTTTCTATCACCGACCCGTTGCTCAGATGTAAATGTTATGCGACGAAGATGCTGTAAAGTGGACAACAACTAGTGAAGCGAAATGAATATTCATAAACCGTTATTTATAATTTTGGGAAGATATAACAGCATTTTTTTTTTATTTTCATCCGATAAAGATATTCATTAAGTTTTGTATGATTTGTATTTTGTATCAGTTCTACCACGTCTACAAGTCATTGTCCCCAATGGCTCTCCAGCTTCATTTGTCTTAGGACTCCATTGTACCTAACTTGTTCCTTAGTCTGCAGTTACCCTTTCGGCAGGTGTGACCAAACTATACCTACGGTCTTCATCCAAAACCTTAGTATATGTACATATCTCGGACCATACATAGGAAGTGATTTTAGTTAATCAATGCAATCCTGGATTTGGATCTGCTACTAGAAATTGTGTTATTCAAAGGAGATGGATTCCACACCAAATGATATATAAAACTCGTATGGACTTGAAGATGTCCTTAAAGTGGCCTATTAAAGTCGGCGTGGCAAGTTGTACTTTTGAATTAACTCGAACGTTTGAAGAAGTAACGCAAAATTTTATAATTTTTTTTAAATAAAAACGCCCACATAAAGTGGGGACACATATGATAAATAAATTGATACTGATATGATGTGATAGAGGACCAAATACATATACCAATAAGAAACCAGATGCAACTGGTACACTGCATCCACCTCAGGATATCAGAATGTCGCACATACATATCTGTGAATCTCAGTTTTGACTCCTGCCTAGTACATCCTGTTTCGACAAGCGTACTTTTCATCCCCAAAACCTGCAATTTTTTCCCCCAACTTAATCCAGAAATCAAAAACTACCTTAGAGCCTATATGAAATGTCACTGAAATGTCGATCCCACGAGAGTTGTGACAGGCCAATCTTTAGACGAGAAGAGGTGGAATTCATACTTTAATGGATTTCAATGTAAAGAAAACAAAGTCTATACTCGTCCCCAGAAAGAATACAACCACATCAAAGCAACGAAACACTTCTTCTTGACCCTGATTGCTTTAAAGTAAAGGGATTTTCAATAACGACAGAGCAATTTTGTTCTAAGAACGCAGAATAATTGAGGTACCGAGTTCCAATTTAGGCCAGATGTAGTACAAATGATAAATTTAGGAATATTATTCGATTTTGTTCACGCAACTACATGATCATATTTAACCCTTGTGTCAACACCCAAAGAATTATACATCAACATACACCCAACACACCCGGGTATGTGGGTTAAAGCGATCGATTATTTGGAGCCAATTTTCCACCACTTTTTCGCACATATCAACCGGATCGTTAGTAATTTCGTATTCAATACTGTTCCTGAGGTCCTTCAGCGTTGTCCAATGACGACGTTAATTCCTATGAGGGAGGTTGTCATTCGATTGAACCATTTCTCGAGATTACACGATTATCGGACTTCCTTTTCCTTTCAATAGGGCTTTATCGCTGAAATACAAGATTTTCTTCAAGTTTTCATAGAGCCAAAAGCTTTGGCACTTCAAATGATCAAGAGCCTTTAGTTCTTTAACTAGTTTGATTCTGTAAGCGTAATTTGCCACAATGTGGCTTAAGAGATTCCCAATTCCTGTGAACCGGCATAGAATCGACTGATTTGGGTCATTTTGAACTGAAGCACTCAGGGCAACAATATTTTCGGTACTTCGACCCGTTCTTTATCTCACTGGCAGAGGAAAATTCAATAGTAGATACGTCCTCTAATATACTAATCAAGTCTATCTGGTGGGATGATTATTACTTGAAGTTTAGACTATTAATTTAGAGTTCTTTCCGAAACTTAATATGTCTGTTCATGGCCATCTAGTTGGGGGCTAATCGGGCCAATAACCGAACATTAGAAAACTAATCTTGTATATGGAACCTGCACGACAGCCTCGGATACTGAATGGAAACGACAGAATATGAATTCGAAATTGTACAAGGAATAGTATTAAAAAATTGCTTGCCGTGCTTCTTTCTCAAATATTCTGCGCCACGTACTCCTAGGACCGCCTCGTATCCTGCCATCCTGAGTAAGCGGGTTCCATTGTATCGCATGGTTAGCTATGGACCTGTCACCCTTTCGGAGAGTATGTCCAATCCACTAGCACTTTCGTCGTCATGTGGTCGGCCCGTTCTCTGATAAAGTTATTCGTTAGAGATACGGTTTGACCAGAAGATATATCGTAGGCACCTATTGACGAACGTTTGCAGCTTCCTCGTAATAGTGCCTATCCCCCTCCAGATACCACATCCATATAGTAGAACGGATTCAACGTTGGAACTGAACAATCGTAGCTGGTGGTTAAGCTAATCGCATTGCTACGCCAAACTGTGGATAGCATCTCAAACGCAGATTTTGCTTTGCCTATTCGGCTGGCTACAGTCAGTTCGGTTCCTCCAACAGTTGAGACAATACTCCCAAGGTATTGGTAACTGTCTACTCTCTCAACCGTTTGTCCAGCAATGCATATATGAGTTGAAGAGTTCGGTCCTAGGCTGATCATGTTTGTTTTTGCCGAGTTAATTGTCAGCCCAACGACGTCTGCTTCCCACTCCACATTTGCTGTCATTTGGTGAAGGTCCATTATTCTGTGTGATAGCAGGCATACTTCGTCGACGTAGTCTAGATGTTTGAGTTCAGGTTTATGAGTCCATCGAATTCCCCTCCATGATAAGACCGCATTTACCACGTCGCTAATCACCAATAAAAATAGTATTTGTGAAAGTATGCAGCCTTGCCGAACCCCACTTTGGACTTCGACATCCTCAGACGGTCTTACTCTAATGTGACTTGTGGACCCATCATATGTAGACTTGATAATTGCTATTAATTTATCAGGAATGCCTCTCCTGAATTATCAAACGCCTTTTCAAAATCGATGAACAGCAGGTGAAGTGGCGATCGATAGTCAACACATTACTCGATAATGATCCGCAGGGTGTTGATGTGGTCAACACAGGAGGATCCAGAGCGGAAATCTGCTTGCTCGACGTCGAGTGTGCCTTCAAGGTGTACTTTGATTCGCTCAAGGATGATTCCAGCTATTATCTTGGCCACAGCAGGTGGCACTGATGATCATTCTCATCCGGAAAACTCTCGGCTTTCCATGTTCTCCCGACAAGTGGGAACTGTAGCTCTGCCGATGCAGTTGAAGCAACTCGTAAAACCTCCGCGGGTCCTACCGCCTTATTAGTTTTCAGTGCTCGCGGTTATAATCTCATCTCATCCTTACTGGGGGTTGTGGTGCGGATTCGAGAATTTCTTTCTAAGGACACATCTGTCTGACTTGGTTGCATGTATCGCATTGCAAGAGATCAGATGAAAGGATAAAGAAAAAAACTTTAACAAACCAGAATGTACACTTTTCTATAACAAAGAGAAACGTAGTGTTTCGAGGTTCGAATCCCAGCCAAGACATCTAAAAAAATGTTCACGACTCTACCTCTCGCGAACTTCTGACAAACGTCCGAGAGTATAACTTGTCATGAGAAAGCAAATAAGAAATTGCCCTCCAGACACGGTATTAACCATTAGCCATTATCCTTCCATTCGTATAAAGAATATAACACGCACAACACCAATGGTTGTAAGAAGGCCCTGGGTCCCATCGACCTGTTGCGCCTAAAGGACATTTTCGAATGAAAAGTCAAGCAATAGTTTAAGTCAAATACATTGTGTGATTCACTAAAGTTTAAAGCGTAAAAATGGCTGGTAAGAACAGATTACAGAAAAAAAAACATTCAAGTCCAAGGATAAGATAGATAGATGGTATTTCTAACGACATAAAAAAACTAAACACACAAAATTGAAGAAATGCACCACAAGACAGAACAGAATGGAAGCAAATCATGTAGAAGGCTCAATCCTACTCAAGGATGTAACACCATAAGGAGAAGAAAGCTATGTAACTAATCGTGTTACTACATATGTAAAGCATTGTATAATACCCAATAAATTGAAATAAATTTAAAAGAAAGAAACTGTTTTTCATTCCTAAACAAACACAGAAAACAGAAAACAGAAAAATACTTATCGTGTCGTGATCCATCGTCGTCAGTTTTCATTATGCAAATCATCGAATCGACCCAACGATTATATCAGAGAGGGAAGCACAAATTGTAATCATCACCATCGTCGTCGTCGTCGTCGTCGTCGTCGTCATCGTTCTGAAGAGGGAAATCGCAGTAATACTCCATCTCACACCACACACAGAGTCTATAATCGAATTAAGTAATCGTGACGAATTGATGTTCGTTCATAATTGTCAGAAATTGACTCGATAATAGCGCCACGACCACCGAACACTAATAGCTTCAAAACGCCACCAAGTGAAATCTCTTTTGCACCAATTAAATGACCAAAGAGGCTCTCTGTATCCGTCCGAGGGATGCGAAGCCGATACTACTCCGAGGAGGAGGTAAAGAAACAAAAAAAGAAAGTTTCTCTTTTCATCAGAAACACCTACATATGTACATACATATCTACTATACATAATATGATATTATTAAATGTAAAAAAAAAATGCGAGAGTACATAACGTGCATTATTCCAATTCCCGGAGTTTAAAATCATTCGAGATACATACACGTCGTGCACAATCTTTTTTTTTTTTTTTTTCAATAATTAAGTTCGCAACTAAGAGAATGAAAGTCTTTCGCTTTGATTGCGCGAATAAAAATCATTCATTCGCAGCCATTCATGTATACGTGCTGTTATTCGACCTTCCGCTGGGCAATCGAGAGATTCATATATAAAAGCCAAAAATAAAACGAAAACCATATCAATTTTGCTTTCATCTCGGAATCGAAAAGAAACAAGTTTACAACAGTACTCAGGAAGTAACACACAAAACAACAAAATTTCACTTTAATTTTAGATGAATATGATTTATATCGAGATACACTGTACGTACAGACACTCGAAATATATGCTCTCGACGGCGGCGGCGCGGTGGCGATAATGGTCGAAAATCCAATTAGGTACGAAACCGAAAACTGGTCAACGAAAAAAATTTACATAAAAGAGCACAAGCACTCTCGTGTAACAATCCCGGCCAAATTGCAGCATCAGGTTCTTAGATACTGCTTCTGGGAAAAGCAACAACTTTCGCTACGGGAAAAGGTCAATATGTTGGAGATGCCAATGATGCTTATAGTGGCGGCAGACCGAACGTGTTGCAACCTCGTGCGTATAGTGTGATCTTATTAAAAATCTACTCGGGTCATTGGGACGTATACTTAACCTTTTTTGAGTTCTTGTTGGTGGTTTATCTAGGTAGGTAGGTAGGTAGGTAGATACAATACAAGAGGGTTCCTTGGCTTAATTGTGATGTTAAGATCGAGGAACACACCAAACGGAAATAGATAAAGTGGCAATTGAACAGCTTGATGGTATCAAGATCGTTGATTTCGGGCACACTTGAGGAATTAAGAAGCATTTCACTTGGAGTTTTGCACTTTCATTAGCGAAACATCTTAACTTTCGTTGGTGCGAATAGATCATTAATTTTTATTATCATAGTTTTTATTTACTTGAAGGGGCTTTTTATTGGTCTCATTTTCTAGAGGTACTTGGAATGAGTTTCGCTATTGAGATATGAAGATGGAGATCAATGCACATATTTGGGTTAGTCACACAGTGGACCAGATTCGATGGGAATTTCAGCTTTCCATCTGATCCATGGTTTCTAATTATAATCAGTTTTTTTTTTATTATTTTTTTGTGATC
The DNA here is from genome assembly GCA_963583995.1 of Xylota segnis. Classification (NCBI taxonomy): domain Eukaryota; kingdom Metazoa; phylum Arthropoda; class Insecta; order Diptera; family Syrphidae; genus Xylota; species Xylota segnis. The sequence goes on along the minus strand of OY757236.1, from coordinate 25,916,621 downwards.
TCAATTGTTTTGTTTTGGAAATACACTAAAAGATTGGGAGCTTGTGATAAACAGACAAGGTGCAGAGCTATGGAGTTTTTATTCTATGAACCAAATTTTTCTTACTTACTTAGTTTGTAACAATAACAAACTTTTCCAGTTAGCCTGGCATTTAGATATCTGCTTCCAATTGCACACATCAAGTAGGAGGACGCCGCTTCCACATGCGCGCCAGAAGAGACAAGGTCTTCCTTCACAGTTTCTTCCTTTATAGTTAATTCTTATCTCATCAGCGCAAATGGGTCCTAAAATTTTAAGAAAGAATCTTCCTCTTGATGAAACCAAGGGTGGCTTCATCCCCTTTAAATAAAGTTGAAGCTTCAGAGTCATAAAGAAGGATTGGAATGATCAAGGTTTTATAGAGAATTTCCTTAGTTTTTGGGGATATTACCCACCTTCTCAGTTCAAAGAAACAGCCATAGGGAAAAGTACGAAGTAGACAAAGTCCCTTACTTCCTCAAATTTAAAGCTGTCCAATTCGTCGATATTGTGTTTCCCTTGTTGTTGACAGCATATACTTTGTTTTGTCCTGGTTTTTCGCTAAACTGACATTGGTAGCTGAACGCACCACTGACAGTTCGCTGAGTTCTGCTAATAATGTTAATGTCATCGGCGTACGCCAATAGATGCACAGACTTTTGACAGATTGGTGTTGTTTTGTGATTTTCGAACAGTTCTTTCAAGTATGATGCTAACAGAATCACATGACAGCGTATAACCTCCGCTAAAGCATTCTTTGACATCAAGGATCCCGATGAGATCGTTACCGACCTTGATGTTGCAGTGGGTGTTCTTCATTGCTAATCTGTACAACCTGGCGAGTTTGGATAGACATGGCCCTGTATAGCTCGTCTCCATAAAGACCTAAGTGTGAAGATTTGGTCAATTGTGAACTTTTCTGGTCTAAAACCCCACTGTCAGATTGTTGACGAAGGGTTTTAGACGTGCACACAGGCTGGCAGATAAGATCTTATACGCACTGTTGACGAGATTGATACTTCTGAATTGGAGCAATTGACAGGAGAGCCTGTCTTTCAGAAAATATGAAACCAAATTCCTGATCAGGGCAGAAGTCAGATGTACATACAAATATCTTAGAATCCTAGGATTATTTGTTTCGCAAATGAAACACAAAATAAATGGCTTGTCAAATACCTTAAAAGGATAGAATATGGCAGCAATAGTGCAGTGTGAGTTCTGGGGAGTCAACTTTGAACCAAAAAAGGGAAGAAAATTATTCCTGGCAAGATGGGCAGAATCCTTTATCGATTCCAACTCTGCGCGGAGGCACTGACTGATTTTTTTAAGTTAGTAGTAAAACCTCTATTGGAAGTTTTAGAGACAACTGACCTATCATTCTAATAACAAACAAAACCGTCTCTGGCTGTCGGAGAAAGCAGTCATGAGAAGCTACTATGGAGTGTCAGTACTCACACTTCGTCAGTACTGGGGTTCTGAACCACGCAGATAGGAATTCAAACTGTCATCATCTGACAATCGCCGCAGATAGTGGTGGCTTTAAGCCTGACACATTAGGATGCAGATCAAAATGTAAGTATCACGTAAGAACCTCAAAAGATGTTCTTTCAACTGAGAGACAGCATGAATGTTGCTTATTACAAAAAAAAAATTGGGAGCATTTGCTTAGTCTACCTGGGATCCTGGAGAACCAAGTGAGGCACAATTGTGTTCGGAAGTAATCTTATTGTCAATGAAGGCTCTAACCGAGGGCATGGGATGATCTAACCAAGGTTCAAGTTATGACAAAATGTACTTTGAATCTTGTTGAACCATATAATCGGGTATCTTGTTTCCCGAAAGCCAAGGTGACCAGAGAAGAGTTACACACAGCGTTCGGCCTTTCGAACAAATTCAAAACGTTTTAAGAAAACTGGTACCAGAGCAGATACTTCAACCAATCTATAGTACAATATAGTCGGTAGACATCACGATAGAATAGATTTCCTAGCGAATAGTAGAGTCTAGTATTTCTGAACTCCACGAAGGCATTAGCTTCGGATGAGCACAGTCCATATTCAGTCCTGAACGTAACGAGGGTCAATTCTAAACTTCCAAACCTTTCCGAAACCAACGTTCTGGTCTCATTGCATGAATGGACCCAGGGTTATAAAATATGTTAATGATACCAAAAGATTGCTTCAATAGTACAGCTTATGATAAAAGATAAATCAGATGAGAATCTAGAGGAGAACTTGGTGTATGCTCCCATACAGCCAAAGAAGTCTGATGCAGAAACAAGTCATATACTTGCGTGCAAGTCTCGTACCAAAAACAGTTCACGCATTAGCTAGAAAATGTTGTATCATAGCCAATAGAACCAGAAGCCCTCTATCGATGTTAAGCCCTAAATAAGCGACACATGGCCAGAAATCAGAGCAAGCTGATATTCTACTTCATTGGAAATCAGGATATTGACGTCTTTAAGTACTGGCTAAGTCAGATCCCTCACAATCCTGTTTCTTTTGAAACGTATAACGTCAGAAACCTTCAAACAGCCCTAACAGTTTCTAGGCATAACCCGACCGTCACTATATTAGCATTGGTAGAGGTGCACCTTAAGTGCAGCTTCTAAAAAACCCATGAGTTTATAAATCAAAGGTCGTGAGTACCGTAGGTACGGAGGGGCTAGATAAAATGTCAATGGGCACAAATGGGTTTGTATGAGGCGTGGAACTCTTTAACAGTGCAAATACTTACCTTGGAGATTCTACGAAGACTTACCCTAGGAAACCACTGCTACTTCAAATGGGTTCAAAACTCCTATCTCGGAAGACGAAATGTATGCTCTACAAAACTTTGATCCTGCCAGTTCTGCTATATTCAGCCAAGTGCTGGACGATAAGCAGGAAAGCAGAGCACATGTTGGGCACTTTCGAGAGAAAAATTCTTCGTCGAATTTTCGGTCCCACATGCGAGGAGGGCGAATGGAGGAGAAGATACAACCGCGAACTCTATGAGCTGTACCAAGATGTGGATGTAGTCCAAAATGCCAAAATACATCGACTACACTGGTTCGGCCACTTAGACAATAATGCTCCAGCAAAGAGGATCTTCGACTCACACAGCCCCCAGGAAGACCGAAGCTCCGTTTTAAAGACAAAGCTATCGCGGATGCCAGAGCGCTTGATCTGGACAACTGGAAGCAGCGTGCCCGGGATCGAAGGGAATGGAAGGCTACCATGTCCCAGGCAGGGACTTTTCACGAGTCGGGAGCCCGTTAAGTAAGTAAGTAGTAAATACTTACCTTAGGTGAGTGACCAAAAGTAGGAAGTGACCTAAATCAAATTATTGTACTATTATACGTATGTCTACAAAGGAGCAGGTATGTATGGTAGGTAAGGCATAACACAGTTGTCACTGATGCACTAAACTTGAGTTGGATAATTTTCCTTATTTTTAGCATCGGCACCTAAAAACTGCCTCACCCAAAGGTCAAGTTAATTGGCTTCTAAAGGTTACGGGCACAAGTACGCAAAAATAGGTTGACTTCTTCTGCGATTGGTCATGACTAGCTACACTACCCCAACAACATTTGACTGAATATTATCAGTCTATTGTTCTGTATGTATCTATGACATATCCACCGTTAACATTTCCTGAAGACACACTACCATCCACTAAATTGGCGGAACAAACAAGCTCACGTAAATCGCTACAAACTCTCTTTTCACTAAAAAAAAATGAATATTTGCAAAAGCTAAATACCACTCGCAAGATTTTCATTCAGTTCCGTTGAATTACATATTTCATCAGTTTGTCCATTCCAAAGAATTTATTTAATAAAAAAAGCAAATAAGCTGCCATCACCGTCACCTTCGTTGTCGTCAACAAAACACAAAAAAAAAGGTGAAAACTTTCGCTTTTTTTTATATCAATTCCATCCATATTAAATGTATCTCTTACTTTTCACCCAAAAAAAAAATAAAAAAAAAAACCCACCTTTCCTTTGAAATAACTTCTTCATATGCCCGTTGCCAATCCCAGACCACCATATGGCCATATCACAGTCCGAACTAAGGAATAAAATTACGAGTATGTTACAAAAAAAGAAAACGATCATCGGAACATAGAAGATATAAAATATGTAAAAGATACTAAAAATACATTGTTAACGATATCAACAGCAAACTAATACCGAAAACCTGCCTGTGGCTATAATTGATTTATCGATCGGTTGGATTTTTATGAATGAAATCCATCTCAAGCTATCCTTCATTAACTGGCAAGGCGGTGGCGATTGTCGGTGAAGATGCCGTATTAAGTATCTGTCTCTTAACGTTTTACTTTTCTTTTAACCTGTTGGCTTAGTTTCTTGTTGTGTTGATGTACGGGTATGTTCGACCAAATACCACCATGGGTGCCAGTTTCATGGTAAAACTTGTTCTTTTCCTTCCACCAATACATCGAGATACTTTTTAACTTATCTTATGGTTTGTGCAGTTTTTTTTTTTTTTCTTATTTTTTTGTGCGTAAATTTCTTTTTATTTTAATTAATTTTTCCATTTCCAGTTGTTGGAAGATACCATTTGAGAAAGTGCATACGATTTACGAAAATATTTACTCGACCAATTAAATGGGGGTACATGAACCGTTTAAACAACAACACGTTGGTAATAAAAATTGTTTTTTTTTGTATTTGATTTGAGTTTGCCAAATTGATGCGCGAGCGAGTGTCTTTCGTTTTCCTCGTCCACACATGTGGTGTGGTTTTCTTTTACTTTCTTCATCGGTTAGCTGTAAATGAATTTTCTTTAGCGCAAATGATTTATTGGATTCCAGAGTGGAACTGAGCCTCGTCTTACGGTCCGTTCTAGATATCCCAGCACAGTGATCTTATCTATCACGCTTTTTCCCTGGCGACATGGGGGAACACAAAAAAAAACATATGGAGTTGTGTAATACTTTATTGGAGAATTATGAATGATGGGAGAAAGTTATTTATTGGAGATTTCCAGATTCGACTAATTAAATCACTTAAAGTGTTTAGCGCTTCATTAGATGCTTAAAACGTTTTTGTGGTTTACATAAATGGATTATTGCCAGAGAAGATCGTGCGGTAAAGAAGCGCCGCCGCAGTTACCACCGTAGCTGGTGATGGACAGCAACTTGGATGCGTCGTGTAATGTTAATTGAAAGACAATGCGGAACTTTATTGTTAATGTGTTACTTAATATTGCTTACGTTAGTCGACTTAAAGTTAAGATTCTGGTAGATTGCATCTTCATCGGACTAATTAGTTATTCAGATCACATTAGGAAGTTTTACGTAAGTGGGAAGTGGTAAGGGAGCCTGCGATCGCCATCGGTAAATCAATTAGGGTGCTGTTGCTTTCCAATGGAATTAATTCACAAAAGAAAAAAAAAATGAACACGAAATCGGGCGATTAGTAATCTCGAAGCATTTCCGGAAACGCACAGATTATCTTAGCGACGTTTGGGTGAGGTTAAATTACAAACTTATCCGGGTAGCATGGTCGTTGAAAAGGGGTCCTAAAAATGTGAATAGGTTGTACGAATCTTAAACTGTCACAGGTTAGATTTGTTGCCATCACGGGTAGTAAACTAGTACTTATGATGGCACACAGTTTAGTACTTGAAAAGAGTATTTAGGATCCCATTTCATACCATAAAAACTTTTCTATCGCTTAGATTGCGTAATCAGCATATTTTTATGATCAGAAAATTGGAGAATATTGAGCCTGACAATACACCTTTATAGTAAAGGGTGGGCCATCTAGTGGTTTCTTTTTAATTCTAAGGTTATTTTGACATTGACAGCCGTTTCCTGCTCAAAATCCAGAAATCCTGCTCAAAGCAGAAAGTTAGTATCATACCTCCTCGGAACGAAATGAGTAGCTTGACGCTTGAACTATGTTGGAAAATATCGAAAACTTATTTCCAAGTGAGTGCTGTGTAGCCCAAACAGTGCGTTATTTGAAAACAAATTTTGGCCGAAATGGAGCACTCACCGTGGCTGCTGTACGCAAGTTTGTTCAAAAAGGTGGTGGGACTGGTATGATAGTGGACAACTCTCATGGTCTCCGTCGTCGTACGGTCCGCACAGAATATGGCTGCTATAACCGAGAGTCTGAGACTCAATTCACGAACATCAACTCGCCATAGATCTCAACAGCTCAACATTTCACGCACTAGCCTGAGCAGAATTCTGCACAAAGATTGACTCAGTAACTGAAGGCACACGCTTCGTTATCGCTTCGTAGTTTCGGCTCTAGAGCAGTTTGAATTGGACAACGATTTTGGGCGAAAATCATCTTTTCTGACGAGGCGCATTTTCATCTTATCGCGGCCTCGGAAAACCCGCACGTTATTGTCGAGAAGCCGATGCATCCACAGAGAGTGGCAGTTTGGTGCGGATTGTGGATTAGTGGCATCTTTGGAAAATGAGACTGCGAACCACGTTTCAGTCAACGATGGGCGTTACAGAGCCATGTTAACCGACTTTTTCTTACTGAAATTGAAAACATGAATTTGGATGACCTCTGGTCCGTGCAAGATGGCACACCATGGCACACAGCCCATGCCACAATCGATCTTTTGCGTAAAAACTTCCCAAATCAGCCGTCATGGCGATGTCAATTGGCCTCGGAGCCTTGGACCCTTTTGAACTTTTTTTGTGGGGAACCGTGAAGGACCGATGTGATGCCAATAATCCGGAAACGATTCAAGCACTTAAGGTCAATATCATCCAAGCAATCCGTGAGCTACGGTTTGAAACCTTCAAAAAGGTCTTGGAAAATTGGAGTGACCCAGCGAAGCCAGCCAAGGTACCCACCTGAACGACGTTGTTTTCCATAATTAATGGGAACGTTTGCTCTTACTAATAAAGCCATGATACATTTGGCCCGCCCTGTACCTACTATATGCAATTCATTTCTGTAGATTTTTAGAGCTTTCTAAGTGTATACGATGTTTCATAAATACCTAATTACTTATTAAATAGTCATTGGAATAACTTGAGTCTTATAACTGCACACGAACATGACACAAGATAATTTTACAAATAATGAATTTTAACATTTGGTTGGATTTGCATTTCAAATTCTAGAAAGACAAACAAATTTAAGAATCAAACACAACTTGTTTAAATATAGGCCAAACTCAATACAAGTATTACACGTACCTTCACGTATTATTTGACCACGATTACCGACCGGAAGATGAGTAAATGACCTCTAATAACTAAAGCTAACTCCATTTAAATTGTTTTATTAGACAAATATGATGCATTCCCCTCATACTGAATCTATTCACAACAAGAAAAAAAAAATACCAACAAAACATAACAACCTACGTCTGACTTTGTACACATCTACGATTCTTCGAGAGGAAGCACCAGATCAAAAGATCACATCAATAAACTTGAAAAAAAAAAAAAAAATATCATTAGACCTCAGCCAGTACTTTTTTCAAAACACGTCTGCAATAATCAACAATCCAGAATAAATCACCTTCCAGTAAGCGAGTTGATGGTAAAAGACTTGAGATAAAAGAAAGAAGAAACAATGATTTGAAATGAGAAAACAAAGAAAATGGAATGGTTATTAGAACAATAACAAAAGAAATCATATATTTATTTTATTTATGTCCAAACAAACATTTATACACAGACACTCTTCATAGGATTCACTCAATTGAATGTAAGCATCAACAATCGACCTAGAAAACAAAAGAGTTGATCAGCGAACTTGAAATTATTTTTCCTGTGTTTTTCAACAAAAACATTCGTCAGTGCATGTCACTACCTGTGAGGCATATTCTCAAGCATAAAACACTTGATCTTCACGAAAATACACTTTCCACTATCGATTGAGAAGATTAAAAAAAATTACCGACTAAGCCCTATTTACCGAAATTACCATCAACAAATACACTCCTTTGGAAGGTAGATACATATCTCTTAAGTCCCTGAACAAAAGCTTTAATATCTGCGCCGCCTTAAGGCGTAAATTATAAAAAATTATCGAAAATTACAAAACGCCCAATCAGTCGCAACAAATTCTGACCCGATTTCCATCCAAACAATATCATACTCCCAAATCAACTTGTTCCTTTGAGCAGCCATAACAAAACCTTAAGAAAAAAACTAAAAATAACATTAACGTTCAATTGAATCAAAAGGGAAATTTAATCTTTGCAATCCCCTACAGCTTTCTTCAGCATCCATCACAAGTAACAACATTTAAAGTAGTTCATATCTCCTTGCAACACATCAGAGTTTACTTCTTTTTAGAATAAAATTTCATTTTCTTTTCGCTTCGCATATACATTTACATAGGTATATCCATATATATATTATGTAGAAGAAATGTACCACAGGAGACCGGGAAAAAGTGCAACGACTGCATTCAAAGAAAATCAAGAGGAACAACTAAAAAAATAAAAAAAAAAACAAAACATATCCAAATAATCGGTCATACATCCATCCAACAACAACTTGAGAGACAGAAAAGAAACAAAAAAAAAACCATCATTGAAAGTTAGTTTTGAACTTGAGCATTGAACCTTCCAAACGAAGGACAGAAAGAGAAAGAATAGAAAGAGGAAATTTCCGTGTGTGTCACAGAAAGAGTGGTCTGGTTCGATGCTTCAAGCTTCATACACCATTCGAACCAAACAAGTTATCATTTCTTTTTCCATTTCTTCCATCCATCATACACTGAGAGTTTTTTTTTTTTTTGGATTTCAATCTCATACATATGCAAAGGTGTAATATGCTAAGCATTAAAGAAAACGTCCCAAAGATAGAATCCAAAGAAGAAGAAACCAAAAACCAAAGAGGAGACCAAAGAAGAGGAAAACAAAAGAAACCAGACGCGCTTTAACTCACTGGTTTGGTTCGTTTTTAACTCAAGAGTGGTATACAAGAAGAAATTCATAGTCTCTTGGTGGGGCATCCAAAACCCAAAAGAGCTTACCTATATAAATTGCTTCTACCATCGAGAAATGGTATCATATCATCCTTCCTCGTCCATTCGGCAACAATCGTTTCGTAGCCCCAACAAGCGTACGCAAATCTAAACGCGAAAAAAAAAAAATAAACAAAAAAAAACAAAAAATCGAACAAAAGGACTATCGAAAAATAAAATTTTAAAAAAATTAAAACTTAAGAAAACGAAAAAAAACAAGTGCGTTAAAAATGTCTTATAAAAAAGTTTACGGTTTTCTGTGTATTGTGGCGGTAGCAGCAGCATTACCAGCTGAAGAAACCCGGGGTCATGCCCGCAACGCAATCGGTGGTGACAGCGATATTATGGATAGCATCTATAGCGACTGCCTGCGAAAGGATTCAGTGTCATGTGTTAAATACAAATTATTCAATTTTGTTGACAAAGTCCTATCAGCCCGCGACCAATTCGCCTTAACCGAAGGTGTTACAGTTGTTAAGACACCCGGTGCGGATACAGCCGGTGGTGCACCACGTTCGATCACAGCCGATGAATCATTTGAATCGTTAGCCCTCAATCGTATCACCAATTTCCTGCAATCGCACACAATTAAAGTTGAACTGAAGGGTGCCGATATTGTTAATGCTGTTTCATCAACTGGCCGTGCCCTTGAAGATGTATCCGAGACACTCTTCGGTAATGATGATCCCAATGCACCAGAGGAATCTCGTGGTAAGAAGAAGAAGGCTGCCAAGATCTTGGGACCCATTCTTGCTTTGGTCGCTTTGAAGGCTGCTGCCCTCCTGCCACTCTTGTTGGGTGCTATTGCATTGATTGCTGGTAAGGCGCTGTTGATTGGTAAAATCGCTTTGGTTTTGTCCGCTGTTATTGGACTCAAGAAATTGCTGTCACAAGAGAAACACGTCACCTATGAAGTGGTTGCCCATCCACATCATTCTGCCAGTCATTCGGTGAGTCATGACGCCTACGGCAGTGGATACAGTGCTGATGCCGGTTCAGCCAGCTATGGCAGCTCAGGACACGGTGGTTGGGGACGTTCACTTGATGCCCAAGATTTGGCATATAAGGCACAGAAGCCAGCTACTACACAATAAGTATCCCACAATCCACAACAAACGAAGTCAAATGGTAGCACGCTCCCTACTTTGGAATTCTCGAGATTTTCTTATGCTAAAATGAAGGAACTTCCATAAAGGGTGCACCGAAAAATGGTTCAGTAGATTTTCCCTCTGTGTTTCTTAAGTTATATTTATGAAAAAAAAAAAAATCGAAAAAAAAAAAAATATTTATTATTTATTATTAATTAATTTATTATTATTAATTCAATTAGATGCAGCAAGTGCAGCGGAAGCTAAGAAATGATTTGTTTATTTATATAATTTATTTTATGAACATTTATTTATATAAATTGAGAGATGAAGTCGGTACCTTTGCAGAATACTCAGAAAAGGCCTTTGGTTTGGGGTTGGCACCACTCTATGGGTTAGTTGCCTTAACTCCAACAATGTACGTCTGTAGTTTAAAAAAAAAAAAAAAAAACTATTTCTAACTATGTATGTCTACATCTATTTAGTTTTCATTTACACTCTCACTCACTGTATTCTCACTCACACTCTTATGATTATTTTCTTCTATTTTCAATTTCTCACTCTCTCTCTCTCTCTCTCTCTTCTACACTTTTCTACACTTGACTGTCTCTTCATAATTCTAATCTACCAAAAATTCTCATCTAAGTAGCCTATAGTCTATGTTTTTTTCTTACCATTTCTACGTCACAAAATCCTTTTTTGTACACAACTACAACTTCATTTCCACTTTCGTCTATATTTCACTCATGTCATGATCTATCTCATAGTCTAGTCTTATCGATATAAACTTTCTCCTTTCTTTCTTTTTTGTTCATCTCCCCGTCATGTATCTAAAGCATCTTGCATTACAAACAAAAATGTATTTCTCTTACTATTACTTCTCTTTAATTTCGCACATCATTTCTTTAAGTATCTCAAACTTTCATTGTACATCTTTTAACAATAAAACGAACAAAAAAGTCACAGTTTTGGTTATGTAGAGCCATAACTTGCCATATAAACAAAGTAATTTTCTTCTCTATTCTCTACCATCTGTATCTGTATCTAAAAATCTGTTCTATTCTTTTCCATTTCATCTTTGACTGAACACACTCTTGTATTTTAATTTTATTTTTTTTTTGTTGTATATCTCATAATTAATTTTTTTCCATTGCAATAGATGTTTATAAAAAACACAAAAAAAAAAATTAGAAAAAAAAATGTATTATTCTTAAGTTATGATTTATTCATGTACAAAAAAGAAATAGTAAAAAAAAAATTGTATCTAGAAAATGTAAAACAAAATAAAAACAAAACAAACGACAACAAACGACCACAAACAGATTGTAAATGCGACTATTTGCCTTAAACAAAAAATAAAGCAGATTCTTTAAAAAAACAAAAAAAAACACATATTCTTTTTAATTATGATTATATTTTGCGAAAATTACCAGCTTATGTGGTTCACTTGCAAGAAAGAAAAAAAAATAAAAAAAGGAGAACAATTAAGCAATTTCACTGTCACTATTCCGAAAAAGATACGAAAACAAGATACAAAGTGTGTCAGGAGAACAAGTCAGAGTCACACATTTATATACATATGTACATCATAATATCCACCTGTTGGCTGTTGGCTGTTGTTGATTGTGCGCGCGCCGCCGCATCGCATGCTGTGTATGGTGCTCTAGAACAACTTTCTGCGATGCAACAACTTTCGACGACACAAGAAATTGTGCATCAGGCAGCAGAAGCCACAACAAACAACGACCCGAATTGTTTAAAAGAAAATTTTCTTTTATTTATTTTTTTTTTTATTTTTTTTTTATTACGAGTATGTCTTGGTGGGATCTCGAAATTTCTTCAACCAACAGTCACGGTGTCAAACGCATTCATCACCCCTATCATGGATTGCCTTCTTTCGACGTCTTATGAGCTGTCGTCGTTTGTTGTTTTTTTTTTTTTTTTTTTTTTCTTTTGTAGTTCATCCATAAGAGGTGGATAAATCAGGTGTGTACGATGGATTGTATTGCGCGAAAGATTTACCAGAGACACAACACTCTCTGTGCCGTTGTCTATTTATGGTGTCCGAATGGGTAGAGAGTTTCATTTCTAGTTTTATGCTTTCTTTTTGATTTTTTTTTTTTTTTTTCTATTTTTTTCTCTGCCTTATGTGATATCTTTTGCCACTTGTCCTATTGAGTGAATGCGTATTCAGACGTAGATTTCCAATTTCCAATTTCCATATCACTTGGCCATCGAAATGTTATTAGATCGGTGAAGAGTATCTGTTTGGAAATAAATTGAGTTTTTTTCTTTTTTTTTCTACAAAAGATTTATTGGAAATCGTCGAAGCGCATTTCATGTTCTATTTTTGTTGTTGTTGGTGTTTTTTTTTCTTCAAAAGAGTGTGTATGGAATGTTGGTATAATGATGATGATGTTCTACTAATGAGAGGAATCGCTTTTTATACATAATTTCCCCTCGTTGTTTATTTCTTTTCGACTTTAACAAACAATATTGTATCTTTGTATCTTTAGGAATAAAAAAAAAAAGGGAACAAAAGATATAATTTTAACTGTAAATGCTACTAAGAAGCGACAGAAGAAAAATAAAAATGTGTCAAAGGGGCTTTAAGTTAATCGAGATGACATTAGTTAGAGTAATGACTTACGGGTAAGGTGCATAGGATGGCTATAGATCGTGGGAAATGGGTTCAATTAGTTTTCTTTCATTGGCTAAGAATGAGGCTATCGATCAGAATAATTGGATTAACAGGTTGCATACAAGGTCAAGAGAATACAAGACGTTAATGGCTATCTCATGGAATTGTACGTATCGGGAAGCATATAAGCATCGGTATGTCGAAGAGTAAGTCTAGATTATGGTCTTCAATGGACGGACTCTATTAAATACTGGAAATGCAGGCATAGGTGGATTGAACTCCAAGGATAAATGGATATTCTAGTACCAACCGAACTGGATTCACTTATTTTAAAACTATCCCTATACGAACGTCATGTGATGAACACCTACTGTGTTTGCTTCACGGGCACTGATCATGTTTATGTGCTTATTCGATGCAAAAATTCAATTTTTTTAAATTTGTTTTTTTTTTTTTTTTAGAAAAGAAAGGGAGCAAGGAAAGGAACTGCCATAAGGTTCCAAGACATTCGTTTATGGGTTTCTGATTTAATAGAGTGTTCTATTGAAATTGTTAAAGTTTAAGTGGGTAGAAGGCAAAGAAGGACTGACCAGCCGAACCGTCCAATACGGATACGATTTTAGTGATCCTGAAAACTAGCGATCTCGAATTGGAGCTGAATAGTCTAAGTTGAATGAGATCAGGGGTCTTTACAGATATGCACCTATCGATATAAATAAAGCATCTCTTTGGGATAGAGATGTCGTGTATTATGGATTTGACTTTATTACAATGAAAGCGGGCAAGAAGTACGAAGAGTTTGCCCTCATTCTTGCCCTCATAAATGACGCCAAAGCATTCTTCTCCCTTTCATCTTTGAATTTCAAATCCCTATTCCCTACAAAAAAAATCCATCTCTAATCTATGGACATGGGGCAAGTGAAGGTCTTGATAAATTGCATCTGCTTTCGAGAAAGAATGAACTGTATGCATAGCCCTCCTACTCGTAAGCTCTACATTTAACTCTCTGTCAGTTCATTATAGAATCCGTCGACTTTCTTTCCCGTCTCTTGGAGGAAATGAATAGTTTGTTTTGGTTCAAAAACCTAGGAATACTCCGAGAAATTCAAGCTGGATGTTATCGAGAGTACAAAGGGCTACATACATCGTTTAGGTTTTTAACTTCGTCGCTTCGTTATCTATCCGGAAATCTCTAGTATCCACACGATTGAATACATGATTGTAGAACCTTGGGAAAATTAGGAGAATAAAGGTTTATTTTCGTTAATATGAATTAATGATATATGATTTCGATTTAAATAAACAATTAGCTGAAGAAAGTTATTTACACAAACAGAACTTTTCAAGTTTATAATAGGAAGTGAAACCACCTGTGTTACCATTTGTGTTTTTTAGGATTCAAAACTCCTACTTAATTCCACATGGCGTTTTTGAATTGAAAGGCATTGAAGATGTTAATTACCAAAAACTTCTTTAACAAAGCTATGGCCTTTGGGGAGATATTGGTCAATTTTCCATCCACCAGAAGATTCTTTTGATACCTGGACTTGCCAGAACTTTAACTTTACCTAGAACTTGTTTGCAGCAGATTGGTAAGGCTCCTGATAGCAGTTGAAGAGAATACTTTCTGTTCTTAATCTTCAAACACAATTGGTCGATTCTGTGACCAGAGTTATCAGTAGAGTGAGATGGCAGTGATTTAGTACCAGTCACACAATTCTGACAACAACGACGATAAGGTAAGTAGTCTAACAAAACGAATGCTTCTTTAACAGATTGTCTACTTTTAAAGAAAATTATGCAAAGACCTAAGAATACCTTTACGCAAAGCCATACTAAAAAAAATTTAACACACTCTTTCTTTTGAATCGATTTAAAGTTTATCTTGTTCGCATTTTATTTTCTGTTAGTTACATTCGTGCGAAAAACTATAACATGCACATCTATTTCTTTTCTAGATAATTATTTATCTAATTATGCTTTTTTTTTGCACTTATGTACTAATATGAAAGTTAAGTAGGTAAACATTATATGCTTTGCTAAGGAAGGATATGTTCTAATGAATGAGAGAATGAGAGTTGCAACATCAGTACGGAAAACTTTATGTAAATATTACGACTTTGACATGAGGAAATTTCAGAAAATTTAACTAAATTTTTGAAATATTTTCGGTCTTTCTAACAACGAATCAATAGTCAAGACCTAAAAAAAGTTGTCGACTGAAATATTCATACACACTTAGGTCCATAGTATACCAATAACGTTTTAATATCCTGGTTTTCCTTAAACTTTACTCTTTCAAAGAATCTTCTATATTTTCATTGAATCTAGTACATAACATTGACGTTTGACATCGAAATATAGTGACAGTCGTCAATATAATCAAAATCTGCTGAGCTCTACGTTTATACATATGAAACAGTGATTCCAATGTACCGAAGCTAATACTTTTCGTTGGCTCCCTTTTTCCTTCCCAACTTGGAAACTGGATTCAGTTATTTTTTGAAACACCAATATAATATTATTTTCACTAACCAAGAACTTTATATAACGAAATATGTAGTAACTACGTTTTTCAATGAAAGATTTACGAAAAATCAATTTTTCCAAATTTTTACTACAAAGTACTTGAATAATTGAAAATTAAGGAAAGTGAATTTTTAAAATTCATGAAAATTACTAATCCATTTTACAATTTGAACCAAATTCAATTACCATTTAAACCAGTATTTTTTTATTTTAAATAAATTAAATAGTACATTGGCATCCCTGTGTGATTTAATATTATATTTTAAAAAATAGACATGGTTTCTGTAGATGAAGTTTTAGCTCCATACTGATTAAATTTAAATTTGTTGTTGGTACAAATATTTTAGAACCTATGGAGATTAATGTACTTATAATTAAGATAATCCCTACAAAGTACAGCAAAAATTAAGGTCCGTGTGTTTCTATATTACCTTTCATTTTGTTTTAAATTTTAAGCTAGGAAGATGAAATCTCATATTAAGTACGTCTTTTGAGAAGGAGGAGCAGTACAATTCTAAAAGTTCTTAAATCCACCCACTGGCATGACTTTTTCCTTAGACCATCACTGTTTTACTCAAAGACCAATACATATTGTTTCTAATTATACATCGTTTATGTGTAGGCTAATGTTTCTGAACCGCTACGCCAGAATAGCGGACGGTACCGGACTGCAAAGACTCACTGTCAAAATGTTGAAAATTTTCTGCTATGAATGTAGATACTGGAGGTGTGTGTACAAGCCATAAACATGATTATCGAGGGAAATATTTCTGGCAAGATTGTCAGTATCTATGTACATAAGTTGAGAGTGAGGCAGCCATCAGTTAGCATCGGTTTGGGCCAAACTCGTTAAATGATATTTCAGTGGCTAGGAACTTGAATAAAGAAGTAGCCAGGGCAGGGTTCCTTATAAACGTCTCGCAGACCTTTCTTGAAGTCAATACACCACTTACTCGTAGCTCTCTGAACAGGGACGTAGACATTGCACCAAACGAGGAGGCTAGACATTGTTTCCACTACATATGTACATGTCCCAAAGCATTATCAGTCTATGACTGAGATATTCGAACAGCTGTTGGTGCCGTGACAAGACACCATCATCCAGCAGGGTTAAGTCTACTTCGAAACAACTTCTGCAGAAACAAAGAGGAAATAGAATTCATTCGTCGTTTGTTCAGCACTAGTCACGAGGAAGACACTTTTGGAACCTATTTCCTTGCCGAACTGGACGATCTAGAAAACATGGAACTAAGCAAATTCCTAAGAATCATACACATGGTGGTCTGATCTAGAAAATGGAAATTAGGTTATCAGGGGTCTCAATGGACTCTCAGTTAGTTTCCGTGAGCAAGGCACTCATTTAGCTAACGTAACCTAAGCCTTCTTTGCGATAACATGATCTTGAGTGCTAAGTTCTATCACTTTTAGGAGTAAATGTACTTAAAACATAAAATAAAACAAACGTATTTGGAATATAAGATGACATTTTAAAATTTCCCTCTTGACAGGCACTTAAAATCTCAACCTATATCAACAGGCATAAATTCGCCCACGAGACTTAAAATACTACTCCGGATGAGAGTACGTACGAGAATGTACATCAACTGGGAACCCACGCTTTCCGTTTTGCCCTTAATAAAAAAATAAGATTCCATGCTACCATCTTATTGACTTTCGAACATCATAACCATCATCATTGTCATCGTTAGAGCAGCTCTTGTCGAAGAAAACTCACATGAAATCATTCCTTCCCAAAGTCATGAACAATGGAACAGATGGTACATTTCCAGCACATTCCCATAAGATAAAGAAGATTCCAACAACACTCAAGATTAAGATACCATTATAGCTCACCCCGCATATTCCCACCAAAGCTGTCTGAATGCAAAGGACGGCAAAATAAGTACAACAAGTGAAAGTAATAACTGTAAAATGCAACAAGAATAACACACTCATAAAGTGAGTCTTCAATTACACTAAAAGCCCACGTATGCTCATATGTACGTTATCCTTGACCATCGCCCATTCGTTTGTCATAATCTAGTCGATAATGAATGAGATACGAGTATGTGTGCCTGTCAGTCGCGTGTTGAATTCCACATAAACACGATTGTCATTAAATTGAAAAACGTTCCGCCTAATGGCCAAATCATCAATCAATCTCGGGGCTTGTTCGCAAAACATACTACTGTCGGTTGACAAAGAAGACATTTGCGGAGACACGTGCCCAGACCACGATATGCCCAGCGCAGCGTGAAGCTTAATTACGACCATCTTTACAATTAAGGTCATCATCACTCCGTTTAGGTGGATATACCGTTTTGCTTCGTTTTGGGGCCTCATAATTATTGTCCCAGTAACCAATTAAGGTATCTATTAATATATGTAACTACATTTTTTTTTTTTTTTTTTAAACAGCAAGGCACACGAGCTACCTAGTAAGCACTAATGTGATTAACGACCCGTTCTGTTGCTTGCGTGCAGAATTGTGAGCGCATTTATCCATTTGGAAAAAAGATGTTAAGTTATTTGTTCCAGCCAGCGGATTGAAGTCAGTTTAGTTTTTCTCTTTTGGAATTGTTATCTAATATCGTATAATTAGCAAGTGGTTAACTTGAATATGTTTGTTTTGGAAAAAGAACATTTAGCCTAACTAGGTTATTGAAATTGAAAATAAATGTTTTGCATTCTGACCTGAAATTCTAGATCTCTTTCTGTTGATCGAACGATCTGCAAAAGTTGTAGTAACAATCAGTTGAACACTTATTCTTTAATCAGTTTTAGATCATCTGCGCACCACAGATTCATTATATCCTTAGGGATGGACTTTACAAAATATACACATACATATATGCCATGTCCGTCCATCCGTCCGTATGTCACCAGTTTTTGGGCCTTAAATTTTGAGCTAGGAGGATGAAATTTAATATCTGGGTGTAATCATCATGTGTGGCCACGCCCACTTTTAGGTGGCGTTTTCATCAAAACACTAACTCTGATGAAATTTTACTGAAATATCAACAAATATTCGAAGATATCGTTGTACGCCCACTTTATAAGGGCTGTATAAAAAAAGAGGATAGGATATCATACTATCCGTTCCAAACGAATTGTAGCTTTTCTGTATGGTTTGTTTTTATTTGATATGGCCTGGAAACCCTGAAGATTTGGCATAGAATCTGGGACTGAAGATTCAGATAAAAAAGAAGATCCTGAAAAGTTCGAGCTGAACCATAATATTTAAAAACCAATCAATCCTTCATCAATAGGTATGCTCCAAGTACGTGGACTTACTTGGCCACGATAGTGGTGTGGGGCTTGTGGACGGGTTGGTCCTCATTGTGTCCGCACTATTGTGTCTCCAGTGCATATGAACTATGTGAAATGGTTCCACAAATATATTTCTGTCGAAGAGCTGAACTTACAGAAACCTCGGTACCATCCTCGATTACTTCTAGCAGTTTGTGTGTAGATGACCAAATTTATTGTTTAATTGCTGAAAAAAAGTAACCAATCAGAAATAGAAAGAACTGGTCGAAGCATCGTTCTATCACAAGAAGAGTGAAAAATATTTTTGTGGATTGGAAGCACGAATTGCGGACAGGTTTTTTAACATACACCCAGTCAGTTTGCCAACAGGGGCCTTATTTTGTATCCCATTTCTATACAAAATGTATTCGAAAATAGTCGGAAATTGATATTTTCTATTTCTGTAGAAAAAGCCTCTACCCAAACCCAGAAAATACAAGTAATACCAATTGTTTTTAGAAAAATTTAAATTTTGTATTTCCAAAACGTTTGTCATGAATTATTCGAAAGGTTTCTCGCTACCAATTGTATGATTTTCAGATTTTAAGACAGATGCAAGTATTTCAGATTTAAAACACATATTTAAAAATGAATATCTATTTTATTTGACTATCTAAAGGGAGGCGGCTAAATGCCGACGCACGAAACCTGCAGAATTCGATGCCTCGATGCAATTTATGGACATCCACAGATCTAGTCAAGATATTCGTTCTATCGTCGGAAAGAGGACATACATATGTACATGTATCAAACTTTGGATTAGATTGTCTTCTATAGCCCGAAAGATTTCACAAAGCTGTGTTATACGGTATATTCGTCGTAACATTTGAATGGATTAAATAGTAAATCAAATGTTTCCCATGAGAACGGAAGAAAGTCAGTTCCATAAAGTTAAAATGATCCTTTGCTTTCGATATTTTCCAATCTTCCTTCGTCATCCTCAAACCAAATAGCAGCACCGTCCATTAAAACGAATTCACAGAATTCAGAGGCCCATTAAAGAACGATACAACGAAGAGAAAAGGATAAGTTATGGAAAGCAAAATAAGAAAAATAATTTTTCAACATAGCACTGTAGCGAACTCAATTAATTGTATCTTGGCGATCATTTTAATCGATGGAAAAATATGGTTCAATGGCACTTTTTGCATGAAATCCTTACCACATGGCTACTTTTTGTGTAAGCAATGGATCCTCTTGAAGTACATGTGGATTTACTGCATATTTATGCATATTTTACCTCTTGAGAAAGTCATTAAGTCAAAAATGAAATTCGTGGGTGAAGATGATTTTTTGATGAAATTCAGGAGCCCATTCGGAGAATGGTTCTTCGGTCCTTCAAATGGTCAAGAGGGTTTAGTTCTTTAGATTATTTGATCATGTTATGCTGTAGTCACAAAGTTCGCCACAATGTGGGGTTCGCAATTCCTATAAATCTAGCGGAATCAACTGATGCATACATACATATGTATGTTTTCTTGATGTTATTTATCACTATTTATCAATCTAAAAGTAGGTACAACAAATGACGCCCTCGAACCAAAGTAAAGGTATCATACAAAGTTACGTCTATAACTTTTCTATATATTTAGTCTTCCTGTCGATGTTTAAATAACCTCTTACACATTTTTCCCAAAAAAAAAAAAACATTTTCTCTTTAACCTTCTCCCAATACTTAAAATTTTGCAAGTACCACTACTGATGATCACAATGATCTCCTTCCACTAATTTCTTGGACTAGAACTACAGCATATTTCCTAGAGATTTTCCTATGAATATGATCTACGCCTAAAATCATGCAACATTCAAATGTAAAGCTTTTCTCAATAAAACCAATATGGTTTGAGTCCAGAAAAATAATTTGTCGTAAAACTCGGCTTAGTATAGAAAGTATTTCTAAACCAATTGTTGGTACAAAGATAAGCTAGTAAAGTAGTAACATTCTCTAAGCCTTAGGTACACTCTTGTGCATTTCATCAGGTCCCTAGTATGTAGAAATACAGATGGTATTTAAGTTCCACTTATAAGCTTTCGCACTTTACTTATTACTCTGTCTGTCCATGCTAATCTTAATAATCACTTAAAGAGTTTGACGTGGTTTCTGCTAGCAAAAGTTGCTCGGCCTAGGCTCAAACACTTCCACAAAGGCTTTACCTCACATTCCGATATCACCCGCTCCTTAGGTCAAAGAATCCTAAGATTCATGAAGAGCTTGATTTCAGTTAGAAGACAAATCCACTCAACATCTGCAAGGGAATAGCACAAAAGATCTCAATGATGTCGCGGTGCTTCTTAAGGCCATCTTGAGCCCATCACTCCAATCATCCTTTAAAAAAAGGGAAGGCTGATGAATTCGTCAGAATAGAAATATATGTAAAGCTATGTTTCAACGTTGGCTTCATATATTGTGTGAGGATCATTAAAGTCAGTTCAATGTATAAAAGCACTACTACTTATTTATAATTCAAAATCCCACAATCATATTTCGATGTTCTCTGAGTTTATCTACTTTATGTCGTTTTGTAGTGTTTTCCAAGCTTTTATTATTCCTTAATTATGTTCAGTCACGTCACGCTTTGTACCTATTACATAGGGTTCGTTTGCTTGTCGAATAGATTAAATTAATGAGAATAAGTTAATATGTGCCACTCAACAAGTGCGTAGCTCTATTTAGTCCAAAGACATGTCATCACACCCCACCTGGAATACTGGACGATAATAATATCGATGCGCAATCAACTAAATAAAATAGGTTGCAATGATGTAATGGGTAGTGTGGTTTCTTTTGACATAAACCGTGCAACCAACAAAAGTCAAAACCGAAAAGAACTTAATTTTATTGAACCGCAGAATCAAAAAAGGGAAGATAGTGTTCCAATTCAGAGACAGAGGAAACATCCGGCTTCTTGTCTACTTGAAAAAAAAAAAAACTCTTAAGAGAATCCTTACTTTCTTATTTTGGTGAATGCTTCGACTAGCTTCATATCGAAAATTGGAAGGTGTTCTGCGCAATGCTTTACCATGCAACCTTAAAAGACTTTTTCGGACTTGCTATATCCCGGAAACTATCCCCCTAAATCCACCAAAACCAAAAAACTTTAGCTAACGATTTTCATATCTACAAATATGGTCAGGTCAACAAATTGAAAAATTTGTCCGAATTATCTGGCAATCTTACTAAGTATTAGGTCTGTTCGAATACTCTCCTAAAAAATTAATTTTCACGAAAATCTACGAAAAGTTACCAATTTCTGTTCGAGTACGCAAAATTTTCGTAGTTTTTCGTAGAAGAGCGTGCTTACGAGAGACTAAAAAATTGATTTTTACCACTCTCTGAGGGAGATTGATTTTACCCCAACTCCCCACTCCCTCTTATAATCTACGAGATTTTGATGCAGAAAGTACGCGAACAGAGCTATTGTAAACAAAAGATTGTCAGACCATTGTCAGACAATTACCAGACCCCCATCTGACAATAAATTCGCAGATATCTGCCAATCGTGTGAAAATTCTTTTATATGTATCAATGTCAGCGGATTTTCAGACATTTTTGACATTTGCAAACTCATTGAAAATTTGCTGATGTGTGAAGCTTATGACATTTGGCTTTTATTGTTTTATATGCCACTTTTTTTTATCTATTTACCCAGAATTTTTTGAATTCCTCCATGGTTTTGACAGCTTTTTTGGTGGCCCGTTACTCTATTATTGCCAGGGCACAATATATTTAAATTGCCCAAGGTTCTGACCAATTCGGAGGATAGGCACCACCGAAATATTGCTTTGACCATACCAACCCAACCCCCTCTTTCCAAAGTGACATGATTCAATTTTAGGCCAAAATAGGCGGGCGCTCTTGACGGCCTTTAACGCTTCTGCAGGCACTCATTCACATAAATTTCGCCATTTATTGAGCAAGTAGTGGTGAATGTTTGACTTCTACGCCCACAAGAACAAATTGCTTGCCAAACCAGAAATTTTTTGAAAATTTTTTTATGCACATTTTCTATGAAATTTGGCATACAAATTCTGATACAATTGCAGCATTGAGCTACAATCAGGTTGAGTGCCCTCCACCATAGTGGAATCTAGGGCTTTCGAGTTTGAAAACGATTCCAACAGTTCGTCTTCTCTCAAAGGTTGTCCGTCTTTACATCAGACTGATTGTCCTAATCGAATAAAGTTCGAATAGGTTCTGATGCTTCAGAGCCATCATGGAAAGAAGATTGAAGGCTCGGAGTCACTCACAATATCATAAGTCGGGTTCACTGGATATGGACACTTCACTGGACTGGATACTTTCGTCGTGATCGGATCAAAGTTGCTGTACACTACCCCTCCAGTCTTCGCCAAAGGACCCAATGATTCTTTATAGATTACGATTAGGACGCATATCAGTAGCTCGGGGACTCCCCATGGCTTTTGGAAGTAGTGGGATTATATGAAGCAACAATCCCCTTACTTTCTTCCGAAAACATCTTTTACAACCAATCTTAATTGTTTTTTTTGTTTTTTTTTTACCATTTTTATTTCAATTGCTCTACTACCTCGAATCTCATCTGGGGAGTGGTTCCCGAGAGTCAGTGACCTCTCATCAGTATTTCGGGTCAGTATTTTTGGACGGGGTTTCTGCAGCCCTAACTATTGCAAAAGGTTTCTACAGTTCTCACTATTATTAGAATACGTCAGAACCATAGGGCCCATAACTTCGACTTTGTAGATTCAAAGCTTACTAACAATCCTACGGTCAGAGAGCTCCAATTAATGCATTCTTGGTCCAAAACCGAATGTCTTACGAATGCTCGAGACTGAACCAGGATTAGAATATAGTCCGGTTCTGTTGCCTTAATGGTCACAGACAACATAGGATTTCATAACTTACCAGTTAGACAAGGAGTTGGACCTAGTTAAAAACAGGTATAAACGAAGCATTTTTTGTTGGGAAAATAACTATTACTTAATAAATAATCAGTATCTCTCTCTCTCCCTAGTTAGAAATGTAAACTTGTTAACATAAAACTGAATAAGGCTAACCATCCTTACGTAAAAGTTACAGTCGTGACATTTTCATTAAAAATGATCGATAGTATCTAGATTTTTCAAAGTTAATTTAACGATTTATATGAGACTCAAGCTACATTGGAAAACACTTTCACCGACGCTAATTACTCTTTAACACGCAAAGAGACGACCTTGGCAGACAGAAGACTCTTAACCGAGACCGCATCACGTTTATTCCAACTTGTTGTTGTATAAATTTTCGTTAATTTCCAATTAATCCTAATAAACTAACCCAGCGTTTGTATGAGTAGTTATGAATAGAATTAATTTCAAGCCCACCTCGCAGTTTAAAAAAAAAAAAAATAATATTGGATACAGCACAGATATCACGTCCACCATCCAACTTGGATAGTGTTACAATCCGCATTCAGGTGTCTACAACCAAAAGTTGTAGTCGCCTCACTCAATAAAACAAAGGCACACCCATAAACACCCAACAGACCATAGCTCAACGTCTGTCTGCCTCAGGTTTGGGCGCCGTTCTTATACACAAAAACCCGCTTATAACGAAGCGAAAGTGAATACGGATCGATTAAAAGCCGTCACCTCAATACGTCGTGCGTAAACCCTCCGCTTAAGTAGGTACTCGGTGTGGTCAATCTGACGGGAAAGGTTCACTTTTCTTTGAATGCCTCATCCAGAGTACCACCCGTGGATCGTTTTACTTTCTTTCCAATGTGCGCCAGATGACAATGACAGCGCAGGTAGTACTAGATACCATGACGTGTATGTGAAGGCACCAACTTACAGCGCTGATTGCGAAGTGCGACAAGTAATACGTAGACGGAATCCCAGATTAGTTTTGCCGATTAGCGACTTCTGCGGGCGGTTACTCTGTCCTCGAGTACTGATGTGAGAGCTACTATATACCTTCATTCGAGGAGCATGAAAGTATGTGCACTCATGCGGCCCAAAAATGTTTACGGACACAATAAAAGCGATCTCCGTTCTAGAGTTTGGACACATAAAGTATCTGTTGGTACGCACGGTGAGTAGCTGTAACCATAGAGTGGCTGATATTGTTTGCTTAGCGCAGGTATTATTGTGGGCACCTGAGCGACTCGTTTTAGTTTCTTCGTTAACAATTTTTAATTTTTTTTTTTTTTTTAGATTTTTCCCCACTTATGAGGGTTAGTGTGTCAGTAGTCGATGTTGGCGGTGGGGTCTTAGTGAATCATGTAGAAGTTTTAGTACGTGCATAGGCATTCAATCATATTTTATAATGGGCGATCGTAATACTGATCTACTTACAGATTAGACGGTGATAGTTGCATACGTGCTGAAAATTTTGTTACATAATTCTAATATAGGGTGTCGTACAAATATTTGCCCAACGGGTTATGATCGTGCTCTCCTCTAATGTACATAACTTAACTTCATTTGTCGGGTTTGACCTCATTTATCGTTGTATCAGAACTCGCATTTTAAGTAGGTACGGTATTGAAACAACTTTCAGGAAATAAACTAAGTCGAGTTTGCAAAGACACATAGCCTAAATTTTGACTCGATTTTGGCTATTTATGCACCAGTCTATGTTGTCACTAACTTGGTAGCCATGAGACTGCTTGTTATATCATAGTGTTACAATTTAATAGGAGGCTGAACTTTAGTCAATAGCAATACGCTTTCACAGACTTTTGATTATTAAGGACCTGTCAAATATATTAATAGCGGTCTACAAGGGAATGTGGACTCCCTGGATTCCTGACTCTCACTTGATGCCTGAAAAATAACTTCGCCAAAACAGGATATACAAAATTTAGGTTTTCTTCCCAAATGTACCAGGATTTATCTTACACAACAATTAGGACAAACATCTTGTACCAGAAATATTTTTCAAAAATATAATATTTTGTTCACTAAACGTTGTGAACGTAACTGAAAATGAAAATTGATTTTTTGATTGAAATAATTTCGAATTCAGCGAATGTTTAATCTTCTGATCGGCGGCAGAACATTCAAAGTGCAAAGTCGAAAAATTCGAATTGTCATCCTCGATACAATATTATCTGATTCGACAATGGATTGGTAACATTGGAAACGTTGAATGTTTTCGAGAAATTTACCGGAATCACTGAAATTTCCACTTTAGTCATCGATAAAATGACAAAGCATGAGCAGATGACTTAATAATCATCAAAATCACGCTGAACTACACTTGATTAAGATGAAGTTGTCGATGATTTTGGCACAATCTGAATATTAAAAATTTAGCAATTAATGCCAAATAGATGCTATAATAAATGTCAAACCTGCATTTCTCCTGCTCGCGCACTGTCAAAAATAGGCGAAGTCTAAATTTTCCTGTCTGTCAATGCATACGCATATCATTCGAGCTCATTGAGGCATTAACTGCTAAAAGTGTTCAAAATTTCTACAAGTGACTTTCAATTGATTCAAGCTTCTATCAATTCTAATCTGTCAAATGTTTCGAAGATTGATGTCTAGTATAGTACAATAGACTGGTGAAATGACGTAGAAAACAGGACACCTGTCAAATGGACTAACAGGGCCATCTCTTATTGATATTGCAAACAAAAAATGATTGTGAAGTATGTGAATGAGTGGGGTTCTCCAATTAAACATTTTTATGTTCTTTGCAAAAAATGTTACGTATACGCCACCGAACTAGGCGCCATATTTGATTTGATTTAATTAATTTCATCAAATGAGTATAAAGGGTGGGCCAAATATAAGTTTCTCTTTAAAAATACAATAAAATGAACAAAATTAAATTTTTTCCATGTATTCTGTATTCTGGGGCAAACAACCCCATTAACTATGGAGTACAACGTCCAAGTGGCTGGCTTGGCTGGCTTCGCAGTAGCGCATTCTGTCACACCAATTTTCCAAGATTTGTTGATGGTTACGGATTGCTTGGATGATATTAGCCTTAAGAATTTGAATCGTTTTCGGATTGTTGGCATAACGTTGGTCCTTCACGGTTCCCCACTAAAAGAGTCAAAAGATTAATTGTGGCATAGGCTCTGTGGCGTGGCGCCCCATCCTGCATGAACCAGAGGTTGTCCAAATTCATGTCTTCAATGTCAGTAAAAAAAAGTCGGTTTACATAGCTCTGTAACGCCCACCGTTGACCGCAGGCGTGGTGGGTGCTTCATTGCGGCCAAAAAATTTATTTTAAATAACGCACAGTTTGGGCTACACAGCACTAACTTTAGGAATAAGTTTTTAATATTTCCCAACGTTATTGAAACGTAAAGTAACTTATTTCGTCCTGCGGATGTATAATACTGATTTTCTGTCAAGATTTCGAGCGGGAAACAGCTGTCTGTGTCAAAATAACCTAAGATTTAAAAAGAAACCACTAGATGGGCCACCCTTTACATTTACTGAATTGTTTCTAAATGTTACTAACTATGCACATATGTATGACATTTGTATGTTCCCTTGGGTTACGATAAATAAATTAACGTATAAACCTTAGGAACGTGTAATTGATGCACATTCCGTAGTACCGAACACTCATACACATCATCCGTGTAGACGTCAATTAGCAAGATCAGTTCTTAAGTAATTTTTGGGCTAGTTTGCAAGCTTACAAGGCCAATGTTCAACGCCTTTGTTACACCAGTAGGGAGAAAGATAGAATTGATTATATTACCTATTTGTATCACCTCGGCCTGATGTGGTGATTCGTAGTACTTACTAAAATCATTCAACAA
Organism: Xylota segnis; assembly: GCA_963583995.1. Classification (NCBI taxonomy): domain Eukaryota; kingdom Metazoa; phylum Arthropoda; class Insecta; order Diptera; family Syrphidae; genus Xylota; species Xylota segnis. Next base: position 25,889,324 of record OY757236.1, on the reverse strand, counting down.
TACATTATCATTTGATGGGTTAGACGTAAGTTTCATAGCTTGCTACGTTCCACAGTAGGTACCAAGCCTAAATGCTTGCTTCAGATGGCACTTTTCAAATACGTTATGTGGCAGCGCATAGGGTTTGATCTTAGTAGCGTTGAGTCTGCCATACAAAGCGAATGCATTTCTTGTAGCCATGTCAAGAAAATGGTAAAAAATTCTAGCTGCCACATACTCGTAGAATAGTGCCAAGCTATCGCTTACGATAGCATTATCTTCAGGTTCGAGCTTATTACAAAACAAAATCAGGTTGAATGTATCAAATCTGCAATTTTTCCAATCTGCACCAATTGAAGAACAATTGCGTTGTCTTTGTTTATCTTGAGATTTTCTCAAAAGAAAAACTACGAAGTCTTTGTGGAGTGATTAATCCGGAGGTTAACCAGACAACACCTCCACGATAGTCTTTGTTTCATTCGTATCCGACTCGAGGAATACCTCATATACAGTTGGGTAGTTGAATCCACTAGACTGATCCAGGTACGACAGTGCCAAGCAGCCCATTTTGAAATCTATCCTTGAGTCCTAGGATTGAACTATAGGGGAATGAATGGCTTCAGCGGGATTGAAATCATTTACCCCCACACTTTCTATCGAGGGTCTTCAAAGCCTAAACTAATCTGCTCTTTCATTCCCGCTGGAGGAGTCAGGAATCTGTGTTAACCATGATGAGGTGAGGAAAGTGAGAGTTGCTAGCCCGAATTACTCTCTGAATAGTAGAGAGATCGAAAGGTTCAATGACCGAGTGGTTCCTGCAACAAGTTCTTGGTCTGCTAAAAATATCGTTCTTGCTGCAGTTATCCTTCGGTCTTGTTGGATCTACGTATGACTACTGGACCGACCTTTTTTGTTTGAACAAAGTCGTTTTTTTGAAAAACTAACAGAGATTTCCTGAGATACTGTCATCGGTCATTTTTCTTTTTCTCAGAAAGCTGATCCTGATGTATGTTCCCATATCGCTCCAGAAGTCCAAATGCTATACTATCAAACAAGGACCTAGAAGTAAATATATTTATATGTCCACTTGTTTATATAAATAAACCGTCTTCCATTCTATCGAGTCGACTTCTCTCATGAGGTATGTGGTTGGTATATGTATAACCACTTATAGGAGTTCCTAAATAAGAACTTAAATCTTTGCTTTAAGATTCATTGCCACAACCTAGTTTCCGACAGTTTTTGTTCCTCCTAAGCAGTCCACTTGCCGTCTTTCAATCAATATCTCCATAAAACCAATTTCAGTTCGAAAATTGCAACCTGCAACTCTGCGATAAAAAATAAAAGTAGAACTTTTGATTTTGTTTTTGCACCCCCTAACCGTCTGGAACTCTTTCTTTTGCATTTCCCCCACATACATGCCATCTAGCGCAAACCAAGAATTGGTCTCGGTCTACTTCGCGCTATACTTGCTTTAAACCACTTGTTAATGGTCCTCCTGCTCTGGCTTAGCTTTAAAGATGATTCGCTCACGCAAATTGCCCGTAGAGCACACAAGAAACGAGCATCGAAATGCAGTAGCTTAGAACGATGCACTTCATGGGTGCAATGCGAGTGTTAATTAGCTTCCATGCTGGGTTTTCTCTAATTGCATTCTGCAAATTGGCAGGGAATTTGTTTTGGCGTGATTACTCTGCATCAGTGGATCTGTGCAGTTCCCTCTCTCTGTGGTTTTCTCCTAGCACCAGATGCAAAATGATGCGAGCACACCAAGCACCATTCGACGATTGGAGAGGAAAACTCCTCAGCCGGAGATTTATAAGCGAGTATAAAACAGTTTGTGCGCCATTTAGTCATATCAGTTAGTTGCACGTCTTTCGCCGGTCGTCTCGAGTTTCACAAGCTATTCTCAAGGATACACCCCGCCAAAAATCATGCTTAAGTGCCTGCCAGCGGTTCTCGCATCCTGTTTGCTGATATCAGCGGCAAGAGCACGCAGTGCTATGGATTCGGCATATCAAAATTTGGACTCGACGCAGGGGGTGGACGAAACAGCCCGCTCCTCCGAAGGTAGCCGGTCGATGCTTAGCAGCATGTACCAGACATATCGACAGTGTAAGAGCCAAGATCTACCCGTGTGCCTGAAGATAAAATTGCTAATGGAACTCGGAAAAGTCTTAAGGCACGCGAGGGAGTTGAAAATATCGGATGGGATAAAGTTTGTTAAATCAGAAGAGGGATTGTCAACGACACCACCTATCAGCCCCGCACCCGAGATGGACGAAAAGTATATCGTAGCAAGTTTACCCCGCACTCTGGAGGGCAAAGAGGATACACTCAACAACATGATATTTAAAAAATTGGCCACGTTTCTGCAGGAACACACCCTACAGGTATTCAATGATCCTTGAACCCTTGTCAGTCAGGGCTGACATTCGATCCTTTTCAGGTGAAATTCCCCGATGTGCTATCCATTGAAAGGTCACTGGACGAGAGTCGCAAGAGGAAGGATAAAAAGGGTGGCGGCGCCTACATCATGATACCACTGCTATTGGGTGGAACATTTGTGCCAATTGCCTACGGTGCCTTAGCCATGTTGGCGGGAAAGGCGCTAATTGTTTCGAAACTCGCTCTAGTCCTTGCGTCAATCATTGGAATTAAGAAACTCCTCAACGGTGGTGGTCACAAAGAATCACAGCACGAGGTAGTCGTATCTTCAGGCGGCCACAGCTCTGGATGGGGTCGTGACATCGACTTGGCGTACCATGCGTACGATCCCAAGAACCCCAAGAAGCAGATTTAATAGACCCTAGTTAAGATACAATATTTATTTTTTATTTATTTCACACAAAGTTGTAACCGATACCGAAGATTTGCCAGCGCTTAGGTAAACCTAACTCTAATGTAAATACATATAAAGCTAAAGTTTGGAGCATTCTCTGCGGAATGCATGTGCACGTGTGGCTTTCTTTTTGTAAAATGTACCTTGTTGGTCGTGTGTTGATGGAGCTCCCTGGGTCGTAAACTAAATTGTTAGTTTGGTCACGATCCATCTCACTGGATGCAAATCACGGTGACATGAAAGCAAAAAAAAAAATTTCATTTTCTTGTTTGTGTGATGTCTTGCTCTGTAATCGAAAGGGAACAATTTGCCAGGAAAAATAGAAATCTGTATTCACTCACCTGGGATTCGGGCAGCTATGACTACATGTTACGATTTTGGGGTAAGATATACACCGTTTTTTATGAAAGAAGGATTGCTGGCACTGTAGACTCGGATGTGATTTGAGTTTCATCACGGAAGTGAAAAATTATGACAGGTAGCCAGCTCTTTTCCGTAAGCTAAGTTAGTTTACTATGAATGGTACACAGTGGAGTAAGTTGAGTTCAAACTGCTTCCAAGGTTTCACATAACTTTGCACTTTTACTACGACTGTCCTAGGACCCCTTATATGGGTATAAGATACTTCCAGTTCATATGTCCATTGCAATCCTTATTGGATAAGGGAGCTAAACTCATATTCAACTCAAGCTCTTTTTTTTTTTTAATAGGTTGTTCTTTTTGTAGGACTACTATACTTCCGCGTGTTTGCCAACTGTTCGCATTTGTACTTGGATGATCAAATAATAATTTGAATGTTTTCATGTAGCGTTACGAATGGAAGGGTTCCCCTCTTTAATGCCGTATTTGAAGGACAATTTTTTGTTTGGAAACCTTTTGTATTGCACTAATACTTTCGGATGTTTGCCAGAGGCTAGACCGTAAAGTAAATTATAAGCGTTGCCTAGGAATTGAGCCTGGAAACCTTTGCTCCATAGTCCAATCTACTAACCACTTGAGCCCACTTTCAAAGGGATAAGTTTGTTAGAAGCCCTAGTAATTCTATTGAGTATTACCTCAAGGGACTAGACCTCTTTTGGTGCTAAGGTATAGTGCAAGGGATAGAGAAATTCAAAGGAGGAAAAGGAAATACCGATTATATTTGTTTTAAAAGGTTGTGGATGTGAGGGAATAAAGTGCCGTTCTACATTCCACACTCGCAAGGACAAAAGAAAATAATATGATACTACGTCCGAAGGCAGGTTTGAGTGTAAGCTAATGATGGTTCGAAGAGGAAGAGATTTTGCGAGAGAGCTTTTGAAGGTATTTATCTTTGAAAAAGGAGTAAAACAGTGAGAGGTAAGCAGAGGGTATACCCTCGATTTGAGTGAACTCAACACTGGCGTTATTCCAAACCTTGCATCCTTTGAGGGGTCCTAGGGATTTCGAAACATTTTTAGCAAATGTGTGGTCTTTCGAACGAATATCGGATATGTTAGGCTAATGGGTTAATGAGACAATTTTGTATCCGACAACTTTAGGTAGTCTTATATTGTGCTGCGGACCATGACTCAATAGCCACAGTTTCAAATCGACTGCGCTTACCAAAATTGCCTTTATTTTCGCTTGGCTTTTAATGATATAGGAAATAGCGTAGGAGGATTTTAGCTGAGAAAACGCTGCTTTAGTCAGAAAGTCGAATCGAACTGAAACGTTCAAGAACTTCAAAATAGAATCCTATGTGGATGGTATCGTAAAATCTATGCGGAGCGTTGAAGCGTCCGTAGATACATTACTGGTCGTAAGGTTTTATACAATTTTGGCATTTCTCGTCAGACTGGGCTTTTAACTTCCTTTTCGGGTTAAATATTGAATATAGCCCCTAGCCACGTTATAGCCGTAGTTCCCCCTCCACCGGTGGTGTCAATATATGTCATTTTTGAATTATCATCAAAAATTTGGAATACAACTAAGTTGGTAACTTTGCATAATGGTGGCCAATAGATCGGTTGGGTATCTGTGACAGGCGACCTCACTTAGACCATTCAACGTCCATTGTATTGTAAAACTAGCCTTGAAATCAACGAGAGCATAATATAGAGCGCTGGAAACTGCCTATGTTGGCGTTAGCTAGTTCACCTAGTTTATCAAGGTAAAATCAATCTAAGCGCAGTCATCTTTAAGCAAAGAGAGCCTGGAATGTGCAAAAAATTAAGGTAAATAATAGTTTCTTCCTCTTCTTCGTCCATGCAGCTTGATACGTCGTCTAGTGGCAACCCTACTGATATTGTAGTATCCTTCCCTATCTAATCGGCCAGTTGGTGCATTTTCGATACAGATCTGTCTGGAGATGTCCATTGAAGTTTGGGGGAGGCTTCGGTTAGCTTATGGAGTAGATTAACTTTAGCGAGGGCCATACCAACACCTACCTTATCCGATGAGATTGGTAGGGTTGTGCATCGCTTTTTCGAGCTCTTCGGCCATACAATTCCCTGGAACGTCACGGTTCCCAAATGATGTGAATATGAAAATGTTCAGTCATCTGGTTAAGAGATAGTCAGCAATTTAGAGCAGTTTTTGAGTGAAGAGTATAGGATTCCAATGATTTAACCGCGATTTGACTATCCGTACAAAGGTGATATCCCGATTGGATATAACATTATGCTTTGACCACGAAAGGACCTCCTTGATCGCCTGGAGAGCTGTGTAAATCCCGGTTTTATTTTTAGTAGGTACTATAGGAGGTTAACACAAAACACAACGAATAGCTGTAAGAAGATAGGCCCTGGATCCCATTGACCTGTCTCGGCAAAATATTTTTAAATATTTGTATTTGAAGCCAAAATTTTGGGCAAATATCCTTTCCCTGGCATAGAAGTCTGCCACTGTTCTCTTCTATGACAAAAAAAAGAATTGAGATTCCAATATAACTCCCTGTCTGGGGCAACTTCTAAATCAGGTTCCAAGGGAATGTGAGATTTTTAGAGAATCCCATCAACTCGGATATTAAAAGCCAGCTTTTTACACACCTACCAAGAATGGAGGTGGGTGCCGTGGCTCAGTGGTTAGTGCGTTGGACTATGGAGCAACGGGTTCGGCATCGAATCCCAGTCGGGAAACATCTAAAAGTTGTTCACCCCACCTCTTGCGAGCGTCTGAAAAACATCCAAAAGTACAACTGTCCTGAGAAAGCTTCTCAAATAACAAATTGCCCTTTGGACACTGCATTAAACAGTAGGCCCCTTCCATTCGTGTAAAGAATATAACACACACAACACGAATGGTTGTGAGAAGCTACGCCCTGGGTCCCATCGACCTGTAGCGCCAAGTATTTATTTATTTATTTTTTTTTACCAATAATGGAGCATGAATGTCGCTGATGCTATTCATAGATAGTGGGACAGGACCAGAATTGCGTTTTGTAAGCATTAAACTCCGCAGTTCTTGACTCGCAGCATACTACTAGTTCCTGATTATAGGAAATACGAGACATGGATCTCCGATTGACTACAATCGATCAAGTCCCCACAGCAACTAGTAAAGCAAAAGATGAATGCCACTAGCCTATCAAATAAGTTCTGGCCACTTTTTTACAAATTAGCATAAAGTTCTGGTCAATCTTGGGAGATGTACTTACTAAGTAAAACCTAAACTTGGATTATGAAGACGATACATTTTCCTTCCTGTGGTCCTTGTCTCTGAAGAAACAGATTATGAAAAAGTTCATACTTCAACGATGTGCTTCTGCCCCTCCTACTACCCAACTCATCCAAACAGTTGATGGTATAGATAAATTTTAACGATTTCACTAATGAGTAAATATATATATGTATATATAAAATTCCAAAACAAAACAAAAAAAAAAAAAGAAATGCCAAACACTGCGTCTTGTTCATTCACAAAGCTGAAGCTTTTAGCATTACATTTAAGCCATAAATAGTGCGCTAATGAAATTGGAGCACAAACAACGCCAAACGAAGAAGTCATAAATTTTAACCAGTTCAGCCGGTTACCACTTTATCGTCTTCCTCCTCCTGTGCAACACTAGCCACAAATGCATTTGAACTTTCTTGCTGCGACGACGAAATGTCTGACAACGAAGACTGCCTCCACCACAGAACCGACAGAAGGTCTTCCTTATCCCAGACAGACACACATATGCGTTGGCCATAACCGGTGCTGTTTAAAATGGTTAATGTGACAACAAGTTACCATAATCGCTTACTGTCCGCAGATCATAAGCAATCAAACGATTTTTACGTCCGACAATATTTATATGAATCATCATTACCGTTTAGCGTGTACTAACTAATTAATTGCATTGTCAGTCTTTGGAGGATACCGCAGCGGCTGCAATAGAAATTAGAAATTTATCCAAACCGACTGTGTGCTTTAATATGGATCGGCATTACAACGGTGCTAATCATCGCTCGATATCAATTTCTTTTGCACTTTCCCACACACACCCGAGTTCGATTAGAAAATTTCACTCTCACAAAATGCGCGCAAATGGCTTCGCCTTTGGTACCAGTAAGTGCGATATTTTTCTCCAGTTAGTTGTATTAGCCATTTTTATTTATTTTTTTTTTTTTTGCCGTACTACCCTCCTCATGGGTAAAGTTAAAGGTGTTCACGTATTAGCCTGGCAGAGTGCTATTTTTTTTTTCTTTTTTGCGGAGTTCAATATTGAAATTATCGATTAGTGGTCTGTTGATCAGTTAGCACCTGCCAAACCGAGATTTCACCTGTTTCTTCGTGTCACAGTCGAAAAGAGTGTGACACTGTTGTGCAATTTTCAATTCAGGCAAAATACATACTCGTATGTACATATGTCTCTGGCTTTTGATACTGCACTGACTGAAGTTGAATTATTTTAGAAACTCAATTTGGGCAAAGTGTCGATGTCTGTGACAGACTTCGAATGAATGGTTACAACAAGTTGTAACTGGAGCCCTTCATGAGTGGAATCGGTAAGTGGCTGGTAGAAATTTTCACTTGCTTGTGTCACGTAATTGCCAAGTTACAACGCACATAATAACTCTAATACGACTAGCACTTTGTTAACCTTAAAAGACGTGTGTAATTAAGTCGTAAGGTGTGGGTTCGACGTGTCTTAAGTGTTTCCTATTACACGTATGTACCTATATGTATCTGGACTAGACAATTAGGCCGAGGAATGGCTTCAAACTGAAAAGTGTTTTTCAAGTTTGAATTTAGATTGACACTGAAGAATAAAAAAGAAATCATAAATGAGACTGAATCGGTACTACGGTTGCAAGGCGATTTAGAGGAATGAAGTTCAGATGGCTTGTAGTGCCGATAGCTACAACGATTTGAACATTGACAACGGATCGCCTCAAAACAAAGGCACGAGTTGGATTTTGGAATTGTGATAGGTACACGGCATCCCTAACCTACTCCGACGTTGCTAAAAATTCCAGGAATGTTTATGGTGGCTTACTCATAGGTCGTCCAGGTCTTCGAAGTGGTATACACCGAGGAGCGTTTTTCTAGTTTTGCATAGGCTTAGGCATTCGTAGGGGAATTTTGGCATATATGTCATTTATTCGCATTCGACTACGGTTGGCCGCCATGAGGTTGTGGCTGGTAATGATGTCCGTGAAGAACGCTAGGCAGTATCTGTTAACCGCCAGGATTTTTTTGCTTTTGGTGTTATCATATTTTCTCCAGAGTTTTCTGGAGACACAACAAAATGGCACAGCGCTCCATCTCTCATTAGCTAGTCTCGCGAAAGTTTGGTTTATATTTTATTTAACAACAACTAGGAGCAGTAGAACACAGGCGTCGATCATTGTCAGGACCGGTTCGGACTTCTTTCTTGCTAATTCGTCCACCAGTTCGTTCACTTGAATCCCGCTGTGTCCCCTTAAATCCAAAGGAGTGCAACGTCATCCGTCATGAATTGTGAGTTTTGACGACTGTGTGTGAGATGAGACATAGAAGTCGATCATCTTTCTGGAGTGCAGTTCCATGAATAGTTCTCTTGCTGCTTCTAATGTTGCTAGTACTTCCCCTTGGAACACACTGCCGTGGTTTGGAACTCTTAGAGATCGAGAAATTTCAGGTTCAGCTGAATATATGCCAGAGTTGTCCGTGAAAACCAAAAGGATCAAGTGTGGCCATCTTTTAAAGTATGGCTTGATCTCGTCGTTTGGTTTGTTAGTAAAAATAGTGAAAAATAGGCCTCATCCGAGGCTTTTTGCCAAAATCCCAAAAACATTTCTAGCGCTCAATTAGCGAACTGAAGACTCGTTGTCTGTGGTTATGTAGCTTCAACTCTTACGTCAGCACAATTTTATATGAATGTAAGCCCCACTCAGTTGAGCCCAATTAAGCTGATCGACGCCAAACCGACCTTTCTGGGGCTTCTTCGATACTGGCCGGTACGGCGGCTGTATTTGTTTTCTTCATCTCGCACCAGTCTCTATCTGGTTGGTGGCTTAAGGTCCAAAAGAGTGTACTCACGCTTAACCTTTTCCATAGATCGACGAATTGCCTGCACACTGAAGGCTTGATGACGCCCGACCTCATGACCAAATTCACTTTGCGTATTTACAAATAAGTAATTTTATATATTTTAAATTTATAATAAAATGGCAAGCTTTTCTCAATATTTTGACAGCTAAATATCTTTGATTACTTTTGCATCTACTAAAACATAAAAATTGAAAAAAGGTATCATTGCTATCTGGTCACCCTATAGTTGGAAAACATGTTGCTTCTTATTGTATCTATTCATTATACTTTTTTTGTATTTTTAAATGTTAACCATTTCTGAAATTAGTTTTTCTTTTAGTTTTTCTTTCAGGATAATTTTTTTATTTTATTTTTGTTTTGTTTTATATTTTCTATAACAAAATGTTTCTGAAGAGAGGTACAAATTAGCATATCTTCGTAACAAAATTTATGTAATTTTATATACAAAAGATATATATCTATCTGTTTTGGTCATTTTGGCTTAAATTAATTGTCAATATCCTTCGAAAATATTACAACATTCCCACAAGGGGTCGTATACGTGACACAATTTTTCAGGTCAATTTCATTTCACCTAAAAGGACAATCAAATGTCGTTTAATAAAAATTCTTGGGCTACGCACAGAATTCTTAAATACGAGAAAACCATTTCGATATCCAAAATTTCTGGTTAAAATTTCATTTCATCCATGGATTCGCAATCGAAATAAAAAAAAGCCACCTTACCTCACCAAACGAGCCGACAAGTCAGTGCTGTACTTTATTGAAAGTGAAAACAAAACTTCTTAACACCTTATCGCGATGCAAAGCAAAACAAAAACCTATGTAAAACAATACAAAAAAAAAAAAACAATCTTTTCAATTCCCATTCTCATCATTTGAGAATCTGAATGATTTTTCGTTTTCATGTAGAAAGCGAATTTGGATTTATAGTACGCACGTCTTACTGATATCCATACGGAAACGCTCATCTCATTCAGGCTTCCTTTCCATTTTGTTTTTTCTTTTGCCTTTTGTTGTTTCTTTAGTCTTTCTTCTTAAAAGATTAATGCATGATGACAATACAAATACATATGTAAGAAGAAGAAGAGTAGCAATAGTTGCATGGTCAGGTAATGAGAATCTGTATGGACTCTTGACGACTGCGTATCTATAGAGTGTGTGTACGCAGGTATAAAGTGAAATTTACAAAAAAACTAGTTATTTTCTATTTTACTCTAATTTTTATTGAAATTTTCTGTTGAAAGAAATGCGAAACAAATACTCGTACTCTCCGGATGGCAATTGTCTTAGATTGCATGGTCTCCAGAGAACGTGTAAGTCACCGACTAGATGTGCCCACCGCCCTCACCGCCATCGACAGCGTCACTATTTACAACAGCAGTGCTCCCCCGAGGAGTGCATATACAATCCAATGGCAATAATGAAAAAAAAAGTATCTGCAGCTAAGTCCACTTGTGAAAGATACTTGCATACGGTACAGAGGGACTTGTACATCGAAAAAAGAGCAAAAGAGCTTTCTAAGCATGGCTCTGCATAGTAAGTATCTCTCCATAGCCAAGATGCATTTGTTGGTTGGCCAAAGCAGAAGAGCCGTTGCGAGAAGATGCGTATGACTACGGTTTAGTGTAGAGATTTGCTGTATAGCAACGACATGTTGGAACCTATGCGTGAGTAGGAAAATCACGATACAACAGCCATGCATGATTGTGTGTGACTTTGCGCGCTGCCAACGATGAAGACGTCGTCGTCGTCGTCGTCGTCGTCGTCGTCTTTGAATGGAGCACGTTGATGACGGTGTCGTCGGACGTTAATTTAAATTCTAAAGTGATACTGGCAGAGGCCAGAGTGACTGAATAAAACTCGATCAACGCTGGTTTCTAGCCACAGTCTACCGGTTGCTTTCTGCCTGCCAGCAATAGCCCCTCATCGCATATCCAGCTGTTTCTTCGTCTCTCAACAGGAGGTCCAGGAACAGAAAACGGATTAAATAAAGCCCATTACAGCAAGGATACTCGTTGTGTGTGGATTATTTAACAAATTCGAGTGTTTGTAGTGAATTTTTTCTGTGGTGATTAAAAAACAAAAACAACACAAATCAATATGTGTAGAAAGTTTGTGTGTTTATTGGCCCTGGTGGCGGTTGTATCTGCAGCAGGACAAAAGTCTGAAAGTGATAATATGCTAGCCAGTGCTTTGAAAATGGTTAAAGATTGTGGTGACAAGTCAATGATTTTGTGCATCAAGGTAAGTGCAATTGTGACAATCGGAATGCACCTATAAACTAATATGATTATTGGATTAAGGATCTAAGGAATTATTTTGTTTTTTATTTCGATTTGTGTTGTAGGAACGTGCTTTACATTACTTCGACACTGAAGAGGGGGACGTTAAGTTGACTGAGGGTATTCAGCTAATCAAGACTGATGATATTCCTGTTGGTCGTTCAATGAATGATGTTGATTTACCCAATGAACCAGAGGCTAGGGAGAGTGAAGTCGATTCATTGCTGGTGGAACGCGTCGCTAGATTCTTTGGCACACACACTCTGCAATTCAAAGTCCCAAAGGAATCCATTGAGGATATGCAACGATCCCTCGAGGAATGTGAGTAGAAAGAGATACTTTTTTTTAGAATGATATTTTTATTATATTTGCTTGTAGTTTCTATTCATATTTCGTCCGTCCTATAGTTCTTCTATTAATCTTTCTTCTTTTTGTTTTTCATTATTTGAACACGAATAAATCCTCTAAGTGCAGACAAAAACTTTGAAAGTAGAGTTCCTTTAGATAGTTTTGCCTTGAGCAACTTTGTGGAATGTCCTGGAAGAAAGAAAATAATTCAGAATCAGATATTCGTAAATCTTATATAAATATCTTTTATTAAGTCTAGAACCCCACCCATATTTCTTGTCAACTCTTTTTACCCAGAATTCCTGACCACCCATGCAAAAGTATGGCATTCATTATATGTAAATTTGTTATTTTATATTTTATTTTCCACTCAATGAATACAAAAAATTGTTGAAAACATCTGGGGTACATCTTGGACTAGCGCTCTCCACAAATGGGTTTCTTACACTTACCGCAGACAGTCTTATTTTGTCGGTCCTTTCCATGTGGGCACAGTCGGTAACGTTCTTCAAACGTCTTAAATAAATGGTTCTCCCATCACATTACGACTTTTTGACAATCCTTGAGTCATAAAAACTAGACTATCTATTTATACCACTTACACTAATCCTGGAGAGATGACAATTTAGCAAATTAAAGCAATTCCAGGAGAAAAAGAATATTGACGGAACCAATAAAGACATTTGCATTTGGCCAAGTTGCAGAATGACCAGTTTATTATAGCTCTCTAGGAAATAGGTGTTGTTTGTAACTCTAGCATTTAAAATATCTTAGGGGACATACTTTTAATAGATTTCAAACTCACAGTTCCAGAGTTACTGGTTTTATATTATTAAAAACCTGTATAATAATATATAGAAAATTACGTACGTACATCAAATCGGAAATGATTGTTTCAAGGAATCCAAATTCTAAAATAATCCAAAAGAAGTTACCTAAACCTTTTTAAAGTCTAGACAAGCGAGTATGAAAGTTTTAAAAGACGTTTTTGTTTAACAGTCAAATGTTTTGGATACACGGGATAACCTAGGCATTGCTGTATAACATACAACTTTGACCAAGTAAATGCCTATTTTTGAATTCAAGACTCGGATCAGTTCTGTTCAGATGTCCCAAATTTCTCCATTTACCTCCTCTCTGAGTAAATAATCTTTCAACTATTTTCTTGAATTATGCATATATACTACAAGAGTTTTCTTTGTTAAATAAACATTCTTTCAATTAAAATAACATTATGAAAAATAGTTATTGAGTTTTGGCCATCAAATTAATAGAAAAAAGATTGTCAATGAAAAAAATTATCGGTTCACTGCCATCCTTTTTTACATCGGAAAAGTATAGTTTTTCTGTTTCTGACTCTTTTCAAAAAAAAACCAAGTTACTGAAACAAAATTTAAGTTTTGTATTCCAAATATTAGCATTAAATACACAGTGTTGATAGTAGTAATATAGTAGTTAGTAGTAGTATTTAGTAATAGAAAAATGTCATTGGTACAAAGTTTGGATTTGCTTTTAGCCAAAAGAGAGTTATTTAAAATTTAAAATTGTTAAATTATATTTAAGTTGTGAAAAATTACAATATATTCCACTTTTAGTAGATCACAATAATATGTAAAAGGGAAATATGCTGGAAGATCAATTAATGTAAAAATCTACTTTGGTGGCAGTTGGGTTCCTTGTAGCATCCACTTACACCCTTATGTATACAGGTTAGGGTATTCTTTGTAATGAATTAGCTTCATCAGACCTCCAAATACCTTTTACAGTAGCCACGTATTTTATGTAAATACATTTACATATGTGTAGATGTGTAAATGCTTTACATATTATATTTCGAGCTTTGTAACTTGTATTGCTATTTTTCTCTTTAAGGTTCTTTAGATGCTTATTAAATGTTAGTCTTAGGTACGACAACAAATTTGCTCACTTGAATTTATTTAGCCAATTCAATAATCTTAAAATGTTGATATTTGTTAACTGTAATGTATTATGTAACTATTGAGGCTTTCTAATTGAAATGAGTTTAAAACCAAAAAAAAATATATATCTTACAACATATAACATCATAATCTTGTATCTTGTATCATACGCATACAGACTAAATTACATAGAACACATCTGAAACATAATTCCAATATCTGTGTTTAAATAAAAATTCGGTCTGATATTTTAAAGAGTATTTTGATATTCCTTAAACGCAAGAAATAGTTTTTAACTCCCATAGACTTAGTTTGGGTTTTTATAGCCAAATATCAACATGGTATGCATAACATTTCTGTTCAGCAGGATTTCACGACTGAGTTTACCATAAGAAGTCAAAATTCAAATCTCGAATCTATACTCACCTTCCTTCGTAATCTCGAATACATAGTTATTCTTTACGATCTTAGCGCCGGGATCACGTGGAACAGTCAAATTTTAGCTCACACCTGGTACCCGCTTTTTAATTCGGGATAATTCTTTAATGCAACATTTAAATTTTTTATTTTTATCATTGCTGCAACCACTCCCATTTAAATACACCTCCTAAGTAGGACCTTTGACAAGGAAGAATTTCTTAGGATATTTTACTGTCCAAAATGGTGTTATCACAATGATGCAGAAGCATCAATCGGGATACTTTTTTATTTTAATTAAAGCGAGGTACTTTGTTTTCTTAAAAAAAAACCTACCTTGGTAGTCATTAGAAAATACCCAATATTTTAAATCACTTCATTATTTCTTATACATAAAAATACATTCAATATTCATTATAATACTTTTCTCTGAGGTAGTTTTTCCCAAATCCTTAAAATAGTGTTCTTTGTAATTCGAGATCCGGTACAAAATAATATTATTTATAATATAATTTATTTATTTATACATTATTGATTGAAAAATTAAAAAAATTCCGTAATATTTCCCGAAACTGTTTTGATCATATCTCACTCGCTTGTTTTCAACTTTCATATACACTGTTCCTACTTTTAGATTCTCATTAATTAATGCGAGGTAGCAAAGCAATTGAACAAATCTACAAGCTCAAACAAATCAAGAAACTCAAACAAACCAACAAACACACATTCTTCATTTAATTAGTAGCAAGGAAATCCTCTTCTTAATTACAGTATTGTCACCGACAAAATATTAATTTATCCCCAAATTGTTGTTACAAAATGAAACGTACACCCTTTCTCTTCTGCACCTTTCGGCTCAGTCATTTACCAAATGACTACAATAACACCGCCAGGAGCTGACAAAAAATCGATATAAAACACCGCTTAACAGATTAGTAAATAATAGAGAGGAACTCAGCTGGCCATGAGATAAAATTAACAAGAAAATCTCCAGGATTTACTTTCCGGATGGGCCAACAAATACTTTATTCTTCAAATTACTGCGTCTAGATTGTAGACGAAAAAAGAGACAGAAGGCAAAATAGAACCACGGGGAATTAGTTTAGATATAATTTTGAGATTATCAATGAAGTAGATTAATCCAGTGGCAAAACTTTTTGAGGAAAATTTCCTTTTTCCACTTAATAAATTTTTTGCACAGCACTTTCGCCGCCGTCCATTGGGTTTGTTTTTTTGGTCCTTCAGCCTGTGTCGGGCTGGATGTTGGAAATCTTAACGATAACGCACATTTAAGTTACCAGCAGGGTCGTTTCCATTAGGCAAACGAGGACGATATGAATTTATTTAATTACTTAAGGAAGATATGCTGGAGATTTATTTTAGGGCAGAGATAGTAGTTTGTGTTTGATATATCTAGTTAAGTTGAAGTGAAAATAAATTGAGGAAATGTCAATGAACATGTATTTAAAATTATCTCGAAGGACCTTCAGAATTTGTCGGACAAAGGTGGAAATTGAAAGGACTTAAAATATTAAGCTGATTTGGTAGTTTTTTTTTTCTGAGAAATTGTTAGAATGTCATACTCAGAGGGTTGAAGGGAACCTTTTTTATTATGCCTAATCCACAAATGAGTTACGACTGGGTATACCAGCATAATCATTCCCTATTTGGGTCGTGTCGTAACCGACAAGGCTTTATGTGATAATTGTTACTGATTGCGAAGGTCTATTCCAGGATAATAGGTTCCAAAGACAATGACGTACATTTTTAAGGACAATGTTTACACATAGGTTTCACATAATTTTTTTCTTGTTTTTTGGTCATTGTTTTTAAAATTGTTAGACCAAAACTTTGAAAATTAGTACTTTTCTTATATCGATTGCTTTTATTCATTTCTTACAATTTTAACATGAGAATGGCTTGTACGATAAGCCTAAAATTGTGAACCGTTTGCGTTTGAGTCCTGAAATTATACTCAAATTTCCTTATAAGGCATCGGAATGGGTAGTCCTAGATCTTTAGTTTTACTATTACCTTTTATCTTCAGACGAGTTAATGAGAAAAGATATATAGTTACGTAGGCTCGAATGGATAACGAAGTTGGAGTACAATATGATATACCCCGGGGGCTCAGTAGATTAAACACAACTTAATGTTTTTTTTTTACTTTTACTCCAATTCGAGGTACAAGAACTAGCATTCAGTAAAAAGGATCTAAGAATAGTGATGAATGTAATTAATATGCATACTTAGATATGACTGACGACATGCATCACGAATCAAAAGATTTACCTTTCTCAAACGATTTGTTGTGAAAAATCGTTTTTAGTTACTTATTCCAATTAAGTTCCGGATGGAAACATGTTATACTCCTGTCAGTTTGACAGTTAACGGAAAACTTTAAAGGACAGGGAAACTATTGGAAGATATCGGTAGACATAGATCCGATGGACTTTAAAGGCTGTTGTGGACATGTTGTAGTGCTACAGAGTTGGGTTGTTGAAGAAAAGGTTTCAATGAAACTCCAGCTTAAGAAACCAGATCCACATACTCATATACTATCTGTTCTTCATGATTATTCTTTCAATCACCCCCTGATCCTTTCACACGTTACATGCGATATAATCCCGATTCTTGTACCCATGTAAGGATGCTCTACATTTTCCATTTTTTAAAATACAATTTTATTGGGCCCGGATCCATGGAATTTGTTAATATCTCATAATTGAGTTAGTTTGGTTATACACCGTCAGATGGCATATTAAATTTGTAACCAACTTGACTATTCGGCTATTTCTTACTACCCAAGGAGTCACTATGTAGAAGTACCCTTTTTTCCGAAATTTTCTTCGAAAATTAAACGAAAAATAGTTGAATCAAACTTATAAATTTTGAGTTTTTAAGTTTTGGAGTCGTTTTACACTGGAAAAAATTGTTTGGTAGAATTTTACAAATTATTTTCTTTATAACCAGTTGCAGTTGTGTACTTACCTCAGTAGGTCTCGTGGGTAACCAGAGATACTTTTCATTCTAAATACATTGTTTTTAACCATTTCGATTAAATTTTAATAGTGAATACCTTTTGAATTTTAAACATGGCATTGTTATGTTAAGTAAGCATGGCAATGTGATAAAAGATTACTTTTGTTAGAAAAATATTGCAAGGGTTGTTGGATTGGGATGAACGTCTGAGGTCAAAGTAATAGACTTATCTCTAAGAGATTCATGGTCACATGGTCTTCGTTTCCTTAGAAGTCCCTGAGTGAGTGCAAGTATTACGGAATCCTCTCGGTAATGAGGAATTATGTCAAAATTTAGTGACATAACTCTCTCTCTCTCTCTGACTCAATGTATGGTAGCAGTTAGCATGCTTTAACCTTTTTTAAAAACAAACCTTGCTCCTGATTGCATTATATGATCTCTTTTTCGACTTTCTTGGAAACGTCTTAGCGCCTATAGAAGATTCTTCGTAACCACTGTCCTAAAACTACGACCTAAAACTCTCCCTTCCTATGCAATTGTCAGTTTTGTTTTGTCTGTCAGACCTCAGATGGTTTAAGTTACAACGATTACCAATGACATTGAAAATAATCTCCTATATGGTACCCACACGACACAATTTCATGACTCCATTCGCAGAGATACCAGTTTGCATCCACCACACTCTGGGATAACCCACTTTTTGTTATCTGTATTACTAACAGAGAAAAAAAAATCAATAAAAATGCACTTTCCGAAGAAAACCACCTCAACAACCCCATTCGAGTCAACTGTAGTTCCTGTTTAAGATTCCCACCAAACCATCTCATTTTTCATTCACACAACTTTCCCAACATCTTCGTTGCGGGAAAACTAGTCCCACACTCTTAATGCCCATAGACACCCCGTACGAGCCACAAATAGTTAAAAAAAATAGCCAAACGCGCAACGTGCCACTACTTAATCGCACAAAACTGTGCGACAACTGCTTAAATTAATAACTCTAAGCACGGTAAACATCCGAAAGAAATCTTGCTCACTTACCGATACGTGCCCCTACAAGCGGAGCCCCCATTCCGGGAGACCATGGTCTTCTAACCAGTCATTGCCAAGTCGTCTTCGGCATTTATGTACGTACGGCCGAATGTGGGTCATCGGTCGGTTGTTGGTCATACCCCCCCGCCAGAGTGCGGAGACCAACTTCGGCTCGACTCGCATATCTTGTTTACTGCAAGTGTACTCAATTGGACTTCGTTGCACCGCATAGTCACCGCCGATGTTCCACATTGAATACACACTCACAACCTATAGTAGATACTCCATATTTAATTGATAAATAATTTTTCTTTCGGTTTTTTTTTTTTTTTTTTTTTCTTTTTGTTGTATTTACAGCTCGCGGCAAGAAGAAGGACAAGAAAAAGTATCTGATGCCATTGTTGCTGTTGTTCAAGTTGAAGGCTGCCGCTTTGTTGCCCCTCGCTATCGGTTTCTTGGCATTGATCGCATTTAAGGCTTTGGTCATTGGCAAGATCGCTCTGCTCTTGTCTGGCATCATTGGTCTGAAGAAGCTCTTGGACTCAAAGAACTCCAATCAGAACTACGAAGTGGTTGCACATCCCCACTATTCACATGGTTCGTCGTACGATGAGCACAGCTATGGACGGTCACTGGATGCCCAGAATTTAGCCTACGCTTCATACCAAAAATCTAACTAAAAGAAAGCAAACAAACAAATAAATAATGTATACAACTCACCAACAAACTTATAGGCGCAGATGCAATATTTTACTGACAAAGATACAAAACAAAAAAAAAACATTTATTTATTTAATTTATTAAAAAATTTCCTCTTCACTAGAGTGCGAGCCATGTTAATGTATTTTTTTTTTTTTGTTTTTGTTTTCTTTCCATTCGAAGGAGATAGCGATTATTAATTTATTTATTTAAAGATCAAAATATTTAAATTTAAAAAAAAAAGTTTTATGAAAATGTTTTACTTTTAAGGTTGCGTAATAGTTTTATTTTATTTCTCAGACACTTGTAACACATCAAATAGAAAAGAAAAAAAAAAAAAAACAACAAAAGGACTTCATCTCAGTCTCAGTGAATGTATAGTTTAGCTATTTCATTTAATTTAAAAGCTTTAATCTTATTTCATACTGTACTATACTGTGCTATACACTTCACCTATGAATTTAACTATATTAGTTTCTACTTCTACTATTAGATCTGTTTTCTATCTATCTTTCGCACTATCCTTTAACTAAGTACAAATATTATCTCAACACAAATAGGAATTAATTTACAATCTACAGTCTTACTACAGAAATAGTCAGAGTGGTTATTAATTTGTTAATTATAATGCAATATCAATTCATTTCTACACTTAAACCTAAGAGCAACGTTTTTATAAAAACAAACAAAATGCAAATAAAATACAAAAAAAAAAAGTCAGCTGTTTTTATTTAAAAAGATATGTGATACTGATACTGCAGTCAACAGAATGGGGTATCGAAAAATAAATCTGTTTCTTTGAATTCCCTTCAGAAGGATCAGCTGTGATAGTTGATAACGAACTACGCTACGTTAGAGGATTTACACTGAGGACTCGAATATATTTTAAAAGCAAAGATATCGAATTTGCAAAAATCAAATACTGAATATGTATAATGATGTAGGTGGATACAAAAGGAGATTATAAAAGACTGTGCTGGAAAAAGCTGCCACCCGCTCTTAGACCCTGTTTCATATCCTGGAAATATAAAAAAAGACCTTCGTCACATATAATATGCCAAAGCTCGTTTAGCACTATCAGATCTGTGTTGTAAAGTTAGAATAAGTTACCACAATGAGAGATTTGGCCAAAAATATAAAATATTTCACAGACTGGTGTTGTACTTAGTAACACAAAGGACATAATAAAACGTACATTACTGGTAAGTATTATTTTTTTAGAGTAGATGGATTATCATTCACATCAACGAGTTTAAATTGTGTAATATGTATAATTTACTCGTACGGCTAATCGGCTCATGCCAAACTACGAATGTTGTGTGACTTACCACGAAAAGTTAAGTCCAACTATGGACAGTAAATCCAGTAAATAAAGTGAAGGACAGTGAAGGATTTGAAGCAGTTTTTTACGATGTATGCATAATGGAAAGTTAAATGAATCTTCTCATGGAACCCCTTTTATTATAAAAGGGATACGCTGTATAGCCCCTATTCGATTTATGTGAATTCCCTAAAATGGTACCCATACCTAAGAAGCATACTCTAGATGTGGCCGAGCTAAAAACTTACAATTGGAGGAACTGACGTAAGAATTGACAAATCCTTGGGATCACCTTTTTATAAAACCTAACTTACAATTGGATTGGATTCTTAAAGTCTTAATATTCCCCAAGGGCCCTAAATCTGTTAACATGATACACAAAATATCATATTCTGACATTTGAGATTATTCAAAAAATGGCCGTTTTTAACACGCCATCTGGTGTTCCTGTTGGTATTGAATTGAAGGAGATTTCGATCAGTCTGATTATAAAATTTTCATATCGCCAGCATAAGAAAGAATGTGACTCTGATTCAGGCTTGATATTTTCAGGTAATATTTATTAAAAGGTAAAGTATAAAGTAAATAAAAATATAAAAATGATAGACCCTAAGTGACTTTCCTGCGGAACACCAAAATGGAGAGGCTCATAACAAGCCTCTAAATTTGACTTGGTAAGATCTCATGCCTATGCAATTTATACTTGCACCTACGAGTATACCTATAGGGCAAGTATTGGTTTCGTTAAAAAAAAATTCGAACTCGAGATTTTAATCAAACTTGACATTAATATTCTTCGGCAATACCTTCTGTCTGTACGGTCACCTGAAGACTAATTGGCTGGACGGATTCGCTTCATACTTCATATCTCTGGTTTGTGGGTTCACATCTTGAGGCAAAATCGGAATTTTCATTCCAACCTCAAAACTAAGGGTACTTTTCTTAAGGCCGATTTTAGTTAGAATGAATTTTTTTCGAAAACGGCTTTTACGATTTTGATCAAATTTGATATTTAGGTTAGTTTGGGTTTATGCAAGATGCCTTACCATGTTTTTCACAATAAATTCGAATAGCAGTAATATTAAAAATCAACTGTTGCTTGGATATTTCTTCGCCGATTGAGCTTAAAATTATAAGACAAATGTAAAGTCAAATGCTGTCAAATTTTGGAATTACGATGCACAGTTTTTAAAAATGCATTTTTTTGCAAAATGTTTTCCAAATTTTCCATAAAAATCGAAAACAATTGTAAAGGCAACATTTATAGCCCTTGAAGTTCTCTACAATTCGCTCGAGGACCATATATAGCCACGTCCACTCTTTTAGAGTATTCGGAAGAAAAAAAATGCAATCTCCCAGATATCATCTCAAAATACTTCCTTCAGAGAATGCCACGCCAACTTTTTTAAAACAAGACTTGAGCATTAAGATGCAATTACGTTATCCTTTCAAAGCAAAGTAATATTCCAGAAGATAAGGCAAAAAAAGGGGTCTAGCCTTATGGAGTGATCGTCAGCCAATAGTGTATGAACTATCACCAAACCTTATTTTATCGTGAATATGACAACTCAAGCCAAGGACTATCTATGTTGGTAATGCTGAAGTTGAACTAGGGATGGCCCACTATGGTGCATCGTGCTTTATGTTAGATTCATTACCTTCATTCATCACCATGAAGTTCGGTTAGACAACAATAAAACTAACAGAATCAGAAGAAAAAATTAAGCCGAGAATTCCATTATTTGCACATGCAGCTTACTGAAGCTCCTGGTGGGCTGAAGTACTAGTTAGTATCAGATGGGATTCATGTTTAATTTTAGTCGCGAATCTATGGGAATGGCTCAGTCTAGTATTCATTTTACTAGTCATGGCCCATTTTGACATATACCTACATTTGTATGTAGACGTAAGAATGGAAATATTGCAAACTATTATATAAGAGATCGGACATCGCATGCTGGGTCAACCAAGCCAATACATTTATGTAATATCTGGTTTTGTATCATGCGCTTCCTTCAAATTAAAAAAAAAACTTCAAACAACCAAATATGTATCTATTGATAAAAAAAGACACTAATCGACTTAAAAGCCAAATATCGAAAATGCATATAAAACTACATAAGTTGTTCAAAAGTTACATCTTAAAGACAAACTTCCTCTTATGGAAGCCATATGCATTTTACGACTCGAGACAGTGTGGGAAAGGAGATGAATTATTAGTTAAGCCTGTAAGGAAAGTTTTATTTGATTTGTTTGGCCGTTATTGGACCACAACTAATCTGAACTACCATATTCGAAGGGTAAGTGGAAGTGGAAGTTCTTCTTATCACATTTCTTAAACAAGCTTAGACACACAGTCGACTCTTGAATCTGGGGACTAGGAATCGAAATCATTTTGACTGAAATATTGATATCCATCCACTTAATGCGGCTGAGGCAATCTCGTCATTTCATTTTGGCTTTTTGTACTACATTCATATCTGAGTACAGATCGTAGAGTTCACGGTTGTATCGTCTATACCACTTGCCGTTCGCAAAAAGGACCAAATAATAGATAATCTCGAAACCTGGTAATTGACTTAGACAGATCTCATTAGACAGACCTAAATTCAGCATTAGACGTATATTTTCTTTGAGGTAAACATTGTGGCCGCCGTGGGTCAGTTGTTAGTGAGTTGGACTATGGAGCAAGGGGTTTGAGATCGAATCCCAGTCGGGGATCACCTAAAAGTTTTTCACAGCCCCACCTCTCGCGAGCGTCTGACTTACATCCGAGAGTACAACTGTCCTGAGAAAGCTTCTTAAATAACAAACTGTCCTTCGGACACTGCATTAAATAGAAGGCCCCTTCCATTTGTTTAAAGAATATAACACACACAACACGAATGGTTGTGAGAAGCTAGACCTTGGGTCCCACCGACCTGTTGCGCCAAGTATTTATTCTATTTTTCTTTAAACATTATTAGAGTTCAGATAAACTACCCTTTATTCCTTCTTTATTCCAATATCTCTTTATAAGCCATTTTCAATAACAAGGATTGAATCTAAAGTAAACCAAAAATATTTACATATGACAAGCAAATCCTGACAGCAGTAGATGAAAATTTAAGGAACTGTGCCTTCTATAGGCAAAAAGAAGGCCATTCCAATACTAGTGGAACATGAATTGCACTCTCCTGCATGTTTCTCATACCTGCATGTGTATCAATTACACATTTAGGTCCACATAATCAATGTCACTCATTAATGGCAAAGTCCTCCAAAACCAAGCCTTTGTACACATTATCCTCTTAAGTTCACTCAATTTCAAACCAAGTGAGTTTCCATGTAAGTGGCACATGGCATAATTCCTCAGCTTTAGATTGTACGTCAGACCCAGGTGCGTTCCTTTCCATAGAGCATCCGAATAGGCTATTCCAGAAAACAAGATAAACCAGGTAGACATGTGCTTGTTTTCCTGGTTATCCGCCAGCATTAACTCTTACGAACTATGACTGTTCGTTTCGAACATTCTACCAAGGCGAACTTTAGTCGCAAAACCGGCGGTCTCCACACACAGATGTGTATCATCCTACGGGAATGGTGAACATAATTAACTCAGGAACATGTTTATTCTCTTCTTCACAAGTGGCACAACACCGAATCCAGGTCACTCCAACTACAAATTATTCCATGTACTTACATACATACATATATACCAGGACCTGACCATCCACTGAATAATACTTTAAGACAAAAAAGAAAATATTAAAAATCTCAGCAGCAAGACTCGAATGAAAACACTTTCTCCGTGAACCGAATCAGACGCAAGATAGATAGTGGAAAAGAAGGCTTACCCATTTATGTATCCGAATCCGATACCAGTGTTCCATATAAACCACATGCGGCATGGTTATACATGGAGGCCTGCACTTCGTGTACATCCTGAACGGTGTCATTGACATTGGCTAAAAGAAGGTCGAACTTTCATTTGTCTTTGCATGAAACTGGCAGATAAGGTTGCGAGTTTGTAGCTTTTTGTTGTTGTTGTTGTGAGACAAGTAGGTTTAGGTAGAGTCGAGTAGAGTTTTACTTTTCACCAAACGAAAGGGAAGCCACTAGGGCAACGAGGTAGTGGCTGGGTGTACATACAATTATTGAGAGAAATGTGGTCGAATTGCATGCCTCGGAGCAGGAAGAAGGAAAAGTAAGAAACTGGGGATTGCACGGAATAGTGGATTGATTGGTAGCGATGAGATGGAACTGCTGTAAGGACTGCTATTATACAACCAAGGAAGCAGATGGTGTGGTTTAACTTTCTCCGGTTTTGTAAAGGAAATCAACTAATGGTGGGAGGCAGGGGACATATTTTGTAATTATACGTGTGCAGTATGACACACATGTTGGGGGCACCTACAGTGGATGGAAAGGAAGAAATATGTTCGTTATGTATGCCCAGCACATCCGTTCTAAAGGGAAACAATCCAGATGTTATAAATTCTATAGGGTTACACAGTGGCTTGGAGTTGGATGGATACCGTGTGACCATCCATGGAGCGAAGTTAAGAGAAATTGAACAAATTTCAGTCATAAGTACAGAACAACCTAGAAGGAGAGTGTGGAGTGTCCTGGGTATTTGTTGTAAATTAATTATAAGCGACTTAGACAGATGAAGTTTGCGAGATTTATTAAGACCATTGGTTGAAGGAAATGTAACGTGTTTCTGAGAAATGACGACGCTTGTAGTACTTGACATGATCAAGCGAAGAATGAATTAGATGGATGGATAAGTAGCGTGGTACCTAAATCCTGTTGCATCTGGTTGGACATGCACCAATATCACGAAGAGGGAAGCAGTAGTAAACCAGATTCAACAAGATTTGTAAGCCCACAGGAGTTCTTGTAAAAAGATGTTCTTGTAAAAAGATACCTCGAAGGGAGCCATTTTGCTTGTTGACAGCGCCAGACAGTGCAAAATGGGGCTCGACGGTGTACGGTCTGCCGGCCGATTCAATTGCATTTCATACAGAAATAAATGCAAATCAAAGGCAAAGTGATTCCACTGACGCCAAAATGCTGAAAGCGGTGACGATAGGATGCATATGGGTTCTCGGCAACACTCTCTCTTACCGCTTCAACCAGCTCATTGGAAAGTTTTGACCGTTCAAGAACGGCATGTCAACGATGTTCCACTATCCAGTGCTCAACAAAATTTGACGTTAAATGACGAATAGGGTGTCAGAGGGTGCTTATTGGCCACGACATTTTCCGTTTTTCGGATTTCAATGTACAACGTCACTATATCGTCGTGTCAATCGATTGAAAAATGTCAAAGTAATGCAATGTTTACATACCGACATAAAAGAGGGCGCACCCTATACTTGTCACAGTTTGGATAGGTACTCGTATACCACTAACGTTGTAAGGTATAGCGTGCACTAATATCGATCTAATGTCTCCCTCTAGTTCTATTCAATTGGACATCCACAAACGACTTTAGCGAATATTAAAACAGAATTTAAAAAAAAAAATCTCAAAAAATTCAAGGAATCCACGATTTGATATTGCAGAATCCTCTCAAATTTTAAATTATAAACTAAAGTTTTAATGAATTCGAAACAAATCATGTATTCATATATTTCGTATGCAGTAGAAGATTACACAATTCCATATTCCCACACAATTTTATTAATCCTTGTACCATGAATAACAGAAAGCCTTACCTCTGAAACTCCCTTAACCAACATGGATAGACATGTATGAACTCTACTCTCTCACAGACGAATATGATAGGTGATGAAGGATATTTTCCGATTTGAAAATATTTCAAATTGAAAGCAGAAATACCAAAGTGGAAGTAAGCTGGAATTTTTCTAAAAATTATTTTTAGTTGGTAAAATATTTTAGAACTCAAAATACTATTTCATCAACTTTTGGTCTATAAAAACAGAAAGCCTTACAAATAAAGGTTATAAGTCTCCCTTCATGCATACTATCGGAAGAATATATGTATATATGTACATATCTGTTACATATTACGAATTGAGAAGTATCTAAAGGGTGATTCATGTAGAAGAGTTTTTTTTGTTTATGGATTTATTGACAGATGTCGCATGAATCATGTCAACCTGAGATGGTATTTTTGTTCAGAATTGTTTGACATTTCACCATGGAAACACTTAGCCCAGGACAGCATCTACAAATTATTCAGCTATATTGCGAACGTCAGCTTCCTTCGAGAAATGAGCTATACCATCGAAAAGTTTGAAGCCCAATTCTTATTTTTAGATAATACGCAATCAAGTAGACCACATCCAGCAAGTAGTGTCGAAAATAATGGAGAGGTAGCTAAAACTTGACAGACAATGAGTCTATTCGGCGTCAATTTCTACAGCTTGGCTTGTCATATGGAACGTAAGGATCTTGGCATATTTCACATAAGGATTGGTTAAAAAGCATACAAAATTGAACTCCTGAAGAAATAGAAGCAGAAGCAGACCTACCCCTTCGTCAACGTTTCAGTCTTTGGGCTTTTGAAAAACTTGAAGAAAATCCACTGTTTTCGACTAACATTTTGCACAGCGATTAGGCACATTTCTGACTTAATGGGTGCGTCAATAAGCTAAATTGCCATATGTGGGTTGAAAAGTAATCCGATAAGGTTGAAGGGCTACCATTATATCCAGACAAAACCACTGTTGGGAGTGGTTTGTAGGCTGGGGAAGTCATCGGTCCTAATTTCTTTAAAAATGAGGACGGCCAGAACGTAACTGTCAATGGCATCCTTTACCGCGGCTTGATAACTGACTATTTGCTACCTCAAGTTAAAGACAGGACAACAACACGGCATTACTGGCTACACAGGCTGTGAAACCACGGCATTATTGCGAGAACAATTCGGTTTAGAGTTACTTTTGAGCTTAGTCACCTAAATCGTGTGATATCACACCTCTAGACTTTTTTTCAGCAATGTAAAATCCAAAGCCTACTTGAATAAGCTGGCACGATTGACGAGTTTGAAGCCAACATGATTCGGGTTATTTAAAAAAAATGGGGTCGTAAATTCTGTCCGTCTGTCTGTCTGTACGGTCGTAATAGATTGCATATCATGTTTTTCCGTAAAAGCATGCAGCACGATACTTTTGAGAATTGGCTATTTCTCCAGTGATTGGGCTTAAATTTAATGTCTGTGGGTTATAAAAGAAAAACAAAATAATAGAGTACCGAGTTTTGGAATTTCATGACAATTTTTTAAAAACTACAGTGAACCATTTGTCAACTAAATATCCGTAAAACCTGTAAAGTTATCAAATCTAAACAACTGAAAATCAATAAACAATTTATTCAGTTTTAAAAAAGGTTTAATAAAGTTTCTTGAATTCAAAAATTTACTTGAAAATAAAAAAAAACAAAAAATCTATCTTTTTTTATGCCAAACAAAAACTAGAACACTTAATTTTTTATAAAAAATATATAATTTCAAAAGAAAATACTTTAAGACTAGTACTTAGTATGAAGTCCTTTAGCCTCCAAAACGGCTTCCAATCGTCTTCCCATA
This sequence comes from Xylota segnis, assembly GCA_963583995.1. Classification (NCBI taxonomy): domain Eukaryota; kingdom Metazoa; phylum Arthropoda; class Insecta; order Diptera; family Syrphidae; genus Xylota; species Xylota segnis. Next base: position 25,861,486 of record OY757236.1, on the reverse strand, counting down.
GAAAAAACCAAGTTTTGAGTTACCGTTTTTGGTATGTTTTGCCATATGTCTTGAAGAGCATTTTTGAGCTCTGTTTTGCTATGGATGGCTCTCTCTCGCAGTTCTTTTTTCATGTACGCCCACACGTGTTTAATTGGATTTAAATTCGGGCTCTACGGTGGATGGGGCAATACTTTTCTTGCGTTGTAAAGGAGCCATTCCTTAACAATGTAGGAAGAGTGTTTTGGGTCATTATCATGGACGAATCGAAAACCGTTAGCTAGTTTAAATTTTGAAGCTGTTTCTGGTAGATTTTGTTTTAGAATGTTCAGGTAATCTATTTTGTTCATAGTGCCCTCAACAAACACCAAATTCCCGACGCCATTTGAACCGAATGCACCCCACACCATTACACATTACACAATATTTTGGAAGAAAAAGCAGTCTCAGATACTATCAGTACGATATTATAATAATTCCATCAAAAATGGAAAATGCCACGCCCACTTCAATACCATTAAGGTGCAAGTACCAGTCGTGCACTTCGTTTTATTCGTTTTTTATTTTTGAAAAAGTACATTTAGTAAGTGGATCACCCTTTAGATACTGTTATAGTAATACCAAAATATTGTTTGTCATCTGTCACTGACATACACTTCTACTATCCGTAGATAAACACAAACTTATCTAAATTGATGTATCGCAGAAGCATAGATACATATATTTCATAGTATCACCCTTCTCACTATCTGTCTTTCATAACTTTTCTGAATATTTTGATATCCTTTCAATAACTGTCAAGTTTTCAAATTACACAATATAATCCTTTTTACGAAGAAAATAATAAAATCCCTACCGCATCTCAATTTGAATGCAATTTGAATTCGTATTTCATCTAACCACTCAAATCGACGGAAAACGTTTGCTCATGCAGAGGATGCATATTTTAGAACAACCTCAGCATACGAGTATCCCTAAGGAATTTCTAGGAATATAGTTAGTTGTCTTACTTAAAATGTTTACGCCCCAAGCCTGTTTTTACGAGGACGTTCATATAACGCAAATTTTTTCACGGCACTTATTTCCATACATACATATGTACATGCCGACACATGGAATATTTAGGGACAATTTGCGGATGGAGTTTCCCTTCAATTTATACTTTTCATTTCGGATGTAAATTTCCATTCCATATTCCAGATGTTTGGGCATACATTTGTGGTGGGTAAATTATTGATTTCTCTAGAAACGTATTGGGGTAGCAGTGGAAAAGGACTTAGGCGGGGTGTACATGCATACATACTTACATATGTTTGTGCATGGTATTCAAAAACGGTGTTCGCATTAAATCCGGAAGTGTAAAACTTTGATGGCATTTAAATTTTTCAAATCAACACACACAGCATGCAGAGAGGAATTATAACGAGGTAACGTAAGGGTTCGTACCTATTGCCTTGTCAATCAAAGCTCTCATCAAAGAAACATGTATATTAGTTGTAGGTTTGTAAATTTGAACTTAATCTTGCTGGTAAGGAGAACATGACATCACAGCAGGATTATTTCTGGGCTGCAGTTTATGTTTACTTTGATCGGTTGATGCTCATAAATTTACTACGCATTGTGGAATCGAAGCGTGACGTACATATGTTAGCATTTTACGTGGAAAAGTAGGGGAATTTAAAATTGTCAGAAACGTCTAAAAAAGAGCTGTAATCCACCTGGAGATGGCTGGATTCTGTAGGAATAGGGCAGGTACTAACTGGCGTCAACGTGGTGACGTTCAATGCTGTAAATGTTACTACACACGAATTGTGTTTACTTTACCTCCAAGTGGTAGTGCACTGGTTGATGACCATCCGGAGCCGACTTGCTGAACTTATAAGCGCGAGTGTTGGACAAGAGAAAATTGCAGCACTATAAACACGACAGCGGACGAACTCTTTCGATGGGGTCAACAGTGGCGTCAGAGCTCTTCTCCGACATCCTCGGAGCACAGGATGGTAAGGATCTCCAAGAATCAGTCAGGTTTTTTGTAAAGAGACTGTGGTGGACGATCCTTTAATGGGCCAACGGCAGCGTTCACATCCCCGAAGCAGATTAATGACATCGGTTTGTCAACCAGCCCCTCGTCCTAGAGGTTTCAACGAAAGGAAGTGACCCTCCAGGTTATGGGTTGTGTCGTCGGGGTAACTCCCCTACCACATAAGAAAAGCCTCGGATTTAAATCTACCCCTTAACTTAAGATCACGATCCGGAACATTTTAGGCAGAGACTCCTCACCGGTCGGGAGCCCCTCACGAAGAAGAAGAAGAATAGTCCGCCTGGAACAGACCGTGTGTAACTTCCTCCCTCATGCGTAACTTTTCTAAAGAAGGCGTAGCCGAGCTGCATTGTTTTTCTTTGATCACATAGATATCTTGAAACGTTTTTGAATGCTAAAACGCCCCCAGAAAGTGGGCATGGCCACAAATAATGTATAAGTGAATAGAATTTTCCAATTTCTTACAAAATAGTAAAGTTTTTGTACACTTGTACTGCTTTTTCTTCTGCAAAATATTAAATTTCGTCCTCCTAGATCGACATTTTTCAAAATGTGGTGAAATACAGGCAGGCGGATATGGTTCAATCGTTTTTACTAAATAGACCGACCAGATACCAATGATACATTTTCGAATAGGTATGTATCAGCAGCTGTCAAGGCTATCAATGACATTCAACGGTCAAAATATTTAATGAGGCTTGCCATTTTGTTATGCATCGTTTTACGCTTGCCATATGTACAGAAATTCTTAAAAAATATTATGAAAAATCTAGGTCAGTTGTAAAAACGCTACGTGAAAGGCAGTGTGCAAGGCAATTCGTCGCACCGTCGAAAAGTTTGAGCGTACATACACTCCTTTCGAACTTATCCCACCAACCAGACAGAAATTGTAGCGAAATGAAGAAACCATAGACGCCTGTATCGAAGAAGACCCGCCGATCAGAAGAATGACTTATGGTCGTCCCGTTTTGTTCATTACATTTACATGCAATCCAGAATGGGAGGATTGCAGTTGTCAATGCAACAACCAATGCATTGTCCTGATATCACTGCACATGTGTTCAAGCAAAAATTAAACTCATTGATGGATGGTCAAATAAGTTCGGCAGAAAATGCAGATTCATCAATTGATTAAGAATTGTTCGATATTTTCACCACAAACATGATCCGTGGGGTGGTTTTAACATTACATGGCCTTATGGCCATATGGACAATGAGAAATGTAAAAAGCTGTTCCCAAATCAATGCATTAATGATACTATCACAGATATCAGCAGAAACGTTGATGATTCTGGACACAGATTCACAATGCGAATTGATAAATCAGTGGGTGGTACAATACTCACCTCTGCTTGCAAAAACGTACAAGACTCATAATAATATCGAGTTGTGCAGTTCTGTGCAGTCCATCGTGTACATTTGCAAATATGTTATTAAAGGCATTTATTTGGCCAAATTTGGAGTACGAAATGTAAGTGAAAACGAAGATACCAAATGGACGGATACATAAGAAGCAACAAAGTTATCTGGCGTATTCATAGTTATCCTATACACGAACGGGATCGAACTATCCAGCATCTTACAGTATGCCTTGAAAACTGTTGCCATGAAGACTGGACTTAGAAAACTCACGTTTTTCCCATCGCCAATTATACATAAGTTGCATATTTAAGTTTAAGCTATGTATAAGAACTATAAAATCCAAAGCAACTTTGGCATACCATTGGTCATGTACACATTTATATATGTACTTATATATTTCTGTGCCATCTAAAGAACATAACAACACATTCTTGGTGTTCAAAAATTTATTTTTACAAACTTATGTCTTCAATAATTAAACTGCAGCCTAAAAAATGGTTGCAATTTCGCACCACACATGCTTCTCTTTCACAACGTAAATGAACAAGCTAAGTGCATATCTTTAGGCGGTGAAATAATTTAAAAGCTGTCGTTACTGCAGCACATAATGTAAGCCATAAGAACATACACCAATTCACAACTCAGCGACCGCGAATGCGAATGAGCGAATATTCGTAAATTTCGACATCTTATTCACAGCCACATTATTCCTGGTGGCAGGAATTTACTACCCAAAAGAACAGAGCTTAATTTATCTATCGATCGATATAAAAAGTTGAATTTGATTTTGTTTTATTAAAGAAATTAACGATTCGCTTATTTATCCGCGAAAAGGCGAATGCTTTTTGTGAACTGTCAAAGTTTATTCGCATTCCACACAATGTAGGACGCAATCCACATTCCCCCGACCAAAAGATTCGAGCGACTTTAACCTCACAATTCGTTTGGTTTGTGCTTCATGGTTGGTAATGACAATTTAAATTCGCTGATTGTTGCTAGCAGGAAAAAAGTGGTTGTAATGAAATGTCAAAATGTTTGAACATTCGCTCATTCGCATTCGCAGGTCACTGAGATTTGAATGACCCTTTAGATCGTGATTAGATGGCGCCCGTTCAATCGGTTATGTCGGTAGTTTTGTGGGTAAGAAAAGTAAGTGATACCCACAAAATAATTAGGGACTAAGTGGATCTCAACTTATTATCCAAACAAAATTGACATGATTCCTCTGAGATTAGTACAGTTTTCTAGGTGACTATCCAAAGCAGTTAAAAAATACAAAAAAGAAATGGTTATAATTCCTGGTGGGTTGCACTAAAACTTTCAACCGATGTTGTTTGAATAGTCCAGTATTTTTTCCATTTCTTTTCAAGATGATACTGGTCAGCTCGGCGCCGCCATTATTGATGACCATTTAGGATCTTTTTACAATCGTTTTGCCGAGAACTGCGAGCAATAAGTTTTCGCACTCTTGTTGGATATTTTCTTGGGAGCTGTAACTTATTGCCATAGACACATGACTTAAAAAACTTCAAAGAAAGAATTCTTAAACAGTCAAATCGGGCGATCTTGCTCTGCAAATCGCTAAAACGAGACATTAGGCTACCCAGGAACTAATAAAAAATAAATACTTGGCGCAACAGGTCGATGGGACCCAGGGCCTAGCTTCTCACAACCATTTGTGTTGTGCGTGTTATATTCTTTACACGAATGGAAGGGGCCTACTGTTTAATGCCATGTCCGAAGGGCAGTTTGTTATTTGAGAAGCTTTCTCAGGACAGTTGTACTCTCGGATGTTTGTCAGACGTTCGCGAGAGGTGGGGCCGTGAAAAACTTTTAGGTGTCCCGACTGGGATTCGAACCTCGAACCCCTTGCTCCATAGTCCAGCGCACTAACCACTGAGCCACGACCCCCACACCTACCCAGGAACCCATCCTTCAAAATGTCCATTGTCGCGAGATCTATGTGTGCAGTTGGATTGCAGTTTTAGAACTATACATCATTCAGTCCCATTTCGTCAATTTGCGGCAATGAAAACACGTTGGACATGGTATCACTCGGCAGTCACAGCACGACTTCCACCCCTTCAACGTGACCGGCTAAACACCTTAGTGTTTGACCAGATGGCGTAGGACGGCCTAGAAAATCATCGTCGAAGCTCCAAAATCAGTAAATAATTATTTATTTTTTAAAAAAATAGACTGATCTTTCGATGCATTTTACAATACAATTTCAACATGAAATGTGTCGGCCTTATTTCAACACACCCTTCTTGCCTAAAACCTTATGAATATCAGACAAAATACAAATTTTTGGCGCAACAGGCTTATGGAATACAGGGTCTAGCTTCTCACAGCCATTCGTGTTGTGGGTCTTAAATTCTTTACACGAATGAAAGTCACCTACTCTTTTAATGCCGTGTCTAAAGGGGAATCTAAGGATGTTTGTCAGATGCTCGCGAGAGGTGGGGCCGTGAAAAAAACTTTTAGGATTGCTCCATAGTCCAACGCACCAACCACTTGAGTACACTATGAATGGCAGACATTTGCCTGAAATATCCTTTTTGACAAAGCTTTTAGTGTTAATTGTTCCCATTTTACGAAAATATAAATAAATAAGTATTTGAAGCTATCACTGAGAGCCATGCTAGTGCATTTCCGAGCTTTATGGGGTTTTCTACAGATCACACCACACTTTCAGTTGAATCCTCTTGATGCCCTTGAGAGTGCTAAAAACGTAAAACAAATACAAATTAATTAGTCTGAATCTACTCTGAGGACTATTTTGACAGTTTTGACCAGTTTTGACAGTAAAGTTCATAGTGAACAAACTATAATGCCTGACATTAGTTTACTATATCAAATCGAATTGAAATGTAGAAATCCTATTTTACTAAACTCCAGCCCTGCTCCACAAATAGCTGTAGATCTCAATTAAACCGCATCACATTAACAGCAATTATCGTCAAATTTCGTCAAACCTCTAAGATGCATTTAACATTGTGTAACCGGTCTTGCCTGCTTAATCCCATTAACTTCAATTACCTCCATTGCAATCCAGATTGTGTCCCAAAATTATTGTGTACCGCGTGCAGTCAATTATTGGCTTAAGATACACAACATCCGACAAAACGTGACCACAAAAACTAACTCAGAAATGACTAATAACACGCTTCCCTTGTCGAAGACAATCCATAGCGACACACTCCAAACAGCGAACTATTTTACTTCCACTTCACACATCGTTTAACTCCAAGACAACAGCTATTCCGCAACAGAAGTCATCATCATCTTCAGAGAAACCACCAAAACAGATTTATCAAATCTAAGCTTTTACATAACAAACACTGACCATGGCCGAGGAGGCATCACCACTATCTACCGAAAATTCCATGACCCACCATCAGCCGACCCACCGCCAAATCTCTCCCATTTCACTCGAATGGAAGTTGTGCAATTTCTCGCAAAATTCACCTGTTCACTGGGATGTATCCGAAGACGAGAAACCCGGAAAATAAAATGTATAAAGGCAACTGACCGATGCTCTACATAACATTTCAGTTGTTGTGTTAGAGCGGATAGTGCAAACTAAATTCAATATGCTGAGGTGTCTCGTCAAACTGCCTTCAGTGGTCCTTTTAGTGATATTTCCTTGGATTGTGCAAGCGGGAAACTTCGATGAGTTTAACTATTGTATGCGAGATGCAGGCAAACCGGGTCTAAGGATGTGCATGGGAAAAACAGCAATTAGCTTCCTACAGGCCATCGATGAACAGGATAACTTTACGTTGTTCACTGATATGATTGCAGAAAAGGATGACAGTGTTGCTTCAAGGTCGATTGTTAATTTTTTGGATCAGGATCCAGTCGATTTTCGGTGAGTTTTTGTTTTTTTTTTTATTCCGTTCCTTCGCTGCTATAAGTATGTGAAATTAAAATTTTACACAAGGATCAGATTGTGTTAAGAGTTTGAAAAAAAAACATTTTGATTTGAAAAGTAGGATGGAGTTTTGTGTCAACATGACCAATTAATTCAGTACTGTTGTATGTATGTACCCTGGAACTTTGAAAAGTGTTTATCTTAAAATGTTTTTAACTGAATGTTGTTTAGATCTCAGAAGATTAGGGCCAAAAGCATCGACGACTGGCTACTTACCTGAAGTGATGTGTTATGATGAAGGTTTGGTAGGTTGGCTGGACCATCTAATCGAAAAAATTAAAAACTTTTCAGTTCTCGAACTATTTACACGTATGACACTAAAAGTTGTCTAGATTTTTACTTATTCACTTATGTATATAGGTGGCGCTATAATCTACTTCATTGGCCCGTTTGGATTCAAAGACTCTTCCTAGCCGTCTAACGACTAATACGTACTACCTTGACTATCTCCTTCTCCAATAACTGTCGGTCGACGCATATTGATCCAAAAATCATCCGAAAAATTTTGTGTTCAATATGACAGGGATATCTTCTTCCGTCTTCGTTAAAGTCTCATGGTTCTGGGATGATGACTGGATCTGATATAGAGTCAATTGCCTCTTTAGCCCAAAGAAACAATGATTGCCGGGAGCAGTTTTTCATTTGATTTCTGATACGATGTTGGTGTTAGAATCTATAGCAGACCTAAGGTAGACAGTGCCTCTAATAACCTCAAGGTTTTAGTGTCGTATTTAGTAGTCTTGTCCGATTCATAGATGTTGTGTGACGCTTTTATTGACCACATACACATAACTTGTCCTCATTCACAACTGATCCTTTTTTGGCACTTCTCCTTCAATATTTGCACCAGTGACACCTGGCTGTATTCTGCCAAGGATCTTAACGTCATCTGCGTATGCAAGCGATGGCACAGAATTTTCGAAAATTCTACATTTGGTGTTGGCTAGCAAGTTTTCCACAATTTTCTGAACGTACCACTTTTTCAATTTTTTTTGTTTTTATATCAAAGGTCTAGGTCAGACTGTTTCTGGAGTAGTCAGAGTTCTCCAGGATCATTTTGACGACTTTGGAAGGGATGGCAAAACTAGACATAGTTCTGTACAGCTCGTCTCTATAAATACTGGCATGAGGAGCCTTGCAATCAATAAAGCTTACCGAACTTACGACTGCGAGTATCTAACTTACAATAGGGGTTCATCATAAAAAGTTGACGTAACGAAATTGGACAGGAAGTTGAGGCCTTGTTACAAAGTTAGTGATGTACTTAGTTCATTTTGCAATTCAAGTACGGAGTAGTGACTAAAGTGTGTCACACATGGATATCAAAAGAACACTAATGATGGTACAGTCAACTTTAATAAGGGAACATTGCTACAGTATAGCCTGCTCCCTTAGCTATGGAGCTTACAGTAGAGTATACCCAGACTTTCAGCATATGATCATGTTAGTATGACTCTGATTGCAAAGACCCAATAAAGTTTTAAGTTCCTCTTTAGAGGAACCTAATCCCTCCGCGACTACACATCACAAATCATATTTTCAGTCATATTGCTGAAAATAGTTTATGGGTTGACTGCTTTGAGTATGTAAGCCTACGTCCACTCCTACTCGTGCATGTAACAAAAACACTAACTCTGATACCTAAGTTTACTATTTACGCAGAAGGATATGTAAATTCTTAACAAATTTATAAAAAAAGAATCTATTTTCAGAGGAATATTGGAAAACGCAGGCACTCTGTTCAGCCAACGATCGTTACAATGGCATTTGGATAACATCTATCCGGGTTTGATGTTCAAAATTGGACCAACGGCGGATTCAAATAGTGTTGCAGAGTTTGTGATGGATCCGAAGTTAGCTGATGATCGCTTCTTTACGAATCAAGAACCATCTACCGGTAAGTAGCTTATACCTCTCATTTAAAAAACCATTGCATATCACGGGGATTACTGAAAATTTAATTTTTTTAGCAAAAATTCTCACCAAACAATATCTCCTACCAATGCTGTTGGGATTTAAATTCAATTTGGTTACTCTCGTTCCACTGATCTTCGCTGGTGTTGTCCTGCTGCTAAAGAAATCTCTATTTCTCGTCAAGATCGCTATTTATCTTAGCAGCGTTTTCGGACTTGGGGGAGCAGCATCACTCGCAGGAATGTTCGATAGTGGTTGGCCAAGTTTTGGTCCAGGTCATGGTCATGGACACGGTCATGGTCATGGCCATTTGCATGACTATGGTGGACCTTTTCCAGGAAAAATAGGATTTATCGGTAACTATCAATCGGATGTGTTGAGTCATGACCCGGATTATACAAGAGACGGTCGAAAGGCTAGTTTCGACAAGCCAAGGGAGTTTGTGAGGCGTTCGACACCCTCGCCAGATAGGTTCTATGACTATGAGAAGTCCACGATGGTTGATGATCGGAGTTCGAAGATGATTAAATCGAAAAAGGACAACAGTGATTATAATGACGGGTGGGATGGATGGCATGTCATATCCTGAGAGAGTTTAGTGGTTTATTTATTTATAAATTAATTTGTAGTATGTTTTTAGAAAATAAAAATTTTTAGTAATATTCTATTTTTGTTTTGAATGAACAATCTATTTGGGTGTTCGCTTTTGGGATGTAACTTTATTTAAAAAAACAGCAAAACATTTGTCGTAAAAATTGATTTTTATTTATAGGAAACTCCTATTCCCAGGATATTAAACCCCAAAAACGTAACACTAAATAAAAAAAAGAGTCTTAAGTTCAAAAAATGTAGAAAGTGGGTCATGTGGATGAGATTATGACAAAGGATGACAGCGGATGTGTTGGTTATGTTTTTGAGATGAAATGTCATCTCATTGGGGTGTTGTCGTACAGATGTCATTGGACATTGCAATACTTTTTGAGTATTTTTACATTACACAGACAACCACAACTTGTCCTTTGAACTAACTACGTGAAAGATGCTACATGGGCTTGGAACTCAGCTGAGGATTCTGGTAAATCTGGAGATCATATCAGATGCCGAGGTAAGCCCATTCGGAAAATAAGTGGTTCTACTGAGAGAAATAATGTCTTCAAGGCCTGAGCTACAGATGCTGATTGATTGAACTGTGCTAATTTTTTTTTTTAAGTCATTTCTGATAGAAATTTATTGTTTATTTAAATTTTTTTCATTCTACTCTTTGGGTCTGTTTTTAGTTGACCCATAGATACAATCACAAATCCTGGCCCAACGACAGAAGTGCTTTAGTACCTAGTTCATGCAAAAGCTATGATCTGGGACTCACCAAATTTTATAATTTAGACTCAAAGTTTATTGAATTCAAGGTTTTTGAATCTTCTAACATTTCGATCTTAGGAATTTCTTTCCCCATTGAAGTGGAAACCAGTGGAAACCAAGTACCTATTTCAAGTTGTTTAGGCATCGTTTAGTGGTCCAATGAAGGTTTGAACTTAGCCTTTATTTTAACTGAAGAGTCTAGTTATAGTATTTCCAGGTGAACTGCGATTGTTCTTTAATGTTGTGGTTCTTCTTTCATTGATTTTTATTTAAATTCAATTCTTTAACTATTCTTCCTTTGATGTTAGTTCCTTGCTAGCCTTGGTAGTCTGTGCAATTTTAAATTACATATCTAGAGTTATTAAGCTCATTTAGTAGCTAATCTACAAATCTCTATAGTGGATGTAAAGAGACTCTCTCTTAAGAATGACTTTTAATAGTCTTGACCGAGTTTGGTCCTCATTCCTTGATTTGTGACAGAACATCCTACCAAAGTGTCAGGAAAAACCAAGGCATCCTGACGTGCTCCAATATTACCACAGATGTTACCAAGAACCCAAAGGAGTGGTCTTCCTGATACTATGTTTGGACACTCCTAATGGCAAGTCACCAAGTCAATTCCATTTTAATTCCTTGTTCAACAACCATCAGACATCCTTTTTGTGTAATATCTAAAGTTAATGAGATTTCCTTACTCAAGATAAGAGAAATATACCTATGGGTTAGAGATGTAAACGAATTAAGTTATTTAAAAGTTTAACTTATTTGATTGATCTCCAAAAATGTTAAACTAATGAATTCATGTAGAGATTTCAACGTTAAGATCTGAAATAGCCATGACTTAATCATTCCCATCCAATTTGACATTATGACTTCAATTATTTCGTGACTTCAAAATGACTTTAATGACTTCACTGAAATCACAGAAGAATGCAATCTTTGACTTCACTTAAATAAAGTCCCAATCAAAATTTTAATTGCATTGCTATGATAGACAAGTCCATAAAATTGGGTCTGCTTGTCAGTCTATCTATCTATCTGTCTATCAGTTTCTCTATCTATGACTAAGACCTCAATGGTTAGAAAGACTTACTAAAAAGGTTTGCACCACGTCCCGAACCGAAATTGCAAATTTTATTCTATTTTCCAAATTAATGGAAAACTTACTTATGTTCTTGTGGATTCCATTGTGTGCGATTTCTGGAAATATACCTCAATTCTCGCCAACTCTTTACCAGTTGCCGTGCTTCCTTCTCAACTGGACCGTCGCGTATCCTGCCATTCTGAGTAAGCGGGTCCCATTGCATTTCGGGGTTAGCTATGGACTTATCATTTCGGAGAGTATGCCCAATCCACTGCCACTTTTGTCTTCGTATTATTGTTCCTAAAGGTTCATGGCCCGTTCTCTGATAAAGGTGTTCATTAGAGATACGGTTTGGCCAGAAAATCCTAAAGATATATCGTAGGCACCTATCAAAGAAAGTTTGGCGCAATATTGTTTATTTTTATTCCAGGAGGTCAATTATCTCGGCATCGTCCTAGCCAAACGGCTCAACTCCAATTCTCATATCAAGTACGTCAATGAGCAGGCAGAACTTGATGGCTATAAACCAGGTAAGGGAGTAGTATTTTGGTGGGTTTTTTGACCTGAAAATAATTGAATGTGGCAACTGGTCTAATGGTGTTTCAGCACTGGACCCTTAGAGTTTGATCTAGTTTACAGATGGATCAAATATTGAATCTACAGTTGGAACTAATCTCTTTGATACTGTCGATACCTAGTGATGGTTTTCCATGCCTTTCATATCTGCGCTAGATTACACTTTAGTTCCCATGGCAGGCTATTGGCTTATTGGTTCGAAAAGACTTTAAACAATGGCTGAGTCAAGTCGTCCTGGTCCTGGTTGTAAAGTGAAAAATTAGATTTTTCGCAATACATGATCACGCATATGTATCAGCTGTTGATATGAGCGATCCCACTTTGCGAGGGAGTAGTATAAAAATATAAATGAACCGACAGCAAAACGGATATGAATTTATCTCCCTCGAGTATCCAATCTAAATAGTTTACCATTCTCTGTTGCTCCATACCTTCGTAGCAAGAGAGTTTCTTCATCTCCTATCGATTTGATAGTACAATGTTCTACTTGAGCTAACACTTAACTAGTTCCTAGTTTTACCACAGCCGTCTCAACACGCCTCTTGGCACAATTTTTCCTTTCATTCCAGAATTCTACAGTTTTTTTTTTTTTGAGGAAAACGAAACCGTGACATAGAAAAGAAATTAGAACTCATATAGCGCATAGCCTCCGATTGTTTTGAACGATATCAGATACTTTTCAGCTCCAGTAAACATTTTTTGGTTGACAATCGCAATAATTACCCAAAAACTTAGTTCTTTACTCCTACTCTAGACCTCTATATAAATAAATGTAAAACTTGTAAACCGCTTAGTAGTTCATTACCATCACGACATCGTAACAAGCACAACCGGATCGACATGAATCGCATTGTCACAGTTTTACTTCTCTGCGTGTATCTAACGACGGCGGTGGTAGTTTCACCTTTGACTCACGAAGAAGAAGTATTCTCTGCTCGTTCCGTGGGTCGAAGTCTGGCCAAGTGTCTGGGAGAACGACAGGTACTTCTGTGTCTGCAGAAGGAAACCGCTCACAATTTGGACCTTGTTCTGCGTGACAACTCCACATGGCAGTACAGTGATTTTATTCAATTCGAAAAGGATCTGAACTTTACACTACCAAGCGAGGCAGGACGCTTTAAGGATTCAATGGGCCAGGAAATTGCTGAGAAGCTGGTGCAACTGGCCGAAGCCCGTTCGATTCGATTGAGAGTTAATCCCAGATCTCTGGAGGGCGAGACGAAGGACCTGAATCCCGATGAAGGTGGTGAAGATAATACACGAAAATACCAGAAAATTTGGTACTTAAATGATTCACTTAAAGCACGCAAGAAAAAGGAAAAGGACAAGGGTATGGCTATGTTTGGCGGCCTAGCCATGGTAGCGATGATGGCACAAATGTTTCTCGGCAAAGTGATGCTTATTGCTGGATCAGCCTTCATCATGGCGAAGATTGCACTCATGGTGTCACTTTTGGTGAGTTTTTCGTTTAAGTAGATCTGATCCTGCCTGTTCTTCTTTCTGGATGTTCGACAGACAAAAAGTGCTTCCGAAGCCAGACTAAAAGAATTTCCTTTCAGACCAGTCTCAAAACGAAGTCAAGTGGTGGCGGTAGTACCGAGCACGTAGTCACCTATACCGATGTAGGTGGTGGAGGTCACAGCGGCAGTGGCCATAGTGGCTGGCATCGTAGTCTGCCGCACTATGCACCACAATCTACGCCCGTTCACCACCAGTTCGACGAGGAGCAACACTCAAATTCACCAGACTACTACCACTACGATGGTAGCACCCAAAGACAAGACTACAAGTTCATTTAGAGTATTTTACAAATAATTTATTAAAATTAGTTTTAATTGTACATTAAATAAATTATTTTATATATAAAAAAAAAAATTGAAAATCTTTGGTTTAGGGTTACCTAGAAGTATGCAGCCTTCTTCTTCAAGATCGCGGGACATGGGCGCGATACGCCTTGTCCTGCATCATCATTTCATCGTCTATGCTTCGATGGTAGGAGCTCCCTTCATGGCCACCTTCGTACTCACCATGGCTCGAGGAGTACGTATGACTTTGCTGGACTTGGGGATGTTTTACAATCTCGTAGGTGGTCTTCTCATGGCCCTCACCAGAGACAAGTTTCTTCAGCCCTATGATAGCGCTTATGATGAGTGCAATCTTGCCGACAACCAAAGCCTTGCCGGCAATTATTGCTATCGAATGGTATGCCATCTTCAGTATACCAGCTTTAAGAAGAACAGCAGCGATGAACGGACCAAGATACTTCTTGTCGTCCTTCTTCTTACGGCTCTCATCGAAGAAAATCTGGCTGGTACGCTGACCGAATGACAAAAGTCGGGGTATATTCACTTGAACCTGACGACTCTGAAGTAGGCTGAGAACCCGTGCGAAGAGAATCCTATCCAGACTCTTCGACGACAGCTGTTCCAGATCACTATTGCTGAGATGAAGATCACCACGGGATCTGGCTTCACTCTCGTTGTAGTCCGGCTTCCGCACAATCGATATCCCGTCGAGGAGCTTGATATTGTGCACCTTTAGCGCTCGGCCGACCAGCTTTGCTCCTTGAATCTTCAAGCACCGAAATATGTCATCACTACTTTCACACTGATCGTAGATATGCTTGATCGCTCGTGCTACTCCAGTGTCCAGGAGGGAGGATCGCGCCGAAGCCGATTGTGTTGTATCCTCTGCACTGCTCAGCGCACAGCCGACAAGTACCACCAAAATTAGTTGCCTCAGAAGTGTATCCATTATCCTTGATGCTATCAGTGCTGCGCGACGAACTCCTCCAAACAAACTGATCGTCATCAAGTGCATCAAATCAATTTTATACCGCATGCATGTTCTGCAATCTTCGGATGCACGCTATCAGAGCGTGCAAACCAAAGCAGTGCAATGGCAGAATCGTAATGCGGTCGATTCGAGATTGAATTGCAAGCTTCGCTAAGTATCTGCATAGTCTGGCCTAGCATGGAGGGTAATCAGTTAAGGAAAATACCAAATTGTTTTAATTGTTGAACGAGATGGATTCGAAGGTAGTAGTGCGCGCAGATACTTGGTTTTTTTTTTCTCTGTTTTACTTGCACTTGCATGGACTTCATTGAGCGAAACGGATAAGTGTGTTTTTTTTTTTTTTTTTTCTTTTTCTTCGAATGAGCGAGGGCCATGGTTTTGAAAATATCATGGAAAGGGGTTAATGGTAATGACTTGAAGTAGGTGTAGACTTTCTTTTGAATTTGTTTGTCGTTTTGTGACACCATTATCACGCAATCGATTGTTTATGGAAAATGTATTAATGACCGTTATAAAGCGTGAAAGTCGACTGCTTGGAATGTTTAACCAGCATGGAAGTTGAAGGAGGTACCTACTGGGGAAAAAAGTAAGTTGAAGGTCGGGCAAAAAAGTGACAGATGGCTTTGACAGCTGGGTTATTTGCAATGAGGGGGTGCATTGTATCATTCGACGTCAGTCAATGAGACTAAGAGAAAGTATGTCTCGTGAGGGGAGTAGATTCAGAGTATCGATCGGATCTCTAGATCTCAAAACATTGGGGAAATAGTAAGTCCTGCAAGAACAGCAATAAGGCCTGCGAAGGAATCAAAAAATTAATTTCTGGACATTAGGAATGCCCTCAATGCAACAAACCAGACATTTATCCTGCATGTGTACAGGAAAAAGTACGTAGACGGACCGTACTGACTAGTAGAGCAAGTAGACTCATCTGCCCCTAGTTGAACCTTTATGAACTTTTAAAAAGTGACATTTTCTAAACCATTTTAATGCATACAACAAAGTTAGAGGTGGTATTTAAGACCAAGCAAGCTAATGGAGCAATCAATGCTTTTTGTGGAAGATCGAACGGATGCAGGATGTACGGATAACCTTAAGGTAAATGGATATTCAATTACAAAGGCTTAAACTTTCTAGTGATCTTCTTCGTAGGGGGCATGGGCTACTACAAAGAAAAATAATACGAGTGTTAAAAAGAACTAAAATCCATCAGCTCGACGTATAGCATGAAGTACAAAAGGCTCAGAATCAAGCGATCTTCCACCAGATCAATCGATTCTAAAGTCCATTAGTGTTCTCATCTTCCAATTTACTTTGGTATTTCACAACATGGTCAACGCAAGGTGGAGTTTCGAGAAAACGTTGGATCCAAAACAACAGTAAAAGAACTACAGATCTCTAACACTAAATAAACCACAGCTAAGCCTGCTCATACATAAGTATGTATCCTCACAGGCCTCAATAGCGGCTCACTTTTTTTTTTTTAGAAAACACTTACCTGGAGCACTCAGGACGCTACTGGTTCATTGTACTAATAGGAAACAAAATCCAGTGCCGGGAATGCACTTCAGTGCTGAGAAGCTTACAGTGTCAGCACTCACGACATCAGATCCACGAAGATCTGTCACCTGATTCGACCAAAGGCAGAGGAATGACAAAGGAAATGATCCGAGTTATCGTCGCTCTCTCAATAGGTGTCATAGAGAGAGGTGTCTTAAGGCTAGAACATGAAGAAGCTCGACAAAAGGAAAGTGTCCCAGCAAGGACTGCAAGAATGCCGCTGTTTTTTTTCATATATTCTGCACCCTGGAGAGTCGAACCCAATCGAATTTCCCAAAGCAGGTTTGACTCCTTGGATATCATCCCCTGACCCTTGCTTACCAAACTCATTGGAAATTTCATTTCCTCTTATCCCAGTGTGACCTGGAACCCAGACAAGAGTCAAAGAGTACAGCCTTTCAACCGAATTCAAAGAGTTTTTGCTCCAACTATTTTGGAACGGGCTTCAGGGCTGACCAAAACTGTAAAGGCATCCTGATTATCGCTACAGATGCACATACTCCCACCCTGCCACGTAATCTTATTATATAATCCCCAGACATTTTCGCTTTAAAATCCAAGACATCCTTGCCTAACGTGTAGGGAAGTCTAATGCTGTCGATCTCCACGAAGATACGAGTAACGAACCCTTGACTAGTTTTGAAAATCGAGCAAAGCAAATTAAAGTAAAGTTTTATAAAAGAGCAGAGCCAGGGATACAAGAAAAAGGTCCCGTGCAGCCGAGACAGGATTCTTTGAAATCTCGTGCAAAGGCAGTCACATTCGAAAGCCCCTTTGCCCCAAGCAACCGACGCATAAACTACAAAAAGGTCTTCTCGTAGCCATATAAATCCAGAGGAACTTTTTCGGTGAGAAGCTCCATCTTTAGCCAAACCACCCTTACACTGCCAGAAAACTTAAAGTGCCTTTGTCATTAGAATCACTCCCAGATATTTCGCTACATAGAAGATCTTGAAAGTAACGTCCTATAGCACTGTCTGAATCAGACCAGTAACAATCCTCCTTCTCGTAAAGAGAACAACCTTAGTTTTGAAAGGATGTGAACGCAACACATTTCCTCAGGGAATGTTTTGAGCTTCCAGTTTCTAACCACTCGCAATACAGATTAGCCAGTGGTCCATTACAAACTCTACTCAATGAGTCGATCTTTCAGAACTCATTCGCAGAATTCTGTCTTGTACTTTATTAAACTCTCAAACACACAATCGATCAAAGGATACACTCAGGTATGTTGGCTTCGAAACTGCAAATCCATTTAATTTCCCACAGTGAGAGTTACTGGCACAAAATCAAACCAAAACTACCTTTTTATGTCTCTAACATGGCCGACACCTATACCTTACCTCCTATATACATACATGCTTCTGAAAGTTAATGGTTATTTACTACTGCTTGCAGTTTTACTGCTCTATGGGCGACGACCTAAACCGAATCACAATTGGTTCCAATTAGAAACCATTCAAATAAAGTCGCATAGAGCCACTGTAGTCCACCAGACTTTCACGCCGCTCGTAAGAAGATACTTTACTGCAACGAAGCACTCAGACCTATGTATGTACGTAGTTGGCTGCCAGTAAAAGGGCGGCAATGGTCAGAAGTGGTTTTGGTTTTTCCAAGTTTTACGACCATTCAACCATAAATCTATTATGTATAGGTACTTTCAAGTAGAAATTAATTTCGATTTTATAAGAGTGTCCCTTGGATGAATCTTCCCAAAACCGATAAAAGAAAGGGAAGACGTAGATACTTTGACATGCTTTCTCTTTAAGATTTAAGTCAAAATAGATTTAAGGTCAAAATATAAAAAAAAAAATACAAATTTTCTCGGAAAGAGGGTAGAATCACGTGGGTATCGATAGTCTTTTTTTAATTTTTCCCTCACATGGGAAGGATGTCTTTTTAGTTGAATATGTTTTATTGTTTCTGGGAATCTATTTGATTTTGGGTATACAAAACAAAAACCGACCATAACTGTCCATCTTAATTCCCAGAAACTAAAAGTTCATTCCTCCATAAGGCACGTGCCTGCTCATTTCACATAAACACTTATGGAACCTATTAGGCTATTAACAACAATGGCCTGGAACAAAACAAAAAAGGATACGATATACATGCAAACAAACAAACACTGAGGGAACAAAACATTGCAAAAGGGCACAAGTAACTTATAGATACTTGATTCCGATCCTGTGTAACGTTGTTCCTTTTTTAAAAGCTGCTCGCAGTGCCTATGGCGAAACTATAGTAACAAAACGAAGGAAACAACAGGATAATGTTATTATGCTCATGTGTATGTGTATGGGTAAATGTAAAACATCCTGAAATGTGTAAAGTAACAAAACAAATTCTACTACCGTCACGAGACAAGTTTAATTTCAGAAACACACGTGTATGGAGATTTGTGAATATTTTATAAGGATTCTTCAATCGGTTGAATGAAAAGCTTACATCAGAAAAAAGAAATACATGCCCCGGGGCTTGACTGTTGTCGTTTGTTGACTTGTTATGTAATTATTGATAGGTTTCAATGTTGCACCATTAAAACTACACGTGGCGCAAAATAAAACCCAAGGACGAGGACATTCAGTACCTGGTCCTTGATTAGTTGCAGGAAGAAAGAATATATTTTCAAAATTACATTGGAAAGGATAATTGGTTTTCTAATTAATTACGTGCGACCCTTCTTACAATTTGCAATTTGTTGGATGAAAGAAATATTAAGAAAAATGAAAACTGTACACAAAGTCAAGTCATGCAACTCGGCAAAAGTATT
This sequence comes from Xylota segnis, assembly GCA_963583995.1. Classification (NCBI taxonomy): domain Eukaryota; kingdom Metazoa; phylum Arthropoda; class Insecta; order Diptera; family Syrphidae; genus Xylota; species Xylota segnis. Next base: position 25,842,108 of record OY757236.1, on the reverse strand, counting down.
GAAACGCAGTTCTAAATGGTTGGCTTCAACCAGCACAGTATTCGTTCAAAGAGACGTGAAATGAGGGAAAAGTAATCTAGAAATACTTCTGGTTATGATTCTATTAAGTCGATGAAACTTGGCAGTGGTATGATTCTGAGTACAGCTTAGAGAACATACGAATCTAAAAACTATTTTTAGGATATTTGAAAAGTTTGATTTGCAAAGTCGCTAAATACTGGGTATATGCGTGTACTAAGCCGATCAGTTGAAACACTCCAGCATTAAGTGGTAGGAAAACCTGAAAGTTCACTTTGCCGCACAGGAAGCGCGCTTAGTAGACTGACTTAAACAAAATGCGTCTATAAGACCAGAACTGACCAACAAAGCGTAGACTCAATAAACTCAGACTAGGTGGAATGCATATTCTTGGCGAGAAAGTCGTCTCAAGAGGTGCCCTCCAAGGAGATGTCTATATCCTTTACGATTGAGATTGGTCGCTCACTGAATTTGAAAGATAAGACAGTGGACTCTCAAGGTACCCTCACAAAAGGGGTCCTATCTCCTCTTCAGTGAGGAGGATAAAGGGTTTCTCAATAGGGACATAACAATTTTGTGTTTCAATACAGTCGCATTCTTAAACATTTTATATGATCTGTCAGTACGAAAGTATTAGGCAAAGTTCATATTTTTTTCCATGGTGAAAAATATGACCAAGCAATGTTTGGAAACTAATGAAAATTACTACCGAAATTCTGAGACGGTGGTCCCAATCTTAAGAGCGTTTACTCCCATTTTCGGTCGTAATAATATTCCTACCAGGCCCTCTGTGAGTGCTGTAGTAGATACATATATTCAATCTGAAATATTTACTATTCAATGTTCCTATGTCAGTGAGATGACGCACAGCATATTAAATATTCGTCAAATATTTGTATTTAACTGCTTCTGTTCAAAATGAGGAAAACCATTCGATTTCACGCCGTTCATAAGAATTGGTAATCTCTCAGTTCACATATGGCGAATTTAACATAAAGATATTGGTCCGTACCATTAGTAGATCAAACAAACTCAAGAACTGAAGCCTATTGGTCGTTTGAAAAGCCGAAACTTCTCCGATTGGGCTCTGCAAAACTTTGAGGAAAATCCTGAATTTCATCCAAAAATCATCTTTAGTAATAAAGCACATTTTGGACTTAAAGGCTTTACTGGATAGTGTCAAACCCACACGTCCTTCAAGAGGCTAAATTGGATCCACAGAAAGTGACTATCAGTCATATGTGGTTCCAACGAAATGGTGCCACATATTCACACTTACATATCATACTTAATGGGTTCCCGACCTGTGAAAAGTCTCTGCCTGAGACACGGCATCCTTCAACTCTTTTCGACCTCGGACAAATGTGATAGCTTGATCTTTGGAACTGGGGTTCGGTCTTACTTGTCGTCTCGAACCTGAGACTGGAATTCGAAAATCATCTTTGTTGGAGCCTGATTGTCCATTCCGTCGATGTGGCCAAGCCACTCTAGTCGACGTGTTTTCAATCTTTGGACTACGTCCACATCTTGGTACAGCTCATAAAGTTCGAGGTTATAATTACGTTCTCCTCCATTCGCCCACCTCAAAGAATTTTTCCATCGAATGTCGACGAAATCAGTTCTGCATTCATGCTTACCATCCAATATTCGGCTCCATGTACCATACCCCAGAACTGGCAGGATAAATGCCTTTTACAGCATCATTTTTCCTTTCTAGCTAGGAGTTTTGAACCTATTTGTTTCGCACAGATGGTCAACAAATTGAGCTATTGAAGGGGAAATTTGGTAATCGTGTAGTTTCGAGAAAAGCTCACTTTAGATTAAGCCTTGGGTTGTTGGCAAAAAACGTACAAGCCAGCATCATTCGAAGAATTTAGGAACAATATCAAGCACGTAATAGCCAAGACTTTGATCGATATATGCAGAAGAAGGGTAGGAAATTGGCTCCAAGGACTGGATAGGTACAAACGTACTCATGGTAGTCACATGAACACGATGGAATTTCACACTTAAATTTAACACGTGTATCTAACTTTAGCCCGATATCTCAATTATTCAGCGTTTTATTAAAACGCAAAGTTAGTATGTCCTTATTGAAAAATCTTTTATGTCTTCCAAATCTTTGGAGAAACTCTTCTCAGCTCAGCCACCACCAAAAAGATGAGGTAGATTGGTAAGTTCCAATAATTTATACAAAAACACAAGAGTCCCTACTATACGATGGTATATTCTTTAGGTTTAAATTAGGTTAGGTTAGGTTAGGAATGGGGTGGTTACATGTGCGGCCAACACTCGAATCAGTAGAGGATCCATTGTGAGTCATGGGTTTACCCGAAAAACAAATACAAAGCTTGGTTATTAACTTTTAATGGCCTGTTTGAACCACCTCGAGGTGGTGATAAATTTCAAGAGGGTTGGTGGTGACCCAGGTTTTGGCGATATCATTTTAAGATAGAAGTGCGCCAGTCTTTCTCATTTCCTAGTCTTGCTTTACATTGTATTTTACAAGAGCTAGGAGCTGTGGAATACATTGTCAGGTCCTGTTCAGAGAGTACCTCATCGTCAGTTTTTGACCCATCCTTAAAAATCGCCATATTATGCAGGTTGATAGCCCTGCCGTACATCTAAACCTAGACACGTCGTTTTCAATTTGAAGAAGTATTCACCTAGAAGAGGTAGTGCTGGGCGAGTACCGAGCAGGTACTCTTTGTTCTTCTTTGTCTCTGCAGGTTTTCAAGAAATCATTTGACAGGAATCCCATTCTGATCGTATGTCTTGCTATCAGTCAGTGTCCTGTAATTCTCCCATAGGAGCCTTTAGGTTTACTTCACGTCAGGTAAGGTCCAGGTCGATATGCTCGTAGTTAGGTTATTTCATCCATATTACGATGTCTTATGCTTCGATCAACATACGAAGTTTTATTGTTCGTATTGGTGGAGACGATGGTTCGGCCAGATCATCTGCTTTGGAGTTGCTTGTGATATTTCTGTGTCCGGGGACCCAGACCAGAGTATTGTAAGCTCTTTTTGTTGCCATTTCTAGAGCTTTGATCACTGACTGAATATAGGCTTACCATCAATCCGGTACAAGGAAAGCCTGCTGCAACAATAGCCGACACTTTCGCTTGAAATATACTACAATGGTCTGAAGGTCAGACTGCTGTGTTTAGCATCGGAACCTCTGAGAAAGTTGCCATTCCCGTAGTTTCCGATGTCTGGGATCGATCTATGTAGATTTCACTTGTGACATTCAGATTAGTCTGGTATTATATTTGATGTTGAATTCATGAAATGGGGATAAGTAAACTGAATCCTTCGGAGTGTAGTTCAATTTGTGTGTCTGACCATTATTGAGATTCACTAAGTCTTAAGACTGCTTTAAAGGATACTAGATTTCCGAAGATATTAATGGGAAAATCGTATACTAGAGGCCGCAGAATATTCCAGTTTTATCCGAATATCTTTTCCAATAAATATATTCCACTTTGGCTTAAATATATGGTCACACAGCTTCGGATGCGCCGAGTTTCACATTTGGCCATTAGTCAAGTAGTAATAGAGCGATTTAATTGTCATTTTACATTTTCTCTGTGAATTGCAACACACAAGCCTAACATAAATTTCTCTCATTCTCACACACAAATTCCTTACCAATAATACCAATGAGAATAATTTTCCTAACAATGTTAATTTCTTCTCATCATCTTAAGTGGTAAATTGCCATTAATCATGCTCAAAGTATATAGACACGTGATGTCTAATCCTAAAGATACCTTTTCAACTAAAGTGTGTTTTCGACACCTTTTTTTGCATCGAATAGATATATTGTAAAAACTCAAGCCTTGTTTGTACTGTGCCCATATATTTGCCAGACGCCATTCACTTTCACTGTATACCCATAGATGTGAAGTTAATTTTATTTTTCTATTTTTTTTATTTTTGTGCAAACCACCATTATTATTGCTTTGTGGTATTGAAAATTTCGCGGCTGCGGTTCCATCATCAATTAACCCCTCACCGACTCAACTGACCATGACTTTGGTAGATTGTTGTGGCGTTGCCGAAGTCATCATCGTCGTCGTCGTCGTCGTCGTTATCCGTCGCAACTCGACAGCCGCCTGCCAACCACGTTGATGTGCTATAATTTATTGTTATTAAGGAAAATTCAATGATGTAGAAAATGTCTTTCTCGTCGGCAGAATGCTGGGAAAAATAAAAATTAATCGATCTTGTTGATGGAGGTCTTGAATCCATGCCTATCACAGGACTGGTTTAAGCCAATCCGCATACTAATTAACAATTAATCTCCATCAATCATTGGCGGTGATGCCTTTTGGAACGACTTAGTCCTATTTATTGAGTTCATAATTTTTTTTTCTATCCCACAGGATTTTGGCCAAAAGTCTTATAGCCGCTAATTAATGAGGAGAAATGAAATCACTTGTGTTGTGTGGATATGTATTCATTACCCCTTTATTAATCCTAACAGATTATCCACAGCCGAGTAGCCATCAATGAGTTTTGATTTTGGCTGGTTTAGACCGACCCTCGTTGAGGATGCACTTAGACCAGAAAAGGTTCATTGTAAACAACAACGGTGTGAGATAAAAAAATGATTCCAACGCCCAATTAGCGAACTCACGGTGATGTCTATGGCTAGATGTCCGAGTTTCTAAGAAGACTCCGGCACCGATTTTAAACCCGTCCGTACAAATTGACAGCGATTTCTGATACAGGACATCTACTATATAAAAGACGGAACCCTAAATAGTTAATAAAGTTTTATTTCCAGTTAGAACAGAAAATCTATCCTTCCGTGGAGTGAAGGCCTGTCCTGATTATTTAAAAATCTCCCAAGAGTACAAGTGCCAGGCACAGTAGGACCCACCATCACTTTTGAAGACCCTTTTGAAAAAAAAAATTTAGAAATTTCTGGATCGTAATGGCTCCTGAACCACTTCTTATATCGAATCCCTTGCATTGGTAATGTGTTTTCATTTGACTAGCCTTATGCCATGCAGCTCGATGAAACTTATAAAAGCAAACGTTTTTAGGCAATAAGCAGCCTCGATTTTATTCTTTCCTGGCTGGTTGTGATCTTTAGGAGTAAATTTGCTGAATTGAACTCAATTAGCTGTAAGAGAAACGTCCCTGCATTCACTGGTACCGATCATTAAAAATCTCTCGATGGCAATGATATCATGAAGTAGCGTGCGAAGGTAACCTACCTACCTATTAACCTTCTTGGAGTAACTAAGTCCGAGACTTGGATTTTAGAATTCATTGGAATCATCATGAGCTCTGAAAGGCTGATTATAATTCTCTCTGAACAACTTTCGATATACAGCAGCGTTGTAAACCTATGAGTTCACGAACGATTTAAGATCGATTAGGCAAGCCTCTTTCAGCCTGAAAACAATAAATTATAAAGAGCTAAGTTATTGGCTATTTCGGAGGCCTACGGAGACTATCGCTACTTTTATAGATGAAGACTAAATTGGAGCTGCTATGTACATATATTCTTCAAACCAGCACCACTGACCTATGTAGAGACTATGGCGACAGTGAGGTAGACAAAAACTGAACACATTTCCTTTGGAAATACCCAAGCGTCAACAGAACTAAATACCCTATCCTCGTTAATGTACGTATCTTTCAAAGACTTATGTGAACTAGAAAACATGACTAGTGATTAGGAGAGTCACTCCCGTCATAAAGTGATTGTAGAACTAAAGGTATTGTATATTGTTTGAGGTATCCCTGGCAACACAAAAGATGCACTGACATCCAAAGCTGTGGATACTTCCTGTAGATACATTCAACCCTCCCAACTTGGAGGAAGCTCACAAGCTTCCTAATACTTTTCCTGTCTTAACTCAGGGTCTCGCTGTAAGTATAAGGCTTGATTAATAGTTTTGATTGTCCTAATCCCGGGTCTTCCAATGGGCGATGTTTGTATTCCTAAACATTAATCAGGGCTGTAGCGTTCAAATCCTACGAATGTTGATTGTGGGCCAGCTCTATCTAGTTCATATGCTGATTCGTTCCCTGAAATTCATCGATGACCAGACATTCATCCGAGGAGCAAGATTTTACTGACATAGAGTCCATTATTTGGATGACAGTGCTTTAATCTTATCTATCTCAATACCTTTACTCAGGTTTAACCTAGCGCAAATCTAAATGGCATGAAAATAAGTCTAGAAAACTGGGTGGCCACATTACCACAGATATCCAGGTTTTGATGTTGAGTCCATAGACACCAGCTTCAACGCAAAACTCCATCTTCTTTTAATCTGTGAACCAGGCCAAGTTCTTAGGATCCAATGCCAGATCACCAATAGACCAGTTTCCGTGGTCCAACACAGTACTCTCTGACCATAATGTTGGGATTAGCTAAAAAAAAATCCCTTTTTGGTCAAGAGCACCTGGTTTATACTTGTAGTCTAGTTACAACTTACTAGCGCATATTCCTAATGAAGATTTGTGGGAATGTAAGCCCAACCAGGCACGGTTTCTAATGCTCAAGTAGGGCGAGTGAGAGTGGCATGGTACACTTTCGATTGGCTGGTCGAAGTATGATTTATGCTACTAATTCTTCTTACCATTAAGTCGTAGTCAGTGTTATCCTTTTAACTCTCAATGTGAAGAAGTGTACACAGACTTATTTCCTTGGAGCGAGGCCCTTCTATCGTCTTCACCTTCGGTTCTTCGGTGGATTATTGATGTGCACCAATGTACGTATTGTCTGTCTGATGTCAAGATTAGAAAACGCTATAAAAAGACGGATTTAGCAACCTGAGGTAGTAGTAACCAGAATTTTCAACGCTTCGAGTGGCTGGTAAGGTACGTAAAGTACTGATAGCTTTGATTTTAGTTCAATTCTTCTTCGTTCTTCAAAAAGCGTGCTTAAACATATATATGTATACGCATATGTTCTAAAATCACGAAGTAAACAAATAATAAGAATAATCTTCAGGAAATACTCCGGAAATAGCTACCACACGCACGTGCTCCTTAAATTAGCGTTTCCAGATTACAAGTGTTTGTTACAGCATTACAGCACTCACACCATGACTGCTGTCTCCCCAAAGCTATCCCATCCAAGCATTACATCAGGAAAACACTTCAAGATACTTTCGCGGAATCGAGCCTAAACCAAGAGAAAACTTTGTTAAAAACATTCGTTACCCCATTAGCATCTAATTAGAAGGTTTCTTTCTTCGTGTGGCAGCGCTTCCAAGTGCTTCCAAAAATAAAATGTTCTTCGTTTCAATTATACAAATAAACGCGCCTGTCTATCAGCACCGTACCTTCGCGGATTAGCCTTTCTTGAAATTTTTTTTCCCACTGGCTGCCTCGTGGAAACCTACACTGGAACTGGGACGAACAATCGTTTACCACGCGGAAGCACAAATTAACTGCTAATTAAATTCGGGGCGTTGATGGTCCTATCAGCGGCATCTCATCAAATTTCGTCCGACAAATATGGAACGCCAGCATCGGCGGTGTTTCGTCTTTATGATCTGCTGTCAGTCGCGGTGGTGGTCTGCTCTTCCATGAGAATACCACAATTGTATGACCAGGAACTGGGTTACCAATGCACTGGGCGCTCCCGTGCCTTTGCAATGGAAACTGGAGTATTCCGCATTTCCCCCGGGGTTCTGTAATTAAATGTAAAATGTTTAATTACACTTTCCGTTTGGTGTAACAGACGCGTAAGGTTTCTTTGTGCAGTGTTCGAGGCGAACAATGAAAAACAAATAAAAGTGTGATTACGAAACGATCATTAGGCAGAAGGCACCTTTTTTGTGTGCAACATCGGTTAAGGAGAAGACGGTAAGTGTTAAACACAATCAATCAAAACTAAAAGGTAACGTCCGGTCAAGTGATGCTTATTTGTTCATTGAGGTCATTAAATGTAATTAATTAGCATTAATAGGGAGATGGGTGCGCGACTTGCAGTTGAAAATAAAATGGTTTGCAGGAATCTTACAAATGGGTAGCCATGTACACCGTAGTTGAACTTAGATGAAATATTGAACACTGTTCAGAGTTAGTTCAGGTTACTGTTCAGGCAGAACGATGGAGTACATTTAGTATTGAAATGGATGATGCCAAAATGGGTTTAACGGAAAACGGGGGCAAAACCAACCATGTATACCTAAGCTATGAACGAGAAGGATCACGAAGCGTTGGACAGAACTTTGAGATACTAAGAGACTTTGTTTACCTTGGCTCTGATGCCAATTTTGACAATAACTCCACCTAAAATGAAGAATACTTACTTAACGGGCTCCTGACCCGTAAGAGTCCCTGCCAGAGACACGGTAGGCTTCGATCCCTAGCACGCTGCTTCCAGTTGTCCAGACCAAGCGCTCTGGCATCCGCGATAGCTTGGTCTTTAAAATGGAGGTTCGGTCTTCCTTGTCGTCTCGAACCTGGGGGCTGTGTGTCGAAGATCCTCTTTGCTGGAGCATTATTGTCCATTCGCTCGATGTGGCGTATTTTGGCTTTTTGGACTACATCCACATCTTGGTACGGCTCATAGAGTTCGCGCTTATATCTTCTCCTCCATTCGCCCTCATCGCATATGGGACCAAATATTCGGCGAAAAATTTTTCTCTCGAAAGTGCCCAACATGTGCTCTGCTTTCCTGCTTATCGTCCAGCACTCGGCTCCATATAGCAGAACTGGCAGGATCAGAGTTTTGTAGAGCATACATTTCGTCTTCCGAGATAGGAGTTTTGAACCCTTTTGAAGTGGCAGCGGTTTCCTAGGGTAAGTCTTCGTCGAATCTCCACTAGGGTGTCGTTCGTGGAGTTGATATTTACTCCGAGGTAGGTAAACTCCCTAGCTACCTCAAAGTTACTGTTGCCAACAGTGACGTTTTGTCATAGGCGGTGGACCGATGCATCTTTGTTTGTTGACAACAGGTACTTGGTCCTCATTTACTTCAAGGCCAACTCGTTTCGCCTCTTCTTCAATTGCCGTGAAAGCTTCTATAATGGCACGCTGGGAGCGACCGATGATGTCGATGTCGTCTGCATATCCCAGCAGCTGGACAGATTTATTGAAGATAGTGCCTTCCGTGTTGACACCTGCCCTGCGCACTATCTGTTCCAGCACTAGATTGAGGAAGTCACACGACAGCGCATCTCCTTGCTGAAATCCGGTGCAAGTTTGGAATAGTTCAAATGAGCTGTTCCCAAATTGCACATTGCACCGCGTGTTTTCCAGCGTCACGCGGCACAGCTGGATCAATTTTGCCGGGATCCCGAATTCGGCCATCGCCTTGTAGAGCTCAAGACGATGAATGCTGTCGTATGCGGCTTTAAAGTCGATGAAGAGGTGGTGGGTCTCGACTTGAAATTCGTTGGTCTTTTCCAAGATTTGCCTTAATGTGGAAACTTGGTCGGTCGTCGATCTGCCGGGCCGGAAGCCACACTGGTACGTGCCGATTAGTGTGTTGCAGAAAGGTTTCAGACGTTCACACAGTACATTGGATAGGATCTTATACGCGACATTTAGCAGGGATATGCCTCGGTAGTTCTTGCAAGACATAGGATCGCCTTTCTTGAAGATGGGGCATATAGAGCTGATAGTCCAATCATCGGGCATGGCTTCATCCACCCATACTTGGTTGATGATTTGGTGCATGCACCCTACCAAAACATCACCACCATGTTTGAAAAGCTCTGCTGGTAGATCACCAAAATGAAGAATAACTCTTGCCAATCGCTGTGTCTTTAAACTGAGAAGACAAGTAAGTAGTAACCATTCTATACCACATAAGGAGATTCTGAATAAGATCGTGATCATCCCAGTCCCACCTAATCTCCTTGAACCATGAACTTCATCAAGAGAGAAAGAAATATCCTCGTTTGCATTCATTTGTGTTGACGGTCCTTGGAAGCGGAGATTCAACAATGAACTATACGAGCTGTACAGCGACATTGACCTAGTCAAGAAAACTGCGCGTTAGTCCGTCTGAAATGCAAGGATAATGCAAGGACGAATGTACATTAGTGATCAGGTCCGTAGAATCCGGAGGGAGAATTCAGTTGACGAAAACCTCGTGTTAGGTTGCACTCATAGGTTACAGGGAATTTCAACTGACATGGAGGGAGCAACTGGAGACGATTAGGTAAGGAACGGGCTTGCTGTAGAGACTTGTTGGTTGAGCGCCAGGTTCACCCTGAACTGCAGTGTCACCTACGAAAGTAAGTAAGTGACAGGAAATTAAAATAAAGTTCACGACTGGGTCGTACGTACTTGCACCTTCATGCTATGGTGTACAATTTTATCAGGATTGATATCCAGGTCTTGCTCTTCTCAGTAAAGTAGGCGTGGCATTTCGCGTTTCGATGGAATAATAGTCATAACATTATTCTCATAAGTAGGTATATAGGGGTTTATCCATTTTTGGTGTTTTTATAAAAACGCCTTTAAAAAGTGGGCGTGGCCTTGCGCTGCATTTTTCCGAAGGGGTTTTTCAACTGTAAGTGAAGTTAGATACGGTTTGTTTCACTATGTCTATACCAGCTGTTTAATCACAAAGCTAATCACTTCAACTAACTATTTTTGGAACACAATTCCCAGACTGAATACCATTTTATTGATTTTGTCGGCTGTGGTGAACATTGGGATGACTTTTGCTGAAGCCAAATTGCTGGTTAAGATGACGCTAAGTGACTTGATGGATCCTTCTGTAGATAGATTAGAAATGCTTAAATTGTCTGGTTAGACAAGAAAGGTTTGTAGCAAGTCATAGTCGGTGCCATTACAGGTCACTCCATTATCGGCGGCCACGTCGTTATGACTGCTGTAGACGGTATATGAATGTAGAAGACTATGAGACTCTACGTCATCTTTTATGTAAAAGTTAACCTCACTTCGCTCGTAGGTAACTGCAGTTAGGTATACACTAGAGGATGACTTTAAGCATAGTGCTGTTTCACCAAGACATCTTCTGATGCCAAACAGCTAGGCCCACAGTCGAGTTGTTTAAGTTCGGTTAAAGTGTTATTTTTAAAACTAGTCGATTGGGGGCCTTATTCCTGAGATTTAAACTATGTCCAGTGCATAGTCTATCCCAACAACTGGGAGGTCTAAGACCAACTCAGGACCAACATTGAACGCGAAAGTGCAAAAGTGATTTATGAGGCAAATGAAGAAAAATCGGGGTCAGCTTGCTATTAGGATGGACTACACTATCTAGTTTTATCATTGACAGGTAGTATGGTAGAGGTTGACTACCCTGACTTTTCCATGATTCAAAATAGAGATGTATATACATATTTGTATCTTGATATACCCACATTAGTTTGAGGTATCTGTTCATGCCTTGGCGAACACCAGTGAGTACGTGCTGATCTGAAAATCCTGTCATATATGACACACTGGATTCCAGAGCACATGATAGAATCGCAAACAGTCTTTCATCACAACATATTTCTGTTAATAGGGACAATTTAAGGGGGTTATTTGAAGCCATCTCAGGGGATTATCCGAAAGCCAGATAACCCAAAATGTTGGGCGTTCGCTCCAACGAATTCTCAAGTACCTGTAGGGAAGGAACGATGACTTGCCCTCTGCGGACTTGTTCTTGAAAAATTCAAATAATGTCTTCAGGCGAACTTGATTAAATGTACAAATAGGACATCATTTTACTATATGGGCTGATGCTATCTTAAAATGTTGGCGAAGGCAAATGAGGGTCATCTTCTTACTTAAAGTAGGTAAATGTACTCCCATCGTACTGAGAAAGTAACATAGTCACACTCATCGTTGTAACGAGAAAAGGCACTTTAAAGAAAAATGAAAGGACTACCTTAGCCAAGGTACGTAGAATAGCCGACATTGCCATAACCAGTGCTTTGCACACTATGCAGTAATGAAGGGCTCAAGTGAGCCATACAACTCCAACAATGTGAGTCATAGCTCCATTCTTAGGGCATCACTTCTCGACATATCAGATCAATTGGTAGGATTGGCAAAAGAGAACAGTCTCTCTACAAAACGAGATTGGAATACACACAGATGGTTGCAAAATTTGCGAGGCCTCAAGTACATGCTCTATTCGGAGAACAGATTCTAGTTGTGTTCAAAGCTAAGGAGATCAATATCTGACCAGAATATCGCCATCAACATTGATAACTATGAATATTTAACTAAAACGGCTAGAATCCATCACCATTAAATCTGAAACAGTCAGGCATAGTCGCACAATGGTGAAGGCATTGTGTACGCAGGGCCTTATCAGAATATACTTGGTATCTGGGCACTGTGATATTGATTAGTACGCAAGGGCCGACATATTGGCCTAAAAAACGATTAGAGCTAACACAAAGCACTAGAGTTAGAGGAGGAAAACCACCAATCTGCGTGACTAAGAGGATCATCAATATTTCTGTTCAATTTAGGAGGGCATAGGGTGCCTGAGAAAGTATTTCTTTGACAATTTAAAGAAACTTAGGTCTGCGAATCGAATGAAATGTTGTCGAGATATCAAATGCATGGTAGAGACGGTTCAGGTTTAGGTTTGTTACCGTGAAGCCTTATGATAAACTATTAACCCTACACTACCTACCTTTCTCCAGCTTGCTCACCATACAATTAATTGGCCATTTAGGGACAATAAGCTTCTTTAATGTCATACAAGCGGAATCTATTCAGAACTTGATTAACTTCGCGGAGTAGAGTTGCATTCTCACTTTTATTCTGCATTTAGATATTGTGTGTTTCAAGATCATAAACTTACAACCATTCCCTCAAAAACCAAGAAACAACTTCGAGCTCTTCAACCTCTTCTTCATAAGAAGTCTATAAACCCTGTGAAGGCATCAGAAGTTAATAACAAACTACAGAATACTAATGAAAGCTCCAAGAAAACTTGATGTCAGACTGTCAGAACCATTGAAACCAACTACAAAAGTCAATATTTCCTGACTGACACATTCATTCAATCACAATATAGCCATTTCCACTGATGATTGCTAACAATCAATTTACCACAAACATATAACTATATACGTGGGACGGCGCTGGTGGGGGGCTTATCTCGCTACGTACCACCGTTTATCAAATGAGGTAAAATTTCCCTCAATTACATTTCAGTTTCTTTTCAAATGCACATACCACTGCCATCTTCATTTCGCTGCCGCTGCAGAAAATGACATGACCATTTTAATGACAGACAATTGTGCCTGAAATTGAAACCGAATTGAGGACGGTAATTGAAAGTTATCATCTCTTTGGGACTGCATCTGAACTCCCAGCCAATTATTTGTAAAGACCTACATCGGGCGCACACCTCTGTCCATTAAGGGACCTTACATAGCCGCCTGTTATCCAAACAGATATCACCACAAACTTGCTAAAAGTGTTTGCTGGAAATTCCTTTGATCGAGGCTAATTACACTTGGACGTCAAGCGCTGGCGCATTTTCAGTTTCTAAGCGCGCAGATGTAGATACTTTCATTAAATGCATAGCGACATGTACTCACAAAAAAAAACAAAGGAATGGCCTACTATGTCATCTTGGTACACACAGATGGCTGTAGGCCAACATAAGTCATTCTTTCGATTCGTATGAAGAGGAAGGTGCATCATTCAATGTCAGTGTTACTCTTCGGAGGAGTGAATGTGCGCAGCACTGCCGCCGTGGCTGCCGGAAAAGGTTGTTTTAATGGAAATTTAGTTTTCCGAGTGCAACTCAATGCTGGTTTGACTTCAACTAGCTGGTATGAATCTACCAGCGGCGCATTCTGATGGAATGAATGGATGAGAGACTTTTGTTCTCTGTCCTTATGACCGAGAAATTTGCAGTTTTGTCATTGTTTCGATTGACTGAAGGCACAGGTGGAGGTTTCACTTGTTTGAACTTCCGAGTACATTCCGATGTTAATGTGGATTCGCTTAACCTTTGGCTCCTACTTGGTGATTTCATATGCCTAGCCTATGCCTATCAAAATACAGTCAAGAACTGTTTTTTTGCGGAAACCCACTACTCCGCGCAAAGACTTCGAAGACGCCCTCAATATCTAAACGATTTTTCAATAAGAAGTTAACCATTTTGTATTTACATACGATACAAAATAATTGAAATATCGAGCTGAAATTTATTGCAGGTATATTAAATATATTCAAATTAAGGAGAAAATTCTATTTCGTTCATATGATCACCGCGAATACGTTTAAAGCGATCACATACATCAACCGGAGCTTTGGCAACTTCGCGTTCTATATTGTTCCTGAGCTCCTTTGACATTAGGAGCCTTATTAGCATAAACCAATGACTTAACTTAGCTTCATGCAAAGAAATCCAATTTATGCGTTAAATCGCATGAGCGCGATGCCCATTTGACAAGATTACCGAACTTCCCCTTGAATTGATAAATTGTTTGACCAGATATGTGGCATGTGGCACCATCTCGTTGAAACCACATATCACTGATGTTATGTCGAACCAATTCATGCCAATAATAGACTTCCGCATATGGGCTTATTGGTGTCCAAGAATGTATATTTGTAAAACTGAGCCAACAAGGCAGTATGCACAGAAACGGAATATCTGGATTAAACCCTGTAACCAGAAAGTAGGACTAGGAACAATATACCAAATGTGGTGGCGTATACGTAACATTTTTTTTCTACCATTCATGGGTAGAATGAAGCAACAGGGAAGTGGCTATGCAGAGGTATACACAGAATACACAGAAATCCTGATACCAGAGAGTAGGACTAGGAACAATATACCTAATGTGGTGGCGTATACGTAACTTTTTTTCTTCTGGCAATCATGGGTTCTTCAAGGAAGTAGCTATGCAGAGGTGTGCTCAGGATTCTCAGAAACAGAATGTCTGGATTGAATCATCTAAACAGAAGATAGGACTAGGAATAATATACCTATTACGGTGGCGTATACACAACATTTTTTTCCAGTCCTTCATGGGCTCTTAATTTTTATTGATTTTCCTACAAGTACACATATGTACATGCAACGAGTCCGCAATTAAGCAGATTTTTGTATTTAATGAAGGTTGTGCCCGGTTTGATCCCTATTTCGCATTTGTTAAACCCAACATAGCACATAACTTGCTGAGACTAGCTGATGAGAGTCGAAGTGCAGCATCGAAAACAGACGGATCCTTGTGGAATAATTACAGGATACAATATAATAAGGGCCCGGATGATCTTTGCAGATGATGTGGCTGCGAAGAAGATCCAGTTCTCTACCTGAATATGTGAGTGCATAAACCTTTGCAGAATGTTATTTCGAAGACATTGATAACAAGCAGTAACTCTCTCAGAAATTATAATAATTTCTTAATGCTTCCGTTGAGTTTAGGGGACTGATCCTCCCAAAACGGTACAGTCTAACATTTAACAAAAGTTGCTTGTATATAACTGTAAACCTTGGCTAACGTTATAATATAAACAAATCAGAAATAAAGTTAAAGGATCCATTTGTATTATAATACAAAATTGTTATGTCTCTATTGAAAAGCTTTTTCAAGTACTTGCCTGGCGACATAAACGAGCAAGTTAAACAAGCATTTGTTCAATCGCAAGCCTTATAAAGAGGATACGGTCCTTAGGTGTTAATTGTATTTATTTTATTTATTTGCTACGGTTCGGCTAAGACAGTTTGGTCGATGACCATCGGTATATAGCGTACGTTAGCGATTTCTAGGATAGCAAACGATGTGCTCCTAGTAACCTTGATTTCATAAAGATCAATTTTCTTCCTTTGTTTCGATTTTAAATGACTCCTGATGGCCCACTGACTACTAAAGATACATTAGATACGAAAGTTCGCTTTCAATTCCATTCCAATGTAACAGATATGCAACCTTATTACTACTTAACTCAAAGGCTTGCGGTTTGTATGTCATGCTAATGATGATTGTGCGCTTCCCTCGCATTGCATTGTTCTACCGATACTTCCGCAGAAGCAGTCTATCAATGCGGTTAGGAAAGCTGATTGTCAATAGAATGGATAAATAGATTCACGTTTGTATCTGCAGCCCAGTACAGTATTCGTGTTTCCATTTCACGATTTCGTGGTTTACGATTTGTGTGCTCTTTCACAATAGAGCAAGCCTTCGGATGCAAATGATTGGGAAGTGAAGGTATTCCAATTATTTGGAACCAGCTCCAGCTCTCAGTATCTTTGAGGTGCGTAAGGAAGAAAATCTTTCACTATTTGCAGAATTTGATTTAACCACCAGCTTCAATCTTTGTACTTAAAGCCAGTTCACAGTGAAAAGGTAATCCTCTCTCCGACAATGAATCGCAGATACAAAGTGCCGCACGAAACAAAGTTCAGTAATTTCAAATAGGTGCACTTCACCAAAAAAAAAAAGAAGAAGTTATCTCTTTGAATACCCACATAACCATACGTGCAAGTGTATAATTTGTGGAATAGAAATCCTTCAGCCCGAGTCGACTGGACTTGAGGAACATAATAGCATTGCAGATGGGTTTGTTGCACCGTCACTAATTCAATTACTGTATTCAGTTGGTGGAGTTCTTTTGTCTATTTGGCGATGTACAGCCTGCCCACGAACACCATCTGATGAGGAAAACTCTGAAGATGCTGCTACATAATGTGGGCGAAAGAGAATACTTTTACAATTTGGTTTTACTGCACTTTTCGTTGCTGTAAGCCGTTTGCGATGAAGATACTTCACTTTCTATAGCTTGTGCAAAGTGTTTGCCTTTCCTGTGGGCACACTAATGCCAAGGAACTTCAGTTGCCTGGAGATTTATTCTTCTTCTTCGGTGTAATTCCGTTTCCTCGCATGCTTTCACTTTTTCCAATTTTTCACGACTTCATCGTTATACCCTTCAAACAAACGAACAGCGTTGTGAATGGCTTAAGATGAGTGCATTCGGTATTACCGGAAAAAAAAAAAAACTTTTTTAAGATATTTTGACAGATTCTGACAACAATTACGATGTCAGTCAGGGTGTTAGAAAATACTTTTAAAGAAAATTAATTCGAACTTGAGTACTATTGTGGAGAGACAGGGTTGAGTACCATTTTGTGGCCCGAATTAGACGTCAGACGTAAGTATACTCGGGCTGTAACTCCATGTGAAGAAGAGTTAAATTTTTAGACTCAAGATATTCAAATCCTTGCCTTTTGGAAAAACGATCAACAGAAACGTGGAGGATAGCTTAGAGGAATGATCTTCCTAACCTACGTATAAAAATGATCGTTATTTTGTGGTTGGGGTCGTAAATATGGCAAATTGGTATAGTTTTGTGGTGGCCCCCCACAGTGTTTCCTCTTGTATTGCACAGTGATGCAGTGCAACCGATTTACGGTGTAAAATTAAAGTGTGAGTTAGGAACTTGGTTATGAGTTATTTAGTATGGCAGAGGAAGACCTATGAGCTCTCAAGTCATGGATCATCTTTTGAATTCTATTGGCACATTTATCATTCCCGCGTGCACGTACATATTTTTTGGTTTTTGGGGCTTTTACCAAAACTTGTAGGTCTTGTACAATAAGGAAATGTTAATAGAATAGAAAAGTGTGTATACCATAAAGGTGTCACATGTGTTGTTGTGGAAGGAGATGTTTGGTAATGTACAGTCGAAACGTCACCCCGTTTGTGCAATTTGACGGCTGATTTACTGCAATAAGTGTGTGAAAATTGGACCTCCAGATTACCCCATGTATAGGCCAGCCACGGTGACCACATGAACGAAAGTATATTTGAACATTAATGCCATGAAATTATCTATCCAACAAAGCTAATTTTGTGAATATTAAGAGTACTTGTCTGTTCTTTTTTTCAATTCAAAGATCTTTGCTTCCATAAAAAACACCCTTTGTATGAAAGAAGTCACTGTGAGGGAAATAGAATACCCACTTGATTCTCTGGAATAGTATAAGTCGACAGGAATCGATGGTATAAAACCAAAAGATCTTAGAAAAATTATTGTAAATCTCTTTGGCCTTTTGTAGCCAAAATATTCCGCATGAGCATTTTTCAGTAGTCAGTAGACAATATTTTGAAAACATCGATTGTCCAGTCCATGCTATATATAGAAGTAGTAAAAAAGATGATATAGATACAGAGTAGCTCAATCTCTATTCTTTCAGTCATAGGTAAAAGGCTTGAGGAAATGATTTCCACGAGGCTATATATCTATCTGGAAAAATAAAACGTTTTGGAGGGTAGCTAGTTCGGTTTTCGAAAAACTAAATGTATAAACTTTTGCTTGGGGATTTTACAAGACTGTACAGCAGCCAGGAAAAAAACTCAAATTTAGCGAGGAGTAGACTAAGGACTTGACGTAGCCCCAGACAAATCGAATGGTGTCAAGTTGCATGATCGCGGTCTCCAAATTTCTCCTTAACAACTTCGAGCATGGCGTTGCTTGTATGGGCTGTAGCGCCGACTTTGTGGAACCACAGCTCGGAAATATCTATCGATGTTGTCGAACTCTGGCCAAGGAAAGTCGGTTACCTTCGCCTTATACTTACCTGAGACCATTGGTAGTAATCATGCCTTCTTTTTCGTTTCCAACAAAATAAGATCTGATAATACCACCACGCCATAAGCGGCACCAAGCCAATCTTTGTGGATGCATTGTTGCTTGGTCGAGCACTTGTGGACTACCTTTGCTCCAATAATGGCAGTTCTGCTTCTTGACAAAGGCGGTGAGCCAAAAATGGGTCTCATCCGAGAAGATGGTTTACTTACGTAGGATCCTAACTAATTAGTAATGTCCTTGCAATAATGTGACGCAGGACATCGTATTCATGATAAAAAATGCAATTTGACTAGAAGTGTTGTGAGACAGGAGCTTCGCAGAGCATCTGTATAGAATTGTCTAACCAGAAAGTATGACTTGGAATAATAAAACCGTTATGGTGGCGTATACGTAACATTTTTGCTGGCATTCATATGATATTCAGTTTTTTGATTTTCCTTCAAAAACTGAAGCAACAAGGCAGTGGCTATGCATAGGTATGCTGAAGGATACACAGAAACGGAATGTATGGATTGAATCAATAGGACTAGCAACAATATACCTATTGTGGTGCGTATACGTAACATTTTTTTTTTGGAATCATGGTTCTTCAAGAAAATAGCTAGCTATGCAGAGGTTTGTTCAGGATTCTCAGAAGCAGAATGTCTCTATTGTATCATCTAACCAGAAGATAGGACTAGGAATAATATACCTATTACGGTTGCGTATACGTAACCCTCATTGGTTCATAATTTTTTTTTTTTTTGATTTTCCTACGAATACCTACTTATGCATAACGAGTGTAGAACTAAGCAGGGTTTTTGTGCCCGGTCTGATCCATACTTGTATTTGTAAATCTAAATAGTCCTAACTATCAACAGAGAGTATCAAAGCAACTAGTTAACGAAATCGAATCGGACCTCGTCATAACACAGAGTAGGTATTTCTGCGAGCAAGTCTGAGGGCAACTTTTCACTTAAAAGGGGCAAAATGAATGAATCCCAGAGGAGTAGAAAATAGGGATGATCCTGAAGCTTCCAAAGAATATAGATTTGATGGAATGGGATCTAGAGAGGAATATGCTTTCTCTCACTCTTAGCTTCTTAGCTAAGATAATAGCTAAGTTAGTGCTAGACCATCTAGATTCGACACTCTATGAACAAGAAGATGGTATTAACACCTTGCCAACTACCGCTGAGCATTACGTTGAGCTCAAAAATTTTCTAAAATTTTATATTTTTAGGAAACATCGTCTCGGTCGACAAAGCTACAGATGTGAGCAATAGAAAGCCAGAGGGACTGTATTATACATTCTTCTACAGTATACCATAGTAGTTAGTATCGGCTTAAACTCATAGCTCCTGGCTTTTTCCGCTTCTAGCTAAAAGATACAAAAAAACATTTAACAAATTTCTTTAAAGAATATAATCATACCATCTGAGCTGCTACAAATGCCTAAAGTGAACAACTCTCACATTTTGTGAGTTCCTGCTAAATTGCTGATATTTATCGCAGAAACATTCAAAGCAATCACCTAAAAAACCTGTGCCCTAAATTTCAAAACCATCACTCATTCTCTACCTACGAACCAACTCATGTACTTAAGTACTTACCTATGATCCAAATACATATAGTATACCAGTTAAAGCCACAACAAAAAAAAGAGGAGCGAAAAGAAAAACACAAAACATTAGCGAACAAGAAAAAGTTGTATCCCATCATCAGCGACCGTCAGTCAGAGATTCAGGGCGATAATCTCAGATATTTCATCCCATTGTTTTGCCTCGAGGCATAAATTCTCTTCGACTAGATGCAGATGCAGATGCAGATGCACACATACTTCAAGTGCAGCAGGCGAGTGACTCTGACTATTCCTAACGATAATGACAATCGGCTCAGGAGATACCAGCTCCAAAGGCTTAAAGAAAAAAGTAAAAAAAATAAAAAAATGTATCTACAGCCAAAGAGCAACACACTATGAGAACTGAAAATCTGCAGTTGAGGTCACGTTTTCGATTTCATTTTCCTTCAAAGAATACAAATGCAAAAGTCAGGCGCCGCCGCTATTGCTCCGCCACGAACAATATTCCAACTTTCGTCGCTGGTAAGCGTTTGAGTTTGAGCTCACAAGTCGGACTTGCTAATTTCTCCAGGATGATGAGTACGCCGGCCGCTGACGTGCACCGTGTGCCGAGGTGAAATGTCCCACACGCATTGTGTGCCTTTGGATTAAGAAGATGGAAAGTTTTGCATTTTAATTTCGCTTGCCTGCTCTGAGTGAACTTTGGACGAACTACATAATACCATGAGGCCTCATAATTCAGGGAGAGTAACGTCTGAAGCGTCAAAAATTGAAAAAGCCTACCGAACAATTGCAGCCATTTGGTGCCGCGAACTAATTTCGCTGGGAACACACTCGGGTTAATGGTAATGAAGACATTTTTCGGTTTTTTTTTTTTTTTTAATTCTTTGGGGAATGAGGGCGAATGACGCTTGTTCTCACGATTTTACTTCTGGGTCACGTGGAGACTGATGTCATTTGTGTAATCAAGGTTTTATCTTGTGGCAGTTTGAGGTGAAATTAGTATCTGGTGAAGTTTAGAGAATCAAATGAGGGGATTGTCTGTGGGAGGAAGCATCCGTTCAGCGAAAGGGAAACCTGAGGATTACCTTCTGTACCGCAGAAACTACTTCCGATATTATTTTAAATATCAGATATCTCATAGCTGCTGCAGCTGGAATCCATGTAAACATACATACATGCGTCAAGGCTTTACACTAGAACTTGAAGGCTCATAGATAGAGCCTAGTGAGAGTGAGCATTGGCTCAATTAGTAAGTGAGTTGGACTACGGAGCAATAGGCTCACTTTGTTCAGGTTTTTCCCTCGGCCTCACCTCTTGCGAGCATCTGACAAACATCCGAGAGTGTAACTCTTTCTCTTGGTATACAGCATTAAACAGGAGCTACTGTCCATTCATGTAAACAATATAAGACGCATAACTCGAATGGTTGTGAGAAGCTAGACCCTGAGTCCCATGGACCTGTCATGTCAAAAATTCTTTTTTGTTTTATTGATTTTGAACAGAAGGAAATGGAAAGCTTCTAAGGGTGTGTCCTTTAGAAGTGCATTCTAAAATTTACTCGACCAACGAAACGATATTTACTGAAGTGGGGGCCACGCCTTACCACTCCTCTTACCTGAAATATTTTACATCATTAATGCAAACATGTTCGCAGACTACTCCAAGCTTAGTTACCAGGGCATTCTGACGACAGATGAAATTCCAAAGGACAATTTGGTTGACATACTCAAGACGAGACACATCAACTCAGAACTAAAGTGTTGGCAGTCTAGAGGCATCCCCAAGATGGGGTCTTATCTCCTCTACTGTGGATACTAGTCGTGAACAGAATCTTAAAGAAATTAGGACGAAATGGGGTCAAAGTTCTCGCATACGCAGATCATGTCGTCATAACAGCGACAAGAAAGTCTGGGCTGTATACTCGACCATAAGCTAACTTGGGAAGAGAATGCGACGGAAAGGATAAAAAGTGCATCCATAACCTCTTACCACTGGATATACCCCGCCATCGTCACAGCCATTCTATCCTATAGGTGCCAAGTCTGGTGGCCCTCAGCAGACAAGACCACTTACCTCGAAACACTGACCAAGATATAAAGACTAGCATATGAATAGGGGCTACCAGTGCTATAAGAACCAGATGGCAGCCCTTGAAAGCATACTTGCACTAAGCCCGCTAGAGTTACATCTAAAGGAAATGGCTGCGAAGAATGCCCTACGCTTGATGCAATCTAATTTGTGGAAAGAAGGTGACACGGGCCATCGTAACATTGCGAGATGGGCACACTTGAGCATCTAAAACAACTTTCCCACCAAGAGAGGATTGGATTAAGGGAGTAGGAGTAGGCTCTGGCATATATTCAACTCGAAATTGCCCTCTTTCTGAGACTTCCAAGCCACGATAGGGTGTTCCAAGCGAAAGTACTAGTAACAGCAGAAGCGGCACGAGAACTTTCCACGAAACGATTGACATCTATATTGACAGTCAAGCCATCAAGAAGGCCATCTCACTCACATCTCTAGGTTTTCTGTATTTCTGATGATAGGTTACAATAGACCTGGGAAAATGGCTGTATCTGCAGTTATTTTGATAAACTATGACAAGGACCATATACGCTCAAGGAAAAGTAAGAAATCAGTATAACTTTTGACCACGATGTCCTTCACTCACAAAGTTAACCTTTTCGTCAGAATGGTTAAATCCACCCATAAACATGCATACATATGTGTCTGTTACTTATTTTGCTTACACATAGTATATGCAAATATAGGAAAAATGGCAAACCATAATCTTCCTGGCCCAATGGGCCAAGACATTGAGTTCCGATGCAAGATAGACATAAAACTTCTGCATTTGCGTATTCATTTTCTATTTAACCTTGTACAGGGGGACCATAATATTTTCCTCCAACTTACAATTATTAATCAGATTCATGTTCAATATGACAACACCACGGCACATGTATGTACTTAAAGTAGGCACCACTCACGGATGTTACGCTGAGACAACGTGGTGACTTTTCTAATTTTCACTTCCAACACCAAAGTGTTTAGTTTCTTTGAACTTCCCAGAGACAAAATTACAAGCACATCGTGCTATCGACACATCTTTACCTGACATCCTTCTGCCTTCGCTTCGAACTTTCCCTCTCGATGCAAGTGCATTCAACCTTAAAGCACGTCTTTCTAGCTCATTATGACCACAAACTAGAAGAGACCCTGATTGGCCCTCGACAAACCGATAAAACACCATTAAAAAACCAGTTGAACAGTTTTCACCATACAACCCAACAAGTGCAGTTGCAGTTGTTTTCGTTTCTACCAGTACATGCATTGTTTTCCCATCTCATTAGGTCTCTCCATTTCGAGCGGCTGACCCCTTCAACCTGGAGCACCTGTATTGGTACTTGGCTCCTTAACAAACACCTGTAGCCGTGTAACATACAACCGAAAGTGGCAATCCATCTGCACTTGAATATGCCAATAGCGGTGCCATATGCAACCACCTCTCTGGGGCCAAGATCCACAAAAATGAATGAATGGTAGCTCTTACCACTAATGTATTCCTTAGCCGTATACGGGATACCAAATGTGTGGTATGTAAGTTCTCCCAACACACAGTGTTCAATGTGGTTGTTACCTCCGGATAGGTATAGTTCGGTACCTATACCTAGCGACCATCACACAAACTATTCCCATTGCAACGAACCTAGTCTGGTCTTGGCAGTGTTAGTTTTGGTAGCGCGCAATGTTATGAACGTTGTGACAGGCAAAAGAAGAAGAGGTCTATAAAAGAATTAACGCCACTATCATCCGGCATCAGTTATCTGTTGTCTGCGCTTGTCGGCACTCGAATCGTAGTCGCTGCCTCGTTTCCTTTCATTCGTGTCGAGTGTTGTGTGGTTCAAGTGCCTAGTGAGGACGACGACTCACTTAGTGTGATCCTTATAATATTTTACAAACAAAACAAATAAAATAAAAAAAAAAAACAATGGTGCTACAAAAAACAATCGGTGTGTTCGGTATACTGATCCTTGGCGCACTCCTGCAATTGTGTCGAGCCGCTAGTGAGGATATTAGTGGCACTGATGCCACATATCAAAAGGCTGGTATGCGCACTATTGTACGCGTTTACGACGAGTGCTCCAAGTCAGAGGGTGGTTTTGTGCCATGTTTAAAGAAGAAGACAATCTCATTTATTGATCGTATTTCGACAATTGACGCTATAACCGTTGCCGATGGGATTAAGGTGGTCCGGCTGCCAGATACACCGATCGCGCGTCCTGTGAGTGAAAACGAATTGGAATCGATATTGCCACGATCTATAGACGATCGTGACACAAAGCTGACGACGTTGTTAATCGACCGGTTAAGTCGGTTTTTCAATGGACATTCAATGCAAGTGAACTTTCCCAAACTGACGTCGGAGGAGATAGGCCGAGGTCTGGAAGAAGGTGGGTTGGTTTTAAGATCGTTAGAATGGATACGATTGGGGGGCGATGAAAGGATACATATAGAATCTGCATAAAATTGCTGTTTGGATCAAAAGTTTGGACCGGCTTTTCCATTGATATTCAGATCTTACGATAGGTAGGAAAAGTTTAAGACTTTCAAAATCTGTTAGGATCTCCAACTCGTTTCTAAGAGTAAATTGTATCAGGATAGGAAAAATGGGTCTATATTTTACTAACAGGTATATGCAGATCGTATTGGTTCTGTGCAATGATTGTAGGATTATGACGATTTTTTTTTTTTTTGAAACGAGTGTAAAATTAAGATTTCAGGGCATTATTTCAAGAATACATTTTTGCCCCTCTGATACTGCCTTTAACTCGAACTTCATTACGTACGTTCGAACAATATAATACGCAGCACACGAATGGTCCAAAAAACTTAGGCAATGGGCTCTGTGAAGATATACAGTTGAAGTGGCTTATAAGGACTTTGCTTTGTCTTCTTTCATTTGGTTGGTTTCATTATATTTTTGGCTATTTTTTGTCTGATATAACGTTGTTGGATGGAACGACTGCCGGTTGTAACGACATGATTTCCTCGGTCCCTTCAATGGCAGTATAAGCGACATCTACTGTCTTGGCCTCTATTCCCTCTATATGGCAACATTGCATTACACTGTGAATTTTACTTGTTGAGATTAGACCTGGATATTTATAATTCTATTTGTACAAGTCTAAGGAGGTAGTCTGTACATGTAAATATTAGAAACAAAGTCGATATTTTAATCTCTCGCTAGAACCTGGATGATTTATGTTCGAGTTTCTTTAGAAGGAAGTGGGCGTGTCTATCACTTATTGTTATATAAACTAAGAAGTATTTTATAAGATTCCTTAAACAAATTTATCCGAGACAGTTCATAATTTTGTTATGACTTTTATAAATGATACTCCCAAAAAGTGGGCGTGGTCATATACATACATATACATATTGTATACAATTTGAAAAAAAAAAGTGAAAAGTTTACAAAAAAATGTTTCATTTGCGCTTCAAATAGTGATTGTTATGTCATAAAACGAACTTGTTTTGAGCTTCTATTCGAATGCTTTCACGTCCATCGATCGAACTGCCGACAGTGAATGATCATAGATAGCTCAATCCACTACGTGATTTCCTTGAGTTACTGAAAGATATGACCAGATGGTTGTATAACAAAATAGAACTCAAAATACTTCATGGGTTTACGTGATATATCCTTCTGGAATAATTCTTTTCTACACAAAATGATTCGTAATAACTTTGACAAATTAGGGCGGTAACCATATGCGTAATGTTCTTCATCTGTCTTGTGATATGTTCAGACGATTTAGGTCTTCTGTTGCGATAGAATACTTACGAAAACCATTTACATACTTACATACATTTATAGCCAAAGTTTTTAGTTTTTCTTGATTTTCAGATTCGACATTTCTTGACATTTCTTAAATTCATAGTCCATAGCTCGCGTACTTTCTACACCAAAATTCATAGAATGTGATGTTTCAAGAAGTGGGGGTAAAATTCTCTCAGAGAGAAGTAACATCAGAAAAAGTAAACAGAGCTACGAAATTTGCTTACTTTTTAAACGTCAAATGCAAATGTATACAGATACACAAACAACAGACAGATTAAGGCAGGTTTCTGACAAGTTTCATAAATCAGTGTAAAATTCGTAGCATGGGAATATTTCTTACTCTCGGAGCGCTCTCTTTTGCGAAAAACTACAAAAGCCGAACAAGATTTCCTGAATTTTCGTAATTATCGTGAAAATTTATTGTTTTAGGAGAGTACGCGAACAGACCCATTGATAAAACTGTCAACAACACATTTTTTGGCAATTTTCATAAAAAGTAAGCTTCTTCACGGAAAAGCCATAGCTCATCAATCGGAACAAGTAATGACCAAAAGGTCCCATATCTGGAGAATACTTCGTTTAAGATAGGGCTTACCAATTGAGCGTTTCAAGTATTTTTTGATTAGTTTTGCGATGGGTGTACGATCATTGTTGTGTCTTTTAAAGTATTCCATGGCTTTAAGGCGTTTTCATACCGTTGACAAGTCAACTCACAACGATTCAGAAAATACTTCTTCATCTTCAAACTTTTTCGGCTGTCTAAGTGGGTCTTTGTTTCCATCTTGAAATCACCACTTTTAAAAAATTCAAACATAACACGTTTGGTCTTCTAAAGCATGGTTGATAAAATACGAATCAAGAACTAATATTAAGTTTTCTTTCGAACTTGGTAAAACTTTTATGAACACATTTCATAATCAAAAGTTGACTAATGCTATACTTACATAGTTATGTACTTATGTGCCCTCAAGCAACACGTCTCTTCAGCTTTGTCTTCAGTTGGCCACTGCAACTCGGTCTACTGCGATGTTCTTTTGGATTGGAATAGAAGATTCTTCGGGCCGGAGCGTCCAGTTGCTCTACATGTCCTAGCCCTCTTAGGGGACTGATGCCAGCTCGTCATATTTATTGAAATTCTCGGAATTGGAAGCGAGCATCTCAAAACACCATTTCAACTGACCATTTGGACTAACGAATAGTGTGTTCAGGGTGAGTTCCAAAGTAAACAGAACTACAAATTAGTCACATGACAGTGACAGAGGCAGATACTATACAAGTCTTTTCTGCTGTAGACCCTGTTCACATAGATTTGACAGACTGGTTTTCTTTTGACATTCGCGTGTTCAGATTATTAGTTCTGTCTGAACACATCCGCGGAATTTTTATTTGACGTATTAGTGGTTGGCGCCAAATGAATTTGGTTAGGTTTTAACAAACAATTTATTTTACAAGAAAGTTGGTGAAAAGTCACAGCAAGCAAATTGAGTTACTGTCGTATTTCTATTACTTACTTCGTGAACTTTTCAGGTTTTAATTCATGTTTTCAACTTTTTGTCGGGTGACAGGTATTGACACTTCCAAACGTCAAAAAAATCCAGTCCGTCAATCCTGTGTGAACAGGGTCACACAAGTCTTTTCTGCTTTAAATTAAATTGAACTGGCAATTGGTCTAATACAGGGTGTTTAAGTAACTATTTGCTCTCAATGTATTGTCTGTTTTTGGGTTTGGCATTACTTTTTTAAAATGAAAATTGGAATTATACCCCTCTTTTTGGGATCAACCTCTAATCTAATTTTTGTATTTACAAAATACAAGTACAAGTACATCAGCCCTAAGGCCCTTAAATTTACCAAATGCGAAGAAAATGAGATCTAAATATTGGTCAGTCGAAGTAGTCAATGTCAGTGGAATAAAATATGATACTCAGACCAGATTTTAATGGACTCATTTCCTTTAAGGGCAATCATTTTTCAATATCCAACTGACGATGAATAACCTTCAATCAGAGAGATGGAAAAAATTTACCGCGTCATTCTCGACCACTACTAGAAACAAGAATCTTTATCCCCAGAGTCCAACTGACGAACGTATCAATCTGCGATTATTGCACATCATAATCCACTCAAGCAAAGTGTGCCTAGTAATGGTTTGTTATATTACTATTTCCATGCAGCCTGCCATTAATAACAATTTAATTCGCTTTCACATTCTAAGAGCATGACATTAAGACCATTTGCTGCCTTTTAGCCATGCTCCATTGCACATCCACTTGTAATATACAAATCATAATTGAAACTGTAGAATGGTTTTTTTTTTCCTACAATTTTTCCGATTCTCTTCAATAGTCATTAAGGTAAAGCGATGGTTCCAGCTTGCAACCGAACCATCCTCATTATGCCTGTAGGTTATGGATATTACATACAACTGACGGTGTGATTGCCTCATTAAGATTAACCACAACAAACTGAAGTGACAGAAAAACAGTACATTTAAGCCCAGATACGCAACATAGTTAGACGAATGCTAGTTGGTTGTGGATGACAATTAAAAATTTAAAGATAAAATCAGTAACGCATTAGTACCAGTGCTGACTGAATTGAGTCTAATTTACGGTACAAGCATACATAGCTATGTATCTTGTTTTTTGTTTTCGCATCTAGATGAATTCTCTAACTGAGTGACCCAGAAACTTGATGAGGTAATAAGAACAAAGCTCATCAAACTCATCAATTACTTTAAAGTGACCTATAAACGAGCGACAAGAAAATTAATGATATAACAGAAAATAAAGTAGATGTTAACTCTGTTAGAATTTGTGTAACGTTATGCAAAAATAAACACCACCGGTGTTAGCATGAAGTGTGTCATATGTGGTTGAGAGTTTCAAAGTAATCAGATTGCATCTCATTGTGGAGCGTTGATTGCGAGTTGATTGGATATGATGCTCTGGAGATCAGATACTTAAGTTCTGATTATGTTAAGTAAATTTTGTTCATGTTAAGCTGTAAAACAATAACTTGTAAGGCAACCTGTACCTAATAACCATTTGGGTTTTTTATTCCGCATTTTTGGCCGAGAAATTCTTGCACCCTTGTCAAAGTTTTAGAATCTGTGTCTTCTTGTCATAGAACCGTCATAGACCCGTGCAAATTGCCAAAATAAAACCTTACGCTCCCCGATATCGGATCCTTCAAAATATACTTTGTCCCGCGAGCTGTGTTTGCATTTGCACCTTCCTGTTGAAACCACATATTCTGCAGTCCCAATTAAACTGCTAGTTCTGTATCGCTTACCAGTCATAGTAATCATGTTACTCTTCTATTATGTGTTGTTCCAGCCTTTTCGAGCCGAACGGGTAAACCGCTTAGTGTTTGACCAATCGACGTTGAATGGTCGGAAAATCTGTGCCAAAATTGAGATTAGAAATGTCAATCATTGTCACTCGACAAAATGGGTGAAAATATGAAGCCTTACCTTTATTGTAAAAAGAATTTTTTGTTTAAACCTAACCAAATTGGTTTGGTTTCAACCACTAGTACGTCGAAAAAAATCTACGAAAGTGTTCAGGTAGGACTAACAATCTGAACACTCAGTTCATTTGATTGTTTCCATTTAAGAAGGAAAAAGCTAATTAACAAAAGGTATTTCCTTCGATACATTGGAATCACTGTTTTATACATACATAAGTATGTGTAAACGAAGAGCTCAACTAATTTTGTTTAGTTTGACGTCTGTCATTTTAGGTCTGTTCCCGTACTTTCTGTACCAAAATTCACAGATTGTCTAATTTCTCAGAGGGGGAGTAAAACACTCTCAAAAAGTAAAGTGTAAACTGTACAAAAAAGTACGGGAACGCATCGAGCAAAAAACTGCCCACATTTTAGATGTCAGATACATATGTACATGTGTGAAAAAAAAACAAAAATTCGATGAAATTTCAGAATAATAAGCATATGATATTCTATCAACACATCTGTACATCTGTTTTCCATAATTTTATTTGAAATTACTTTTGAAATCTAACACAAAAAAAAGCAAACGTCAACTTTGACAGATTTCATAAATTCATAAATTTCTTGGGCTAAAATTCACAGGTAGGGAAAATTACTTACTCTCTCGTGTGCACTCTCTTCTGTGAAAAACTACGAAAATTTGACGTACGGGAACAGGATTTGATCATTTGTCAAATGTC
Organism: Xylota segnis; assembly: GCA_963583995.1. Classification (NCBI taxonomy): domain Eukaryota; kingdom Metazoa; phylum Arthropoda; class Insecta; order Diptera; family Syrphidae; genus Xylota; species Xylota segnis. The sequence goes on along the minus strand of OY757236.1, from coordinate 25,811,973 downwards.
AAATTTGATCATGACGTCAAATGTCAATGTTATGTAGTAGATTCAATAAAAATATAGTAGATTCTTTAAAAGAGTGAGGTAGGTTAAACTAAAATCAGACTAGATGGATACACTTTAGACTTAAATATTTAAGTCGACAACATTTTTAAGTCCCTACTAGTGATTCGTTATTTATAAGGCCGTTTGTATGTTGCCTTAAATTAAAAAAAACCTTATCTTCCAATCAAGTCAGGTTTTGTATGGAGTGCGAACTACACTTCCTTACCGACATTCATTCACTTGCGAGCCGTAGTTTGCAATTACGGGGAAAATGTTGACGTCAACTGTCAGTCCTTTTGCAATCCGGATTCAATAAAAAATGAAAATAAATATAAATCTACGACATCGATACACGCAAATGTCGTTCATATAGAGGGTTATCTTTCAAAATCTGGTAAAATTCGAGTGCCGCCAGCCTGGAAGATACTGGACGAATCTGAACTGCTCAGATATCTGAATTATTTCCGAGGAAATTCCGCAGTTTATTTTGAGGCATTATAATTTCACCTTTTTTTCTAGATGAGAACCCTACCAAGAATTTGTTCTTATAATTAAGTTTGGAAACAGTGTAATTGGTTAGAGTCGTTGTCAGGTCTTGTTGTGACAGTACGATGTAGCATACCAACATCCTACTTTTCGTAATCTAGTCACAATTTATGCTGATATGCTTTTACTATGGAGATCAAGTTTATAGCCTATAGCCGATATTCCTTGAACATTGTTTGGATGCTAAAATGTTATACTCCTTGCTCAAGTAAACCACACTTTCATATATATGTACATTCGTTTGCAGCAGAGTATGCCATCATGCAGTCTGTAAAAAGAACCCTGCGGTGCATCTTTTTCAATCGGAAATTGAAAGCTCTTCCAGCACGTCATCCATATTCTAGCACGTTTTTTAAATTTGTCAAATTTTTCCTTTGGTTGATAGACATGTCCTTCACTTGTAGTCCTTTTTATTTTCGTGTCTGATTTCGATGAACAATTATCGACGCACTTTGGGTAACAAGTTCTCACACTTTTGCCTGCCATTCTCTTTCTTGGAGAGCTTCCAGGCTCTGTGGCTAATACTCGTGAACTAGTGGATTTAAAAAGCCCAAAAAATAAATCTGCCAGTCCAAATCGCTAAAACGAAAACATTAGACGTAGGATGGCCGAGAACTGTTCGCCAAAATTCCGCGACATTTGTTTATTAAACAAAAAATATCGACACAAAACTGACAGTTGCCGCCATTTGCAAACATTATGGCATCTTCCGATAGGGTGATACAGTTTGTGCCATCTTGTGAATGTCAAGTACAGTAAGATCTCACATATTCCGATATTTTTCGTTCACTGAAAATGTGTCTGTTTTATAGGAGTTGTCAATAATGTAATTTAGGTAGAAATGCAATTTAAGTAGAGATTTATTTCGCCCGTCAATGCGCTGAACAGGGTGGCCACAAATGAGAGATTTCACAGTTTATACTTGTATGTAAATTTCTGTTTATAACTTATGTACATATGTATGTCTGTATGGTTAGAAACCGTGTTGACGATTGTAATAAGCTTGCTACTTTCATGGACTCTTCTATTAAGAGTACGGTTACAGATTTCTTTCAAGGAACATGTAATACTAAATAAAATGAAATAAATCAACATCAGGTCCTAGCTGCAAAAGGACACACTAACAATTCAAATGTAAATTACATCACCGACTTGAACTGCAAAGAGCTTACACATAGATTCACCCTCATAAAAGGGCATAAATCAAGGATCTACTTTTAGATTTCATTCATAGAGGAACGCCCTTCATAAACTGATTTACAGACATTATGTTCCATTCAACTCCCTCTTACGACTACATTAGGTACATACTATGGATTCATGTAATATTGTTGTTTTTTTTTTGTTCTCAAAATACCACTTGGGATCATTCTTCGAAATATATGTACGCATGTACTTATGCACATTAAGAAAAAAAAAAAAAAAAGGTAATAATAAATCCTCAATCAACTCTTCCAACAATGGACCGTAGCTACCTTTTGCGTCAACAGAAGGCCAAGAAAGGATAATGTTCCGAATTCCATTTTGCATTGATTACACGAGTTGTTTACCGTCTGGCAGAGAGACATTTTCCAGGTTTCGCAATCCCATGGCTCAATGTAAATGTTGTTGAACTCTCTCACCTTATAAATTTTCTTAAAATAAAATTCCTGTACTACTTGCAGCGATTCCTTGTAATCATTTATTTATTTTGGTATTCGTTTCAGGACGTGGTAAAATGAAGAAAATGATGGGCATGATGATGATGGGAATGGCCATGAAAATGATGGGAATGATCCCCCTGGCCATGGGTGCGTTATACATTTTGGCTGGCAAAGCGTTGATAATATCGAAGATAGCCCTATTGTTGGCTGGTATTATTGGACTGAAGAAACTGATGTCCGGTGGTGGTGGCAAAGGCGGTGGTGGTAATGGCGGTGCCGCATGGTCTTCCGGCGGCGGTGGTGGTGGCGGTTGGTCATCCGGCGGTGGAGGAAACGGTGGATGGGACAGACGTTCCTTAAATGAAGCACACGACTTGGCGTACCGTAGTTATAGCAAAGTGCAGCAACAGCAAACACAACAGCAACAGCAACAGCAGCAACAGGAAGTTCAAAAGTCATAGAGATTTTGTGTGGTGTATTACGATTTTTTCTGTTGTAGGCAGGAATTGTAATTTGTAATTTAATTTTCTTTTTTCCTTAGGATAAATGTTCTTTAATTTATTTAATTTATTGTATTTATTTTTTTTTTCTTTCTTTTTAAATATGACAAACAAGAAAGTACACAACTTAATTTTAAGATTTTTCTCTCTGAACTATTTGCGAACTTTGAACTGTAATTGAAATTGTAAGCGACTTTGACTTATTTTTTTGTTCTTATTTATGAACATATCTTTAAAAGTTAATTTTTAGAAAAACACTCGTAATAATAAAGAAAAATGTGCTAAATAATATTTTATAATAAAATATTTAAATTTCGTTCAAGGAAAATTTACATGCCACTTGTTTTATTATTTTTGTTTTTTTTTTGTTCAGATTTCTAGTGCCTAGGTAAAGGCCCTGGGTCCCATCGACCATAAAACGTACGTACACCTGGATATAAAATATTGGAGGATTTGGAATTTCTTTAGATGAGCCAAAGTCAAGTTGATACGTTCCTTGCAAGTTGCCCAAACCAGCGAGTTATAGATTGATCGTGTCGACACCATGAACTAGGCACTTGTCCCTTCGTTTGTGTTATATTTGGGGCTACATCAAGTTTATAAGCTTGAGCATCCATATCATCGATAATATCACCAAAAAACTCTTTATCAAATGACAATCCACTCACTTTGACTCAGGGAATGCTGTCTTAAGCCCATTGGCGTCCGTGACTGCTTGATCCTTAGAACAGAAGGTCCCCTTCTTATCTTTTTGGAACCTGAGGGCTGCTATTCAAAGATTTCCTTTGCAGAAGCTCGTCCAATTGTTCGATGTGGCCAAGTCAGTGTAGTCTTTTGGTTTTACTTGCATCTATGTATATCTAAAGGGCAAGTATTGGTTTCCTGAAAAACTTCAAACACGAGATGTTAATTAAACTTGATGCTACAATGATGGAGAATTTGAAAAAGTGGTTCCGCCAACTCTGTCTGTAGTTAGTTTCCCAGAAATTGGTCTCAAAATTAATATCTGAGCATTATAGGACAAATGCTAAGCAATGGCATACCAAGTTTGGAACTAAAAAGCTCACTTTTAACAAATAAAAACATTTTTTTCAAAATTTTTATTTGACATTGAAAAAATTGATTGAAGCAAAATTTGTAGGCATTATAATTCTGAGTACCACGCCCATTTTTCGAAGGTGCTTTTATGAAAAATAAAAAATTGTGGAAACTTATAGATAGCATTAGTGCAGTTGTATCATTATGATCAAAATCATAAATGCAGACAGCCACGCCCACTTTACTAGGCCTGATGTGTAAGATGATCAATACTTGAATAAAAATTCTCATAAGATTGTATACTTGTAGGATTAGGGTGCAAGTACGTATCACCATATCTTGCAAACTGCTTTCACAGCTTGGTCCAGGTTATAGAATTTGGAGTTATATGTACATCTTCTCACATCTTCTCCTTTTCGCATATAAGACCTTAAATTTACGAAGAATTTTTTTCCTGAAATGTTCACATTCAGCACACGGGCTTATAAAACAGAGCTGGCAGGATCAATGTTTTGTGGACTGTACACTTCGTCTTTTAAGTAAGAAGTTTCAAACCTATTTGTTTCGTCAATCTAAAAAGTTTTCTAGGGTAAGCGGCCGTGATGTCTCAGACGCTGCATAGATTTGTTAAAGAAAGATGGATATCGCTTTTGATCTATACCAAGATTAGGGAAATCACAAATCCGGTGGATAATTGGAATAGTACAGAGGAACTGCTCCAAATTTGCACAATGGACCCCTTATGTTCCAGGATCGCAAATTCGGTCATCGCCTTAGAACTCAAGAGTGCTATCATATGGGGCTTTAAAGCCGATCAAGAGATGGTGAGTCTCGACTTGAAATTTGTTGATCTTTTCCAGGATTTGCTTTAGCGTGACAACTTTGTCGATCGTGAGTCTGCCGGGCCGGAAGCCACTGTGGTACATGCTAATTAGCGTTCAGACATTCACACAGTGCGTAGGATAGGATCTACAGCAGGAATATGCCTCGATAGTGCATGGTCAAGATGGGGTCATATACAGCTGTCCAGTCCTCGGTAATAGCTTCATCCACCTATACTTGGTTGATGATTTGTTGCTTGCATCCTACCACAACATCACCTTCATGCTCAAGTGGTAGGCCGTCAGAGCTGAGGGCTATTTACTTTTTCAACTTTTTGATAGCCAATACAACCTCTACAAAACTGGAAGAGGTAATGAGTTTTTCATTGACTGGATGGCTTGGGTGAGTGGGCGCCGTGGTTTAAGTGGTCCGTTGGACTATGACACAAAAGGTTCGTTGTTGGAGTCCCACAAACATCTAAGAGTATAACATTCATGAAAAAACTTCTCAAATAACAGATTGCGCTTCAGTCACGGCATTAAAAAGCAGGTGCCTTCTACCCACAACACAAATGGTTGTAAGAAGCTAGGCCCTACGTCCCATAGACCTGTTGTGCCAAAAATTTGTGTTTTGTATTTTGGAATGTACTTCTCTTCTTGCTATAACTGATGCCCATGAAGTAGCTGGCTACTTAAGTACTTACATACATCTATTGTCAGTGATTAGGTTTCCTTTAAGGTTTCAAGAGCCTGCGTTTCGGGTATGAAGTCAGTTGCATAGTTTTCCCAAAGAACATCCGGTTGTTGTTCCTATCGCGGAATCCTTTCGGTCCTTGAGCTGGGAGACTGGGTACGTCCTTTTATTTTTGCGTCGGATCTATTCTGGCTCGATACTCTCCTCTTGCTGCTTACATTTTGGGCGCATTGTTCATCATGTTTTTCTCCTCTGATTGCCTCTAACATTTACATATTGTTTAAAAAATTGAAGAGATTTAAGAAATGTAGCAAAAACTTCGGATCTACTCGTATCTACCCCTCCAGTATGCATGTAAATCATCATGAAATTAGACTATTTCTATTCCACCTACTAACCCACATAAATTAACCATCCTTGACCTTAACATATTAGGTTGTAGCTCTTCGAAATTGACAACCTACACCCAAGTTATAAATACAAAACACCAAAACAAACACTTCATTAAAATTTAATTCGTAAATTTTTTACTTTTTTTTGGTTTCCTTTTTTATTGAAATTTTCCTACGTGAATCCACCAAAACTTTACAAAATTCATTTCATTACCAACTTCGTGGAAAAAACCACGAAAAAAACAAAACAAATCTCTACGCAAAAAACGCCACCAGATTAAATTACTTCAAAACAACCTGCAAAGCAAAATTACGTCACAATGTTAAAGTATCTATCACTTGAAAGGAGAACAGGAATTTAACCACCGATGAAATTTACTAGCTGTTCATGAGCACAACAATCTAAGTTGTAGCACTAACCTGACTGTCTCCCCTTAGTGAGAATATCAAAGGTAAACTGAATACATAGAACAAAAAAAAAAAAACTCATTCAAGTTTCTTGGAAGTTCTACCATTTCCATGTTGTATTAGATACTCATGTACACAATAGTATTTCCGTAAAATCTGAAGTACAACAAAACCGTTGTTCGCATTCTGGGAATGCCTTCAATGTGGGATTAGAATTTATGTGGGACCATCATCGTGCCAAGTGTTTGAATACTGTTTTGAACAGAGAGTGAGAATCTTTTACAATTTATTTCTACGGGTTGCATCTGACTTTAATTATAATAAAAACAAAGTAACTACAAATTTTAAAAGTCTCCAAAAGTATTTCGAAAATTCTCCTAAATGTATACTTCGGTGGATAGTTGCAGTTTGTGTCACACAATCACGCCTGAAATGTGTAAAACTCTTTTACCTTCTCTCCTGTGCAGTTATTGGGTACCACCACGCATACCACATTAGGTACGAGTATAATTATGTGAAAGACTTTCACCGATTCGTGGGGAATGTGCGTGGCTTCAACTTGTAACATACCGTAGGGCGATTCCAGCAATAGGACTTTCCAAAATTTTTACTATACTTTCGGGTTTGGTTGCAACGAAAATGTGGTTAAGTGGCTGCTTAGTGTTTTACCAAAATTTGGTTTAGTTTTGGAAAAGTTATATTTTTGTTGAACTTAAATGTATTTGCTTAGAATTCTCTGGCGACATGCTTTGGGAACAGATGTAGTTCTACTTGGACAAGACAGCCACAAAAATTGCTTATTTTTAAAACCACGCTGTAATTGAGTATGAACTGCAGGGGGAATGGTCAAAGCATACAGAGAACGTGGAGAAGTACTTAAAACGCAATTCAAACTACCCTGAGGTACTTCTGCTAAACTTTGACTTACAACTCGATCTCTGGTTTGGCAAGGATCTATATACATACCTGAATATCCAGCAAGTTTTTGTTGTTTAGCAAACGAACTTATGTGGTGCATCGTTACCCACAAATCTTTACCAAAATGTTTTTCTTTGCGTCACCTTACTTCCCTTATATTGTAAGGTTCACTGAAGTAATGACAAATGTTGACTATTTTTAGTTTATAGTTAGAGCTTATTGGTAGTTGCATCAAGCACATCCTACCCATTTTCGTCATCAGTTACTGGAAGAATTACAATTAAAAAAACTTCCCAAAAATGCAAAACTTCCAAAACATAGGTTCGAGGTGCCTTTGAATAATCTGTTGAAGTTTTCGACGTCTAATGTAGTATTTGTCAGAGCACTGTCATGTGAAATGTGACATCTGTTTATCGTTTATGAGGAGCAACTATAAAGGGTGGGCCATCTAGTGGTTTATTTTTAAATTATAACTTATTTTGACACTGACATCTGTTTCCCGCTCGAAATTTTGACAGAAAGTCAGTATCACACCTCCGCGGAACAAAATGAGTCGCTTTACGCTTAAACAACTTTGGGAAATATTGAAAACCTTTTTCCAAAGTGAGTACTGTGTAGCCCAAACAGTGCGTTATTTGAAAAGAAAATCTGGCCTGCTGTATGCAAGTTTGTGCAAAAAGTTCGTGAGACTGGTATGCTAGTGGACAACACTCATGGTCCCCGTCGTCGTACGGTGCGCACAGACGAGAATGTGGCTGCTGTAACCGAGAGTGTGAGACTCAATTCACGAACATTAACTCGCCATCGATCTCAACAGCTCAACATTTCACACACTAGCCTGAGGGGAATTCTGCACAGAGATTTCGGATTATTCGCTAAGAAGGTCCAATGGCTCCACAATTGAAGACGCACGACCACCCGCTTCGCAGCTTGGCATTTAGAGCAGCTTGAATTGGACAACAATTTTGGGCGAAACATCATCTTTTCTGACGAGGCGCATTTGCATCTCGGCGCCTACAAAATTGACGCGTCTGAGGCTCAGAAAACACCCACATTATTGTCGAGAATTCGATGCATCTACAGAGAGTGACAGTTTGGTGTGGATTGTAGAGTGGTGGCATTATTGGACCATTTTTCTTCGAAAATAAGGCTGGGAACAACGTTTCGGTGAACGGTGGGCGTTACATCGTCCATGTTAACCAACTTTTTTTCTACTGAAATTGAAGACATGAATTTGGACGAACTCTGGTTCATGCAGGATGGCGCTCCTTAGAGCTGCGATTTGACCCCTTTGGACTTTTTTTGTGGGGAACCGTAAAGACCGATGCTATGCCAACAATCCGGAAACGATTTAAGCACTTAAGGCCAATATCATCCAAGCATTCCGTGAGCTACAGTCCGAAACCATCAACAAGGTCTTGGAAAATTGGAGTGACAAAATGCGCTACTGCGAAGCCAACCGAGGCAGCCACTTGAACGACGTTGTGCTCCATAAATAATGGAAATGTTTGCTCTTACTAATAAAGTTCTTTTAAAAAGTAACTTGTATTTGGCCCACCCTGTACATAAATAAGTCCAGAATTATGTTACGTTGCACATTTCTAAAAAATTCCAACAAAATTACATCACCGCTCGCTCAAATACAGCTCCGCTGCCTCTTCTGTTCGCTCCTCCTTAACGATCGTCGTAAGAATTTGATAGGAAAGCGCCTAAGTCACACACTTTCTTATGTCCCGATCTGGTTCATGGGTCCATAATTTGATTGTGGTTGGTATGATTGGCGAGTTAAGAGATCTTCATATAAAGTCAAGAACTTTGTGACACAAACGTCACTGGGTTAAATGTCCCTAACTCACCTCATTAGATCTCTTTTAGGTTTAAGATCGACAGTGACTGGTCAACGTTTTCCATATACTACTAGAAGAGGCCTTCTTCCTTTATTTTGGTTATAAAAGACCTAAGAAACAGAGGTACAATACTAAGTGTGACATCATCTTTTTTGGGACTTCTAAAGCATCTACAACTTGTTAGATACAAAAACTACTTAAAGTGTGTTCACCGTGCAGACAATTGTAAAAAAAAATTTGGTATCGTATCTAAACTTTTTCCAAAGCCCATTGTGTGGCATCTTTTACTGCTAAACAGTTCAAAACTACTTCATAGAAGCCAGGTATACATCAGTACACCTCAGCTCATTAAGCGGCGAAATGAAAGAAGCTTCGCGTAAACAGCAAACGCTAAATCATTTGTTTGTTTTTGTTTTTTTTCATTTTTCTTTGAATACGATTTGATATGATGTACGATCTGCGCGATACCCTGATTCGATGCCATTGTGCGTCCATTGAAATCCAATTCAAAGTCATCGATCGCCTAAGTGAGCCAACTAACGAGGTGTTGAACTCTATCGTATAACAGCAACCAACGCATGTGCTACCTCAACCTGCAGCCGCAATCGTGCTGCGATTGGCCACGATCCATCGATCGATCGAACTATCGCTGAAGTTTCTACACACATCTCTGATATTTGAAGTTGTTTATGGCGGATACACTGCGGGCTGTGTTTGTATGTCCAACGGCAAGAGCCGTTGCGCTGCCGGGCTAATACTCCGATTGCTGATACCAATGTTCGCTGCTGGTGTTGCTGTGATCATTGAGGAAGTAATTTCCATAAATCGTCTATGTCGGGGCTGATCACGTGCTGACACCTGAGACTGATTCGTAACGGCCGGATCGATGGATAATTGTAATTTTTTTTTTGTTTCTTTTTTATGTTTTGCTCTCTTACGGTACTTGGGAAATTGTTCTTTTGGATTGGTTTTGTTGAATGTATCGAGTGCGTCACAAGGCACAAGAGAGCCACTGAATTGAATGGATGAGCGCGTTACAGTTGATAAATCGTTTTGATTGGAGTTTGATGGCCTCAATTGGTTATTTGAATTGTGATCGAATCTGGGGCGAATAGTTGAAGAGCTTAGACATACCTAAATGAAATATTTTTACCTCGCATCGCGCACACATTCCTTTGTATGGAAGGCGGATTTCGCTTTCTAATAGCGGTGGTCGTTGGGCCTTTGCCAAAAGTAAAAGTGGATTAAGGTGTTGGATGCTTGAAAGCAGTTCATTAGTGATAGATACACATTCTGGTGAGGGTGTAAAAGAAAAATGGATAATCTAACTTCCATTTGATGATGTATCTGAATGTGTATTATGGAGAACTTTCGATTAAGAGTGATTTTCGGATGTGTCCAGAGTTTGATTCATGAAATGTTAAGCTACGGACTGTGTACTGAATAATGAAAGAAAATTTTCATTTGCAGCCCTAAATATTGAAGTAGATATCACAACTCTAAGCTGTATGCCAATTAACTGGACCGATCACTAAAGCAAAAAACAGTCATAGAACCATCATTTTTTTTTGGATTTCCCAGTTCCGGTTATTAGTTCATAGTTTCATGACGGTTCTTGACTTTGGGGATCGGTCCAGTTGTTTGTCATTCAGTTCCGAACTGATAGTGTTTACCCTACTTTACAGGGATACTACCTTCTCAAGCCTCCTTCACAAGAAGCTTATATTAAGCTTAAAGCGTATTTTGTTAACGAGAGTTACCATAAAATAAAGGTATAATGGTAAACCGGTAGCCATCGCCTTGTCGAGTGATATGATAATACGTCATCTTGCTAGATGCGATGCGATGTATGTAGATGCTATTACGTTTCAGATTTTGACAGATGTCCCAGTAAATAGAGAATTAGATACAAAGCCGCTATGTTTTTTTGTGAAATATTCACGAAACTAGGTAAGTAGGTCTGGTGAGGTAGGGTAGTAGTTTGACTTTATCGTAAAATACTTGGTATGAGCCCATCGGAACGGAATTTTACTATATCATTGATTTAGCTCTCAAACCCATCTACCTTGAAGTTGTCAAAGAGGTATGTAAGTCTCCTGCTATACCCTCACATTCACATAGTGGACAATTGATATGCTCCAAGACGTGAATTCTAATCATATCATGCCTCCTCAGATGGCAATAGCCAGAAAAAATCATCACTATTCTTAACTGTGACCTTAACTACAGGCGAAGAAACCCTATGTGGTAGCTGTAACCGAGTTCCAAATCAACTATTTCCACATGTCTTTGGTGCACACGCACTGGGAACTTTAAATTGGCTCTATATAGGTATACTACCCGATATTTAAAACTACCATCATCTGCGACTTGAATGCTCACAACATGGATTCAATGTGTCATAGAAAGCGAAATTATAAGCCACAACCCTGCAACCTTTTCATGGACTCCAAATGATTCAATCGACATCAGTCATAACCTACTAAGTAAATTGACTTACTGGTAGGCTATGACTCAAAGGATTTATGAAAGCTTTCTAGAATACAAAATCGACAATCCTTGCCCGAAAAAACTCGTCTACTCCGGTAAGACCAGGTATTGCCTTTAAAATGTATGTTTCCAACATGCAAGGTTGCAACTCTTAGCAAAACGCTAGCCTATTCCAAGTGTAAAAGATTGCAAGGTAAATTTACCTGTTAAATTATTCCTGATTTTCCGCTTCGTATTTGCATTCTTCGGGCTAATTTACCATTTATCTAAATATTCAAAACTTTCGAGAAAATATTTCAAACACAGACAAACTCCATCACACCCATTGCGCACAGCGTTCAAACTTACAAACATGATTCCACTGCTACCAGGTTTCCTAGAAAATCATTTGAGGAAGTTATGAAAGAGATTCTAACTGATTTCTTGGAATTGAATACCAAAGCTATACCTTTGCATTCCTCTGTTTTCTGATTCCTCAGGATAAAATATCTGAGCTTGATTTATGTATAATGTCCCAAGTTTGGGATAAGTATTGGGGTTCGTTACAAGCGAAGTATAACCTTTAAGTTTTTTCTTTGAACAGGATTGGGATGGAAGGATTGTCTTGGAAGGGTACATATGGTTCCGCATAGAAAGACCGAATTACGACAGTTCTCACAAACTGCATGCTTTTATGGAAACATTGAAACATTGACAAAGTTGTAACAGAGCTCGTTCCGGCCAAACAATTAACAACAGACCAAGTTATTGCGCCACATAACCTAAAAAAGTGTGTTTTGCCCCTTAATACTGAAAATATGTGCAAAAAGACAAGGATTAAAGTTTCAGCACCTGTCAAAGTTACCAATGACATCCAGCTGTCAAAATTTTGATAAAAGATTTGTCATTTCATCATGCATAGTTAAAAATGTTATCGAAATTTCGGTTCGGTGGTAAATACTTCCGCAACCTGTATTTCGTCGTGGGGTCGGTCTCGGTCGTCATCATGGCTTCAGTGTGCAGGCGATTCATCGCAACGTGGAAAGTTTGAACGTCAGTAGAGTCTTTTCGGCCTCAAGCCACCAAAAAGAAAGAGATAGCGGCCAGTATCGAAGAAGACCAAGAAATTTCGATTCGGCACCGATCAGCTGAACTGGGCATCGCCAGAGAGTCAACCTGTGCGGTTGGATTAGGACCTACATATTATGTTCATCCCTATAAGATTGTTTTGATGCAAGGAGTGAAACCGGACGACCATAGACGAGTTCAGTTTCGTCTTAAAAGGGTTAAATATTTCTGGAGATCCGAGGCATTGAAAAGTTACTCTCTGAGACTCAAGAAAGTGAAACCAAAACTTTAGTCTGACACAAGTTTTCGGATGATACCTGTCGTATATTGACATTCTGTCACGTTTCCAAGTTCACATGTACAAAAGTATCTGCTTCCAAATTTCTTTTATCTCAAACTATTTCAATAGACAGAACGCTATTGAGCGGTAGGCTAATTTTTTTATTTTTATATTGCTTCACTGGTAAGGACGGTATTTGTCTGGTAGCGACGAGGTACTACTATATTTTCTTTTCACAGGGAGATACATAAACCTATAAGCCCAGACATATTCCTACATAATTCAAGATCATTCGCATTCGTCAACACATTGTATCTCATCGTACTCGGCAATTTGCAGCAATTCATTTCAAAGGCGAACTCCCGCTCCTGAAGTAGAGCTGCACTTAAACAAATGTTTACAATAGTTTATTGAGCCCTAAGGCCAAGTGCATACCCTCCATTCCTTTCGAAAGTGCAGACATTTCCATTCCATAATTCAGCACCAATTTTTCTAATGATCGTCCATAATCGTTGAATCAACTCTGCGGGCCTTAAGTGCCCATCCATCCTGGCGTAAGTGAGTGCCAAGTGATCAGTCAAATTGTTAGCGTCTTCATTTACATCCGCGAATAACGACTTGGAGTAATCACAGATGAGAGCAATTCGTACCGCGCCTTTAGGTCAGGCTAAGATCTATCAAATTCTCTCACGTGATTACGACAAGAGTGCCATAATTGTCTGAGCTCTAAACCTAGTAATTTGCAAAGAGATCTACGTTGCGACTTGATGCAGAGTTTGCGTGGACACAAACATCTTTGCAGACGACAAACACCAGTCGGTTTGTTATGTTCCTGCGATCGTGCGTGAAGCTCCATCCATCCGATTCTTTGGCTCGAAAGTGAATAGCTTGGTTTCGTTTTTTTTTTTTTTGGTTTGTCTGATCATCCAAGTGGTGTAGTCGGAATTCAGGGTAAATGCTCCCTAATCAGAGCCATTACCCGATTTAATGGGTATGTTTTATGAGAGTCTTGCGATCAACTATCATTTGAAGGTATATTCGGTACAGCACTGGCTTGTGGCTATAATTATTATGGTTTTCGTAAAACACACAGTTGGTCTCTGGAAAGAATGAAAAGGACGCGCTTCAATGAGCTTGGTGGGCAGAAAGTCACATCAGTTTTTCGTCAAGAACTCTGAAAGCCGGGCTTACTGCGAGTGCGAGTGTCGGTCAATATTGTTGTGTTTTTTTTTTTTTTGTTTTGGTAAAAGTGAGTTTTGAGAAATCTAGAGATCCAGGTAGGTGATCTATAAATGTTTCCGACGTCATAGAATGTCGATCAGTTGTAGTCGATGAATTGATAGATGCGTTAGACAAGTCAAGTGGATCGTGTGTTGAAGTTGAATTGAATTCTGTGGCACGGTAGATTGGTGGACGAAAATGTACAGGAGTCTGATTCTGGCTTTGCTGTGGCAATTGATCAGTGTGGAGGGAGGTTTTGCTAGTGTTCGTCATCGTGATGATTGGAATAATTGGATCATTCTACCAGCTAGATCGAGGGCAAGTGATACGAGTGGTGATTCGATAAGTTTTAGTGGTTTTCGTGCCAATCGAAGTGATGTGATAAACAATTATCTTGATCCTTTGCAAATAGAACCATATCTTATGACTATAAGTACAAAGAACAAAAGGAAGAAAGAACGTCATGCAGTTAAGAAAGCAGAACTGGATGAGAAGTCGAGTGGTGATTTGATTGTGCCACTAGGACGAGCTATCGAGAAAGTGAAGTACTTTTGTGCAATCATTAAGGACCTACTTAATGAAGGTTTGTGTTGTATCTTTGTAACACGCGCGTTACATTAAGACTTTGGCTTGGCTTGGCAGCTATTTGTTTTCAGAATATTTTTGTGAGTATGCATGCCTCTACTCTAAATAGAGATCTACACATGAAGTTATACTAGTCATACTACTAGTCAAAAATTTGATCTTTGCCTGTCTTCTAATACATTTTAGAATTTGTGGTCCCTGTCGTTACTATATCCTGCATTGAGTAAGTGTCACATTAACTGGGTAAGGTGGTGAGTTCATCGCTAGTGGAATTCATTGGAATGACCAAATTAGGTGAATATAGCGCTGCTTGATCCCTTGGTTTTGATCCGTTCTTACAAAAACATAGGAATTTTATATGCTGTAGCCAGTGATCTTCTCAATAAACTCTTACCTACGTATTTCAAAGTTCTTATTGAACAGAAATTATGGAAATACACAGTCAGTGTCTTGAAGAGCGAGCTGAGTATCAGTAACAATCGAAAAGTGTCCCGTGCTTAGACTCTATTTGTTATTTAAATATCTATAGATAGTAAGTCTAACAAAATGTCTATGTTGGATACATTGAAGGACTATAGTCCTAAATTACTTTATGTTGCCTTCAGTACAAGCCTATAGAGGCTTTCTTTGCATATTCTAGGATTCGGTTCAATTTTTGATTGAGTATGACACCCAATTAATTTTCTTTATCAGCAAGTGTCAAGCTAGTTTGTTTTGGAGGATCAAAATATGGAATTTTGTATTTCTTTGTACAGGGGACAAGTTCTGTTATTGAGAGATGACGCCCATATATCAGTACCTAAGACAAGCAGGATTGAAAGAAACCTCAAAAAACTTCTGTTGTCCAAAAAATATTTTTTTTTTTTTTTTTTTGGCATTGTACTGTTAAAAGGAGACCCGAACTGACTGGACCTTTCATTTTTCTCTAACCCAACGTCTCTACGGGCAATAGCTATTTTGCGAACTACCAGGTGGGTAGCAATGATTGCTTTCCATGGTAAAGGCAATGAATTTGACGTTTCACTTTTTCCAAAATGGCTGTCAGAATGATCGAAAGCAGATGTTATGTAACTGTCAAAAGATTTACACAAAATTTACATTTTCTTTTTTTTTTTCTAAATTTGCAAAATTCAAAATCGTTTTCAAGTTCTTCACGCAAATGTTTATTGCTCAACGACATACTGACATTTGACAATTGAAATTGCCGGCAATGAAATGTCAATTCAAATTTGTTTGACATTTCAATTGCCATAAATATTGCCTGTGGAGCCGTTGGTGTAGGTAAGTTGGAAATGGCAGCTCTTATTGCCCGAATGAGCACCTTTTGCTGAGATATCTTTCCTTGGAGTATTTGTTGAAACATCTTTGTATCCAATGTAAAAATGTAAAAAAGTCTCTTAACATATTGTTGTTTGTTGGAATGTCTTTAAAATTGATCCTTGGAAAACATAGTTTAGTAGTTTAGAGAACTGACGCAGCATCTATGTATATTATGTGTCATTTACACACTCCAAAAGACTGCTTTCAGATCAGTGCTCCAAGATATATTTCCAATTGATTAAGCTATACTTGTACAAGACAAGGTCTACCTTAAAAACGTTGTCCTAGTAAGTACCTTACTTTACCTAAAAAAATCTTGTGAAACGCTTTTTCATTGGCCTTAAATTCATACGTTCATACTTCGGCGCCATGCAGCAGGACCTGTGTTAAAAGTCTTGTAACTAGTAAGGGTATCTCAATATCAATATTTTTTCTTGCACATCCCACTTTCAGATCTAGGAAAACGGCCGTAATGCCTTTCTTGTATTCGTGAGCCTCTTTGTCCCCGTACCGCATGCATATACTGTCAACGTTGAGTTTTAGTTTCATTTTGTGGTCCTTTAAAAGGTAATGGCCAGTGAGTGTACGTAGAGTATAAAAAATATAGTTTTTTGGAACAAAAGCTTCATGGAACCCAGGGTCTAGCTTCTGAGAACCATTCATGAACCATGCGTGTTGTATTCTTTACACGAATGGAAGGGGCCTACTATGTAATGCCGTTTCCGAAGGGCAATTTATTACTTGAGAAGCTTTCTCAAGACAAGTTTTACTCTCGGATGTTTGTCAGACGCTCGCGAGAGGTGGAAGTAAATGTTAGGTGTTGTCTAGGAATTGATTCTGGAAATGCTTGTTCCACTTGAACGCGTCCACCAAACTATCTATCTAGACTTTAATAAAACTGAAAATATTCCTTGGAATTTCTCACAACTTCCATTGCTTGAAAGACTTGGTTAAAGAGCTTGTTGCCCGATTGCCAGTATCTTCTTGTTTTGTGTTTTGAAATCGACTAGAATATTAATATTTGGCAAATGATATGTTCTTACATATTGGTGGAGCCAATAGCGAATCCTTTCTTAGGTAAAGTGACAATAGTCTTCGAGATATGAGTTCAAAATTGGATTATGATCCTATGACTCGCGATGGGCTGAAGACTGTATAATACCATCAACACAGTTGTTCACCACCCCGCCTCTGAATTGAATTCTATTTGGATTCATTTCGCCGAAACACATTTTATTATTTTTACTTCAAAACGCCTTAAGGAATTTATATGTCATCCTCGCCTAAAACCAATTTCAGTGAATCCTCCTATCGTTTATTTCGTAGGAAATTTTTATTTCTGAGGAAGTTTATCGCTAAAGTTGCCAAGACTTTTGACCACGCACTTGATAAACTTCTCTACACATATTACATTGACAAGTCTTTTCACAGAGTGAACCTTTAACCTTAATGAGTGTCGATCACATCAGTGTTCATGTAATTTATAAGCAAAACTGTCAATCTACGCATATCCTGACTTTCTCGATAACACAACACAAAAAAAAAAAAAAAAAAACACCCACAACACAAGTCGTAAATTACTCGAATATTCCCAATGTGACTAACCTCTATTAACCCCTCAAACTCATTTGGCCAAAAATTATTTATAACTTCTGACAGTTGTTTGACAACTTGCAGAATCTACACCAAGTCAACCGCTTATAAGTAATCTAAGTCATAAAGTCATAGCCAACAGCTCTTAAAAGCGAAACTTTATGAGAAAAGTCTACAAAAGAAAATGCCATCCGCAGTGAACAAGACCAAAGAGGAAAACACCAAGTCATTAACTGTCATAAAGTAATGCGACTCAAACCCCGAAAAGTCAAAGTAATAAACGTGCATGCCATGCCATCTCTGCCTTTCAATTCTGAGCCAAATGACGCCTTTGTAACTTATTTTTCCGCCGTTTCTCATCCACGCAACACGTTGGTTGGGCCAAACGTGCAGACGATATTATGTTTAAAAGTTTTCGAGAAATTTTCTTGTTTTTATGTTGCCACAGTCAAGTTAAAATAATAACTTCTATTGAATTGCATTTTTTGTGTTTTATTTCTTTTTGACAGATTACAATTTGGAGAGTGAAGGTCGGGCGCCGGCGGCTAGCAGCACACGCAAAATAAAAAAACTTAAGAAGAAGTTTAAGCAATTTCTGCTGCCACTGCTACTGGCATACAAGTTGAAATTTCTGACACTGATACCGGTGCTCATAGGTGGTTTGACGTTACTGGTCGGAACAACAGGGTTAGCTGGATTTTTCTTTGCGCTGTTTGCCGCTGTGATGAGTCTAAAGAGTAGCAGTGGTGACAGCAAAGTGGAAATAAAAAAATGGTGAAGAGTTTTACGATGATATTTTGTAAATAAACTAGTCTATAAGATAATTTATTACACTGTCAATGTTGCGGTCTTGTACCCGCAACAATGGATCAATAAATAATGGTATGCGCATTGTATTTTTGCCACACAAGTTTGAATCTTGATGTTAGGTGTATTCTATTATTTTTTTTCCGTTTAAGATTGCGTAAAAGGCTAAGAAATGTGTACTCTTCAATATTACGTTTGGTACTTGTCATAAAAGCAAGCACTTTTGCTTCGATTGTTTGAGTTCAAACTTCGATTTTTGGGGTCAGGTTCCCTGCAAACCAAGTGCAATATTCGGCTTGTGAACGAAAGAGAGTGGGTGCTATCAAGGATTGTCGGCCAAGAATTCAAAAACGAAACTTAACTGCTGGAAAATAATGATGTCACCCAGCTTATATACATAACATTGACGAACTGCATTTTTTTTTGACATTCGATTGTTCAGATTTTGAGTTCTGTCTGAATACTTCCGCGGTTTGTTTGACTTTGTATTAGTGGTTGCTTTTAAATTGGTTGACTATCGTGAATTTGTCAGTTTGAAATTTATGTTTGCACTCTTTTGTCGAGTGACAGCCATTGGCATTTCCAAACGTCAAAAAAATCAAGGAAATTTCATCAAATCTGAAAATCTAGACTGTTTAGCTTGTCATCTCTCCGCTTCCCCTCAAGCCTAAAAACGTAAAAGAAATTCCAGTCTGTCAATTCTTTATGAACAGGGTCTTAGTCGCTGTCATACGTCCTGTCAAAAGTTGAAATATACACAAAAAGTTTCAGCTGTAAAAATAATTGAAAAGTGTAGTATATTGCCTACAGCAGAGACTTCATACAATATTCAATATTCTTATTAACTGATTTAAATAAAACAGGAATACAAATTTTAACAGAAGCTTGCTAACGAAATGTCACTTACCAAAAAGATACAGTTACGTAGGGGTACAAGCGGCGAATTACTGTTCTTGAATTGCCTGACTCTGACAATTTATAGAAAGTGGTGGCTTATAGATCTGTCAAACTGAAATAATCTAAACTTATCGAAAATTACAAACATTGATAGATTCCTCTTCATTACCATTATAAATAGAAAGGATCAGTGTATCTTCTAGTTACACAATGTAATTAAACATTACCAAAACCAGAGCAAGTTATGGTGACATAGAACACTCACAAAAAATCTTACGAAGACATATGTACGTATAAAAGGGCACCGCTTAGAACACCCTTGACAAACATCCGAAAGCTTGAAACAATAAAATTTGATCACGTTTCCGTAGAAGAATGACTTATGTACATATGTACGTCCTCAACTCGTTAGAATATCCGCCATATCTGCTGTTTAGAGACTTAAATTGGTGGCTATCATGAAAGCAGATTATAATTTGGTAAGTCTAAGGATCCTGAAGAAATACGAAGCGATAATTCGAAATGTTGCATGCTATCACCACTACTTTTCGATAGAGGAACTTCAAGGACCACTTCCCTATCCCAGAGAGGTATTTCCATACACAAAATTAAAATGCCAGATTCCATGATGATTCCAATAGTTCACTGCTATGCTATATGCTTTCATTAGCATTCTTAGTTAAGCTTAGAATACACAAAACAAAATATTTGACTTAGATTGTACCATCAAAAAATGGAACCAGGAAAAAAGAACTAGTTTGGTGGCGTATACGTAACATTTTTTTCCAAAAATTGTTGGCTCACAAAATTTTTTGTAGTCCATACACCGAGACGGAGATAAAGACTAAAAAACAAGACGGGCGATTTAAGGACTTAGCGTTTGAGCAGTTGGCCAAAATCACTGACAAATTATCCCGAAAAGAAAATTGGCAAATAGAGACTTTCGCGATCTTAAAGAGTATAGCGTTCCACGACTTCCGATAGTGTGATGCATTGTACTACCTACCTTTTTTCTGAATAACTGATCAGTCGCAAATGTGATTCGTGATTGACTATGATTCAGCTAAATAAGTAAGAACTAGTTCTTTTGAACTCAGAGTAAAGGAAAAAATATATACATACATACATTTGAATATAACTTAGACTCTTAGAAAGGGAACTAGAATCTTTGAAGCTATACTGTTTCTCCTGTGAATATGTCTTGCAAAATTTTAAACTGAAATTTGTGCCATACTCCTTGTGGCAAACTACCTAATAACGATGTGGTCTTACACGCCTAGATCACATTTATTCTCGCTTGGCTGTGCATGGTGAAAATGGGATATTGCAACTTGTTAAGCAGCTGTTGCATGTCCCAGGATTTCAGCTTGGAAATACCTGCTGCATTAATTGAAAGCCACTAGCCGCAAGATAAAAGTAAGACTAGAACTCAAGGTTTTTCCTAACATCTTTTTACGAGATGAACTGATTAGCCCCTTTGAGTATACTTTTAGACAGAGTTAGTTCACAATCGACCGAATATTCACACATCGGCAGATCCTGGAAAATACCTTAGAAGTCCAGATGGGTACTCACCATCTTTTTGTAGATTTTAAGGTGGCCGTAAATGATAGTATCTATGAATCTAATTATATAGATTTTGTAGAATGACTATGGAGAACGCTCGTTACTCCATAAAGAAAGAAAAGTATTTTCCCAATGATGTTTAAGATGATGCGCTGTCATGTGAATTTTCAGTATCATACTTATGAAACTACCCCTACCCAATACCAGATGTACAATTCTCCAAAAGCCTGTGGGATTACTTGCATACGCTGATGATATCGATATCATTACCAGGACACAGCGAGCTATCGCTAGAACGTTTGCAAATATTGGAACAGGAGGAAGTGAAATGAGTTTAGTTGTGGATGAGGGCTAAATCAAGTGTATAGTGTCAATCTGAAGGAATCATAGCATCAACAAATGGAAAAGGACGTCAGAATAGACCGCTTTATCTCTGACAGCAATATAAAGTTAGAGATCAAGCAAGGAGTTATTTTTGCCAATCGTTATTTTTTTTGGCCTAAGAAGAAAGTTGAGTAGATTGTCGTTGTGGAGAAACATCAACGAGACTCAATATTAGACACGCATCATCCTAGCCCTGGTCTAGGACGAACGAATATGGACATTAACGAAAACAGATGATGATATCATTGGCTGTTTTAAACGCAAATTTTTTCGAATAATTTTTGGTCTTGTTTGCGTTGACGGGCTTTGGAGGAGCAGCACTTAGGTGCCTCGCACACGTGAAAGATGATCTCGACCAACTTGGAGTGCACAATTCGAGGCAGTGCGCTAATTGGATAAGCTGGTTGGTAAGTAAGTAGGAATACTATCATTCCTTTTCCAATGCTTTCCTTAATACTGAGGGCATTTCTCCGTATTGGAGAATGTCGGAAATTGTTTGGTAGAATCACCTATATTGACGACATATAGAATTCAGGACCAGTTCTGTCTTTAGCGATCCAGATGGAAACCGTGGATTAGGTTGACTATATTTGATCACTAATACTGAATAGAAATTTAAAGAGGGTTCCCTAGATACTGAACCAACTTGTACTTTTCGCAGTTTTGTTCACATTCTAGCATCTAGTTGACTCTAGTGCAGTTCTGATTAAGGCCTACTAGAACTTTTTTAACGAAGTCGGTTTGGATATAATTGATGGTCCTCTCAATTTTAGGAAAAGTAACCAGGACCTCCTGGGCGCCGTGGCTCAGTGGTTAGTGCGTTGGACTATGTTCCCAATCGGGAACACCTAAAAGTTTTTCACGGCCCCACCTTTTCCGAGCGTCTGACAAACATCCGAGAGTACAACTGTCTTGAGAAAGCTTCTCAAATACCAAATTGCCCTTCGGATACGGTATTAAACAGTAGGCTCCCTCAATTCGGATAAAGAATATAACACGCACAACACGAATGGTTGTGATAAGCTAGGCCCTGGGTCCCATCGACCTGTTGCGCCAATTAATTAACCAGGACCTCAACTAAGAAGCCTGTCCAGTCGGCGCAATTCTTAACCAGCATATATGCCAAATAGGTTGAGCTTGCCTTTCATTTCGCAACTAAGATGAGGACGTCTTCGTACGACGTCAGCTGGTAGAGCAAGATCGTACGTCCCATATCATATCTATACCACTAAACAACTTCTCCTTACGCATGTTGCGCACATGGGGTAACCAAGCACATGACTCGCACCTCAAATTAAAAAAAAATAAATAAATTTCATGACATTTCCAGCTTTCTTTTTAGGAAATACCGGCATCAGCTGATGGCCCAGATTACTAAACATGCTGAGGGTGATTTATGTCCGTTTGGAACTCACTCACGACTTATTAATGTTGGCATGCTTTGTCATTGAATTTCTTTTTCGGCAAAATTTCCGTTTGCACCGAAAATAGACATCAGACATGAGACTTTTTCGAATTCAGACGGCGGCGACCTACTCTTCCAGCCAGCCAGTAACATATATATACGGTACATATGTATACATATTTTCGTTTAATTAAAATTACTAAATTATATAAATTTGTACGTCCGGCGCTGTTGACACGTTATACAACTGCAGTAGCCAGTGCTTAGTAGGTAATCACGGGCTCGAAGCCTTTGCACATGCATTTAGCACTTGAATCTAAATTAAATCGAAATCAATTAGGTATTATGAAAGTGAAATTAAGCGGTCGACGCACCCGGCACTTCACATAGGTTACAGTATGCCGCAATATTGGTTATCGTTATCTGATGGTCAGCAGAGTCAGTGGTTAGCACTCACGGTGGCAGCCTAATGGCACACGTTGCATGATAGTGAACTGATTTGCAAGTCTAATGACACGGCTGCGCTTGGTATTTCTCATTTTTATTGGTCGAACGTCTTGGTCGTCGGAGTGGCCAAGTGTAAGAAACGGACTTACGCGCTATCCGGTTGCAGTGCCATGGCACGTGTCGAAGTTTAAGACCGAACGTTATAACAATTTCGCTGCCTCTTAGGTGCGGATGTGTGTATTAAAGCGCAATCAGTGGTATTTGACGTAAATCAGCTTTTAATGGATTGCATGCAATAAAATTGGAAATGAGAAAATTTCCGTGATTACTTTTCGAGAAGCTCATGGTTGAGGTAATGTTCGGAAATGTCAAGTTGGTCGTTTAGTCGGAGTGCATTTGACAGCTGTCATTGCTGCAAGAGTCAGTGATTTATGGAAGTGGTTTCTCTTCACGGAGTCAATCAGTTTTCGGATGATGACATTTCTATGACTTCAGGCAAAAGTGTATAATCTATTACCGTATGTACATAGGTTACAATGTAAATGTCATTTTAGATATATGTATGTAAAAAGTTATTCTTAGTAGAAAGTTAAAGGGCTGTTGTCAATGGATCATTAGTTCGAAAATCGCATTGCTATCGTTTGAAGATACATCTGCAAGGAAAGAAATGAAAGTAGTTGGCAAGAACCTTGAAATGATCAGCAATGCAGTCTAGAATCTGTTCACACAGGTTTGACGGACTGCGTTTTTTTGACACTCGTGTGTTCAGATTGTTAGTTCTGTCTGAACACTTCCGTGGATTTTTTTGACGTATTGGTGGTTGGCCCCTGATGAATTTGATGAGGTTTGCACAAAAAATTCTTTTTACGAGATAGGTAATACTGCTCACAGCAAGTAGATTGACTAACTGTCATTTTTCTATTCTTTACTTCGTGGATTTTCAAGTTATGAATTCCTGGTTTTAACATTTCGTCAAGTGACTGCGGTTGACATTTCCAAACGTCAAAAAAATTAAGGAAATTTTGGAAATCTAAAGTCTGGATTGCCTTATATGTCACCTCTCAACATCCTCCCTCGCTGTAAACGTCCATATACATAGTTTGCAGCTGAATGGGGTCTCGATTTCAAAGCCTTTATGCAAAATGCCAAGCAAAGTACGTAGTTTTCGATGGCGGAAATTCCTTGCTTTGCAGCCATGCACCTAGCTGTGCGTACATAGCTGAGGTGTTCACATTACTAACCGGTTCAACTTTATTGACAAAGTTGACTATAGTTGTGCAAGAAGACACTTGATGATGACCAAGATGAGTACGAACTTCACGAAACGTTCAAGCCATATCTCATCATGTACGAGTGTTTATCGATCGAATGTAAGTATAATTCTGTTCAATGCATGGGACTGCTGGCCACTGTTGAAGCAACTTACCTGATCCTAATTCCATCTAGTCATATTGATATGTGCCCTTCAGCTCTCTGATCATGTTGCTAACCTCATCATTTTGCACAATTTATACAATTTACATGTTTTGAACGATTTGCACTACCACGTCTCTAATCGGCTTTTTAATTTATGTTAGTTCAGTATAAGGGTTTCTGAGGTTCTTCACTCTCAGAACTTTGTTCGGAACCTGACACATAATGTCGGCTGACAAACGTTTTAAAACATTTGAAAGCCATGTTCAAGCAAAGAGTTAAAACCAGCTAAACACTGGCAAGAATTTGTGTACAATTCGTCCGTTGGTATTGCTTAGATGTTGCCATATCAGTGAGCCATAATAATACAGTGATTGCTCAGAGATAGACTTAAAAGTATAGAACAGTTCAAATTATTCAGTCTCATTTGACATACGTACGTACTTAAATTTACATCTCTATTGCAGAAGTAAGTTACCCTTCCTGCACAACAATAGGTTAAACTGTCTGTGAAACAACTTAACCATGAAACATTTCAGAAACCCATCCAACTCCGCACGTCATCGCCCTATTTATTACACATGTCTATTCGCATTAGTTACCCACGGGACTCTTTGCAAATCAACTACTAACAGCCTCCTCCAGAACAGAAGACCATTAGAAAACTTGCCCAAGTGCATCCATGCACGGATATTCCCTTAGCCATCATACAGCACTAAACCGAGTGAGAATTCCTCCAACTCCTCCACTGCCATTGGTGGTAGTCAGTGCAATATCTTCGACCAGACATGTTGTATCGCGGTTTTTTTATACTCAGTTTAATTTACGGAATGTTTCTCATTTCCATTGAAGCCAGGATCCTTAAAACCGCTGAAAAGGATTCGCCAACTGGAATAATCAATGATTTACCACCCGTCGTCGTCGTTGGTGCAAAAGAAAATGAAATTGTCGCCTCGTTTCATCAAGGTAAATCCCTACCCTCTGCCCAAATTCATTTGGGCGCCTTTGAGTTGATAATGTTGTTTTCCTTGGAATCCTTGTTTCTATTATTAATTGTGATCATCAGAAAGTATATTTAAGATTAAGAAGGCAACCGACCTGTTTCGTTTCAATTTTTAGGTCGAGGACATCTACATAAACGCAAGAAAATCCTTAAGCACATCTATCCCATCCTGATGGCGGTGCTGTTCGCAAAACTTGTAGTCGTACCCTTGATACTGAAGCTGTTTATAGCCGGAACATCGTCGTCCTTTGTGATGAGTAAGATTGCCCTGGTTACGTCAGTAGTGGTGGCACTCAGTTGGTTATTAGGAGCAACCAGAGACAAAGCGAAATTACAAATTGTGCAATATCCAGCTAGCAATGCGCAGGGAAACTATGGAGGCTGGAATGTGAAGGAGAGGTATACTGCTCCGCAATATGCATCAACGTATAATGACTGGACGTACGACAACTACGGAGCCAAAAGCAGTGAGAAAAACTTTTTCCTTTAGAAGGACATTCTACGAAGAATTTTCCGAATAAATCTTGAAGTTTTCAATAACTTTCAGCGAAAATATTTTTACTTGTTTTGATCGAAAGAATTTGCAAAAAAAAGATAAATAAATAAAAAGCAGTGATAAGAGAAAACTGATGGAATTTTTGTCATAAAAAAAAGCTCAATGTATGCCGTGTTTACTTTTTTTTTCTGGATTTTCGTTTCAAAGAGACCTATTTACTTACTTACTTAGGTGGCGCTACAGGCCAGGGTGTAGCTGGTTCTCAACCAACAACCCTCTCTAGTTACCCCGGTCATTGGCTAACTGTCTCCAATTACGCACTCCAAGTTGGTTGAAGTCCTTCTCCACTTATATACGACACCTAAGGCGATGTCTTCTTCTAGTGGGTTGTCTCTCCGGGTTGGAATCGAAGACTCGTCGGGCCGAACCATTGGTGCCCATTCGGTCTACATGTCCTAGCCATCTCGAACGACTGATTCGCAGTTTTTTTACTAAATCGATGTACAGTCCGTCATTGAAACTCCACCTCTAAAGCCCGTCAACGCAAACGGAACCAAATATTTAACGAAAAATCTATCTCTCGAAGCGACAGAGAATATCTTCATCGGCTTGAGCCAGAGTCCACGCTTAAGCGCCATAAAGCAGGATTGGGATGATTAAGATCTTAAATAGAGTCTCCTTGTTTCTTGGGAATAAGACTCTTTTACTCAACTCCCTTCTCAGCGATTGAGGTATTTTTTTAAAGTTGATAGTAGAGCCGAGGAAGGTACAGTCCCTTACCACGTCAAAGTTAGCCAAATGATGGTAGAGATGCGCATATATGGGGACATAAGCGTTCTCACCCTACGCTCTCACTATCAACTCGTATGCTACACCTTCAAGTTGGTGACTACTTGGTCACTAGAAACTCGATTGAAGATTGGATAATCAACCGCTTGAGAAGGTCGTTAGTGCCCAGGAACGAGAGAAGGGGGAGAAGACACTGTCTCTTGCCAAGCGGCAGGCTATGAATTCCATACATGGACACAACGGCGGTGTCTATAGTTTCAGATGTGAGTTACTGACTCCGGAAAACCCGAGCCCCCGTCCTATGGGAGGAAACTGGTTTTCCAGTTAGTTCCGAAATAACCAAAAGACCGGCCAGTATTAGTACCACAAATACCATGAGAACAACACCAACTGCAGCGCCGGAGGCTATCCTTACTCTGCTTCTACTGGACATCTTCGTTCAAGCTTCGGCAGCAATTAGTGCCCTAAGAATAAGTCAGTCAGATAGTTGGATACAGATACCATGGATTAACTCACTTCATACCTACACTTCAAAAGATCCACACAAGCTGGTCCCCAGCCAAGAAAACTGGAAATGCGGTCAGTCTACCAGTATATCTCTTCACAGATGGGTCAAACATGGATGTAGACGTAGGCTCACGCATATTTTCTGAACCGCTGGTTATATCCAGATCGGTCTGCCTTCCGAACTATAGCAGTGTTTTCCAAGCGGAGGTCATAGCTGCCCGTAAGACAAGGCAATATCACAGAAGGTACAATCCGCACTAAGACCGATTACTGCTACAGAAAGAAGATCTAAGTTTATGAAGTGCTGTCGTGAGCTTAAGCTTAAGGTTCTTGGAACATAGCACATGGCTACCCTCTGCTAGATTCATAGACATGAAGATATACCAGACAATGAGCAGACAGACGAACTAGCCAGAAGGTGTCTGGCGAAGATCTTCACGGAGCTACAGGTTCTTAGTTCGATTCCCAAACAGCACACACAAATGTTTTTTTTTACCAATCTTCACATTCGGTCCAATTTTGTCCTGTTTTCTAAACGCGGTTCGGAGACATTTTTTCAAAAATATAATCCCGAGGCAATATCCTTAAACCCAAAATCTCCAATTTTGTCAGAGCAGACAACAGCTAGTTGGATTCAGTTTTTGGACTATTTTGACCAATTACGATTTTTTTTTTTACACGACTCCCATGTATGAGTCTAGCTATCCTTGTGGTTCCTCATGATGTTACTTAGAACAAACAAAGTTTTTGGATCTCCAACAACTGGAGAGTGCTTGTCTTCCACGAGCTGGCCTTGTACAGGCTTCATCTTAAAACATAAACCAACGATCCATCTGCTAGTGTAAAGTGCAATGTATCTCAAGTGATACTGTTCTCTCAATCCAAACCTTCCAGTGACTTTTGTAAAAAAAAAACAGCTAGACTGTTAGCATATTCACAGTACTAGTTCTTCGGTCTTGCCCAGGATTAGGTGTTAAATATTCGCCACTACTTTAGTAAGTTTTGTTGACCTAAGCGTTGTCCGTTTAAAAAAAAAAACACTTTAACTGGGGCAATCTATGTCTGCATGCTTTGGATGGGTGTATCATCCCGATTAAATGAGAAAAATAAACATAAATGTTCTCTGAATCAAACTGGGTCATACTTCCGCCAGACTCACAGCATTTCTCCAACCCGACTAGACGATTTATTTTTGTTCGCTAACTTCTCAAATCTCTTACAAACTCATTTATCTGATACTCCATTTTTTTTATTCAATCTAACTGGACAAGAGCATAAAACAAATTAACTGCTATTAGGACGTTTTGTTTAGAAATTAAGTTCATTCCCAACAACGAACCAGTTTAAGCTCATAAATGAAATTATCTCAACATTCCTGTCAATCTAACTGCACAGTTCATCAAAGCAACTTGTTAATAAAAAACCACAAATCCAGTTTCCTTATCAACAAACATAAATTGTTACAAATAAGAAAAAAAAAAGAACATTAAAAAAAAATATAAAAATGTTAAAGTGAAACCCTACCTGCATACGCAGAGAAAAAAATTTAAAAAAAAAACCTCATCGAACTAAAGAAGACGACATTATGCAATCAATGAAATCCAAATTTTTATTGCACACACAAAAATCTTCTACCAAATTAATTACCATCTATTATTATGTTAAACTTTCCCTTTTACCCCAAACCAAAAAAAAACGTACTCTCTGCACAGTCAGCAATTACATATTTTTACGAAAGAAAACATTAAATAAAATTGGAAAGTTCACTGACAATAGAACAAAGTACGTCTCACCGATTGCGCCGCAAAAGAATGAGCACACACAGAAGTATCTATGAGTTTGTATCTATCACTGTTTTCGAATCAATTGCGCTATCGGATCTCCACTCTTCTGGTTAATGCGATAAGGCCAGACAATTGAATTTCAATCGAATTTTAATAGAATTTTCGAAATCCCGATTCAGTAGAGAAGATTAAAGTGTTAAGAGGAGCAAGAAGATGCCTTGTGATGTTGGCGGGTAACGACGTAGATGGCGGCGGTGGGGTCGTTAGGTTTGAATTCATAGAATGCATCTAACATAAAAGAATTAGACCCAACGATAGGTGGTTCCTAGAATGAAGAATCTTTATTTCAACGAAATTCATTAAGTGATTGAATGGCCAGATCTATAAAGGCTTAATCAATATTTATTGATTTTCGTACTAGGAATGGGCAAGAGCTTACTGAGACAAGTTGAATTAAATCAAACTGACAAACCAGTCATCGCGGATACAAGAACTACAAATCAGATCTTACTAAAATGGACCATAGAACAGTAGCTCGCAGTCAAGAGCATGTTGACGTACATATGTCAACCTTTTTATAGCTAATCGTACTGAGTACTGAAACTTGTTCATTTGTAATACGGAAAGAATATTTTGGAAATCAGATCTTGAATCCAAGCTCATTTGTGCTTCGGATTGACAGACACTTATTATCTGGTTAGAATTGTGCCCCGAGAAGCAGATTGAGGATGTCAGTATCTGGTTCGGTGTCGTATGCGTAATCCTTTTCTCATGGATTTATCAAATAAATTTCAATTTCATACGCTACCTGCATGAGCGGGTGCAGCAAAACTGAAATAGTTTGACAGGGATGCCATCAGGACCTACCGACTTATTAAGGGACCCAAAACGCCAAGGAAGCGGAGATACATATGAGATATTGCATTTGAAGTGCATTAGGAGATTTTCTTCATTCGTGACCCACCCACATCCAACTTTTTCCCAAATGCTAGATAGCAGGGAACTGAGTGCACCAAAATCTAAATCATACCTCTTACATTTTTTGGTTAAGTTTTTTGTTCAATTTCGTCCGTTTGACCCAAAACGCCAAGGGACAGGAGATATGAGATGATATTGCATTTCAAGTGCATCAGGAGGTATTTTTCATTCGTGACCCACCTACACCCAACTTTTTCCCAAATGCTAGATAGCAGGGAACTGAGTGCACCAAAATCTAAATCATACCTCTTACATTTTTTGGTTAAGTTTTTTGTTTAATTTCGTCCGTTTGACCCAAAACGCCAAGGGGGAGGAGATATGAGATGATATTGCATTTCAAGTGCATCAGGAGGTATTTTTCATTCGTGACCCACATACACCCAACTTTTTCCCAAATGCTAGATAGCAGGGAACTGAGTGCACCAAAATCTAAATCATACCTCTTACATTTTTTCGTTAAGTTTTTTGTTTAATTTCGTCCGTTTGACCCAAAACGCCAAGGGGGAGGAGATATGAGATGATATTGCATTTCAAGTGCACCAGGAGGTATTTTTCATTCGTGACCCACATACACCCAACTTTTTCCCAAATACTAGATAGCAGGGAACTGAGTGCACCAAAATCTAAATCATACCTCTTACATTTTTTGGTTAAGTTTTTTGTTTAATTTCGTCCGTTTGACCCAAAACGCCAAGGGGGAGGAGATATGAGATGATATTGCATTTCAAGTGCATCAGGAGGTATTTTTCATTCGTGACCCACCTACACCCAACTTTTTCCCAAATACTAGATAGCACTGAACTGAGTGCACCAAAATCTAAATCACACCTCTTACATTTTTTGGTTAAGTTTTTTGTTCATTTTCGTCCGTTTGACCCAAAACGCCAAGGGAGAGGAGATATGAGATGATATTGCATTTCAAGTGCATCAGGAGGTATTTTTCATTCGTGACCCACCTACACCCAACTTTTTCCCAAATACTAGATAGCACTGAACTGAGTGCACCAAAATCTAAATCATACCTCTTACATTTTTTGGTTAAGTTTTTTGTTTAATTTCGTCCGTTTGACCCAAAACGCCAAGGGGGAGGAGATATGAGATGATATTGCATTTCAAGTGCATCAGGAGGTATTTTTCATTCGTGACCCACCTACACCCAACTTTTTCCCAAATACTAGATAGCACTGAACTGAGTGCACCAAAATCTAAATCACACCTCTTACATTTTTTGGTTAAGTTTTTTGTTCATTTTCGTCCGTTTGACCCAAAACGCCAAGGGAGAGGAGATATGAGATGATATTGCATTTCAAGTGCATCAGGAGGTATTTTTCATTCGTGACCCACCTACACCCAACTTTTTCCCAAATACTAGATAGCACTGAACTGAGTGCACCAAAATCTAAATCATACCTCTTACATTTTTTGGTTAAGTTTTTTGTTTAATTTCGTCCGTTTGACCCAAAACGCCAAGGGGGAGGAGATATGAGATGATATTGCATTTCAAGTGCATCAGGAGGTATTTTTCATTCGTGACCCACCTACACCCAACTTTTTCCCAAATACTAGATAGCACTGAACTGAGTGCACCAAAATCTAAATCACACCTCTTACATTTTTTGGTTAAGTTTTTTGTTCATTTTCGTCCGTTTGACCCAAAACGCCAAGGGAGAGGAGATATGAGATGATATTGCATTTCAAGTGCATCAGGAGGTATTTTTCATTCGTGACCCACATACACCCAACTTTTTCCCAAATGCTAGATAGCAGGGAACTGAGTGCACCAAAATCTAAATCATACCTCTTACATTTTTTCGTTAAGTTTTTTGTTTAATTTCGTCCGTTTGACCCAAAACGCCAAGGGGGAGGAGATATGAGATGATATTGCATTTCAAGTGCATCAGGAGGTATTTTTCATTCGTGACCCACCTACACCCAACTTTTTCCCAAATACTAGATAGCACTGAACTGAGTGCACCAAAATCTAAATCACACCTCTTACATTTTTTGGTTAAGTTTTTTGTTCATTTTCGTCCGTTTGACCCAAAACGCCAAGGGAGAGGAGATATGAGATGATATTGCATTTCAAGTGCATCAGGAGGTATTTTTCATTCGTGACCCACCTACACCCAACTTTTTCCCAAATACTAGATAGCACTGAACTGAGTGCACCAAAATCTAAATCATACCTCTTACATTTTTTGGTTAAGTTTTTTGTTTAATTTCGTCCGTTTGACCCAAAACGCCAAGGGGGAGGAGATATGAGATGATATTGCATTTCAAGTGCATCAGGAGGTATTTTTCATTCGTGACCCACCTACACCCAACTTTTTCCCAAATACTAGATAGCACTGAACTGAGTGCACCAAAATCTAAATCACACCTCTTACATTTTTTGGTTAAGTTTTTTGTTCATTTTCGTCCGTTTGACCCAAAACGCCAAGGGAGAGGAGATATGAGATGATATTGCATTTCAAGTGCACCAGGAGGTATTTTTCATTCGTGACCCACATACACCCAACTTTTTCCCAAATACTAGATAGCAGGGAACTGAGTGCACCAAAATCTAAATCATACCTCTTACATTTTTTGGTTAAGTTTTTTGTTTAATTTCGTCCGTTTGACCCAAAACGCCAAGGGGGAGGAGATATGAGATGATATTGCATTTCAAGTGCATCAGGAGGTATTTTTCATTCGTGACCCACCTACACCCAACTTTTTCCCAAATACTAGATAGCACTGAACTGAGTGCACCAAAATCTAAATCACACCTCTTACATTTTTTGGTTAAGTTTTTTGTTCATTTTCGTCCGTTTGACCCAAAACGCCAAGGGAGAGGAGATATGAGATGATATTGCATTTCAAGTGCATCAGGAGGTATTTTTCATTCGTGACCCACCTACACCCAACTTTTTCCCAAATACTAGATAGCACTGAACTGAGTGCACCAAAATCTAAATCACACCTCTTACATTTTTTGGTTAAGTTTTTTGTTCATTTTCGTCCGTTTGACCCAAAACGCCAAGGGAGAGGAGATATGAGATGATATTGCATTTCAAGTGCATCAGGAGGTATTTTTCATTCGTGACCCACCTACACCCAACTTTTTCCCAAATACTAGATAGCACTGAACTGAGTGCACCAAAATCTAAATCATACCTCTTACATTTTTTGGTTAAGTTTTTTGTTTAATTTCGTCCGTTTGACCCAAAACGCCAAGGGGGAGGAGATATGAGATGATATTGCATTTCAAGTGCATCAGGAGGTATTTTTCATTCGTGACCCACCTACACCCAACTTTTTCCCAAATACTAGATAGCACTGAACTGAGTGCACCAAAATCTAAATCATACCTCTTACATTTTTTGGTTAAGTTTTTTGTTTAATTTCGTCCGTTTGACCCAAAACGCCAAGGGGGAGGAGATATGAGATGATATTGCATTTCAAGTGCATCAGGAGGTATTTTTCATTCGTGACCCACATACACCCAACTTTTTCCCAAATGCTAGATAGCAGGGAACTGAGTGCACCAAAATCTAAATCATACCTCTTACATTTTTTCGTTAAGTTTTTTGTTTAATTTCGTCCGTTTGACCCAAAACGCCAAGGGGGAGGAGATATGAGATGATATTGCATTTCAAGTGCACCAGGAGGTATTCTTCATTCGTGACCCACATACACCCAACTTTTTCCCAAATACTAGATAGCAGGGAACTGAGTGCACCAAAATCTAAATCATACCTCTTACATTTTTTGGTTAAGTTTTTTGTTTAATTTCGTCCGTTTGACCCAAAACGCCAAGGGGGAGGAGATATGAGATGATATTGCATTTCAAGTGCATCAGGAGGTATTTTTCATTCGTGACCCACCTACACCCAACTTTTTCCCAAATACTAGATAGCACTGAACTGAGTGCACCAAAATCTAAATCACACCTCTTACATTTTTTGGTTAAGTTTTTTGTTCATTTTCGTCCGTTTGACCCAAAACGCCAAGGGAGAGGAGATATGAGATGATATTGCATTTCAAGTGCATCAGGAGGTATTTTTCATTCGTGACCCACCTACACCCAACTTTTTCCCAAATACTAGATAGCACTGAACTGAGTGCACCAAAATCTAAATCATACCTCTTACATTTTTTGGTTAAGTTTTTTGTTTAATTTCGTCCGTTTGACCCAAAACGCCAAGGGGGAGGAGATATGAGATGATATTGCATTTCAAGTGCATCAGGAGGTATTTTTCATTCGTGACCCACCTACACCCAACTTTTTCCCAAATACTAGATAGCACTGAACTGAGTGCACCAAAATCTAAATCACACCTCTTACATTTTTTGGTTAAGTTTTTTGTTCAATTTCGTCCGTTTGACCCAAAACGCCAAGGGAGAGGAGATATGAGATGATATTGCATTTCAAGTGCATCAGGAGGTATTTTTCATTCGTGACCCACCTACACTCAACTTTTTCCCAAATGCTAGATAGCAGGGAACTGAGTGCACCAAAATCTAAATCATACCTCTTTCATTTTTTGGTTAAGTTTTTTGTTCAATTTCGTCCGTTTGACCCAAAACGCCAAAGGACAGGAGATATGAGATGATATTGCATTTCAAGTGCATCAGGAGGTATTTTTCATTCGTGACCCACCTACACCCAACTTTTTCCCAAATACTAGATAGCACTGAACTGAGTGCACCAAAATCTAAATCATACCTCTTACATTTTTTGGTTAAGTTTTTTGTTTAATTTCGTCCGTTTGACCCAAAACGCCAAGGGGGAGGAGATATGAGATGATATTGCATTTCAAGTGCATCAGGAGGTATTTTTCATTCGTGACCCACCTACACCCAACTTTTTCCCAAATACTAGATAGCACTGAACTGAGTGCACCAAAATCTAAATCATACCTCTTACATTTTTTGGTTAAGTTTTTTGTTCAATTTCGTCCGTTTGACCTAAAACGCCAAGGGAGAGGAGATATGAGATGATATTGCATTTCAAGTGCATCAGGAGGTATTTTTCATTCGTGACCCACATACACCCAACTTTTTCCCAAATACTAGATAGCAGGGAACTGAGTGCACCAAAATCTAAATCATACCTCTTACATTTTTTGGTTAAGTTTTTTGTTCAATTTCGTCCGTTTGACCCAAAACGCCAGAGGGGAGGATATATGAGATGATATTGCATTTCAAGTGCATCAGGAGGTATTTTTCATTCGTGACCCACCTACACCCAACTTTTTCCCAAATGCTAGATAGCAGGGAACTGAGTGCACCAAAATCTAAATCATACCTCTTACATTTTTTGGTTAAGTTATTTGTTTAATTTCGTCTGTTTGACCCAAAACGCCAAGGGAGAGGAGATATGAGATGATATTGCATTTCAAGTGCATCAGGAGGTATTTTTCATTCGTGACCCACATACACCCAACTTTTTCCCAAATACTAGATAGCAGGGAACTGAGTGCACCAAAATCTAAATCATACCTCTTACATTTTTTGTTTAAGTTTTTTGTTCAATTTCGTCCGTTTGACCCAAAACGCCAAGGGAGAGGAGATATGAGATGATATTGCATTTCAAGTGCATCAGGAGGTATTTTTCATTCGTGACCCACCTACACCCAACTTTTTCCCAAATACTAGATAGCACTGAACTGAGTGCACCAAAATCTAAATCATACCTCTTACATTTTTTGGTTAAGTTTTTTGTTCAATTTCGTCCGTTTGACCCAAAACGCCAAGGGGGAGGAGATATGAGATGATATTGCTTTTCAAGTGCATCAGGAGGTCATTTTCATTCGTGACCCACATACACCCAACTTTTTCCCAAATACTAGATAGCAGGGAACTGAGTGCACCAAAATCTAAATCATACCTCTTACATTTTTTGGTTAAGTTTTTTGTTAATTTTCGTCCGTTTGACCCAAAACGCCAAGGGGGAGGAGATATGAGATGATATTGCATTTCAAGTGCATCAGGAGGTATTTTTCATTCGCGACCCACCTACACCCAACTTTTTCAGAAATGCTAGATAGCAGGGAACTGAGTGCACCAAAATCTAAATCATACCTCTTACATTTTTTGTTAAGTTTTTTGTTCATTTTCGTCCGTTTGACCCAAAACGCCAAGGGAGAGGAGATATGAGATGATATTGCATTTCAAGTGCATCAGGAGGTATTTTTCATTCGTGACCCACCTACACCCAACTTTTTCCCAAATACTAGATAGCAGGGAACTGAGTGCACCAAAATCTAAATCATACCTCTTACATTTTTTGTTTAAGTTTTTTGTTCAATTTCGTC
This sequence comes from Xylota segnis, assembly GCA_963583995.1. Classification (NCBI taxonomy): domain Eukaryota; kingdom Metazoa; phylum Arthropoda; class Insecta; order Diptera; family Syrphidae; genus Xylota; species Xylota segnis. The sequence goes on along the minus strand of OY757236.1, from coordinate 25,775,816 downwards.
AGTTTGACTTAAAACGCCAAGGGGGAGGAGATATGAGATGATATTGCATTTCAAGTGCATCAGGAGGTATTTTTCATTCGTGACCCACATACACCCAACTTTTTCCCAAATACTAGATAGCAGGGAACTGAGTGCACCAAAATCTAAATCATACCTCTTACATTTTTTGGTTAAGTTTTTTGTTCATTTTCGTCCGTTTGACCCAAAACGCCAAGGGAGAGGAGATATGAGATGATATTGCATTTCAAGTGCATCAGGAGGTATTTTTCATTCGTGACCCACCTACACCCAACTTTTTCCCAAATACTAGATAGCAGGGAACTGAGTGCACCAAAATCTAAATCATACCTCTTACATTTTTTGGTTAAGTTTTTTGTTCATTTTCGTCCGTTTGACCCAAAACGCCAAGGGAGAGGAGATATGAGATGATATTGCATTTCAAGTGCATCAGGAGGTATTTTTCATTCGTGACCCACCTACACCCAACTTTTTCCCAAATACTAGATAGCAGGGAACTGAGTGCACCAAAATCTAAATCATACCTCTTACATTTTTAGGTTAAGTTTTTTGTTCATTTTCTCCGTGACCCACATACACCCAACTTTTTCCCAAATACTAGATAGCAGGGAACTGAGTGCACCAAAATCTAAATCATACCTCTTACATTTTTTGTTTAAGTTTTTTGTTCAATTTCGTCCGTTTGACCCACAACGCCAAGGGAGAGGAGATATGAGATGATATTGCATTTCAAGTGCATCAGGAGGTATTTTTCATTCGTGACCCACATACACCCAACTTTTTCCCAAATACTAGATAGCAGGGAACTGAGTGCACCAAAATCTAAATCATACCTCTTACATTTTTTGGTTAAGTTTTTTGTTCATTTTCGTCCGTTTGACCCAAAACGCCAAGGGAGAGGAGATATGAGATGATATTGCATTTCAAGTGCATCAGGAGGTATTTTTCATTCGTGACCCACCTACACCCAACTTTTTCCCAAATACTAGATAGCAGGGAACTGAGTGCACCAAAATCTAAATCATACCTCTTACATTTTTAGGTTAAGTTTTTTGTTCATTTTCGTCCGTTTGACCCAAAACGCCAAGGGAGAGGAGATATGAGATGATATTGCATTTCAAGTGCATCAGGAGGTATTTTTCATTCGTGACCCACCTACACCCAACTTTTTCCCAAATACTAGATAGCAGGGAACTGAGTGCACCAAAATCTAAATCATACCTCTTACATTTTTTGGTTAAGTTTTTTGTTCATTTTCGTCCGTTTGACCCAAAACGCCAAGGGAGAGGAGATATGAGATGATATTGCATTTCAAGTGCATCAGGAGGTATTTTTCATTCGTGACCCACCTACACCCAACTTTTTCCCAAATACTAGATAGCAGGGAACTGAGTGCACCAAAATCTAAATCATACCTCTTACATTTTTTGTTTAAGTTTTTTGTTCAATTTCGTCCGTTTGTACCAAAACGCCAAGGCAGAGGAGATATGAGATGATATTGCATTTCAAGTGCATCAGGAGGTATTTTTCATTCGTGACCCACATACACCCAACTTTTTCCCAAATACTAGATAGCAGGGAACTGAGTGCACCAAAATCTAAATCACACCTCTTACATTTTTTGGTTAAGTTTTTTGTTCATTTTCGTCCGTTTGACCCAAAACGCCAAGGGAGAGGAGATATGAGATGATATTGCATTTCAAGTGCATCAGGAGGTATTTTTCATTCGTGACCCACATACACCCAACTTTTTCCCAAATACTAGATAGCACTGAACTGAGTGCACCAAAATCTAAATCATACCTCTTACATTTTTTGGTTAAGTTTTTTGTTTAATTTCGTCCGTTTGACCCAAAACGCCAAGGGGGAGGAGATATGAGATGATATTGCATTTCAAGTGCATCAGGAGGTATTTTTCATTCGTGACCCACCTACACCCAACTTTTTCCCAAATGCTAGATAGCAGGGAACTGAGTGCACCAAAATCTAAATCATACCTCTTACATTTTTTGTTTAAGTTTTTTGTTCAATTTCGTCCGTTTGACCCAAAACGCCAAGGGAGAGGAGATATGAGATGATATTGCATGTCAAATGCATCAGGAGAAATTTTTCGTTGGTGACCCACCTACACCCAACTTTTTCCCAAATACTAGATAGCAGGGAACTGAGTGCACCAAAATCTAAATCATACCTCTTACATTTTTTGGTTAAGTTTTTTGTTCAATTTCGTCCGTTTGACCCAAAACTCCAAGGGGTAGGAGATATGAGATGATATTGCATTTCAAGTGCATCAGGAGGTATTTTTCATTCGTGACCCACCTACACCCAACTTTTTCCCAAATACTAGATAGCAGGGAACTGAGTGCACCAAAATCTAAATCATACCTCTTACATTTTTTGGTTAAGTTTTTTGTTCAATTTCGTCCGTTTGACCCAAAACGTGAAGGGAGAGGAGATATGAGATGATATTGCATTTCAAGTGCATCAGGAGGTATTTTTCATTCGTGACCCACCTACACCCAACTTTTTCCCAAATGCTAGATAGCAGGGAACTGAGTGCACCAAAATCTAAATCATACCTCTTACATTTTTTGTTTAAGTTTTTTGTTCAATTTCGTCCGTTTGACCCAAAACGCCAAGGGAGAGGAGATATGAGATGATATTGCATTTCAAGTGCATCAGGAGGTATTTTTCATTCGTGACCCACCTACACCCAACTTTTTCCCAAATACTAGATAGCAGGGAACTGAGTGCACCAAAATCTAAATCATACCTCTTACATTTTTTGGTTAAGTTTTTTTTTTAATTTCGTCCGTTTGACCCAAAACGCCAAGGGGGAGGAGATATGAGATGATATTGCATTTCAAGTGCATCAGGAGGTATTTTTCATTCGTGACCCACCTACACCCAACTTTTTCCCAAATGCTAGATAGCAGGGAACTGAGTGCACCAAAATCTAAATCATACCTCTTACATTTTTTGTTTAAGTTTTTTGTTCAATTTCGTCCGTTTGACCCAAAACGCCAAGGGAGAGGAGATATGAGATGATATTGCATTTCAAGTGCATCAGGAGGTATTTTTCATTCGTGACCCACCTACACCCAACTTTTTCCCAAATACTAGATAGCAGGGAACTGAGTGCACCAAAATCTAAATCATACCTCTTACATTTTTTGTTTAAGTTTTTTGTTCAATTTCGTCAGTTTGACCCAAAACGCCAAGGGGGAGGAGATATGAGATGATATTGCATTTCAAGTGCATCAGGAGGTATTTTTCATTCGTGACCCACATACACCCAACTTTTTCCCAAATACTAGATAGCAGGGAACTGAGTGCACCAAAATCTAAATCATACCTCTTACATTTTTTGTTTAAGTTTTTTGTTCAATTTCGTCCGTTTGACCCACAACGCCAAGGGAGAGGAGATATGAGATGATATTGCATTTCAAGTGCATCAGGAGGTATTTTTCATTCGTGACCCACATACACCCAACTTTTTCCCAAATACTAGATAGCAGGGAACTGAGTGCACCAAAATCTAAATCATACCTCTTACATTATTTGGTTAAGTTTTTTGTTCATTTTCGTCCGTTTGACCCAAAACGCCAAGGGAGAGGAGATATGAGATGATATTGCATTTCAAGTGCATCAGGAGGTATTTTTCATTCGTGACCCACCTACACCCAACTTTTTCCCAAATACTAGATAGCAGGGAACTGAGTGCACCAAAATCTAAATCATACCTCTTACATTTTTTGGTTAAGTTTTTTGTTCATTTTCGTCCGTTTGACCCAAAACGCCAAGGGAGAGGAGATATGAGATGATATTGCATTTCAAGTGCATCAGGAGGTATTTTTCATTCGTGACCCACCTACACCCAACTTTTTCCCAAATACTAGATAGCAGGGAACTGAGTGCACCAAAATCTAAATCATACCTCTTACATTTTTAGGTTAAGTTTTTTGTTCATTTTCGTCCGTTTGACCCAAAACGCCAAGGGAGAGGAGATATGAGATGATATTGCATTTCAAGTGCATCAGGAGGTATTTTTCATTCGTGACCCACCTACACCCAACTTTTTCCCAAATACTAGATAGCAGGGAACTGAGTGCACCAAAATCTAAATCATACCTCTTACATTTTTTGGTTAAGTTTTTTGTTCATTTTCGTCCGTTTGACCCAAAACGCCAAGGGAGAGGAGATATGAGATGATATTGCATTTCAAGTGCATCAGGAGGTATTTTTCATTCGTGACCCACCTACACCCAACTTTTTCCCAAATACTAGATAGCAGGGAACTGAGTGCACCAAAATCTAAATCATACCTCTTACATTTTTTGGTTAAGTTTTTTGTTCATTTTCGTCCGTTTGACCCAAAACGCCAAGGGAGAGGAGATATGAGATGATATTGCATTTCAAGTGCATCAGGAGGTATTTTTCATTCGTGACCCACCTACACCCAACTTTTTCCCAAATACTAGATAGCAGGGAACTGAGTGCACCAAAATCTAAATCATAATTCTTACATTTTTCGGTTAAGTTTTTTGTTCATTTTCGTCCGTTTGACCCAAAACGCCAAGGGAGAGGAGATATGAGATGATATTGCATTTCAAGTGCATCAGGAGGTATTTTTCATTCGTGACCCACCTACACCCAACTTTTTCCCAAATACTAGATAGCAGGGAACTAAGTGCACCAAAATCTAAATCATACCTCTTACATTTTTTGGTTAAGTTTTTTGTTCAATTTCGTCCGTTTGTACCAAAACGCCAAGGCAGAGGAGATATGAGATGATATTGCATTTCAAGTGCATCAGGAGGTATTTTTCATTCGTGACCCACCTACACCCAACTTTTTCCCAAATACTAGATAGCAGGGAACTAAGTGCACCAAAATCTAAATCATACCTCTTACATTTTTTGGTTAAGTTTTTTGTTCAATTTCGTCCGTTTGTACCAAAACGCCAAGGCAGAGGAGATATGAGATGATATTGCATTTCAAGTGCATCAGGAGGTATTTTTCATTCGTGACCCACCTACACCCAACTTTTTCCCAAATACTAGATAGCAGGGAACTGAGTGCACCAAAATCTAAATCATACCTCTTACATTTTTTGGTTAAGTTTTTTGTTCATTTTCGTCCGTTTGACCCAAATCGCCAAGGGAGAGGAGATATGAGATGATATTGCATTTCAAGTGCATCAGGAGGTATTTTTCATTCGTGACCCACCTACACCCAACTTTTTCCCAAATACTAGATAGCAGGGAACTGAGTGCACCAAAATCTAAATCATACCTCTTACATTTTTTGTTTAAGTTTTTTGTTCAATTTCGTCCGTTTGTACCAAAACGCCAAGGCAGAGGAGATATGAGATGATATTGCATTTCAAGTGCATCAGGAGGTATTTTTCATTCGTGACCCACATAGACCCAACTTTTTCCCAAATACTAGATAGCAGGGAACTGAGTGCACCAAAATCTAAATCACACCTCTTACATTTTTTGGTTAAGTTTTTTGTTCATTTTCGTCCGTTTGACCCAAAACTCCAAGGGACAGGAGCTATGAGATGATATTGCATTTCAAGTGCATCAGGAGGTATTTTTCATTCGTGACCCACCTACACCCAACTTTTTCCCAAATGCTAGATAGCAGGGAACTGAGTGCACCAAAATCTAAATCATACCTCTTACATTTTTTGGTTAAGTTTTTTGTTTAATTTCGTCCGTTTGACCCAAAACGCCAAGGGAGAGGAGATATGAGATGATATTGCGTTTCAAGTGCATCAGGAGGTATTTTTCATTCGTGACCCACATACACCCAACTTTTTCCTAAATGCTAGATAGCAGGGAACTGAGTGCACCAAAATCTAAATCATACCTCTTACGTTTTTTGGTTGAGTTTTTTGTTCATTTTCGTCCGTTTGACCCAAAACGCCAAGGGAGAGGAGATATGAGATGATATTGCATTTCAAGTGCATCAGGAGGTATTTTTCATTCGTGACCCACATATACCCAACTTTTTTCCAAATACTAGATAGCAGGGAACTGAGTGCACCAAAATCTAAATCATACCTCTTACATTTTTTGGTTAAGTTTTTTGTTCATTTTCGTCCGTTTGACCCAAAACGCCAAGGGAGAGGAGATATGAGATGATATTGCATTTCAAGTGCATCAGGAGGTATTTTTCATTCGTGACCCACATACACCCAACTTTTTCCCAAATACTAGATAGCAGGGAACTGAGTGCACCAAAATCTAAATCATACCTCTTACATTTTTTGGTTAAGTTTTTTGTTCATTTTCGTCCGTTTGACCCAAAACGCCAAGGGAGAGGAGATATGAGATGATATTGCATTTCAAGTGCATCAGGAGGTATTTTTCATTCGTGACCCACATACACCCAACTTTTTCCCAAATACTAGATAGCAGGGAACTGAGTGCACCAAAATCTAAATCATACCTCTTACATTTGTTGGTTAAGTTTTTTGTTCAATTTCGTCCGTTTGACCCCAAACGCCAAGGGAGAGGAGATATGAGATGATATTGCATTTCAAGTGCATCAGGAGGTATTTTTCATTCGTAACCCACCTACACCCAACTTTTTCCCAAATACTAGATAGCAGGGAACTGAGTGCACCAAAATCTAAATCATACCTCTTACATTTTTTGGTTAAGTTTTTTGTTCATTTTCGTCCGTTTGACCCAAAACGCCAAGGGAGAGGAGATATGAGATGATATTGCATTTCGAGTGCATCAGGAGGTATTTTTCATTCGTGACCCACCTACACCCAACTTTTTCCCAAATACTAGATAGCAGGGAACTGAGTGCACCAAAATCTAAATCATACCTCTTACATTTTTTGGTTAAGTTTTTTGTTCAATTTCGTCCGTTTGTACCAAAACGCCAAGGCAGAGGAGATATGAGATGATATTGCATTTCAAGTGCATCAGGAGGTATTTTTCATTCGTGACCCACCTACGCCCAACTTTTTCCCAAATACTAGATAGCAGGGAACTGAGTGCACCAAAATCTAAATCATACCTCTTACATTTTTTGGTTAAGTTTTTTGTTCATTTTCGTCCGTTTGACCCAAAACGCCAAGGGAGAGGAGATATGAGATGATATTGCATTTCAAGTGCATCAGGAGGTATTTTTCATTCGTGACCCACCTACACCCAACTTTTTCCCAAATACTAGATAGCAGGGAACTGAGTGCACCAAAATCTAAATCATACCTCTTACATTTTTTGGTTAAGTTTTTTGTTCATTTTCGTCCGTTTGACCCAAAACGCCAAGGGAGAGGAGATATGAGATGATATTGCATTTCAAGTGCATCAGGAGGTATTTTTCATTCGTGACCCACCTACACCCCACTTTTTCCCAAATACTAGATAGCAGGGAACTGAGTGCACCAAAATCTAAATCATACCTCTTACATTTTTTGGTTAAGTTTTTTGTTCATTTTCGTCCGTTTGAGCCAAAACGCCAAGGGAGAGGAGATATGAGATGATATTGCATTTCGAGTGCATCAGGAGGTATTTTTCTTTCGTGACCCACCTACACCCAACTTTTTCCCAAATACTAGATAGCAGGGAACTGAGTGCACCAAAATCTAAATCATACCTCTTACATTTTTTGGTTAAGTTTTTTGTTTAATTTCGTCCGTTTGACCCAAAACGCCAAGGGGGAGGAGATATGAGATGATATTGCATTTCAAGTGCATCAGGAGGTATTTTTCATTCGTGACCCACCTACACCCAACTTTTTCCCAAATACTAGATAGCAGGGAACTGAGTGCACCAAAATCTAAATCATACCTCTTACATTTTTTGTTTAAGTTTTTTGTTCAATTTCGTCCGTTTGACCCAAAACGCCAAGGGAGAGGAGATATGAGATGATATTGCATTTCAAGTGCATCAGGAGGTATTTTTCATTCGTGACCCACCTACACCCAACTTTTTCCCAAATGCTAGATAGCAGGGAACTGAGTGCACCAAAATCTAAATCATACCTCTTACATTTTTTGTTTAAGTTTTTTGTTCAATTTCGTCCGTTTGACCCAAAACGCCAAGGCAGAGGAGATATGAGATGATATTGCATTTCAAGTGCATCAGGAGGTATTTTTCATTCGTGACCCACCTACACCCAACTTTTTCCCAAATACTAGATAGCAGGGAACTGAGTGCACCAAAATCTAAATCATACGTCTTACATTTTTCGGTTAAGTTTTTTGTTCATTTTCGTCCGTTTGACCCAAAACGCCAAGGGAGAGGAGATATGAGATGATATTGCATTTCAAGTGCATCAGGAGGTATTTTTCATTCGTGACCCACCTACACCCCACTTTTTCCCAAATACTAGATAGCAGGGAACTGAGTGCACCAAAATCTAAATCATACCTCTTACATTTTTTGTTTAAGTTTTTTGTTCAATTTCGTCCGTTTGACCCAAAACGCCAAGGGAGAGGAGATATGAGATGATATTGCATTTCAAGTGCATCAGGAGGTATTTTTCATTCGTGACCCACCTACACCCAACTTTTTCCCAAATACTAGATAGCAGGGAACTGAGTGCACCAAAATCTAAATCATACCTCTTACATTTTTTGGTTAAGTTTTTTGTTCATTTTCGTCCGTTTGAGCCAAAACGCCAAGGGAGAGGAGATATGAGATGATATTGCATTTCGAGTGCATCAGGAGGTATTTTTCTTTCGTGACCCACCTACACCCAACTTTTTCCCAAATACTAGATAGCAGGGAACTGAGTGCACCAAAATCTAAATCATACCTCTTACATTTTTTGGTTAAGTTTTTTGTTTAATTTCGTCCGTTTGACCCAAAACGCCAAGGGGGAGGAGATATGAGATGATATTGCATTTCAAGTGCATCAGGAGGTATTTTTCATTCGTGACCCACCTACACCCAACTTTTTCCCAAATACTAGATAGCAGGGAACTGAGTGCACCAAAATCTAAATCATACCTCTTACATTTTTTGTTTAAGTTTTTTGTTCAATTTCGTCCGTTTGACCCAAAACGCCAAGGGAGAGGAGATATGAGATGATATTGCATTTCAAGTGCATCAGGAGGTATTTTTCATTCGTGACCCACCTACACCCAACTTTTTCCCAAATGCTAGATAGCAGGGAACTGAGTGCACCAAAATCTAAATCATACCTCTTACATTTTTTGTTTAAGTTTTTTGTTCAATTTCGTCCGTTTGACCCAAAACGCCAAGGCAGAGGAGATATGAGATGATATTGCATTTCAAGTGCATCAGGAGGTATTTTTCATTCGTGACCCACCTACACCCAACTTTTTCCCAAATACTAGATAGCAGGGAACTGAGTGCACCAAAATCTAAATCATACGTCTTACATTTTTCGGTTAAGTTTTTTGTTCATTTTCGTCCGTTTGACCCAAAACGCCAAGGGAGAGGAGATATGAGATGATATTGCATTTCAAGTGCATCAGGAGGTATTTTTCATTCGTGACCCACCTACACCCCACTTTTTCCCAAATACTAGATAGCAGGGAACTGAGTGCACCAAAATCTAAATCATACCTCTTACATTTTTTGTTTAAGTTTTTTGTTCAATTTCGTCCGTTTGACCCAAAACGCCAAGGGAGAGGAGATATGAGATGATATTGCATTTCAAGTGCATCAGGAGGTATTTTTCATTCGTGACCCACCTACACCCAACTTTTTCCCAAATACTAGATAGCAGGGAACTGAGTGCACCAAAATCTAAATCATACCTCTTACATTTTTAGGTTAAGTTTTTTGTTCATTTTCGTCCGTTTGACCCAAAACGCCAAGGGAGAGGAGATATGAGATGATATTGCATTTCAAGTGCATCAGGAGGTATTTTTCATTCGTGGCCCACCTACACCCAACTTTTTCCCAAATACTAGATAGCAGGGAACTGAGTGCACCAAAATCTAAATCATACCTCTTACATTTTTTGGTTAAGTTTTTTGTTCATTTTCGTCCGTTTGAGCCAAAACGCCAAGGGAGAGGAGATATGAGATGATATTGCATTTCGAGTGCATCAGGAGGTATTTTTCATTCGTGACCCACCTACACCCAACTTTTTCCCAAATACTAGATAGCAGGGAACTGAGTGCACCAAAATCTAAATCATACGTCTTACATTTTTCGGTTAAGTTTTTTGTTCATTTTCGTCCGTTTGACCCAAAACGCCAAGGGAGAGGAGATATGAGATGATATTGCATTTCGAGTGCATCAGGAGGTATTTTTCATTCGTGACCCACCTACATCCAACTTTTTCCCAAATACTAGATAGCAGGGATAGCACCAAAATCTAAATCATACCTCTTACATTTTTTGTTTAAGTTTTTTGTTCAATTTCGTCCGTTTGACCCAAAACGCCAAGGGAGAGGAGATATGAGATGATATTGCATTTCAAGTGCATCAGGAGGTATTTTTCATTCGTGACCCACCTACACCCAACTTTTTCCCAAATACTAGATAGCAGGGAACTGAGTGCACCAAAATCTAAATCATACCTCTTACATTTTTTGGTTAAGTTTTTTGTTCAATTTCGTCCGTTTGACCCAAAACGCCAAGGGAGAGGAGATATGAGATGATATTGCATGTCAAATGCATCAGGAGAAATTTTTCGTTGGTGACCCACCTACACCCAACTTTTTCCCAAATACTAGATAGCAGGGAACTGAGTGCACCAAAATCTAAATCATACCTCTTACATTTTTTCGTTAAGTTTTTTGTTCAATTTCGTCCGTTTGACCCAAAACGCCAAGGGGTAGGAGATATGAGATGATATTGCATTTCAAGTGCATCAGGAGGTATTTTTCATTCGTGACCCACCTACACCCAACTTTTTCCCAAATACTAGATAGCAGGGAACTGAGTGCACCAAAATCTAAATCATACCTCTTACATTTTTTTGGTTAAGTTTTTTGTTCATTTTCGTCCGTTTGACCCAAAACGTGAAGGGAGAGGAGATATGAGATGATATTGCATTTCAAGTGCATCAGGAGGTATTTTTCATTCGTGACCCAGCTACACCCAACTTTTTCCCAAATACTAGATAGCAGGGAACTGAGTGCACCAAAATCTAAATTATACCTCTTACATTTTTTGGTTAAGTTTTTTGTTCATTTTCGTCCGTTTGACCCAAAACGTGAAGGGAGAGGAGATATGAGATGATATTGCATTTCAAGTGCATCAGGAGGTATTTTTCATTCGTGACCCACCTACACCCAACTTTTTCCCAAATACTAGATAGCAGGGAACTGGGTGCACCAAAATCTAAATCATACCTCTTACATTTTTTGGTTAAGTTTTTTGTTCAATTTCGTCCGTTTGACCCAAAACGCCAAGGGAGAGGAGATATGAGATGATATTGCATGTCAAATGCATCAGGAGAAATTTTTCGTTGGTGACCCACCTACACCCAACTTTTTCCCAAATACTAGATAGCAGGGAACTGAGTGCACCAAAATCTAAATCATACCTCTTACATTTTTTGGTTAAGTTTTTTGTTCAATTTCGTCCGTTTGACCCAAAACTCCAAGGGGTAGGAGATATGAGATGATATTGCATTTCAAGTGCATCAGGAGGTATTTTTCATTCGTGACCCACCTACACCCAACTTTTTCCCAAATACTAGATAGCAGGGAACTGAGTGCACCAAAATCTAAATCATACCTCTTACATTTTTTGGTTAAGTTTTTTGTTCATTTTCGTTTGTTTGACCCAAAACGTGAAGGGAGAGGAGATATGAGATGATATTGCATTTCAAGTGCATCAGGAGGTATTTTTCATTCGTGACCCACCTACACCCAACTTTTTCCCAAATACTAGATAGCAGGGAACTGAGTGCACCAAAATCTAAATCATACCATTTACATTTTTTGTTTAAGTTTTTTGTTCAATTTCGTCCGTTTGACCCAAAACGCCAAGCGGTAGGAGATATGAGATGATATTGCATTTCAAGTGCATCAGGAGGTATTTTTCATTCGTGACCCACCTACACCCAACTTTTTCCCAAATACTAGATAGCAGGGAACTGAGTGCACCAAAATCTAAATCATACCTCTTACATTTTTTGGTTAAGTTTTTTGTTCATTTTCGTCCGTTTGACCCAAAACGTGAAGGGAGAGGAGATATGAGATGATATTGCATTTCAAGTGCATCAGGAGGTATTTTTCATTCGTGACCCACCTACACCCAACTTTTTCCCAAATACTAGATAGCAGGGAACTGAGTGCACCAAAATCTAAATCATACCTCTTACATTTTTTGGTTAAGTTTTTTGTTCATTTTCGTCCGTTTGACCCAAAACGCCAAGGGAGAGGAGATATGAGATGATATTGCATTTCAAGTGCATCAGGAGGTATTTTTCATTCGTGACCCACCTACACCCAACTTTTTCCCAAATACTAGATAGCAGGGAACTGAGTGCACCAAAATCTAAATCATACCTCTTACATTTTTTGGTTAAGTTTTTTGTTCAATTTCGTCCGTTTGACCCAAAACGCCAAGGGGTAGGAGATATGAGATGATATTGCATTTCAAGTGCATCAGGAGGTATTTTTCATTCGTGACCCACCTACACCCAACTTTTTCCCAAATACTAGATAACAGGGAACTGAGTGCACCAAAATCTAAATCATACCTCTTACATTTTTTGGTTAAGTTTTTTGTTCATTTTCGTCCGTTTGACCCAAAACGCCAAGGGGTAGGAGATATGAGATGATATTGCATTTCAAGTGCATCAGGAGGTATTTTTCATTCGTGACCCACATACACCCAACTTTTTCCCAAATGCTAGATAGCAGGGAACTGAGTGCACCAAAATCTAAATCATACCTCTTACATTTTTTGGTTAAGTTTTTTGTTCAATTTCGTCCGTTTGACCCAAAACGCCAAGGGGTAGGAGATATGAAATGATATTGTATTTCAAGTGCATCAGGAGGTATTTTTCATTCGTGACCCACCTACACCCATCTTTTTCCCAAATACTAGATAGCAGGGAACTGAGTGCACCAAAATCTAAATCATACCTCTTACATTTTTTGGTTAAGTTTTTTGTTCAATTTCGTCCGCTTGACCCAAAACGCCAAGGGGTAGGAGATATGAGATGATATTGCATTTCAAGTGCATCAGGAGGTATTTTTCATTCGTGACCCACCTACACCCAACTTTTTCCCAAATACTAGATAGCAGGGAACTGAGTGCACCAAAATCTAAATCATACCTCTTACATTTTCTGGTTAAGTTTTTTGTTCATTTTCGTCCGTTTGACCCAAAACGTGAAGGGAGAGGAGATATGAGATGATATTGCATTTCAAGTGCATCAGGAGGTATTTTTCATTCGTGACCCACCTACACCCAACTTTTTCCCAAATACTAGATAGCAGGGAACTGAGTGCACCAAAATCTAAATCATACCTCTTACATTTTTTGGTTAAGTTTTTTGTTCATTTTCGTCCGTTTGACCCAAAACTTGAAGGGAGAGGAGATATGAGATGATATTGCATTTCAAGTGCATCAGGAGGTATTTTTCATTCGTGACCCACCTACACCCAACTTTTTCCCAAATACTAGATAGCAGGGAACTGAGTGCACCAAAATCTAAATCATACCTCTTACATTTTTTGGTTAAGTTTTTTGTTCATTTTCGTCCGCTTGACCCAAAACGCCAAGGGAGAGGAGATATGAGATGATATTGCATTTCAAGTGCATCAGGAGGTATTTTTCATTCGTGACCCACCTACACCCAACTTTTTCCCAAATACTAGATAGCAGGGAACTGAGTGCACCAAAATCTAAATCATACCTCTTACATTTTTTGGTTAAGTTTTTTGTTCATTTTCGTCCGTTTGACCCAAAACGTGAAGAGAGAGGAGATATGAGATGATATTGCATTTCAAGTGCATCAGGAGGTATTTTTCATTCGTGACCCACCTACACCCAACTTTTTCCCAAATACTAGATAGCAGGGAACTGAGTGCACCAAAATCTAAATCATACCATTTACATTTTTTGTCTAAGTTTTTTGTTCAATTTCGTCCGTTTGACCCAAAACGCCAAGGGGTAGGAGATATGAGATGATATTGCATTTCAAGTGCATCAGGAGGTATTTTTCATTCGTGACCCACCTACACCCAACTTTTTCCCAAATACTAGATAGCAGGGAACTGAGTGCACCAAAATCTAAATCATACCTCTTACATTTTTTGTTTAAGTTTTTTGTTCAATTTCGTCCGTTTGACCCAAAACGCCAAGGGAGAGGAGATATGAGATGATATTGCATTTCAAGTGCATCAGGAGGTATTTTTCATTCGTGACCCACCTACACCCAACTTTTTCCCAAATACTAGATAGCAGGGAACTGAGTGCACCAAAATCTAAATCATACCTCTTACATTTTTTGGTTAAGTTTTTTGTTCAATTTCGTCCGTTTGACCCAAAACGCCAAGGGGTAGGAGATATGAGATGATATTGCATTTCAAGTGCATCAGGAGGTATTTTTCATTCGTGACCCACCTACACCCAACTTTTTCCCAAATACTAGATAGCAGGGAACTGAGTGCACCAAAATCTAAATCATACCTCTTACATTTTTTGGTTAAGTTTTTTGTTCATTTTCGTCCGTTTGACCCAAAACGCCAAGGGAGAGGAGATATGAGATGATATTGCATTTCAAGTGCATCAGGAGGTATTTTTCATTCGTGACCCACATACACCCAACTTTTTCCCAAATGCTAGATAGCAGGGAACTGAGTGCACCCAAATCTAAATCATACCTCTTACATTTTTTGGTTAAGTTTTTTGTTTAGTTTCGTCCGTTTGACCCAAAACGCCAAGGGAGAGGAGATATGAGATGATATTGCATTTCAAGTGCATCAGGAGGTATTTTTCATTCGTGACTCACCTACTCCCAACTTTTTCACAAATACTAGATAGCAGGGAACTGAGTGCACCAAAATCTAAATCACACCTTTAACATTTTTTTGTTAAGTTTTTTGTTCATTTTCGTCCGTTTGACCCAAAACGCCAAGGGAGAGGAGATATGAGATGATATTGCATTTCAAGTGCATCAGGAGGTATTTTTCATTCGTGACCCACCTACACCCAACTTTTTCCCAAATGCTAGATAGCAGGGAACTGAGTGCACCAAAATCTAAATCATACCTCTTACATTTTTTAGTTAAGTTTTTTGTTCAATTTCGTCCGTTTGACCCAAAACGCCAAGGGAGAGAAGATATGAGATGATATTGCATTTCAAGTGCATCAGGAGGTATTTTTCATTCGTGACCCACCTACACCCAACTTTTTCCCAAATGCTAGATAGCAGGGAACTGAGTGCACCAAAATCTAAATCATACCTTTAACATTTTTTAGTTAAGTTGTTTGTTCAGTTTCGTCCGTTTGACCCAAAACGCCAAGGGAGAGGAGATATGAGATGATATTGCATTTCAAGTGCATCAGGAGGTATTTTTCATTCGTGACTCACCTACTCCCAACTTTTTCCCAAATGCTAGATAGCAGGGAACTGAGTGCACCAAAATCTAAGTCATACCTCTTACATTTTTTAGTTAAGTTTTTTGTTCAATTTCGTCCGTTTGACCCAAAACGCCAAGGGAGAGAAGATATGAGATGATATTGCATTTCAAGTGCATCAGGAGGTATTTTTCATTCGTGACCCACCTACACCCAACTTTTTCCCAAATGCTAGATAGCAGGGAACTGAGTGCACCAAAATCTAAATCATACCTCTTACATTTTTTTGTTAAGTTTTTTGTTCAATTTCGTCCGTTTGACCCAAAACGCCAAGGGAGAGAAGATATGAGATGATATTGCATTTCAAGTGCATCAGGAGGTACTTTTCATTCGTGACCCACCTACACCCAACTTTTTCCCAAATGCTAGATAGCAGGGAACTGAGTGCACCAAAATCTAAATCATACCTCTTACATTTTTTGGTTAAGTTTTTTGTTCAATTTCGTCCGTTTGATTCAAAACGCCAAGGGAGTGGAGATACATATGAGATATTGCATTTGAAGTGCATTAGGAGATTTTCTTCATTCGTGACCCACCTACACCCAACTTTTTCCCAAATGCTAGATAGCAGGGAACTGAGTGCACCAAAATCTAAATCATACCTCTTACATTTTTTAGTTAAGTTTTTTGTTCAATTTCGTCCGTTTGACCCAAAACGCCAAGGGAGAGAAGATATGAGATGATATTGCATTTCAAGTGCATCAGGAGGTATTTTTCATTCGTGACCCACCTACACCCAACTTTTTCCCAAATGCTAGATAGCAGGGAACTGAGTGCACCAAAATCTAAATCATACCTCTTACATTTTTTAGTTAAGTTTTTTGTTCAATTTCGTCCGTTTGACCCAAAACGCCAAGGGAGAGAAGATATGAGATGATATTGCATTTCAAGTGCATCAGGAGGTATTTTTCATTCGTGACCCACCTACACCCAACTTTTTCCCAAATGCTAGATAGCAGGGAACTGAGTGCACCAAAATCTAAATCATACCTTTAACATTTTTTAGTTAAGTTGTTTGTTCAGTTTCGTCCGTTTGACCCAAGACGCCAAGGGAGAGGAGATATGAGATGATATTGCATTTCAAGTGCATCAGGAGGTATTTTTCATTCGTGACTCACCTACTCCCAACTTTTTCCCAAATGCTAGATAGCAGGGAACTGAGTGCACCAAAATCTAAGTCATACCTCTTACATTTTTTAGTTAAGTTTTTTGTTCAATTTCGTCCGTTTGACCCAAAACGCCAAGGGAGAGAAGATATGAGATGATATTGCATTTCAAGTGCATCAGGAGGTATTTTTCATTCGTGACCCACCTACACCCAACTTTTTCCCAAATGCTAGATAGCAGGGAACTGAGTGCACCAAAATCTAAATCATACCTCTTACATTTTTTAGTTAAGTTTTTTGTTCAATTTCGTCCGTTTGACCCAAAACGCCAAGGGAGAGGAGATATGAGATGATATTGCATGTCAAGTGCATCAGGAGGTATTTTTCGTTGGTGACCCACCTACACCCAACTTTTTCCCAAATGCTAGATAGCAGGGAACTGTGTGCACCAAAATCTAAGTCATACCTCTTACATTTTTTGGTTAAGTTTTTTGTTCAAATTCGTCCGTTTGACCCAAAACGCCAAGGGAGTGGAGATACATATGAGATATTGCATTTGAAGTGCATTAGGAGATTTTCTTCATTCGTGACCCACCTACACCCAACTTTTTCCCAAATGCTAGATAGCAGGGAACTGAGTGCACCAAAATCTAAATCATACCTCTTACATTTTTTAGTTAAGTTTTTTGTTCAATTTCGTCCGTTTGACCCAAAACGCCAAGGGAGAGAAGATATGAGATGATATTGCATTTCAAGTGCATCAGGAGGTATTTTTCATTCGTGACCCACCTACACCCAACTTTTTCCCAAATGCTAGATAGCAGGGAACTGAGTGCACCAAAATCTAAATCATACCTCTTACATTTTTTAGTTAAGTTTTTTGTTCAATTTCGTCCGTTTGACCCAAAACGCCAAGGGAGAGAAGATATGAGATGATATTGCATTTCAAGTGCATCAGGAGGTATTTTTCATTCGTGACCCACCTACACCCAACTTTTTCCCAAATGCTAGATAGCAGGGAACTGAGTGCACCAAAATCTAAATCATACCTTTAACATTTTTTAGTTAAGTTGTTTGTTCAGTTTCGTCCGTTTGACCCAAGACGCCAAGGGAGAGGAGATATGAGATGATATTGCATTTCAAGTGCATCAGGAGGTATTTTTCATTCGTGACTCACCTACTCCCAACTTTTTCCCAAATGCTAGATAGCAGGGAACTGAGTGCACCAAAATCTAAGTCATACCTCTTACATTTTTTAGTTAAGTTTTTTGTTCAATTTCGTCCGTTTGACCCAAAACGCCAAGGGAGAGAAGATATGAGATGATATTGCATTTCAAGTGCATCAGGAGGTATTTTTCATTCGTGACCTACCTACACCCAACTTTTTCCCAAATGCTAGATAGCAGGGAACTGAGTGCACCAAAATCTAAATCATACCTCTTACATTTTTTAGTTAAGTTTTTTGTTCAATTTCGTCCGTTTGACCCAAAACGCCAAGGGAGAGAAGATATGAGATGATATTGCATTTCAAGTGCATCAGGAGGTATTTTTCATTCGTGACCCACCTACACCCAACTTTTTCCCAAATGCTAGATAGCAGGGAACTGAGTGCACCAAAATCTAAATCATACCTCTTACATTTTTTTGTTAAGTTTTTTGTTCAATTTCGTCCGTTTGACCCAAAACGCCAAGGGAGAGGAGATATGAGATGATATTGCATGTCAAGTGCATCAGGAGGTATTTTTCGTTGGTGACCCACCTACACCCAACTTTTTCCCAAATGCTAGATAGCAGGGAACTGTGTGCACCAAAATCTAAGTCATACCTCTTACATTTTTTGGTTAAGTTTTTTGTTCAAATTCGTCCGTTTGACCCAAAACGCCAAGGGAGTGGAGATACATATGAGATATTGCATTTGAAGTGCATTAGGAGATTTTCTTCATTCGTGACCCACCTACACCCAACTTTTTCCCAAATGCTAGATAGCAGGGAACTGAGTGCACCAAAATCTAAATCATACCTCTTACATTTTTTAGTTAAGTTTTTTGTTCAATTTCGTCCGTTTGACCCAAAACGCCAAGGGAGAGAAGATATGAGATGATATTGCATTTCAAGTGCATCAGGAGGTATTTTTCATTCGTGACCCACCTACACCCAACTTTTTCCCAAATGCTAGATAGCAGGGAACTGAGTGCACCAAAATCTAAATCATACCTCTTACATTTTTTAGTTAAGTTTTTTGTTCAATTTCGTCCGTTTGACCCAAAACGCCAAGGGAGAGGAGATATGAGATGATATTGCATGTCAAGTGCATCAGGAGGTATTTTTCGTTGGTGACCCACCTACACCCAACTTTTTCCCAAATGCTAGATAGCAGGGAACTGTGTGCACCAAAATCTAAGTCATACCTCTTACATTTTTTGGTTAAGTTTTTTGTTCAAATTCGTCCGTTTGACCCAAAACGCCAAGGGAGTGGAGATACATATGAGATATTGCATTTGAAGTGCATTAGGAGATTTTCTTCATTCGTGACCCACCTACACCCAACTTTTTCCCAAATGCTAGATAGCAGGGAACTGAGTGCACCAAAATCTAAATCATAC
The DNA here is from genome assembly GCA_963583995.1 of Xylota segnis. NCBI lineage: Eukaryota > Metazoa > Arthropoda > Insecta > Diptera > Syrphidae > Xylota > Xylota segnis. The sequence goes on along the minus strand of OY757236.1, from coordinate 25,756,535 downwards.
CTCTTACATTTTTTAGTTAAGTTTTTTGTTCAATTTCGTCCGTTTGACCCAAAACGCCAAGGGAGAGAAGATATGAGATGATATTGCATTTCAAGTGCATCAGGAGGTATTTTTCATTCGTGACCCACCTACACCCAACTTTTTCCCAAATGCTAGATAGCAGGGAACTGAGTGCACCCAAATCTAAATCATACCTCTTACATTTTTTAGTTAAGTTTTTTGTTCAATTTCGTCCGTTTGACCCAAAACGCCAAGGGAGAGAAGATATGAGATGATATTGCATTTCAAGTGCATCAGGAGGTATTTTTCATTCGTGACCCACCTACACCCAACTTTTTCCCAAATGCTAGATAGCAGGGAACTGAGTGCACCAAAATCTAAATCATACCTCTTACATTTTTTAGTTAAGTTTTTTGTTCAATTTCGTCCGTTTGACCCAAAACGCCAAGGGAGAGAAGATATGAGATGATATTGCATTTCAAGTGCATCAGGAGGTATTTTTCATTCGTGACTCACCTACTCCCAACTTTTTCCCAAATGCTAGATAGCAGGGAACTGAGTGCACCAAAATCTAAATCATACCTCTTACATTTTTTAGTTAAGTTTTTTGTTCAATTTCGTCCGTTTGACCCAAAACGCCAAGGGAGAGAAGATATGAGATGATATTGCATTTCAAGTGCATCAGGAGGTATTTTTCATTCGTGACCCACCTACACCCAACTTTTTCCCAAATGCTAGATAGCAGGGAACTGAGTGCACCAAAATCTAAATCATACCTCTTACATTTTTTAGTTAAGTTTTTTGTTCAATTTCGTCCGTTTGACCCAAAACGCCAAGGGAGAGGAGATATGAGATGATATTGCATGTCAAGTGCATCAGGAGGTATTTTTCGTTGGTGACCCACCTACACCCAACTTTTTCCCAAATGCTAGATAGCAGGGAACTGTGTGCACCAAAATCTAAGTCATACCTCTTACATTTTTTGGTTAAGTTTTTTGTTCAAATTCGTCCGTTTGACCCAAAACGCCAAGGGAGTGGAGATACATATGAGATATTGCATTTGAAGTGCATTAGGAGATTTTCTTCATTCGTGACCCACCTACACCCAACTTTTTCCCAAATGCTAGATAGCAGGGAACTGAGTGCACCAAAATCTAAATCATACCTCTTACATTTTTTAGTTAAGTTTTTTGTTCAATTTCGTCCGTTTGACCCAAAACGCCAAGGGAGAGGAGATATGAGATGATATTGCATGTCAAGTGCATCAGGAGGTATTTTTCGTTGGTGACCCACCTACACCCAACTTTTTCCCAAATGCTAGATAGCAGGGAACTGAGTGCACCAAAATCTAAGTCATACCTCTTACATTTTTTAGTTAAGTTTTTTGTTCAATTTCGTCCGTTTGACCCAAAACGCCAAGGGAGAGGAGATATGAGATGATATTGCATGTCAAGTGCATCAGGAGGTATTTTTCGTTGGTGACCCACCTACACCCAACTTTTTCCCAAATGCTAGATAGCAGGGAACTGAGTGTACCAAAATCTAAGTCATACCTCTTACATTTTTTTGTTAAGTTTTTTGTTCAATTTCGTCCGTTTGACCCAAAACGCCAAGGGAGAGGAGATATGAGATGATATTGCATGTCAAGTGCATCAGGAGGTATTTTTCGTTGGTGACCCACCTACACCCAACTTTTTCCCAAATGCTAGATAGCAGGGAACTGAGTGCACCAAAATCTAAGTCATACCTCTTACATTTTTTAGTTAAGTTTTTTGTTCAATTTCGTCCGTTTGACCCAAAACGCCAAGGGAGTGGAGATACATATGAGATATTGCATTTGAAGTGCATTAGGAGATTTTCTTCATTCGTGACCCACCTACACCCAACTTTTTCCCAAATGCTAGATAGCAGGGAACTGAGTGCACCAAAATCTAAATCATACCTCTTACATTTTTTAGTTAAGTTTTTTGTTCAATTTCGTCCGTTTGACCCAAAACGCCAAGGGAGAGGAGATATGAGATGATATTGCATGTCAAGTGCATCAGGAGGTATTTTTCGTTGGTGACCCACCTACACCCAACTTTTTCCCAAATGCTAGATAGCAGGGAACTGAGTGCACCAAAATCTAAGTCATACCTCTTACATTTTTTAGTTAAGTTTTTTGTTCAATTTCGTCCGTTTGACCCAAAACGCCAAGGGAGAGGAGATATGAGATGATATTGCATGTCAAGTGCATCAGGAGGTATTTTTCGTTGGTGACCCACCTACACCCAACTTTTTTCCAAATGCTAGATAGCAGGGAACTGAGTGTACCAAAATCTAAGTCATACCTCTTACATTTTTTTGTTAAGTTTTTTGTTCAATTTCGTCCGTTTGACCCAAAACGCCAAGGGAGAGAAGATATGAGATGATATTGCATTTCAAGTGCATCAGGAGGTATTTTTCATTCGTGACCCACCTACACCCAACTTTTTCCCAAATGCTAGATAGCAGGGAACTGAGTGCACCAAAATCTAAATCATACCTCTTACATTTTTTAGTTAAGTTTTTTGTTCAATTTCGTCCGTTTGACCCAAAACGCCAAGGGAGAGGAGATATGAGATGATATTGCATTTCAAGTGCATCAGGAGGTATTTTTCATTCGTGACCCACCTACACCCAACTTTTTCCCAAATGCTAGATAGCAGGGAACTGAGTGCACCAAAATCTAAATCATACCTCTTACATTTTTTAGTTAAGTTTTTTGTTCAATTTCGTCCGTTTGACCCAAAACGCCAAGGGAGAGGAGATATGAGATGATATTGCATTTCAAGTGCATCAGGAGATATTTTTCATTCGTGACCCACCTACACCCAACTTTTTCCCAAATGCTAGATAGCAGGGAACTGAGTGCACCAAAATCTAAATCATACCTCTTACATTTTTTAATTAAGTTTTTTGTTCAATTTCGTCCGTTTGACCCAAAACGCCAAGGGAGAGGAGATATGAGATGATATTGCATGTCAAGTGCATCAGGAGGTATTTTTCGTTGGTGACCCACCTACACCCAACTTTTTCCCAAATGCTAGATAGCAGGGAACTGAGTGCACCAAAATCTAAGTCATACCTCTTACATTTCTTAGTTAAGTTTTTTGTTCAATTTCGTCCGTTTGACCCAAAACGCCAAGGGAGAGAAGATATGAGATGATATTGCATTTCAAGTGCATCAGGAGGTATTTTTCATTCGTGACCCACCTACACCCAACTTTTTCCCAAATGCTAGATAGCAGGGAACTGAGTGCACCAAAATCTAAATCATACCTCTTACATTTTTTAGTTAAGTTTTTTGTTCAATTTCGTCCGTTTGACCCAAAACGCCAAGGGAGAGGAGATATGAGATGATATTGCATTTCAAGTGCATCAGGAGGTATTTTTCATTCGTGACCCACCTACACCCAACTTTTTCCCAAATGCTAGATAGCAGGGAACTGAGTGCACCAAAATCTAAATCATACCTCTTACATTTTTTAGTTAAGTTTTTTGTTCAATTTCGTCCGTTTGACCCAAAACGCCAAGGGAGAGGAGATATGAGATGATATTGCATTTCAAGTGCATCAGGAGATATTTTTCATTCGTGACCCACCTACACCCAACTTTTTCCCAAATGCTAGATAGCAGGGAACTGAGTGCACCAAAATCTAAATCATACCTCTTACATTTTTTAGTTAAGTTTTTTGTTCAATTTCGTCCGTTTGACCCAAAACGCCAAGGGAGAGAAGATATGAGATGATATTGCATTTCAAGTGCATCAGGAGGTATTTTTCATTCGTGACCCACCTACACCCAACTTTTTCCCAAATGCTAGATAGCAGGGAACTGAGTGCACCAAAATCTAAATCATACCTCTTACATTTTTTAGTTAAGTTTTTTGTTCAATTTCGTCCGTTTGACCCAAAACGCCAAGGGAGAGGAGATATGAGATGATATTGCATTTCAAGTGCATCAGGAGGTATTTTTCATTCGTGACCCACCTACACCCAACTTTTTCCCAAATGCTAGATAGCAGGGAACTGAGTGCACCAAAATCTAAATCATACCTCTTACATTTTTTAGTTAAGTTTTTTGTTCAATTTCGTCCGTTTGACCCAAAACGCCAAGGGACAGGAGATATGAGATGATATTGCATTTCAAGTGCATCAGGAGGTATTTTTCGTTGGTGACCCACCTACACCCAACTTTTTCCCAAATGCTAGATAGCAGGGAACTGAGTGCACCAAAATCTAAATCATACCTCTTACATTTTTTAGTTAAGTTTTTTGTTCAATTTCGTCCGTTTGACCCAAAACGCCAAGGGAGAGGAGATATGAGATGATATTGCATGTCAAGTGCATCAGGAGGTATTTTTCGTTGGTGACCCACCTACACCCAACTTTTTCCCAAATGCTAGATAGCAGGGAACTGAGTGCACCAAAATCTAAGTCATACCTCTTACATTTTTTGGTTAAGTTTTTTGTTCAATTTCGTCCGTTTGACCCAAAACGCCAAGGGAGAGAAGATATGAGATGATATTGCATTTCAAGTGCATCAGGAGGTATTTTTCATTCGTGACCCACCTACACCCAACTTTTTTCCAAATGCCAGATAGCAGGGAACTGAGTGCACCAAAATCTAAATCATACCTTTAACATTTTTTAGTTAAGTTGTTTGTTCAGTTTCGTCCGTTTGACCCAAAACGCCAAGGGAGAGGAGATATGAGATGATATTGCATTTCAAGTGCATCAGTAGGTATTTTTCATTCGTGACTCACCTACTCCCAACTTTTTCCCAAATGCTAGATAGCAGGGAACTGAGTGCACCAAAATCTAAATCATACCTTTAACATTTTTTGGTTAAGTTTTTTGTTCAAATAGGTCCGTTTCACCCAAAACGCCAAGGGAGAGGAGATATGAGATGATATTGCATTTCAAGTGCATCAGGAGGTATTTTTCATTCGTGACCCACCTACACCCAACTTTTTCCCAAATGCTAGATAGCAGGGAACTGAGTGCACCAAAATCTAAATCATACCTCTTACATTTTTTAGTTTAGTTTTTTGTTCAATTTCGTCCGTTTGACCCAAAACGCCAAGGGAGTGGAGATACATATGAGATATTGCATTTGAAGTGCATTAGGAGATTTTCTTCATTCGTGACCCAGCTACACCCAACTTTTTCACAAATGCTAGATAGCAGGGAACTGAGTGCACCAAAATCTAAATCATACCTCTTACATTTTTTAGTTAAGTTTTTTGTTCAATTTCGTCCGTTTGACCCAAAACGCCAAGGGAGAGAAGATATGAGATGATATTGCATTTCAAGTGCATCAGGAGGTATTTTTCATTCGTGACCCACCTACACCCAACTTTTTCCAAAATGCTAGATAGCAGGGAACTGAGTGCACCAAAATCTAAATCATACCTCTTACATTTTTTAGTTAAGTTTTTTGTTCAATTTCGTCCGTTTGACCCAAAACGCCAAGGGAGAGGAGATATGAGATGATATTGCATTTCAAGTGCATCAGGAGGTATTTTTCATTCGTGACCCACCTACACCCAACTTTTTCCCAAATACTAGATAGCAGGGAACTGAGTGCACCAAAATCTAAATCATACCTCTTACATTTTTTAGTTAAGTTTTTTGTTCAATTTCGTCCGTTTGACCCAAAACGCCAAGGGAGAGAAGATATGAGATGATATTGCATTTCAAGTGCATCAGGAGGTATTTTTCATTCGTGACCCACCTACACCCAACTTTTTCCCAAATGCTAGATAGCAGGGAACTGAGTGCACCAAAATCTAAGTCATACCTCTTACATTTTTTGGTTAAGTTTTTTGTTCAAATTCGTCCGTTTGACCCAAAACGCCAAGGGAGAGAAGATATGAGATGATATTGCATTTCAAGTGCATCAGGAGGTATTTTTCATTCGTGACCCACCTACACCCAACTTTTTCCCAAATGCTAGATAGCAGGGAACTGAGTGCACCAAAATCTAAATCATACCTTTAACATTTTTTAGTTAAGTTGTTTGTTCAGTTTCGTCCGTTTGACCCAAAACGCCAAGGGAGAGGAGATATGAGATGATATTGCATTTCAAGTGCATCAGGAGGTATTTTTCATTCGTGACTCACCTACTCCCAACTTTTTCCCAAATGCTAGATAGCAGGGAACTGAGTGCACCAAAATCTAAATCATACCTTTAACATTTTTTGGTTAAGTTTTTTGTTCAAATAGGTCCGTTTCACCCAAAACGCCAAGGGAGAGGAGATATGAGATGATATTGCATTTCAAGTGCATCTGGAGATATTTTTCGTTCGTGACCCACCCACACCCAACTTTTTCCCAAATGCTAGATAGCAGGGAACTGAGTGCACCAAAGTCTAAATCATACCTTTAACATTTTTTAGTTAAGTTGTTTGTTCAGTTTCGTCCGTTTGACCCAAAACGCCAAGGGAGAGGAGATATGAGATGATATTGCATTTCAAGTGCATCAGGAGGTATTTTTCATTCGTGACCCACCTACACCCAACTTTTTTCCAAATGCCAGATAGCAGGGAACTGAGTGCACCAAAATCTAAATCATACCTTTAACATTTTTTAGTTAAGTTGTTTGTTCAGTTTCGTCCGTTTGACCCAAAACGCCAAGGGAGAGGAGATATGAGATGATATTGCATTTCAAGTGCATCAGGAGGTATTTTTCATTCGTGACCCACCTACACCCAACTTTTTTCCAAATGCCAGATAGCAGGGAACTGAGTGCACCAAAATCTAAATCATACCTTTCACATTTTTTGGTTAAGTTTTTTGTTCAAATAGGTCCGTTTCACCCAAAACGCCAAGGGAGAGGAGATATGAGATGATATTGCATTTCAAGTGCATCAGGAGATATTTTTCGTTCGTGACCCACCTACACCCAACTTTTTCCCAAATGCTAGATAGCAGGGAACTGAGTGCACCAAAGTCTAAATCATACCTTTAACATTTTTTGGTTACGTTTTTTGTTCAATTTCGTCCGTTTGACCCAAAACGCCAAGGGAGAGGAGATATGAGATGATATTGCATTTCAAGTGCATCAGGAGATATTTTTCGTTCGTGACCCACCTACACCCAACTTTTTCCCAAATGCTAGATAGCAGGGAACTGAGTGCACCAAAGTCTAAATCATACCTTTAACATTTTTTGGTTACGTTTTTTGTTCAATTTCGTCCGTTTGACCCAAAACGCCAAGGGAGAGGAGATATGAGATGATATTGCATTTCAAGTGCATCAGGAGATATTTTTCGTTCGTGACCCACCTACACCCAACTTTTTCCCAAATGCTAGATAGCAGGGAACTGTGTGCACCAAAATCTAAGTCATACCTCTTACATTTTTTGGTTAAGTTTTTTGTTCAAATTCGTCCGTTTGACCCAAAACGCCAAGGGAGAGAAGATATGAGATGATATTGCATTTCAAGTGCATCAGGAGGTATTTTTCATTCGTGACCCACCTACACCCAACTTTTTCCCAAATGCTAGATAGCAGGGAACTGAGTGCACCAAAATCTAAATCATACCTTTAACATTTTTTAGTTAAGTTGTTTGTTCAGTTTCGTCCGTTTGACCCAAAACGCCAAGGGAGAGGAGATATGAGATGATATTGCATTTCAAGTGCATCAGGAGGTATTTTTCATTCGTGACTCACCTACTCCCAACTTTTTCCCAAATGCTAGATAGCAGGGAACTGAGTGCACCAAAATCTAAATCATACCTTTAACATTTTTTGGTTAAGTTTTTTGTTCAAATAGGTCCGTTTCACCCAAAACGCCAAGGGAGAGGAGATATGAGATGATATTGCATTTCAAGTGCATCTGGAGATATTTTTCGTTCGTGACCCACCCACACCCAACTTTTTCCCAAATCCTAGATAGCAGGGAACTGAGTGCACCAAAGTCTAAATCATACCTTTAACATTTTTTAGTTAAGTTGTTTGTTCAGTTTCGTCCGTTTGACCCAAAACGCCAAGGGAGAGGAGATATGAGATGATATTGCATTTCAAGTGCATCAGTAGGTATTTTTCATTCGTGACTCACCTACACCCAACTTTTTCCCAAATGCTAGATAGCAGGGAACTGAGTGCTCCAAAGTCTAAATCATACCTTTAACATTTTTTGGTTACGTTTTTGTTCAAATCTGTTCGTTTGACCCAAAACGCCAAGAGAGAGGAGATATGAGATGATATTGCATTTCAAGTGCATCAGGAGATATTTTTCGTTCGTGACCCACCTACACCCAACTTTTTCCCAAATGCTAGATAGCAGGGAACTGAGTGCTCCAAAGTCTAAATCATACCTTTTACATTTTTTGGTTACGTTTTTGTTCAAATCTGTTCGTTTGACCCAAAACGCCAAGGGAGAGGAGATATGAGATGATATTGCATTTCAAGTGCATCAGGAGGTATTTTTCATTCGTGACCCACCTACACCCAACTTTTTTCCAAATGCCAGATAGCAGGGAACTGAGTGCACCAAAATCTAAATCATACCTTTAACATTTTTTAGTTAAGTTGTTTGTTCAGTTTCGTCCGTTTGACCCAAAACGCCAAGGGAGAGGAGATATGAGATGATATTGCATTTCAAGTGCATCAGGAGGTATTTTTCATTCGTGACCCACCTACACCCAACTTTTTTCCAAATGCCAGATAGCAGGGAACTGAGTGCACCAAAATCTAAATCATACCTTTCACATTTTTTGGTTAAGTTTTTTGTTCAAATAGGTCCGTTTCACCCAAAACGCCAAGGGAGAGGAGATATGAGATGATATTGCATTTCAAGTGCATCAGGAGATATTTTTCGTTCGTGACCCACCTACACCCAACTTTTTCCCAAATGCTAGATAGCAGGGAACTGAGTGCACCAAAGTCTAAATCATACCTTTAACATTTTTTGGTTACGTTTTTTGTTCAATTTCGTCCGTTTGACCCAAAACGCCAAGGGAGAGGAGATATGAGATGATATTGCATTTCAAGTGCATCAGGAGATATTTTTCGTTCGTGACCCACCTACACCCAACTTTTTCCCAAATGCTAGATAGCAGGGAACTGAGTGCACCAAAGTCTAAATCATACCTTTAACATTTTTTGGTTACGTTTTTTGTTCAATTTCGTCCGTTTGACCCAAAACGCCAAGGGAGAGGAGATATGAGATGATATTGCATTTCAAGTGCATCAGGAGATATTTTTCGTTCGTGACCCACCTACACCCAACTTTTTCCCAAATGCTAGATAGCAGGGAACTGAGTGCACCAAAGTCTAAATCATACCTTTTACATTTTTTGGTTACGTTTTTGTTCAAATCTGTTCGTTTGACCCAAAACGCCAAGGGAGAGGAGATATGAGATGATATTGCATGTCAAGTGCATCAGGAGTTATTTATCATTCGTGACCCACCTACACCCAACTTTTTCCCAAATGCTAGATAGCAGGGAACTGAGTGCACCAAAATCTAAATCATACCTTTAACATTTTTTCGTTAAGTTTTTGTTCAAATCCGTCCGTTTGACCCAAAACGCCAAGGGAGAGGAGATATGAGATGATATTGCATTTCAAGTGCATCAGGAGATATTTTTCGTTCGTGACCCACCTACACCCAACATTTTCCCAAATGCTAGATAGCAGGGAACTGAGTGCACCAAAGTCTAAATCATACCTTTAACATTTTTTGGTTACGTTTTTGTTCAAATCTGTTCGTTTGACCCAAAACGGAAAGGGAGAGGAGATATGAGATGATATTGCATTTCAAGTGCATCAGGAGGTACTTTTCATTCGTGACCCACCTACACCCAACTTTTTCCCAAATGCTAGATAGCAGGGAACTGAGTGCACCAAAATCTAAATCATACCTCTTACATTTTTTGGTTAAGTTTTTTGTTCAATTTCGTCCGTTTGACCCAAAACGCCAAGGGAGAGGAGATATGAGATGATATTGCATGTCAAGTGCATCAAGAGGTATTTATCATTTGTGACCCACCTACACCCAACTTTTTCCCAAATGCTAGATAGCAGGGAACTGAGTGCACCGAAATCTAAATCATACCTCTTACATTTTTTAGTTAAGTTTTTTGTTCAATTTCGTCCGTTTGACCCAAAACGCCAAGGGAGAGAAGATATGAGATGATATTGCATTTCAAGTGCATCAGGAGGTATTTTTCATTCGTGACCCACCTACACCCAACTTTTTCCCAAATGCTAGATAGCAGGGAACTGAGTGCACCAAAATCTAAATCATACCTTTAACATTTTTTAGTTAAGTTGTTTGTTCAGTTTCGTCCGTTTGACCCAAAACGCCAAGGGAGAGGAGATATGAGATGATATTGCATTTCAAGTGCATCAGGAGGTATTTATCATTCGAGACCCAACTTTTTCCCAAATGCTAGATAGCAGGGAACTGAGTGCACCAAAATCTAAATCATACCTTTAACATTTTTTGGTTAAGTTTTTTGTTCAAATGGGTCCGTTTCACCCAAAACGCCAAGGGAGAGGAGATATGAGATGATATTGCATTTCAAGTGCATCAGGAGATATTTTTCGTTCGTGACCCACCTACACCCAACTTTTTCCCAAATGCTAGATAGCAGGGAACTGAGTGCACCAAAGTCTAAATCATACCTTTAACATTTTTTCGTTAAGTTTTTTGTTCAAATCCGTCCGTTTGACCCAAAACGCCAAGGGAGAGGAGATATGAGATGATATTGCATGTCAAGTGCATCAGGAGGTATTTTTCGTTGTTGACCCACCTACACCCAACTCTTTCCCAAATGCTAGATAGCAGGGAACTGAGTGCACCAAAATCTAAATCATACCTCTTACATTTTTTGGTTAAGTTTTTTGTTCAATTTCGTCCGTTTGACCCAAAACGCCAAGGGAGAGAAGATATGAGATGATATTGCATTTCAAGTGCATCAGGAGGTATTTTTCATTCGTGACCCACCTACACCCAACTTTTTCCCAAATGCTAGATAGCAGGGAACTGAGTGCACCAAAATCTAAATCATACCTTTAACATTTTTTAGTTAAGTTGTTTGTTCAGTTTCGTCCGTTTGACCCAAAACGCCAAGGGAGAGGAGATATGAGATGATATTGCATTTCAAGTGCATCAGGAGGTATTTATCATTCGAGACCCAACTTTTTCCCAAATGCTAGATAGCAGGGAACTGAGTGCACCAAAATCTAAATCATACCTTTAACATTTTTTGGTTAAGTTTTTTGTTCAAATAGGTCCGTTTCACCCAAAACGCCAAGGGAGAGGAGATATGAGATGATATTGCATTTCAAGTGCATCAGGAGATATTTTTCGTTCGTGACCCACCTACACCCAACTTTTTCCCAAATGCTAGATAGCAGGGAACTGAGTGCACCAAAGTCTAAATCATACCTTTAACATTTTTTTTTTACGTTTTTGTTCAAATCTGTTCGTTTGACCCAAAACGCCAAGGGAGAGGAGATATGAGATGATATTGCATTTCAAGTGCATCAGGAGATATTTTTCGTTCGTGACCCACCTACACCCAACTTTTTCCCAAATGCTAGATAGCAGGGAACTGAGTGCACCAAAGTCTAAATCATACCTTTAACATTTTTTTTTTACGTTTTTGTTCAAATCTGTTCGTTTGACCCAAAACGCCAAGGGAGAGGAGATATGAGATGATATTGCATTTCAAGTGCATCAGGAGATATTTTTCGTTGTTGACCCACCTACACCCAACTCTTTCCCAAATGCTAGATAGCAGGGAACTGAGTGCACCAAAGTCTAAATCATACCTTTAACATTTTTTCGTTAAGTTTTTTGTTCAAATCCGTCCGTTTGACCCAAAACGCCAAGGGAGAGGAGATATGAGATGATATTGCATTTCAAGTGCATCAGGAGATATTTTTCGTTGTTGACCCACCTACACCCAACTCTTTCCCAAATGCTAGATAGCAGGGAACTGAGTGCACCAAAGTCTAAATCATACCTTTAACATTTTTTCGTTAAGTTTTTTGTTCAAATCCGTCCGTTTGACCCAAAACGCCAAGGGAGAGGAGATATGAGATGATATTGCATGTCAAGTGCATCAGGAGGTATTTTTCGTTGTTGACCCACCTACACCCAACTCTTTCCCAAATGCTAGATAGCAGGGAACTGAGTGCACCAAAGTCTAAATCATACCTTTAACATTTTTTCGTTAAGTTTTTTGTTCAAATCCGTCCGTTTGACCCAAAACGCCAAGGGAGAGGAGATATGAGATGATATTGCATTTCAAGTGCATCAGGAGATATTTTTCGTTCGTGACCCACCTACACCCAACTTTTTCCCAAATGCTAGATAGCAGGGAACTGAGTGCACCAAAGTCTAAATCATACCTTTAACATTTTTTTTTTACGTTTTTGTTCAAATCTGTTCGTTTGACCCAAAACGCCAAGGGAGAGGAGATATGAGATGATATTGCATTTCAAGTGCATCAGGAGATATTTTTCGTTCGTGACCCACCTACACCCAACTTTTTCCCAAATGCTAGATAGCAGGGAACTGTGTGCACCAAAATCTAAATCATACCTCTTACATTTTTTAGTTAAGTTTTTTGTTCAATTTCGTCCGTTTGACCCAAAACGCCAAGGGAGAGGAGATATGAGATGATATTGCATGTCAAGTGCATCAAGAGGTATTTATCATTTGTGACCCACCTACACCCAACTTTTTCCCAAATGCTAGATAGCAGGGAACTGTGTGCACCAAAATCTAAATCATACCTCTTACATTTTTTAGTTAAGTTTTTTGTTCAATTTCGTCCGTTTGACCCAAAACGCCAAGGGACAGGAGATATGAGATGATATTGCATTTCAGGTGCATCAGGACGTATTTTTCATTCGTGAACCACCTACACCCAACTTTTTCCCAAATGCTAGATAGCAGGGAACTGTGTGCACCAAAATCTAAATCATACCTCTTACATTTTTTAGTTAAGTTTTTTGTTCAATTTCGTCCGTTTGACCCAAAACGCCAAGGGACAGGAGATATGAGATGATATTGCATTTCAAGTGCATCAGGACGTATTTTTCATTCGTGAACCACCTACACCCAACTTTTTCCCAAATGCTAGATAGCAGGGAACTGAGTGCTCCAAAGTCTAAATCATACCTTTAACATTTTTTGGTTACGTTTTTGTTCAAATCTGTTCGTTTGACCCAAAACGCCAAGGGAGAGGAGATATGAGATGATATTGCATTTCAAGTGCATCAGGAGGTATTTTTCATTCGTGACCCACCTACACCCAACTTTTTTCCAAATGCCAGATAGCAGGGAACTGAGTGCACCAAAATCTAAATCATACCTTTAACATTTTTTAGTTAAGTTGTTTGTTCAGTTTCGTCCGTTTGACCCAAAACGCCAAGGGAGAGGAGATATGAGATGATATTGCATTTCAAGTGCATCAGTAGGTATTTTTCATTCGTGACTCACCTACTCCCAACTTTTTCCCAAATGCTAGATAGCAGGGAACTGAGTGCACCAAAATCTAAATCATACCTTTAACATTTTTTGGTTAAGTTTTTTGTTCAATTTCGTCCGTTTGACCCAAAACGCCAAGGGAGAGAAGATATGAGATGATATTGCATTTCAAGTGCATCAGGAGGTATTTTTCATTCGTGACCCACCTACACCCAACTTTTTCCCAAATGCTAGATAGCAGGGAACTGAGTGCACCAAAATCTAAATCATACCTTTAACATTTTTTGGTTAAGTTTTTTGTTCAATTTCGTCCGTTTGACCCAAAACGCCAAGGGAGAGAAGATATGAGATGATATTGCATTTCAAGTGCATCAGGAGGTATTTTTCATTCGTGACCCACCTACACCCAACTTTTTTCCAAATGCCAGATAGCAGGGAACTGAGTGCACCAAAATCTAAATCATACCTTTAACATTTTTTAGTTAAGTTGTTTGTTCAGTTTCGTCCGTTTGACCCAAAACGCCAAGGGAGAGGAGATATGAGATGATATTGCATTTCAAGTGCATCAGTAGGTATTTTTCATTCGTGACTCACCTACTCCCAACTTTTTCCCAAATGCTAGATAGCAGGGAACTGAGTGCACCAAAATCTAAATCATACCTTTAACATTTTTTGGTTAAGTTTTTTGTTCAATTTCGTCCGTTTGACCCAAAACGCCAAGGGAGAGAAGATATGAGATGATATTGCATTTCAAGTGCATCAGGAGGTATTTTTCGTTCGTGACCCACCTACACCCAACTTTTTCCCAAATGCTAGATAGCAGGGAACTGAGTGCTCCAAAGTCTAAATCATACCTTTAACATTTTTTGGTTACGTTTTTGTTCAAATCTGTTCGTTTGACCCAAAACGCCAAGGGAGAGGAGATATGAGATGATATTGCATTTCAAGTGCATCAGGAGGTATTTTTCATTCGTGACCCACCTACACCCAACTTTTTTCCAAATGCCAGATAGCAGGGAACTGAGTGCACCAAAATCTAAATCATACCTTTAACATTTTTTAGTTAAGTTGTTTGTTCAGTTTCGTCCGTTTGACCCAAAACGCCAAGGGAGAGGAGATATGAGATGATATTGCATTTCAAGTGCATCAGTAGGTATTTTTCATTCGTGACTCACCTACTCCCAACTTTTTCCCAAATGCTAGATAGCAGGGAACTGAGTGCACCAAAATCTAAATCATACCTTTAACATTTTTTGGTTAAGTTTTTTGTTCAATTTCGTCCGTTTGACCCAAAACGCCAAGGGAGAGAAGATATGAGATGATATTGCATTTCAAGTGCATCAGGAGGTATTTTTCATTCGTGACCCACCTACACCCAACTTTTTCCCAAATGCTAGATAGCAGGGAACTGAGTGCACCAAAATCTAAGTCATACCTCTTACATTTTTTAGTTAAGTTTTTTGTTCAATTTCGTCCGTTTGACCCAAAACGCCAAGGGAGAGAAGATATGAGATGATATTGCATTTCAAGTGCATCAGGAGGTATTTTTCATTCGTGACCCACCTACACCCAACTTTTTCCCAAATGCTAGATAGCAGGGAACTGAGTGCACCAAAATCTAAATCATACCTCTTACATTTTTTAGTTAAGTTGTTTGTTCAGTTTCGTCCGTTTGACCCAAAACGCCAAGGGAGAGGAGATATGAGATGATATTGCATTTCAAGTGCATCAGGAGATATTTTTCGTTCGTGACCCACCTACACCCAACTTTTTCCCAAATGCTAGATAGCAGGGAACTGAGTGCTCCAAAGTCTAAATCATACCTTTAACATTTTTTGGTTACGTTTTTGTTCAAATCTGTTCGTTTGACCCAAAACGCCAAGGGAGAGGAGATATGAGATGATATTGCATTTCAAGTGCATCAAGAGGTATTTATCATTTGTGACCCACCTACACCCAACTTTTTCCCAAATGCTAGATAGCAGGGAACTGTGTGCACCAAAATCTAAATCATACCTCTTACATTTTTTAGTTAAGTTTTTTGTTCAATTTCGTCCGTTTGACCCAAAACGCCAAGGGACAGGAGATATGAGATGATATTGCATTTCAAGTGCATCAGGACGTATTTTTCATTCGTGAACCACCTACACCCAACTTTTTCCCAAATGCTAGATAGCAGGGAACTGTGTGCACCAAAATCTAAATCATACCTCTTACATTTTTTAGTTAAGTTTTTTGTTCAATTTCGTCCGTTTGACCCAAAACGCCAAGGGAGAGGAGATATGAGATGATATTGCATGTCAAGTGCATCAAGAGGTATTTATCATTTGTGACCCACCTACACCCAACTTTTTCCCAAATGCTAGATAGCAGGGAACTGTGTGCACCAAAATCTAAATCATACCTCTTACATTTTTTAGTTAAGTTTTTTGTTCAATTTCGTCCGTTTGACCCAAAACGCCAAGGGAGAGGAGATATGAGATGATATTGCATTTCAAGTGCATCAGGAGGTACTTTTCATTCGTGACCCACCTACACCCAACTTTTTCCCAAATGCTAGATAGCAGGGAACTGAGTGCACCAAAATCTAAATCATACCTCTTACATTTTTTGGTTAAGTTCAGGAGATATGAGATGATATTGCATTTCAAGTGCATCAGGAGGTATTTTTCATTCGGGACCCACCTACACCCAACTTTTTCCCAAATGCTAGATAGCAGGGAACTGAGTGCACCAAAGTCTAAATCATACCTTTAACATTTTTTTTTTACGTTTTTGTTCAAATCTGTTCGTTTGACCCAAAACGCCAAGGGAGAGGAGATATGAGATGATATTGCATTTCAAGTGCATCAGGAGATATTTTTCGTTCGTGACCCACCTACACCCAACTTTTTCCCAAATGCTAGATAGCAGGGAACTGAGTGCACCAAAGTCTAAATCATACCTTTAACATTTTTTTTTTACGTTTTTGTTCAAATCTGTTCGTTTGACCCAAAACGCCAAGGGAGAGGAGATATGAGATGATATTGCATTTCAAGTGCATCAAGAGGTATTTATCATTTGTGACCCACCTACACCCAACTTTTTCCCAAATGCTAGATAGCAGGGAACTGTGTGCACCAAAATCTAAATCATACCTCTTACATTTTTTAGTTAAGTTTTTTGTTCAATTTCGTCCGTTTGACCCAAAACGCCAAGGGACATGAGATATGAGATGATATTGCATTTCAAGTGCATCAGGACGTATTTTTCATTCGTGAACCACCTACACCCAACTTTTTCCCAAATGCTAGATAGCAGGGAACTGTGTGCACCAAAATCTAAATCATACCTCTTACATTTTTTAGTTAAGTTTTTTGTTCAATTTCGTCCGTTTGACCCAAAACGCCAAGGGAGAGGAGATATGAGATGATATTGCATGTCAAGTGCATCAAGAGGTATTTATCATTTGTGACCCACCTACACCCAACTTTTTCCCAAATGCTAGATAGCAGGGAACTGTGTGCACCAAAATCTAAATCATACCTCTTACATTTTTTAGTTAAGTTTTTTGTTCAATTTCGTCCGTTTGACCCAAAACGCCAAGGGAGAGGAGATATGAGATGATATTGCATTTCAAGTGCATCAGGAGGTACTTTTCATTCGTGACCCACCTACACCCAACTTTTTCCCAAATGCTAGATAGCAGGGAACTGAGTGCACCAAAATCTAAATCATACCTCTTACATTTTTTGGTTAAGTTCAGGAGATATGAGATGATATTGCATTTCAAGTGCATCAGGAGGTATTTTTCATTCGGGACCCACCTACACCCAACTTTTTCCCAAATGCTAGATAGCAGGTAACTGAGTGCACCAAAATCTAAATCATACCTCTTACATTTTTTGGTTAAGTTCAGGAGATATGAGATGATATTGCATTTCAAGTGCATCAGGAGGTATTTTTCATTCGTGACCCACCTACATCCAACTTTTTCCCAAATGGTAGATAGCAGGGAACTGAGTGCACCAAAATCTAAATCATACCTCTTTCATTTTTTGGTTAAGTTTTTTGTTCAATTTCGTCCGTTTGACCCAAAACGCCAAAGGACAGGAGATATGAGATGATATTGCATTTCAAGTGCATCAGGAGGTATTTTTCATTCGTGACCACCTACACCCAACTTTTTCCCAAATGCTAGATAGCAGGGAACTGAGTGCACCAAAATCTAAATCATACCTCTTACATTTTTTGGTTAAGTTTTTTGTTCAATTTCGTCCGTTTGACCCAAAACGCCAAGGGACAGGAGATATGAGATGATATTGCATTTCAAGTGCATCAGGAGGTATTTTTCATTCGTGACCCACCTACACCCAACTTTTTCCCAAATGCTAGATAGCAGGGAACTGAGTGCACCATAATCTAAATCATACCTCTTGCATTTTTTGGTTAAGTTTGGTTTGACCCAAAACGCCAAGGGAGAGGAGATATGAGGCGATATTGCATTAGAAGATGTCGTGTTCTGGTTCGGTGGTGCTCAGATTGTCCATTTTTCCATATAAATATTGGCTCAAAAATTTTCTATTTTTCTCACGCAAACTGAGAAAGCACTTAAGCCCGTGCTTCGGATACACAGAAACCGAATAAATGGCTTAAGTGGTGCCTCTAGAAGACAGATTGAGGATGTCAGTATCTGGTTCGGTGTCGTATGCGTAACCCTTTTCTCATAAATTTTTCCATTTAATTTCCCTTTTTCATTCCTGCAGTATATTGTCGCTTTTTGATGCTGCATATGTATATGAGCGGGTGCAAAAAACCTGAAATAGTTCAACAGGAATGCCATCAGGACCCACCGTCTTGTGTTTCTTAAGAGACTTAATTTGTTTGTTCGGACTGCTCGTTAGAATTGAAGAGCATATGGACCGTTGCGAAAAGTTCTCTTCATCTCTTCTCTTCATTTCACTATCACTTCTCATGTTGTTTGGAGTTTCGACCACCAATGAGCTCCTTGCTGATATTGTAGACACTCCTACTGACGCACCTGCTTACCACTAGTGTTGATGAACTGACAACTAAGCTGTTCTTCCTTTAGCTTCAAGCTGGGTCTTCTCTATCGCTGAGGCCCCTGAAATGTGAGCTTTGATAGCTAACTGATGATGAGGCTTGCATTTAGGAATATTACTCCGTCCTTGGAGTAAATCAGCAAAGGATCAAGCTAATTGGAGAGGTTTGTATTTTCGAGTCCAAGTTCATCCCGAACTATAGCGCCACCTAAGTACGTAAGCTAATTTAATTTCTTCTTCATATCACCACTCTTGCATGACTTGCAATTAAATTCCAAGCGTGATCAGCTTCTTAATTATTTTACCTGCACCTGGTCTTACATTATTCATCAGGTGTACTGAACCTCATAGCAGAAGCGAATGGTTTCCGAAATTATCAAAAAATTGGCCAAAACTTTTTTACAAAGTCGGATCTCTAACTTTGCTAAGAACAAACATACATATGCATTCATTTATTCCAATGGCAACTTACACTTACTCACACTCGCATTACGTTTTCTTTTCTTGTTTTTTTTGTCAAATAGTTCGCACGAAATTTAGTGTCAAAAATAGAAATTCTGCTAAATATTTAAATGGCCCCAACATTCCATTGCGCTGAATCTCTGTTGTCTCTAATTCTTTGGCCAAAACAAAACGTTCGTTTTGTACGCTCTATTGTTACTGTGTTGTCGGGCCATTTAGCGCAGCGAACCGAGCCGACAACAGCTACGACTACGACGTCGACCGACGATACGGCGATTCAGAGATAATGCGTATTTGGGTTAAACGCAGAAATTCCAACAGGTGAAATTGATTTTCTTTTCATTTGTGCAAATGAGAAAAGCCAATATTGATCCAATGAGAAAGTGTAGTGCCGTTGCTGCCCAGGCTATGAGTGGACCCGGCCCAGCCCATTCCCAGCCACGATGAGTACAAGTATGTGTCTCATCACAACATCGGCAATGCCATGCGCATCATCTTAAAATTTTTATGAATGAACACGAGATACTCATTCAAAAAAAAATACAAAAAATCTCCGAACGCACCCTAAAAAAAAAAGTATCTAAACAAGCATCCATCGGACTTGAGCACCACCACGTGCTGTTCACTGTTCAGAGTGAAATTCTTTCATTGCGCATCTATCTATCCATCTGCAATGCTAATTACATCATTAGGCGATTTTATAATCAAAAACTTATATCGAAGTCTTAACGATTTCGGTCAACTGGCTGAGACGGTGTCGCAAGCCCAAGACCACCATGGTGCTAACCGCAAGCCAACCAAGTTGCAGATAATTCTGGTTCAGCAACGTGCAGATCCCATGGACGTACTCGATCCTCCTCTCGTGACGATGGTAATGGTACTTTCCGGTCTACGGAAAGTCGTTGTCATCACCGTGATCGTGATGATGATCGTCATCGTTGCTGTTGTTGTTACTGGTGTTGTCGTCGCCCCGGCTCTCCAAAGAAAGTGAAACCGATGACACAAAAATGTTAAGTAATCGCTTTTATGTTTATGTTAATTGTAGACGTTCCATTGGAGTTTTTCTCCCTGGCTATTTGCAGTCTCGATGTTTGTTCCTTCCGATCGCTGTATGTACCCTGAGTATTCATACGGCTATGGGATGTTCAGTCCAGTTCGCTCTCTGGAGCAATTACTGTCGAACTTTCACTGAGCCCTCGCTGCCGCCTCATTATCGAGGCGGCCCTGTGTTTGCGTTGTCGTTAAAATTCTCCAACGAATCTCGCACAAATTAACGCGTAATGTACGCACTTCACATGAAAAACAAAAAAACGAGAAAAAATTTACACAAAAGTGTTGCTGTAACAACTTAAAGTGTAAACCATGTGCGCACCTTTGCCAGATAGAAATTTGTTATGCGGTCTTCAGACGGATGGATGGATGGATGAAATGGCTATCAAATTAATTGAGTAGATCGTTATCACTTTGAATTTCTTCTTGATTTCGGTATTTGCCGGTTGACTTTTGAAAACGAAAGTAAGCTCAAACAGCGGTATTTTCATATTGATTAGCATACATGCATGCGCATGAAAGACATTATGAAATGCGGGCTATTTGGTTAGAGTCATGCAAAGTGTTTGGTTGGTTGGTTAGTTAATTAATGCTGACCAATAGTACTGACAGCAATATGTGCGGATGAGCGTGCCATAACCATATAACACAATATACAAATACCAATCTGCATAATTTGAAAATCGTTAAACATTGAAAATTAAGAAATTGCACAAAAAACTACATAGATGCAGATGGTTAATTGCCATAATATTGTCAACTGTCTGTAAGGCTGCACTCGTCTATTTGTTTGAGATACGAAAATCCTTTCTGTTTAGACATCTAGTTCCGCGAGTTGTAACCCAAAAATCAAACGACCACACATTTCACTGTAAAGATGAAGAAGAAATCTCGTAGTAGAGTCACAGTTTGTGCTGAGAACATAGAAAACCTTCTTCCCACTGTTAGGTGAAATTAACTACTCAATCTAGACAATGACAGCCAAAACTTCCGTCCACCTGACCAAAATAAAGTGAAGACAGCAATATCCAAATTTAAATCTAACAAGACCTGATGGCTTATCAGCCGAGCTGTTCAAAGCACCTGGAAATGATTAGGTAGAGAGCATACACCAACTCATTTCCAGGATTTGTGTCAGATGAGTGAATGGTATCTCTGCACCGTTTGCCCCCTCAATTGCACCAATTGCAAAGGTGTCAGTCTCCTCAACATAGCGTATGAGATCTTACCCGACATCCTGTGTAAAAATCTGAAACTCTTCATTTCCTTCTTTCTATCAGTGTCCTTTCAGACTAGAAAAGTCCATAATCGACCATATTTTCACACTTAGGTAGATCCTAGAGAAAACCGAAGAAGTCCAAGTGGATAGTCAACGCCGTTTTATCGATTTTAAGGGCGCATATGAAAGTCTTTATAGGGATGGGCTGTAAGGGTCGATGGCGAATGCTTGCTGCCCCATAAAGGACCTTTGATGTCAAGAAAGGATGCATACTTGAGAAAATTGTACGAAACTCACAGCCGAACAAGAGATACAATTTTTCAGAATTTTTCTGCCCAGTTACTTGAATATGCTGATGACATTGATATCATCGGCAGGACACAGCGAGCTGTCATTAGTTTGCAAATATTGGAACAGAAGGGTAACCTCCTGGGCTTAACCGTGAATGAGAGCAAATCCAAGTATATGCTGTCAAAAAGAAAAGACAACACAATGTCACAATCGGCTATAACCTAGCTGTAGGTGACAGTCTGTCCAATTCGTTGACAGCTAGGTTATAGCCGATTGTGACATTCTGTCCAATTCGTTGATGATAACCTAGCCATAGACGCAGGGCAGGTGTCAACACGGAAGGCTATCTTCAATAAATCTGTCCAGCTGCTGGGATATGCAGACGACATGGAAATCATCGGTCGCTCCCAGCGTGCCGTTATAGAAGCTTTCACGGCAATTGAAGAAGAGGCGAAACGAGTTGGCCTTGAAGTAAATGAGGACAAGACCAAGTACCTGTTGTCAACAAACAAAGAAGCATCGGTCCACCGCCTAGGACAAAACGTCACTGTTGGCAACAGTAACTTTGAGGTAGCTAGGGAGTTTACCTACCTCGGAGTAAATATCAACTCCACGAACGACACCATAGTGGAGATTCGACGAAGACTTGCCTTAGGAAATCGCTGCTACTTCGCTTTGGCAAAACAAATGGGTTCAAAACTCCTATCTCGGAAGACGAAATGTATGCTCTACAAAACTCTGACCCTGCCAGTTCTGCTATAAGGAGCCGAGTGCTGGACGATAAGCAGGAAAGCAAAGCACATGTTGGGCACTTTCGAGAGAAAAATTCTTCGTCGAATTTTCGGTCCCATATGCGAGGAGGGCGAATGGAGGAGAAGATACAACCGCGAACTCTACGAGCTGTACCAAGATGTGGATGTAGTCCAAAAAGCCAAAATACGTCGACTACACTGGCTCGGCCACATCGAGCGAATGGACAATAATGCTCCAGCAAAGAGGATCTTCGACTCACAGCCCCCAGGTTCGAGACGACAAAGAAGACCAAACCTCCGTTTTAAAGACCAAGCTATCGCGGATGCTTGGTGCGCTTGGTCTGGACAACTGGAAGCAGCGTGCCCGGGATCGAAGAGAATGGAAGGCTACCGTGTCTCAGGCAGGGACTCTTCACGGGTCGGGAGCCCGTTAAGTAAGTAGTAACCTAGCCGTAGTAAGGGACTTCATCTACCTTCAGCTCTGCTTTCTACTCTGAAAACAACACCTCAGCAGAAATAGAACTAAGAATAACTCTTGCCATTCGATGGTTTCTTGGAGCCGAGAAGGCAATCGAGTATTAGAGCCATATCTCGAAGAACTAGTGGGACTCTATGTAAGACATTGATCATCCCAGTTCTGCTTTATGACTCTGAAGCGTCGACTCTGTCTCAAGGTGATGAAGATAACTTCAGTCGCTTCGAGAGAAAAATTCTTTGTAAAATTTTTCCGATTCCAACCCGTAAGCACAACGCAGTATAAGAAGACATCGCCTTAGGTCTCACGCACAAGTGAAAGATGACCATAACCAACTTGGAGTGCGCAACTGGAGGCAGTTAGCTAAGGACGGGGCTAACTGGAGATGCTTGTTGGTTGAGGAACAGGTTAACCCCAAAGTGCAGCTCCAAATAAGTAAGCAAGTAAGTGCTTCTGTTCAAAATGAACCAAATCAGTCGATTCGAAGTTGTTCACAAAAATAGAAAATCTCTCCTCATTGTGGCGAATCTTTCATAGCTATCTGACCTAAAAGATCAAACTAACTCAAGAACTGAAGCCCCATGACATTTGAAGTGCTGAAACTTATTCGATTGGGCTCTGCAAAAATTTGAAGAAAATCCTGAATTTCATCGAAAAATCATCTTCAGCGGTGAAGCTCATTTTTGGCTTAGTGGCTTTGTCAATAAGGAAACAAATCCACAAGTGTTCAAGAGACTCCATTGTATCCACAAAAATGTGGATTTCATCCGGATGGTCTGTACGACAAAATGTTACGGTCTTTGGAGTTCGTTTTCGTGCCCTGTTGGAAGACTATTACTAGCCAAAATTGGATGGACTTGACTTCAGTGATATGTGGTTCCAACAAGATAGTGCCACATGCCACACAATTGGTCTGTTGAAGAGGAAGTTCGGTACTCTCGAAATATGGTTATGCAATTTAACGTCGCCGGAATTCTATGTGGTTATTTTAAGTCGCTTGCTTATGCCAACTACCCAACAACGTTAAAGGAACTCAGGAATAATATCGAAGGCAGAACTACGAATATGTGTGGAGGAATGATGAAAAATTGGCTCCAAAGAATCGCTCGCTGCAAACGTGTTCGCTGTGGTCCTTTAAATGAGATCGACATTAACATGTGTACTCGTACTATCCTAGGAATGAATTTCAGACCAATATCTCAATTATTCTGTGTTTTACTGAAACACATAATTGTTATGTCTCTATTGGGAAACTATTATAACTGGAGTAACTTTTTACAATTGTGGGAGGACATGCTGACTTCTTAAGGAATACAATTTGAGCTGAGAACTCGAACCAAAATTGGTGTCACTAAGTAAGCATTTTTAATTATTTCACATTTTCAGCATACGTATCGGCTTTTATTTTTCTCTTTTACTATGCACTGTGGCTCCAACATGATCTCCATTATTGATCAATTTAGCATTGCTTAAGTCTTTCTTATTCATGTCGCATTATTCATGACAAAAAAACGATCACCTTTTATTCTGCTACCAAATCCAGTGCATTATTATGACATCGGCCCACCAACATAACGCAATCCATTTCAAAACTGTTTAAACTATTTCTCACATTCGAAAGAAACCAAAAGAAAGGTAGGTATTGCGTGCAACCCTTTCCAACGGGCGGCTAATTAAAAATTCATGAATCGAACTATAACAAATTGCCCACAGAAACAAAAACCAAAAAAAAAAAATATAAAAAAAAATAAAAAAAAAAATGCACGCACACAAAATTCGAATCATAAAACTTGTGTAATCCAATAAAGCGTTCGCACAGGTCGGTCGTGAAGACTTAAAGACCATCTCACGCTCGCGTCGAAGAAGAAAGTGTTTACCTCGACGTCACCACGGTTACATGATGATGATGATGATGGTCAGCCAGTAAGTCATGCAGAAATCGTTTAACGTGCGGAATACAATTTGCAATTAGCACCGGCTCTACATCGGCAGTTAGTGCACTATGCGCGTACCTCGGATTCAGATCCGTCTTACCGGCCGCCCAATGAAACTGACAGACAGGGAGAAGATGATGAAAGAGCCCCTGGCCCGTTCGCAAAGATTTGCTCAGGCCAAACACTATAAATAGACCTTCGAAGCTAATGGCACATAATTGGTTTCATGCTTCACTGGTCTTTGTCGTGTGTGAAGACGGCGACGAATAAACAATAAAGGCAACAGTGTCTTATACCGGCCCAGTAGAGCTCAAATTTTTCTTTTAAGTAATTCCATGCTGGAGGTTTTGTAAATTACTTAATTTTTTTTTTGTTTTTTAAATTTAAATTTATGTACATAAGTAGTTTCTATGCAATTGAAAAAAAAAAAAAAAAACAAAAAAACTTTCTATCAACGCGTCAAATTCGGGGTAAAAATACGCACGTAGCAGGCTGAGTGGAATCTGTTGTTGAATATTATTCAAATGGGCTTTCAGGTCTTTACCGTCTTTACTTGAAAGGAATTAGTAAAATGCCATGAATTCCTGTCGAGTGTAAGGAACATACCTTGTCTCATACACTATTTTGGTTGAAATACCTTTAGAACTGATGCTGTGCAGACAGTCTACAAAGCACAGTACAATGGCCTCCTAGTGTACGAGAAAATAAAGTTAGAAGGTTTAGGAAAAAATGGTCAGCAAATCAAGGAGACGTCTATACATGAATGATTCTAAAAACAAATATAAAATTTAAATTCAAACGAATATTTAAAATTTCGACACCGTAATTTGCCAATAGAGTGCATTGGTTATATCTACGTGAAGGTAGCTGCGGTTTGTTTTACATTTCAAATTCATCCATACTTGGCATTTAGTCATGAAAAAGTAAATAATTGGTTTAGTTGAAATGGCTGCCAGTAAGTAACACCAGCACACTTAGACCAACACTGAAACCAAGCGAATGGAAGGCCCTATCCTATCTAATTAAACTTAGGAGACTATTTATAGCTACATATGTATATTCGTTAGATCACTAAGATCACGAAAAAAGAATGTTCCTAGGTGAAACTTTCTGATACGGCAGAGAGATAGGCAGGAAGAATAATTTCCTTCCCTGCTTTATCCATACAGCTTCTGCAAAAATCATTCGTAAACGGGCCTAGTCTCGTGGCGTGCTTGCTTATAAGGCTGTGTCCGGTTCTGATACCTATTGTAATATCTTTGCATAGTCTACTGAGAGTGATAACATTTTTAGAGCATTTTAAATCCAATTAATTATTTATCCACCTATCCACCTAAGAGTTGCTCTCTTTAGCATCAATTTTAAGTGTTTATTTGTGCGTTTCGATTGGTATGCCTAAACTGCTAGCTAGATGTCAAGAGTTGTTTCTGATCTAGCAAGTTCATCAGTCCTACAGTTCCCTGGAGTGTCACTATGCCCGGCACTGAACGCAGGTGAACGTTGAACTGCTCCGCCATCGAACGACGCGAACGACAGTTTAGAGCTACTTTAGAATTGATATACATAGGTCGATTCAAAGGATATGATAGCGACTTGACTATCAGAGAAAACCTTATCACGTTTTATTTAACCCAAGATAAGACTTATTTTATTGCCACAATTTTCACATCGCACATGCTACAGTGATTTGGAAGATGAAGAAAGAGCCTAATACTAAGAATATCAGAGAATACACCAAGCCCAACACCGTCAATATAGAACTGGTGCTTTTTTTTTTCCTTGGACCCTAGCCCATATTGTATCTTAGGGTGTAGTTTTACTCTAAGAGACGTACCACCTCCCTAATGAAGGAAAGCACGTCCTTAGTTGCAGAGGTTCTAATATCTGCCGGTGAGCATGTTACCTTGCGGAAGATGCCCCACCTCAGCCAATGCAGAGCTGGACATTCACAGAGAATGTGCTCAGATGATTCGTCATCTTCTGAGCAGAACCTGCATTCTATGTCTGGGCATAGATGGAGTTTGTTGAGGTGATATCTCAGGCCGCAATGACCTGTTAGAAAACTCACCAGCCTCCTAATGTTTTCTTTGTCTAAACTTAGAATTTCCTTATAGGAATATGGCTTGATTAACCTCTTGGATTGTCGTAACCCCGGGACATTTTCCCAGTGGGTTAGACGAAGTTTAGCCCAGTTGACGCCACAGTAAGGTTCAGGTCCAATGAACGCAGATCCTGAGCCAGCAGATCCTGCAATCCCCTGATGACCTGGAACCCATCCGAGTACCACACTATTATGTCTAGCAAGAGATTGTAGTGCATCGTAACAGCAATTAACTGTTAAGGAGTCCATTAAGTTGGGCGACAGAGCTCTGAGAGCTGCCTGACTATCTGAGAAGATATAAATTTTAGCGCCCTTGATTCTCTTACTAAGGTTTATTCTGGCGCAGATCTCAATGGCATGGAGTTCAGCCTGAAGGACCGCGGGACACATTCCCATAGGTATTGAGACTTTGGTATTGGGTCCCAAGACACCAGCACCCACTCCAGAGTCCATCTTTGATCCATCTGTGAACCATATCAGACCTCTAGGGTCCAGTTTTGGAACACCATTAGACCACTCTGCACGGTCTAATATATTAACCTTAAATAAACTACCAAAACAGTATTCCCTGACCATAACATCGGGTACAGTGCAGAGCATGTCTCTTTGTGGGATTGAGTCAAGAATTTTCAGGTGTCCCACGTGGTCACCAGCCTTAAACTTGTATTCTAGTTGCAACTTGATAGCGCATCTAGCAGCCGTCTTCCTAATGAAGATTTGTAGAGGCGTGAGCCCAACGATGGCTTCTAAAGCTGCCGTAGGTCAGGTGCGCATGGCACCTGAGATACCGAGACAGGCTATTCTTTGTAGCTTCTGAAGCTTTGCAGCCGTTGTCCGTTCAAGTACTTTTGGCCACCATACGATGGCCGCGTACGTGATAATGGGCCTCACTAACATTGTATATATCCAGTGAACCATTTTAGGACTTAGACCCCATGGCCCTGGTGGTGCGTTCTATGGCGGACCTGATATGAGTATTCCAGTTAAGTCTTTTGTCAAGGATGACTCCAAGATATTTGACTTCGCTGGAGTACACTAATGTGGTGCCTTTTATGGTGATAGGTCCCAGATTGACCAATCTATTGTGAGTAAAAGGCACTAGGATGGTTTTGCTAGGGTTAATGGAAAGACCCTCGCAATTACACCATTCTAAAACGTGTAGTAAAGCACCCTGCATGACGCTAGAAATAGTCAAGCCATGTTAACCACTAACAATGATCGCCAGGTCATCTGCATAACCAATGGCGATGTAGCCTGATCTATATAGATCTGCTAGAAGCTTGTCGATAACTAGTGACCACTGAAGTGGAGATACAACTGGTGATAGTAAAATTCTTACGAAAATTAGGAAATCGGGTGATGAAGGAGAATGGATGCATGCCAAACCACTGTAGGGTAGCTTTGATACGAATGATCTCACTAGCTGCCATTTGCTTGCTAATTATATGTAGGGGTAACTGGTTCATCAAAATGTCCAATGCCTCGGGGCAGTGGCGCAGAGCCCCATCTATTCCTATGCTCCCTTTGGATTGTACCTTACTCAGGTAATCGGGATTAGTGGCTTTATTCAAAGCTGTTCACCAAACTCTTACACTGTATGTGAGTATCACTCATATAACCGAGATGTAGTGCCAGTTAATTTAAATAAGTTTTTAAAGTTCACATTCGGTTGAAACAATTTCTTAACGCATTCGTTGATATGTTGGATTTCATTCTCCTAGTGAGGTCATTGGCTCATACCCCACAGTCATAGTCAAAAAAAATACACAATATTGACTGCATATTTTACACAAAGAGCATGTGTGGTTTCAACACGACGAAGCCACATGTAACATACAAAAATGGAACATTTGGGTGATTTAACATTCCCGGACTTTTTTCTCTAAAGCTATGTGAAGGTGGGCACCCTGGCTCAATGGTTAGTGCGTTGGGCGTTGGACTATGGAGCAAGGGGTTCGAGGCTCGAATTTCAGCTAAAGACACCCACTAGTTTTTCACGGCCGCACCTCTCGCTAACGTCTGACAAACATCCGAGAATATAATTTCTCATAAGAATACGGCAAGTATTTTTTTTTTTGTGAAGTCCTTAGTCTATGTTAATAAACGAAAGACTTTTAATGGTCCCAGGACATCAAATTGCAAATTTCAGGGATATTGTCGTAATTATGGAAAAAGGTATGTAAAAATTGGTTGAGCCTACTCGTGTAGGCGACATGATGTATCTGTAATAAGTATTTCCCCTCTGATACTTCTATTACTCGCTTTAAACACAAAATATTAACATACGAGTACTAAATAATTAAAGTATCTGCACCTCTATCAAAATTTTCATACGACCGATGAATTGGTAAGAGTTTGCTGTGAAAGGAAGTTATAGACCAAGCAAGTCAGGTTATCCCAGACTGTCCTGATAGCTTCATTAGAGCGATGTGCTGATTCCTTACTTTACTGTTTGTTAAGCTCGGGCGCACTCTTGTAAGATGCACATATGTATGTAATAGTACTGTTCTCATAGTCACTGGATTTTGGATGAGTTAATTGAAACAATGTTCATATGCTTTATGGCTTTCGGAGAAATTATTTAATTTCCCATACAAAAGGTAACTATGAAGATGGTCCCATGGTTCGATAGTAATTATCTGGAGTTTAATTCAGATCAGCACGCTTAATGTTTAGACAAATACAAATGGCTTTAATGTTCGTGTATAAGTTAACAATAAACTCAACTACGCGAAGGACTAAAACACGAACAACACTGATCTTCACATCTGAGCACACCACGCAATCAATGGTTTATTATGGATGTGAAAAGTTTGCTAAGAAATATTTTGTCTAATTCAATCGTTTTTAACAATATAACGATACATAGATATAAACTGAAAAGATCATATGTTATATATGTGTCGACAGGTGTTTGGTAAGTGGGAGAAAGACTTCACTGTGATGGCCGATAAGGGCTTAGTCTCATTTCCTGTACTGGGGTTTTTTCTACTACTCGTAGGTGAATAGTGTCTCGAACCATAGCGATGTCCTTTGAAACCTGGAAAGACTGTAATGTGAGGCATCGCATATAGAAATAGATTGGTTTCTTAGTTCTCCAATTGGATAATTCCAGGAGAATGGTTTAATGGTTTTTCAAAGGCAAGTTTTATGAACGTGAAATCGCTGTTTACGTCAAGGGGATCAAAGTTTAGGTTACTGCATTGTCAGGGTTTCATCAAGGCATTCTTTTTGTACCCTGGATGTTCACCCTTAGAATTTTCATCATTAAATACATAAGTATATAACTCTGACCTGAACACAATGTCAATAAATGTCGCCTTTCAGGTTTCCACTTTTTCACTATAATCGTATACCCTTGGTTATATTGATATAGTTAGAGTCATACAACAAGAGGTGTTATTTTAGATCAAAAGAAAGATGCAGGGTTCTTTAGAAAAGGGGTGACATTTCTATTTTAATTTAAAATACAAAAAAATATTCACCTCTGAGTATAAAAGTCACTTTTTTGATGAAATCTGTTCATCATCACCTGTATTGCGCGAGTAAGTTGGATGAGGATTGGCGTGGACTTTGTCAAGCCCCAGAGCAAAAATTTTAATTTTGTTAAATCACACGATCTCAGGGCCCAAGTTAAGTCCCATTTTAAGAAACCACACATATGTATATGGCATGTGTCACGTAATAGGTATATAGTGCCATCTTGCTGAAAATAAACGTCTTCCACATTCATATAATTAATTTCAGGCAAAAAATAAATAAAAACACTAAATCAGGATCAGTTTTTGCCAAAATATGGCCAATGAAACACTAACCAATCTGTTTTTCATTGTGAATGGTGACATTGTTTCGGAAACGCAGATGTGACAGTTTTAGTTGCCTACTAATCCGGATAAACGAAAATGGTCCTCATAATACCAATTTTTTTTTGTTTTTTAAAAAATTCCCGATCTTGTTCCTTCATTTCCACCACCCACTAGCAAAAATATGGTTCGGTTCTTGTCCCAACTGGACCTTATAAGCTTGCACGACATAATCTATGTGCAACAGGGAAATGAACAAATCCTGAAATTTAAGCCACTTTCTAACCTATGTACGTGTGGAGATATTTTCAGCTGACCTTGGTAAACGAACACGAGTTGAGTTTTTCACATAACTAACTTCTCCAAAACTTACAAACACTTTGATTGAATCACTTTAGATCTTCGAGAAGGCGCTTGATGATGATCAAAAGCAGTTCAAGAAACGTTTGACATTTTTATTGTTTTTATATTAAATTTTCACTATTCCGGCTGAAAATCAATCCTGGTTTTAGCTTATTAAGCTCAGCTTAGAATTTAAAATGACTCCAACTGTTGGGTGACCTTCTATTTGAATGTGATTTGGGTGCTACCTGAGAGTACACTAAACTTTCGTCCACATTGTGAAAATTTGGTCCAAGTTCTTCTACATTACCTTCCTGTATGCCAGCCATGATGAGAGTTTAACAAAGTCGAAATGAAATCCATCGAATCTATGATACAAACCTGAAGCTGTTGTGTTAAGAACCCTGTTTAAGGTGAACAATTTTAACTGCAACTCAGCCCTCCTGAATAAGACTTCCTTAAAAAACTTGTCTCCCACTCTACCCCATTTTTTTTAGAAACAAACTCCAAGTAAGTAGTTAAGTTTTTAGATTGTTTTCGATTAGCTTGAATTAAGCAATTTCGTGTGTACCTCTTACAGCCAAATGTGTACTCTCATTCGCTTGTACTTGTCAACGACACAAAACCGCCTAATCATCTTCCATTTTCTATTTGCAACACTATTTCCCTTTGATGTGATCGGTCTATTAAACAAATCACCGCCTAATCGCGACCTCTTGGACAAAGTGAAAACAATCTAATTTGATAATCTCAAGCAATGAAGGTCAGTAAAAGTAAATTCACAACACTAGCCACCTACTTGTAGAATTCGTTTAGCCAGAGTTCGTCTTATTTTTTTTTTTTCTTCTTCTTTAAGACACATTCGACTAATGGAACCAATTAGCTATGTACACAACCCACTGATAGGGGAAACGTAATTATTCTTAGATTGGTACCCACGATCATTCCCATGAAATCACGGCGAAGCCCATGTCAGAATAAAAAAAAACGAAAAAAAAACTAATAACTCCATCACACTTTGTCACTCTTAATGTGACCGTCCGAGAGTTTTCTATGTCACCTCGTTGAGATTGGTTAACAATTTCTCCCAAATGCTTGACAAGCCTTTGACAGTAAAACAACAACAACACGACCAAAACATGTTCAGTCTTTAACTGCCTTAACTGCTTTTAGAAACAAAAGAGCCAGAAAAAAAAAGAAAGAAAAGAAACAAATCAAATATATCCGTCCGTCTGTCTGTCTATCTGTCTCGGTGAGTTTTCATTTTCTACCGCTAAAAGCCTGAAATCCATTTCATTTTGTCTCTGCCTGCCTGTCACACCTCAAAACTGACATCAAACATAATGAGACCCATACACACGAACTACTGTGGTCCCACATAATGCTGACGACAGTAGAAAATTTGTTTCATTGTTGCCTCGGTCGGTCGTAAATTCCAAAATGTTCGCCAAGAATCGCACGATGCGCGAGCACGATAGGACTACGTATACCACTTGCGGTATATGCTTTCCATTAGCATGCCACAGATATGTATAAGCCTAGGCTATGTTTTGGCACGCATTCCTATTCGAGTAATGGAAGGCAGACATGCCTCCACATACAAACTAGATCTAGTAACTATAACTAGTGCTCATTTGGGTCAAACAAGTACATACGAATAGATATGAATTCCTGACGCATCTGTGCATCTGAAAAGGATCATGTAATACGTGCTCCATCGCCAGCCACCACGTCTTGAGTCACACATGTCACACAGGAAAGTGAGAAATTCACAAACAGACGTTGCGACGTGTATATCCGTGTCGTTACACCAAACACACCGAACACAAACTGAGAATTACATAACTTTCACAGCCAAACTGGACGTACTACACACAATGGAGCTGATGCATGCATCATTATAGGTTAACTGCACCGTCTACAGCGGCTTCGGCCGACGCACGGCGGCATATCCGTAAGATACTGCAGGAAATTTCACCAACAAAATTTTTGATTGATGATGATGATATCGACGGCAGGTACGTGACATGAATGCGAAACGTTGACTTGTTGTATGCATCTGATTTCGGTGGGAGCATAATGAAATCAATTTCAAGCAACAGGGAAACTTAATTACAACGAGAACAGAAGGAAATATGTAGCGGCGTTATCCTCAGGAGCTTTTAGGAATTCATTTAGAATAGATGTCATTTCGTCAGAGCTGTCAAATGCATGTTGTCTGTCAATGTGTATTGCAAGATGTCTATTATGTTCTTTTTCCGTGGGGCTGGTCACTCTGAAACTTTGACATCCGCTGAACAGAAATCGTATGACGAATGGTCTAATTTCTCAAGTTGTTTTTTTTTTTAAGTATCTTAAATAAATTTCATCCTCCTCAACGAATAAAGATGTACATGTGCTCCATGTACGACTTGTAGCTTGATGCGAACAAAATTGTGTTCACCCAGGATCAACATGTATGACCAATCTGAGAGGTGTTAATTCAATGTGGATAAGTTAAGGTACGTTAAGCGTCACAACGGAGAGAGAAATATGTCAAAAGAATTGTCGCCAAATGGCCTACTTCAACTCTAAGCCATGGCCAGGTACATAGGTTGTATGGGTGACCGAAAGGTGGCTTGAAGGAGACCAGGGAGATTTGAAGGAAAAAGACGGCATGTAGAGGGTTTTTCAATAGGGACATAACACTTTCATATTTTTACACAAGTGCACTCTTACATACTTTTTTATAATCTGTTAATGTCAAACTGTCAGTCAGAGTTTACATTTTTTAATGATAGAATCCACGAAAACATATCTTTTGAAAGTTCTTCAAAAATACTACCGAAATTCTGAGTCACTGGGCGCAACTTTAACCGTGCTTACTCCAATTTTCGCACCTAATTAATATCCCACCAGACAGCTTCCCCATGGTATAGTGGATGAATTCGAGTCATCAGTTGATTCCACGCTATTCACAGGAATTGGACATCGCTCAG
This sequence comes from Xylota segnis, assembly GCA_963583995.1. Taxonomy (NCBI): domain Eukaryota; kingdom Metazoa; phylum Arthropoda; class Insecta; order Diptera; family Syrphidae; genus Xylota; species Xylota segnis. Next base: position 25,722,610 of record OY757236.1, on the reverse strand, counting down.
TTCACATTGTGCTGAATTTTACATAAAGATCTTGGCTCAGTGCCAAGCCTCCTGATCATTTAAAGTGTCGAAACTACTCCGATTAAGGTCTGCAAAAAATTTTGAAGCAATTTCTGAATTTTATCGAAAAAGCATTTTCAGTGATGAAGTTAATTTTTGGCTGGAAGGCTTTGTCAATAAATTTTGGAAAATAATAAATCCATATTAGCTCCCAGGGACTACCTACATTGCATTCTCAAGAAAAAGATGACCGTGTTGTGTGGATTATACGGCGGAAATGTATTTTTTCGACGATGAAAAAAAATCTATCATCCCATGTCGGAAGACTATTTTCGGCCAGAACTGTATGGATTTGACGTCAGTAATACATGGTTGCTACAAGATGTTGTTATATGCTTCATAGCTGGTCAATCAATTGATCTATTGAAGGGGAATTTCGAAAATCGAGTTATCTCGAGAAATGGTTCGGTCGAACGCCGCCGTTGGGTTTCTTTTATGAGATCACTTTAAGTCGATAGCTTATACCAATAAGCCTACAACTTTAGTTGAGCTTGGGAACACTATTAAAAGCAAAATTCCCAATGTTCTCCCCTATATGTATGAAAGAGAGGTGGGAAATTGACTCCAAGGAACCGATCGCTGCAAACCTATTCGCGGTGGTCATGCGAATTAGATTAAATATCATATTTAACTTTGATATGTGTAGTATACTGGGAATAAATTTCAGCCCGATATCTTGGTTGTTCAGTTATTTTATTTAAGTACAAACTTGTTTTGTTCTTATTGAAAAACCGTGTATTATCTTTAGTATCTAGAAATTAACAAAGATCAAGAGATAAGCATGCAGATGTATTATGAAGAACAACAACAACTGGAACCGTTGAAACCATGCTTGGACTGAATTCAATTGACTTCCATTCGAAAAGAATAGTAAAACAATCACAATTACCGACACCATACCTAAACATTTAAACAGTCTTCCTCTCGTGGAAGGACTGAGAAGTAGGACTAGTCCAGACTGTCTTATACAAAACTAACCAAAACCATCAAAATCACAGCGTAACTCCATGATGAATCACTGGATATGTCAATATCCGAATTGGCGAACGAATTAATAAGAAATGGCTTCGAACCTCCTTCGAACTGGTTGCTGCCTTCTAGCACAGCACAAGACTAGATCATGAACGATGAAGACCACTCTCATCTTGTCGCTCCTCAAGAAAGCTTCAGACAAATCATAACAACACCAGATGTATCCTTGCGCTTTAAAACCATGTTTAGCTGCAACAATCTCCAAACGGCTCACCCAAAAGTAATGTAAATACAGAGTCCCCTCTTACCTAACACAACCTATAGATACGTGCTACATAAATTAATTAAAAATTGGTCTGATAATTATTAATATGATGATGTAAAAATAATGGTAATAATTCCTTTAATCGGAGGAATAATGTAAATAAACTGCCCATGCATTTGTATGTATGTATATAACTAAGGACGATTTTTAAAGTAAGCCAAAATAATCCTTTTGCTGAGCGGATGAATATTTTTTTTTAATAAAGGGTAACGACATTAAATTATTAAACATTTAAAACAAAAAAATTGGTTATAGAGGTACGCCGAGTTTGTCTCATTGCATTTATGACATCATATCCCAAGGACTTGTACATACATATGTATATGTATTAAGTTTGATACATAGTTTGTAACATGGAGAAATAATCGAAATGGACTCTAAAATACCTATATAAACATATGGATGTATATTCTTGATCAGTATCAATAGGAAAATGGTTTTGCATCATGTGCATCAGTTTTAGGCACGCCCACTTTTAGGAGGCGTTTTTGGTAAAAACCGATTTTAAAGCAATTTTTAAAACATCAATAAACATTCGAAGATATCGTCGTAATTTGACAAAGAAAAATGCCATGCGGCCACGCCCATTTCATAAGGGTTTCATAGGAGTTAGATTTTCATACTATCTGTTTGATACGGATTGTAGCCTTCCTACATATGTATATGTAAATACAATTTCTTTTTCTCCAATGAAAACAGTGCGATACCAGATCTTAGGATTTTTTATTATTTGTTTCGTCGATCAAAGTATCACACTTCGGCAGATATTCGAGAAAACGCAAGAAGTTCAAACCGATACCCAGTATCTTTCGTCGATTATTATAAGACCTCATCTGATAGTTAATATAAAAGCGAGCTGCAGAGTTATGGGGATCCGTACCAAATCACAAATTTTTGAAATATGACAATCTAGAACGGTCCTTGGATGTCAAAAATCGATTTCGACAAGGTAACGTGCCGTCATGTGATATCGTTCACACCATCAGTGAAAGAATACCGCAAAGCTCTTAAGAACCATCTTTCAAAAATCTGTGGAATCACTAAGGTACGCTCAAGATTTCAGCATAATTGACGCTTTGTAGAACTCAGCGTTCCTTGTATTGATACGCCGTAGTGGGCAGTGTCAAAGAAGATCCAGAAATGTCCATTCCGCGCGGATCAGCTGCTAATTTTGCGGTTGGATTAGGACCTGCATCTATACAAGATTGTGGTGACGTAAGAATTGAAGCCGGACGTTCATAGACAATGCCGTGAGTTTGCTTTTTGGGCCCTGGAAACGTTGGCCGGATTTTGGTAAAAAAAATCATTTTCTCGGATGAATCTCATTATTGGATCATACACAATCCAAGATTTTTGGACAAAGCATCATGTTTGATGCGGTTTATCGCATGACGGCATCATCGGACCTTATATCCTTCGAAATAAGGAAGAAGACACCATTTCCGTCAATGGTTTCTGGTATGCGTATAGAGCTTGATAACATCGATAGATATATCCGAGTAGTGGTTCTTACAAGACGGCGCAACATGCCATACAAGCGACGCAACGCCCGAAATTGTGAAGGAAAAATTTGACGACTGGGTCGTCTCACAGCGAGCATTTGTATATTGGCCGCCGCGATCCTGCGGCACTCCACTCGATTATTTTCTCTGGGGCTACCTTGAGTCCCTAGTGTACGCTAATAGGTCAACCACTTTGGACGAGCTTGGGGCCAACATTCCGCTATTGCCGGAATAACGCCGCACATATTGGACCGAGTCATCAGGAGTTGATCCAATCGGCACTGCCAGCGAAGCCAAGGCGGCCATATAAATGATGTGCTATTAACATATAATGGCATGAATGCAGCTTTAAAATAAAGTCAGAATCAATTTCATATCTTGAACCATCGTTGTTTTATTTAAATTTGTTTTTCTATCATTCTTATCTGGTCACTCTATATTTCGAATGACGTTGATCATAAAAACTCAGATAAACTTCTGAAGCAACAACTAACCTGATATAGTCATAATAAATACTATTGGGACAATGTTTTTATTTTGACCAGGGCAGAGACGGAGCTGAATTCATTTCCATTGCAGAGGAAAACGAACCGCATTTTTGCGAAATAAGGACATAAAATCGACTCCACATTCACTATGACCTAATAGCATAGACAGACCTGTCCTAAATTAGACTAAATTTCAGTGTGTGCACGAAGTTCAAAATATGAACTAATAGACCAGCTAATTGTGATTGCTGATACACTTTTTTTTTTGAAAAATGTCACCATGATGCCGTGACAAATAATTACGAAATTCATTCAGTGAAATGTGCTAACTGCCATCTCTATCAATATTGTGCAACACTACCGTACTGATATAAGAATATCACGACGAAATAATTAGCCATCTGTGTCAGTAGATGCTAATTACTTCACTAAATGATGCCATGTGGTGCACTTTGCAGATACAAGTCATGCTTCAACCAATTTAATTAGCCAAGTACTTTGCAGCAATCAATGCAAACTCGCATTGAACGTTGCCACTAAACTAACGCCGCCACCATCAAGAAAAACACAAGATGTAGTGCAGACCCAATCAAGATCCCATGTCTAGCCACGATTACGCAAACAAATTAGCAAAAGATGTACACCGTGTCAACACTATTCATGAATCATTTATTGTTAGCTGCACTAATTGGAAACACTGAACAGTTAAGATGTCCTGCATCCGAAATGAGCAAGAACTCTGACCAAAAACAGCTGACTGTGTCGTTAACTGACTCAAATTAACTGGAATCACATTTTATGGCCCATCGTATCTTTCTCTTTCACAATCCGGCTTATCCACTTCGGAAGACAAGAAATTAAAAAAAAAAAAAAAAAACTAAGTGTTTGCTGCCCGAATCCATTTCATAAGTATATTCTCGAGAAATTAAACCAGAGCTCCGCCCTGGTCTGCGTGCAATCCAAAGTGTCAACTCTCTCGGCTTTAAGTACCCTCTCGTCCATTTCTTGTGGTTTATTACCACTTTTCTTTTCGGCTGCCAAGAAAATTACCACAATTGCTGTGTGGTGGTCTTTTCGGGCGATTCTCCGGGAGCGAAAGAGTGAGAGTGGCAAGCAGCCAGGCCGTCTTGGCCAACAACCATGTGTGCTCTGTTAATGAACGAAGAAGATGTTAACGCGACCACTACGTTTTCAGAGTGGGCTTTCGTGTTTTTGGTTTTTTTTTTTTTTGTGATTTTGTTTAAACATTTTGCGCTCTATCTCTGTTTCTCTCCGCGGGAGTTAAGCTTACGCATGATTGTCGCTCGAAGAGCTGTACGATTGCACAAAGAAACAAAAAAAAAAGACAAGAGAGTACCGCAGCGGTTTGTCATCCGTGAGTATGTGAAGTATCTGAGAGCGGTATCTGTGGATTTTTTCCACATTTTTCTGGTTCGTTTGTTGCTTACGGTTTTTTGTGTATTTTTCGCGAGAGTAAATATTGACGAAAACACCTCCCCTCCGCCGAACGCGCGCCGGTTGCCATCTCTTTGGTGTTACAATGGTAAACAATGAGCGCGCGCAAGCAATGAGGGATGCCGTCTCGTTGAGTTAAGTTATTGAAGTGGGGGCTTACGGGGCCTACTAGGCGTATACGTAACCACGATCGTTGTTGCTTGCAACCGCCATCATACCACACTATATCCGAAAAGCGACTTTTTTAAAGTGGTATAAAAGGGTGCCAGTGTCCGGATAAGTACATCAAATCATTCTCACATCTCACAAGTGATACATCACACAGAGCGCAGTTGTGGTTCAGTGTCGTGCGGTATTTTTTTGTATTTTTTTGACAAGGAACAAACGAAAGAAAAAAAAAAACCAAAAATTAATCCCAAAATGAAAGTGTTCGTGGTATCTGTTATGCTATTTGCTGCAGCATTAGCTGCACCCAGTGTTATCGATAATAAGATCGAAAGTGAAGGCACCCTATCGAGGGCGGCCAAATATTTGGGATCCTGTTTCGAGAGTGAAGATATTACAACATGTCTAGCGGTCAAAGGGATTACAGCATTGAATCGTGCCGCCAGGAGTAACAACATCGTTCTCGCCAATGGAGTTATGTTCACAAGGTGCGACCTATTTTTATAGATACATACGTATGCTCGTAGTGAAAATTACATCACTTAACAGGCATTAGAGTGTGAAAAGTGAAAATTACAAATCGAACTGTTGAACAGAAAAGTGATAGATACTCAAGTGCATAGAACCAGTTTGTTGTTATTTTTTTTTTGCATCTTACTTGCAATGGATTGCGTCAGATTACGGTCCACGAACGCACGAACGCGTCGGTTGTTGTCGGTTGTTTCATTCACAAACCGCACTAATGCCTGTCTTTCGTTCTTCTATGTATTTTGCAATTCGAGATGAGAGTTCATTGATGAAAAACTTTTTCTTGTCTCATACACACAGAGATCCAGCCATTCCAGTTGCACGCAGCGGCAAGGCGCTGTCCGAAAATGACATCATGACTCAGCTGCCAGCCGAGAGCGAGGATAGAAATGGACGTCTTATGGATATGGCTATGCAATCGGTTGCCGATTTCTTTGGATCGCACAACTTGGAAGTCAAGGTACCCAGTGAGACTACCCAAGAGGTTGCCCGCGCCATCGAAGAAGGTAACGACTAGCACAAGTTTCACCGCAATGCGGTTTTTTTTTTTTTTCATCTAATTCACATGTGTGGATACATTTCTAGGTCGTGGTAAGATGAAGAAACTTATGGGACCATTGCTCTTGGCTGTTGGTGCTAAGTTGTTCGCTTTGGTGCCATTGTTGTTGGGAGGTTTGGCCCTGCTCGCCACCAAGGCCATTGTTGTCGCCAAGATTGCTTTCCTTGTGGCCTTGGCTGTTAGCGCATCGAAATTGTTCGGCGGCAAACTGGGCGGCGGCGGTGGTCTCAGCAGTTTGGCCGGTATTGGTGGTGGCAGTTCTGGATGGCAACAACCTGCTCAACAGGGCTGGTCATCAGGTGGTTCATCGTATCCATATGCCCGCAGCCTTGGTGATGATGATGATGCGCAAGAGCTCGCCTACCAGGGACAGGTTCCAGCTCAATAGAGACGCTGGACGATGCTGTGTTCATCATAGAGTTGTGCCTTTTGTTTTCTAGTTCGTAATGTAATTTATTTTTTAATGATATCGAGATGGAAAATGTCGTAGCGCCATTGGATGTTAACTTACATCGTTGACAACTTGTGTCAGTCCCATTGCATGTCACCCGTGTGTTTCTAGTTAATTACAATAATTAATTTATTTGCAAGCACTTTTATATAATTTTTATACAAATCAATGCAGATATAAATTATTCATTAATTTATTGTACAAAAAGATCGAAATAAATATTATGTATCCAATAACACAATAGTTTATTGTTTAATTTGCTTTTGTTGTATTTTTTTTTGGTTTTGCATAAATTAGAGTCGCATCGTCGTGTGGCATGTGTCCCAAATGTTTGGCGCTAGGTGGAGCGCTGGCTGCTAATTGTGACATTTGGTCTGTTGATCGTATTCTGACATAGTATGCATAATTAATCGAAATGTGACTGTTGGAAACGACCAATTTGTGTAAGTTTATGTTATTGCAGATGACAGCGTCAGCCGCCACAGTTTGTAGATAGATAACGAATGGCGATAGTGTTGCAGTTGAATGTAGTTTGCATTGGTATCATGTTAGTTGACATATACATAGGTTCCGAATGATGTCTTGAATAAATAAATATCTAATCAGTAGAGGCTTGTTAGATTTAGTTCTTATTTTCTTGATTTGTTCACAGAAGGTACATAGAGGTCGGTAGAAGTTGTTTCAAGGAAAGTGAACGCTTGTTCGCGGTACTTATCGCACATCAGACAAGTGAAGAGTCTCTGTCTGAGCCACTGTGGAATGCCAACCCCTTCAATCCAGGGGACAGTGGTGTGAGTTCTGAGGATTAAACATACAAAGATACGGTCCTCCTGCATGTCTCGAACCTGATTCAAGGATTCTTTTAGCCTAAGTGTTGGTGTTTTTTCGCTCGAGCTAATGCAGTACGGATAGTATACTATGGATTCGTCTAAGCGACCGAATATTCCACAAGATTGGGTCAAGTTTTTAAGCTTATCCTGCTCGAATGCAATATATTACCAGAAGTACTGGCCACAAAGTTCTGTGGAGTATCAGTTTGGTTCTTAGAATTTGGAGCTTTGAAACTAAATGTTTTTACTTTCATAGTCCTCGAGTTAGTAACTATTTTTTTAGTTCCAGTGAATGCCTCTATAATGACTCGTTGGGATCGCATCGGGTGGATTAACTTTTAAAAGATAGTACCTTCCGTGGTGACTATAGCCATTTCTGTTTCGTTGCACAAATCACGTGGCAGAGTATCTCCTTCAATGAAATTTGAATATCCAAACTGTCTACAGAAGAACACTTATGAAATACTTGTCATGAAATGAAGTCATTGAGAGAGCAGGTCCATGGGACCCAAAGCCTAACTTCTCACAATCATTCGTGTTGTGGGTATTCGATTCTTTACACGAATGGAACGGCATACTCTTTAGTGCCTTGTCCGAAGGAAGCATTTGTACTCTCGGCTGTAGGTAAGATGTTCCTGAGAGGTACATAGGGTGAGAACAAAAAGAAATCCACCTTTACGAGGTTGACATTACTTTGACAACTCCGGTCCTACTTAATATTTCAGGATTCGGTTAACATATAAGAAATTCTAGCTGATACTGTTCTGTCCATATTACAATGTTGAGATGGTAAGCTGGTGCCATGGTCCTTAGTAAAAATAATGCTAAGTTACTTCTAGAACCGATTTCTGTTTTACGATATCGATGATGAAGTAAGAGAATACCACCTATCTGTTGGAGTTCCTCAAGGATCGGTTTTAGGACCCATGTTATAGAACATTATGTACGACATGGGATTTTTAATGAGGCAAAAACCATAGGCTTTGCCGATGATGTAGCAATTGGATTGACAGCGATATACCTGGAAGGCATAGAAGACATTGGCAATGAATGTATCCGAAGAGTGAGGCGATGGATGGCAGCAGTTGGATTAGAGTATACAGAAGCAGTACTAGAAAAGAGAGGCAATCACCATCAGGGTAGATGAATCATGACGTAATGTCAAAATCAGATATCTGTGTGTGATGATCGTAATGATTGATCCTAGATTCATATACAAGGAACACCTTGAAAGAACATGTGACAAAGCTGTAAAGATATTGACAAATGCTGAAAGGACATAGATAACAAATGAGACTCATTCTGTCAAGGGTAATGCAGTCCATCATAACGTATGCGGCACCAATATCTCAACGGACTCTGGTGCACTGAGGGTGCATATCAGAGAGTGTCAGAGGATGCTATATGTGTCATTGCGGGCAAACTACCAGCGGATATCTTGTCTAGCGATCTGCAAAGAACCTACGATGCCGAAATTCAGTATCTCCGTGATTCAGCAGAGAAGCATGAAACCCTTACAGGAGAGATGGACCCACTTTACAAAGAGAAGATTTATACCGGATATCGACAAATGGATGGAACGAGCCTACGTTTGAGTATACCGCAACAGATTTGGTTTCAAAGAATCTAATTTTTTAAACTGCGGAGAGTTCAGACAATATGTGCATCACCTACTTTTTCAGTGTCCTTGCTTCAGTATAGAGAGCAGAGAACTAGAGGAAAAAATCGGAGAAACACCAACTCCCGAGAACATTGTGAACCATCGTGTAATCAGGTATGCGTATCGGGCATGCCAGTGAGACAATAGGCTGCAGCTGAAGGAGGTGACTGTTATTAGATGTCGCTAGTTGCGAGTTAATCTACTTTGTGTCGCTAGCATTCGTCATTTCAAGTAAAAGATTTATCGACTGAGACGAATTATCAAATGGACACATTCAGTTCATGAAACGCACAGGAAATTACATGAAACTTACGATTCAAATTTTATAAAAAAGAGGCCTGATGGAGTCTGCTCTGAATAAACTTCTAAAATAGATAGACATTCTTGGTCTCGAAGTTAATCCATCAAAAACCGAAATAGTACTGTTCACAAGAGGGTACATAGTACCATGTATAACTCTCCAAGGCTCAATGGTATTTGAGCCACATATCTGGGAGTTTTCCTCGACCAAATACCAAATATTCAAGACCGTGCTAGGAAGTCATCAATTGTCCTCTATTCATGAAGGAAGGGTGTAGGATTGTCCCCTGGATATACACGGCATTCGATAGACATATCTTTATATACAGAGTGCTAGTTTGCTGGATGGTACTGGACAAGAAAGGAAACATTACAATACCGCGCTACAGTTCAAAGGGTAACATACCTCTGCATAACGAGCGCCCTTAGAACCAATTCTACAGATGCATTGAAAACTATGCTCCATCTCCTTCCCATTGATACCTTTAGGAGACTAATGGCCGATAAAGCAGCATTATGGCTTAGGGAATCCTTGCAAGTGGCTCGTGATAGTATGGGCCACGCAGGCATCCTAAACGGGTATAACACTATTCGGATTAGTTCAGACTATATTGTCCCCAATATGGACTTTAACGTCAAGTATAGAACCAGGATTTCTAGCAGAAGTGCTTGCGAATCTGGTGAATCTTTAAAAACGGAAATCTACATATGTACCTCTGCGTGGCCCATACTATCACGAACCAGTTGCAAGGATTCCCTAAAGCCATGCTGGTAAGGAGAACTGAAGGGTCTTTCTGTGAAAAAAATAGGAGAGTTTAGCAATCGGTCGAATAGATTAGATTACATGTCTGAGGTGGAAGTATGTCACCATATCACTGGGGCTACAGACTGGCCTATTGTGATTTCCTCCGAAATTAAAGCTCTCTCATAGTACCCAAGCTCGTTATGAGTCCAAGTAAGTCTTTGATTAAGCTAGCTCCTACTTCAAAGTAGAATTTACCTAAGTAACGATGAGATGATATCTTCTGATTCTTCGTCCTCGTTACACATTATTGAGGTCCTATCTTGAGCTATTCCCAAAATTATAGTTTATTTATTTATTATTAGTTCGAGCTAAAAGTAATTTTGTTCTTGTGAGCGAAGAGATTGGCATGAATATTTTAGCTCGGCTGTTACCCTCTGCATTCGTCCAATAATAGAGAGCTTCCTTTTTACCCAATTTTTTATGCAACATTTCGCAGTTCTGATGGATAATCCACAGAATGGTCTAGCATCATGAAGGTCAATGCAGATCCTGTTCTGACTAGTATGTCTGCAAACCTAGCACCCACATAAGATGAACTCTCTTTGTGCTGCCTAGTGACATGAGTACTTCTAGGTGGTCCCATACTTGTTTTGATGTAATTCTATAGGCTTTTAATGGTAAAAACGCTGCTTAGCTATCAGAGAGACTATAAATGTTCTTATTTGTTATAAATCTGTTTTTCTCTGTCATATACTTTACCTCTGTACATATGTATATCCTGAGCACAAACTAGCTCGATTTATCTAAAGAGACCACTGATTGTTCATCTAAAAAGTTTATAAAAAAAATGTTACGTATACGACACCGAACCATGTTCCTACATAGTTCCACGATACAATTCCAATCAGATACTTTACCTCTGTATATGCGGAGCAGAAACTATCTCAATTGCTGTTTCGATAGGTCAAGAGAGACCAATAATTGTTCTCTCAGTTATTTTAAAAAAAAAAAATGTTACGTATACGACACAGAACCATGCTCCTAGTTTTAATTTTTGCCATAAACTTTCATTCAGACACTTTCTCTCTATGAATCCTGAGTAAAAATGGACAAATTGAAGGATGCATTTCCGTGTCGTGTTATATGTATGTGGTTTTAGCGATTTGCACTGAGCTGCAAGATAGCCTAATTTGACTGCTCCAGACCTGTTTTTGAAGTCCTACGTCTATGAGAATAAGCCACAAACTCTGGAGGCCCTCAGAAAGAATATTCGGCGACGGTGGCAGGACTTGTGGCACAAAGTTAAAGATATAGCAACCTCCACGGCATGTCAAATAGAAATTATTATCTTTGCTAAGACAGATACAATTAGTATGCAAAGGCTTGAGGAAACGTGACGCATATTTCCAAGAATTAGCATCCGTAGATTAGCCTCACTTAAAAAGTAATACCAAAACTTCAAATTAACCACAAATCTTAAATGTCTATCAGCCCACTTCAGTAAGCCAATAAAAATTCTCAATTCATTCAAATTGAAATCGAAGCACAGAACTGATTCATTCAAAATATGCAAACGATGAGAATAAATTGAATTTGCAAACATTCAACAGATTAACTTGATCCCAAGCCTATTTAAGAAAAATTCTAATTTCAAGATCCAATCCGATTCCAAATATGTATATGCCCATTGGGAAGCGCCCATACCCCAATGCGGTCTGCATTTAAATACAAATTAGAGAAGAAAGTGTTCGAAATATCAATTTCATCATAAAATCGGTCAGAATTTCTGTATAATAACGAAATCTAATTTCTTTCCGCCTGTCTCTGTCCAGCAGCACCATACTTTCGCAACAACACCCACCTGTCCATATACCTAATAGAAAATATTGAGAACAGAAAGCATTCCAATCCATCCCAATGGCCAAGTCGGCCCCAACAACCTGAATAGGTACACTTCTACATGCGGTTATAATACGCAAATTAATTTCGACACAAATTGTCGCGCTACAAATTCCATAATTGTCCGCTTGGTCATAGTGGGGCTAGGGCTATACGAATATGATTGATACTAGCCCCCCGTCGCCGGAGAGTGTATGCAAAACAGACGAAAGCGGCGTGTGCAGGCATATAGTGGCTCCGAATGGAAAGGCTTTCTTTCGATTACCATTTCGGTGCGGATAGTGGTGATGATGCGCGATAGAGGGAGATCCCAACCGTGGATAGAATTTTTAAGCGACCTTAGCTACACAATGTATGTTCGAATTGAAAATGAAAATCGAACGGTTTACGAACCGCCCGACGACGGAAGAAGGCCATCGTGCAAACCCTCCAAGTTTGGTGGCCTGCTCCTACACTGGTGTGGGTTATGCTGCTGCTGCTGCTGCTGGTGGTGGTGGTGGTGTTGGTCTTAGTGGTGGAGGATTCCGCCCTAGGGCATAGTGCATCTAATTAAAAACTCTGCATGACGGAAAGAATTGTGTCACGTAGTGTAACATATTTTTATAGGAGCCTCGTACAAGGAATACTAATTAGAGGTAATGCCAGTCATATGGTGTACCGTATACCCCCACCATAATGCGGCTACACTTTGGCCACATTCCTTCATTTTACGCTATACCGTATACATTTTGGCAGGTGCTTATGTATTTTTCATTGACTACTTACCACCAGCATGACTGATAAGTTCGTCTAAATAAATAGCTTGACCGATAGCTAATCAATCACAAAGCAAATCGTCCACTTGATCCGGTCAAGTGTTCAGTGATCAGAACTAAGAAACCAAAAAAAAAAACAAAAAACAAATTTCATTAAATTGAATAAAAATATAACAAAAAAAAAAATATTGCAAAAATGTATTCGAAATCCGTATTTGTGCTTCTCGCTGTTGTGTGTGCTTCCGCTGTCGCCCTCCCACATCAGGATAACAGTGATAAGGATTTAATCGATGCCCTCAACAAAATCGACAATGAACCAACGCTGCCCCTGTTCGGAGGATTACGTATCGAACGTGTGGAGAACGGTCGTTCTTTTGGCGAATCAAATGGTGCTGAGACCTTCGAGGATCGTGCCGAACGTTACTTGGAATCACATGAATTGAATTTGTCCTTCCCCGGTGAAGATGATGAGAGCGATGATGAATTCGCTGGACGCTCAGCCGATGGTAAGGGTGAGGGAATATTTAAATTTTGTTCAATTTTTCGTTCGCACTTGTTGTCATGCAGTGATACAGTGATACAGTGAGTCATAAGACTTTTCGAAAATCTGGTGCTTTGGTGTCAAAATATCACAATTTCATCTGAATTGTATCGAATTTTAGACCGTCCTTATAAAGTAGAAGTTTCACTGATTTTCTACTTGATTCTGCACAATTTTGACTAAGTTAAGCCATACTTAGGGCTTCAACTAAATTCTGATCAGAAGCATCACCCTTATACTTCCATTTAAGTACAATTCCATGGTACACACAAAATTTTGATCAGAAGCATCACGCTTGTACATCCATTTAAATCCAATTTCATGATACATACAAAATTTTGAAAAGAAGCATCACTTTAAATCCATAAATCCATTCAAATCCCAAGATACGTACATTTCATGTTTTCGACCAAAAATGTCAAAAGTTTCTCTACAGTTCTTCGGCAACTAAAATTTTTATGAAGAACTCATTTAAACTGAATTATATCTTGAAACATTTACCAACTCAAATACAGACTGAAAAGTCACTGAAATAGTTCAAAATTCTGATCATATATTGATACAAAAATTTCAGTTCTTCTTTCCTAAAATATTTATATCTGCTTGTCAGTTGAACAAACCCTTCCATGTTTGGAATGCCGTTTTAGTTCATTCAAATATCTCAACACATCTGGCTTAAAAGTTAAAAATTTTCAAAAGAGTACTGGATTGTGCTTAGCCTTTTAAAAATAGCATTCAAGTATCGTCCAAATTAGGCATAAGCAAGACGTAAAAAAGAGAGTGAGGAAAGTTTGACCTTATCCCAAATTAGCACAGTGAGCTTAATTTCGACCACCAGCATGTGGGACTTCAAAAGAGAGGAGTCAGTAACTTCGGCCTATGGCCCTAAATATAGATCCTACGTCGTTCATTACGATATCTAAATTTAGACAGGAACGCAACCGTAAAAGTTTGAACAAGAACCAAAACTCGAATAACTTTCAAAACTGATCGAAAGCAAAGACAAAAACCATGGAAGGAGTTGTTCAAGAATCCTTCCATTTAACTTATCATTTCCCCAGGATATGTATTCTACCAACACTTGTAAGGAAATTAGATTTATTCAAAGCTTGACCAACCCATTTGTGCAGGTTGCACATCTCTGAGCATCTGCGTGGCATCACGTTCTCGTCGTGATGCTTTAAATAAGAAAACCATAATCCGATGAAACTTTCTTTTTTCATATCTCATCTCAGCGACATATAACCGTTGGTTCCAAGAAAATTCATTAGTCATAAACAAAAAAAAAAAAACACAAAAAAGAAAATCCCCAAGTCCAAACCTGAAATAAGAAAGGCCCCCCTATATACTTTGGTACCTTTCAAGCGCACACACACACTCTCATAGACAAATAACCGAGGGCATAAAGGGTACAAAAAAAAGTAATCAATGCAAGAAAAATAATAATAACTGTAGTTGTTCAGTATCTTTACTACAATGATAGTTGCTTCCACTTCCCCATACATTAACTGCTTTATGATTAATATCATTCCACATCGCCATGGTATTGTACGATGCCGGAAATTCATTTCACATTCTTGTTCTTCTTATGCCACTGCTTCTTGGTTATAAGATACCGTGTGTACTGTGTTTCAGCCCTTAAAAAGGAAGTAGATCGTTATATGTACTCGTATACTTCCGCAATACGAATGGGTAATACCAATTAGGGCGATCCACCACCGAAATGTATGACAAAATATCTATATGACTTATTCCCACCCCAGTGTGTGTGTCCTCCTAACTGGGGCAGTGGGAGAAAAGAAAGTAACTAACAGAAATAGCTAAACACCATCAAAAGTACCATATATGTAGCTAGATACAAAAAAAAAAAAAACAAAGTATCTGCAATAACATACGAGTACATAGACATCATCTTAACAGTGGTAGCGCATGCAAGTTCGTAGACCTTAAAAACCAGTCAATGGGAATGAAGAGAGAGAAAGCAATTTGGTTTGGCGGTCACGTTCAATGCGAGAGCATAGCACACCGAGTCACAATCAAGTTGTAATGGTCGTTGAAGTTGTTTACGGACTGCTGTTGGCTCAAATTCCAAAACAACTTTCGAATTCGATTTGCAAAGTGAAAACTTTTTTTTTTGCTTTTTTTTAAAGTAATTTTCGCTTTGTCTTCTCACTATTTTGACCATCTCAGTCGCACCCATTTTAGAGAAATCCTCATGAGTCTGATGTTTGTGGTTGGCAGATACTTTCTAATTTATTTTTATTTATTTTTTTGAGTCGTACGTGCTCTTGCGGGAAATATATAAATATGATTGCAGTATTGGAGAGATGAAACAGACTTTTGATAGACTATGACTGAGAAAGTAGTGGCTCAGGTGGTAGGAATACAAAATGCCAAAGTTTGGCCCAAGAGATTCAAAATTCATGGTACACACCTTGGTCGGTGTTTGCAATGAATCTTTCGACTCACTTAGTCAGTGATTAACTAACTAACAAAATGATGGCACTGTACAAGTTTCTTGCGTGTGGTTCGAGTCCTCACTAATAGGGATAACGTTCAATTGACGATATCCTTCTTTCTGTCAGACTATTCATTTCCAAATGAAAAGTTTAATCAATTCCAAGGCAAAAGATGCGACTCTGCTCTTAATATTGTCGAATCTTGTATATTTGGAACTTTTTAAGCTATCGCTGAGTGTATTCTCGAAAAAAAAGGTTTGCGACCTTACTAATATTGATTTAAAGCTGTTCTGTGTTTCGTTTTATTATAAAACGATCTCAAGCGGATCAGCAATTACATATACAATGTCAAAGATACAGCAGAAAATAATCAACCCTTGGCAACCGGTCTAAACGTTTATACACCCTTATTTCAGGACATATAACACCTTGTTTTTAGAAGCATCCAGTTCCAAGACAAGAACTTGGTTTCTATTGTAGTATTTGACAAGTGAAACTGTATCATTCCACTCTTTACCTGAATTAAGGGTCGGAATAAATTTTACTTCGAAACCATGTCTCCCAGTCTACATACAATAAGTCAATGATATTCCGTTTTCAATATATCTACTTCCTGAGTGATACTGGGTAGAGTTCTGGCATGGAACGTTTTGGACGAGACACAAGTCTTTCTATCACGACTCCTAGCCAATGAGGTAAAATTGAATCCTCATCTGATGCTGAGTCAATTAAAAAGCAATTCAATTGGAACCAAACAAATTGATGATGAGGACATGTTAAACATTCCATGCCTTCTAACCCTGTGACATTACTTGTTATCCCCAAATTACCTTAAATGTTTAAAGGCATCTACACCGTAATCCAATGAGCCTAAGAGTAAATTGAATACAAAATCATGCTCCCAACATAAATGGAATTTGATTTTCAACTCCACTAAACCATTAACAAAACTCATCGGTTTTGTAAACTTGATTTGACTATCCAGGAGCTATCTACAAATCAATTTTTCCTCAATCATCCGAACATTGCATATTTCCAGGAATTTCAAATAAACTGTATCGAATTTCACATTTCACAACCTACCTTTAGGCGTTGCACTTCAAATTCACAATCACAGCTCTGGGCATAATAATCATTGCATACATTTTGTCTCATCCTCCCAAATGTAGAATCCCGCACCAGGAGGGTCAGGAAAATGTTGTTGCCAATTCTTTTGGCTTTGAAACTGAAGAAGGCACTCATCTTCAAGGTTCTCCTCGTTTTGGTGAAATTCATCTCCCTCAAGGCTTTGGCTATCAGTTTCTTGGCTCTCATCTTCTCCGGTAAGTTAAACACTACATCCAACACAAATAAGTGTAATTAATGATTTTAATTTTATTTAATAGGTGCCACCTTCTTCAAGGATCTCTTGGCAAAGAAGAAGGATCATGTTACCACCGCATACATCACCGGAAGCCCATTGAACGCTGAAATTGTTCACTCTGACTGGAGTCGTAATGGACAAGCTGCTGCCCAAGAATTGGCCTACAATCATTATGGATTGACCCAACCCTACTAAATTAATTTAACACAAAACAGAAAATCATCCAAAGAGAGAACCAAAAATTCCCTTTTTTATAATTTTTTTTTTTTTTTTTGTTGTAAATTAATTTATAAGACCACTTCGTAGAATATTCTAGTTTATACAAAAAAAAAAGAAAATGGCAAACGATTTAAGGACAATGCGTTAACGAACAAAAAAAAAAACCAAAAGAGATTTAGAGAGAGAGCTCTGTATACATGACACAAAGACGGATGTAAATAACTCCGAGGAAGTTAATTTATTTTATTTCATAGTTAAATGTAAAGCAATTTATTTATTTGAAATCATTCAACTATTTATCATCATGAAGCCATAAAAGAGAAACAACACACATTCATGTGAGATAATTTATTATATTTATTGATATCAGAACATCATCATCATCATAAGACTCAGGATCATTATGTTTGTGTGGATTGTTGAAGTTAGTCATCGTTTATAGTAGAAAACATCAAGCAATTGAATAAATAGAATTCAGAATTAAACTTTTGGGTTTTTCTTTCTTCTTTCTTTCTTTCGCAACACAATCAAATCCTTTTGCTCTGACTTTCAGTAGATGGTTTGGACTTGTTTGGTGTGGAAGGACGATCCCTTCTAAAACATTCATTGAACTAGTCAACTTCGAGGAGATCTCCCTTTCAATTCCTGAACGGAAAAACAATAAAAATTCACTTACAATGCCTACAGCTCTTACATAAGGAAATCAAATGCAAGCCCATGCACTGCAAGCAATTATGAGCTGCGGCCATTTTATTAGCTGCGCCATCTTCCCATAATTTGGTGACAAAAATGGCTTCCCATTTGAAAATCTTTGGTGCTGAAATTGCAAATTGGAACTGTAGTAACGCGTACATGCAAACGTGTCATAGAAACTTTGAATCAATCCAATAAAACGAATCGATTTTCAATAAATTATAGAAATAATGCAGAGGAAGAACTAGATACATGCCTTCCTAGGGTAAATGTTAAGGAATTCAACAAGGAAATTTATTTTTCACTTCTTTCCACATGCAAAGCCGATGGGTGTATTATATTATTCCTCTGCATTCACTGACTGGGAATTTTGAAGAAGACTAGGCTCCGCAAGACCCAGCTTGAATGCTGGCTGTTTCATGGGTAAGGGTACTGGGAAATTCCTTCACCATCGCAAAAAAGCGCAAATTTTCACGAATCAGTGTCATTTTCCAGAAATGGCGGAGTTTCAATAAGTTAAAATTGGTAACATCTTGGATTACATACCCTTTTCGTGCTGAAAAGTTGATAAGCTTAGTTCAAGCCATTTTAGTTCATATTTTCAAGATAAATGTAACAAAACTTACGTAGTGGTAAGCAATCCAACATATGGCATCATTAGATCAGACAAAATCAACAGTAACTCCAAGCTTAGGTACCAAGGTATTGAAAGCCACTGACAGGAGGAAATAAGCTCTAACTCATCTACAAAATATGACCAAATGTAGGTAGAAATATATTCTAAATGAATATAACCTCCGATTTGTCTGGTCTTAACTGTTTTATTGTATATCGTCTATATCAGTGTGGTAAGATCGTCTGTGATCGCGTCTATAGAAACAAGGGTTAGTTTTGGTAAAAAATCATTTGAACGTAATCATGATGAAGTATAAACACTATTCCACCAAAGTCGTTAAAGACAGATCTAATTAAGACCTTTGACCTCAAGAAAGTGCTCAGAGTAGACTATGAGTTGTCATGCGATTTTTCCAGATCCCCAGGTCGAGCCAACTATCGTTTATGTAACCAAAACGACAAAACTGGCCGCACAGTACCAAATCCTGTCCGAGTAAGCAAAAGTTTTGTAGTTTTCGTAGAAGAGAGCACTCACGAGAGAGTAAAAAAATTCCCATGCAACGAATTTTAGTGCAGGAAATTTCTTTGCACTGATTGATGAAAGCTGTCAAATCTGTCAGGTCCCAGTACGAAATTTTTTGCATACATTTGATTGGGCGTCTAAAAAGTGGCCGAATTTCGTAGTTTTTTTACCACTCTCTGAGGGAATTTTACGTACACTCCTTGAACTCCTTGAACGCGAACAGACCTATTGTATACACATGTCAATGAAACTTTTTTTCCTTCATATCTAATGTCGCTGATAACCTGTCACTGTGATAACTTTTACATAACCAGACTTGATACTTACGTTTCTAGTTCCAATAAGTCCTCATCTGTCTTGGTGTATATGATGATTCTTTCCTATAAGGTGGATTTCTTAAAAACGATCTCTTAATGTACGTTTTGTTTAAAAAGATATTTACATATAACAAGGGACATACAAAGGGTCCTTAGAGTAGTAACGTTTTCAATCTGGTAGTTGCAATATATTTTAAACCAGGAAAGTATTTCCTGACTGTCATCACGAAAAGAGAAGCTCAGATTGAACTTATCAGGTGGGACACCAAAACCCACCCTACCTTCGTACTTTGAGCCTTCTGGGTAAAAGAACTACTACCGCATTCGGAAGTCAAAGTTCCAGCTTTTATGGGTAAAACTAAGTAAATCCAATATATCGAGCTTTAAGACCAGCTGATGAGCATATAATGTCGAACATGAAAATCTTTGGAATCTTGGTACACCTTTCAAAAAATGGGCACCAACGATCTTAGCATAATAGTATGGAAATGATGAGAGTCAGGTAAAAGGGATTTCCGGTATAAATATAAGCATGTATGGCTCTGTCGGAAAGACCTTGAGATCTATGCAACAAAGCACAAGGTTATGCGGAATGAACCTATTCTAAGCTCAAAGAACAGGAAAATATTTTTCTAAACTTTTTGAATGCTAAGGATACATCCTGGTAAGTGTTGATACGATGCTCATGATTTTGAAAAACCTAAGTAATTTAAGATTCCAAAAAAGAATTTAATTCTTTACAACTCTGCCACATAGTTCCTACTCAACATCCAAAATTAGGATGAGCTTTACTCTGACATCCCCAATAGGGGAGATTCGGTATTTCTTGTCGTCTCGACCTGCGTTTTGAAGATCCCCTTTGCTAGAGCACCATTGTTCATTGGCTCTATACCATTGAGTCAGAGTAGTCGACGTATTTTGGCTTCTTAGACTAAAACCACATCTTGGTACATCTTGTAGAGTTCGTGGTTGTATCTTCTACTCCATTTGTCTTGCTCGCATAGAGAACCGAAAACTCGACGAAGAGTTTTTTTTTTCTCCAAACTGGTCAAAATCTGCTCTGCTTCCTGTTAATCATCCAGGACTTGGGTTCACTGGCAAGATCAAAGTTTTGTAGAGCATGCATTTCGTCTACGGGGAAAGAGGTTTTTAACCCTTTTGTTTTTCTAAACCAAAGTAGCAGGAGTTTCCTGAGTAAGTCTTTGCCAAATCTGCATTAAAGTTTCATTCGTGGAGTTCATATTTACTTCGAGGATGGAATTCACTTACCTTATCCACTTCGAAGTGGCTGTTGCCACAAATAACATTTTGTCCCAGGCGATGGACAGATGCTTGTTTGTTTTTAGACAAGAAGTACTTGATTTTGTTCTCATTTACATGTTTTGCCATAAAAGTTCAAACGACAGCTTGTCGAAGTATACTTCATGGTTGGAATAGTTCGGTGAAACTGTTCCTTAATTGCACATTGCACCATGAGTTTTCCAGACGCAAGGGGCACAGATGGATCTGATGGGGAACACATATGACCTCGGGGATGTCATATGAGGCTGTAAAGTCGATGACTCGACGTGATGAGTCTCAGACTTTCACGCAGTATACAGTTCGTAGACAGTTCCTTGAAATGTGTCATAAAGAGCAAATAGTCCAGTCTTACTTAAATCTTAAACTTAAAATGAAACATACTCCTAGTTTAAAAGTAATGAAAACCCTGTTGGATTTCCTTAGTACAACTAAGAACAGACAATGCCCGAAGAGCTAAAATGGTTTGAATAATTAGTTGCTTTCATCCAGGAAAGGCCGTCATACTCAATAGACCACACTGTTTCTATTATAATGTATGGAGGAGCCTAGTTCGACAAGTGTACGAGTTCGGCCGACAATACAAATCTCGAATGACCAAATCCGTTTTGAAATGTCATGTGAAGTCAGTATGAATATTTTAGAAATAACTCAATGGAGTATGTGACTCGCAAAGTAGACAAGATAAGGAAAGTATTCCTGAAACTGGCAACCCTCAAGGTGTAAACCTCCAACCCGACAATTGATACAAATTAAAACACCAATTGGTGCATTCCTCCAAAAATGTGAAATCCAGATGCGCCACTTAAAAACCCCTTGGCTATCCACAACAACTACAACTTAACTTGATCGCTTTATAATACACCCATTAGATGGCCACAGCCATTTCTCATGTATTCCGGAAGCCAATTGTCTCCAGATGTGACTGTCTTGCCAATCTAAATGTTCTCATAACTTTTACTTTCGTTTAAGTTTATTGCACGCCACCACAATTACCTTCTTCTATCTTTCCTGCTTCAATCATTTCCATCCACTTCGGGTCCCAGAAACAGTCGTTATAATTACTTTAAATCTAACTCTGAGTAATTACTTTCGCCGCTTTTAAATCTAATTAATTACCTGTTTAGCACACCTTTGCCCTAACAGAGTCACTTTATGACCGTTAGTTATTTTCTTTGCAAAATTTCTCGCACACAAAACAGTCGTAAAAATTTCAAACTTCCCGCAATTACCAGATTGTTTACAAATATCTCTTCCCTCGGCACCTAGATACATTTAAGTCTAAACCACATAATTGGTATAGACTCAAGATTAGCACTCCTGGGCAATAGGCCGAAAGTAAATAACATTGAAAACCACTACGGTACACCGATCAATGTCGGTTTAATGCTCCAATTCCTAAACGAATCCCGATAGGTGCCATTGACAATGTTGTATCGCTGCGGTAAAAGTGAAGCCTCGGGGAGATAAATTAGGTTTCGTTAGAAAGAAGTGATAATTCTTCGCTCCCGTAACAATAGCCATCCATCCGTCCAGATGACAAATGAAATGAACACTTTCCACTTTTCCTTTAGGGCGAGTCAAAAATAATTCAAACCTCTGACGAGCACCGTTCTGGTGACAGCCCAAAGCTTGATTGTAATTAGTACTGTTGACATCTTAGAAGTCGTTCTGAGCGAAATCATCCAACCAAGTTGGAAGGTAAGAAGCATAGAAAATAGTTCTCAGTCTAATTACAACTGACCACCAATGGGCCACTATTGTTAAAGGTCTTGATTTATGGGACAATTTGTGAAGGAAAGTATGTACATACCGGCACGAGTGTACCGGGAAGTCGTCGACGAAGAATGGGTGTAGTAGACGTAGCACTAATAGACTCACATTTCAAAAGGTCCACCACGGATGAATGGTGAGGAATCATTTTTGCTTTCATCGCTATGAAACCCCGGTGGCAGGTGGTTACATGACTTCTTTTTGTTTTTGACCATCTCTTTGATAGTATGTTTGGTTAAGTGTGCTTTTGGCGTGTAATGAGCCAACGAGGAGGGGTGCAATTCGACAAGCGCTATATAAAGATAGACCACTTAAAGATTGTGCATTAGTTCTAGCGTGTCTATTCTGTGGATCAGGTGTGCCAAAGTGGTTAATTCAAAAAGGATACATTCAACCTACTGCATTGAACAAAGGAAAAAGGGTTTAGCGCTGTTGAGCAAAATGTGCATGACTAAGGGAATTTCGGTGTACCTGGTGTTGGTGGTGATTGTGTCCAGTGGACTCGCAGCTAGCCTGGAGGATAGAAAAGCAACGAAAAAGGCCTTTGACAATTGTGACAATGAACTGAGCTGGACCTGCCTGAAGTTGGAGTTTGTGAAACTTGTGGAACGTCTATCGGAACGAAGGGAGTTTAACATATTGCCTGGATTGAGTGTGGTGCGGGATACCAATGCAACGGATCAGAAGAACACGGAAATCATTGCAGGTTAGTGAAATGGTGTGGAGGAGTATTTATTTTTTTGGCTCAATTTTGCCCTTTTTTTTTGTCATGGGACAAATCTGTACATACCACCGACGTATTGAAGACAGCTTACATGGGAACATGACTAACTAACATCAACTAACACAGAGCCTTAGGGAATCACCTGTCTAGTTGGCAAACTTTTAGGAATTCAGCATATTCATGGTTGCCCCCAATGTTCCTTTGCAAATCGACTAGAATATACCTCAAGTCAGCAAGGATATACGATGTCCCATACATGGTTTCCAATATTTCCCACATAAACGCGATTGGAGAGTATTATACCAATGGTCCATGTACCTTTGTCTATTCAGAGTACCAAGTAATCTTCAAGACACACAAGTCCTAAAGTATTTCTAAACGAAGTAGAGTGAGTGTACCATCAGATGAAGTATACACTATCAAATGCATAACTCTGCGAGCCACTTGCACAGCTTACAAAAGCCTGAAAGGACTTACCCACTAAAACCATTGTAAAGCTAAAACGAAACTAGAGCTTAACAAGGAAGAGCTAACGATTTGTCTTATTCA
The DNA here is from genome assembly GCA_963583995.1 of Xylota segnis. Taxonomy (NCBI): domain Eukaryota; kingdom Metazoa; phylum Arthropoda; class Insecta; order Diptera; family Syrphidae; genus Xylota; species Xylota segnis. Next base: position 25,698,841 of record OY757236.1, on the reverse strand, counting down.
AAAGCACTTGACCAAGATATGTCTTGTCAAATTTATAGAAAGCAAAAGAAGTAGGTAGAGAAGAAGTTGTCTCAGGGTATAAACAAACCTAGAGACCATTGAATCAGACTATACGGGAGGTCCTTCTAATCACTTAAGATGTATAAATTCAGACACATTCAATAATTGATATTCAAAAAGATTCAAGAATTTGGTACAGGTGTACCTTCATACAAAAAATGATTCCCTCTGTGGGCAGTCCTTAACAAAATCTTCTTATCTGGTACGTTCCTGGACAGGTATCCTCTTATTGAGTTCTTTCTGTCTTACAGTTGTCATAACACATCTACTATTTCGAAGAGTTTTCGAAGAGATTGAAATGTCCCGAAATTAGAACTCGAAAAACTGTCAGGCTGTGATGTTATCCTTCACTTCTATTGTTGTTCTGACTACTAAGTCGGATGATGTTCTCTTCAGAAGAACTTAAGGTTGACTCACAGGTCCTGTAACAACTACCAAGAGTTCTTTTGAACTCAACATAAACTTCTTTCATGAGTATCGCTAAAGCTTCTCTGCCCCTTTTATTGGTTCTCATTTGCCTTGATTTCATGAAATTCAGAGGTCGAATGCCTTTCATTGTAGTGAGTTGCATAGTACTTGCACTCCTGACCATGTGCATTTAAACACCTTGTTCATCAGAGTTTGTCCTAGGAACTAAGCAGTCTCCATCGATTCTGAAAACAATAGTTCCTTTTTCAGTCTGATTGTAAGCAACTATTCCAAATCATGCCTCGAAGTTTGCACAGTCTTTGTGTTACCTAAGACTAGCCTCATTTGCTTGTACTCAAGATTTTCTCATGGAAAGCCCATAGGTAGACGATATTTAACCCTGCTTTACCTTTTCCAGACCTTTCGTCATTCTTCTCCGAGGTATACTGGGAATTCTTTCATCTCCTTTAGCGCCTACTGTTGTGTTTAGTCCTTTCGAATTCATCAACTTTGGGTTTACTATCCGCGCTCTGCCTGGATCACATAGATATTTGGATGTGCGACGTTCTTTCTCATAGTTTAACAGTAGTAATCTCTAAAACACTTTAAGAACTTAAATGAGAAACATGATCATGCTAAGTGATCGAAGCATTAACAGATCTACTTGGTAGAGCAGCTGTTACATAGTATCTGACGGAAACTAGGTACATGGTTCGGTGTCGTATACTTAACTTTTTTTTTTCTAAATTTTTTCGATTTAAATTTGTTTGCTCTCTCTACACATATCGGAGGAGCAGGTAAGCCAGTTTGTGTTCAGGATGCCCAGAAGCACAGTATCTGACTGGATTTGTATCATCGGAAGGTGGAACAAGGAGCACGATTCGGTGCTAAGTAGCTTCAATTGATACTTTAAAAATTGGTCACACCTAGTAAGGATGCGTTTGTCATGAGGAATAAAGGAACTGCAAGGTTGTCTTTGTTGGAAAATGTTTCATAGCATCTTCCCTTCCTTCCTTCACTATATGACATTCAATGGTCAAGTCAAATCTATGTTGCGTAGTGAACCTTATGTCCTATAACCTACTTTGATAAACCTGTCCACTCCTGTTTAGTCCAGTTTCATTGGATTCCTATTTTTAGTGATGTGTCCTAAAGAGTTTTCTAAAAATGTTTCTTGAAAATCTCGAGAATGAGTTTCAACGCTTCTCTAAGGTTGGTCTAGATAGGACCGACATCCACCTTTACATCATTCTGTCTTTGTTGATTCAATTAAGTAGTCCAACTTAAAAATGTCTTCAAATCTAGGTATAGTATATCATAGGGTGTGGGACTCTAACTCGGTACTCTGATCTTGAAATAAAGGTTAAACTTTCGAATTTAAGGCTTCCCTCCAAAGATTTGTTCAAATTTATGACTTTTAATCAAGCTCATGGAGACTATTTGGTTAGGGCTACTTATGTAGGTACTTCAAGACTAACAAGGCCAATGCTACGACTCACTTGTGTGACGCAACTTTGGATAAATCGTGTTGTTGTTTTCTTAGATTCTTACCTTTCGAATTCTTACTTAGTAGTGCAACAATTCTGCATGATATGCTCCTCTTAAAGTATTAGACCTGTAACGCACACTATCAGTTGTGAGGTATCCTTCAGTCTCTTATATTAGAAGTTGGACTGTAATGTGTTTTTTATACTATAAAACCATAAAGAAAAAATCATACCATACATCTAGATCCTTCCTGAATCGTAAAATAAAAATCTACTTCCAGAAATCGCTCGAAGCTTCCCAAATGATCCCGATCAACGCCTTAATGGTTTCATTGTTGCAAAGCTTGGTGGCTTCCTACAATCCCATTACATGCGATTCAAACTTCTCGATCCATCTACAGTAGCTGAGGCTAGATCTTCTGTCACCGGACGAAAGGGGAAATTCGGAAAGAAAGGTGGCATGGAGGCACTTATCGCTGCCGCTGTTATGATGAAAGGTTTGTTAAAATTCGAATAAAAGAAAAAATTCTACAATCATTACATTTTAAGGAACCCTAATGGCCATTGGAATGGGTGCCATTGCTCTAATGGCCGGTAAGGCATTAATGACAGCATTAATGGCTCTAACACTATCTGGTGTTGTCGGCTTAAAGGCTCTTGCATCAGGCGGCGGCAAGTCGACAACATATGAAATTGTGGCGAAACCAGTTTATACATCATCGCATTCCCACTCGGTGAGTCATGAAGATGGACATAGCCATGGAGGACATTATAGTGCTCACAGTGGCAGCGGATATGGAGGAGGTTATGGCAGATCACTGGATTTGGATTTACCCAATCATTTGAAAGGACCTGAATGAGGATTTTATTGTTAGTTAAAGATACAACTATTTACGTAATTTATTTATTTATTTTTTCCTTCTAAGTTATTACTGTATGCTCTCCTGCTTTTAAATGAATTAAACAAAACTTTTACCAATAATTTATGAGATTTCTTTATTTGAAAAAAATTTATTACAAGAAACTCAGGATAGGAAATTGACAATTTTTTTAGAAATCTATGAATGGTTGGATTTAAACCCAAAATTTGTATCTTGCACCTATATTCTTAAGGTAAAGGTTCTTTGCGAAACCACCATAAGGAATAAGCTTCCGTTCCCTTTATAGAGGAATGTGTCTAATTCTTCATCTTCGAATACATCCTGCTGTCTAGTTCGATCCTTGTTTACCAAGAAGAAATCAACTCTCTTAACACTTGGAATTCACTTCTGGGGGTCGTAGTGGCTTAAGTGCTTACTGCGTTGAACTTCGGAGCGAGGAGTTCCAGGATGAATCCCTAGATAGCACCAACACGGCCCAGCTACTAGCGAGCATCTGACAAACATCTGAGTGTTAAATATTCGAGTTTTCCTTCGACTAGGGAATATAACTCGCACAACACGAATGATTGTGAGAAGTTTTTGCCTTGGTTCATCGGTCTGTTGCATAAGGTGTCCCTTGGACTAAGACACGTTTAGGAAGTAGCAACATGATTGCGGCAGTATAACTCTTTATTTAATATTCTTCTCCGAATCGCGTAGATAACTTGTAATCCTTAAGACACGTTAATATTACTTAAATGAGTAACATGACCATGAGAAGTGATCGAAAATATAAGAGAACTAGTTGGTAGAGCAGCAGCAACACAGTGTTTGCCTGGAATTTTATCGTTGGAAGGTGGTCCTGGGAACATGGTTCGGTGTCGTATACTTAACTTTTTTTCACAAATTTTTTTGTTGAACATTGTGCCTGCATAGGATATAGGTTGGGCTCAGGACTCGCAGCAGCAAAGTATACTTATGATCTTATTATCGTATACTGTTCGGAACTGAACTCCACCAACTTGAACACTTTATATAAAAATGGCCAAAACTCTACTCAAAAATATGAAATTTAGTACTTGTACTCTGACTGTCGAAGAGTGTCGTATAACTTCTTATTTCAAGTGGGGGCTAATGAACTCTTATATACTACTCAACAGACTAGTTTGTCTATTTAATTAGATGTGATTTTGCAATCTATTAATAGACGTACTAATTAATGCCCCATTTAGTTTAACTAGCTAGTTAAAATTAGATCTACTAACATAGCTGACTATAGGGAGCTTTCAATGCATGTACTCTCCATTTTTAGGTCGGCTAACATTCCTAAAGCAGTAAAATATGGTAAATTATGTATCTAACTCGAATTGTCGTATACTTAACATTTTTTCTCATATATTCTTTCCATGAACAACGTTTTGCCCTCTCAACACATATAGAGGCAGCAACTGAGCCAGTTTGTGGTTAGGATGCGCAGAAGCAAAGTATCTGACTGGAATTGTACCGTCAGAAGGTGTCGTATACTTAACATATTTCTTCATATACTTTTTCGATTTAGTTTGTGCTCCGGATTTTACTATCATTGAAGTTATCTGCTTGAAGCCTTCCAGTGTCATTTCTGTGTTCTGCGATAGATGGCGGTGAACACAACCATCTCCAAATTTTTAGTACCACACATGACTGTGACAGCAATCATTGAAATGATATTTCTTATGTCAAGATCAAAACATTCAAGCGCAAACAATTTTAAAATTATTAGTAAAAAAATAAATACGTTAAAATCAAGATTATGTTGTATATCAAGAAGTGAAATGTAGTTTCTGTGCCTCGCAGCGCAAATGGTGTTGGCTAGTTAGTCTTTCTGAGTTATAAAATGATAATTACTAGATGATCTTCAAAAGTGCGCTGTGTCTATAACTATTCCTTTGCACTAACGGTTTTTTATTTAACATAGATGTACCACGGTTTTTTTGTTTTATTATTTTTACCATCCGGTAGTTATCTTCTGACGCCACTGTATAGATTCAGTGGCAGCATTATTGGTAAATCTTAACAATCACTGCATAATATTAGGCGCAACTCCAAACAGTATGTATCTTAGTGGAATACCATTGGTAAGATACTGAAGAAACGAATGTGGCTTTTGCCATGAATTTAAGAATGCTAACACATACATATTTGTATTTGGAAGTTATATGACATACATACCTAGAGCTGTAGAGTGTAAGAACGCTTTGATCGTCCCTAACATATTAGCATGCTTGTTAAAGTAAGTGCTGCTATACTGGAAAAACTGTAGATACTCAGTATTTGCATTAATAAAAAGAATTGACAGTAGTTTTTGTACCGGTGTGTTATACTAGGTATCAAAGGCGTCCATTACCACATCCACATCCATTAAGTTTGTCTTTGTTTCTTCACTCCAGAGTACTAAGGATCATTGGCTTTCCATTCCAAAAACGTCCTTTCCTTTGCTATGAGTTTACTAACTATTTCTTCCGATAAAACAAGCCCTTTGCTACCCAGGTTCAGGTGTTATGTTCAGGCTTTATGTTTATTTTATAGGACACATTTATTCGGCTAATTTCATTTCAGCAGAACACTTTCCAGGACCTACTTTTGATACACTTTCATCCAAACTTTTATTTTACAAGGCGTACCGTAAAATAGAGATGTTTGCCTTATAATGGTTAACAGGATTAAATAGCATTGTTTTTGAGTAGTTAAAGGTATTTACAATTTCACTATACTTACTTACTTCGGTGGCGCTACAGTCCCCGGGTGGACCTCGGTCTCTTCGAGCAGAGCATCACTACCTTAAAGTTATAGCTGTCCATTGTTTCCAATTCGTCAATGTTGTGAGTCCTTTCTAGTTGACAGAATATATTTGGTTTTGCCCTCGTTCAACGCTAAACCCAGCTTCCGTTTCAATACTAGCAAACGCACCGGTGACAGCCCGCTGAGTTCTGTCAACAATCTCAATGTCACCGGCCTACGCTAATATGTAGTTAGATAGACTTTTGAAAGGTTGTGCCTCTGGTGTTGGTTTGTGAGTTAAGTACAACGTGTTCTAGTATGATGTTAAAAAAATCACATGACAGCGAGTCACCTTGTCTACATCCTTTTTTGACATCAAAGGTCTCGGTGAGATCATTACTGAAATTCATGGATTTGTACAGCTCGTCTCTATAAATGCTGTTATATACGCCCTTAAGATCGATACAAAAAAGAGGGGGAAATCGTCTTAAATTTCATGGGTTTTCTCCAAGATCATCCTTAGTGTGGAAATTTGGTCGATGGTGGATTTTCCTGCTCTGAAAACACACTGATAGGGCCTAATCGAGCTGCGAAGTGTTTTAGACGTCAACACAGGATGGAAGAATAGGATCTTATATGCGAACTGATACCTCTGTAGTTGGCGCTAATGAGGGATACTTCGGCTTCCACTTCAAATGTAATATCTATATATTTTCATATAGTTTTCAACAATCACAAATTCAAGACTGGATTCTTTGCATACGACATGCCACAGAAACCAAAATCCAACACCTTTGACAGTGTCCTTCCTAGCCCTTTGGTACACTCTTAACAAGGTTGTTCGAATTAAAAAAACAAGCAATTAAATGACTGAAGACGACGAAATAAAAAAGGTAAATAAACACTTAGAACTTTTACAAAGGCAATCAATTTACTTTGTCTGGCGAAGAAATTCTTCACTTTCTTTTCAAGGTTTTTTCTTTATTCGCAAAGGTATGTATAAAGGTACAAAGCTCATCAGAAGACCCTCGACGATGTTCTCAGTTCAATCATTTAATTTGCACGGGAAAGGAAGGGTGTTACTTGTTTGCAGTTTGTTAATGTTGATTGAATTGAAAAAAAAGGAAAAGATAGATACAAGTTCAGATGAGTACGTTTTTCGTTTTACTTTGTTAAAATTACTGTGAAAATAAATCTGTGCCCCACCTAAACCAACGCCGTTTTTTTTATTTATTTATTTATTATTTATTATTTATTATTTATTATTTATTATTTATTTATTTATTATTTATTATTTATTATTTATTATTTATTATTTATTATTTATTATTTATTATTTATTATTTATTATTTATTATTTATTATTTATTATTTATTATTTATTATTTATTATTTATTATTTATTATTTATTATTTATTATTTATTATTTATTATTTATTATTTATTATTTATTATTTATTATTTATTATTTATCATACATATGTATACATAAGTTTATTTCTACATGTATATACATATGTATGTATACATACCTTTTTTATTTATTTATTTATTTTTTTTTTTTTTTTTTTTTTTCTCTTAAATTGAAGGTTTTTTTTTTCGTTTTTCCTTCAAATATTGTCTTGTTTTTTTTTTTCCCACAAATTGTTAATAGAATTAAAAATAATGTTTCAGTAGAAAGATAAAATACCAAACTATCAAATCTCTGTAAAATGTGCAATAACAAAAATTTTTTGTAAAATACTTGTGTACGAAATAAAAATATCTATCTATCTATCTACTGTGAAAATGTCCTTATGGCAGTGTAGCGCTAAATAATCCAGAAAGAGGAACCTTTTCATTTATTCGCATTCGTCACTTGTTTAACATCTATTAGTGAAAACATCGAAAGGATATATATCACTAACACTACTACTAGCAAAGCTAGGAACATAGTTCGGTGTCGTATACTTAACTTTTTTTTTTTTAATTTTTTGTTGAAAAATGTTTGGTCTCACGATGCGTCAAGGCGACACATGAGTAGTTTGTGACCAGGATGTGCAGAAGCAAGGTTTCTGACTAAAATTGTATCGCAGCAAGGTGGAACTTCGACCATAGTTCGGTGTCGTATACGTAATATTGTTTTTTTTTTTATAAAGTTTTTGGATGAACAATTTGTGGTCTCACTAGACATATCGAGAGAGCAACTGAGGTAGTTTGTGGTCAGGATATGCAGAGGCACAACTCGAATTTTATCCTCGAAAGACGGAAGTCTTTCAAAATATATCGCTGCGTTTAATATTGATTTTATTTCCCCTTTGTACTAATGCATACACAAATAAATGAATGTCCTCAACAGCTAATTATTTTAGTAAAACAGAAAATAATTGAGATATCGAGTTGAAATTTATTCCAGATATAGTATACAAATTAAGTATAAAATTCAATCCTGTTCATTTGATTACCGCTCGTACAGTTGCTGCTATCGATTCCTTGGAGCCTATTGTCCATCACTATTTCGTACTTACTTTTTTTTTTTTTATTTCAAACGACGGTCATCGACCAAATTTTCTTCAAATCGGATTTAGTTTTATCTAATAAGGATGTAGGCTAAAATCTTTAAGCAAATTTTTCTGCAATGTGGACTTAGAGACTTCCAACTCCTGTGAACGGTGTGGAATCGACCAAATTGCGTCATATTTTCGGTACTTGTCTTGCAAAGGAACATTCAATAGCGAATATTTTGACTCCAATCTATCGACTATAATATGCACAGCTTGTCTGCTGGGACGTATATTTAGACCCAAAATTAGACAAGTCGCTCTTAAATTTGTGACTATTCACTCAGGATTTTCGTAGTAATTTTTAATAATTTCCAAACTTTGCTCATTCGTGAACTTTCCCATGATAAGAACGTGGATTTTGGTTTAGGTTTTGACATTGACAGAAAACAAAAAAAGTTAAAAAATGCGTTAATATTAAAAAACAAAATTGGTATGTCCCTATTGAAAATCGTTTTGCACATGTGAGTAACAAGACAAAGTGAATTCAATAAATTATAGACGTGTCAGGTGACTTCTCATCTACTAAACAATCGAATCTGGCAGATAATATTAAATCATTGCCGACTAATTGAAAAAAAAATTACTTTTTGGTGATAAAATCAGAAAATATGCTTAAACTGTGCTGAAGCTATTTCTTTCCGACACATTTGGGATACAAGAAATTAGGCTACGCGAGGCCCTACGTATACTCTGTTTCTGTTCGAAAATTGGTAAAGCTAATACCACCGGCCCAGGCCAGAAGTAGAAATGATTTTTGAGGGCCCTGCCTCCGGTGTTTCCTTGCGAATTTTATAAAATCCGTTCAAGTAGGTTAGACCACTAGACCACTACCTAGTTGCACCCAAGGTATGCCTACAGATATCCCAACTTAAGTCCAACAAGGCGGCTGGACTGGATGGTCCACAGGTGGAATTGTGTAAAGCATCTGAAAATGACTCGGTGGAGAGCATACATACACCAACTCATTTTCAAGACCTGGTTAGAGGAAAGCATGGCTAATGAATGGAACCTAAACATCAGCCTGACAAGAGAGGAGACACTCCAAACTACGCCGACTATAGAGATATATATCAGTCTTCTTAACATTGCATATCCTGTTAACCATATTCCTGTCAACCGCATGTGTGAACGTCTCAAACCCTATTTTAAAGAATATGACCCCTACCAGTGCGGTTTTTATATTCACACTACGACGGATCCTGGGAAAAACCCAGGAAGTCCAGATCGATCCTCACCACTTTTTTTGTATTGATTTTCAAGGGTCAGATTGTGCAAGATTATGATGGAGACGTTCGCTGCTCCATAAAGGTCGGAAACAATCTGACCGAGACCTTCGATCTCAAGAAAGGATTCAGACAAGGCATTGGACGGTGTGCTTCATTGAAAAAGAAGCTTGGCTTAGTGCGTGAAACTAGAACTCAAAATCGAGTTGGCTAGAGAGACTTGTTGTTGAGCCAGAGGTACGTCCTCAAATTGATTGATTTACAGAAAACCCATCTTAATGCATTGTTCCGCTCATTAAGCGTTGAAATCATTAATTGCACCACTAACAAGGGCACACTCCTTCAAGAGCCGACAAGCAAACAATAATTCTTCATTGTTTCATGCATCCTTTAACAAGTCAACTAGGTGCACACTAGTAACCCATTATGACTGTTGCACCTGGCGGAGCAACACCAATAGCAGAACAAATGCACATCAGTACAGTAATCTTCATCTTCATGGCCACGTTAATTGCGATGATGGGGCAGTTTGCTCCCACAGTTTTGCTGATGACTTGCAACGGAATCAACTGACTTACTGACCGAATCAGTTCGCATCGTTTGTGCAGTTGTTGTTCATCGGCGATGAAGGGTGTCAACAAAAACCCCATCCGCTAGTCGTTCATCAATCAAATGCTAAACTACAGTTTCTATTAAGTGTTCCGTTGATGAGCGATTTTCAATGCACACCTCGGTGTGTTGGGTCTCGTAATTACCCTACGAAAAACGCTCCGTTTATTTCCATACATACCTACATTGTATCTGGGGAAATCCATGAGGTTGGGCAGAAAAAAAAGATGTTCGCATCCAGCCATTGTCCACTGTGGGCTGTGAATTTAAGGCTAAGTTGCTAATTGTTTCAGTACTTTCTATGTAAGAATTTTCTAATTAAATTCACGCGCATCCGCAGGCTTTGGCCAGACAGTGCACATGGCAGTCGAGGTATAGCAATGATTAATTGATATTAATTGGCGTTGGAAGGATGTTTTTGTGACTTACTGGTTTCTTTGAAGCTTAAAAAACAGTGGAAAGTGCGACGAGATAAAGAAAGTGATGCTCGCAGCTGAATACAGGATTTAGGTGGATTTTAGATAAACAAGGCTGCGTATTCTTCGGTTGGCATTTATACTTTTCTTTTGTCTGCTTTTGCCTATCCATAAACATCAGACATTTACCAAACAAAATTGAATTTTGAATGCACTTGGTCCCATCCACATCTTGGTGCTAATCCTTGCCTAAAGGACTGAAAACTCGACGAAGAATTTTTCTTCCCAAAGGCAGGATCTGGCAGGATAAATGGTTTTTGGAGGAGGTGCCATTCTCTTCTTGTCGGTGGATCAATGGTTCTTTATCTGTTGACATCAGGTACTTGACTTTGTCATTGATTTTACTTCAAGGCCAACTCGTTTTGCCTGTGCTTCAGTTGCCGTAAAAGCTTCTATGAGGGCGAACTGGGAGCGACTGGTGATGCCAATGTATTCGGCGTATCCCAAACAAAATTGAGGGAATCACACGACAGGGCATCTCATCCGGTACTTGTGTGGAATAGTTCAGAGGAACTGTTCCCGAATTGCACATTTTCCAGTGTCACGCGGCGCAGCTGGATAAGTTTGGATGGTCTTCTCCAGGATTTGCCTTAGTGTAAAAATTTGGTCGATCGTCGGCCTGATGGGCCGTAAGCCCCACTGGTATGTGCCGATTAGTACGAAAGTTTTCAGACATTCACACAATACGTTGGATAGGATCTTATATGAGACATTAAACAGGGATATGTCTCGATAGTGCTTTCAAGACATAGGATTGTCTTTTTTGAAGATGGGGCATAAAGAGCTGATAGTCCAGTGATCGCGCATGGCTTTATCCACCCATAGTTAGTTCATGTCAATCAAGGAATTTATATCAATGTCCTCTCTAAACATCGAAGGACCCTTCAACAACGTTGAAACCAATTCGATAATCAACGCCCTACGAAGGCTCAACATCTGCAAAACAATCTGCTGCTTCATAGAAGACATTCAAAAAAGCAGGGTTATCACTGTATCCTTCGGAAGCAGTACTGTCAAGCGACGTGCACACAGAGATACTATTACTATGGAATCTAGACCTCAACGTAGCCCTTCTGGATATAGAAAAAACTTGATGCAAAGTTACCGCCTACGTGGAGGGCGTCGCTATACAAGTATCAGGAAAATACCCGGAGATACTGTCCGATGCCATGCATTCTGCTCTCAATAAACTAACCAGCGGAACTGCAAGCAGTCAATCTAACAAGGACTGAGACTAAGCTGCTCCTATTTACACAAAAACACAAACTCCCTGACTTTAATTTCCCAAAGCCAAGAGGCACCCCCTTACTCTCTCAAACAGTGCCAACGGGTTGCCTGCTTAATAGTCAGTCTGAGAAGTTTTGGAAAGAGCAAGTCACAGGACATGCCAGTATACAGGTAACCGACCACCTGCTCACCGAATACAACTACAATAGGGCTACAAACTTTCGATAGGTATCCAACGGAACTGAATGGACTCAACCTGAGATTCTGTTCCACGAATCACTGTCAATTTTTATGAACGGTTCCAAAACTGAGGACGGAATAGGTCCTGGAATCTTCTCAGATGACCTAGGCATTCATTTCTCCTTTAACTTCCCACACTATTGCAGCGTTTTTCAAGCCGAAATCAATGCCATTCGTCAAGTATCTGATTGGATGGCTGTTCGTACAGTGTCAACGTCGACAGTATGGAAGCCATCACATTTCTCGCAACGATCACTATGACATCTTAGGCATTGCAAGATCCCGCGTGTTTCTTAACGAGATTGCTGGATGGTACAACCTTACCCTTTGCTGGACACCAGGTCACTGTAATATATCAAGGAATTGTGAAGCTGACATACTGTTTAGAAAAGACTCCTCTGGCTTAGATAGCATAAACGTCACCGAGATCGAAGCGCCAACGTCTTATGCTAAATACATTATCAACGCCGACGTGGTAAGGGTAGCTGGACCAATGCAACAGCGCCAAGTTTCTCTGGCCGATCTTAAACGAAAAAAGGATCCTAACCGGTCACTGTACTCTAGGAAGACATGCTCAAAGACTAGGCATCCCCTACAATGACTTCTCCTGAAGCTGCAGTCTGATTAGTCTTTTCGTATACACATGTTCTTCACTTGCCAACATCTGGAAGATCCGCACAGCTTCTTCATACAAAAGATCGGATGGTTCCCAGATTAAGAGGATCTCTCTAGTCTACGAGCATCCTCACCGAGGGTCGGTCTAAAACAACCAACCAACCAACCTACTTTAATGCAATATGCCATGTGGATTTCTGTATTTATTAATCCTCCCAAGTCCTCTTGTTACTTTAAAGCACCAAACAGCATCGCATGGCGCTAACCGTAGCTGAAACTTAATTAATTTGCCTTCTGTCCAATTAGTACAAATTTAAGACAAAAGTCAGAACCATTTGAACCCATTGCTGTATAATGAACCCCCTGCTGCCTACCTACATATAATAGCGTGAGGAAGTACAACACTGATCGATGATAGCACCGGTACCCCATCAAAATGAAATTCATCTTATCAGTACTAAAAGTATCCCTCTCTCCCCAGCTGTTTCTCAACATCAAAGAGAAAATGATCAGACAAGATGAAATGTATCTTTTTCCATAGCCGCTTTGCAGAAGTCACTCTGTTAGTCGGATTTTCTTGCGATCTCTTACCAACTCTCTTTGTATCTTTTATACCAGTCATCACGAGTACTAAACCGAAACGAACCTCTTTCACCCAAACCATGGTAAACAAAAACACCTTTCTACGTCTTTGAATAAAACCAACGAAAATCTCGATTAAACCTTTAGTCAACCGGTTGCTGTCGCCTCATACACGTACTCGTAGGCTTTTGCACAAAAATCGCGCGCCGTCAAACGGATGTGAAATTTCTTTCCGATTAAATCGCAAAATTACTTTTCTTGTTTGCTGCAGTTCTTCGGATTTGTTTTATTCGATTTGAATTTTGTTTTTTCTTTAAATTTCACTCACGCATCCATCAGATACATTTTCGCCAAAGGCTGCACACCAGCCAACAGCCACAGTGGCTACTGATTGATTTTGTTTTGTGCGTTATTGTGTTCGAAAAAGTTGACCTAAAAATGAATTATTTAATTTATTTTAATTGAGACTCGCTGGTGTGCTCATTGTTTTGGATTTTGGACATCGCATCGACCTCGATTGCCTTACACGTACAAGTAGGTGAGAACTAAATTTTGTTTTTTGTTAGTCTAATTCATTACTTTCATTGAAAACCAATCTTAAAGAGATGTGGAAATTTATTTCGCTCTAATACACAAATATGCAGAAAACTTAAAAAAAAAAAAATACAAGAACAAGTATCTGAAAGAGAGAGGCAAGTAGCAAGTAACTCTTGCAGCTCAGATACAGGTGGTGATAATATTCTTTTCACGTAACAAGTATGGAAAGGCCCGCAAATGGCATGGTTAAGATGCGCGGATACAATGTGGAAAGTAAAACCTGTGCAGGCTACTTGATCTGGAGCATTCCAATGATGATGATCATTAGGGGACACTGGAGTCTGCAATTGATTCGTAAAGACATTGATTTTTCCTACTACGAGTGTTGTTTCGATGGTTGTAGATACAGTAATGAGTTGGAAATACTTGAGTAACTATCCGATAGGAATGTCATGCAGAAAGTTAGGCATGCTGCTCGTTGAGATGTCTCTCCGCATATGCAGACAGATCTAATATTTCCTCGTCTTAACGACTCTAGGTGTTCCCTTTAAAAATTTAGTTAACCATAAAAGGTGGCAACTTTCGAACCTTTTCTCTCAGAGTTATGCATGTGGATACATGTTATGAATATGCGTGCATTTTATTAGATATTCGTTGGCACAATAAAATAAGAATAACTCTTCGGTCCTGGTTATCTCATTCGATTGTTTATGTCTATAACTGGACGCACGCGTGGACAACCGGCGTTTTCTCCTCATGATTTATTCATTATTTTTATTGATGGCTGAACTAACTGTTTAAGCAAATAGACAATTCGAATTTGTTTGGAGGATCGTCAAAAAGTTTCATAGTTTCGCTAGCGGGAACACAAATTGAATATTCAAATGTGGTCCAGTATGCAATTTGGTTGCAAAGTAGTTCAGTTGCAACTTGTCCTCGGCTGAGATTGTACAAACATGCGGAGATACGTAATGTGGTAACCTGGTTCACGCGTGATCATTATATTCTTCTCCGCACGCATTCCTGCACACTAGTATTAATCTTCAGTCAAGCATGAAGCCCCAGTGGCTTCTTCACAGTGGCTATCTTCACAACCGCAGAGATGAGTGGTTGTCCTCGCTCAGCCGGGGAAGAGTTAGACTAAAGAAAGACATTGCAATACCAGTATTGAAAACCTGGAAAACGAACACAAGGAACACAAGGCGGGGCATTCTCGAACAGAAACAGAATATCTCACCTGAATAGTGTTAAAAAAAGGTACATTCAGAATTTGAGTATCTGCCTCGGTGGCGTATGTGTAACCCATTTTCTCATGCATTTTTCAGTTAAAAATTTTGTTGTTTTTTCGGCTTGTAGCAAGGCAGCAGCTAAGCTCGTTTGTGCTTAGAATGCACAGAATCAGAATATCTCACCTGAATAGCGCTAGCAGAAGGTACATTCAGGATGTGCGCATCTGCCTCGGTGGCGTATGTGTAACGAATTTTCTCATACATTTTTCGGTTCAAAATTTTTTTGTTCTCTCCACTCATAGCAAGGCAGCAGCTAAGCTCGTTTGTGCTTAGGATGCACAGAATAAGAATATCTCACCTGAGTAGTGCTAGCAGAAGGTACATTCAGGATGGGCGCATCTGCCTCGGTGGCGTATAGTTAACCCATTTTCTCATACATTTTTCGGTTCAAAATTTTTTGTTTTCTCCACTCATAGCAAGGCAGCAGCTAAGCTCGTTTGTGCTTAGAATGCACAGAATCAGAATATCTCACTTGAATAGTGCTAGCAGAAGGTACATTCAGGATGTGCGTATCTGCTTCGGTGGCGTATGTGTAACCCATTTTCTCATGCATTTTTCGGCTCAAATTTTTTTTTGTTTTCTATACTCATAGCAAGGCAGCAGCTAAGCTCGTTTGTGCTTAGGATGCATAGAATCGGAATATCTCACCTGAATAGTGCTAGCAGAAGGTACATTCAGGATGTGCGTATCTGCCTCGGTGGCGTATGTGTAACCCATTTTCTCATGCATTTTTCGGTTCAAAATTTTTTTGTTTTCTCCACTCATAGCAAGGCAGCAGCTAAGCTCGTTTGTACTAAGGATGTACGAAAACAGAACATCTGCCCCGAATATTTTTACAAAAGACTACTCATAGATCCATAACCAAGTTGTTTCAACTGTTCTGTGAGGGGGTCCACTTGAGGATTCTTAAGCTTCTGGTCAAGTCGCGGTAGAATTCACCCATCACAACTTGTCAGGAATGATTTTGGGCCCTATTTCAGTCGAAGCCTTACCCTTTTTCACTATACTTGCGGAGAATTTGGAATTGTTGAGACGAAATTAAGTTTAAAGTCAGGTTTGATCTCGATTTCTATGGTATCTACGTACCATAAAATAAAGGAAATTTAATTCAATTATCCGCAATTTCAATTTAACAACCATCACGATAAAATTGTACCACCACAATCGTCGCAAAGCCCAACACGGACTTCCACGATACTTATCAATTACGATGCTAATTTGAGGCTGGCCTAATGGCCCATTAGCTTCCAATTGAAAGATTGTCATTCGCTGTTACGGATAGCACACATGAAGGCCTATTTTCGTCGTCTTAATTAAATCTAGATACTAAATGACATCCACTGTGAGTAATACTCTTTTATTTTCCTTACCACTGCCCTACATTTCAAGGTAATTCAGTGGCGGTAGGTACTTAAAACAATGGCAGCTCGTTTAGCCCAACCAGAGAAAGTGCATTTTTTGTTTTTAATATTCTTTTATTTTTTTTTTTTTTTTATTGTACCCTCCCTGGTAGACATCAAATCAAACCCATAACAAACATTTAGGCGATACGCCCAGAACAACGATTAGGTAATGGGATGCCACCAGCTAACACACACGATGTCATTTGGGAAGTGAAAATTCTAGTTCCCCGCCAACACTTACGTAAAACCTGAACAGGAAAACTAAAAAATATCTCACACCATGCATGCGGTTATTTGACAATTTCACTTCTGCATGTAGGTGGCAATAAAACAGAGATGTTAACACTTTTTTTTTATTTTTTTGTTTTGTCCATCTGCCACTCCCAGCCAAATGCAGCGGTGGTCAAGTTAATTGAGGTTCAGACCGTCTCGCACATTGCATGTGGGCCTTGGGCATGGGGCCTTGGGAATTTCCCAGAAAGCGAATACAATTAGTGAAGCACTTTTGGTTTTCATTCGCTCGGAATTTACGCTCATTCACCTTTGTGTGCAATTAAATTAAATTAACTACTCCTTTGGCAGGGATGTTTGGTTTATTTTCGAAAAAAATGTGATAAAGCTCCTTTCAGTGGTACTCTCTGTGGAAAGATTCATGTGTTGATGTGTTTATGATGGTTTTACTTGAGTTTTTCTTCTTTTTTTTTAGTCATATCTAGGTCAGATACTTGTACTATAAGAAAGCTCTGCAAGAATATTGTTTGCTGTTTTGTTTAGCACTTTTTTAAAAGAGGAAATTTTTTGTATCTACAAAAGTGAGAGCGGTTCTAATTGATGGGAATGGATGGTTAGCAATTTGGTTTCTTTTGTATAAAGTTTGTGTTCTGTTTGTCATTGCTTAGATGGTGATTGAAAACAGGCAAGAATTTCACGCATGTTCATCTAATTAGATGAAGTGTAAAACATGAAAATACGGCCAGGGGCAGTGAACTGAACGTCCGGGTTAGGGAATACTCCACTGGAACACTGGTTCATCGTGAAAAGATACTACAAACGTACAAACTACAGACAGACTATGTGTACCTTTGTGAATAGATTTGTCTCTTCTGAATGCTCCTGTACCAGTGAGACCACGCACCGGTCGAATTACCATAAATATCGGGCTTCTGTTGAAAATGAGTCAAATTAGTCGATTTGAGAGTTTCTCAGTCCACAATGTAGCGAATTTTGGGTAAAGATCTTGCCCTGCACCCTCAAAAGATCAAATTAACTCAAGAACTGAAGTATCTTGATCATTTGAAGCGCCGAAATTTCTCCAATTGGGGTCTGCAAATGTTCGAAGAAAACTCTTAATTTCCATGAAATTCGAAGCTCATATTTGGCTTACTGACTTTGGCATTAAATAAAATTAGCTTTATTGGACAGCAACAAGCTGACATGTGGTTCAAGAGAATCCATTCCATCTACAAAGGTGTGAATTTCATGCCGGAGGTGTGAAGAAGAAGACTATTTTCGACCAGAATTGGGTGGATATGTGGTTCCAAAAAGATGGTGCCACATGCCACCCAGCTGGTCAAACAGTGAATCTATTGGAGGAGAAGTGCGGCAATTGTGTAATCCCTAGAAATGGTGCGTCCAGTCGATCTGTGCCATTGGATTTCTCATGTGGAGTAACAGTCCGTCATTGACTAGGTCAGTAATGTGAGGAGAAACAATATCGAACACGAGATTGCCAACGTTCCAACCGATATCGATTCCCATTGACTGTTTCGCCTTCTCTGAAGAAAATGGCCCAATGATGATTTTGACACAAACGCCTGCTCAAACCGCCACTTTTTGGTCTTGCAATGATGTTTCATGGATCTTCGTTCCCCAAATGCGGCAATTTTGCTTGTTAACGACGTCAGAGAGTGCGAAATGGCCAAAAGTCAGTGTCAACCATTCGAGCGACTGTTCGGTCGTATTTCAATTATCTGGACGGCCTTTCGGCCATATTCTTTGACTCTATTGCACTTGAAACGGGAAGAAATCCAAATCATCCTTCGAAATGCCGCAAAGTGGTTCCACTGATGCCAAAATGATGAGCGCGTTGACGATATGACGAATGTTCTCGGCAACACTTTCTCTTACCCCTTTTTCCAGTTGATTGGAAAGTTT
Source organism: Xylota segnis (assembly GCA_963583995.1). Taxonomy (NCBI): domain Eukaryota; kingdom Metazoa; phylum Arthropoda; class Insecta; order Diptera; family Syrphidae; genus Xylota; species Xylota segnis. Next base: position 25,680,370 of record OY757236.1, on the reverse strand, counting down.
TGGGCGTTGATGAATGTCATCTCGATGATCTCCCACTGTCATGTGCTCAACAGAATTTGACACCAAACGACAAATAGTTGTGTCAGTTGGTGCTTGTTGACCACGATTTGACGAGATGCACGTTGAGTAAACACAACTGATCGACTATTTTCAATGTACAGCATCACTATCGACATGGAACTATTTACGATTAAAATTGCAGTAGACGTTTCAAAAAATTGTCCAGTCAAATCAATACTCAATGTTTACATACCGACGTACAGGATGGCGCATCCTGTATGTTACCCAATTTTCAATGTAGGCCCTTCTCCAGAATATGGAAATGCCAAACCCAAATTTAAATCCTGAGAAATGTTCCACCATCAATTTTATTCCCTACAATCCCAACGTAACCTGGGATTAGAAGGGACCAAAATGTCAGTCTTGTACTTATTTCCACCTAATATTTACAATATAGTCCGTCGGTTGCCATTAAATTGCAGAAAATGATGCTTGCATAATGAGTACTGAACTCTTGTATTGTGTATCATGGGTATTTGGAAAAGCTCCTATCCCAGACAGACCATCCTTTGAACTTTAGTGTTGTAGATCACCTCCGCCAAATAACTGATGCATAAGACTTATGTGACTAAAGAAATTTGGTTGGTGATTATCCTCATACCTAGCCAAAGCATCCTGAGAGTACCTTGTGTGTTTTTGAAGAAGACATCATCTGGAGAGTGATGCCCTTTATCACTGCCTGAGTCAGATCTGTTAAAATCCTCTTTCTTGTGAAAATAAATTCCTTGCTTTTCACAGGATTGACTAAAGCTCCATTTAAATGCACCCTTCATGCTACATCAGACAGTCTCTAGGTATTAACTGACAGAAAGTAGACACCATTTAAAGAATGCAATAGTAAGGCAACCAGATCTGTTAAAATCCTCTTTCTTGTGAAAATAAATTCCTTGCTTTTCACAGGATTGACTAAAGCTCCATTTAAATGCACCCTTCATGCTACATCAGACAGTCTCTAGGTATTAACTGACAGAAAGTAGACACCATTTAAAGAATGCAATAGTAAGGCAACCAGATCTGTTAAAATCCTCTTTCTTGTGAAAATAAATTCCTTGCTTTTCACAGGATTGACTAAAGCTCCATTTAAATGCACCCTTCATGCTACATCAGACAGTCTCTAGGCATTAACTGAGAGAAAGTAGACAACATTTAAAGAATGCAATAGTAAGGCAACCACTATGTCACCTAGTAGTGGAGAAAGAACCCCACCTTGCGGGGAGTCTATTATTTTTGCTTTCCCTAAAACTTAGTGCCCACACACCGCATCTAAAATCAAAATTCTGTGCATAAGCCCTCATAAAAAAAAAAAAAAATAAAAACAAATACAAATGTTGTGTACTATAGGTCATGACATTTATACTCTCGGATGTTTTACAGACGTTCATGATAGGTGGCGCCCTGAAATAAATTCTTGGTGTTGTCTGGGGATCGAAATACGGATCTCTTGCTTAATAGTCCACTTGATCTACGGCGTTCACTCTTACCCTGATCCACAATACCAATACCAACACCAATCATCTAGCCATAGTTATCTAGACGAGTCACACATGCAGTCAAAGGTCGGATTGTCTCGCATAATATTCCATACTGCCAAAAAAGTTCCATCTTAAAAATAGGGCGTACTCTCAGTTCAAATCCTTCCAAATGCAATCTCAATCACAGTCAACCCAAGTCTTTAGCAAGAAGGAAGCCATACTTTTGGACTCTGAGAACAAGTTTCTTTATTCATTCAGTGTGGGCATGGCATAACAATGGTCGTTTCTCTAACCAATACCCATAAAATCCATCTAAAATTTTCCAATTTAAACCTCTTACTCATATCGGAACCTATGCTACATTGGAGACCTTTTCCTAAGCCACTGCTCTGTTCTCAAACTACGGTATAATATTTGATGCTTCACCCATTAAGTGTAATATTATGCAAATGATTGTTATTATGAAATCTACATAGAAACGTTTAGAAATGTGGTTGTTTACATATACATAGATGTTCAGAAGGTAGATCTAAATTCATTTCGACTTTGTATGTGAGCGAACAATGGTCATAGATACTTTCGTTCAACACCCACTTATCGAAGATGGTGCTCTCTATACAACTCAAACTTGATTATAGTTTTCGTTTTGATTATATGTACATTCCAGGTAGTGAATGTGATACTCTATTCCGCATAGATACACGTCAACATCTTAATAACAGGAAACGCCCAGATGAACCACGAAAGTGCACATTAATTGCATCATTTCATGAAACCCTTTAGAATTACAATCAGCACTCTAGCATTGTATTTCTATCTTACAAAACTAAATAGCACCATAGGTAACCACTAAGGTAATCACTTTCGATTTCTAACGAATACTAGGTATTTATCTTTCCCATTTCATAATAACAGTAATTAAATGCTTTGAATAATATAACGATAAATTCTTTACATGATGGCTGAAGCGGTAAACATTGTGCTGGATTCTGAGAACAAAAGAGTGACCTAGAGATTAGGTAACAAAATAGATGCCTATAGGGAAGGTATTCGATGCAACAGATGACTTACATAAAGAGATTCTTATATAAGAGTGCACAGGAATAAATAATCGTATAGTGCTAGAATGCCGCTGGAGACAGTAAAATCAGATCTAGCGTGTGGTTTTAAATGGACACTAGAATAGAAGGAACTTTTAAGGGGTACTAGGAAAAAATATTCTTAACACAATGTCGAGAATATGACATAAGCTAGGGGTTGCAAGGTGCGAACAGTATTACAACCACGAAAACTGCGCCTGCAGTCAGAAAAAGCAGCTACTCGGCAGCGCATGGCAAAAGTAGCGACAGTTTTTGTTATTGCAACCTAAAAACACATCAGTAGCTGTGTGTAACCATAGCTTTGGACTTATCATCATAATTCTCAAATGTGCACCTGACTGTCAACTACCCCGCCAGCCATATTAATCACCAAACGGTGTAGATAGGCAAACCGTCGAGTTGGATGAGACTGGTACTCTTTCAATGACAAGATTTACTTACTTAATACTAAGCTGGGAATGCATCTCGGATCAGAAAAAGGAAGAAAATCGAAGACTCTAAGGACGCTTTCATCCGAATTTGACTGAGTTCATGGCTCCGGGGCTACTCTCACTTCAGATAAGAAAGATAGGAAACATTTTTTAATAAAACAACAACGGTGTGACATATAAAATTGATTCTGACTTTATTTTGAAATTACATTCATGTCCTTATGTGTGCAGCACATCAGTCAAATGACAGCCTCAGCTTCAGTGGTAGTGCTTAAGGTGGTAGTTCCAGTTTTTTGATGACTCGGTCCAATTTGTGCGGCGTTACATGCGTCTCGAATGTTGATCTAAAGAATGTCCAACCTCGTTGGCTTGTTAGGGTGAACTAATAATTTGACGTAGTCCCACAGAAAATAATCGTGTGGTGTCAAGTTGCATGGTCGCGGCGGCCAATTTCTCCTTCATAACTTAGAGCGTTGCGTCCCTTCAAGATTCGATCTCAAAACCAAAAGTTGTTCAAGGCACAACCTCTCTCGAACATCTGACAAACGTCCGAGAGTATAACTGTTTTAAAAAGGTTCATAAATAACAAATTGCATTTCGGACACTGCATTAAGTACTAGATATACAATATACACAATGCGATTGGTTGCAATGGGCACTGAAACACCTCAAAGACCTACTTCTACTCTAAGACAGCCTGAACTCCAAATTAACAAAACTTAGTGTATTTTCTATTCCCAAACCATCAAAGGATGATACTTTAGATATCTCCTCAACAGAATGAAGAACTGAGTAATCTCATATCAAAAAAAAACGTCGCTCACATTCGATACTCATGTTTACCAAGACGTCCTGCTCATAAACGATATATAGAAACCACGATTTTACCATGCCAAGTCGATACTCAAAAGAATCGTTTAAGACACATGCATACTAAAATATGCACATAGCAATTCTTCCGTCGACTTTCTAAATATGTACTACAGATCGAGCTTTTGTATTTTAAATTTGATACACATCTTTATGTATCTTTTACGTAAGAGTTCACATATGATAACGTTGTCGGTCCATAAATCATTAAAAAAAAACAAACCGAAAATGAAAGTGAACAAATTTCCGAAAAGTAATTACAAGTTCAGCGTCCAGCTGCAGCTTTCCTAAGTTTAATTACTCTTTTTTTTTGTTGTTTGTTTGTTGTCACAGGTTACATTTTGTAAGCTGTGACAATTAAAACTCATATGGTACGTATAACTACTCACATTCATCATCCGCCTGCAACCGTAGGTCGTCGCGTTAAAGGCCATTATGCAACCATTGTCACACAGATCACGTTCTGACGTTAAGAAAGAGATTCCTCCACAAAAAGCGCAAAAAATAAAAATAACTGGTTTCTCTAGGAATTGGAAATCTAAGAAAACATGAGATAGATTCCTTGGCATCATCTGCAGCTACATTTGAAAGTCGTAAACTCACCCAAACTAGTCGTAGATACTTTTTGTTTGTGTGGATTGAAATACGTTTTATTGGCAGCGATTAGCCTGTAAAATGGATTTCATTTTGCCTTGATTTGAATCTGCACAAAGTGTTAATTCCTAAATTCAGCAATAAATTGAGATGAAAGTACAATGCCGAGATAAAGATACGCAAAACGTAAGCTCAGCTCGTCACTTATGCTAAACGAATGACAAATAAGTTCCGGAAGGAAAGAAGCTAGTTGTACGGCAATGTTTGGATGATATTATTCATCTTAATTTCCCGTGAATCCCAAGGCATTAATGAAACCTTGCAATTAAAGACCTAATTGCTTTGAACCAGCTTTCGTACATTACGCTTGGTAATAAAGTAAACTATCTCACAGGTAAGAACACATCGAGGGGGTATCTATATGTAGCCGAAAACTTAAATTAAAAATGGTAACTTGAAATTGCCGTAAATAATAATTAGATTTAACATAAGCCGGTCCCCTCCGACCCATTGACATTAGCATTTTTGGTTACAGCACTATAGGACGCCAAAGAATGTATCTACCACGATAGAGAGAATATTTTAATTTCATTGGGGGTTATGTTTCTGTGTCTCCAGTTTGGTCTAATAGTTTGCGTTCACCATTTTTGGGAACTGTGCCAAAGTCGTAAAAATTCTAATTATGAATTTATTGGGTCAGGTGGGCACTTGAGTATTTATGCATCCAGTTGGTTGGTGGATAGTTAGTTTGTTGTGTTTTGATTCTGTATATTGATTGAGAATGTTGATGAACTTTCAAGTCAACACCTTAACTTGAAGTGGGTATTTGTGTTAATGGGATGGCTTACGGGTTCTTTTTTTATCTCGAAAATCTGAATTTATGCAATAAGAACAGATGGTGGAATATTAATACTGATCAGATACTACAGTGCATATTTTGAATCTATTGTTGTTATGCAAGATACCGTGGATGGGTTCTATTCAAGAAGAAATTGTGTAACAGTTGTGTGTGCCCGATGAACCTATTCTATGCTATGTAACCTTGGAAGAGACTAACCTATAAACTTTAATACTTAGATGGTGCCTCTTATGTGTTCTAATAATTTGAGGTGTTTTCGTTTGGAGCAGAAAATAATTGATAATGAGTGAGGCAAACCAAAGTTCCATATAGTAGTTAGACTGTGAACTCTCTCAAATACTCTTCTATTTGTAAGGCAGTCATTGAACATTGGTTAAAAAAATATGTTCATCAAATCGCGGAACCTTAGTAAGACTAGTCAACCCTGAACCATGTTCTTTCAATAGTTTTTGAATTTAACATTTTTGTAGTCATTTAACACTACTGCAAGATTTATAGGGGATTTCTTTTTACAAAATATGCTCTCGAAAAACACAAGCATAATTGGCGCCCAAGCAGAGACTTTTAGAGTAGAAGTACCGATCGTAGCACTAATAAGACTGGTTTGTCTTTCTTTGAGCTTATATTCCACGTTATATACGATGAATTCTAAAATCATAATAGCCTTTAAACAGTAATTCCGAGCTGAATGTATGCGATATCAGTCTAGTGCTCTTACCATGTCTTACAATATCTTTACAGGCACATCAAAGTTGAACGTTATTCACTAGTCAACGACTCAGACATAATGAGCCAACATTCGCCGATATCGATTATAATCAACTGGTTCAACTTTCATGAAGAAAAATGGCCTAATGATGGTTTGGTGCAAACCCCGGCACAAACAGTCACTTTTTGATCATGCAGAGGAATTTCATGTATCTCTTGCAGATTTTTCGTACCCGAATTATGGCAATTTGTTGACTGCTTGTTAACAGCACTAGCGAGTGCGAAATGGGCCTCGTCGGTCATCAAAATATGCTTCTAAAAATCAGGTTGAGTTAGCTTAACCAAATGGCTGTTTCTACAGTAAAGCGTCACTATTTCGGTGCGTTGTTACAGTGTGAGGCAATATAATAAAACTGTACTGAATTGACGTTTCAAAAACATGTCAACTCAAGACAATGGGTTAATAAATGTCAAAGTTATTCAATACTTACCTACCGACATATAAGATGGCGCGCTCTGTACTACCTACATCCAGCTTAGTATTAAACTACTGTTGAAGGGATGAGGAGAGATGGAAAACTTTAATTGCGCCTAGCACTTACATATACTTTATTCTCACAATGAGTATCAGAGAGTGGATGAACACTCTCTACTAGCCATTTCTTTATCTTAGCAAATCAAATATATGGCCAGAGGCAGTGAGGTTTAGGTTTTGGCTTGGTTGGTACCGGGATCACTTGCTCACTTGAACCAACCAGGATGAAGCCAAGTGTGCTCACGGAAAAGCTCATGAACTGGACATGAAAATACACCATTATACAATAGATATCGAATCCAGCGAGAAGGCTAACAAATAATGGTATCCACATGAATGTATGTGCTAAGAACAAATCCAGTCTATGATAAAAAGATGTCTGTAGGGATAACCAGGCAGCTGTTGATATTGTGACAGAACACTATATGATAGACAATCATGCAGTATGCCTAGGACTACCCCAAGATGAGGGCGAAGAGGAAATAGAATCTATTCATCACTTGCAATGTGATTGTCTGGTACTAGCCACCAGACTTGAATACAAGTTTGAAAATTTTATAAAAGCCACTAGAATTGTGGGCCTGTATAGTCATTTATATCAAGATCAGATCAGATCTTTTATGTTAACACCTTCCCTTCCATTCTGCTTTAGTGACGATTGGTAGTGCCATGCGTTGGTAGGTTATTGATTTTTTCTCTTTTTATTGTAGATATAGCGCATTGGGCTGTATCTATTGGCATTTACTCCATCCATATCATGTTTACACTGTCAATACAAGTTTGTGGTACAAATTTACCTTTACTTACCTTCGGTGGACCATTTCATTTAGTCTCGATACGTAGTATGAATGATGACTTTCTCATCCAACAAACTACCAAAGAAATTGTAAGTAAACACGGCTTACTCCACCTATTGACACGCACTTTCAATCAGATCCACAGACCGTAGAGCTATTCCTAGTGGCATGTGTTTGATAAATTAACATCTCTCCACATGGACCACAAGCTGTTGTCATCATGACAAGTGTTCACACATTTTCCTGCCAATACATCATCATCATCTGCTGCCCCTGATGGATGAGATTTCTTTAAGCCACCGATTTTCTATTCGTACAAACAGAAAGAGAAATTGGTCCACTGACCAGTTTCCGCATGGTAATGAACGTAATACAGATGCATCTCTGCAAACCGGGCTTCCACCCATCGTTATACCATAGACAACGACGACGACGTCGACGATGATTAAGAAGGCTATCTGACATTAACTGGTTTTGTTTTTTTTTTTTTTTTTCCTTCCAGATACTGTGACCATCACCCGAACAGCTGAGAGAATATCCGATACATCATACTCGAACCAACGAAACGGTGATAACGTGCCTTGCAGACTTAACGAAGTATCTGCACAAGCAACCAACAACCAGACAAACAAAAAAATAAACTTTCTTCTTTCCATTTCGACCATTTCGACCACTCCGGCACGGAATCAGAATCAGGGTTATGTTCATACCACCGCCGAAGTGACCATGGTCTCACTTAGTCACTGACGATCCACGCCGGAGTACGGTCGACAACGGTGGAGCAGACAGTCTGTGGTCATTCAAACGGAAGTGCCTTCACTTAGTGTACTCGTTCGGGCGCGCCAAAAAAAAAATGTGAAATACCTGCTCGTATCTATGAAATATTTTTACTAAGAAAAATAAATTTTTAAATCAAAAAAAAAAAAAATTCGAAGTGATCCTCATAAAGTGTGTCGCGCAATGCAAACGCTAAGGCGGCTTAAAAAGTGGAACTTCACAAGTTCAATGTGTTCGAAGTGGATCAGATCGATGACAACAACAGCAAAGATGACAGAACGCAATCTGGTCAGTAGGACAATCATCGGATCGAGTTCGATCACGCTCGCAGTAGTCTTACTTTTAGTTAGTGCGGTGACAGATGTGCGTGCGTCTGAGGTGTTCGATAGTACAACACCGATGACACCTGCACCTAGCCCTAGTACCGAAAAAATTGATATCGATAATCGAAATGCGACTGGTGGTAAGGGCAAATGGTTCTCGAGCCTATCGACGGGCAATGATCTGTGGGATGGCATCATCCGTGACTGTTATCAACGACCGTCGGTCTCGTGCTTCCAGAAGAATGTTTACACTTTCCTTGATGGCGCTCTGGAGACAAGTGATGTCAATGTGACGGGTCGCTTGAAGTTGTACAAGAACCAGGTGGACTATACGAAGTATACGGCAGAAGCAAATGAGCTACACGATGATGGTGGTGGTGATGATCATTTGGACAAAAATGAAATTCCCAATGAATCGAGAGCAGGTGAGTCAATCTTTATCGCTTCAGGTATATACATATGTATAAATGTATCTGTCTTGGCTCCTTTACATCTGGGGTGCTTTCACTTTAATTTTGAATATTTGCGTGGATTTCTACTTCTTTCTCTGTCCGGATTGGGGGAAGGGGACGACTTTATTTATTACGTGGACTGCATGGATAACGTGTTTTGAGACGAGCCGGTAAATAGGTAATCATATGAAGATGTTCTGCCGCAAAGAGTAAGCTGTAGAAAGGTGAAGTCTTGATAGATGGTTTTGGTTTCAAAAATGTGTAATTAAGATAAAAAAAAAGTTTATGGGGCTGAGCGAATTTGTTTGGCGAATAAATCACTTTCTGATTTAGCTTTGATATCCAACAGCTAGAATGGAATGACAAAATGGATGAAACAGCAAACAGACTGTGTTTGCTTTACACTTCAGCTTTACATTTGATCTAATTTCGTCTACAGCAAGACAAAAAAATAATAGATACGGTCCAGGATTTGATTATTTGACCGTTGAACCGTTGAAAACTTATTGAAAGACTATTCCAAGTAGTTATGAATAAGTCTTACAGTCTTAAAGTACATCGCACTTCCATTTGGCCTTGCGGATCTACCAGCGACCACTACCAGTGTCATTTCTATCAGCGTTCTTACTCATCATCTCCTCTCTAACGCTGTCTGGGACTTAGTACTGAACATACTACAGGCTATGTATCCTGCCATGGCCTATAAGTGTTTCGGTTAAATAGAAGTTGAACGCCCCACGGTACTTTGTAATCCAAGGGTCATTGACGTGATAACACTCCATTTATGTAAGACTGTGATCTAACCATACTTACACAGTATCAGCCATATGGGCTAGGGTCCGGAAAAAAAAAAGATTGTAATCTAATGACTGCTGCCATCCTTGTGATCTTGTTACCCCTAGCAGGTATCTCTTCGTAGTGCAGTGGATGTTACAGGAGCTCTAAAGATGCAATCCATTGGCCTTTCCTCAAACGAAGTTAGTTTGATGCCTAGCTTTGTATTAGCTAAGCAGCGTTGCTGCATTATTTACTGATTCTTTGTGCTACATTCATCATTTTCCATTAAGATTTCATTAGGCTAGCACGAATGCCTTTAAACCTAAGTCTGACATGGTGCTTGCCCGTGCAGTAGTTGTTTTTTTCTGGTTTAACCCAGACTCTGAGTGTCGTTCAATCATTACAAGATCTTGGATTTACAAGAATGACAAAGTATTTGGGCTCCATGTAGGAAGCATAGTTGCTGATGTTTCCCGCAATAGTTTACGTGCTACTTCTCCCAGTGGTGAGAGCTTCTTTCCTATAGTTTTCCTTCAATTTTTCTAAAAGTTTGATTTCCAAAACAATTGTATGTCGATTGAGAACCCAAAGTTCCAAGCCTAAAGGTTTTAAATCTGCAAATTTTGTCATGCATCAAACTTTGCATTACAAAGGATCTAGACCTAAACTTTAGGATACACTGGCGACATCGTATCCTAGTTAGGGTACAAGTATATCATAATTTTCTGCAGACACATAGTCTATCACGTATACCTTCCATCGTGTGACTGTTCTCGTCTTACAGATGATTTCATCGATGACGTCGCTCATTGTTTCAGTAATCAATGTGACTATCGATCATCAGCTGTTCAGCTTCAGTCATATTTTTTTAAGACATTGTCTAGGTCGTAAACATCTATACTGCCTGACCATATCTAGAGAAACAGTAGGCTTTCATTACAAAGTAGGCTACGCCGTTACAGACATTTTAGGTCTTGTCTATGAATTGAACCCAGAACCTCTTGCTCCATAGTCCAACCCACTAACCACTTAAGCCCGCTTTCATTAGATAAAACGTTTTCAGATACAGAAAAACAATAGTTACTGTCGGTAAATATGCAAATATAGATTCAGCCTCTCTAATTTAGTCAAGTCAGGGTGAAGCTGGACTTACTTCAGTTTTGAAGACCAAGTGCCTGATCCGAGACCTTAGCCTTAGTAAGTTTCGTATCTATAGGTATGCCCATGGCATACTTACTTACTTGCCTAAGTGGCGCTACAGTTCGGTGTGAACCTGGGCCTTAACCAATAAGAATATTAAGTTTGCCCGGTCCTTAGCTAACTGCCGTTAGCATGCGTGTGTGCCACCTCTAGAGGTATTCCTCTACTGTCCACATGTTCTAGCTATCCCAAACGACTAATGCGAAGTTTTTTTACTACTAAGTAACGCTGTACAACTAGTATAGTTCATCATTGAAAATCCACCTCCAATGCCCGTCAACGTAAAGGGGAGCGAAAATTTCACAAAAAATCTTTCTTGCAAAGCGACTGAGGATATCTTCACCCGCTTTAGATACAGTCTACGTTTAAGCGCAGTAAAGCAGGACTGGGATGCTCAAGGTCTTATATAGAGTCTCCTTAGATGTTCAGAATAGTGGTCTAGTCAATTGCCTTCCCAGTCCAAAAGAAACACAGATTGGCAAGTTTTGTTCCTGCTGAGGTGTTGTTTTCAGGATTGATAGCAGAACCGAGGTAGGGTTTACTAAGTTAGACTTTTGTTCAACTAAACCAGGACATAAATTCAAAAGTAATTTAGAATCACCCAGCTAGCTAAACGTACGCTTTCAACTAATCATTCAATTTTTCGGAGCTACAAGCCGTTGGATTCGAAGAGTAGCAAAATCTCCGACTCTGATGAGATCACAGATTCCAGTAATGATGTTCAGAAACTTGGAAATGATATCTCTACCAGTATCTTAAACCTACGATTGGTCAAAATAAAATTTACCTTCTTTGTTAACATATAAGACTTTAGAGTTGTCTACGATACACATACGAAGGCTAATCAGTTTATTATTAACAAACGTTCATATCCGTAAGTTTGAAATTGAAAACAAACTCGATTCTGAATACTTAATTCGTCTAGAGCTCGACAGCAGACTGATGGACATTTATAACCTCATATCCTTCTAGCAACGGGATAAGTTTCCAGTTCTGTGTTTCCTTTCACCTCGAATCTATGTTTCTTTGGAGCGATTCTTTAGAGAGCAAGGAGTCTATTGTATAGAAATACAATCCTCAGACCTCGGACACAAAGTCACAAGGTTAAGCCATTCATTCAGAAGACATCCTTAAGTATTGCTTCCGTGAAAAAATTCGAACTCGAGGTTTTTATCAAACTTGACATAACTATGATGGAGATGTCCAAGAAAGTGGGTCCAGCAATTCCGTCTGTCTGCCTGTTGGTACGTTCGCTTGCAGCCTAAACGGATGACCGGATTTGCTTAATATATGTGGTTTGGGCCTTTACTTAAAGCCTAATAGATTTTCTCGAAAAGGACTCAAGCGATTTTAATAAAATTTTATATTTGTTAAGGAGAAATTTATAGGCCTTGACGATCTCTAATTCGCTTGAGAACCATAAATGAGCACGCCCACTTTTTTAGAACAAAACTTGAGCATTAAGGTTCAAGTACGTACGACCCAATCGTGTTGTTCATGTTCACCTGGTCCTCCTCGTCACGTACGACGACATGGGACAGTGTTGCTTCGTATTGACGAATCAACATTTTCTTCAAGTTACAGGAAAAACTTTCAAGCACTATCAATAGAATAAACTACAAAGGACAGTGTTCGTTGGTATAGTTTAGAAGACAATGGTCTTAAAAGCTACATGATGAGGGCTCTATTTCCATATGGATTTCCGAGACTATTAGGTGTACTTAGTAGGATATGAACCGGGAAAAGATGTCGTTATTTTTTGCAGTTTCACTCTGTCATTGGGTTTCAGTTCAGCCCTCCTGAACTGCCTCTATCGAAGAATTGTTCTAGAATCCTTTGTATTAATAATTAACAGTATGATTTGTGAAGATTGAACAGGGAACTTTCTGATAGTACAACTAGATCCTGGGTTATACAGACCTTCGCATTTAAGCTAACCCAAACCACAAGGTCGGGCTTAAGTCGACTTGTTTGTCGCGTGGACTGGCTAATGAATCAGTATTTCGGAAATAAATAGACATAGCAAGACGGTGGTGCTATTGAAGACTAAGAGAAGGTTGTCCACATTTTCTCTCAACTTCATCGTTTCATCGTTTTTCTAAGGCCTTTACACCCAATCTGTCTAAGCCCAACAAACAACAAGACAAACCTAAGTGAACACCTGTGAGAAATTTTTTGAATAGACAGTTCCGAAATTACACTCTAAACCACTCTGGCTAAATTATCTACACGCAATTGTCAAATAAAATAATCGCATCTCATAAGTGCTTAACTTTCCAACTATACACTCATACGCACTCAAACGCATAGCCATCATCTGTTTAGTGACCTCAGATGATATCGAAAGTGACTGATTTAATGCATGCATATCATTAAATCGTTTATCTAATGGAAGAACATATTTAGATACGAGGAAACGAAGACATGTGTGTTAACGGATAGTGAATGTCGATGAACAAATCATGCAAATGAATTGCGATGCGATGCGACTTTCATCCATAAATACGTGAGAAACAAAAAGTTCAGATACATCTATTCTGTGTCTGAGTTCCTAAGTTTAACATGTTTATTTTTTATTATTTTTTTCTTTTCATTTCTTTGTAGTTAATTGAATTTCTCTTCTTTCAGGTGAAACGCCAATCGAAGAAGTAACGAACGCTCTTTACGACAAGAGCGTCAAATTCGTCATGACACATGACGTTGAATTGAAACTACCCGAGGTGGTATTTGACGGAGCCACTTTTCGGATATCGCCCAGATCGATGGAAGGAAATGGAGCAATTGTTAAACTGGAACTAATACCTAAGGCTGAGATTGAGGCGAGAGATGTGGGGAAGTTTTTCATCAAAAAAAAGATACGTAAGTATGAGCATTAGTTGGATGGATCTTATCTTATTTTGACAGCCATGGAAACTAAATTTTAGCAAAATTCGTTTAAGTTTTCCTGTCAAACTTGAGTTTGGCCCATTTTCATCGAATGTCGCTAAGCGATTTGGCTAAAGGGTACTATGATCTGGTTTACAACTCAACTCGTGCCTGCGTAGAATTGGCTAAAAGGGATTTCAGGGGAAGCCTTATGCTATTCTCCAGAGTGCGGACTATATATTGTCGATAATCCTTTTATCGAGTCCAAAATAAGCTGAGAATTCCTTTGATTTCGGTTAGCAGATTGCATTCAGAGGATTTCGTTTGGCACATACAAGCTTTTACGAACTTCCTTGACCAATCTCCAAAGGATACGTCCTAGGGCCTGAATTTCTAGATTTCATTCCGCATTCTATAAAAGGATTCTGACCTCGAGGATGAGTTCTAGAAAATACGGTTCTTAGATTCAATAGTTCAAACAAACAAACGACAAACAAACTTGAATCATCTATTTTATGCCTTTGATATCCCTGCAGAACTTGACTATTTCGGAGCCAACTTCCTCTAAGTTATCTAAGTAATACTTTCCCAAGTTTACTCCGAGCTAGGTCCTCGCATTCATAGAGTAGATATGTGATGTCTCCCAAGACATGAAGGTCAATGCAATATCGGTATGTATCCGCATTTAATGAACCTAGCCTCATGGTGAGCCTCCTTAGAAGTTAATGGATAGAGAGAATCCCTACTTGAGTTCGTACGATATTACATAGACCTCAACGCCTTAAACACTCTATGTGCTCCTAAGTGGAACCATTTTTGGTCAGCCATCTTAATGATCGGTGAAATCGGTGATTTTGCACCTTTTTAGAAACTCTTGGCCAAGTCTTTGACTCTTTCGCAGTGTCCGAGTAGCCAGAATAAGCTAGCATGGTTTTGACGTATATTATGTCCGAAAAATTGTGCGGTGTTTCCCGACTATTTCCGATTTTATGATCTTGGAGTCTAGCTCCAGACTATGATTGTAGATAGTGACATTCGTGTCAGATATTGATCCCATCTGTAGTAATTCCGCAGCACAACTAGAATACACTGTTTGGAATATACTACACTTGTGTGAGATTCTCAGGACTACTTGCAGGTCTATGTCTCCAGAGTATATATCTGAGCCGTTCCGCCATCGGTTTTGGAACAGTGAGTTCATATTGTAATCAATTTTTGTAGAGAGACAGCCTTTATATTACTTTGTATCGTGTATCATAGTCGATGGTACTGAAGATCTCGAGGATTTCAGGATCTAACCAGGGATGTCAGTAACTGAATTCCTTAGAATGGACCAATGGAGCCACACTGTTAAACTTGAAGAGCCCCACATTAGTGAGCCGAAGTGAACTATTGCTTGCCTTAAGCATTTATATAAGGTTTGGGAGATATTAAGTAAAGACCACAAGTTTTGAAGCATAACCTACAGTAACCTTACAAGAAATTCGAGCTTCTTAGCACTTGAACTATCTTTTAGGAGAACGCAATAGATTGGAATGAAATAGTTTTCGTGTATCTTAGTTAATAAGAGTAGTGCATGTGGAATTCCCCATCATGTTGATTGGTTCCATATCTTTGCGATCCCAGACCCGAAATATCATACCTACAGATGTGTCAATTGCATAACAGAGCTTTACATTCAAACAATCAAAGTGTTCATTCGAAAGTCGTAGACTATTGACTCTTTTTGTTAAATTAGTTTGGAGATTGCTTCTCCAGGCAAATTCCACTTTCAAAACTTGTTACTCTTTTTACTAATGAGTTCCATTGAAGTATGTAAAAGAAAACAAATATTTCTTTGCAGTTTATTGCTCAGTTTTTCTTTGTAAAAACTATACTTATTGCCTGTAAGAAAGCATTGAAAACAAACTGCAGCTATAGCCTCTGGCAGTCATTGAATATTAGTAGATACTTTACGAGTAAGTAAAATCATATCCATCCAAGTAAAAGTAAAAGTAGGAAAGGAAGGTATTGCTATTGCGCTTAACAAGCAATTACGCAGAACTCAAATTTGGAGAGTAAGGACTACTTTTCACAAACCACCTGTTAGTAGACCTAATTATCAAAAACCTCCAGAGGAAGTAGTCTAAACTTGTTGAATAGCAACTTTTTAGCAACCAACTTGGATCTTTAAAACGAGATATGACACAACCTGCCAGGGCTAGTCATCCTGTTCAAAATCAGACAAAAGTGTGTCCTTGTGCCGCAATTGACGATTGACCATTACTGGGTACCTTCCGGTGATCTCTCCTGCCGCTATGCGCAAACTTCGGAAGTTCTTCTGCTCTTCAGATCCTGGAATTTCACTGGTTGTCTTAACAGAACATTGCTGGTTAGACCCCATTTCCATCATGATCATCCCGTGTTACCTCGATGCTTCATAGCAAATGCTGAACAGGAGGGTAGACTACTCTTAACCTTCAATGGTCATATGTTGTGATATATCTGCTATCAGAAGCCAGCGAATTGTTCAAGACAAGTTCGGAATAGGAATATGGAGCTTGGTACTGTGTAGTATAGATCATTTAGGTTGTGACAGTCAGTCAAAAATGCCAGTCAAGTCCTTTAATGTGACGTTTAAGCCAAATCATGTTATAGTAGTCTAGAAAGTTGGTGTTGGTATGTGCTCTCTAAGGGGTTTTTCAATAAGGACATAACATTAACTTTTTAAATAAAATACAGAATAGCTTAGACTTTGGACTGAAATCCATTAAAAATGTAGTACAGGTGCTAAGTTTGAGTATGGAACTCGACCTAGTTCATATATGTAACTACTGCGGCCAAGTTTTTTTGTTTTTTTTTTTAAACCAATTGTCCACCGCTCTTCCAGACATATCGTCCGAAACATAGGCAGTTTCGTGTTCCATATCGTTATTGGGCTCCTCTTATAATGCTGGCTTGTTGGCATAAACTAATAACTTAACGTAAGGCCATCCAATGGCTTAAATTGCATGAGCGATTAGGCCATTCGACCGGACCACTTCTCGCACGATTACTGAACTTCCCCTTCAATAGATCAATTGTTTGACCGGATGTGAGGCATGTTACACTACCTTGTTGGAACCACGTATCACTGATGTCAACTCCACCCAATTATGGCCAAAAATAGTCTTGCAACATGCCACGATATCGAAATCCATTTCATCATTTAAGCTTTCTTAAAGTTGTGATCTCCTACTCAGAATTTTGGTAGTCATTTTCAATAGTTTCCAAACTTTGTTCGTTGGTGAACTTCATTTCTATAAAAATGTAAACTTTGGCTAACGTTCTAATATTAACTGATCGAAAAAAAAGTTGAAAAGTGCGTTCGTATCAAAACACAAAATTGTTAAGTCCCTACTGGAAAATTATTTATTAATAGTGATAGAACACAATGTCTACTTACATTGCACGTCAGTTGTCCTGTCGTTGTGTTAAGTTCATTGAAGTCAGGTGGGCGTGGTCCTTACTCATAGTCATCATTCTTCTTCTATTATCTAAAGGGTTTCCCCATATACACAACGCCAGTTGTTGTACGTCTTGGACTGATAAAACTTTCGAACATTATTCCAAAACATTATGAAAATGAAGTAAAATTCCTGGCGGCTTGCAGAACCGTAGTCCTTTTGCGATATAAACTGGGCTGTTAATCCGCTGTAGTTCGTTCCCTTTCTTTGAGAGGTTATAGATTTTCGAGCCGAGTAAGGTACTGAACATCATCAGTGCCGCTCTACGTACTACAATAGTTTTAAAATGCTTCTTCATCATTTCTGATCCGCAAAGTGTTTTAGAATTTAGGCTTACAGCTACATTCATAGATACCTGATTTCCACATAGGTACCTGCTCACTAAACAGAGCTACCATATCTATTGGAATACAAAGTTGAATACTCAGATTAGATACTTTCTTCCTTTCTAATCAGAATATAGTCAAATTTTTCTGGTCACGTACGATGCGTAAATCTGTGAAATCAAAACCGATTTATATTCCCGGCTTACGCCAAGCTCACAAATCGTTGAGGCGTGATAATCTGCTAACTCTTACCTTTCACCAAAAGTTTCTTATTCACCATGTCAACCTGGTGATTGACTCGCATCCAATGAGAGAACCAAAGTAAAAGTTACAATCCCTTGTCAAAAATTTCGACTGACAGTAAGTTTCAAAGCCAAGCCTAAGAAATACCAAACAAATACCAAAATTTCGGAACTACTCACTTAATGTTTTTGCCAATTACACAAATAACCACTCACTTCGTTTGGACATAATCTTTTAACACATGTATCTATTTTCCCTTCCATTTGCAGAGAAATTCTTCAAGAGCAAGCTGATGCTGTCGTTCCTGGCGCTAATCCTCATTTTGAAAATCATTAAGATCAAAATATTTTGGCTACTGCCAATTATCGTGGGTGTGGGCACTGCCAAAAAGCTTCTACTCAAGTTCCTGCTGTTCCTCTTCCCAGCGTTGTCGCACCTCTTCAAGCTGTGCTCTTACTACCAACAGGAATACCACTCGACCAAGTACCATCATCATCATCATCTCATCAATCATCATCATACGGTAAGTTCTGGCGGGTGTTCTTAGAAAATGAAAGTTTTCGAGTCTGCGAACCGGTTTCACACCTTTTTTTTTTTTTTTGTGGAACTCACGCACTGCGAACGATAGCAAACGTCAATTCGTACCATATACTCTGTTGTGGCTTGTAACTGGGTCAACGTTTAAGCCGAACCGTGGGTGACAAGCTAATTCTGAATATGTATCTGCTCGACTCAGTTTAGTGATATGTGAGTCTGTTTTGTTTGTTTTGTTTCGGTAGTTTCGGTTTTCACAGTGAAAGCTGCGAAGTGATACGAGTTGTTTTGTGTTTGTATGTGAGCCAGGTTTTAAGAGCGAAATTGCCTTGGCAATGGTGCAAGGTCATGGAACTAAGATGCATGGCACGGTGTCTGAAGTGGAAATGGAAGCAATGTGGATATGGTTTGGTTGGCAGCCGAACACGCGATGATTCAATTAGGGTAATGGAATTATTTTGTTTGATGTTAGCAACGGGCCAACATTTTGCAAATCATTCGAAATTTTGAACAAAAAAAAAAAAACATCGAAAATTGTTCTTACTATGAACTCAAATAAGGATGGTTACAGGGTCTTACAAAGGTCTAAGTTAGATAGTATTTGAGAAGAAGGCTCAGTTGTCGCTTTATGATTTAAGGCGCAAATTGACAGTTTTCTGACGGTCGAGGAACTACGACACGATTCTTTAAAGAGATAAAGTACAAGACTGAGTCGTACGAATTTTTGGCACCTATATCATATTTTGTACATTTGGCCCCTAAGTATAGTTTAATACAAACTAATCCACTCGTTAGGGTGTAGTCTCGTCCATAGATACACAGATCCCTTTTTTGGGTAACTTTGTGGTAATGGTAATGTCCAAAACTCGAGATTGAGACTGCAAATCTCCATGAATCTAATGCTTGAGTCTAATGTGGTGAGTGCCAAGAAAATTATGGGCTGTACTCTTATAAATCAAATTTTAAGAATGTCGAATGGAACAAAACCTATACAATATAGCAGAGATTTAAGGGAACTAAATCCTTTAAGAATTTAACTCATTTGATTGACATCCAAAAATTTTTAACAAATGAATTCACTTACCCACTTACTTACCCATTCCGGTTGAAGTCACTGATTGGGAATTCATTTTAGTGAAGTCAGCGATTGCATTCCGTTTTGAAGTCATTGAAGTCATTTTGGATTTTACTTCAATTCTGCAATATAGTGCACGAATTAACGAAAAAGATTTTGAAATGTAAATTCTTTTGAGATTTCGACACGTTGGACCCTTACATGATTGTGGGGTCTCGATATGTGGGCAGGAGAACAATTTGATCATGTGTATCCATTCTTTTTTTCAATATATATGTATATTTGGGTAAACGTTTCGGACCAATGCCTCGAGCACCTGATATGAGGGCAAAAGTCGACCTGTGTATGAGTGAAAGAAATCTCCACAATATGAAATCCTAATATCCCGTCGAATGTGCTAACCACTTATGTGGGTGGCTGCAGACAATAATCACTCATCCACTTCCACTGCCCTTTTTTCAAAATGTGTATCGAAATACCTCACTTATATCGAGTCAATCAGTCCGATCACGCTATACGACAGCGAAAAAAAGATGTCAATCAGAGAGCAGCAACATAAGTCCACATACAAAGGTCCTTGCGATAAAGTAATTTTGGATCGAGATTCGAGATTTTGAATCCAAAATTTTTGTTTTCCAGATTTCTATATTTTGTTTTTCTAAATATTGGTTTTGAATCGGTATACATACTCATTCGGAAGATTATTTACCTGCCTGGAGGGTGTATACTGAAAATATTGTCATATATTCAGGTTCAGAAAGAATTGGGTTAACACCAGAATCTGCTATGATTCCAGTAAGACTCTAAAATATATTCTAGAATCTTGTGGAGTACACGCAATGTCCAGATGTTGTAGTTAGTCAAAAACACAAACTTGGCAAATCAACCAGTAAATGTTTTCCCACTCCGTACTTGCAGGAATTTTAATTCAAAATTATCAGTTTTAAGCCCACCTCCCAACTGGCTATACTGGCGATATTGTAGTATGTTGTACATTCGATGACATGAACTGTAATTCATGAGCGAAGACAATCAATATTCAGTAGTTTAGAAATAGAAAACTCGATAAAAAACAAAAGTCGAATAATCACTTCTTATTCTACGGAAACATTGGCTAAAAGCATCTGGTCCATCTGGTCACCTTTCTTTCGAAAAAACATATACATACATCCAATATATGTTGGATTGGAGAACTCAAATTCAACACCAAAAGCAATCAGGAGCGAAACTGTAACAGAAATTTATTGTGGCGTAAGACCTGCTTTTGACGTATTGACTCAAACCACGTTTTCAAAATTTTTATTTAGTTTCGCTTAGGTCCTGACCTGCAAAGCCATTTGTTGTTGACAAGGGATTTGTAGTTCTGCGAGTAGTTAGCCTTTCGAATGAAATCCAACTCGAATATTCCACCTCTTGTATCTATGCTGCTGCTTCTTCTCTCGGCCTTAATCATAAACGTGTTAACTGACGTAAGGCTTTGAATCTTGAAATTCGAAGTAAGAATCATATCGGATTCGAATTCTAACAAAATATAATAAATATTCAACAGACACCCCATTTATTCGTTTTGGCCAATAGAGTCTCTCAACAAAGTGTCAGATAAACTTTTAAATTGAGTCCGTGATCGTTTATATGTAAATTGTAATCCAACCTCAACTTCTGAAGGAAAATAAAGGAAACTAATTTGACCAAAGCACTTTTTATATTGACTTTACAGTGCCGTAACACATTTGTCTTTACTGTTTCCTTCCATTTACAGATTGTCCCTGCCTGGCACAATGAGGGTCCACCGCACTTACCCAACATCCCCCATGGACCGCCTCATCCACCCCATGGACCGCATGGACATGGACCGGAAATAATTTACACGGATCCACCAAAAGTGCACCCATCAGCATTCTTGCATGGTGGACCGACACACCAAGACTTTGGCACTAACGATTGGGTTAGTTCCGGACCAGGACTAGGCTCCGAGTAAGTATAAGACCTTCCCCCAGCACTAATCATAAAACGTAATCTAATGACCAAGTTACCAGTTTCTGGTAACATACATGTGGCCAACCATAATAAATAAAAATGAAAAATTGTTTCCTAGAAAACTATACCTATGTGTGTACATGTGATACCATCGTCACGTACGACAACAAAGTGAGGTGGACTTGTATCCTTTTTTGCCAACAACTGGTTTCCTGTTTGGAATGCTGGCGGTTGGGTAGGAACGAAAAGGTCCTTACATCATGTTTAGTTATGACGTGTCCTAATGTGACTTCAGGTCGTGTTGTAGTCATTGGATTGCCGTAATTCGTATTTGTTGCATATATTTCACTCAATAAGAAAGGTAATCGGATGAATGAGATGAGATTTGTGTAAGGCAATTTGTTAGGCAAATAGGAATGGATGGGTTATTCATAAGGGTACTGAGTTGTCTTAATATGGGAGAACCTTTTTCCTTTGGTGTGCCTTTGGGAGAGGAGTGGGTTTTTCTTTAAGATTTAGGACATGTTGGACTTAAACTGTGTAGTTGATTTCATATATAGACTTTGTTTTGATTTAAATATATTTCACTTTATTTTGCTGGACTGGCCACCATACTCATTCGAGTAAGAGCTTCAAAATCGAATGCAGATTCAATATTTTTATTTTTATTTATTTTTTCTGATTTACTGGAGGGATGAAATCCTTTATGGATACTCTGCAGCCCGTGCAAAGAGTTATGCCAGAGTCCGTGCTCCAGCATGTTTACGTGGCTAAGAATCCTCATGTACGAGTTTATAGCTGTTGCTGGTGTCCATATAGGGTCTGTGCACAGGAGAATTGACTTATTCCAGATTTTTCTATCCAATATTTGCCATTAACTTGAATATCGTGTCCACCGCTCGTGCTCTCTAAAGTTGAGTCTGTGGTCAACCTGAACCCTCAGGTACTTAAAGTACGGCTGGAAGACAATGGAGTATTCTCCTACCGGTATAACCGGACGCTCATTTTTTTTTGCGTTTACTTATGAGGACAGCTTCAATTTTGTGGTCCAATAATTTCAGTCATTTAGAGCGAAAGCATATCTCCACGTCTTGGTTGGTATCGTTGCAGTTTTACGTCACCTCCTTTACGGCTTTAGGTACCAAACCGCGATGTCATTTACATATCTGATTATATTCAACCCTCTTGCCTTCAGTAGCATTTTTGATACATAATGATCCACAGGGCAGGACCTAGAATTGGTCCCTGTGAGACCTCTCCTGGAATTTGATATCTTTTTGGCCCTTCTTCTGAGTTGTAGTACAGGGTTCTGTCCTTAAAATATTTTGTGATTATTCCTAGCAGATGGTTCGGTACTTGAATATTCCTCGGAGCTTTCATAATGACATTCAAGCTGCTCGAGTACTGCTTTGTTCCTCCTTTCCATTTGATTCTAGATATGGGTTGACGTGCAATTTCGTAAACTGCTTGTATCGCATGGATGGTTTTTCAGTTTTTTCTGAAACCCTGTTGTCGATTGGAAAGCCCATTCTCTCTTTTGGAGTTCTGCAGCTGTGACAGGTTCTATATGTTGCATACCGAGACTAGCAATGTTCTGAAGTTTCTAAAACGTTGTTTTCGCCATTCTTTTAAGGACTTTAGGCCACCAAAACCGTCCTGTATACCCTTGTGGGTCCTACTGCCTCGACAGTGCCTAAGCGCCATCGTGTGCGGTTTCTGGAAATGTGTCTCAGAATATCATTGAATACAATCAATGTATAATTTTTCGATTTAGATGCCCTTAAGGCTACGACTGGCCCACGTGGCTCTAGTGGCACTCGTCGTTTTAACTAAATCATGAACCAGTGTATCGTCTTGGATGAGACGGATTTTGGTATAATCCACACTGAATCTTGCTGATCTTATTCGACTCTGCCCCTGATCTAATGAATATATCTGGTGCAGCGACACCGAAGCTACGTTCATGACTTTAACAGAGTTGGCAAGGGTCCGTGGTTTGTCTAGTAGACTTTACTACTAGTAAAATAAAAATTTGATACGGTGGTAGTATCTGCACCTGTAGCAGTAGCCAGACTTTTTTATAAAACATTGCTTGAACCCCAATCCAAGACCGATCTAAATTAGGTCACAAATTTAAACTCTTTACCATGTAATAGTGGGCACTCTGGTGATGATAAGACTGCTGAACAAGGTTCAGAAGATGATTTCTTTGAACCCAAATCAACTCAATCAAAATAGTCAAAAGTTGGCCATAAAATCTCTGAAATCACATAGCTGTCTAGGTAGGACCACCCACTGTTGACACATTGAAGCAAGAATATGCAAAGTTGGATGAACACCGATGTTGATTCTGAACATCTTCCTCCCAGTTCGCCGGTTTTTTCATTTCCTTTTACTCTACTTAAACTATAGTGGAATAAGGATAAGGTTCCAAGGTAGAAGAATAAAACTTCGTAAGTTAGGGTCCTATAGTTGCTGTTTTAGTAAATATCCCAGGTTTTCATCCTGGTACACCAGTACCAAGAAAGGTACATTGAATACATAGATGTGTATAGGTGGAATATTTTTCTAGAGATTTGGTTGAGGATCCCTAGAATGATTAAAGAACGGTTTGGTCAATGACCATGCCAAGGGGGTAATAGTATCCAAACCTTCTTGACAAACCATTCACTGTGTACAGATGTATATCTTATTTCTTTTTTATAACAAACAACATACTTACTTTTCTTAATTTCTCTTTCAACTTCTTGCTATAACTCTGTCTTACACAAACACATTCCAGATACATCAGCGATATAAATCGTAGCTCACAAGTTGACGGTGGTAATTACTTCAAGCCACGACCAGATGACGCACACGAACTACACGCCTGGGGTTTGGGTACAACAAGTGACCCACCACGCCAGCAACAACAACCACAACAGCCACGCCCACCACAACAATCCACTAGTCAAAACTTTAACACACATCCTTTCATAACCGACCCGCAGAGGTACTTTCAGCAAAAATTTCACAATTTCACTTTCAAAACTTATCTCGTTTGCAGCTACATCCAAGGTAAGGTACGAGTCCAAGGACCCGTCTACGTTCCACAGCGCAATTCCAACGGAGGCGAACAACAATCCCCACCAACTGCGGCTCAAATTGCTGCCCAATATGACCCTAACCGGAACAAACAGCTCACGGTAAGTCATATCCATCTGTCGGATGCATTTCATTAAATCTCATGTCAATCCGAACACCCGGACACCGCCGATATCTATGCTAGTCAAATTAACGCTTTCGCATGTTGGCCAACGACAGTGTCTCACTGACACTGATTGCGTAGAAAGCCCATTTAGTGGCGCTCGTCATATTTACATGTCCATTGGCTGACATTACCGTCTCCAGCAATGAAAACATTCCTTAGTGGTAAGTGCATTCAAGAAAAAGTGTCAATATTTATCGAGAGGCACGCACAAGGGACCCATGACCCATGAATAGTAATGTCGCCGGGCTTAAACACACTCTTGACCTGTCGTTTGTTTGCATTTCAATGGGCTCGTTCCAGTTCGACGTTATTACATCCGAGAGTGCAAATGGAAATCGAGGACACCCGAGACCACTGTGTGCCTGCATTTAGAGCTCTAATAGGAGGATTGGTTGCCATGCCACTCACAAAGGGGGAATTATGATTCAATTTAAGTTAATTACGCTCGATTTGTTTGAATGCAAGAAGCCATCGGTCACAGAATGGTTCGCTTTGCTACTGGCTTTGATTACAAATTTAATCACGAACTAATTAGTTGTTGGGAGTCAAGTGCGTGATTGACCTGCTTGTGGGTATGACGGGAGAAATGTCGTTGGGAACTCCCTGGGGAGTGGTGCGCATATCTCATTCTTAGGGAATGCAGTCGAGTGAAAGTGATGTCATCTGAACTGTGGTCTGTTCCCATGAGATGGGGTTACATACTAGCTGCATAGCTGCTGTGAACTCTTTTAAAATTGCTACAGATGCTGCGTTGTTATACATGGATTCATTGTGGTTTAATGGTAGCATTACAGCGATTAAGGCTAATGAATGGAAAAACCTTTCTCATCTTTCACCAAACCTGTGAAAGTAAGTGTCTTAATGCTTTGATTGGCTAGTAAGACGGTATCGAGTTGGCTGAGGGCAGAAACATGGATGATCCCGATAATAGCTTTGCACCTGGTCGTTTTCTTTCACATTTAGTCTCCATAATAACCAACTGGTTGCATGGGCAAAGGTACACACCTGTCAGACAGTTTGAGAATGTAATACCTTTTTGGTTCCATTCCTTGAGAGACAAAGGCTTAGGCAGTGGCCGTGTGAATGGACCTAGTCTTATAATTTGCTTGCGAAACCTAAAGCCGAATGGTATACCTGAAGAGGAGTCCTTAAACCAGAAGATTCCTTATAATACAGAGTGACCAGATAAGAAAGATAAGTACGATTTGTTTATTAAAACAATAACAGCGTAAGGTATGAAAATGATTCTAGATTTATTTTGAAGCTACATTTATGCCATTATGTGTGGAATACAACATTTTTCAAATGACCTCCTCGAATCCGCTGGCAGTTTTTGATGACTCTGTCGAATATGTGCGGTGTTATTCCGGCAATAGCGTCTCGAATGTTAGCCTCGTGCTCATCCAAAGTGGTTGGCTTGTTATTGGAGACTAAGGACTTGATATAGCCCAGAGAAAATAATAGTGTGGTGTCAAGCCGCATGACATGATCGCAGGGAACCATTGGTGAACGCTCGCCGTAAGATGACAAAGTCGCCAAATTTCTTCTTCATATCTTCGAACATTGCGTCGCTTGTATGGCAACTTGTTGGACACACAGCTCGGACACAGCTCTTGTCTTGTCCAGCTCTGGCCACAGACAGTCGGTTAACCTCTATCTATGCCTGAGCCTATGGACAGTACCGATCGTGTCTTCGTCATGCCATAAACCGCACCAAACAGTCAATCTTTTTGTATGTGTTCACTCCAATAAGGGCAATTGCCGCTGAGGAGATGATTTTTTGGCCAAAATCTCCAGCCGACGTTTCTATAGTCCAATTAGCATTGACAACGCCGTGTCCATGGTCTTTCGGCTTCAATTCTTGCATCAGCACAATCTTATATGGATGTAGGCCCCTATCCAACCTCAGAATAAGCCGGGATGGCTCCAGACGATGCCCAATTGAGCTGATCTACACCGAATCGACATTCATGAGTCTTCTTCGATACTGGCCGCTACGACGGCTATGTTTTCTTCATTTCGCTCCAAGAGAGTTAGCTCAGGCTCAAACTATCAAACGATGTGACGAATTGCCTGCACACTGAAGCCATGATGATGACCGATCTCATGACAAAATCACGTTTACTTAGCCGGAATTTCGATAAACTTTTTCAAAAACTTCTGCTAGTTCGGCAAACATAAAGCGATACATGATAAAATGGCAAATTTTATTGAATATTCTGACAGCTGGGTGTCATTGATAGCTTTGACAGCTGCTGAAACATAATAATTTGAAAAAGTATCATTACTATCTGGTCAACCTTTAGGTCACACATTTGCGGTAGATGAAACAGAGAGGAGAGTTTGCTTGGTATTTCATGGAATTCGAACTTTGAACTTACAACAATGTTCAGCGACGTACCAAGAGAGTGTCCTTTAGTCTGCTCAGAAGTTTATCCCATTATTGTCAGATACATACATCAGACTTACGGTTCTGATAGAGTAAGAGCCTCGCCCTCCATTCTCCATGTCATCAGTCACCAAAAACCTCCCACAGAATCTGGACTTATGTGTTTGTAAAGATACAAACCAAACCATTACATCACAAAGCATGAAAACCAATCTTTCGAAAATTTTCTGCTTCTAGGTGTCAAAGTTTTCCTTCGAAAAGGTAACCTACCAAAGCTATAGACCTGCCAGGAATTGTATGCAAATCTATATAACAATTTAGTGGAATGTGCCTTACAACAAAGTAACTACGGCATTCGTAGGAATAAATCTCATGAAGAATGTGACAATACGTATCCGTAAATGTATGTATCTTCCATTGGTGGAGTGTACATACTTCTATAGAACATTCATTCCTGTTCTCATCTGGTTTGGAATTTACAATTTTCCTTTGTTAAGACTCGTTGGCTTACTGAGCTTGAGTTTCCTGTGAAAATAATTAAATGGCTTATACACAGCTGTGTGCTGTCGCATGCAACAACCAATGCGTATGCATTCCCATTGAATAACATAAAAGCATTCCGTCTATTAAAAGTAGATGTACTGACTATAGTCTCTGATTTCTGGAGCTTCCTGCTGCTATTAATACGTTTTATGCGAACTGTGCGATATTTTGTGTTGCCGCCTGGAATGGAAAAAAATGAGTCAACACCACGGGGAGTAGGTGTCTGATACTTCAGTGTAGGGTGGGATATGACATGCATTCACAGAGAAGTCCTTTGATATCATAGTACTAGTACAGTCATCGATGCTAAGGTCTCCTTAGATATACTGGTCGAGCTATCACTTTGGCCCATTCTTGACTGTCCAGTCATCTATTTAGATTTTGGTATACGGTTTCGATCTTGTCACTATGAATGGTGACATCATGACATCATTCAAAGGTCCTCCACGGGAGTTCTTGAAGGACTTCATTCTGACAAACTCATTTCGACAAATATCGGGTAATAATTCGGCTATAACTTGACACGATCTTCATGGCCAGTTCACAGCACCAAAACGCGACCAGGATATTTTTCTTCCAACAAAGTGTTGTGTGACATGTTGCACCGTTTTGCTGAAACTACATATATCTTTCACATCCATATCTTCGATTTAAGGCCAACAAAATTCGATTAACATTCGGCTATAGCTATGAGAATTGATGGTGATCCAACGATTGATGTTCAAGCATCACCAGTTTGGTTCAATTTTTGAGTGAGTTGGACTTTACAAGGATGTAGATCCAAAACCCACCTCTCGCGAGCGTCTGACAAACATCCGAGAGTACAGCTGTCTCGAGAAAGCTTCTCAAATAACAAATTGCCCTTCGGACACGGCATTAAACAGTAGGCCCCTTCCATTCGTGTAAAGAATATAACACGCACAACACGAATAGTTGTGAGAAGCTAGGCCTTGGGTCCCATCGACCTGTTGCGCCAAGTATTTATTTTTTTTATTTTTTAGATCCAAAACTCCACGGAAAATACGCCCTAAGACTTTCACCAATACGAGCCATAGAGCCAAATGGCTCTTTTATCAAGACAGATCTGGCCCAAACTTTGTCATAAACCTAATGCTGGGTTGGTATGCTAAAGCCATCACTGTCTGATAGATCACTTTCTGATTCTATTATTCTTTGGCCGCCGTGGCTCAATTGGTTAGTGCGTTGGACTACGGAGAAAGGGGTTTCAGGGTCAATTCCCGGACATCACCTAAAATTTCTTTCCCGGCTCCACATCCGCGAGGATCTGACTAACATCCGAGAGTACACGAATGGTTGTTAGAGAAACTAGGACGTGTGTCTCATCGACCTATCGCACCAAGTATTTGTTTTGTGTAACCAAATCGGGAAGAAATTAAAAAGTATCTTTTCTGGTCTAAGTGCGTCAGTCTTCAGGTTCAAACGACTAAAAGTAAGGAACGCAATCACTTTACAGATCCGAATGCCTTTTATCGAACAAAATAAATCCTTGGTCCTTTGACATGACACCATCACTCGTAAGTTCATTGGAATTGAATGATAGTCTTTTAAGACTGACTTAAGACTCTCTGGCAATATTATACAATTTTGAGAGCATGCGCCTCAGCACCGGAAACAGAAAGTCACCTTAGCACAGGTTCTGTTCATCCTGTCCTTAACAGTGTTCTGATATACATTCCTCTTGATTGACACACGTAAGACCATCTTTTCAAATTTTACAGAAATTTTCTTAGCTAGGCTTTGACAGGACTTCCATTAGTTTAATAAAAGGAATTTGAGATAAGTTGAACTGCGATTTCGTTAGATTTGATTGCATGATGTCCAGATATTGACAAGCAGGTCCACATAATAATTATACTTAGGAAGCACTCAGGATCTCTAAGGCTCTAAAGCACTGCTTAGATGTAGTATCTCCTTCACTTCAATTTGATTGTGAACTCATCTCATAGTCATAATGGTGAGAGCCCCAAACTAGATCTGTAACAAAACAAACAAAAGGGGGCCTAGAACACTACCTTGAGGGACACCAGTTTCTCTTCGGAAAGAAGTGGATATTTGTCGTAAGAATCCCACTCCTTTTCAGATACTTATCTTCTGACTCACTAACTAATTGTGAGTGCAAATGTAGGCTCAAACATTCAAGTACTCAAAATGTTGGTCAATCATAATTAAAAATGCATTTTTCGTAAGTACACATTGTGGTTACCATTAAATTTGACTCTCTGCCTACCGTTTCAATCCTTAACAATAGTTTTAAAGCCACCAAAACATACAAACCAAGTTAACACGCAATCTACTTATGATGGCTATGCATCGCTGAGCTTGCAGCAAACTTTAAGTACCAGCCTACGTAGTCTGTCTGCGCCTCAATAACGATCTTTGTGGTCTGGTTGCATGTCAGTGCGTCCCGGAGATAGTGTTTTACTTCTCTTGTTGTTGTTATTTGTATTTTATAGATGAAATTTCATCGCATCGCGTTAAATGCGATCCCACACGTATAACTGACACACTTTCGCTGAATTTGGCGGATGGTGAATCGGATATCCATGAATGTAGATACATGATAGAATTCCTATCATTGATTGATCATCTAAGGACGTTCTT